>OX276412.1:3857064-5141919 GCA_946251805.1 Cybosia mesomella | reverse complement strand
AGGGGGAATATTAGTAATTTCGGTTAATAATATTCTTAAAAAAAAAAAAAAAAAAAAAAAGAGAGCGATGTGGATTGACAGAAGATGTAGTGACGAGAATTGAGAAAGGTATGTTAAGATGGTTCGGTCATGTTGAGAGAATGAATGAAAGAAGACTAACGAAACAGGTGTATGTGGCGAGTGTGGATGGTACCGTCGGAAGGGGAAGACCTAGGCGCACATACCTGGACCAAATCAGGGAAGTGTTAGAAAAGGGGCAGGTCAGGAGTATCCTAAACCGACGAGCATACATGAACCTTTCTCGAACGATCTACTTAGATACCTAACGTGCCTTATCTCTAGATGATTCTGAACATACTACCCTCCTAATTAAGAGCTATAAAAGGCGCCCGGATATCGACACGCAGTCAGTTAATTTTCGGAAGCGAAAGCGAACACATCTTACCGAAGCGATTCAAGAGGGGTATACCTGCGACCTAAGCAACGACTGTGGACTGCTGTGAACTGCTGAGCGACTAGAACGGTTGAAAAGTACTGTGTGTGCTAGTTATTTAGTTATCTAGTTTGTGGTGAACGAATAAACTTCTTCGTTGACCACGTTCTAACACGGCATTTAATTGTACCCCGCGCACGTAACAATATAGTGGAAAAGTACTAGTAATTAATTATTTCAAAAATATTATTACTCAAAAATCATCATCATCTTAGCGTGGCTTCTGCTTGCATCCGAGACTTTTCACCTCGGAGCTCATGGTCCGCTTACTCCTTATCTTCCTTTATTGACTTAAGTGGCTTTTGGAGAGAGACGCGTCCTGACTGCAAAAGGAAAGCCTCCGTAGAGCCCTATACACCCATTGTTACCAAAAAATAATAACACAACTTATGGTAATTAGTATTGAGTCGTTTTCTCTGTTGGCAAAATGTACCACGTGAAGTTTTGAAACGTGTCTGTTGAAGGTCAGACTTGCGAAGGTATGAAACAGCTGGTTTGTATTCCTATAAGTTGTAAATTTTAAAAATATATTATATTAAGTCTGAAGATAAAAAAAGTTATTTTTATACAGAAGTCTAGTTAAAAATGTTTAACTTTTCGTAAATATTATTTAAACCAGTTTTATCATTTGCACAAATATGTACAACAAAACATAATTAAAAACATTTTCCTTAAACGCTCATAATGTAAGCAGCCCACTCGCTCCCATTAGTCATGTTTTTATGGTGACTAGGTTTTACATATATTATATCGATTTCAACTTGTTATTGTTAGTAATCGATTACATGTTTACATCGATGAATCATTTTTTTAAAAACAATAATAGCTAGTTCCATGGCTTCCTGAGGTCCCGTCCATCGTAGCGTTTTATATAAGTACCCTATGAACATTCATGTAAATTTACTATACAGCTGTTATTTTAATGTTAGAAACAAACACTTTAATTTTATTTATTTGTATAGATAATATTTGCTCAAATTATATTACTTATCAAATTATCTTCCAATCTCAATAACACCTTAATAAGTTTTATCTCAATTTAATGTATTTTCCTGTCAAAATTCTTCGTCTCACTTTCTTTCTTCTCACGTAACTACGGGTTAAGAAAGAAAGTAAAGTGAAAACCGTTTTTTGTGTTCATCTGGACACAACACAATAGCTGAAGAAATCTATACATCATCAGCGAATTTCATTGCATTAAAAGTAAATTTAATAAGTAAATTTTACTTAACAAAAGTTTTAGTAGTAACTATCTTTTTCGAGGGTTTTGCAACCCTTTGACGCCTCTTCACCATTGGGATAGGCAGAGACCATTATATTTCTATTTGCTATGAACCCTGCTTAAAACTTTCGCTTTATGTGTGATCATAAGATTCATTTGAGAAACTACCATCATACCGGTCTCCGCTGGTAGAGATTTCGAAACCAAAATGTTTTAATTTTATTTCATTGTTATGGTATTTATTTTTATTGATTCAAAATCTTTTAAACTTTCAGCACCATCATCAACTCCTCTTGGTGTACAAGTGCAGCCAACTGATAATCCAGGGGAGTTCATAGTATCGTGGTTGCCACCTCCAAGAGAGAGCCACAATGGTTTATTGCAGGGTTACCACGTGAAGGCCGTTCCCAAAATAAGTGGAGACTCAAGTAATAGTAATAATTGTTTTGATAAAAATTTCTTATTTTCTTAAACAAGACTATAATAAATTTACAGCTAACATTTAGCTAGAAAACCTTCTCATAGTAGCACTCTGGACATAGGAAAAAGCAAGTAGTATTTTCATTTTCGGATTATTCAAAAAGATATTTGATGTTACTACACTTCATTTGTGATTTGCATATGGATAAATAGATGTATTTAATAATTTTCAGTTCCAAACGACACTCAAACAAAAATTGTGAAAGTGGTGGCAAGAAAAGGCAAACAAGAAACAATACTGAGTGGGTTGTTGAAAAATGTGAGGTGAGAATTCCAGTCCTGTCTTGTCCTGTTATCTTCAACCTCTTCTATTCCTACATAATTACTCATCGCAACTGTCTCACTGATTCATCATTATTCATTATAGAGCCTGAACCACTAAAGCTTCAACAACTTGAAATTTTGGTAATTGATGGTTTTTACGTAGTGAGCATGCACTAAGGAAGGATATTTTCACTCTTCATCTTCATCAAACCTTTGTTTACTCGTGGAATATGACTGGAACCAAAAATTTGTGCAACGACACTGCTAAACTTGTTGTCCTTGGACTTGCTAAACAATTTTCCGAAAAAAATTGAAGATGATATAGGTACATTTTCTTTTTCCATTTCAAGCTTATAATTGTATTACAGATATGCTGTATCAGTTAGCGCTTTCAATTCTGCTGGAAATGGCCCGTTTTCATTACAAGTTTACCAAACAACAAGGGAAGGAGGTAATATTTTACTATTGTTATATTGAAATTAAACTTGTTATTTGATCTTAGTTACTATTATTCTAAAGAAAAAGAATATCTAATAACATATGATTTGTTTTTTTTTTATTTTAGCACCTGAACAACCACCATCAGGAGTAGAATGTCGAGGAATATCGTCCTCATCGCTCAGGGTTGCATGGCAGCCTATCACTGCTCAAGAAACTTCATTACTAGGCTATTCGGTTTTTCATAGTACTGAAGGTTAGTTGACCTTTCTTCCTATTAATATTTTAAGACTACAAATAGGAACTATAAATTTAAGATATTCAAAATGATGTAGTCGAAGAAATTATTTCAGTCACAATGTGATACGTTTGATGGTCAGAATTTGTATTAATAAATAAACTGAAGTGTTCAATGAAAAAATAACAATTTAAACGTATTGTATTCAATCGATATAATTTTATTTAATATTCCTGCATACTTGATGTTTCACCTGTGCATTGCTACCTTCAGAGGGGGAAGGGGATTAAAAAGAAACAAATAGGAAACGAAAAGTGATAAATGAGAAATATTAAAACATAACATAACTCCACGCCTGTATCCCCGAAGGGGTAGGCAGAGGTGTATTACACACCCACGATTTGCCAGTTATGTTTAGGTCCCAATGTAATAGGGGGCGAGCCTATTGCCATCTACCGGGCACATTACTAAGCGAGTGATAATTAACATTTTTTATACACACATAACTACGAAAAGTCAGAGGTGTGGGCCCGGGGCGACTGAGGATCGAACTCGAGACCTCGTCTCGGCAGTCCGTTACGTACGCCACTGGGCTATGAAATATTAAAAAAGAAGGGAAAATTAAACAGTGGAAGAGAAAAAAAAAGTTGGAACAGAACAGAAAAAAACAGAAAATGAAAGAGTTTAGGTTTTCGCTGCTCTTGCAAACCATACGGAGAGCTCAACTTTAAGTCTATTAATTAGAAAGAAAAGACTCAATACACATTTATAAACCAATCCAAGTAACTTTGCAGATCAATTTTATTTTTCAGATGGACCCTGGCAAAATATCAGCTCACCACATACCGAGTTATATCTGCAATCTCTTCACAAGTATACCAATTATACTGTGAAAGTAGCAGGATTTTCAAACTATGGGACGGGACCTTTTTCATACCCTATAGTTTGTACAACATTGCAAGATGGTAAGATTTTCTTTCTGCTTCTCATTTCGTCTTTGATTAGTATGTTTTTCAAGAATGTCACAGGTATAGAATATCAAACAGTCTATCACAGTTATTGCTAGACATAAGCCTCTCCTTATTCACGCTACAGTACCAAATCATCGAGTTCATTCCAGTTAACTTCTTCAAGTCTTCAGGTTTTAATGTGTTACGTGAAATTTTTTTTCAGTCCCTGGTCCGCCGGCAGCCATTAAGGTTCTGGTATCTTCGACTTCGTCTTTACTTGTTAGTTGGAAAAGACCAGAGCAGCCCAATGGAGACATAACGCATTATACTATTTATGTAAAACCAATGTCAAGGTAAGTTGCTTGATTAAAGCTAGCTGTAGAACTGACTTCGCTTGTTACACTGAATATTTTGTTTACTTGTCGTTTAGTAGGTCACAATGATTTATTTGCCTGATGTGGTAAAATCTTAATAATACTTATTACAATTTATAAGAAAAAAAAATCTCAATCACGCAAAACGTTCCAATAGCAATTTAGATTAATTTTATCACATTTAATAGAAAGGTCATAACTAGAATGAAAAAAAAACAATTTTAATCGGGTAATGGCTTTTTAGGGGTTAATTTTAAACTTAAATATATTTTTTCTTATAATAAACACCAACCCCTTCACAACCACTGCTGTATGTAGTCGCTGAGTCTGGTAAATGTCACAAGCAACACGAAATTTTTATATTGCGACGTACTAAAATATACTTAAAGAAGTATAAATAAAAAAAAATATTATGTGTCAGTATACCCGACCAAAGAGTTACTCGGGCAGGGCATACTACAAATAAACATATATAAACCTGCATATCCATGTCTTTGGCCGACTGTTTCTTACTTTTTTCAGCACAATGTCTCCCCAAAGTTACCGCGTAGAATCTACTCAGGAGACATCACAACGTCACCTTACATTTCCACTATCAGGTTTATCCACTGGCAGGCAGTACGAAGTCTTTGTCAGAGCTCACACTGCGGTTGGTGAAGGAACGCCGAGCAACAGAGTCCATATAGATTTGGGTTCTAAAGGTATGTAGCATTAAGTGAGTTTTTGCAATTTCGTAACGTTATGTGGAATCGCTCTTTTATCAACCTAAATGTCAACGACTTCGGTTAAAATGTCAGTTGTGGCGGGTTCGATTACTGTTAAAGCCAAATATTAAATTTGTACATGAGTATATTTATTTAGATTTGTTTTGTAATATAAACTATTTATTCTCCTGTTAGTGGAACTGTGATAAATGATCTCTTTAAACAGGATTGGATCTTACGATAAAGTGTTATTATTATTTAAGCAACTAATTGCTGATAGCATTGTTTTGATTAGTCATCTAATATACATACTATAATTAAATTCTAGGTTGATTGCTTCCCAAATTAAACCAAAGCCTCATATGGCTGCCTTATCCTGTCTGCTGCTTGTGGTTCTTGGTGGGTACCATCAAGACCTTCGTGGCCAAGCCAATCTCACTTGCAAGCCGGCACACCTACTGATTAACGGACGAGGCCCATCCGTAGGTTTTCCCCTTGGTGATGGCAGATCAGACGACAGTCGCTTCCTGAATAGCCATATAAATCAAAGCAAAAGGAGGAGCAAAGCTAAGATGACACTGTCTACTGCCTGTATCGATGTCATTACTAATACCTCCAATATGTTCTCTTTTCTAGTGGTCGCTGGTGTCGCTTCGTTAGGAGGTCCAATGTCAGTGGGAGTAGGAAGTTCCCTACTCTTAGTATGCCAGTGTGTTGGAATACCGCCTCCTCGCACCGTATGGTATCATAAGCAGAATATCATCACGCATCATCCTAGGTTCACTAGGAACCATGACGATAGTTTGCTGATCAATAGTAAGTTATTACTAATTATCTTATTATAATTATATCATTTATTAAACTTAAAAACATATTAAATTATATATTTAAATACCTTCTATACAAAAAAAATACAAATATATTTAAAAATATAAAAAATAGTGGCCCACCGGCACCGGGTACAGGGACCAAGCTACCGGTCGTTAGGGCTCCAGAAAGAGGAATCTCCTCACAATACGTGCCGTGTCGAGGAGCACTGCCTTCTGCATCAAGCTCTTGACCCAACTACCTAACGCGAGCCTCTTGAGATGTTGATCGAGGCTCTTGGCAGTCAGTCCGTGAACCGATACAACTATCGGAACAATAATCGCCGAATCCACACTCCACATGTCGACAACCTCGTGAGCCAAATCCAAATAATGTATTTGATTTTCTTTTTCGGCTTTTACAAGATTGTTGTCATGTGGAATGGTGATAGCGATAATTATTGCGCGGCGCTCTGATCGATCTATGAACACTATATCAGGTTTATTTTATTTATTTATTAGGGATTTACAAACAGTTACACACTAAATATAATTACAACGAATAGATAAATTAACAATGACTAAATGTGCACTTACAGCGTAATCCACAGAATATTATGTTGAGTAATGACAATTTTTGCAACTAAGTTTAGTTTATTTTATTGGCTACAATAGTCCTGTCAGTGATGTTAGATCGATCCCAGTACAACGTGATATGCCCATTTTCGAGAACTGCGTCCTCTGATTCCACAAGGTTGTACTTTAGAGCAAGCTGTTGATGAACAATCCTGGCTACTTGGTTATGTCTATGCAAATATTCGCCGTTGGCAAGACGAGAACAACCAGAAATTATATGTCTAAGGGATTCTCCGGGACGGTGGGATTCTCCGGGACGGTGGCACGCCCGACATTATGTCAACCGTACCATCCTTTAGAATATACTTCCGATAGTTATTCGTCATCACAACTTCGTCCATAATTGCAAAAACAAAACCTTCGGTTTCCCCAAATAGGTCACCGAAGCGTAGCCACAAGACACAGATGCTAGTAAGTCTATATCAGGCCCATGGAGAGCCCGATAGAAACGTCCATGCAACTCCTTGCTCTTCCATACATCCATACGGTCATTAATACCTAATACCAGAGGTTTGCACCAGTTCTCTTTAGCCAAAGCTAGCGGGGTAAATCCGTTATCCACCATTACTATATCACGAAACATATCAGCTTCATTGTGTAGGAAGTATTCCCTGAGGTTGGACACCTCACGGTTATGGAGGGATTTGGCATTTAAAAAGCCTTTCCGCGGTATGTACAACTTCATCACAGATGAACGCGGATGATGCATTCGGTATGCAGTAAGAAGCGTACGGGCTCTCCTATCCAGGGTGTCTAATTCGGTCTGAGTCCACCTGAGTTTGCCGAAGGAGTACATTAAAACCGGCATGACCCAACCATTATAGGCGCGCACCTTATTACCACCTGACAAAAGACTTTTAAGAACTTTTTTCAAGCGGCCAAAGAAACGCTCCCGTAACGATTGCTTCATGCTAGCTTCTGTAATGCCTAACGCCTGCGACATACCCAGGTATTTATAGGTATCGATTGCAGAGAGAGACGTAAGTTTTGTGGAATCTGAGAGCTCAACCCCATCAGATTCCACAATCTCACCTCTTTTTACATGCATGACCGCACATTTGTCCACACCAAATTCCATCCTGATAGAGTTACTAAAGGTTTCGGTCATCTTTAATAACGCTATCAGTTGGGACTTGTTGGGGGCAAATAATTTAAGATCATCCATGTAAAGGAGGTGAGATATAACCTGACCATCTCTCCGCAATCGACAGCCTAACCCTGAATTCTCCAGCATATAACTAAGAGGGTTCAGTGCCAGGCAAAACCATAATGGACTAAGACTATCACCCTGAAATATGCCCCGCTCTATCCTTATCAGTCCGCCGTTCTCGCAGATCCGTCGACACCCTGGATAGCAAAGGACCGTACTCCATTGCCCCATACATGCCTTCAGGAAGGTACATAGAGTTGTATCAATTTTCTACATCTCAAGCACCGTCATGAGCCATGTATGCGGCACGGAGTCATAGGCCTTTTTATAGTCTATCCAACATGTCGCCAGGTTCTTACGATTACGGCGTACCTGTTGATTAATGGCCATATCAATTATAAGGAGCTCTTTAGTGCCACGCGCCCCACTCTTACATCCATTCTGAGAGATAGACATGATAGAATTGTCGATTAAGTGTGAAGATATTTTTTCTCTCAGGATGGATGTAAGAAGCTTAAGTATAGACCGTAGGAAGACATGTAATCGGTCTATAATTTTTAGGGTCCGTAGCACTACCGGACTTGTAAAGAAGGTGGGTTACACCAGTGGTCATGAAATTGGGAATCAATGCTGATTCAAGACATGATTGGAATTGAGATGCCTAACGACCGTGTGAACTTTTCAGCAATTTTAACCAAAAATTATGCAGTCCGTCTGGTCCCGCTGACTTCCAGTTAGGCAACAGACGGACTGCATCGGTTACATCGTTTTGAAGAATGGTAACCGGATCCATGATCTTAATAGGCTCACACGATCGCTCAACATCCCGCATCCAATCACCTTCTCTATGACTGACGGGCATCGACCAGATATTAGGCCAAAATGTAGTAATTATATTATTATTATTGTACATAATCAATAAGTAAAGGATAATTCAACACTCTGAAGAGTCTGAAGTGATCTATTTTGAAATTAGGTTTGATCTGGTTCTAAATCGATCGGGTAAATTTATGTGACTTTTTATAGCATACAATTTTTATAAGTTTTCTTTTTTGCCACAAAACAAACATGTTGTACACGTGTAAGTGGTTATCGTTGCGTTTTAATGCTTCCGGTTTCATTTCACCGGTACAATAATATTAGAGGATTAATTCATTCATTGCCATATAGAAGACCAAATGAAAAGGAGTTGAGGTACCACTATCCAGCTGGGGTGCGAGAAAAATGCCTTATGGGCCACCATACACCCCGGCGACTGAAGACCCGAGATGGCGTGCGGTCTTAGTCAGTTCGAGTCCGCGATGAGCCGAGCCAGCAGGGGAGGTTTTATGTTCTTTATCGTACGAAAGATAAAGAAAGGAATCACCAAACCGCTTGGCTCGCGATGGCATCGATTGCACTGGATGAGGATGACACCTGAATCCTGCACGTTTTGTTCGGAACAGGAAGGGAGAAGAAGGAATCGATTGTGTGGCGATACCACATATACCCAGCACCATCTAGTGACAACAAGTTGAACTACTTCGATACTACCACGTCCCTAAGGATCCTGAATCTGAAATTGTAGTTCGCGCGCTGGTATAACATACATACAACATCCCAATGGCAACCGTTGGGCCGCGGCCCGCCAGATGTGATCACCTTGCCTGGTCGGAGGATCCTCTCTTTGTGTTGGAGGAGAGGAGTTTCCTTCACCATTGGAACAACTTATCCGAAATATTCACCATGGTATAGGCGATAGAATACTGCTAAGGAGGCTATGTCTCTACACAGCTGCAAAGTTACGTTTTTTAACGCCTAGAACTTAAGATATGAAAAGCTAAAGCATGCTTGATGAGTAATCTTTTGTGTTTCAGATATAGATCAATCCCTGAGTGGAAACTATACGTGTCTGGCTAAAAACCTGTATGGTTCTGACTCTGTTTCATACTCAGTCTCAGTACTACCAACACCAGAGCCACCGAGCTTTCGAGTTACGTCACACAAGAATGCCATACACTTACAGTGGGATTTACCCACAAAACTAGGCGGAAAGGCACAAAAAATTAGTAAGTATTTCTTTTATATAATTTTACCAGTGGTATGATGTGCAAAAGGTGTTTTAATATCGGGAAAACACGTTAATATTATTATTTTACACACCGCTCTCCTGTACTCGTCTCCAGGTCCAACGTTCATTTCCTTCCTCTCCTCTCTCTTTCACACTCGTTTCCTATCACGTTCAATCATTGCGTTTAGTATCATCATCTTTCATACGTTAAGCTAATATTTAAAAAAAAATACATTTAGGTATTTCGCATGCACTGTCCTTCGGGTTGAAGGTTCTTCATCCACCCGCTCATTCTCGATATTATTATTTGACCATGTACCATCCATACCCCATAATCAGAGTTATTCCAATAATGTCTATATATACTTAAGTTTTAAGCTTGCGTATACTTTTAACTAATTCCATATTTTAGGTTATAATCTAACTTGGAAAGAATCGAATGGTAGTTGGCAAGACGCGTGGTCTAGCAAAGGGACGTCACTACAAGGCATCCATGAGTACACTCTGCAGGGTTTGAAATGTGGCACTAAGTATTCCATACGGATGACTGCATCGAACAGTGTGGGTGCTTCACCCCCAACCTATGTAGATGCTACTACTTTGGGTGGAGGTGAGTGGGAGAAATGATTCGCTTATTTAAAATCTACCCCTGATCCCGTCTGAATATCGGGATAAAAAGTAACCTATGTTACTCAAGGATATTGTAGCATCCTAATGGGGAAATATTTTTTCAAATCGGTTCAATAGTTTGATAGTTTATCGATAACAAACAAATCTTTCCTCTTTATAATATTTTCATTTTAACCCCCGATGTAAAGACAACGGGTTGTTAAGTTTGACTTGACCTTCGAGTATCATGCTTATGTATACTCTGGCATCCTAGCTCTCGAACGAATGAGCCGATAATGAGCCGAAATAAATCGCGATAGAGTCCGTTAAAAATAGTTTTATTTCAATGTGCTTCTTACTCTTCTAAACAAAAATTTGTATCAGGGTTTTTTAATTTTAAATTTATATTAATAAAAATTCATCATAATAGTTTTTTTTTTGTTTTTGTTTGAAAGTGAATTGGAATGTATTAATAGCATTTTCTTTTGTTGCTACAGTTCCAATATCACCAACAACTACTGAATGGTTTTGGAGTAATGCCACACATATCTACATTCAACTCAGTGGCTGGGATGACAATGGCTGTGAAATCATTAGATTCGACGTGGATATCAAAGAATACGGTAGTAAAGTATGGAAAAAGGCTGAGAATAAATTGGTGAGTCTTTTCACTATTCACAAGAAGATGATGAAATGTGAAATGCAGGTTGAGAGGTGGAAAATCTTTTTGCCATTACCACGTGGAAGCGGGCAAGTCGTTTATGGACAACTAAAAACATAGAATGACCTAATTTATTGTATTCTGAAAAAGGGCAGACCAGAAGTACCTGTAATTGGCTGATGTGTATTAAATTAATTAAATAAAAAAAAATATTGTGTCAAAAAGAGTTTTAACAAATATTCTACAAAATTTTGCATAACATAGTTGATACAAAGCATAGCTTGGTAGAAATAAAAGATTACACAAACTTGGTTCTGTGTACATTATTATGTCAAACCCTGCCCTTTAGAATAGGATAGCCTGTATCTTAAGGGACAGTGTTCGGCTATAAAATGACTTAAAATTAAGTTCGCAAGTTGTAGACTGTGTCGTTCTACCACTGCATTTTATATAATTACTACAAGTATTCCCCAAAGTAGTAGCTAACTCCGTTAGTTGTGCTGATTCTGCCAACTAGATTTTTGTCCCTCATAATAGGAGACGAGCCCTGACACTTTCGTATCACAATATGGAACAATTGGAACTATTATTATATAAGTAGTATTATATTATAAACTAGCTGATACAAGCGACTCCGCCCGCATGGAGGTCGTTAATCGTTTTTTGGACATTTCTCCGGTTCTACTTAACCAATTGCAATTAAACATACAGCAGATTGTAAGTCTGACCAAAAATTTTAATAAAAAAAACTGCAACAAAACCATGTAGAATATAATAATATGCAACTGCCACAAAACCGTTTGGTAGTTTTTTTTCCCTCATGAAGAAACAGACAAACAGACAAGAATTCCAAAAAAAAATGTGTTCAGAATCGTTCATTTCACATAACTTAAGTATTCTTTTAAATATCTCCAATGTACAGACACTAGCTAATTTACAATTTTATAATAGTATAGATGGTTTTGTTGCCAGGAAGACAAAAGACCCTCTTATTTCTGAGTAGAAATTTATTTAATGGTATCTATCTACTACCTAAGTGGTATTTGTACTGTAGCAAGTTTTAGATTGACATGTACATTAATATTACTTAATTTCATCTTTCAGCCACTAATCGATCAAACCTGGAGTCACTACATTTCATCCTCCATTCTGAATCAACCCAACTCTTTCGTGTTAGCAGAACTGGTACCTGCGCAATGGTATCAGATTCGTGTGGCCGCTGAGAATGCAGCAGGAATCTCTACATCATTGTATAATTATGCGACTACTACTATACAAGGAGGTATGTAGGCTTTCATTATCTACCATGGCTTTTGACTTTTATGCCCAGTATCAGAGCCAAAGAGACGTTGTAATTCTTATCTTCTATCTCTTTTTAGCCCCATAATTATCTTACTCAACGTTTAGTATCATAACGCTTATATTTGGAACCAAGCGTGGCTATACCAGGTTACCGACAACGTATATTTCAAATGCAGTGGCATTGCACACCTAAATTTAGTTATTCATTCATTTTGTACGCACCAAATGAGTAGAGTGGCTCGAGTGAAGATAAATCACCTTCTCACTCAATGGGGGGCTCTTATTATTTACTTTCTGTTCTGTTCTTTGTCTTACTGCTTCGCCAATTTAGGTGGGGAAACTCATGGATGATATTTCTGATGTTGTGAGCGGTCAAAATTCATGATTACTACCTTGATTTGTAAAAATAGCAATAGATTACACATATTTTATTGGGTAATAATCGTGTCAAATAATTTAAGAGCGTACTTGAAATTTGTTTTTCAGAGTCAATTGGACCACCTTCAGAATTGATGGATCTGAATATGTTGGTAATCATCTGCAGTTCGATTTTATTGATGATCTGTTCTTTGGCCTGTGTATATATTTTGGTCAAGAGACACAAGTAAGTTTTATATCAAAACAAAACTTTATTTTCTCTTAATTTCATTAATTTTTACTTTATCTTAATGAACAACTATTAAGGCAATGTAAATAAGGTTACCGAAGTATAGGATTGTATGAGAAAAGCAAAGGAAACAATATCTACAATGTTCATATAAGTAAATCTGGCTCTGGATTCTTTGGAACTTGGGGCCAACAACAATCACTGTCTATGTAGTAAAATAATAACGAGTGTAACTCAAAAACTTTACACGATTTTTCTGTAACATAATTCTAAGGAGCAACAGGAAGTGCAAAAATAGTTTTTGCTTGATAATATCTATTATATTAATCAATTGTTACATAGGACTAAATAATTGATGAAGAAATATTTTAAACGGTTTTATTTTATTATTATTTTAGCCATCAACAACTAACAGAATACAGAAACTCTTTAACGGCAGAGTGCAAATCAGAACGAAGTAATGTTACAATTAATACCCCTCAAAGTGTACCTCCCGATAATATGAACAACAGAGTTTATAGCACTCCTGTTCATCTCACTGCTGAAAATAAACATGGTGAGTTTCTTTTGTTTATCACTAACTAACGATAATGAACGAAATAATGTTGCATGCTTTGTTTGTAAAAAACATTATAGAAGGGCAGATTGAAGGAAAGAGCGGAAGAGGCATACCAAGAAGAACGTTTACGAACAGATCTAATGAAGATACAAATTGAGACATATCAGAATATGGAAATGTTGGCAGAGGAAATAGTATAGTGGGGATTACTGTACCGACAACACCTGAAGCTCAAAAGTTATGACAGAGAGAGAGCGAGAGAGAGAGAGAGAGAGAATATTTGAGTATGACTCTTTAATCGAAATACCGATTAGATTTGGATTGTATGAATAAAAGTTTTGAAACTATTAATAGGTGTTCGTGATGGGTTGGCTAAAGAATATTAAAAGAGATAGTCTTGCTAATAAGGAACTCTCTACAATATAATTATAGGTTCTGAGTAATCTGTTTTCAAGGAACTCTTTTTCTTATATTTTAAAATTCAGCCCTTCAAATGACTGTACAACACTGAAAGGTATGAAGCTAGGTTGAAGTCCAGAAGACTCGAAACTGTCTGGGCATGGAAGCAACAATTTGAATGCTGTCCGCCTTGTTTTTTCGAATATTATGACTAATTTGACTCACTGTTGTATCATGGATCATCATAATAATATTATAGTTGACGACTTGTTTCCGTGGCGTGGCGGTAGAGTGTTCCACTACTACGTCGGAGGTCGCGGGCTCGATTCCCGCTCAGTGCAAATGCAAGTTGCATTGGTCTGTGTGTTTCTATGTATAATATGTATGTATTTACAAAAAATAATGTATTTAAATATCTTTATCTGCATTCTGGAACCCATTACACAAACTAGTTAATCTATGCTTACTTTGGGTCTAGATAGCGCTGTGTCCAAGAATATTTATTAAATTGTTAATATTAAATTAAAATAACAAAATATGTTTAAACTTCTTTCATTTTAGAGTTGTACGAGATAAGTCCATACGCACAGTTTGCAATAGGATTTCGCACATTTGGCCACGTGGACAATCAAGAAGTACCTAGTAGGGTACATCTGCCGGGTAATAGTAAATCTAGATATGACAGTGGTAAGTTTTTAATTGATTTCCTCTTGTAAATTAATCTCCTGCTATTTAATTACCCCGATGATATGGATTTTGCTGTTATGTTTGACTGATGGGATCGTAACAATGGAATCCAATGACCTTTATCCCACTGCATGATCAGTGGAAGTTTTTTATAAAGAAACTAATACGAATAAAAGGCTAAATAAATTAACGTAATAATCTACAGTTAGAGTTTTGTAATTTGATGATGTTGTATCTTTGGAACTCATGACAGCATCATTTATTAAATTATCTTTCTGATAATGAGCGTTCATAAATTTATATTTTCAGCTTTTCATTGTCAATAACTTTGTTTTTACAGAAACAAGCTTCCAAATGAGATCAGAGTCAGAAGAAAGCGACTGCGTGTCTCGAACTACAACATTGAAAAGTGCCCCAAGAAGTAAGTTTTTTTTTCATACTGATCAGAACACACGATTAGCCAGATTTTAAGTGCCTATCTTTGCCCATGAATACTTGCAACACAAGACATATTACTAACGCAATGCCATCCAGAAGTGAAGATGGAAGGCAAACAGAAAAGTGATATAAACAAAGACAGATAAAGACAGACAAAGGACTTCTGCCCTCTCACAAACCAAACAAATGTATCAAGAGATAGTCGTTGCTTATTTCATGTACGGAAAATGGGGAAGAATACTTGTACACACGGTTGAGGAGATAAGTGTACTTCACATGTAAAGGTGCATTACCAATTTATCTTCTTGGCCGAGTGCGTAAAAACTGCCTTATCAAAACTTGGGTAGGTACCCAAGTTTTGATAAGGCAGTTTTTGAAATGGTGGCTGTTATAAAAAAATACTTATCAATCAATTGTTTATTTATTTTCAGAAGCATGCAGAGTTCCCCATCATAGGTAGCCAAGACGTTAACAAATGCAATAAATAACAATTTGGAATGGTTGTGTTCATATCAACATAAAACTAATTTTTTTATAGAAGTATAAATTATTCTACATGTGAAACTTTTAATAATGTTAAGTTATCCTAGTCAATGGATTGTTTAAATGTTTTTGATTAAGACGATTTAATATTCGATCTCAATAGGATACAGTTACATTACATACAAGCAATTATATACATCGGTACTATTATAAAAATCATAAATATTATTGATGTTTACGAACATCTTATAAATATAATTTAGGAAAACTTTTATAAATAAAACGTATTACATTTTTGTAATCTTTGGTATAAGTAACAATTTTACTGTTGGAAATTATAAAAACAGAAATATTTAGATGTTTTTCGAAACAGTGTAATAATTTTACAAGATATCTGTTAAGAAAACCTTCGTATTTATTAACATCTCCTAGTCACAGTACCTATAAATGTATGGATATTACTGGTGACCATTTTATTTCTGCCTCTATACAACTCTGTCATTATATAGAAAATCCGCCAATTTCAACTGCATCTGACTGATTTAGTCGAAATATTACCGAATATAAATATTCAATTTTAACGTTCTTCATTTCTTCAATTTTAACATCAATTGACCTGTTCACTAATATTTACTTTGTATACTTTATTTTTTAATATTTATTCTGTCTATACTCCAAAACAAACTCTTCCAAACCATACCACTCTGTCATATCTGCATTGGTTACATTGTTTACATAATCATCATCACCTCCTCACCTCAGAGTCCTGTGTTAACTTTGCACCTCCACTTCGCATAGTATTGAGCATCCATGGTGGGCATTGGCAACATTTTTCAAATGGTTTACAGTTATATTTATTCCTTGCTCTTTTCCTCATAACATATATATTCTATTTTCCTATGTGAGACTTCGTTGTGTATACGGAAGTTCATTTTGTAATGTACGTTCCTTTTTTCTATTGTTTCACTGTTTCGTAATTGTCATAATTCTTATTTATTTGTTTTTATGTATCTCTCAATATGTCTTGACCTTATGTGTTGTACATATTTAATCTGTAATTAAATAATTGTGTTTTACTATCATAAGTAGATAATCTAATGATATTCAGTTTCATAGTTTACAGACACGACATTGTTATTTAGTAAGTTTTGTTGGTGATTTATAGAAATAAAGTTGATAAAGGTATGAAACATTTTCATAGCGTAAATATAGGTAGATTTATGTTTGATATACAGGTTAAGAATAAATTAATCTCATTATTCAAACTTTAAACAGCTAAAATTTATCCTGTATATACTACTGATGATGAACATATCAATAGTTAAAGATATACTTAAAAATAAATATACTTAAATAATTTTGCAAAACCAAAAATAAATATTTCAATATGCTCATTGATATTAAATCATCAACAAACTTATACTAGTCATTAACAAAGGATATTGCGATCGATCTTTTATAATTGTCTTTATTTTTACGCATTTTTATTTATTTCTCGAGTCTTGTTTCACGATTTGAACAAAAAAACTTAAAAAATAAACAATTATAAGGTCTGTTATCTTTAGAATCACAAGTGGTTTAAAAATACGTAAAAATACCTTTTTTATACTTGTGAAAGAGGTGTATTTACTACTTAACTATATTATGTATAAGTGCTCATGTAATTTTTTGATGTTAGAATGTCTGGAACTAAAGAAACGAGAATAAAGTAGAAATGAAATAAAAAAATAATTATCTTCAAAAAGACTGATTGTTTAATATTTATTTTGTAATATGTAAATCCTCGATTTACTATAGAAATAAAATTTCGAAAATATTAAATGTTAGCAAGTATAGCGATATTCGTTTTATTCTCACCAAATCATTTTATAGAAACTATAAAAGACTGTTTTCCTTTTGAATTTACTACTACAAGTTACACATTTTCATTCGCATTGAAGCGTCGGTAGCTTAGTGGTTAAGGAGGCGACCTTACGATCGAGAGGTCCCGGGCTCGAATCCTGGCCATTACACTACCGACGTGAACCCACTCCTAACACAAGCAATTTAGCTTAGCTGGAGGGGTTAGAGGGAATATTAATAATTTCCGTTACTAATATTCTTTTTATAAAAAAAAAAAAAAACACATTATAAGGGGCGCAATGCATTCTGCTATTGCTAGCTGAGAGTGCACTACGTGATTACCTACAATTCACGTGCAATTATTTTTCAATTGAATACCATTGAATTGTTTTTTCGGTGATTATTCCTCTGTTGCTAGACCGATTTTCAATTTTCTTTATCTGTCTTAAGCTAATAGTTAAGTTGCACATTTTGGCGCCAAAATCGTGGTCTCAACATTGATCATTTTGGAGAAATCCGATTTTGAAATTTTTGAAGGGTGATTATTTCTCCATGGTATGTTTGATTTTCAAGTTTATTTTTTCTAAACCTTCCGGGTAACAAGTTGTATTTACATGCCAAGTTTGGTCAAAATTGGTCGATTAGTTTAGGAGGAGTAGCGTCACAACTAAAATACACCGAGTGGAGTATAGAGAGCTTTTCGCTGGACTTCGTCTCACTCCCAGCTCAATAATAATATTATCTCTCATTCCACTCATACACACGAAAAGTTTAGGCAACTCATTCACTATTCGTACAGCTATGAAGTGGAACTTCCTACTTGAGTCTGTGTTTCCAGAAAGCAGGAATCTTGAAGTCTCGAATGAATAATTTCTTTCTAGATAACCGTATTTCATCATAGACCACTATCATCTCCAATCAGCAGGTAAGATAGAAGTCAAACGTTAGCCTGTCAATGATGAGAAAAAAATGGCAAAGACGATGGTTTTGCAATATTCAGAAGTTGCAGATTTAAATCCCACCAATTATACCACCGTTGTGAACCCATTCCTAACGCTAGCAATTAGAGGGGAATTAGATAATATGTGGGTCACATTACTAATAAGTAAAAATACCAAGACTAAGAACATCCGGATTCTATCGCGATTTATTTGATGTCATTTTATATTTTACATTGAACCCGACGTTTCGATTGCTTTTCAGCAGCCAGAGTCACGGGGAATTGTGGCGCAGCGGTAGTCCGTTCGACTGCTAAGCCAGAGGTCGCGGGTTCGATTCCCGCTCAGTGCAAATATGTATGTTTGCATTGGTCTGGGTGTTTCTATGTATATGTATTTATTTACAAAAAAAAACGTATTTAAGTATGTTTATCCGCATTTTAGAACCCATATGAGAAGCTCTGCTTAGTTTGGGACTAGATGGCGTTGTGTACTTTGTCCTACAATAGTCCTAATTATTTATTATTATTATTATATAGAATCCGTTAAAAAATAGTTTTATTTCAATGTGTGACATTCGCGTAAACTTCCGACAATATCACAAGAACATCCATTTGTATATCATAGAAACAATGTTGCATGTATCCATTTTGATAATCAACCAGTAGCAGTGCGCCATCTGTGCACTCATCTTGCGGTGTCCTCCCCAAGTGACCATTGCCGGGCACCCCGGGTAAGCCCTCGAAAGGATAAGCCCATGGTTACCGGTGGACTTTAGTCGCCATTGCGGCCTCGCCTATGGGGTTCGGTCCAATATCCAATATTTATTTTATTGGCTTATGTCACAACCATAACACACAATATTTATAATCTTAATTTATATGAAATATATATACATAACATAACATAACATAAACTCACGCCTATATCCCCGAAGGGGTAGGCAGAGGTGCTTGCACCCACATTTCTTCAGTTTATGTTTAGGTCCCAATGTAATAGGTGGCGAGCCTATTGCCATTAACCGGGCACTTATAAACCTGCGATAAATACACACATAACTTCGAAAAGCATCGAAAAGTCATTGGTGTGTGCCATGGTAATACCTGGGATCGAACCCGAGACCTCGTCTCAGCAGTCCTTTACCCCTACCAGGTAGGTACAAAACGTACAAACGTAATTCCTATGATCTGGACTGACGGCGTTGGCAGAACGCTCGTTCGTTTGTAGGCAAATGTATAAAAATATTTAATAAAATCCCTCAGGATTTGGTTGACCTGCCACTTAATAAATTTAAAATAGAAGTGAAAAAAGGTTTAATGAATAAAGGTTATTATAAAGTAGATGAATATCTTAATGATAAAAATGTATGGTCAACCTAATTAACTCTTAACTCTTGCTCTCGCACATATTTATTATAAATAAAACAAAACTAAATATTAAAAAATAAATAAAAAAGAAAGCATAACGATGATCTACGTGAGTTTCTTGCTGATCTCTTCTCAGTAGATCCAACTACCGAACCAGCGAAAGAATCATTTTCAAATGATTTATTTACATCTTTTTGATAATTTTGACAAACGCAATTTTAAAACTTTGACATTCATATGTGCTCTTTATGTGCCTAAACTGAATAAACGAAATTGATTCTTTGATTCTTTGATGCTCTGAAAAAGCTTGATCTTATAGGTAAACCAAACTTACAATACATAGAACACTATTTACTTCTTTTTCAGACTCCACTCTACCCTTTTTTTTTGTGTGGAAATCCCTTCGGATACCCCCCCGCCAGCCAGCGGGGGCGGTTATGTCGGGCTTGAACCGACTAAAACCGCACGCCGTCTCGAGTCTACAGACGCCGGGGTGTAAGGTAACCTTGGGTGATCCAACCAGTCGCACCCCACTCCAACCTATCCAAAAAATTGTGAATATTCCGGTAAGCCCCTTTTACAAAACTCTAAAGCTTTCATAAACTAATAAATTTAATGCTGAACATCGTAAAAAAGTGCTGTCTCATAATGTTTGAGTACCTAACAAAAGTCTATTAAAGTAACAAAAGGTTAGAAAAACTTTCGCCGAACAAGTTTTAGTAGATACCGCTTCGAACGACCATTTACTTGGAATGTGCAGTGAACCAAAAAATTGGCGCATCCCTCTAGGGGCGAAAGTAGTTAGACCTTTTAATAGTTATGGCGTTGGAGAGCCACCACGTACATAATGTATGTGAGTTAGTTTTGTAGGGCCATCGTGCTATGTTAGATTTCTTTTGTAGGTACATAACTATGGTATCCAGTAAGAGGTTTATGGAACTGAAAGTTTTCAAATTCAAGTTCAAATCAATTTATTGTGAAAATGGGTTACAGATGTGATGTAGTAATTAGATATAAAGTATCTCCATTATCCACCTCTAGGCATACAATATTTATGTGTAATATACTTATTTGACTAAATAAAATGTCAGAATTACTTTATATATATTGAACAAATTACACGTCAACGTTGGTTATAATTACCATTCAGGTCATTTGACGGCCTCTGTGGTGTAGCGGTAGTGCATTCGACTGCTACGACAGGGGGCGCGGGTTCGATTCCCGCTGAGTGCAAATATTTGTATGCATGAATATGTCTATTTGCATTGATCTGCATTGATCTCTATTTGCATTGATATGTATAATATGTATGTATTTACAAAAAAAAAAAGTATATAAGTATGTTTATCCGCAATCTGGAACCCATAACACAAGTTAGTTTAACTATGCTTACTTTGGGTCTAGAAAGCGCTGTGTAGAATGTCGTAGAATATTTATTATTATTATTATTATTCTCTTTATTACAATTAAAATACATATAAATTATATTTTTAAATACATTCTATATAAATAAAAAACAAATATATTTAAAAATATAAAAAATAGTGGCCCACCGGCATCGGGTACAGGGACCAAGCTACCGGTGGTTAGGGCTCCAGGGAGAGGAACCTCCTCACAATACGTGCCGTATCGAGGAGCACTGCCTTCTGCATCAAGCCCTTGACCCAACTGCCTAACGCGAGCCTCTGGAGATGTTTATCGAGGCTCTTGGCAATCAGTCCGTGAACCGATACGACTATCGGAACAATAATTGCTGAATCCACATCCCACATGTCGACAATCTCGTGAGCCAAGTCCAAATATTTTATTTGTTTGTCTTTTTCGGCTTTCACGAGATTGTCATCATGGGGGATGGTGATGTCAACAATTATTGCGAGACGCTCTGATCGATCAATCACCACTATATCAGGCTTATTGGCTACAATAGTCCTGTCAGTGATGATTGATCGATCCCAGTACAACGTGACACGACCATTTTCAAGAACTGGGTCGGGCACATACCTGTAATACGGTACCTCCGAATCTACAAGATCATACTTTAGAGCAAGTTGTTGATGAACGATTCTGGCCACTTGGTTGTGTCTATGCAAATATTCTCCGTTGGCAAGACGAGAACAACCAGAGATAATATGTCTTAGGGATTCTCCGGGACGGTGACACGCCCGACATATGTCAATCGTGCCGTCCTTAAGGATATACCTCCGATAATTATTCGTCATGACAACTTCATCTGTAATTGCACAGACAAAACCTTCGGTTTCTCCAAAGAGATCACCGAAGCGTAGCCAGAACACTGATGCTTTTATATCTACGTCGGGCCCATTTAAGGCCCGATAAAAACGTCCATGCAGCTCTTTACTCTTCCATATTTCCTTGCGATCAGCGATGCTAAGTATTACCGGTTTGTGCCAGTTCTCTTTTGCCAGAGCGAGAGGGGTTAGTCCGTTGTCTATTGCCACTACATCTCGGTGCACACCCACGTCAACGTGTAGGAAATATTCCCTAAGGTTGCATATCTCACGGTTGTGGAGAGTCTTGGCGTTTAAAAAACCACGACCCCCACATTTCCGTGGGATATACAACCTCATTACTGACGAGCGTGGGTGGTGCATACGATTTGCAGTTAGCAACGTACGGACTTTCCTATCCAGGGCATCTAATTCGGTCTGAGTCCATCTTAGTATGCCAAAGGAGTATACTAAGACTGGCATGACCCAGCCGTTGTAGGCTCGCACTTTGTTACCGCCCGATAAAAGACTCTGAAGTACTTTTTTCAGGCGTCCAAAGAAACGATCCCGTAACGTCTGTTTCATGGCAGTCTCAGTAATACCTAGCGCTTGTGACATACCAAGATATTTATAGGTTTCAGTTGCCGAGAGAGATTTCAGTTGTGTAGAATCTGAAAGTTCAATTCTTTCAGATTCCACAACCCCACCCTTCTTAACATGCATGACTGCACATTTGTCTACACCAAACTCCATTCTGATAGAATTACTAAAGGCTTCAGTTACCTTAAGTAATTCTACCAGCTGGGAGTCGGTGGGGGCAAATAATTTCAAGTCATCCATGTAAAGAAGATGGGATATAACTTGACCTCCTCTCCGCAACTGATAGCCTAGTCCTGAATTCTCCAGTATTGTACTGAGAGGATTCAGTGCTAGGCAAAACCATAACGGACTCAGGCTATCACCCTGGAATATACCCCTCTCGATCTTTATCGGTACACCATCCCCCAGGACCTGACCACACCCTGGAGAAAGAAGAACCGTCCTCCATTGCCTCATACATTCCTTTAAGAAGGTGCATAGAGTTGTATCAATTTTATACAACTCCAGCACCCTCAACAGCCATGTATGTGGCACGGAGTCGTAGGCTTTCTTGTAGTCAATCCAGCATGTCGTCAGATTCTTTCGGTTACGGCGGACCTGTTGGCTAATGGCCATGTCAAAAATAAGGAGCTCCTTCGTACCACGTGCCCCACTTCTACATCCATTCCATTATTATTATTATTATTTTTATTTTGTTTTTATTTTTCTCAGCTTTTTGGCTGGTTTTAACTGCATTTACGGGCCTAAACCAAGTAAATGCAGATTGTGGTGTGTATCAAATGGATGTGTTTTCGTCTAACTGCATGAACTTTCTAACTATTCTACATGTGTTTAATATGGCAGCTTTCTGTAGATTGATGTATAGGGATTCTGGCAAATCTATTAATTTTAGACTATGGAAGAGATGGTTCGGGATAACACCAGTAGTGGAGAGAACTAGAGGAACTACGAAGACATTATCTTGTCTCCATATCCTTATCACTTATTCTTTTAGCTCTGCATACTTGCTTATTTTTTCAGCTATTGTTTTTTGTAAATTATGCGTGTTGGGAACTGCAATGTCTATTAAATATGTATCTTTTTTAATTTTGTCCTGTAGAATTATATCTGGTCTATTGTAGTGAATAGTCCTATCTGTTAGAATTGCCCGGTCATAATAAATTTTGTGTGTGTTATTTTCTAATATTGTTTGTGGTGTATATTTATAGTAAGGGGTGTTAGTGTCTTGTATGAGTGAATATTTAAGTGCTAGTTTCTGGTGAATGATGTTTGCAACTTGGTTATGTCTATGAGTGTAGTCTGTTTGTGTGAGTGTTGTGCATGCTCCTGTTATGTGTTGTATGGTTTCTGACTGTGTATAACATCTGCGGCATCTGTCGTTTGTAATAGTTGGGTCTTTAATAATATATTTTCTGTAGTTTTTAGTGTTGATGATTTGATCTTGTATAGCTATTATGAATCCTTCAGTTTCCGGGAACAAATTACCTACTTTAAGCCACTTGTTAGATGCAAGTGTGTTAACGTGGGGTTGCTCTAGATCATGAGGGTGTCTTCCGTGGAGTACTTTAGATTTCCAGTCTATATTATTATTATTATTATTATTATTTCAAAATACATTATACAACACAATCAAAGGTTATTGCCTCTGTCTTCTATAAACTCAGTCACACTGTAATAGGCTTTGTCCAACAGAAATAACTTCATGTCATGCTTAAATTTATCTAAAACGCTTATATCTATGATAGCCTTAGGTAGGTTATTGTATATCCGAGGCACCATACAGATAACGCTATTATCCATTAACGCACTTTTATGTTGAGGACAACTAACTTTATGGTTGTTGCGCTTACTTATATAGCGTACAAACAAAATATCTATCGACACGATAAACGTTTTGAGGCTAAGGCACTACTGCACCCACGTTAAGCACGTGTGAAGTGAAATTTCCTCGCTCCAGTTTCCAGAGAAACTTGAATGACGCATCCTTTATTTCTAAAAAGTTCGCATAAGAACTTACCCTATCTTCAATAGAATCAACAGATGAAATATTTTTAAGACCCTCAGATTTTTTTTACATTGAAATAAAATTATTCGACTGAACGCGATTGAATAAAATACAATAACTTAAAATATTTTGCTATGTTAGTATGGATCAAATCTTATAAAGAATTTGAAAGCAGTAATCTTCAACCAATTAAACTGAAATACATGGTTTATTTTGATGATAATTATTTTATCATCAGCATCATGTTAGCGCTGGTCCCGGTTGCACGCGAGGCTATTACTTCGAATCCAGGAGTCACTTTCTTCTTCTCTACCTTTTGGTTCAGCTGATACGACGTTCATAGAAGAAACTACGGTCTGACATCGTAGTGTCGAGAGGGGCGCCTGTGCCAGAGCCTCATCCGGCGATCAGCAGGGGTCTGGTCGTGGTGTGGTCTGCTATGTAATATAGTTAGTTAAGTGAAATCATTCTAAATCTAATATGGTGGACTGTCAAAGATGGCGAGTATCATCACGCACCCCATGATTATGGGTATAAAATAAAAGGAATTTTTGAAGCAATTAGTATGTTAACTTTATCTATAGATTTAGATTGGAAAAAGAGAACATCTAGGATGGGACTTGAACCCGCGACCTGTCCGTTACAGGGGGAAGGCTCTGACCAACTGAGCTACTTAGACACGTTCCAGATATTCGAGATTATCCGATATATTATATACGGGGCGACGCTGGAATATATGTGACGTGTCTAGGTAGCTCAGTTGGTCAGAGCATTAACATTATCCCTGTAAAGGATTGGTCGCGGATTCAAGTCCCGTCCTAGATAAGGATAGAAAACAAAAGGCTTTGTTAAACATTAAAAGTAGTGATCAAGCACACGATAAGTAGTTCCTCGTACTATGAACGCTTCCAGCGACAGACCTTGCACTTTGTTACTTCAGATAAATGGAGGGAAAATAGTGACGTAGGAATGAAAAAAAGGAAGGAAGGACGTTCACTGCTTTATACTATAATTTAAAACAATACCTCTTTATTCATTACCAGGACCACCTTCGCATTACAATCACACATTTTCCAAAGAATATTTTCGAAACTGCCTAATGGGGGAGTCCATAACCATCAAACATGCAAAACGTTCTGTTTGTTTCTTCTTTGACCTTGACAGATGTATTGGCAAATTTACAAAACGTATCTTTGTCATTGTAAATTAGGTCATCGATTCAAGCGAGGGATCCAATTTTACGGACGGTTTCCTTCAGTCTCCTGAGGCGAAAGTCTTGCTTCATTACTGCGTGTTTCAATAAAAACTTTCTGTCTGTTATAACGGATGAATGTAGAATAGTTTAATTTAGATTGAATTATATGAAATTTATGTTAGGATTTCTTGGCATTATGTAGATTTATGTTGTTACTAGCTAGTGTACCGTTGACTATACCTTGGATAGATAATTGTTCTTTCAGTAGACACAAGTTAGTTTTGGCAATGAGGTTGCAATCCGGACACATTCCATCTAGAAAGTTCACCTTCCTCATAGGCATATCAACTTCACCATACTGCGAAATATGTGGAACGGTAGCAGATGTATAACATATTCTAATGGAATGTGTGCGAAACCAACAACTGAGAGAGGTTCTACTGAGAAGTAATATAATGGCAATTGGAATATGCAATTGTATCCTGGCAACTCCTATGTCAGATACAGTACAGGACTATTGCTCATTATACTGTGAATACCTTTTTTTTTTTTTATCGTGCGGAAATCCCTTCGGATACCCCCCCGCGTGCCAGCGGGGGCGGTTATGTCGGGCTTGAACCGACTAAAACCGCACGCCGTCTCGGGTCTACAGACGCCGGGGTGTAAGGTTGCCCATAGAGCATATCCCTCGCACCCCGAATACTGTGAATACCTAAGATCTGTTTAGTTTTATAATATACTGGCTATGATGGAGCGACCTAGACATATTGTCGCTAAACTCCTTAAATAAAGATTAAAAAAAAAACTAGCTAGTGGAGTGTGTGTGTGCCTCCGAGCCTTTTATGAACTTAGTTGGGATCGGCTTTTCGATCTTAGTACGAACCTGCCGAACTTCAATATTCTTCGTTAAGCAACTGCCATCTCACCACCAAAACACATTGGAGATATCGCACTTCTGTAGTTAGGTAAATTTTTAGACTTCTCGGGGCTCCAAGCACCCATAACAACTACCATAGATATTCGTAAGACAACCGGAATCGACACGCGACGGCTCAACGTACTCTCTGACGCACGGAGGGTCTTAATGAGTTAGAATGGTTACCCCTCCTACTGACCTGACAATTATTGCTTAACATTACAATGTATTAACTTAGCCACTAGTCCCTCTAATCAAAAGAATAATACTATAACAAAACGGCAAGAGCAGCGTAGGAAGGCCTCCCGCAAGGTGGACAGACGACCTACCAAAGAGCGCAGGGACTCGGTGGATGCAGGCCGCTACATATCGGTCGAAATGGAAGTCGATGGGGGATGCCTATGTTCAGCAGTGGACTTCCTACGGCTGATATGATGATGATGATAACAAAAAGAAATCTCATTATAGTCTATCTCTTTGATATGTAAATGAAAGATTTTAAAACAAACCTGAACTTACTTGGCAATGAAATGTAAATTGTTGGTAGTTATATAATAAGTCAGTTAACTTATGAGTTACAACAAGAGTAAAGTGGACTTAATTCAGCCCATCGGCCCAGAGTATTATGCAGCGTACATAATCTCACAGGCTCTCAGTGAAAGAACATCTATATAAGTTCAACATTTTAAAATTAATTATCATCATCATCATCGTCACCTTCAAGTTAGTCCCAGTTACATCCGAGACTCGCACCTCGTAGTCTGGAGTTCGCTTCCTCTGCAGTCATTAACAATTATACTAGCTGACCCAGTAAACTTCGAGTTATGTTATGTTACCTTATAAGCTGAATTTATTTCGTGAATGTCTCCTTGCATCCCGGCATTAAGGACCCGAGACGGCGTGAGTTTTAGGTCGGTTCGAGTCCGACATAACAACCGCCGCTGGCCGTTTTAGCAAAAAAAACACAAAAGGCATAGTACAGGCGGAGATGCGGAGATAAATCTAAAACAATCAAAGATCATGACAATACGTCCACCCGTTCTTGAGTTTATCGTGGTCATCACTAACACGATTTTGTTTTATAAATATAGATAAAAGCCGTATACAATCTATGTAGCAGACAATTATATTATACAGTTAAATAAATAAAAAAAAAAAACAAAAAAGAAAACAGTAATTCATAGAAACCTATTACCGCGTACCACATACTGGGTCCAATTATTAATCTAAAGCATAGATACCTATTCAAATACACTCACAAAATTTTACCAAAACTGGTTCAACCATTTAGGAGTGACAAAAGTATATCATAAAGATAGCTCGGTTATCTCAACAACTAATCGTATATTGTATTGACTAGTAAAAAGTCATTATGTACATACCAAATAAATATAATACGGAAATAAATGGAAATATCTTTTATTACAATGTATTTTATTGGATACTAAATTGCACAGCACACCGTCAAGGTATAAAACTATGTACCTTTAGTATTATCAGTTAACAGATTTAGCTCTGAGATGAACGAGGCAATGCTAATCGTAGAAACAACAGCTACGTTACTGTGGCTGTGATGTTCTGTGGGTAAATATACTCTGATAACTATCTGTTAGTATATAGTAACTATAAGCTTTATATTTATAATACCTCGTCAGTATAATAATATTCGGTAAATTATTGTGCAAATAAACTGATTGTTCCGCAAACAACCAACACTTTCGTTGGAATCTCGACAACTTGGAAACTCCGATAATATAAAGTTGGACTTCTGAATTGTGCGCCTTCTTCCTACCATCAGTGTTCATGACGCGATTTCGTTGTATTATTTTCCCATTTATTTCAGATTGTATTAACTTACTTTCTTAATTATGTTACACTGTGATTACATGCCGATACTAATAATTCTGTTGTACATCTCGCTGCACTAACAGTATTGGCGTCGACATTATTTGATTTATATTGATAATTTGGTGCTGGTTCATAATAACGATGTTATATCGTCTATTTTGTTCGTAACATTATAATTATGTATTTAGTGGTTTCAATTCAAATTTCTCAAGAGACACCATCCGGAATTCCGAAATCTTAAAGAATCTTTTAAAAACAGATTAAACTGTGTCTAAAGCCTTATTTCCTCGACCACAACTCGAAATCGGTTCGTCCGAAACTTCTCCCAGCTCAGTATTTGAAGCATCTATAGTAAACCGCAACGATCCAGCATAGTTTGTAGAGTAAACAAATAATTAATCTACAGTGGCTACAGTTTAATTGCTTGTTTGAGTTTGTCTTGTTCCATGTTCTATATCTAGTCCACCGAGATTGTAAGTGGGTCTTTCATTGCGCTTATATGTTAGTTTATTATTCGAAGTTCATGTCTGTGGTTGGATAGATATGTTATATTATCATGGGTGTTGTTACATACATTCGTACACTGAACCTCTCCACAAGGGTTGACAGTTATTTTACGCATACAAGTGTAAAATATACGTCAGGTTTCGACATTTTTGATACCACGTAATAATTGCGGGGGGGATATTTTGGGAATAAAACATTGACGAATGTGAATAAACAATGGGTGTTATTCATAAATAACTGTATACCAATATACCACGTGTACATGCTTCGAAGAGCGGGCTAAGCCGTCGGTTCCAGTTGCCATACGAACATCTGTGGCATTGCTTACGGGTACTTGGAGCCCTAAATTCGTACAACCTGGTTGAACTACAGAACTTCTATATCACCAGTGGGTTGTGGGTCATATGGCAATCGCCTTAAGAAAATATTGAAGTTTGGACCTTCGTAGCTATACTAAAAACCGACCGCAATCAAGTAGGAAACAAGTTGAATTCCTGAGACGAGCTCAGCCAAATACAAAGGATTTTCGATTTTGCGATTTTTTTTTGCGATTTTTTGCGATTTTTTCTTTATCTTGCAATGGTTCACCCCAGCACGAATCTATTACCGAAAACAGCAACTCGATAGCTCATCTCCTTCATACCCAAAACCGTGACAGAAAATTGGCAACGACGACAACTCGATAGCAATAGGGGTTTTCTAAAGAAAATCCCTAAAAAGGCTCGGATAAGGATACCGAGTGTTTTCCTCTTCCTCTTTTTAAGTGGGTCGTGAATAAGTATCCAATGAGACCGTCAAGCTGAAGGCCACCACTGTAGCATTAGTATTTATAATGGGGATCCTAATACCTGAGACTTTTCCTATAGCTTACCATCAGTCGAGGTGAAGTCATATTGACGCAGCCAACATAAAAAAACGTAGATTGGATTACATCTCTTGTGACATTGTATGTGTGTTACAAAGTTTGTTTTATCAGATTTTATAAACACCTAGCTTTCACCCTCTAAAAATTTTTGGGGCAGCATAAATATTTATAATATTTGATAAGTTATTCTGATTCTTGATTAATTTATTTAGGTCGAATCGTATTAACCCAGATAACCCTGAAACTATTTGTCATCACATATCATCATCAATATCATCATCATAAATGTAAATGTAGATGCATTAATTTTGACGTTCATACGATTTACTTTGTGATCTAAATTAACAATGAAAAGCCTTTCAACTATTTCTTTATCACAGATTTATTTACTACATCAACAAACAGTTGGAGTGAAATCTTTGCACACTAGATATTTTTATACAAAACCAGTAAGTGAAATCAAAATAGACTAATATGTATTCTATGACGTATCCTTTTCTAAAAAATGGGGGAATGGCGAATCCTAGTTAGGTTTCAGCAAGGTCAGTAACACGTAAGGGATTTCCCCGATGCTACAAACGTTTACAAACTATTTTATTGGTCACTTTAAGACTATTTATTTTCTCTAAAAGGCAATAGCGCATTCCTCACCAGCAAATAGATACAGAAAAGAATTCTTTATTTGTTAGGAACAGTGTGATTTTTTTCTCCAGTTATGTCATTTGGATTCAGTGCAGTGTATTTAGCTAGTATACCGATTTGCGAAATTCAATGGTGCTTGATTACGAAATGTGATGTATACCATTTTTTTTTTATACCACTCAGGTGGTAGACAAGCTCACGGCCCACCTGATGGGAAGTGGTTACCGCGGCCTATGGACGTGTGCAACACCAGGGGCGTCACACTCGCGCTGCCGACCCTGTAAAAACCTTCTAATGCCCTTCTTGAAGAACCCCATATTGTAGTCGCTTGGGAAAACCACAGCAGGGAGATCATTCCACAGCCTGAGGGTGCGCGGAATGAAGTGCCTTTCATATCTAACTGTACGCACCGTTTCCGGTCGCAACGTGTGAGGATGAATTCCAATACTATAATAATAAATAATAATACAATACATTTCGCTTCTTCTTCATTTATAATTGGATCCCAAATAATACCATTGGATGCCCAAATCCCTTCGAGGGTAATTTATCATTAATTCTCCAAGGGTTTCTGCCTATTGGACCCATATTATGTAAGCCTCCGTAAAAACCGGATATCTTCCTTAAAAAGACAAGGGTACCGAGATAAAGAATATTAGAAAATAATTACTTAAAAAAAACACATCGATTTTTATATTTTATATTTTACCGAGACGTCATACAGAATTTACGATACAACAGCGCTCTCAAGTGTCTGTCTGTCCATTTCGTATACAAATACCAACCACCACTTTGAGTGTACAATAACATCATATTGGAGCTCAAAGAATTCTTTGATACACTATACATATATGTGTGAGATTAAGTGCAAATTGGAAGTAAATGTGTTTTAAATGGACTTCGGGTAACGGTAGGCGATTACAGTAATTTCTAAAAGTAGGATTTTTTTTTTTACTGTGCCCCAAAGTATGTGACCTATGGACCAAAGGTGTGTTTTGCATATATATTGTAGGCCCATGAAAAGATTAATGCATTGTATGGAAGAGGTAGAGGCAAGGAATGGTGTGACTGAGGTGATTACACCTTTTTTTTAGGTGCAGAAATCCCTTCGGATACCCCCCGCCCGGTCAGCAGGGGTGGCTATGTCGGACTTGAATTAAAACCGCTCGCCGTCTCGGGTCTTCCAACGCCGGGGTGTAACTTGCCCATAAGGCATGTCCCTGAGGTTATTACGTCTGACAGAAAATACGGAAGAGAAATACTCTTTTTCCCGAACCCAAATATTTGGGACAAGAACCAATCTTTACAAATGATCTAAAAACTGCAAGAACGAAGTTTTATATTCATTTTCTCAAGAGAAAAGCGCCTTTGGTATGTGACACCCTTGCGCCTTCACACCTTCCAAGCACAGTGGGCTGTACTGGCGCTGCTGCTGCACCTGCGGAAAGCCTCAAACAACGTATATACTCTAATCTAGTAGGTGATTATGTTTAGTCTAAAGAGATTTGTTAAAGTGGATAATCGACGCTACACGTGACCAGAAGACTGGACTTTATTTTGCACAAAGAATTAGCATTGCCATTCAACGTGGCAGCCTCCTTGGAACATTACCAGTCGATGGAATACTATGAGGCATGTATGTAAATATTTATCTGTCTTTTAGGTTTAGTTTTCTTTTGAGTTATTTTTATGTAGTTGTACACCCTTATTTTAAGTTATTGTATCAGAATATTATGTAAAATAATAATAAATAGAGAAAAAATCCTTAGCAATTTTAACATTTGGTAATGCATCCATAAGTTAACAGAATTAGCTTGTTAGACTAAAAAGATAGTCTCAAAACCTATAATCTTACGAAGTCTTAACAGATACAAACTACAGCTAGAAATGCTTGATACACACTTCAGTAGTAGTAGTGTGATAATGGAGGTCTAGTGCTACTGGACGCGTTACGTTCAAAAGCTAGTAGCAACAGTGATAAAAAAGTACTGGTTGAATAAAATGAAAAATAAAATCAAGCTTTTAGATGGTCGTGCATGTGACAATTTCAATTTGGCACCGAAATCTGGAAAAAATATGTGAAAAAATGACATGGGTAAGTGCTATTAATACTCTGTTATCACTGATAATGACAACATATCGAAGCTAACATATACCCGTGGTTCCATCCGTGTGCAATACTGATCCGGTTGCAGCGAGCTACAGGAACCTATTCCCTGGATAAACAGCCTATGTTCTATTCTGGGTCTTTTACTTGAGTATAGGGAGATCTAGGGGTATACCTTTGGGGCCCAAGCTGACCTCCCTGCTCCTCCTGCTTATCTACGGACGAGGCTCCGACACATAATTTCCACTCGGTCTGGGAGATAAGACTGCAGTGAGCAAACTCCGAATTCCAAAATTGGACGCAACTACCAAATCGCTATCAGAATGATGAATGACTCTACTTGAGTGAAAAAGCCATCAAGCCGTTTCTCTGTGATTGAGTAACAAGAGCACGAAAATATAGACTCATTTTCGCAGCTGTTACCTGCAATTCCACTCATGTGGAATACTATTACTATTCCTATAACCCACAGGAACCTTTTCACGTTATAAAAAGTGGTTACGTACTATTCTAGACTATAATCGTAGTATATGAACAGCGTGACAAGGGAACGTTGTGGTATGTAGTGATCAAAACAAAGAAAGATGATTTGGATACGTAGAGAGGACGGACGAAAGAAGATTGGTGAAACAGATTTATGAAGCGAGGGTGAACTAGGTAACCCAATAAGTGTCAACAGGTTTACGTATGTCAATGAATCGTACCAAAAGGCCGTTTTAAACAAAAGCCAGGTCAAGAGTACCTCTTTTTTTTTTCGTGCGGAAATCCCTTCGGATACCCCCCCGCCGGCCAGCGGGAGCGGTCATGTCGGGCTTGAACCGACTAAAACCGCCCATAGAGCATATCCGTCGCACCCCGACTGACCCTGGGCCATCTCCGGTTTTGAGATGGCCCCCTCGGGTTTGGGAACCACGGTGTCCCCGTCTTGCCCCGGTTTGGGGGAGGGGCGCTACTCGCCCCACCGTCCCGGCCTGCTTCTGCTGGGGTGACAGGCGGCCTGACCTGCCACCCCCAGGCCTGCGTTCAGCGACCTCCGGCGCCTGAGTCGCCTGCGACGCGCGGCGAGCATGTTGCGGGCTGCCGCAATCATGCTGAGGTCAAGAGTACCTTTTTTTTTTTCGTGCGGAAATCCCTTTGGATACCCCCCCCCCCCGCCGGCCAGCGGGGGCGGCCATGTCGGACTCGAACCGAGTAAAACCGCACGCCATCTCGGGTCTTAAGACGCCAGGGTGTAAGGTTACTCATAGAGCATATCCCTCGCATCCCGGCTGACCCTGGGCCATCTCCGGTTTTGAGATGGCCCCTTACTTGCTCTCCACTGTGCCATCTGCTAATCAGAGGGACACGTGGAAAGCTTCCTAACAGCCCTCAACAGGGCCGTCCTCGCCTCGGTCGGAGTTGGCCGTAGGCGGCAGCGTCTCTCCCGCCCTAGGAGAGAGGTGCTGCTGTCTCCGTTGCCCAGGGTGCACCGCGTGGAGGTCCCCAACCAAGCATCCCAGGTACTTACGACAAATAAACTTGTATGAAAACAATTATATAATTAGAAGAAGCGAACGGTACATGCCAGGATCGCAGCAAGTGGTAACATGTATTGTCTGCCTGCCCCTTGGTGAAAAAGGCGTGGCTTTATGAATGTTTGTTTATATGAACATTATTATAAAATACTTCCTCGTTAACTCCAGGGTCAAGCTGCAGCTCTTGTCGCAATCCCCGTCCTTTCCCTTGTTTCCGATCACGACTTGAAGACTCAGCCCGAAGAAGAAGAAATAGTAGATGTATGTGTAACAGACCTAGCTGCTTAAGATTGAGAAAACGGGCGGATATAGAGGTATTTGCATTAATTACTTGTATACTCATAAAATATTCACCACGGTGAATGGAAACAAAATGGTCAGTTAAATTTTGCAGTTATTTTCTATGACGTAAAACTATCTTAGACTATTTCAGTTTTATGATGTATAGAATCATTAAATATCTGGTTGGTTACTTGATATTTTGAATTTTTTAAATTTCTAATTTCCATTTTATTTCCTTTCACCCTTTTACTCAACCATCAGACTGGTCGAAGTGTCCTACGATTGTGGGGCCCAATCCCTGTCCATGTCGCATTTGCTCTCATGTCCACTGTGCCCCTACCTGTGGCTGTGGCCAAAATTTAGGTCAACAAAATTTAAAAATAAATCCAATCATTGACTCGATGAAGAAGCCATCCCGTAAGATTGGAGAAGCTTATTTCAAAGTATACTGGGTGCTTAGTATGTATAAAGATATGGATGTAAGTTACAGGGTTCCTTTCCAAAAGTCAGATAAAAAGTGTTATTCTTTTTACAGAAATGCAAGTGCAAAAGTTGCTGTTCCAATTCGTCTACTGAGTGTCCAGAAATAGTGTGTCTACCAAAACCGTGTCCACTAAAAGCATGTCCACCAAAACCGAGTCCACTGAAAGCATGTCCACCAAATATATGTCCATCAAAGCCGGCACTGCTACCTCCCACCTGCCCTAAAAATATTTGTCGATTCACTGTAGATGCTTATTTTACTTGAATCATAATATACTTGGCAGCGTATCATGTAGCATGTAGAAAAAAACAGGTTTCTGATTCCCTAGGCAATTTCCTGAGGCTTTCGCTTGTGTATCACAATGCTCATACTCAATTTAACATAATTTCGTAACGCGACCGACCCCTAAAGCGTCCACTACACAATAGCCTATGATAGTCAACAGCAAGATATCGCCATTATATACAGAAGGCAATGGCATTAGCAATAGCGCATGAGTGGCTATCGTGGCGTGTTGCCGATTTTTTGGGTACACTATACACCATTGTGTGAACCCCTACGTGATGATGGCCTACGGTTGCGGATTGCAGAGTATGATGCATCACTGGCCACTGTGTGCTGGGGTCATAACAGAAACTTTTACTTATGGGCTAGTTTTCTATTTATAACCAACATGTTACTATTTTATTTGACATGATTGGTCATAAGACTCATAAGGCTAACCTCACGGTCGTAGCACTCAATATTGTTGACAATATAGACAATAAAATGTACATACTTTCAAAAATATTGGATGTATATCACTCAATTATAGGCCGCACACTCACAATATTATTAGTAGCATGTATTTTATTGTCAATATTATCGTGTGTTGGTGTGGTGACTCAAATATGTGAATCTTGTGATACTAGTTAACATAGTAATAATTTGTAAGGGCACTTTCCCTGGTTATTTCCTATAGTATAATTACTTTCGAGATCTGTAAAATTAACTTTGTTCTATGTATTGTATTTAAAGGAACGAACCTATTCATGGTATAGATATGTATTCACTGAGACAGCGTAAGCATATGGCGATTTGGTACATTCGTAGTAAATTATGAAGATAAATTAGCCATGTATGGAATTTTCGGTTCAATCAATCAATTAATTAGCCTACTGCAGTCCACTGCTGGACATAGGTCTCTCCCATTTTACGATATAGCACTCGATTTTCGGTTATCGGGGATAAAATTCAAACCTCTCTGATCCTTTCGTACAGGATATACCTATATCATGATTGTGTTAAATCCCTTAAGAAGCGTAATCGAGTAATAAAATGTTGTTTATTCTATAAAATTGGTATTACTACCCCAGAAGGCACTTTAAAAATTATGCTTTTTATTTTCAAACGAATTGAAGGCCAACATACGATAAATTTATCTCCTTAATCCCTCCTTTCCAGAAAGAGATAGACAGTGGTCTTTTGCATTCTTTTTTATCAAGCTATATCTTTTAAACAACACTCGATTCCTACTTAGACACGAGCCCTTCACCGTCAATCAATTAATCGATTTGCCTTTTTGTTTTCTTTTAAAGAATATTAGTAACATAAATTACTATTTTTTCCCCTAACTCCTCCAGCTAAGCTTAATTGCTTGTGTTAGAAATGTTTTCATCTCGGCAGTGTAATGGCCAGGATTCGAATCCGGGACCTCCCGATCGTAGGGTCGACTCCTTAACCACTAAGCTACCGGCGCTTGATTGATATTGCAGTCCGCTGCTGGACATAGGCCTCTCCCAATGTGTCCATATCAACCAGTTATCTGTCCTAAAAATTCAGTCTATCTCTATATAGGTACCAAGAAACTGAAGGGGCCATCTCGAAACCGGAGATGGCCCAGGGTATGCTCTATGGGCAACCTTACACCTCGGCGTCTGTAGACCTGAGACGGCGTGCGGTTTTAGTCGGTTCAAGCCCGGGGGGGTATCCGAAGGTATTTCCGGACGAAAAAAAAGGTACAAAGAAACTACAAAATTGAATTTGTAATTTGCCAAAATTCTGAAGTTCATAGGCGCTATGTAAATTACTTAGTTCTTGACGCAAAAAAGATCATATTCAACGGTATTACTTAAGCTACAATCTTCGCAGTATTACACTCGAAATTACTTTAAATTTATTTAATATACCGCCCAACTTGTATTCAAGCCTTTATCAATTTTCGTTCAATTAGTCTTACTTCTCATGGGTAATATTATGAACGAACGCTAGTATAATTTTGTGAAATAGTCGTACATATTTGTATATTAACCCCACGCAAAGAGAGATATTAAATTTCAAACTATTGTTTACACCTTGTCGTTGCAGTCATGTTGTTTGAATATCTATGAACCACTAGCGTATAGATTTAATATCCTACAGGACGACGTTTTTAAACTACATATTTTATGTAGAGTCAACAACATTAAAAGTAGCTAGTTACAAATTATAATTTCCAATTTTCATCAGTACATGTATTCCAATATAAAATAGGTTTTTTTTTTATATTTAGGACACGTCAATTTGACTTCAACTCGCCTGATGGTAAGCTGAAGGTAAAGTCTCAGGAAAGAGGGTCACCATTACATACACGTACCATATTAACAATATTGGCACTCAGCTTGACGGCCTCATCAGAAGAGGTTTGTCGTCGCAGCACAGCGTGACACCCACCGGTCCCACTCGTGCTGCGACCACAACCCCCCTGCCCGGCTATGCACTTGCTGACCCCTGAACGCAGTTAAACCGAAATTGGATTACTACCCATCCGGCCGAATTTTGTGACAATTTGTGTCATCAAATTTCTACCACCAGTAGGTTTGTGAATATTTTAATGTTAATCAACTTGTTTCGTTAACTGCACCTAAGTCCAATATGTGTGTGATGATAGTTAACACCGATTGCACTGGAAGTATGAAATACCTTCAGAATGTTGTATATCACTTTATTATAACACTTTAGTAGTATAGAAATAAAACTATTTTCACGGATTCTATCGCGATTTATTTGATGTTATTTTATATTTTACATTGATCCCGACGTCCCAGTCTCCCAGTGACCATGGCTACTAAAATGCAACCGAAACGTCGGGATCAATGTAAAATATAAAATAACATCAAATAAATCGTGATAGAATCCGTTAAAAATACTTTTATTTCAATGTCTGATATTCGCGTAAACTACCGCTCAATATCACGTAGAACTTTAGTAGTACATTGAATTTTTTTAATCGAATTAAATTATTTATTTGACTTTTGTGTTGCGTAACAGTGGACGTCAACAGAAAAATTGTGTATTAGAATATTAATTATAAATTCATGTGAACCGTGAGCTTGTCTGCCACCTGAGTGGTTTAAAAAAAAAAAAGGAGGCTTTCACCTCGAAAACCGAGGTCTGGTTACTCCTTCTCCTCGTTTTGATTTAGTTCAAACGGTTTTTATCGGTGCGACTGCCACTTGATCTCAAACCCGAACCTCGTCCGTCAATCAGCAGATACATATATTTGTTAGCAAGTGAGGTTGGTTTTGGCTCCAGAAGTATTGGTGGAGCGCACTCTAAGTGGCGTAAAAGTGTAGCACCTAGGCTGGAAAACTCATCGAATCAGTCAAGTGCACCAATGCCCAAATATTCGGCTAGTGGTTTAATGAACATAAATAGTTATACTGAGCAACCCATAAAAGAACAGTCATTATCTACTTATAGAACTACGAGTATTATGTAGACTTATTCAGGGGCCAATTCGCTACATAGACGGTAGATATTTTCACTTTCCCTTCAACTTTCTGAAAGTAATTTATCAAAGTTACACTGGTGCGTATTGAAGTTGATTCGGATCTGTTCGGCCGTCAATAGTTTCTTCATTTGCAACGACATGATTAAGGGTCTCAAAAGTTACCAAAACTCACGTAGATATGGACTGGGTTGAAAGAAATTAAGGGTTATTTATATACCAAAAGCAATCTTAGTACTTTTTTTTTCGTGCGGAAATCTCCTCGGATACCCCACCGCCTCATTAAGGGTTGGCATGTGTCAAAGGAACCATCCTTTGCGGACCATCGCCGAATCTGCTTTCAAATTCAATGTAAACTAGCAGACCCTGTTCCATATCGTAACCCCCGCAAAACAGATATAGCACGGTACACAAATTCACTAAACAAGGCACTAAGTGATTCACAACTACCCGACACAACACTTAGTACAGATAATATAGAACACAACGTACATTCTATCACTGCAGCTCTGCTGGAAAGCTACGAGCCAGCGTGTCCTGTCGTAACACCCAAAGGTCCAGAAAAGAGCTCCTGGTGGGGGCCAGAACTCGAGCGACTACGTGGAGGCCTGAGAAAGCTCTACAACCGAACAAAAAACACCAGAACCCCTGAGGACTGGGACAGATACAAAAATGCACAAAAATACTACAAGAAACGCATCAGGTATCGTAGAACTGAGGCCTGGCAGAGTTTCTGTAGTAGCATAAACTCGACAAACCAAGCCGCAAGAGTAAGGAAAGTCCTGGCCAAAGGTGAACTCAACCTCATGGGCTCACTTAAGAGAGAAGACGGCACTTACACTAATACGGAAAATGAAACCAGCGCAGTACTGCTGGAAACACACTTCCCTGGCTGTCAAGTCACACCATCCATCGATTCCATTGACTGGCCACCAGAACACTATAGTGTACCAACAACCCAAGAATGGGAAATCGCAAACAAGGTAGTAACTGCAGACAAAATAGAGTGGGCCATAAAAACCTTCAAACCCTTTAAGTCTGCAGGGCTGGATGGAATATTCCCAGCACTACTACAATGGCAACTGACAAGAATAGCAAAATATCTACTCCCAATCTACAGGGCCTGCATTGCCTTCAAATACATACCCAGATTATGGAGAGAGGCAAAAGTAGTCTTCCTACCAAAACCAGGTAAGGAGGACTACACACATCCCAAATCATTCAGGCCCATTAGTCTCACATCATTCCTCCTTAAAACGTTGGAGAGACTAGTAGATCGATACCTAAGGGATGGAACACTAAAAGACAACCCACTACATCCTCAGCAACACGCATACAGGAAAGGTAGATCAACAGAGTCTGCACTACACACGGTAGTGCACAGGATAGAATCGGCTATCACAAACAAAGCCTCAACACTAGCTACTTTCATAGATATAGAAGGGGCTTTCGACAAAACGGTACACAGCAGCATTAACGAAGCCTTACGGAAGCGCAAGGTAGAACCAGCCATAAGGGACTGGATCACTCAGCTGATAAGCAAAAGAGCAGTCCAGATAGTGATGAGTAACACCATCACAAGAGCAAAGGTAGTCAGAGGATGCCCCCAGGGAGGCGTCCTATCACCACTCTTATGGAACATAGTAGTAGACAGTCTTCTAAGGAGACTAAATGAGAGAAGATACACCACCATCGGGTATGCGGATGATCTTGCAATACTAATAAGCGGAACGGCGGAGAACGTGCTATGCAAAGTCATGCGCTCAGCCCTTCAGATTGTGGAAGAATGGTGCGAAGAACACCGATTATCAGTAAACCCGACAAAAACAGAACTTATCCTTTTCACCAACAAAAGAAAGTTACCAGAACTACAACTACCAAAACTATTTAATACCAAACTAGCCCTAACAACTCAAGTTAAATATCTGGGCATCATACTTGACAATAAGTTGAATTGGACTAGCCACATAAATGCTAAAATGAAAAAGGCCTGCATAACTTTTTGGCAATGCAGAAGACTCGTTGGTAAGAACTGGGGTCTTAACACAAAGATAACACTTTGGCTGTATACGGCAATTATCAGGCCTTCTCTAACCTATGGATCAGTTGTATGGTGGCCCAGAACAGAACTGATCACTGTGAAAGAAAAGCTCCAGAGTCTACAACGCCTAGCGAGTACAGCAGCCACTGGATGCATGAGAACCACTCCATCAGCCGCACTAGAGCACCTCCTAAACCTGAGACCGCTGCATCTAATCATACAGGAGGAGGCCAAGGCAGCAGCCTTAAGACTGAAAAGTAATGGGCTCTGGAAAGAGAATACTGGAACAAAGCATTCAAAAATTCTACAGAGAATCCTAAAGAAGATACCACTTCTTGAGGCGCCCGTAGACAGAATACCATGTCACCACGTCTTCGAAAGGAATTATCATATTCAACTTACCGAAGAAAAAAGAGACAGCTCTGGTGTCAAAGAAGTTAGGATATACACAGACGGCTCTAAAACCACATATGGTACTGGAGCAGGTGTCTTCTCGAATGGCCTAAACATCAAAATAACAACCACCCTGGACAAGCTAAGTACAATATTCCAAGCTGAATGTATTGGCATAACGAGAGCAGCGGAGACGATTGCCGCCAGAGACGTCAAAGATCTAGATATAAAGATCATATCAGACAGTGCATCCGTACTCCAAGCTCTGAAAAGCAACACCATAACCTCTGTCCTCATATTGGAATGTCACAATACACTCCAATCCATTGCAAACACAAACAAGGTCACGCTGCAATGGATCAAGGGACACAGCAACTCCCTCGGCAACGACGCAGCCGATGAATTGGCCAAGAGAGGATCAGGGGCAACAGTATATGGACCGGAACCAATACTACCTATACCTCAAGCACAGGTCAAAACTTGGCTGCGGAAAAACACGGAAGAAACCCATCAAAAAGAATGGACAAACATTGAAGGATGCAGGCAAACAAAGAATGCAGTTCCGGTAGCATCAAAAACGTTTAGCCGAAACCTCATTAGATTAAAAAGGGACCAGATCCGCAAGGTCATAGGCATCTTGACCGGTCACTGTCCTCTAAACAAGCATCTATTTACAATAGGTGTGACGGACAGCCCCCTGTGCAGAGGCTGCATGGGGGCAGAAGAAACGCCACAACATGTGCTTACAGAGTGCATGAGCGTGGCCGAACAACGGGCGAAATTCCTCCAGTCACCAACGTCTCTCCGGGAAGCATGTGGAAACCTGAAAAGGCTGCTGGCTTTTTGGGAAGATCTGGGTTGGTTGGAGTGAGAGGTAAGATGCTACGCACAATGGCCCAATCAAGAGGCTAAGCGCGGAACAGCCCAGGTAAACTAAACTAACTAACTAACCCCACCGCCGCCGGCTAGCGGGGGTGGCTATGTGGGGCTTGAACTGACTAAAACCGCACGCCGCCTCGCTTCTTCAGGCGCCGGGGTGTAAGTTTGCTCATAAATCATTTCCCTCGCACCCTGATTGACCCTGGGCCATCTCCGGTTTCGAGAAAGCCCCCTCGGGTTTGGGAACCACGGTGTTCCCATCTTGCCCCAGAAAGGGGGGAGGGGGGCACTAGTCACCCCGCCCCCCGGGCCTGCTTCTGTTGGGGTGACAGGTGACCTCACCTGCCAACCCCAGGCCTGCGCTCATATAGAGCTATCTTAGAACCTTGGGCAGAACTTTGGGTTGATACGGCGGACGATTCACCGCCCGGTTGCCGTATCAACCCAAAAGATTATGTACCTTTTAAATGGCACACTGTTCCGGCTTCGCCTTAACAACAAATCTTCGCCTTAAGGGACCGGTGCTGCCACCATTCACTCCCGCGCTGTAAAATCTGTCAAAAAAAAGTGCAAATTCATAATTTTACTTTTACCTTCGCCACTTTTGAACGCGCAACGTAATATCTAAGAAATATTGTAGAAATTTAATAAACCTCAATTGTTCCTATAAATCGTCTCGACTCTTCATTTCAAGAAGTTCCCTGCACCCACAATAGGCTGATTCAACATATGGACCTTCAGAGCCGGATCAAAAATCAAGTTGAAGAATCGTGGAACCAGTAACTACCGTTGAAATTCAATATTCGCCGTTGGAGAACTGGAAGAGGCCACGACGGGAGCACAAACACGCAGAGGGATAGTATCCGAGAGGAATCGCATCCATCCGAGAGCTACGAATTGGGAGGAAGTTTGTTCCGGACCTGAAAACGCGCATAATAGGTAAGGCCAGCCATCCTGCCCATTCCTGCCCTTCCATTTCAATTGTGTAATCGTGTGCTATTTCTACATTATTTCAGTGAATTCTGGTTGTGATTTGTGAGGTCTGTGCGCTGCCAAAGCATTCGAGAAGTCTCTTCGTAACGGACATCATTCTAACGTGAGTACTCCATCCTTACTACTCTCCACCAAAATGAGCAAACCAAACACGTCAGAGGTTTCAGTACCAAGTAAATCACGCGATAAATCGCCGTACAAACTAGATGTCGGCGAAGATAGTCCAGTGATTAGGGAATTAATTAAAAAACGAGGTATATGTAAAGGTAGATTAACTAAATTCTCAAACTTCCTAGCTAGTTTTGATGATGATACTTTGTCTAATCAAAAACGCATAGATCTGAAATTACGGATTCAGGGAGCCACTACTTTGTTCAGTGAGTTCAATGACATTCAAAGTAGAATCGAGGAATTAGTCTCTGATGTAGATGAGCAGTTAACGCAAAGAGATATATTTGAAAATACCTATTACACTATATTATCTCAAGCTGAATGTTTGGTAAGCAAAGGTGAGGTTAATGACAGTTCTAGTAAATGTAATCATCATAAAAAGACCGTCAAGTTGCCTACAATTTCTATGCCTACCTTTGACGGTTCGTATGAGCAGTGGTTGGAGTTTAGAGACACCTTTCTATCGTTAGTGCACAAGTCAGATGATCTTAGCGATATAGAAAAGTTTCATTACCTAAAATCAGCACTAAAGGGCAGCGCGGAGCTGGTTATCAATTCAGTAGGATTTTGTAGTGATAACTATCCTGTTGCATGGGCCTTACTTCTCAATCGATACAATAATAGCAGATTGTTAGTGCATAACCATGTGAAGTCTTTGTTTACTATGCAGAGTGTAGGCAAGGAGTCGCCAGTTCTGATCAGGAGGCTAATTGATACCGTGCTAAAGAATCTACGCGCACTAAAAATCCTCGGTGAGCCAAGTGACTCGTGGGATACACTTGTTATCTATTTAGTTGTGTCGAAGTTAGATCAAGTCACTGAACGCGAGTGGGAGCAACACAAAGGTACACTATTCTCTAAAACTGACGACTGCAAAGCGCGGCTTAAATTGGATGATTTGTTGAAGTTCCTAAAAGACCGGGCTGACATGCTGGAAACATTGCAGGTGTCACATAGCAAACCTACGCACGAAAATAAAAAATCTCAGTCTAAAATTCACTGCAATGTCTCCACCGATAAGCCGCAGGCAAAACAATCGCGCGAAACCACTAAAAAACTTTGTTTACTGTGTGAGAAAAATCATCCAATTTATGCGTGTCCAAAGTTTTTAGAATACACGTTAGAATCAAAGCTCAAATTCATTAGCGAAAACAAACTGTGCACTAATTGTTTACGTTCGAATCACACTTTAGATAACTGTAGGTTCGGGCCGTGTCGGTTATGTAACAAAAAACATAATTCGTTAATTCATTCCGATAATCATGCCAATCAAACTGTAGCTCTTCACGCGTCGGGCGCTAATGAGTCGTCGCCTACTGTGACTCCAGTCCCAGTGGTGTCGCCGCCCCTTCCCGCGCCCTGCGCATCTAGGTCGTCCTCTGTTGTGGAATGCACAACTATACATGCAAATAAAGTACACATAGACACACCTTGCACTCAAACTGTTGCAATGAAACAGGTTTTGTTATCGACTGCATTAGTTGAGATAGCTGATAGTAATAACAAAAAATATCAGCTAGCTCGCGCGCTCCTTGACAGCGGTAGCGAACGTTGTTTCATAACTAAATCTTTATGTAATTTAATACATGCGCCAGTTATACAGTCCACTCAAGAAATTCGTGGTGTAGGCAACTCGGTCACACAATCCACGCAGGTATGTGACATCGAGCTTAGGTCACGCATCCACCAGTACACCGCGAATTTACAATGTTTTGTTTTGCCCAAGATTACATCGGTGTTGCCTGCTTTAACTATAAAAAACGCGCAACTTTGCATTCCTGAGAATGTTGTTTTAGCAGACCCGCAGTTTAATGAATGTAAAAACATAGATTTATTAATCGGCGCCGATGTATTCTGGGATCTAATAAAATCAAATAAGATAAGATTACCTAGTGGACCTTTCTTATTAGATACAAAATTGGGATGGGTTATTTCCGGACCTATTTGTTCTATTTCGCGTCATGATAGGTACATTCAGTGTAATTTTACTCAGTCAATTGATTCCCAGCTACGCAAATTCTGGGAGTTGGAAGAAACGCCTATGTATCGTGATACGCGCACAGACGAGGAACGGGCATGTGAGAAACATTTCGTCGAGACTACTACACGCGACAATGACGGAAGGTTTATTGTACGTATGCCTTTCAAAGGTTCCCCCGATACATTAGGTAAAACATATTCGCACGCAGAACGTAGGTTTTTCGCCTTAGAAAAACGTTTGTCACGCAATCCAGACTACAAGGGTCTGTACCGCGACTTCATTTACGAATACGTTCGTTTAGGTCACATGAGCCGTGTAGACAGTGTCGGGACGCCCCATTGTTTTTTACCGCATCACGGAGTTTTTCGGGAACATAGCACTACAACAAAACTTCGTGTAGTGTTCGATGCCAGCGCCGCATCTAGTAATAACATCTCGATCAATGATTTGCAAATGACGGGCCCACCGATACAAGGCGACCTTATGTCTATTTTGCTAAGATTTAGGCAACATAAATACACAGCTTGTGCAGACATTGAGAAAATGTATAGGCAATGTTTAATAGATAAATCACAACGTGATCTCCAATTGATATTGTGGCGGGATGATCCGTCGCAGCCGCTGGATGTCTTTCAGCTTCAAACCGTGACGTATGGATTTAAATCAGCACCATTTTTGAGCTGTAGATGCCTCAAACAGTTAGCGGCGGACTGTACGGATCCCCACGTCGCAAGGATCATTAAAGAAGATTTCTTTGTTGACGATATGTTGACGGGTAGCAACAATAAACAAAAATTGATAAAGATTTGTGAAGAAGTTTCAAATGTTTTGAAGTCAGGTTGTTTTCCTCTTCGGAAATGGATGTTTAATTTCAGATTAGACAACTCCGCGCAAAATGAGTCCAATCTTTTTAAAGATTTATCATTAGACGAAAATGTCCATTCAAAAACGTTAGGAGTAGGATGGTATAATCTTAATGATGAGTTTTATTTTAACACCCAGTTCAACAACACAGCTGATCAATCAATAACAAAACGTTTTATCATGTCAACGATTTCACAAATCTTTGATCCTTTAGGATTGCTAAGTCCTGCTATTGTCGTAGCAAAGATTTTATTGCAGCAACTATGGTTGTTGAAGATAGGGTGGGACGATGAGGTACCTAGTGACGTCAGACGCACTTGGGATTGTTTCGTACGATCTTTGCGTGTACTCAATGAAATAGTTGTACCGCGGCACGTCATAGGTACCGACCCGGCTCGTATCGAGTTGCACATATTTACTGATGCGTCGGAGTCCGCATACGGGACATGTATTTATATTCGCACAATAAATCAAGACTCATCGGTAACTGTTAGATTGTTCTGTTCGAAGAGTAGGGTCGCGCCCTTAAATCCCGTAAGCATACCTAGGCTAGAACTATGCGGAGCCTTACTAGGCGCTAGGTTATATAACAAAGTACGCGAATCGCTTAACTGTCAGTTCGATAGCATTACTTTCTGGTGTGATTCTACGATTGTACTGGGTTGGCTGCGTATGGCACCTAACTTACTCAAGACTTTCGTACAAAACCGAGCGGCAGAAATTCATGAAATCACTAATGAGCTTCCGTGGTGTCATGTGAGCGGAAAACACAACCCAGCTGACTTAGTATCTCGCGGAATCAGCCTAGAAGATCTTAAATCTTCATCTTTATGGTGGGATGGCCCCACATTTCTGCATGACCCTGAGTTTGACAGTAGTCAATCGATTTCAGATAAAAGTCACAAAGTGCAGACTGATTTGCCTGAATTAAAATCGATAAAAACACAAACATTTTTGTCTACAACTATGGAGAATTCATTATTTTCATTCAATAGGTTTTCTCAGTTCAATCGTATGCAGCGAGCGTGCGCTCACGCATTACGTTTTATTTACAATACACGCAATAAAAATAATATCCGCCGCGGACCACTCACTGTAGATGAACTGAGGAATGCTCGAATGAACTTAGTGAAGTTATCGCAACGTGAATCCTTCCCCGATGAATACAAATCATTATCCAACAATCAGAATATTAAAAATAAAAATGTCCTAAGTAAATTAAATATTTTTATGGATAATGACGGTATTCTACGAGTCGGTGGAAGAATTAAACTGTCTCCCGAATTTAATTTCGATAAAAAACATCCAATATTAATTTCTTCTAAACACTGGTTTTCAGTATTGTTGTTTCGGCACGAACACAAGCGGCTGCAGCACGCCGCGCCTCAGGCGTTGCTGTACAACATCCGCGAGTCGCACTGGCCAGTGGGAGGTAGAAACCTGGCTAAGCGCATTGTACACGAATGCGTCACGTGTACACGGTTCAGAGGTAGATCTTTATCTCCTATTATGGGCAACTTACCGGAGGAGAGGATCACGCCAACCTTTCCGTTCTTACGTAGTGGCGTCGACTACGCCGGACCAGTGCTCATACTGAGCCGCAAGGGTCGGGGTTCGAAATTAATAAAAGGATACATATGCCTTTTTATCTGCTTAGTAACACGCGCAATACATTTAGAACTAGTCAGTGACCTTTCTTCTGATGCTTACCTGCTTGCGTTAAAGCGATTTGTTTCTCGACGTGGCAAACCGAATGAAATAATTTCAGATAACGGTAGGAATTTTGTAGGTCTCGCAAACGAATTTTCTAAATTTTTGTCAAAATGCTCTGACGATTTAATTGAATAATATGCGACTAGTCAAGACATCAAGTTCTCCTTCATACCGCCTTACGCGCCTCATTTTGGTGGATTGTGGGAGGCTGGGGTCAAGTCGTGCAAGCATCACTTGTTACGAGTAGTTGGCAACGCACACCTAACTTTTGAGGAATATAGCACTGCATTATCACAAATTGAATGTATCCTAAACTCCCGTCCTCTCAGTCCCTTATCCGCAGATCCGAATGACTTCCTTCCCCTGTGTCCTTCTCATTTCCTGGTTGGTCGTCTCCTTACAGCGCCTGCGACAGAACAGCTTTCTGATGTTCCTGCCCATCGCCTGACACGATACCAAAGGCTCGAGCAGATCAGACAACACTTCTGGGCTCGCTGGTCAAAGGAATACATATCGGAAATGCAAACGAGAGCTAAATGGAGACAAGATGGACGTGATCTTCAACGGAACACAATGGTCGTCATCAAAGAAGACAATACGCCGCCACTGAAATGGAGCTTGGGACGAATCATCTCCACTATGCCAGGAAAGGATGGGATTTCTCGAGTCGCTGATATTCAAACCAAGTCTGGAGTCATCAGACGCGCATTTCCTCGGATCTGTCCCCTGTTCAATGAGGAAGATGATGCCTAGCTGTTGGACGTGGATCCTTCCAAGGCCGGGGGCATGTTCCGGCTTCGCCTTAACAACAAATCTTCGCCTTAAGGGACCGGTGCTGCCACCATTCACTCCCGCGCTGTAAAATCTGTCAAAAAAAAGTGCAAATTCATAATTTTACTTTTACCTTCGCCACTTTTGAACGCGCAACGTAATATCTAAGAAATATTGTAGAAATTTAATAAACCTCAATTGTTCCTATAAATCGTCTCGACTCTTCATTTCAAGAAGTTCCCTGCACCCACAATAGGCTGATTCAACACACACACTTTTCATTTCTCTCTAGACCCAAACTCTCTTCTCACTAAAAAGCTTAGCCAATTAAGTAGCTCGTCTATTATTGAAGTCGGCTGAAATAGTGGAATCTCCCAATATTTTGTGTTTAGAAGTAAAATTTATTACTTCATTAACATTTGAGTCTCAAGGATGAATGTGCCCTACTCAAACATTTGCGGCTGTGCCAGATCCAACTTAGATTAGTTGTATGTTTGCCTCTCCGGTAATTACCGATAGAGTCCAAACTACCCGAGAATATTTCAAGTTTAATTCAAGCTATTACGGAAACTTACTGGCTTCTAATAAAACTAATTTTAAATGATTATTAAAGTTCTGTTCAGTCAATACATTTAGATAATTAAAATGTTTCATTTCGTATTTCACTCGGAAAATTAAAGCTATAAAACCTTCAGTTATTAGTCTTCCTTTTCATTTAACTTAATCGTAATACAAACTAATCTGTAAATAAGGACCGTGCGGACCTAACGCACGGCTACACAAGGGGGGTCTCGCTACAATATAATATTTAAGCGGACCACCATTAAAAAAAAACTAATTTATCGTTTGAAACTGTATGCAGAAATATCATGTTGAACTGACGTCATTTATAGCATCGTAGCAAGAGAAAAATGTGGTATTTACCTTCCCCATTGAGTAAACACCGATACGTGACTGTATATATGTAGGTGTGTATTATTTTGAAGGGTTAGATATGTATTATTTGATTATTTATATTGTTACAACGATCTCTCAACGTTATCTCGGAAACTACTGATCGAATCTTCTGGAAATTAAAACGCATTGTTAGTGTCGAAGTACTCTACCGAACGGTAAAGAAAAATCTACAAAAGTCATTACAAAATCACAAAGTACTTCAAATACCTACTTACCTACAAATCGCGATAACAAGGGCGTTCACCTCTATCGTCAGCATGACTGTGTAGGTACCTATTTGTTTTCTCGAACGCTCTAGTAAATACCTACGTCTCTAAATCTCTAGATGATTCCGGAATATTCTACCCCGCTTATTAAGAGCTATAAAAGGACGCCCGGCTATCGACACGAGTCAGTTAATTTTCGGAAGCGAAAGCGAACACATCTTATCGAAGCGATTCAAGAGAGTTATACCTGCGACTTAAGGAACTACTGTGGACTACTGTGAACTGCTGAGCGACTGGAACTGTTGAAGAGTACTGTGTGTGCTAGTTATTTAGTTGTCTAGTTTGTGGTGAGCGAATAAACTTCTTCGTTGTATAAACGGCATTTAATTTGTACCCCGCGCGCGTAACAATATGCATAATAATGTCATTTTCATGAGAGTTTTTGTTGTTTTAATTTCTATGTGGTTATGTAAATACACGGATAAGAATTATTTACACCTGGCATTGCTAGGGATGACGCCCTTTAATAAACGAAGTAGGATCAATTATAGATCTATGTAGCATCTGAATCCTTATTTTCATGCTCCCAGTAATTACTAGAGAATTAGTAGCGTCTTCTTGTTCTTTTTTAGATTAGATACCTTTATAATAAGAGTTAAAAAACGTTAAGAGAGAATTAGTTGACTTGTGAAGTCTAGTAGTAACTTTAGTAACTATGATAGTTTAAATAATAATTATACTAGTATTACTTTCTTAAAATCAAACCTAAGGTACTGCCCAACGGAGACACTTGTTTGCTACCGACATGGGACACCACATAATTATTGTGTACGGTGTCAGTGCGTTTTCTCAACAATACCCCTTTTACAATTTTTGATGTTTACTGATTAAATTGTAACTTGCTTCTATGCTATTTCCATAACTAGTTTCTATGCTTGTATGCCAAAATAACGACATAAGGCCGTCCACATCCTCATGCGTGCCATGCATATGGGCACGTCGTGAAAATCGCATTATTTTTTGCACGATTTTTACACGCGAAATTCACCGTATATAATTCGCACGAAATATGCATGCACACGTTTTCTAGTGGTCCTCGTAGCAGTGGACAGGCTAAAAACCTAAAACAAATATGTCAGTGTATAAGTTGATATGAATAATATTCACTGGTGATTGACAGTTTTTGTGTCGAGCATAAAACACTAATGTAACTAGGTTTGCGGATCTCATAAAACCTGACGCAGGTTATAAACTGATATATTATTACCTGCCTCACTGCGTGAGAGGCGTTTGGAAACTTAATTTCCATCAAGGTATAATGAAGGAAATTTCCCACCACTTCCTGTGTACAGTCCCGAGTATGAATAAAATGAGTATCTATTTAAAATGTAAAATTACAGCTTTTTATCAAAAATATAATAGTATGTACGATTTACGAAAAAAATTATCTATCAGTCTGTCTTACTGTCTGTTTGTTCCGAGTAATCTCCGAATTGGTTGGGTTGATTTTGAAAGCATCTTACTATAGATAGCTGTTGTTATTGAGCGTAACTTAGGCCAATTTGTATTTTAGAAGAGGATTAGGGTTGCAAAAAATTTCACACCCACATCAAGTCCACGCGGATGAATTCACGGGCACAGCTAGACATTCATAAAATAATAACAAAATCATTAAATATATTAGGGTACAGCAATTTTGGCTTTATTACCCTCTTATTCCATGATGGTTTGCATATATTTACTTTAACTTACCCGTCTCTACCCTACTCTAGTTCTCTGCAGATTAAATTACATGATTTTGTCAGAAGTTACTCAAAAATTATACATTAAAATAAAATTTAAAATATTTAACGAATTCTATCGCGATTTATTTTATCGGGATCAGTGTAAATAATAAACAAAACATTTTAATTTCTTCCTTTTTTTATTGGTCACGTCAATATGACTTTACCTCGCCTGATGGTGAGCTAAAAGTAAAGTCTCAAGAATGAGGATCACAATTACAAACACGGAAAATTTTACAATAGTGGCTCTCGGCTTGACGACCTCATCAGATGCTTTTCACGCCCCGCTTAAAGGACCCGGGACTGTAGGACGAAGGAAACACGTGTGCTGGTAAAGAATTCCAAATCGCTTGATTCTTGATGCAGCCTGTGAGGGTCATACCTCAGTCTTGCACGTGTTGTCCTGCATAGCAAAGGAGAGGGTGGAACTAATTGGAAGAGCTCATCAGAACACTCGCCATGGTAGAGGCGGTAAAATACTGCCAAGGAGGCAATATCTCTACGCAACTGCAAGGGCTCAAGGACGTTGGTGAATTCGCAATAGAATACATTAAAACTAGTATTATTTTAATATTTAAAAAAGAAATATTATGTATAAATAATAATAAATCTTGTAGAATACACTGTTTCCGGGCTCTTTGGCCGAGGTCCATCGGAAACTAGTACTCCAGACGTTTCTTTGATCACTGCAGTCGACAGCTTCAGTGGTCCGGACCTGGGACGCCGTCGAGTGCGGAGAACCTTCCTCGGCGGCGACTTCTATGCGACAGATGTAGAGGTTCACGTTGGTCATCTCAGCGTCCCCTAAGGGCCGCGAGGAGTCCGCATTCGGGGGATTTGCCTCCTTTGCTGAAGAGTCGGCCTCTCTGCCGATAGATAGCGGCAGGTCCTGGGGGCGGGTGTACTTCTCTCTGGTCTTCGCGTGGGAGCCGTGCTCCTCTTCACGTCGCCGGCGGTCAACCCCAGCCAGGTGAGACTGTATTCACAGAGGTGATGTGGAGGCTGTCACTGGCATATTTATAGGCGCAGTTGGAGGGGGAAACGATGGTCATGCAACGCCGGCCGTGAAAGCCTTAAGATTTATAAATAATAAATCTCTTCATTATAAGAACACAATAAAATTGTCATAGAATAATAAGTACGTTATTTTATTGTTTGTGAATTTGTTAGTGTTCAGTAATTATATCGCTGACTGTACCTTCATTATATAACTTGGTGTTTTCTTACCTGCTTTGTTTAATACAATAAAGCGTTGTTTATATTAATTGCATCATTATAAGTATTATTATCTTAGGATCATGTTTAGCCTAAGCGTGGCTGAATAAATATCGTGGTGGTCTATACTATCATAAAATTGTAGTCTAGTTGTGGCGATATTTGAAAAAAGAAATACTTGGATTATGTTAAATGAACAATTATGAACATAAATTATATTTTTTGGAATTCTTGTCTGTTTATCTGTTTGTTCGCGATGGACGCAAAAACTACTCAACGGATATTGATCTGATCTTATCTATGAGAAAGGGCTTGGTCAGACTTAAAATCTACCGTATTTTTGATTGCAATTGGTTAAGCAGGACGCGCGGGCGGAGCCACAGGTATCAGCTAGTGTTTTATTATAGGAATCGAGTTTGTAACATATGAGCATGCCACTCATATGTTACAAACTCGATTCTTTGACCCTTTATAATAGGTAGTCAACCTATTGCCAGTAACTGGGCACTTTGAAATCAAAAATTTAAAAAAATAGAAGCACGTTTAAAAGGGATATCGCTTTTATGTAAGATTTTATTAAAATTTATTTATATACATATATATATATTTGATATTGAATGTACAATTTAATCATAATTTCCGTAAAAAATTATATTGTGTAGGTACTCTGCCCTGGGGTGCTTGGTTGGGGACCTCCACGCGGTGCACCCTGGGCAACGGAGACGGCAGCGCCTCTCTCCTAGGGCGGGAGAGACGCTGCCGCCTACGGCCAACTCCGACCGAGGCGAGGACGGCCCTGTTGAGGGCTGTTCGGAAGCTTTCCACGTGTCCCTCTGATTAGCAGATGGCACAGTGGAGAGCAAGTAAGGGGGCCATCTCGAAACCGGAGATGGCCCAGGGTCAGTCGGGGTGCGAGGGATATGCTCTAGTGGTAACCTTACACCCCGGTGTGTTAAGACCCGAGACGGCGTGCGGTTTTAGTCGGTTCAAGCCCGACATAACCGCCCCCGCTGGAGACCCTCTCCAGCGGGGGCGGTATCCGAAGGGATTTCCGCACGAAAAAAAAAAAAAAAAAAAAGGTACTCTGCCCTTTAGAGCAATAATGTGTTCCTTATACACGCATCACATGCAGATCTTTTGTACTAATAACAATGGCCATCAGATGCAAACTTTTAGCTTGTTTCAAACGAAAACAAAACACTATTGTGTTTCATGCTTCATTTTTTTGTGAAAAATGTTGCACAGTTTTATTAATTTTTGTATTCTGTGTATTTTATTACTGTGTATAATTTTAAAATATCGATTGCAGTAATGTTTTAGGCTTCACCTTAGTTAACAGGCTTAGTTCCATCTTATTATTGAAAACTAGTGGGCCCAAGTAGACGTTGTTCTTCAAGATAAAAATAGAGTACCTTTATTGAATTTCACTATATAATCTGTAAGGCAATAAATGTTTTTCTCAAAAGGAAAAAACGGAACCCTTATAGGATCACTTCGTTGTTCGTCCGTCTGTCTGTCCGTCTGTCAAGACCGTTTATTTCAGAAGCGCGTAGAGGTATCAAACTGAAATTTATATCTAATACTCAGGTCTACTGTCCCTTGTAGCAGTGAAAAAATCAAACTTCTAAGCCAAAGCAATCAAAAGATACAGCCGTTTATGCCGCAAATTTCCGCAAATTTTCGAAACTCGCAAGGGAATCAAAACCTACAGGGTTCTCCCGTGAACTTAGAATCTTGAAATTTGGTTCGAAGTAACGTCTTATAGTACAAATAAAGGAAAAATTGCGAAAACCGTAAATTTTTAGTTACATCAAATTAATAAAAAATATTTTAGAAAATTTTAAAGTTACTACTACCATAACTATGACTCGATTGTCGTGATGGGTGAACTTTCACTTATATACCTACAGGTTTGTACGGAACCCTCGGTGTGCGAGTCTGACTCGCACTTGGCCAGTTTTTTTTTTATAATTAAGGTTTTTGACAGTGACTCCTTATACATATAAAAAAATCTAGTTTTGTTTATGTTTAGTCCGTCAATTTGACTGCACTCCGCCTGATGGTAAGCTGACACGAAGTTCTAAAAGTAGGTGCAATCATGCTGTTCCTATAATTTTGGTCCACACCTTGACGGCCTCGACAGATGCCTTTTCACGTCCCGCTTGAAGAACTCGGGATTGTACGGAGTTACACGCGGAGAAATATTTGTGACATTTAATTTCTATACTAATATAAAATTGTAAATTACTTGTGTCTGTACATTGCAGATATTTAACAAAAAAACGTGGGTTATAGGCGTCTTCACCTTTGGGGTCGGTTTTGATCCCGCGCCGGTGAGTTGGCAAGCTTGTGTAGGATACACACACGACACGCCTCCGTCTTGGCCTGTATCTGTAAGGATGACGAGTCGGCCGACTGCCGTCCTCAGGCTCCAATCAAGGAGGTCGGTGGTCATCATGGAGGTCGGAAGTCCTCATGGAGGTTGCCTTAAAACGTACGTGTAATAAAAAGGGATACTAACAAAACCGACATCCTATTCAGGTTACGTACTCCTATTAATAATCACATCACGTAAGAGCAACAGTCGAGTCATATAAAGTTCAGTAATGACGTCATTTCTAGTTTAAATGAGTTTGTGGAGATTGCGTGCACGTTGATACTTATAATAGCTGTTTTACGTAGTCGAGGGTAATGGCTTATCGCCACCTTACACCCTGGCATCTGAAGACCCGAAACCGGGTATCCGTGGGGATTTTCGCACAGAAACACCGCTAAACTTAAAATACTAGTTTTAATTGCTAAGAGTCTACAAGAATTATTGTTTTATGAAAAAAAAAATACAGCCGAACATAGAACCTCCTCTTTTTTTGCAGTCGGTTAATAGGTGAAGCAAACCAGAATTTGCTGAACACTAACAAATTTACAGATCAATTACATTGAAATAATATATATACGTGTTGGTGTGTAAATATTTATGAAATCTTCAGAGCGACTTTCACGAGAAGAAGAGTATTGTTTATATGGAGTAGTACAAAAAGCATTTTTTTTTTAATATTCATCAGAAATACATTAAAATAACAAAAAATAATTACACACTACCTTGAGTTTAACTCACACGTATATACATACAACAAATGAAATATTAGGTCGTTACATATGAAATTGCCGTTTTTCTTGAAGAAATTGGAGGAAACCCAATATTCAGTACTAACATTTTTGCATATTTTTTTTAGGAATGACAAATCCAAATTTTATGTTTTTTTTTGTGTATGAATGAGACAACATTAAGCTAACAAACAGCAACTTTTATTACATTTTTGAAACGTGACAGCTGTTAATTAATACGAAATTTATCATCAAAATGGATAGCATTTAGGAAGTACTGTTTTTGAAGATGGAATTAATTTATCAAGCGGCCAATAAAAACAAAAAAAATCTTGAAATCGACTTTCAAACAAAATATAAATAATGGAAATAGCTATTAAATTATAGGAATAACGAACTCATGAATTTTTAAGAAAACTTCGACAATTTCATAGGTAAAGATATATTAAAATAAAACATTAATTGTTCATACTGGCAATGTCAAATAGAGACAACGCCAAGAGAATATCCACTAACAAAATATGCAGACCGCATTCTGACTTCTGATATGTGTTGTAGTGATCTCAGGCTACAATATTATGTCCGATGTTGCCAGTCGCTATTGTGTTCAGACTCCTTTCCCCACCCCTGTTAACATTGTTTTTTTTTTTTTTTATACCACTCAGGTGGCAGACAAGCTCAAGACCCACCTGATGGGAAGCGGTCACCGTGGCCTATGGACGTGTGCAACACCAGGGGCGTCACACTCACGCTGCCGACCCTAAAAAAAAGAAATGAAGACCAAAGGCTACTCCCGCCTCTCCCTTCTTTTTCAGTTTTTGTGCTGTCAGAAGGAAGACTCTTCCCTTTGACAGCACAAAAACTCTCAGTGAGCTCTGGCTACCCTACTCACCACCGGGAACACAACACGAGGTTATTATGGCCGCGGTATTCTGTAGGGCGGAGGTACTTCCCCAGTCGGACTGCTCAGTTGGACGGGAATACCGTCATGTCCATAACCCGATAGCCTGAAAGGGCTATCGGGTTAAATCATATAATTCTAGTAAAGACGAGTGTTTAATGGGTGTATTTAGATCATTCGTAAATTAAATATTGCAGAAATATATAATAAGACAGAAGGAAAATACGTTTTATTACAAAACAGAACGCACTTTACTATTTTTTTTTTAAATTACATTATAATTGATATTTTAACCTTCAAAGAAACTCCGAGCCTAAAGCTTTCAGAATCTCTGTATCTTGAGAATGGTAAAGGAACTATTTGCGTAGATAATCAAATAACCTACGATAAAATACACTGTTTTGAGTTTTTAACCTTCGACCTTGAATTTTTTTTTGCACGACTTGTGTCGATGTGGTCTTTTGGCAATATGTTTATAATAGGTTAATGTTGACTGCTACCAAGTTTTATCTGGGTGAGTATTACTATTTCGTATGTCTATTTTGCTTGGATTGAGGGGAAAAATTCAGTTGTATGACCTATTTCCGCTACGGCATCAACCTATTATAAATTAGAACCATACAAGAACTACTCCTATAACACAAAATACTCAAACACATACAAGAAATTTCATCGGCTTAAAAATTGAATCTCATGCCTTCAAAAGAAAAGATATGCCACTATAGTTTCAACCCATAGTTCATCCACCGAGGAGATACTTTTTAAATGTCCATACACGTAACATTCATTGCTAACCAGAATCAGATTTATGAAATTTGGTGCTTCTTACTTTGAAAATGACGTACTTTCCATACAAACTTTCAAACATTATTTCAACTCCTCAGAGGTGAAATTTTGAAAAACGCTGATCTACGTATATTTATTCTTAATCAGAAGTACTATATATGATATTTCGTGCTACTAATTTTGAAATTGAAAGATTTTAATACAATCACTACGAAAATTTCTACTTTGTAGGCCTGTTTGGGCTCTGCGTTGGTGAATAGGTCAGTCAATCGGTTAGGAAAAGTAATTATTTATGACACGTATAGAAAATATTTGAGCCACGAAACTGTGCAGCTAAATTCGGAATTATTTGGTAATCTCTCAAATTACAACCCTCGGCAACCTTATTTTTCAAGGTTACGCAATAAGGAGGAAGGATCACTAGATGCCAAGTTGAGGAGGCGCTGCAAGAGAGTGGACCACGAGTGCCAATGGCAACATCGCTTTTTATATAGCCGAAGGTCTCAGGTACATAATTCAAAAAACATTTAGCTATCTGCAGTTTTTGATAACAAAGAACTTTGGTGCTTCCTTTAAAACCTGTATTTCACAGCCGACAATAGGAAGAAAACTAAAAAAAAATCACTCACTGACAAAAGAACCTTTTTTTTTCGTGCGGAAATCCCTTCGGATACCCCCCCGCCGGCCAGCGGGGGGGGGGTTATGTCGGGCTTGAACCGACTAAAACCGCACGACGCCTCGGGTCTTCAGACGCCGGGGTGTAAGGTTGCCTATAGAGCATATCCCTCGCACCCCGACTGACCCTGGGCCCCCTCGGGTTTGGAAACCACGGTGTCCCCGTCTTACCCAGGTTTGGGGGAGGGGCGCTAGTCGCCCCACCGTCCTGGCCTGCTTCTGCTGGGGTGACAGGCGGCCTCACCTGCCACCCCCAGGCCTGCGCTCATGGAGGACGGAGGTCGTTAAGCGACCTCCGGCGCCTGAGTCGCCTGCGACGCGCGGCGAGCATGTTGTGGGCTCGGCGCGGGCCGGGAGAGTTCTGAACCTCTCCCGAGCGCGCTCTGCCATCTCCTTCGCGAGCATTACATGCTCGCAGAAGGAGGTGGCGGCGGCCCACGCACTCGCGCTCCACACCATTGCCGCAATCATGCTGCCTCCCTGACAAAAGAACCTCGTCTAATTACATGCTTATAGAAAATGTATGGTTAGTTATTGTTCAATATATCCCAAATTGTAACCAAATAAAACAAAAATAATAGCCAGCTATACGTATTATGTCATATAAAGTTAGATAATGACACAATTTGGGGTCCGAATGAACACGTACCGAGATTGCGTGTGCGAATTAAATTTAATACACGAACAAAGTATTATTGGGTGGAATTTATCATATTATTACTCGGTCGGAGTATTGGGGCTTGTGGTGCTTTTATTTAGCTGGGTGAAGCTTATTGTGGGTTTTCACTGCAAGAGATAATATTGTATTATAGCACTGTAAGAGATAGTGGAGTAGGGGTGTTGGATTATAATTATTATGTACTAGCAACGCGCACTAGCTTCACTACGGTTTATTTGAGTTTTTTTATATAATATATAAAAAACCTCGGTCACACAAACTTGGTCAAATAATTTTGCCAATAACTGCAGTGGTTACAAAGCCTACCAGCAATATATAAAAAAAGCGGTCCGTAGCAGCTAGTAACATAATAATGCTTTTTTTTTAAATTTCATATTTGAGTTGATTGACTGAAAGGTAAATTGTGGTTGACGATTTATGACGTATTAAAAAAAACTACTTACTAGATCTCGTACAAACCAATATTCGGTGGAAGTTTACATGTACATCATATTTTTTTTAGTTTTATCATTCTCTTATTTTAGAAGTTACAGGGGGGAGGGGACACAATTTACCACTTTGGAAGTGTCTCTCGCGCAAACTATTCAGTTTAGAGAAAAATTATGTTAGAAACCTCATTTTTGAAGACCTATCCCATAGACACGTATGGGTTTGATGAAAAAAGAATTTTGTGTTTCAGTTCTAAGTATGGGAAGTCCCCAAAATTTATTGTTTTTTTTTTCTATTTTTGTATGAAAATCGTAATGCGGTTCACAGAATACATCTACTTACCAAGTTTCAACAGCATAGTTCTTATAGTTTCGGAAAAAAAGTGGCTGTGACATACGGACGGACAGACAGACAGACATGACGAATCTATAAGGGTTCCGTTTTGTGCCATTCGCCGTGTGTAGTATATATGGATAGGTCTTAAAAAATTATATTGAGGTTTCTAATATCATTTTTCTCTATACTGAATAGTTTGCACGAGAAACACTTCCAAAGTGGTAAAATGTGTCCCCCCCCCCACCCCCCTGTAACTTCTAAAATAAGAGAATGCTAAAACTAAAAAAATATATGATGTACATTACCATGTAAACTTCCAACGAAAGTTGGTTTGAACGAGATCTAGTAATTTTTTTTTTTAAACACGTCATAAATCGTAAACCGCAATTTACATTTCATTCAATCAACTCAAATATAAACATTAAAAAAAGCGGCCAAGTGCGAGTCGGACTCACCCATTAAGGGTTCCGTAGCAGCATGTAACATAATAATGTTTTTTTTTTAAATTTCACACACACATTTTACCACTTTGGAAGTGTCTCTCGCGTAAACTATTCAGTTAAGAAAATAATGATATTAGAAACCTCAATATCATTTTTGAAGACCTATCCATAGATACCACACACATACGGGTTTGATGAAAAAATTTTTTGAGTTTCAGTTTTTTTTCTATTTTTGTGTGAAAATCTTAATGCGGTTCACAGAATACATCTACTTACCAAGTTTCAACCGCATAGTTCTTATAGTTTCGGAAAAAAGTGGCTGTGACATACGGACGGACAGACAGACAGACATGACGAATCTATAAGGGTGCCCTTTTTTGCCATTTGGCAACGGAACCCTAAAAAGAAGTCAGTATTATGTTAATTGCTACTACGGAACCCTTAGTGGGTGAGTCCGACTCGCACTTGGCTGCTTTTTTTATTCTAATTGTCGAGCTATTAGCTTATTTTTAAAGCAACATACTATAATACTGTAGAAGTTTATATCGTCGTATACGCCTCCACAGTCTAAACGCCGTTAAAATAAAAATAATATTTCATTTTAAATGAGAATACGTCAAATGATGGAAAATAGACAATTGTGTTGGTCATTCAATGAATAGCTTTCAATGTTTTCAGTTTATTTTCCTTGAAATATTTCCTAAAGTCCCCAAGACTCTACAATACGGGTCTACGGGAAGGTATATAAACTGCTTGTGTCGGTATATATTTTTTTTGTTTTTTTTTTTTTAAATAATAGCAACCGAAATTACTAATATGCTCCCTAATCCCTCCAGCTAAGCTAAATTGCTAGTGTTAGGAGTGGGTTCACGTTGGTAGTGTAATGGCCAGGATTCAAACCCGGGAACTCTCCATCGTATGGTCGACTCCTTAACCAACAAGCTACCGACGCTTCACGTACTACTCGCCTTACACGTAGGAGATGGAACGTCATACGATATAACATAGTTATTTCAAAAAAAAAGCTTAGCATATTTAGTTCACTGTTTTTCGCATTTTAAACTGGAAACAGGAACTGCCTCAGCACTATTTCAAGCTTTAGTAGGAGCTCAAAGCGAATGAGGATACCATCACACGAAATTCGAAATGGGGAAAACAAACCATATTGAATTAATAATAAGGACTATTCGAAGTGCAAATATAAACTTGTCACTTATCTTAAAACACTCCCCAATGCAAATAAGCCACAATCTAGATGCATTCAAGAAAAAGTCGTGAAGATTTTTCTGTAAAAGATAGTTTCTGCAAAAATAGAACAAGTTGGTGTTTAAAGTATTTGGTAAATGTTCGTACTAAATAGTTTTCTTTACTTGCAACAATAGGATTTCTTTTTGTTCCATGCGGAAATCCCCTCGGATAACCCTACGCCACCGGCCAGCGGGGAAGGTTATGTCGGTCTCGAACCGACTAAAACCGCACGCCACGCCGTCTTGGGTCTTCAGATGGCGAGGTGTGGCCCTAAGGCATTTTCCTCGCATCCCAACTGACCCACGGCCATCTCCGGTTTCGAGATGGCCTTTCGGTCTTGACCCCGTAAAAAGGGGTTGTTATTTTTTTTATAGAGTCTGCTTTCATAACTTTGTTTTTTTTTATCATTTGTTTAGTCTACGATGCGAATGTGTTTTTCAATCTGTGATTGATGATTGGGTGTTAAGAAATAACTTCTGTCGTCAAGCGGACCCATGGGTCCAGTAGTGAGCGGGTCCAGCGGACCGCAGACTAAAGGCCTTACTGACATCCTTGAGGCCGAAACCAATCTTACCTACAAATCGGTTCATCTGCTAAATAACAGACGAACATGAACTGCCTCTCATGGTTGGGAGGAAACACGGCAGTCACTCCCGGGAAAGCCGACATACCAACGGACGCATCTCGGGCTCCAAAGTCCAAACTTTGGATGCAACTGAAAATCTCAATTATGATGATGATTGTGATGATAGATGATTTCCCTATACAAAATTATCAAGCGAGTTATACTTACTTTTGGTCTAGATGCCGCTGCGTATTTGTGTCCTAAAAATCAATCGACGGCCTCTGTGGCGTAGCGGTAGTGCATTCGACTGCCACGTCAGGGGGCGCGGGTTCGATTCCCGCTCAGTGCAAATATTTGTATGCATGAATATGTCTATTTGCATTGGTCTGGGTGTTTCTATGTATAACATGTATGTATTTACAAAAAAAAAAAAAAAAATAAGTACTTACCTATGTTTATCCGCAGTCTGGAACCCATAACACAAGCTAGTTAAACTATGCTTACTTTGGGTCGAGAATGCGCTGTGTAAAATGTCGTAGAATATTTATTTATTATTATTATTATTTCCTTTATTTAAGTTTAAATACATATCAATTATATTTTTAAATACATTCTATATATATAAAAAAAACAAATATATTTAAAAATATAAAAAATAGTGGCTCACCGGCATCGGGAACAGGGACCAAGCTACCGGTGGTTAGGGCTCCGGAGAGAGGAATCTCCTCACAATACGTGCCGTGTCGAGGAGCACTGCCTTCTGCATCAAGCCCTTGACCCAACTGCCTAACGCGAGCCTCTGGAGATGTTGTTCGAGGCTCTTGGCAATCAGTCCGTGCACCGATACAACTATCGGAACAATAATCGCCGAATCCACACTCCACATGTCGACAACCTCGTGAGCCAAATCCAAATATTTTATTTGTTTTTCTTTTTCGGCTTTCACAAGATTCTCGTTATTATTATTATTATTAAAATCATGATATGGTCAGAAGTTTACGTGAATGTCACACATTGAAATAAAACTATTTTAAACGGATTCTATAGCGATTTATTTGATGTTGTTTTATATTTTACATTGATCCCGACGTTTGGGTTGCTTTTTAGAAGAGATATAAAATAATATCAAATAAATCGCGATAAAAACTAAGAAAAATGAAACTATTTTTAACGGATTCCGTTAAAAATAGCTTCATTTTTCTTCGTTTTTTTTTTAGTTTCAATTTTGTCTAAGCTTACTGCAACATTCCCAATCACAAACTGTGTTCACACACACTGTGTTCATATGTATAATTGTTACGGCTAAAAAAAATAAAAAAAAATAAAAAAAAAAAATCAATTTAAAAAATCATTTTAGAATATTTTATATTTTAAATTATTAGCAACATTGCTAAATATTTAATGTTTTTTTTTAAGAACATTAACCTTTTTAAGTAACCGAAGTTTCTAGTATTCCCCCTAACCCCTCTAGCTAAGCTAAATTGCTTGTGTTAAGAGTGGGTTCACGTCGGTACTGTAATGGCCATGATTCGAACTCCTAAACCTCTAAGCTACCGACGTGACAACGTCTTATAAATCGATGGAGCCGGCTACACGCACGAAAAAACATGACGCATGCGGCGTTACCACATGACGTATGCGGCGTTACCGACATATGCGGCGTTACCACATTACGTATGCGGCGTTACCTCGCGTTCTTATGACGTTGTCAGGTTCAACTATCGTCAGTAAACCGAGTTTACAGACAATCGATTTTTTTTTCCGATACATTTAGATCGGAAAAAGTAAATATAAAATAAATAGTCTAGGACATATTACACAGCGCCATCTAGACTCAAACTAAACAGAGCTTATCATATGGGTTCTAGAATGCGGATAAAAATACTTAGATACTTTTTTTTTGTAAATAAATACATAGAAGCACCCAAACCAATGCAAATATACATATTTGCAATGAGCGGGAATCGAAACCGCGACCGCTGATTTAGCAGTCGAATGCTTTACCGCTACGCCATAGAGGTCTAAACATCCAACCTGCGACCAGTCCTTTTTATGTCTTTGTGGAGTTTCGAATATCCAGGATGTGTCCAGTTAGCTCATGGTAGCTCAGGAGTATTCCCCCTGGAAAGGAACTAACTAAATAATAAATAAATAAATATTCTACGACATTCTACACAGCGATTTCTAGACCCAAAGTAAGCATAGTTTAACTAGCCTGTGTTATGGGTTACAGAATGCGGATAAACATACTTTTATACTCTATTTTTTTGTAAATACATACATATTATGTATAAAAATCCAGAACAATGCAAATAGACAAATTCATGCATACAAATATATGCACTGAGCGGTAATAAACCCACGCTCCATTTCAACATTCATTTACTATGCTTAAGATCAGGCTTCAGGAAAGCCAATGTGACTTAACATAGTAGAGATATAATGGCGGGCTATTCCACGCACCTGCTCTACGCAGATTGAAACAAGTAAACGGAATTTTAAGACCCATGGAATGTGCCTGGAAATATGAATATATTTTGAAAACCCTTGCCCATTGGTGATCCCTCTATTGTGACTTATGTTTACCGATTCCGATCCCAACTTGAGAGGAATATTTGAAAAGTTAGATTCATTTATATTCATGCATCTTAGAGATACTAAAACTTTCACTTTTACCTATTCAATAAGTTAAAGTACGTAAAAAAAATTAAATATTAATTAGAATTAACATTTAAAGTTTAATCAATTAAGGGTGAATGGTAGTATTTTAAAAGAATTATTGTTATTCCTGATGACCTCTATGGCGCAGTGGTAGTACGTTCTACTGCTAAGGTAGAGGGCACTTGTTCGATCCCACCTAAATTTTAAACATTGTGTGCATGATACACATGCATGAATTTGAATTGGTTTGGGACTTTTTATATATTTACAAAAAAATAATCTAAGTATGTTTATCCTCATTCTAGAATATCTGTTTATTACTAAAATCTATATGCACTAATGTCAGGAACTACTGGTTAGAATTGAGAACAAAATATTGTTAAGTTAATAAACATCGGGCATGTATATGTTAAGTGAATGCCACAAGTGATCGAAATATGTCGCGGGCGAAGCCGCGGGACAAAGTTAGTGATAAGATTGAAATAAAACTAGTTTTTACGATTGTATCGTGACGAGCTCTGTGGCGGAGCGGTAGTAAAAGAAAGAAAGAAGAAAGAGAAACATTTAATTTAGGACACACACAATGATCCCATTACATAATAAATAAATATATTAAAAACTAGGAACATGCCTAAATAGGCACACTGTGCGTACCCAAATATGGCCGCCATCTCAGCATAAACGCTACGCATACCATGTGATATGCGCAGCGCTGGTTTTCAGATGGGGCCACTCGTGACGTCACGTACACGCACACAAAGTAAAAATATAATTTAAAAAAAAATAACAAATTTCAAAGGCTCATAATACATAATACATAAAGGAAAATAAAATCAACAATCAAAAACCAAAACCAAAAAAAAAGAAATAACAAATTACAAACTATGATTCAAATTATACAATCTGTGTCTCTGTGCTCCCGCGCAGGGCTAACCATAGACAAATATGACGCTGCCTGACAGCAGTGACAGCCAAGCCACTTGCTCATACATAACAAACGTAATAACAATCATCAAGGTCAGATTACGTGTTTGTTGTATTACATAACATCATTTAAGATGGCTGACTAATGTTATAGTTTATTGTGTGTTTGCTGTGTCTAGTGCATTCGAGTGCTAAGCCAGGGTCGCGGGTTCGATTCCCGCTCAGTGCAAATATGAATATTTGTTTTGGTCAGGGTGTTTCTATGTATAATATGTATTTATTTACAAAAAAAAGTAATTTAAGTATGTTATACCGCATTCTAGAACCCATATGACAAGCTTTGCTTAGTTTGGGTCTAGATGGCGTTATGTACTTTGTCCTACAATCTTTATTTATTTATTTGACGTTATTTGACTATGAATAAATTATAAATATGCGATAGAATCTGGTAAAAATAGTTCAATTTAAATGTGTGACTTCGCGTAAACTTCCGACAGTGTCATTTAGTGTTATTGTGACGATTCGCTAACATAATCAAAGCTTCTTCTAGTGAATTTATTTCCATGTTATATTAATGTTGCCAAGAATCGAGGATTATTTCCCATCTTTGGAGTAAAGCTTCTCAACAGTATTAGTTAATTTGTTACTCTAATTATCCCTTAATTACCCTTAAACACTCTGTATGAAAGGAATATTCGGTTGTTTGAAGTATTGTAGTCTCTTATGATCTTACAGTCTATGTTTTAGTGCCATTGAAAGCACTTAGTATGTTTTAAGAATATTAAGTATTACATTATCATATATATAAAACAAAGTTGCGCTAATGATGACCGGGATGAACTCAAGAACGGATGGACCGATTTTCATGATTTTTGTCTCCGCCTGTACTGTACCTTTTTGTGATTCTTTTTTTTGTGAAAATCGCCAAGGTTACCCACTCGTCGGCCAACGGGAGTGGTTATGTTGGACTCGAACCGACCAAAACCGAACCTCAAACCTTGGAGCCACGAAAATCAGTTAGTTTATTATATCAAAAAAAAAAATGTAACAATTTCAACGTTAATTAAAAATATTACTATTGCAAATAATGGAGCCGATTTTGATGAATTTGATTATATGTTATCTTCAGAAACAATGCAATTACTAATTCAAAAAAATATTTCAATTAAATTTTTAAGCATTTTGTATGCTTACCTTTTATTATAGATCCAGTCCCTTACAGGGGGAACGCTCTAACCAGCTGTGCCACCCAGACACGTCCCAGATATTCGAAATTCTCCGATATATTATATACATCTTAAGACGACACTGGAGTCATCTACCGTAGTTTTTGCGAACTACGGAAACAATTAATAACTTTACAGTCATTTTTAAACATTATTTTTTGATGACTCCGTCTAATTAATTCAATTAAAATTTAAGCATTTTGTATGCTTACTTTTTCTTATAGATTTAGATCGGAAAAAGGGAACATCTAGGACGGGACTTGAACCCGCGACCAGTCCCTTACAGGGGGAACGCTCTGACCAGCTGAGCCACCCAGATAATCTATAATCAAAAAATTATTTCACCATTCGAAAGGTACATTATACCTGATAAACATAAGCTCTATGAGTTAAAAAACCTCATACAACCGAATCTAAGCGAAGCGAAGGTTTCTAATAGAAAATAAAAATCATTTACGCAAACAGGCACACGCAATACTAACGCACAAAGTTAAACTATAAACAAAGACGTTGTTGCTAAGGCTTACCTCAAATCCTATCAGAAGCTCCTTAAAGCAGTTTCTAACACAATCGGAATGAGTAATCTCTTTATCAGTTGTATGTTTCATTTGGTATTCCCTTTCACAAGCCCTTAGCTAAACACCCTTAGCGATGCCGGTATAATTAACTAGCAATTTTCTTTGAGTAATTAAAGCTTTAGTTGGGGGCTTATTTGCTTTCGAGTTATCTATAATTCCACAGTAAGCTATTATGGCTTACTTTTCAAATTTAATATAAAAAAATAAATATTCTACGACATTCTACACAGCGCTTTTTAGACCCAAAGTAAGCATAGTTTAACTAGCTTGTGTTATGAGTTCCAGAATGCGTATTAACATATTATACATAGAAACTCCCAGACTAATACAAGTAAACGTATTCATTCATACAAATATTTGCTCTGAGCGGGAATTGAACTCGCGCCCCCCCCCCTTTTTTTTACGTGCTGAAATCCCTTCGGATACCCCCCGCTGGCCAGCGGGGGTGGTTATGTCGTGTCTCGACTAAAACCGCACGGTGTCCTCCCCAAGTGTCCGTTGCCGGGCACCCCGGGTAAGCTCTCGAAAGGATAACCCCAGGGTTACCGGCGGACTTTGGCCGCCGGGGCCTCGCCTGGTGGGATCGAGTTTTATCCCGCATCGGTGAGTTGGCAGGCGTGTATAGGGCACACACGACACGCCTCCGCCACGGCCTGCTTCTGTAAGGACGGCGAGTCGGCCAACTGCCGTCCTCAGGCCCCGATCATGGAGGTCGGTAGTCCCGGGCGTAGATGAGTCTGCGGCGTCCTCGCCGCAGACTGCGAAACTCGGGGGGCAGGGTTCTCTCCCGCTCCCTCTCCGCCGTCTCTTTGTGTCGCAGCAGTCGAATGTACTACCGCTACGCCACACAGGCCGTGAAATTTCTACTTATGTTGATATTTGGGTGTTAAACAAAACTCTTTCATAGTAAAAGTTTTACCACTTTTTATAATATAATGAAATTTATCATGATCAGTTATTATCTTTTAAAGTGATACTGTCCTAATAAAAAGTATTATATACATATGATGAATTCATGTATTAGTCCGTAATGAGTGAATTCGAAATGCGCAGATAGAGAGAGATTAAAAGAACATAAAAAAACGTTCACCATATGTAAAAATCCCTGGTTATGAGCTCAGATGCCAGTCGCTTTCACAATTGCCTCTGTAGCATAGCGGTAGTGCATTTGACTGCTACGACAAGAGGGCGCGGGTTCGATTCCCGCTCAGTGTAAATAGTTGTATGCATGAATATGTCTATTTGCAGTAGTCTGGGTGTTTCTCTGTCTAATATGTATGTATTTACAAAAAAAAAGTTCACAAGTATGTTTATCCGCATTCTGGAACCCATAATACAATTAAACTATGCTTACTTTTGGTGTAGAAAGCGCTGTGTAGAATGTCGTAGAATATTTATTTATTTAATTTATTATCATTGAGAAATCATTCAGATCTTAAAACATATAAAACCCGAGCATCGAGGTTCACCTTGACATAATTCGTATGCGACCGGAATTAACGATCAGATAATGATGATGATGAACTCGGTTCTAGTAACCAAGATATTGGTAAAATCTAACGACAACCTTTATATTGCATTCAATGAAATTTTGAAGCAATTAGTATGCTAGCTATTCCTATAAATTAGATCGAAAAAAAGAGAACATCCAAGACGAGACTTGAGCCCACGACCAGTCCCTTACTGGGGGAATACTCTGACTCCGGTAGATGGCTCTAGCGTCGCCCTAAGACGTATATACGACAATATATCAGAGAATTTCGAATATCTAGGACGTGGACAGATAACTCAGTTGGCCAGAGTATCCCCCATGTGTCAAGTTCAAATCCCGTCCAGAATGATCTCTTTTCCGATCAAAATCATTATATTGTAAACATTTTTTTATATCACTTTTGTGACAGACAAGCGAACTTATAATATACCTGTATACATATAACAGAAGTATATTGTGTATGTATAGAATATTATATAATGCAAACACCTACATTATATAATACACCACATAATTATATAAATCTGTTCAAAGTCACAATTCAAACTGTGCCGGGATCGCAGGTAGAATAAATTAATATGGAGACGTCGTGAAAATGCAAAGATCTAGAACATACAGCAGCCTTTTGATATGGTAATATTTAATGTTTCTGATTTTGAAATCAAATTATTTTTAATTGGCAACAATACAAGTGAGGTGGTCTTCATCATCATCATCATCAGAGCATTAGTCCCGGTTGCATACAAGCTTATACTTTGGAGCCCAGGGTTTGCTATCCTATTCTTTCTCTTGATTTGGCTGATTTTGGCTTTTGCAGGAGTACTACCGTCTGACCCCCCCACCCCGAGAGGAAAGTCTGCGCTGGAGCCTCATCCATTGATCAGTTTTCCAGCTAGCAACTGAGATTGGTTTTCTCCCCGAAAATCATGGTAAGACAGCCCCAAAGAAGGAAGTGAGATGGTATAGTTACTTTATAATAATAAATATAACTGGTTTGATTTAATATCTAGTTAACATCAAACTCACATAGATAGAAAGAAAGAAAAAAAATCTTTCCGACACATCTTTTTTTATAAATCCATATTATACTTTCGTATCTAGACGTGGTCATCATGTGGACATTCAAATGAAACATGGGAAGAAATAATTGCCCGTAATCCACGCAGGTGAACTACGAGTAATAAACGATTGAATAAAAACATGTTTAAAAAAAACATGATATTGTAATCAAGATAATGTTTTATAAAACATTAAGCAACGTGCTTTATTTATTACCGACATCAAAAGACCCAAAGAAATTAAAGCTATAAAACCAAAGAATAACAAGACTTACTTCTTTTTTACGCCCCACAACAATGAAACAAGATAATAAAATACCTGTTCACTTGGATGAGAACTTTCATGACAAATGTTAACCTAATGGTAAATTACCCAAACAAAATTACCTCATCCAATTTCTGTACATCTGGTAGTTCTAACCACCCTCCATATTGCGGGCTTAATCTGCATGTCGTTACGAACCGTGTCTCGACTCATCCATAATTCACATAATGAGGACGGGCAGAATGCTGTGGAGACGAAATAAGTTATTCAGCAAGCACGACATTTAGATTTAGAAGCTTTTGGCCTTTTGATTCTGGATGATGTCAAAGAATTAACGGCAAAGATTGAAAAGGTGGTAATGATATGGAATTGTAATTAGAGTAAAAACAGACGTACAAAGGACTTCGTCATCAAATTGCTTCAGGATCAAAAAACATTTAACGTAATGCTTGGCGGAAATAAAAAATACTGTTACTATATAATATCGAAGCTGCTACCATATTCTGATAACATTCCTAAGTAATGATAAAACCTAGTACCTACTTATAAATTCATATGTTAATTACATTATATTTTGATAATTTTTTTTTTTAAGAACTGCTTTTCAAAAAGTATAGAGTAGCAGTAAGCATAATCAGTGGGTAGGTAGAATTTTTTATAAAATAGTGACATCAAACTTCATGGTTATTTGGATATACTCCCAAGATTTTAAAATTATGAAATATTAAATATCGACATTACTTATCTATCGTCAGATTAGTTAATGCGTAAAGGCTAGTTACTAGAAATTCATGTTTTTGTGTCATCGATAATCGTGAAGTTCCTGCTTGATAAAAGTATCAATAGACTACAATTCATTTAATGTAATATATTTTAACATCAATTGTAAATGTGATTAACAATTGCATGAATACTGTATTCATGCAGTAATTTTTCAATGTGACAATAATATTACGCTTAGAATATCACAAACGTATAATTAGTCATGCAAAGATTACTACAAGACTTTTCTCTCTGTTACTTCGACAGTGAAATAAAATGAATTTAGTTTTACTCCATTTATTTTTTATGCAAACCACGTAAATTACCAGCCAGCCATGAATTAACCAAATCATACTCTTGAACGCAAGGTACTAACTAAGAGAACCCTGGCTTGTAAAATAATTTGGATATTTAAACAGTATTTTTTACTTGAAAACGTAATTCATTTGTGTTCAGGTTATGTCAGCTTACACCATTTTTCTATTCCTCATAAAACGGGAAGGAACAATCAAAGGTGTTTTTATTGCGGTGAGGCTACATACATTATTAAGCAGAATTCTGATAAACCGACAAATTTGTATAATACTGCCAACTTTGATATGTACATACAAATTAAGATTAGTCTAACATTGAACCTTTTTAGTATAACATAAAATACATTTTGGAGTGAAGTAGATACCAGAAGACGCAAATTTGCATTTGTGAATTCCCAATTCGGTTACCAGAACTTTACTGTCTGAATATTATTTCTATAACTCTTATACCATCATCGTAAAGGTTAAATTTGAATGCAAATATAATGAATACAGTGCAAGTTTTAGCGACCAGAGAGGGAATTCGTCAAGTTTGCTTAAAATGTTGATATTTCAAATTCCAAGTCTTTAATGGAGTGAATGTTTGCATTGCAAAGATTGTTAGTATTAGGCGTCTTGTTAATACAAGGTTTAAACGATGTTTCTTCTGCTTGTTTCAATATCTAACCAACTTTTGACGTTATTTTATATAAATATTTTATTACGGTACTTGGTAAAATATCAAATTAAAATTGTGCAGAAAAGGCACTTTAGTAAATAAAATAGGAACTTAATTTTAGGAATTGTTCAGTTCAGCTGGTAGGTAGGTATTCAAAGTAAAGCCTCCAAATAGAAATTTTAACTGTAGAGTCATTGGAAAATTAAATTAGTAGTTTCGAAGAAAATCTTGGGTTTGTAATAGTTTTAAGTGAAAAGTGATTTACACGCGGAACTTGTGCTCGATTTAATCCAATTGAATAGTACTTTGCTCCAACTACTCAGAACAGAAAAGTTATGAGTTGCGAACTTGTAAAAAGTACTTTGTGAAATTGTATGCATAATCTCCAGATATTTTTTATATATTGCGAACTTTTAATAATGTATTAATTCAATACTTTCATTGTAACGCTTATGTTCAAATATATTTTTGTTTTGCTCTTTGATTACATGTTGATTAAATTAAATCTTTTTAAAATATTTTCACAGATAATTTTCTTCTAAGCATAATCATAATCAAAACAATTATACGTTTTTATGATACACAATAAAAAAAATAAAAAGAGAGGTAGGACATGACGGTATTCCCGTCCAACTGAGCAGTCCGACTGGGGAAGTACCTCCGCCCTACAGAATACCGCGTTGTTAATACTCGTGTTGTGTTCCCGGCGGTGAGTAGGGTATCCAGCGCTCACTGAGAGTTTTTGTGCTGTCAGAGGGAAGAGTCTTCCTTCTGACAGTACAAAAACTAAAAAAGAAGGGAGAGGCGGGAGTAGCCTTTGGTCTTCCCGGAAGACTAAAGGCTATTCCTGCTTTGCAATTTCTTTTTTTTAACGTCGGCAGCGCCAGTGTGACGCCCCTGGTGCACACGTCCATAGGACACGGTGACCGCTTCTCATCAGGTGGGCCGTGAGCTTGTCTTCCACCTGAGTGGTATAAAAAAAAAACACAACCAAATTAGCGACCTACTTACAAATAGTAATGTTGTATTCAATTGTCGTGCAATGTGTCATGGCGTAACCTGCAAGCACTTCAGAGTGTATCCTTGCTTGCTTTTTTAGGGTTCCGTTGCCAAATGGCAAAAAACGGAACCCTTATAGATTCGTCTTGTCTGTCTGTCTGTCCGTCTGTATGTCATAGCCACTTTTTTCCGAAACTATAAGAACTATGCTGTTGAAACTTAGGAAGTAGATGTATTCTGTGAACCGCATTAAGATTAAAAAATTTTTTTCATCGAACCCATACGTGTTGGAAATAAAATTATATTGAGGTTTCTAATATCATTTTTGTCTAAACTGAATAGTTTGAGCGAGAAATACTTCCAAAGTGGTAAAATGTGTCCCCCCCCCCCCCCTTGTAACTTCTAAAATAAGAGAATGATAAAACTAATAAAAAATATATGATGTACATTACCACGTAAACTTCCACCGAAATTTGGTCTGAACGAGATCTAGTTAGTAGTTTCTATTTAATACGTCATAAATCGGCAATTTACCTTTCATTCAATCAACTCAAATATAAAATTTAAAAAAAGCATTATTATGTTACTTGCTGCTACGGAACCCTTCATGGGTGAGTCCGACTCGCACTCCGACTTACTTGATTTTTTTTTGTCTTTTTTATACCACTTAGGTGGCAGACTGGCACACAGCTGATGGAAAGTGATTAACGCGTCACACTCGCGCTGTCGACCCTGTAAAAAACTTTTTTTTTTATAGAATTCTAGTAACTGAATTTACAAATATCCTCCCTAACCCCTCCAGCTAAGCTAAATTGCTTGTGTAAGAAGTGGGTTCACGTCGGTAGTGTAATGGCCAGGATTCGAACCCGGGACCTCTCGATCGTAGGGTCGACTCCTTAGCCACTAAGCTACCCCATATTGTAGTCTCTAATCTTGTCTTCACCTAATCCATCAGTAAACTTATCTTTTCTTGCTTGTTTTGTACGTGGTTTGGCTTCCTCTGCCTAGCCTTGTTTTGTCTTATCTGATCCTGTCTTCACAAAAGACCATACATCTTCCTTTATTTTAAAATTCCTTAATTTTTTGTAGGTGGTAGAGGCAAGCAACAGTCATTTTGGCCGTTGCATGAATGGGCCGACTCGACCGGGGAAGCACCACCCTCTCATAGAATATCGACGCCAAGTAACATTATTTGAACTGTTGCGTTCCGTTTGGTGAGTGAGAGTGCCGGAGCCCAAACTCCTTTCCCATCCCCTCCCAAACTCCTTTCCCAACCCCTTTCCTTTACAGGGTCGGCAGCGCGAGTATGACGCCACTGGTGTTGCACACGTCCATAGGCCGCGGTAACCGCTTCCCATCAGGTGGGCCGTGTGTTGTCTGCCACCTTAGTGGTATAAAAAAAAATATTTCAGGTATAAGGTCATATAATAGGTCATATAATTCATTTCAGGTGTCTTAAGTTTCAAGTAGTCGGGCTCAAAAATATCTACGAGTATATTCCACCCTCTTTCATATAATTTGGCTCCCACATTCTATTTCCGCCTGCTTATCAGACGTAGTGTAACCGAGCGAAGATGAAGGCAGATATAACACTTTATTTTATGTACTCTAGTAAGGCTTTAAATGATATCCGTTATGCTGCAATAATAGGTCTTTACATATGAAATTGCCGAAATTTTCTTACAAATTCATGACTTCGTTATTCCTGTAATTTAATAGCTATTTCCATTATTTATATTTTGTTTGAAAGTTGATTTCAAGATTTTAGAACTCTGTATCAAATTTTGTTTTTATTGGCCGCTTGATAAGTTAATTCGATCTTCAAAACAGTACTTCCTAAATGCTATCCATTTTGATGATAAATTTCATATTACTTAACAGCTGTCACTTTTCCAAAATGTAATAAAAGTTGCTGTTTGCTAGCTTAATGTTGTCTCATTCATACACAAAAAAAAAACATAAAATTTGGCTTCTTTATTCCTAAAAAATATACAAAAATTTTAGTACTGAAAATTGGGTTGCCTTTCTTCAAGAAAAACGGCAATTTCATATGTAACAACCTAATATTATATTTCTGTTGATAAAGACTTTTACTAGGGATAACGTTGATATCGTATGATAATTTAACTTCAATTTATAATATTCTAAATATCGCCAAAAGACGTACATGATGGTAAGTGGTTACTGTGATCTATGTTCAATAGCAGCTCCAGATTGAATTCGGCAGAATGAAAGGGAATAGATTTTTCTGATAGGATGTTAAGTTTTAAAAATCCAGGAACAAATTTGCGTTCTCTGTACCACCTGTAATGTACTTGACGACCTGTACCGTATTTTGATGGAGTGTGTGCGGAATGTGTTGCACAGAGATCCTCTTGTAAAGAGTAGCCAAATGGTTGGTAGTTGTAACAGTGTTCGGGCTGATCCGGTATAGGATCCAGCCCGGGTGCTGTACAACTTAATTAAGTTTAGAGGCTAACTATTTTGTTAAACTTGTTCTTCAATATCTGTATTTTTAATATGGATAACATAATCGCTTTAGCGACAAAGCCAGTTAAATAAAGAGATAAAAACACCAGAAACAAAAATACTTACTGGTTAACAGAAAATCAGGTTGAATGGGTTAAAATGAAGGTACTATTTCATTCTCTTTGGGTAAAATGCGAATATCATTTATATTATATTTTATTTCTATGGAATTGATTAAGTAAAGACACAGCTGGATTAAAGGCCTGAACAATTAATGTGGAGTTAGTCGCAGTGGAATTGAACGTTATAAAGTAATAGTCTCAAAGGGAATATTGAGATGGACTTGTTTAAACTGAGGACGTGGTTCTGATGAAACACACCGTTGTTGAGATCATCAAGCATCTTTATAATTTTACTATTAAATGTAAATACTACACACAAATAACGTGTTTGAAGTGTCGGAAGCTTATTGGTCAAGGGATGTCATTCGAAAAGTCCCAGGTTCGAATCCCGGCTATTACACCACTGATGTTTCTACCCCTTTTTTTACGTGGGGACTGCTGTTACGTACGGTACCACTCCTAACACAACCAATTGAACTTAACTGGAGGGGTTAGGGGGAATATTAGCAATTTCAGTTACTCATATTTTAGTAATTATTTTATAAAATGTTTCATAAAAACTAGCTTTATTTTATTTCTTGCATCTATTACTTTTTTTTTAAAAGACATCGAGGCATCTAAGACGTCCGACCCACACCACTTGATAACTTCTACATAACTTACGTAAGTTAGAGAGAAAATGAGCTTATTATCTGAATATTGTATTCGTAAGAAATATAGCAATTTAAATTTTACACACACAAAAAACTTTAAATTTCAAAAATGTTCCCCACATTTCCAAGCTGTGTGTTGAACGCAATTCAATGAAACTAGGACGTTTTTGTCCGCGTTCAGTTTCGTGCTAAGCGCGTTTTTTTTTTTGCGAAACGTGCTTTCAAATACCCCTCTGTGCTCGTACCTCCGTATTTGAATCTGAGACTATTGAGCAAATCCTTTGTTACTAGGAGCCATGTGCGAATGTTGTGCTTCAAGTATATTGGCTCGAGGAAATATATTACAGTGATGGGTGATTTTATTTAAGTATTTCGATTAGTTTGGTGAAGTTTTTAAATTTAACGAATTAGCGAATATTAATCTTTGAAGATTGGAAGTCTTGCATATCCATCTAGAATGTGTTAACCGTTTCTCTTTGGGGGGGGGGGGGGGGGAGTGGGGGTGTGCGCATACTGCATCACTAGTCAGTATAAATACTTAATTATAAAGTAATTAAAAGCAGAAAGACATATTTTCCCATAATTAGAAAGGATCCCTTTTTTTTTACGTGCGGACATCCCTTCGGATACCCCCTCGCCGGCCAGCGGGGGTGGTTATGTCAGGCATGAACCAACTAAAACCGCACGGTGTCCTCCCCAAGTGTCCGTTACTGGGCACCCCGGGTAAGACCTCGAAAGGATAACCCCAGGGTTACCAGCGGACTTTGGCCGCCACCACGGCTTCGTCTGGTGGGGTCAGGTTTTATCCCGTGTCAGTGAGTTTGCAGGCGTGTGTAGGGCACACACGATACGCCTCCGCCACGGCCTGCTTCTGTAAGGACGGCAAGTCGGCCAACTGCCGACCTCAGGCCCCGATCATGGAGGTCGGTAGTCCCGGGCGTAGATGATTCTGCGGCGTCCTCGCCGCAGACTGCGAAACTCGAGGGGCAAGGTTCTCTCCCGCTCCCTCTCCGCCGTCTCTTCCGCGCGCATTACCTGCAGAAAGAGGCGACGGCGTGCCACTTGCTCCCGTCGGAGACCACGGCCCTCACTATGGTCTCCAACGAGAGAACGGCCACGCCCTGAACCGCAACGTGATCCCGGCGTTGACTCGCCCACGCAGGGCACTCCACCAACGTGTGGCGCGCAGTGTCTTCACCAGGATCCTCGCAGAGCTGGCACTGCGTCGTTGGTGTGAAAGTTTGGATGGATAGATGTTTTGTTACTCTTTCACGTAAAAACGGCTCAACGGATCTGGCTGAAATTTGGTAGAGGAATAGATCATAGTCTGGTATTATAACTATTTTTCCTTAGAATAACTTCCCGTGGGAAGCGGAAACGGGATCAGTTTTACGCGGGCGAAGCCACGGGCTAGCTAGTTTGCTACAAAGCTGAGAATTTAACAAAAAGTGATAGTAAATTTATTTTCAATTCAGCAAAAAATCATTTACCACAATTCTTTTCATACAAATTCATAACTCACCTCGAAGCCAATCGATCTTAATGGGCTGTTTAAATTCCATTGCGTCCTTTTGATAAGGGAAGCAATAAAATTGGCTTCGAGCCGTCAAACGATATGGTAATGTTAGAGCACCGTTTTACATTCGAAGCACGGCGACAATATTTCACGGGTAGATCTGCTTGAATTCAGATAAAGGGGCGATGAATAAGGAAATGGATTTTATTAAAATATCTTTTGCCTTGATTTGATTCTTGTGTTTTATATTTTCTTGTGTTTTATAAGGCCAGCTCAGAAGTACCCGTAACCGGCGTTTACTACTACTACTACAATTATGAAAGTAGAAGAAGCGAAAGGCGTATGCCAAGATCGGAGCTAGTGGAAAGATGTTGTCTCTGCCTACCCCAATTGAAAAGAGGCGTGACTATATGTATGGATATTTTATATTCGGGTCAGATACCTAGTACTAAACTCTTAGAGTCCATTTTCCTCTGATATGTTTTGTTATATATTTTTAAATTTATTTATACTGACTTTCCATTGGATCGCAAGTCCAAACAAATTTTACCACTCCTTATATATATCCTTATACCAGCCTATGTGTTATTTTAGAAACTAACCATTTTTTTTTTTTTTTTTTTCGTGCGGAAATCCCTTCGGACACCCTCTTTAGAAACTAACCTCACACTCATTTTATGTTTCCTCAAACGGCACGCTATATTCCTCTTTTTTATTCTCTTGAACTGTTTAGTGTACTCATCTGGTAACTAGGTCTGCAAGGCGAATCGCTGCTTGCAATGTTGAGCTGAGTGAAACATCGTGAATCTGATTTTGAAAATTTTGAACAGTGATCATTCCTCCGTGGCAAGTCCGATTTTGAAAATTCTTTTTGAAAGTCACAACTCTGGACATGCTTTCTGAGTGTGTAAAGTTTGGTCACAGTGTCTCAAGCGGTTATTATGTAAATCCATCTGGAATTTTTTTAACGGTGATCATTCCTCTCTGGTATCATTAATTTTTTCAAAATATATCCATAAACCTTCCTCTGATTGACCTCTTTAATCATGCCAAATTTGGTTCTGATTGGATTAGTAGTTTAGGAGGAGACCTGTGACAAAGAAAATCGTGAAGTCTGGTATGAGGAGTACTTCGTCTCACTCAGCTCAATAAAAAACGTGGTCACCTTCAGTGGAGAACGAGAGTGGAAAATGCGCTTTAAGCGGTTTTTTACCAAGAGCTTCCAGTCTTTGATTGAAGGACGGAAGGAGGACGAAGCAGCAATGGACTTACTTGATACCAAAGACCTAGCAAAGTGGAATAAAGGAAAGAGAACAAGCGGAGGTAGTTTAGTGGTTAGGAAGTCGACCTTACGATCGAGAGATCGGGGTTTGAATCCCAGCCGGCACTAGCGACGTAAAGCCACTCCTAACACAACCAGTTAGATGAGCTGGAGGGTTTAGGGGAAATACTAGTAATTTCGGTTACTAATAATCTTTTGAAACAAAAGAAAAATAAACCACGGACTCCAAAGCAGAAGTGTTGAAAGCAACTAAACGCTGGAATGACAAACTTTGTGGCGTAGCGGTACTGCGTTCGACTGCTAAGTCAGAGGTCGCGGGTTCGATTCCCGCTCAGTGCAAATATCTATATTTGCATTGGTCTGGGTGTTTCTATGGATATTTTGTATTTATTTACAAAAAAAAGTATTTAAGTATGATTAGCTCTGCTTAGTTTGGATCTAGATGGCGTTGTGTACTTTGTCCTACAATATTTATTATTCCCATCAAAGTAATGCACGCCTCCTCCTAGTTTGGGAGAGGCGGCAAGATAACCCCGGCGAGGTGGGCAACAGTCGGCCGGGGTGTTATTGAATGATGATAAAATTGTTATAACTTTTATTAATGTAAGCAACTATATGATTCTACATTTTAAGTTATGAAGTAGAATTTGGGACTGCAACGCACAAGCTATCTTATTAGCCTGTTGCTGTATTGTCATCCTTTTTGTAGTGTTGGTTCGATTAGTTTTAAATAGAAGGGTTGGGCTTCATCATGAAATTCAACAACTTTCTGCTCTTTCATAGAGTCTAGTGTCGAAGGCAAACTCCGGTTGTCTGTAAAAACCTGCAAAGGTTTTTTTGACAACTTTATACATTATTCGCCATGATGATGCTTGATTGTGAACAAGTCAAGAAAAAAAAATAAAAAAACTAGTAATGAAAGAAACTAAAACTGTTAATCTAAAGAAGCCGTTTCCTTACAAATTAACCATTCGAAGCACCTGAGAGGCAGATTGCGAGGTACTCTTACACCAACTACTGCGATAACAATCAAGCTTAGTACAAAATTGAGCCCAATTTCTTCCACTCTACGGTACTTAGTCGCATAAATATGAATTTGTTCACGCACTCCTTGCTAAACAGCTTTATGCTAATTTCATATTTCAAGTTTTGAAATAAAAGTGAAAATTGATTGAATAGCTATAGTATTGAAATATTCAGGTTATTGAAAATGATTACTTGATAGGGTAAGGGTGGTTGAGGGACGTAAAAAATCAATTTGAATTGTTTGAAATCGTTTTTTTAAATATAATTTTTTATCTAGGGTGTTCTGTGTCCTGGTTTTGACGCGTAGAGATAAAAGTTATTTTGTGAATAAGAAATTTAGTATGGTATAGTGGGTAAGGGAAGAGACGATGGATAACTCTATTGAAAAGTAACATTTGTATTTGCAAAGATCAATGCAATTTTATTTTTGGGATGGATATAGGGGTTAGCTTAAAGTTAAATGCAAGCCTGTGGGGTCATAACCCTGGTCCCGCGACCGCCATCTTGTAAAAAGAGAGTTAAAGCAAAGACTCAACTGAAATTCAAAATAAACTGTTTAAAACATTTTTATGAACAATTTTAATAACGATAAGAATGAAAGTGTGTAAACAAAAAGAGGGCTGGGAATGCTGTTTTTTTTATTTCAGATACACTATTAGTTGCAAAGAAAATTTAAACACCCCCTTACAATATAAAATTTCAGTTTAGCCCGTGCATTCATGAATCCGTCAAGATAAGTGCTCATAATAATTATATAAATCTTAAGGCTTTTACGGTCGGCGTTGCATGTAGAATATACTGCTTACGGGCTGTTTGGCCGTGGTCCATAGGAAACTTGTGTTCCAAACATTTTGTAGCTCACTGCGGTTGACATCTTCAGTCGGTGTCCTGTCCATTGCCGGGTACCCCGGGTAAGCCCTCGAAAGGATAACCCCAGGGTTACCGCTGGACCTTGGCAGCCAGCGCGGCCTCGCCAGGTGGGGTCAGGTTTTATCCCGCGTCTGTGAGTAGGCAGGCGTGTGTAGGACACACGACACGCCTCCGCCACGGCCTGCTTCTGTAAGGACGGAGAGTCGGCCAACTGCCGTCCTCAGGCCCCGATCGTGGAGGTCTGAAGTCCCGGGCGTAGACGAGTCTGCGGCGTCCTCGCCGCAGACTGCGGAACTCGGGGGGCAGGGTTCTGTCCCGCTCCCTCTCCGCCGTCTCTTTCGCGAGCATTACCTGCTCGCAGAAAGAAGCGGTGGCGTGCCACTGGCTCCCGTTGGAGACCACGGCCCTCACCATGGTCTCCAACGAGAGAACGTCCAGGTCCAGGACCGCAATATGCATAGGTTACACTAAAAACTTACATCAATGGTTCTATCGACAATCAGTATCCAAAGCTCTTTGAAGACGGTAACACCTTTAGTATTCCAAAGTATTTTAACTTGAATACGTTCTTAAAGCTAATCCGAATCAGTAGAACCCCGTTTTCAAAACGCGCGATTAGAAAGAACAGGTAAGGTTATTAAATTTGCATAAATTAATTGCATTTTCAAAAAGATTTTGAATTTTATGTTTCGTAAATTTTGAATTACGTAATTTTACTGAATTGTTAAAGACGAAATGTAAACTAACTTTTAATTGAGTTACAAGATTACTAATAATAGAGTTTTACCTCAATAACAAATTACAAACTCCTCAGTGATAAATGTTCATTTTTAACAACATAAAAGTTTTTTACACGACAATTCAAAAGAAGAGTCTAATGTTTTCTGGGCATAAAGAAGCAAGTATAAATAGAAAACAGAGAAATAAATTGCGCGATACAAGCTTTTGAAATCAGCACAGCCCTTGTATAAAATAATTATTTTCGTTTTAGTGTGACTACCTTTTTTAATAAAATTGATTAGAGAATGTTTCTTTTAATTCTTTCATTGGGAATACATGTGGGGGGGGGGGGGGTTGAATCACTTCAGTTCGTCCTCGTGCGACAAAAATGAAACGTACGCCAACCTCGGTTGTATGCAAGCCTGCTCTTTGGTGCCCGAAGTCCACTTTGTTACTCCTCCTTCCACAATTTAGTTTCTCTTAGTTTTTAAAGGAGTAACTGCCATGTGACCCAAACCAAATTTCAGCCAGAACCGTTCAACCATTTGAGCGTGATTGAGTTGAAAACAAACATCTTTACAAACTTTCATGTTTATAATATTCGTAGGATTCGCTTCGCTCCTGTTTCCTTAGCTTAATTTACACCCTGATTACATTGCTACAGCCTGACCGGCTCTGCTCCAATGAATTTTAAATCCTACAAAGCAATTAACAAACAACATACCTTACTTAATAAAGGTTGTTTGTAATTGTACTGTTTTTAATTAGAAATTCTGTAATAGACTAGTTCAATGAATGCAATCAAACGATAGAGCCTAGGTATTTGAACTATCATTGTTACTTTCATTAATATTAGAGTCACCGATAGATATTTTAATTTTGATCACGGAATATCATGGCGCTAGTAACAGTACCAAATATCGGACACATAAAAAAACCATAGTAAATATCCCGTTGACCGTTTATGTATTAAATTTAACCAAATTCAAGATCATCAAAGCCTATAGGGTACTTTTCGTTGAGCTGGAATCAATAAAATGTGGCAAGAAGCACGGGACATTAAAAAAAGGGAATCTACTCACTTTACAAAAAAATATCTGTATGTGAGGTGAGACCTTTTTCTCAGGAACGTGTGAAGGTATTACGTTGAAATTAATATCAAATATGCAAGTCTACAATCCCTTGAAGCTGTGAAAATATCAAACTTTTATGTCAACGCCATTAATTAAATTTATATATTATTTATATAATATTAAATATCAGAATCTATAGCGCATCCAGTTTATTCGAGCTACCTTTTTCAGGTCATCGGTTTATCTGGTTGGGGTGTGTCCCATCCTTTTGTTTAGGTATCGCTTTATGGTCTCCTCTAAAATTCGCTTAGCATGGTCAGTCCATCGGCAAATGTGGCCACCCCAGTTTATGAACTAGCCAAATTTCTATCCATTAAATTCGCCCCTAAATCCTTATATACCCGAGGACCAATTATAGTATAGTAGCCGCGGTAGCCTAGTGGTATGGGTAATGGACTGCTGAGACGAGGTCTCGGGTTCGATCCCAGGTAATTACCATGGCACACACCAATTACTTTTCGATGCTTTTCCAAGTTATGTGTGTATTTATCGCAGGTTTATAAGTGCCCGGTTAATGGCAATAGGCTCGCCACCTATTACATTGGGACCTAAACATAAACTGGCGAAATGTGGGTGCGCTAGCACCTCTGCCTACCCCTTCGGGGATATAGGCGTGAGTTTATGTTTATGTTATGTTATGTCAATTATAGTACCAGTTTTATCTAAAGCCTTTGTTTAATATGTATTTAGTCCGTCAATTGACTGAACCCTGTTGGATGGTGAGAAGCTGGGGGTGAAGTCCAGAAGATACGATTCACCATCCCATATGCTGTCGATCCTAAAATGGTGGTCTCTACCCTGAAGAAGGCCTCGATAGATGCTTTTTCACGCTCCGCTTAAAGAATTCGGGATGGTAAGAAGGAGAAAACACTTGTGCGGATGGAGCATTCCAGCTTTTTATCGTTAGACAAAGAAAAGAAGAACCGAACCGCTGGGACGGTAGTGTTTCTACCGTATGCGGTCACCCGCATACGGTAGAAAGCGCCGTCCAGCACGTTCACTGAAAAGACAGAAGACAGTGGGATTAGTTGAAAGAGCTCATCAGAACACTCGCCCCGGAAGAGCCGGTAATATACAGCCTGAGATGTAAAGTCTCTATCTATGTAACTGCAGGGGTTCTAAAATGTTAGTTGCCTCAGGACTCCCAATGAAACGAATAGCACAGAACATGCGCCTAAAAGGTTTTTGTTAAATATTTATGTAGTATGCAAAGCAAGGGAATTTCATACGAAAAGTGATGTACGTGAATTTATCGCATTTTAAAACATCTTGACGGGCCATACATACCTTTTATACGTAATATACTTCTAAAAAATGTGTTTTTGACACGCAATTTTCTGTGTGTTATATTTTAGCGTAATTTTTTCCTCAATGAAGACATGCGAAGGGTCTTGTGCATCGCGGTAATAATATGTCTTGCGTTATTTAGGTAAATAACAGTTTGTTATTGAAGTACTACTTTGTTGTTTTAGTGGGTATTTTTTATGAATAATATTTCAAATTTATGTGACAATATCATTATTCAATGTGACCCAACTCGTAACAAACATAACATTACATTCATTCATAACTTGGAGAAGGCGCAGTTGTGAGCGACTCCTATAATGGTAATGAAACTTATTGGTTATAATAAAGAATATTATTATTCTAGAATATAAACATGAATCGCTGAATGTGTTGCTAAGCGCAAATCTCGAGAGCAGCTGAACCAATTTCTGTAAATCTTTTTTTATAATATTCCTTGAAGTACGAGGATAGCTCTTACGGGGAGAAAAAATCAAAAATTGCCTGAAAAAAAAAACACTTTTCTATACTTTCACTTTTTTATATTGGAACGAAGTTCCTTATCGCGCGTTACGAAAGGGGGCTAGACGGAAAAAATTAAGACTGTAACGACACTTTTTGCTTTTGTAACTTCTGCGCACCGATCCGCGCATTGTTGTCACGGTACTATGGAAACCTATGTGTATGTCATTGTCAATATTTTCTCTTATGTAAAAATAAACTACGATTTGATTTACTCGCCACCTATTACATTGGGACCTAAAACATAAACTGGCGAAACGTGGGTGCTAGCACTTCTGCCTACCCCTTCGGGGATATAGGCGTGAGTTTATGTTATATGTTATGTTTTTTAATATTTTTAATGTGCTTCCTTGAGGCGTAAAAGTGGTGACCCCGACGTGATGGATCATTTGTGAATTCGCTAATGAATAGGAGTTGACGAGTACGACGAGGAGTTTCAGTTTCTGAAGAACTTTCCAAAAGCGCGTAAGTCAGCGGCTTATGATCAGTAAATATTATCAGTTAAATTAAATCCCGCGCATGTGTGTGTGTTTGTGTGTGTGTGTGTGTGTGTGTGTGTGTGTGTGTGTGTGTGTGTGTGTGTATGTAAGGAACTTCGTTCCATCCGGGTGTCCCTTGACACCTCTCAAGTTTTTTTTTCTATCTGACACCCCGGTGTCCCGAATAGCAGAATAAGTATTTAAAAAAATTACAACTTGAAGAATCCAATGTTAGGCGGTACGAAGTTCGCCGGGTCAGCTGATTTTAGAATATAATGCAAAGGATGTTAAGGTTATAGAGTATGTGCCATAAGTATCATCGTCCTCCAAGCCTATTTCCAATACATTTGAGGTCGGCTAACGACGAAACGGCTGAACTTCGGTATTTCCCATCGAGTGACTACCGTGTGACCTAACAACCCACTGGTGATATCAAAGTTCTGTTTGTTTCTGAGTAATAGACCAGTCTGCCGAACGTTAAGGGGTTCGACATAACGCAGTTTTGTTAGCGCCTATAAATTTGTTCACAGCAGCAATATATGAACGACTAGCTGTTGCTCGTGGCTCCGCCCGCGTAGAATTCTGATCCCGTTCCCGCAACCCATGGGAACCTATTCTCGAGATAAAAATAGCCTATGTATGTATACCGACTAAAACCGAACGGTGTCCTGCCCAAGTGTCCATTGTCGGGCACCCCGGGTAAGCCCTCGAAAGGATAACCCTAGGGCTACCAGCGGACCTTGGCCGCCAGCGCGGCTTCGCCTGGTGGGGTCGGGTTTTATCCCGCGTCGGTGAGTAGGCAGGCGTGTGTATGACACACACGACACGCCTCCACCACGGCCTGCTTCTGGAACGACGGCGAGTCGGCCAACTGCCGTCCCCAGGTACCGATCATGGAGGTCGGTAGTCCCGGGATTAGACGAGTCTGCGGCGTCCTCACTGCAGACTGCGGAACTCGGAGGGCGGGGTTCTCTCCCGCTCCCTATCCGCCGCCGTCTCTTTCGCGCGCATAACCTGCTCGCAGAAAGAGGCGGCGGCGTGCCACTTGCTCCCGTCGGAGACCACGGCCCTCACCATGGTCTCCAGCGAGAGAAAGTCCACGCCCAGGACCGCAACGAGATCCCGGCGTTGACTCGCCCACGCAGAGCACTCTACCAATGTGTGGAGCGCCGTGTCTTCGCCAGAATCCTCGCAGTGCTGGCACTGCGGGGCGTTGTCTCCCGTTGGATGCGCCAGAGATTCTTACCGAAGCACCTGTGTCCGGTAAATATCTGGCACATCCGGTAGGAGAGGTCACCGTGGTGCCTCTCCAACCACTTCTTCATAATCGGTCTCACCACCGCAATGGTGGATTCCCCCCCCCCCCCCCCCTTTGGATGCTCAAATCGCACCCTTCATGTCTCCATGAGTTCCCGGCGGACCTGGGACCGCTGAGCCCTGATTTCTCGGGGCTCCGGCCTATGGCCCCGCTGCAACGCAAGGGCTCTCGCTTCCAGGTCCCATGAAGGGGGCCCGGCAATAACCCCTCAACCTAAGCTAAATTGCTTGTGTTAGGAGTGGGTTCACGTCGGTAGTGTAATGGCCAGAATTATCCGAGGGGATTTCTGCACGAAAAAAAAATAACAAAAAAAAGGTACTTAACATGCTTCAATGTTGCTTGAATGCTGCTTGAATGCTTCATGAGTTTGGTTTATACGATTTTATGGGAGTCATTGTCGTATTATCTCCCAACTCTGAGAAGAAAGCTTTGCACCACAGCCTCATGCGTCAATTAGCAGGTGTGTTAGCTTGTAGGCGAAGTTGGTTTATATGTTGCCCCTAGCTCCGGCCGCGTGAAGTTAAAATTACCTTTTCACAACTTATGGGAATCTATTTCCGAAAGTAGCCTGTGTTATTTAAAACTATAATCTATCCCTATGCCAAAACAGGCAGATCTGTTATGTTTGTGTGTGTTTGTGAGTAACAAACATAGTTACGGGTTAGTTAGTTAAGGTTAGTTACAGTCTTTGTAACTTGAGAACGGCTGAACAGATTTTCATGATTTTACTTTTTTTGATTTGGTTTCTTTTAACTTTGGGTTCTTCTAACCTAACCTAAACTATGCTTTGCCTCTTGTTCTGTTTTCTTTTGCGGAAATCTATACGCCGGCAAGCGGCGGTGGTTATGTCGAAATCAAACCGACCAAAACCGCACGCCATCTAGGGTCTTGTCTATGGTGGCCCAATAAGGCAATTCCCTCACACTCCTGCTGACTCTGGGCCATCTACGAATTCGAGATGGCCCCTTCGGGTTATCGTGCCTATACTAGCAAATAGGATAATTAAAAATATGCAAAAAAAACACGACACAAATTGAGCTGATAAGGTAACCTCGATTATAAGGCTGAACGAAGTTTGCCGGGTCAGCTGGTTTAGAATATTAGTACACTTGGACTAAATTTCAGTTTGATCCGTGCAGACATTTGAGTGTGATTGAGTAACAAACATCCAAACATCCTCACAAACTTTCACATATATAATATTAGTAGGAATTAAAATATCACACTGCTCCGATGAGCTATAATTGTAGCCTTTGACTTTTAAGATCGGAGTTCAACCAAACATGAAAACGCTTAACCATCCTAATTACAAAAAGATAACGAAATTCGGTGAAAGCAGTTTTTCCATCAGTTTTCACTAGCGCATTAAATTCGGCCTACTCTCAACGCTTTTCGCTTGGCAACACTCCAAATGGCATTGGTTTTAAATTTTTAACTCATCCGAGGTAGAACTCGCTGAATTGATGGCAACATTAATATATCCTCCGTGTGTTCGTTACGAAGTATGTTGCCGTTTTTCAAGTTCCAAAGATTTAAGGAATTTTGTTTTGTAATTAAGCACCTAATAAGAGATATTAACTATCTGTACAATAAAAATAAAATTATATAAACTAAAATATTAACATCCCAAAAAAGAGTATGTACAAAGTAAAAAGTTTAGGTGTCAAAGAATTCCTCCCCATCGATGTCGACTGGTAACGTAAACTTAATCTGTAAAAAATCTGTAGTTACACAAGCAATCAGATTATTAGTACATGTAAAATGGATCTTCCAGTTGACGACACATGCTTTCTGTGTTTTATTTTCCTACTTCACGTTTTGATTTGGCTGTTAACCAGCGCTAACCAGATAAATTAAAAAAATATTATCAAAATTGCAGTCACAGAAAACGTAAAAGAATATCGTTTGTCTTATGGAGATGTGATGGGAAGGTATTAAGTATGAATGTGGACACCTACAAGGGAAAAAGAAAAATAAGGATAAGATGCCTCGGGGTGCTTGGTTGGAGACCTCCGCGCGGTGCACCCTGGGCAACGGAGACGGCAGCGCCTCTCTCCTAGGGTGGGAGAGACGCTGCCGCCTGCGGCCGGCTCCGACCGAGGCGAGGACGGCCCTGTTGAGGGCTGTTCGGAGGCTTTCCACGTGTCCCTCTGATTGGCAGGGGGCGCAGTGGAGAGCAAGTAGGGGGCCATCTCGAAACCGGAGATGGCCCGGGGTCAGTCGGGGTGCGAGGCATATGCTCTAAGGGTAACCTTACACCCCGGCGTCTTGAGACCCGAGACGGCGTGCGGTTTTAGTCAGTGCAAGCCCGACATAACCGCCCCCGCTGGAGACCCCCCGCTCTCGAGCGGGGGCGGTGTCCGAAGGGATTTCCGCACGAAATAAAAAAAAAAAAAAAGGATAAGATGCCTGGTAGATGGCAATAGACTCGCCCCCTATTACATTGGGACCTAATCATAACTGGCTAATCGTGGGTGTGTAATACACCTCTGTCTACCCCTTCGGGGATACAGGCGTGAAGTTATGTTTATAATAAGATTAATGGGCTTTATGAAAGATAACATGACCAAAACGGAAGTAGATATTTAGATGGCTTTTTTTTTTACGGCCCACCTGATGGGAAGCGTTTACCGCGGCCTATGGACGTGTGCAACACCAGTGGCGTCACACTCACGTTGCCGACCCTTTAAAGGAAAGGGGATGGGAAAGGAGTTTGGAAGGGGATGGGAGAGGAGTTTGGGAGGTGATGGGAAAGGAGTTTGGGCTCCGGCACTCTCACTCACCAAAACGGAACGCAACAGTTCAAATACTGTTACTTGGCGTCGATATTCTGTGAGAGGGTGGTGCTCATTCATGCTACGGCCAAAATGACTGTTGCTTGACTCTACCACTACTGGCTACGTTTAGAAGACCTTACCATCATCCTGAGGCCCAATCCAATCTCACCAGCTAGTTGGTACACCTGCTAAACCACGGACGAGGTGATGGCGCAGTGTTTCCTCTCAGGGTTAGGTGGTCAGACGGTAGTCGCTCCAAAAAAAGTCGACATACCAATAAAAACCAATAAGCGAACCTCGGGCTTCAAAGTACAAACTTTTGATGTAAACGGGCAATCGCCATGATGATGATGATGATGATTTAGATGACTGCAAGCAGAGATGAATGGAAAAGCTAAATATATATAACACTGATACCAAATAAAAGTCGAATGTTGAAAATATAAATCCTACTAACCTACTAATATTTAAATGTGAAATGGTGTGAAGTGTTTGGATATTAACTGGCAATACGGCCAGTAACTTCAAGTTAGCTCAAAGAAAAAAAGAACAGAATATGGCTCATATTATTCAAAGCATTTTCATACTATTAAGGTATATACTTGCTATTGGGTGGGCCGTGTGTTTTTTGCTACTTGCGTAGTACAATTAAGTGCTTTTTAATCAAAATGTTAAATCATAGATTACCTCTATGATTGAATCTAATGGGATATTGAACTAAAAAGGATTACAAAATAACATAACATAACTTCACGTCTGAAGAACTTTATCCCCGATACACACCCACGATTCGCCAGTTATGTTAAGGTTCCAATGTAATAGGGAGCGAGCCTATTGCCATCAACCGGGCATATTATTAAGCGAGCGATAATTAACATTTATTAATGCACACATAAATACGAAAAGTCAGAGGTGTGTGCCCGGGGTGACTGAGGATCGCATTCGAGACCTTATCTCAGCAGTCCGTTACGTTCGCCACTGGGCTTTCGCCGCTTTGTACCAAATTTAGTCCTTTTACCCTTTTAATCTGCACGTGGCGCAGACCAAAATGGTCATCTTATATCATCATCATCATCTTAGCGCTGTGTCCCGATTGCATCCGAGGCCTACACCTCGCATCCCGGGGTCCGCATGACGGTGGTCAACTTATGCCTTGGATTTAAATATTGAACCAATACCAAATAAAAGTGAAATGTTGAAAATATAAATCCTACTAACCTACTTCACTACATAGTATAAAACAAAGTCGCTTTCTCTCTCCCTATATCCCTATGTATGCTTAAATCTTTAAAACTATGCAACGGATTTTGATGCGGTTTTTTTAATAGATAGAGTGATTGAAGAGGAAGGTTTATATGTATAATAATATCCATTGCACCCGTGCGAAGCCGGGGTGGGTCGCTAATAATATTATAAATGTGGAAGTGTGTGAAGTGTTTGGATATAATGTTGCTCAATCATGCTCAAACGGTTAACGGATCTAGCTTGAATTTGGTATTATAGTCTATAGTTTGTTATAACGCAAAAACTAGTTTTTATTTCTAGAATAGGTTCTCATGGGTTGCGGGAACGGGATCCAAATTCTACGCTGGTGAAGCCCCGGGCCACAGCTAATATAGCATAAGGCCAGGAAAGAAAAGAAGAGACCAATGTAGTTGTCTCGTACTGCAAAAGGAAAAAAGTCAATCTTTAAGTAGATGACAAAGGCATGGTTTTTCCAGCATCACCATCGTGAAGTGAACGTTGACTTTGGAAAATCTGGATGGCTGAATTTCGTATGATTTGTAGCAGTTTTGGATTTCATCCCTTCGCCTCTGCAGACGGTAAATAAACATTTTGGACAGGAACATGAAGGAGGAGGATGACAAATGGGGATTCTAAGCTACGTGCTCACATAGCTTAGCGTTCAAAAGTACGCGAGCTAATTGAGCTAATGTACCTGAGTTCACACAAATACTTGAGATAAATGAAATAATTGAAGGTGAGTTTGGTCGAGTTTACCCCAGTGAAAGAGAGATAGATTAACCGGCAAAACGGCCAGTTTTTCAAGGAAAAAAAACAAAATATAGCTCATATTATCAATAAATTTTCGCTATTAGCACTTACTATTGGCCATATGTTTATTGCTACTTGTGTAGTACAATTAAGTGATTTTTATCTATGATTTGATCTAATTGGATATTGAACTAAAAAAAAAGATTACACAATGATGTGTGGAAATAATAGATGATCACCATTGTAGTCTGCAGATTGTGATCATTGATCATCATTATCAACTCAGTGCTGTATTCCGATTGCATCCGAGGCCCACACCTCGCATCCCGGAGTCCGCATGACGGTAGTCAACTTATGCCTTGAATTGAAATGTATCAAAGTTTCAAACTGATCGCTATTGTAGTCTCCCAATGATCATGCCGGTTAACAAGCAACCAATTTGACGAGAATAGTGTAGAATTGAAAAGGTCACAATTTCTGGACAAGCATAATAAGGCAATCTGATGAAATTAGTTTATATTCAGTATAAGCAATCATGCTTTGACCCCAGTCTTAATAAGATAAAGCTTTTCAAAGCGTTGTAAAAAATATTTAGATGCATAATTGACAGAAAAACTACAGTAGTTTGCAGTCGAAACGAAATTCAGAATTCAGTACAGTAGAAAAGGCTCTTTTGCACACAGAAAAAGTGGGTCATTCTATTTCCCTATTACACTGTAGTGCATCAAATGGTTCAATATTAAAATATTTTCTGTTCTGCATTCTGTCCAATGGATGGAAAATTAGCCTTATAGTCCACAGGGATTCCTGTTCAAAACTGGCATTTCATTTTGATGTAAATATTGACTTGTATTCTGGGAATGGTTATCAGAGGTGTACGAATATAAATACGTACATATATTTAGTAAAGTGCTGCAAGTATTTTAAAATAGTACGTTATCCGAAAATTAAACATGCTTAATACAGCTGAGGGTGTTACTAGAAGTATGGTATTACAAATTAATGGTACTCTTGAAATACTGGGCTATTGTGGGTAGTTGTAAAGTGAAGTCAGAAAATTTTATACTCCACAAATATCATTAATTAAAATAAATAATAATATATTTTAAGTAAATTTTATGCTATCAAATAATAGTTAAGGTGTCTACCTGCCGGGAGCAATAATATCCTTTCTTAATATCTTCTCTCTTTTCACTCAACTTCACAAAATTATTTTCAACCACAACATGGACACTATGCAAGCCACTATTGATGTCATGAGCAGTGCAATCAATAAGAGGATGGAGGAATTTGAGGCAAAACTGCAAAAGACTCCAAATGCATCTACTAGTCTTCCCAGTTTAGCAGCTGAATTCAATGATTTTAGAGTGTTCGTCACTCAAGTTCTAAAAAACTTGCAGCGGCAAGTTGAGGCCTTAGCAGTTACCGTGGATGGGATGGAGATGCAGAGACGCCGCAAAATCCTTTTGCTTCATGGTGTAGACGAAGTGAACGAGGAAAATCCCACGCACACAGTGTTAAACATCATCAACCAACAGCTCGGCCTAGCAGATTTTTCAGCTTGCAGTATAAGGCGTTGCCAAAGGATGGGACGCGCGACTTCTTCCAAAAAAACCAGACCCCTATTATTTAAACTGCAGGATTTGGGCAGTCGGGACAAACTGTGGCTGAATAAGACCAAGCTCAAGGGTTCGGGAATCACTATGTCGGAGTTCTTGACGAAATCCAGACACGACGTATTCATGGCCGCTCGAGAACGTTTCGGCATCACTAAGAGCTGGACCAAGGACGGCAACGTTTATATTATCGGTCCTGACGAAGTGAGGCATCGAGTGGCGTCCTTGGCTGAATTAAATAGTCTTGCTGAAATGAAGTCGAAGTCTAACACTGTCGCTCCGAAGGCAACAAAATCCAAACGAGCAGCGACTGTGAAAAAGTGAAGTTACAATATTTTCATACAAGTATGCAGTCCAGGTACAACTCACTGTTTACATTTTATACCTCCAATTATCTAAGGATCATAAATAACTTGACTTTCTACACCCGAAAGTATTTAACTTAAACTTTTCTTTATAATACACACATTGGTAACTTGTTTTAGCCGTAAACAACAAATAATATGACATGACATGACGTTGACATGACAGTGACGGAAGAATGGCAGCGTCGAATGAGTTGCGTTCATAGATATAGATTTCTATGGTTGCGTTCTATTTGCATGTGTCAACATGTGACATATCTGCAGCTAGTCAATCTGTTGTTACGCATTATAAATATTATTAATGATTTATTAATTGATATTATAATTAATGATTGATGAAAAAATGTACCTGGACTAATGGCATAATTTTCCCTTTCTCGTGAATCTTTTCTGTTTATTCCTGTACTTCTTTCTCTGTTCACTAAAGTTTATTACTATTGTTATTTTTTGTGTTAAATTGCAATTTTAATGTATTATTCGCCACCGGCAGATGGAGCTTAACGTAGCTGTATTATTCAAATTAGTATTATAATATTTATATCTTGGTTTTATATAGAAACACTGCGTAAACATTTATCAATTTAATGGCATTTTCCGACTGTAGTAATGATAGTGATAGCGAGTATTATTCTATAAGTAGTGATGCAAGCTTTGAGAGGAGTCCATCACTTGCTGAATTTCTTGCGTCTCAATTTTCTGACGTTCCCAGGAATTTTAACGCAGTCCACATAAATGCACAAAGCATTCCGGCTCACTTCCCAGATATACTGGCAACTTTTGACTGTACACATATACACGCTATTCTTATCTCGGAGTCATGGCTGCACCCATGCCTACCCACTGCTCCATATTCTATACCTGGCTTTAATCTTATCAGAAACGATCGAGCGGTTGGTCAAGGCGGAGGTGTTGCCATATATTTACGGACGCAAATCCCATTTACTGTTATTAGTATGTCTCCACAGCCGCCTGTCTGTGGGGAACATCTCTTCCTTGAAATTGAGCTCCTTCACTCTAAAACTCTGCTAGGTGTCTTTTACTGTCCTTCATCTACTATAAACTACTTCTCCTCCTTCGAACTCATCTTAGAAAACTTGGTACCTTCGTACAGTCAAAGCATAATCATGGGTGACTTTAACACCTGTCTGCTAAAAAACGACTCACGTTCTTCTACCTTACACTCTATTATTGGATCTAATAATTTGTCTATTATTCCTACTAATGCTACTCATCACCTTCCAAATCGTGTGCCTTCTTTGCTTGACCTCATGATTGTCTCCTCTCCAAATCGTGTTGTGAAGTATGGTCAACGCTCTGCTACTCAGTTTTCCTACCACCACTTGTTGTATCTATCTTACCGACTTCGCCCACCTAAATCTAAACCTAAAATACTTTCGCAACGCAATTTTCGTGATATGGATCTCGGCTCCCTACGCAGGGACGCCAGTGCCATTGATTGGGGTTCACTTATTAATTCAAGTTGTATAAACGAAAAAGTTGAACTGTTTACAACTAATTTGACTAAATTGTACGATCTGCATGCACCTATACGTAACATCAAAGTGAAACATCCACCATCACCTTGGCTAACTGATGAAATAAAAGTGCTCATATCAAAAAAAGCTGCAGCCAAGTCAAAGTACCAAAGTCGTCCCACGGAATTGAATCGAGAGAAATACGTAGTAATTCGAAATCACTGTAGTAAGGTGTGTAGGAATGCTCAACGCCAACATATCCATAATTCAGTTGAAAACGGTGATCCAGCTCACGTCTGGAAGTTTCTAAGGTCACTGGGAGTCGGTAAATCTCGGCAAAGTGCGATTTCTAATACTATTGATTTAAATTCCCTTAACCTACACTTCTCTGCTCCGTCAACTTTTGACGCGGCAACTAAACTTAGTACTCTTAACCATCTTTCATCAATTGCCACTCCCGACTGTTCTCCGTTTGTTTTCACTCAATTCACTGGCTGTGATGTTAAGAAGAGCATAATGTCGATCACTTCGAATGCGGTGGGAATCGACTGTATCAGTCGCAATATGATCGTTCCTATCATTGACGAAATCCTCCCTATTATCTGCCATATCTTCAACTACTCGGCAGCTAGTAGCACGTTTCCAGCAGCATGGAAAGATGCTCAAATAATTCCTGTGCCTAAGAAGAGTAATCCTTCATCCTTCTCCGAATATCGGCCTATTTCTATACTTTCCTTCCTTTCCAAAGTCCTTGAGCGCTTGATCCATTCTCAGTTAATTAGTTTTCTCTCTAAAAATTCTCTTTTAAACCCTCTTCAATCTGGATTTCGTCAAGGACATAGTACCACGACTACTCTTGTTCATATTGCGGAGGATATTAGATCTGGTTTGGAGAACCGCGAGCTAACAGTGCTAGCGCTGTTAGACTTTACCAACGCCTTCAATAACGTTGACTTCGACGTATTACTCAAGATATTGTGCTCTCTTAACATATCTCCAGCAGTGATTGACTGGTTTCAGACTTACCTGTATGGTCGCCGGCAACGTATCCGTATAGAAGACACCGTTTCTTCTTGGTGCCTAACGTCTGCTGGCGTACCTCAGGGTGGCGTTTTATCTCCTCTACTCTTCGCTATTTTCATAAACTCCATCTCTGATCATCTCACTTCTTCCTACCACCTATACGCAGATGATCTTCAGATATACTCGAGAGCTACTCCAGATAAACTGACGGATGCCATCAGCATCATTAATAGGGACATGGTCCAAATATGCAACTGGAGTAAATCGTATGGTCTGAAAGTCAACCCATGTAAGACCCAGGTCATTATTATTGGTAGCGCATATGCTATTTCTAGAATTGACTGGTCACTACTTCCTCAAGTCTCCTGTGATGGGACAAAAATACCATACAGTGAAAAAGTAAAAAATCTGGGGATACATATTGACAGAAGTTTGACTTGGGGCCCTCAGCTCCAAGAGATTAGCCGCAGAATGTTTGCCACAGTGGGGTCCTTGCGTAGGCTTCAAAATTTTCTACCCATTGCCACGAAAACTGCGCTTGCACAATCTCTTTTCTTTCCCATCCTTGATTATGCCGATGCCAGTTATCCAGATCTCACTGAAGACCAACTTAATAAACTTGAGAGACTCCAAAATCTTTGCATACGATTTATATTTGGACTACGCAAATATGATCACATATCCGAATTTCGCGCAAAACTCAAGTGGTTACCTATACGCCTTCGCCGGAATGCTCACATTCTTTATCTATTATATAATATTTTATTTAATCCTCTAACTCCAGTATACTTAAAAGAACGCTTTCAATACCTTCATGACTCTCATTCTAGGGTCCTGAGATCGTCAGAGAATCTGAGACTGAAAATGCCTGGGCATTCCACGAGATTCATGGATAAGTCTTTTACTGTCCAAGCTGTCCGGTTGTGGAATGCCTTACCCGTAACGATAAGAAGCGCGCAATCTCTGCCCGTCTTCAAAAAATTAGTGACCGCCTACTATTTACGGGAATAGTCATTATTTATGTCTCTTAGTCTTCCTGTCTCCTTTATTCATGTCTGTGCTGTGTTTCTATTATGTTATGTATATATTATGTACCTAATAGTAGGTATTGTATCATTGTAAATTATATGTGTAGTAAGTATAATATGTATTAAATTATATGTGTAGTAAGCATAATATGTATTTATTTTATGTAGATAATGTATCAGAGTATAAATGGAAAATGTAAATTAATTTGATATGTACACCGCAAACTGCCCTAGTTCTATTCACTGATTCTCTCCATCCAATGGTTGCCTGTAAGAGATTGCCCTGTGCGATAAGGCCGCCAATTGTATATGCCGCATAACTATGTATACCAACTTTATGTTTCTGTAATCTTGTTCTTGTGTACATACAATAAAGAGATATATTATTATTATTATTACTAAGAAATTATTAAACATTTATGTTCAATTAGAGAAGATTAGATCAATTAGAAAGAACTATATACTAACTTTTGAATATTTACAGAACAGTTTACAGTACAACACTAAACACAAGACAAAACTTTGCAATATCCGTGAAATAATAACATGATGTTCGTTTTATATTTCTACTAGCTGTTGCCCGCGGCTTCTCCCACGTGGAATTCTGTTACCGTTCCCGCTACCCACAGAAAGCTATTTCCAGTATTTAAAGTAGCTTATATTTCGTAGCAGGATATAATCTATCTCAGTTGTTTTTTTTTTACGTGCAGAAATCACTTCGGATACCCCCCCCCCCCCCAGCGGAGGTGGTTGTGTCGGGCATGAAACGACTAAAACCGCACGGTGTCCTCCCCAAATGTCCGCTGCCGGGCACCCCGGGTAAGCCCTCGAAAGGATAACCCCAGGGATACCGGCGAACTTTGTCCGCGTCGGTGAGTTGGCAGGCGTGTGTAGCACGATCGTGATCGCACACACGACACGCCTCCGCCACGGCCTGCTTCTGTAAGGACGGCGAGTCGGCCAACTGCCGTCCTCAGGCCCCGATCATGGAGGTCAGTAGTCCCGGGCGTAGATGACCTGCGTCCTCGCCGCAGACTCTATCTCTGTTGTACCATGTTTCAGCCAGATCCGTTCAGTCGTTTGAGCGTGATTGAGTAACAAACATACAAACATCCCAACATCTTTGCAAACTTTCACACTAGTAGGATAAGAAGTAGGATAGTAGTGTGACGTCTGGGGTCTGACCTCACAGCTTCTCTTGCTAATTAAATGATAACACAAGTAATTCTATATTTTATAACATTTATTTTTCACACAAAACTCCTATCAACGAGTTTTAGGGGATTTTACGCGAGATTATTTAGTTTTACTATACGAACTAAAGAGGAACGCGGATTCTGCTCAGTGATTGAGCTTAAGACCACTTTGCTTGATACTCTCTTCGTACGGCGGGTCGAGGCCGGAGCCCCCGATCGAGCGCTGTCACCAACTGTCCGCCAGCCAATTGTTTTCCTATTCTATCTAGTTTAAATATTTAAACACATTTATTTTTAATACCGCTGACGCATGATGGCCAGGGAATTAATTATAGTGTTCGAAGGAGTCCGAACACTACAGTAGGTTAGAATAGACAGCATTTTTTATATTGCTACAATAATTTAGAGATAACTACTTATTTATTAATTCTGTGGAAGATTTAAATAAATTTAAATCAGAAACAGTCAACATTCAGGATGGGACTTGAACCTGCGACTTTCTAGGGAGAATACTTTGACCAACAGAGCTACCTGGACATATCCTGGCAAGTCGAAATTCTCCTTTTACAACCGGGGGATCACGCCTTGCGATTCCCAAGTCTATTTAAATTTATAGAAAAAATTAGCATAACTACCAATTGCTTCAAAATTTCAATACATACATAGTTATATCACAGTCGAACAGTCTTTCCACTGTGATTATACAAAGAAGTACCGAGAGCAAATGAATTAAAGTAAAGTATTCAAATAAATATTGTCCCGCAGTGTATGTCAAGTCTGTTGACCATCCGTTTGGTGGTGCATAGTTTCCAATTAGCGTGGCGGCATTGTGTCCGTGCGATTGTCGCCTTAGTCCAAAATTCATGTTGCAATGTCACGCCGGAAATTGTCCGTGTTTTGTGTGACGCATGTACAATACAATATGGTTTAGTTGTAGGATTGCCGTGTTATGACTTTTGTGGTTTGGTAACCACAAATTATGGAAGGAATCATCGAATTCTGTTGTCACAATATGAACTAATATTAGTTGACAATATGGAAGATGAAATATATACAAACTAATGTTTGTTTTTTAAATATTTCTATGTCCTTGGGTGTAATAGGGTAGTTGGTTAGAGTGAGTAATCGATTAGATAATCGATTACTCACATCTATTGTTTAACACAATAGATGTGAGTAATCTATTATAACTCAAATAAAACTGGATGATTGTCCACTTGTAAGCAGTGTAATTATTTAAGTTCCATCGATATCTATTTTCATCATCATTTAACTTAATTCGTTTAAATACGTAGAAAAGACCGCGGTAGCCTAGTAGTATGGGTAAAGGACTGCTGAGATGAGGTCTCGGGTTCGTTCCCAGGTATTACCATGGCACACACCAATGACTTTTCGATGCTTTTCGAAGTTATGTGTGTATTTATCGCAGGTTTATAAGTCCCGGTTAATGGCAATAGGCTCGCCACCTATTACATTGGGACCTAAACATAAACTGGCGAAATGTAGGTGCTAGCACCTCTGACTACCCCTTCGGGGATATAGGCGTGAGTTTATGTTATGTTATGTAAATACGTTTATCGATTTGAGATTAGTGTTTTTCTGGCGAGATTTTTAACAAATTTTGGTGTACTTATCTTTTGTATACATTTAAAAAAACCTCGCTATCTAGACTCAAAGGAAGCATAGCTTAACCATCTTGTATTATGGGTTCTAGAATGTGAATGACCAATAAAAAATATATATTTATTCATGCGTACAAATATTTGAACTGAGCGCCATTCGAACCCGCTTTCTTGTCGTAGAAGTCGAATGCACTACCGCTACGCCACAGAGGCCGTCATGAAGATGGCGTACGTTCAGTTCGACTACCACTCCTTTTATAATCTCATAATCCAATTTATTGAAGTTTATCCTTCGTTTGAATTCTAGAGACAAGAAAGCACAAATTCGGCAATGACGAAATTGCATAACATATATAAGCCTGGCATGTCACGTAGCGACTTGTGGATTCTGATTGTGTCTATACATAAATGATGACGTCACTAACACGTCAGCAAACACTCCAGTAATCTGATTCTGTTGTCGTCTTGGTAATTTTGGTGAATAGCAAACTAGAAATTGCGGTAACGTTAAGTTAACGGTTAACTGTGTACTTTAACCAATATGGCATTAGGTATGTGTTTGAGTACCTAATGCCATATTGGTTAAAGTACACAGTTAACCGTTAACTTAAGGTATGTGTTTGAGGGCCCCCTGGCATTAGGTATGTGTTTGACTCCCGAGGGGGCCATCTCGAAACCAGAGATGGGCCAGGGTCAGTCGGGGTGCGAGGGATATGCTCTATGGGCAACCTTACACCCTGGGTCTGTAGACCCAGAGACGGCGTGTGGTTTTAGTCGGTTCAAGCCCGACATAACCGCCCCCGCTGGCCGGCAGGGGGGTATCCGAAGGGATTTCCGCACGATAAAAAAAACAAAAAAAAAAGGTATGTGTTTGAGTTATAAAATAGGATCTAGAATGCGTATTAACTTAATTATATAGCTAAATATTCTTTGTAAGTGCATACATATTACACATTAAAGCATTCAGATCAATGCAAATACACATAGTCACGCACTTTGTGGGTATTGGACTTGGCTTTTTTTTTGTTCCCTACGGGGAAATGGCCTACAGCATACCGCGCGATGTGGGGAGGCCGCTCCCCGGTTATGTGTAGCTCTAATACACTAAAATCCCTGCGGTGTGCCATATTAAGCGCCTTTTAGGGGAGGGCCTGAAACTATAAGATAATATAGATAAGATAATATTTTTATTTGCAGTATAAAGTTGTACAATAATAATAAACACTACAATAATTATTCACATAGTAACAATACCGTAGACTAATTTGCAAAGTAGTGTTATATTGACCCCTGGTACCCTTGGTAAGAGTTAACTTGTGTTATGGGTATCAGAGCTCTCGTGTATACATTTAGTCTTGAACATTAAGTTTATTAGCATAAAGTACATAATACGTAGACTTTAAAAACGCGCATGCAATGCGTTTTTAGATAATAATACCAATTTCATATTGTGGTGTAAGTATGTGTGGAGTGGGTGTGGGTAGACGTGTGTATAAGTGTTGTGTATGATTGTGTTTGTGTGTGTGTGTGTTTGTTTATTATTGTTATAGTTCACTTAAACCTAGAGAGTGGACACCACCAGCAAATTTTCCGTTTCGTCGTAGTTATGTGAAAGTAACCATTTATAGACTTTACGCTTACATTCTTGTCTACAAAGAGGGTAGATGTTGCACTCTTTATTTATTATATTATATATGTGGCTACCAAGGACACCAAAATGGCGCTGAGCCAAGGTAGTTCTCGATTTTTTAATTTGGCATATTTTATTATTTAACTTTACAAGAATACTTCAATTACGACCCGCCCTAGCGCTTGTCCGCAGTGTGTCAGGGGCACCTGTCTCAAAGAACTCTTAATTAGGCGACGTCCAGGTGAGGTAGATGTATACACGGACGTCGTCTCTTCGCGGGTAGGGGCTTGGCCTAAGCCAGCCTCATCTGTAAGCAGATACACCTGCTGATTAGTGGACGCTGCTCTGACGAAGCTCTACCCTCGCGATTCGGAGGTCACACGGCATTCACGTCTATAAAACTCGCATATCAAATGGAGGGGTTAGGGGGATATTAGTAATTTCGGTTACTAATTTTCTTTAAAAAAATATATAAAAAAATAATTAGGAAGAGAAGGGTTTTCTATCGCGACTTATTTGGTATTATCTTATTATTTACTTACACTGATCCCGACGTTTCGGTTGCTTTTCAGTCGCCATGGTCACGGGGAAAAAATATGAAAAGCAACCGAAACGTCGCGTCGATCCAAAGAGATGTGACCATGCACTGTGTGATAGAGAGCACACTACAAAACCGAAGCAATTTATTATTGGGGAGGACACCGTGCGGTTTTAGTCGATTCACGACATAACCACCCCCGCTGGCCGGCGGGGGGGGGGTATCCGAAGGGATTTCCGCACGTAAAAAAAAAGTGCCCAATTATATATTATCAACCTATTTCTCAAATGATGATGTTGGTGTGGGTAACATGTTATAGATAACGGTTTTATTGAAAACCACTAGGTATTATTGAAACGGTTTCTGAAATTTACCGATTTGAATATTACATTTTTAGGGTTCCGTTGCCAAATGGCAAAAAAACGCAACCCTTATAGATTCGTCATGTCTGTCTGTCTGTCCGTCCGTATGTCACAGCCACTTTTTTCCGAAACTATAAGAACTATGCTGTTGAAACTTGGTAAGTAGATGTATACTGTGAACCGCATTAAGATTTTCACACAAAACTAGAAAAAAAACAATACATTTTGGGGCTCAACAACATATTTTTCATCAAAATAAGAGAATAATAAAACTAAAAAAAATATATGATGTACATGTTAACTTCCACTGAAAATTAGTTTGGAGGAGATCTAATAAGTAGTTTTTTTAATACGTCTTAAATCGTAAACCGCAATTTACCTTTCATCCAATCAACTCAAATATAAATTTACTTGCTGCTACGGAACCCTTCATGGGCGAGTCCGAATCGCACTTGACCGCTTTTTCACCTGTCCTTTAGTGAAATTCGCGACTTGTAATACTTTTATTTTGATTATAATAATAATTTATTTCTCTTCATATAATAGAGCAGATCTTATACAATGTGTTTTACATGTCTGATAATAGATTTACAAGTGTAAGCCGACGCAGAGCTCCGAGCTGAAAGCCACAACCGAAACAACGTTGAAATGATGATTATGCACTTCATGGAAATCGAAGTCGCAACCTCTAATGTAGCATTCGAACGTTTTGCCGTCATATCACACAGGTTCATCATCATCATCCTATCAGCCGTAGGAAGTCCACTGCTGAACATAGGCGTCCCCCATTGACTTCCATTTTGACCGGTCTGTAGCGGCCTGCATCCACCGAGTCCCTGCGCTCACACAGGTTGTCCACACAAAATAATAGTCTATTAAAAGTTTCAAGCTCTGACCCAGTTTTACAGCTTTATACCATCCCTTATTTTATGAACTAAATTCAAACCAAAAACAAACTCGAAAACATATTTCATGAAATTAATTTTCGACATGGAAACTACTAATAATTTTACTCAAAATTGTTTCAGCTCAAAAATTCACTGGTTTTAGGTGCATCTAAACTCAAGCTGCCACTGGAAATTCATTCCTCTGTGAACGCTTGACCGCTTGCCTAGATAACATGTTGTTACAGCGAGATGCTTCGTTCAGATTTATGCGAGTTACTGGTGTATTAACTAGCAATAACTATAATTAACCCTAAGTGGATATTACCACGCTCCATACAAATTGAAGTACGTATTATGGGTAATAAGTAAATAAATTCACAGAAATTTTGTAGAGAGAATGAAAGCCTAAAAGCTTGGTATTAAATAATCTAATTTTAAATGATTCGGTTCGTTTCTGGTGCAAAGGATGGCCATTGCAATTTAGCGAGGCAAGGCTGCTAGAATTATGGGCACCTTTGCGCCGGGAACGATACGGGGTGGGTTATTTGACGTGACCTAATCATGGGATTAATATATTTAATTTAAAAAAATAGTAGGCAGTAGCATACGATAGCTACAATTTTCTTCAATTGTAATTTACTTTTTGTCTGGATTTATTGTAATTAAAGTTTTCAAAGTAAATATGCAAATAAATATTCATTTTAAATGATATGTTACTCAGGAGGATGTATTGTGCAAAAAGAAGCGGACTGAACTGCGAATAAACGAAAAAAAAATGAAGTTACTACTTCAATTGTTATGAAAAAATTGTTTGTAATAGAAAGTTTCTATGAGAATCAACACTAATAATTCGCCACACATAGCTATCATATAAAGTGTATACTGACCGGCGTAACTTAACCGAATGTTATATTACAACGCCTAAATCTGGTCTATACGGACTATTAGAAAGGAAGAAACAATTAATGGTGCAAAATGGTCGCAAATAACATGACATAAAATTGACAATTAGAAGTATGTGAAGAAGTTTCCTTTGATTCTAATATTTGGTTGGCAATAGTCGCTTACCTACTATGTACGTGGGTCGCACACATACGTGGGTCTTAAATGTAGCGAATTGTAAGGATTTAATACTCTTCTAATTTTCCCTGTAATGAAAAGCAGTCAACAGTGTCAGTTTCGAATGTTCAGAATGACGAGATAATTGAAGCAAGTCACTGAAACCGTTCGAGTGATATTTCCAGTTCAAATGCTCCTGTAACGCTTGTAGCCGTATCATTGGAATATCGGGCGGCCCGCATGGCGGCGTCACAGCGATAGCCACCCCAATTCTGTTACCGAAATTACTACGATTCGGTACATATAATCCCTTATTTATCTGGCCGCAATAACGCTTTCATTTTGAGGACTACTTCTCGTTGATGGTTCGCAATGAGTCTTGAATAAGTATACATGATTCCTAAGAAGTAATCTGTGTAATGTAAAGCGAAAATTTTAAGAAATTTTAGGATTTTCAGTGACCGAATATAATGAGACGCGGGTGAATGAACACCATGGTACAGGTTGACCTAGGCGTACGTATGTTAACTAGATCGAGGAAGTTTCAAGGCAAAGCCAGGCCAAAAGTATCCGCAACCAGCGTACAAGTATGAAAACAAATTATGTAAAATAAAAGAAGTTACCAGCGTATACCAGGATCGTAGCAAGCGGACATATGTTGTCTTAGTCCATCACAATGGGAGATACTCTTTTTTTCCAGGGATACAATGCAATTAACGAATAGATCTGTTCTCCGTCCGACAGTAAACATACCTCTGCCATACATGTATGTGGGAATCAATATTAGGTTCTGTTTATGTAATCCTTTTTGGAAAGTAAGTTGAAACCTCCACAAAAACTGCAATAAAACTCAGGTCGATGCGGAAACTTACATGGCAACACAGGAACATACTGTACGAGCAAACCCATTCTAAAAAAGAAATTACAAAAAAACACAAGAGGCTGCGGCGGTGCAGCTGGCTGGGGGCTAGTGTAGAGTATTGTAAGCCACCGCTAAATATTTTATTAAATATCTACTATATAGTGTTGTCATATTCTTAGATTTTGGGGAGATAATGGGTAATAATGATCTAGGAAATTGCATTTAAAATACCAATAGCACATTTATTTACATTAACATATCAAATACCTTTAAACGAGCAATGAAACTCGCAAACGGCTTAAATGATTTTCATGAAATTTAGTATGCACGGGGTTTGGAGGGCGATAAATCGATCTAGCTAGGTTTAATTTTTTTAGAAAACGTAGAAAAAAATCTGAGCAAATTTCGGTCACCCAGATATTATGTGTAATTTTATAAATGGTTATGTATTTAGGATACTTATGTGCTCGTTATTATACGGACAATACTTTTGTTACATACTGTATAGGAGCGTATCTAAAATATATGAAATGAAAACTGAAAAAAAGATTTTCATTCCGAAGCTATTTACAGCTGTTTGGCACTAGTTGTGCAGCTCAGAAGCTGTTTGAGAAAATCAGTGCCAAACAACACTCTTTCAATAGTATTATATTCCAGCTTGTGACTTGGGTTGCCAAAGCTCTTTGCGGACGGTATTCCTGTCCGCAAATAGCTTTGATAACTATATATACTATACTATACTATATATATATAACAGTATTTGTTATACGATACCGTTCGAGTGACACCTCTCGAGTGGTACACGGTTAATAGGCACATTGAACTGCTTGCTATTGGAGAGATGGTATATTTAGTTATATAGTTAGTTATATATATATGTAACTAAATATACCAATACTATACTAAATATACGAACATTGTAGTGTTCGGACTCCTTCGAACACTATAGTTAGTTGCCTGGCCATCATGCGTCAGCGTTATTAAAATAAAAATGTATAAATGTTTTCGAATTTCAAGGATAGGAAAAAACAAAAGGTTTGCGGACAGTTCGAGTCAGAGGATGACCAGAGGCACCGCCTTTGATCCTGCAGAAGAAAATATCAAGAAGTAAAAGTGGATCAGGCTCAATCACTGAGCAGAATTCACGTCCCTCTCTAGTTCGTTCAATAAATATAAATAATCTCGCGTAAACCCCATTAAACCACGTTTAACAGCACAATATATTATTTATATATAACAGGTTGGGGAAAAAGAAATCCATTATTTTTTCGGTAGATGGCTGTAGTGATCGATATCTCGTAAATTATCGATCAAACAATTTCAAATTTATGCTCGTTGTCAAGGTAACAGTTCGCACTAAAAGAATTCGTTTGCAGTTTTTTGTTTTGTCCATTCAGTTCTGAGTTACACGGCGTTAAAGATGGAAGTCAACAAAGAGAAAATTCGGTACATTTTACAGTTTTTCTTTGATAAGGGCGAAAATGCAAGTCAGGCGGCTGAAAATGTGAATAGTGTTTATGGTCCCGATACTGTAACAGCTAATTACGCGCAATTTTGGTTTCGTCGATTCCGTTCGGGTATTTTTGACGTTAAGGATGCCCCTCGCACAGGCAGGCCCGTCGTCGAAAATGTCGACAAAGTCACTGAAATCATCGAAGTGGACCGGCATGTTAGTAGTCGTAGCATCGCCCAGGAGTTAAAGATCGACCACAAAACAGTTTTAAATAAAGTCTTGAAGTTCACGTAAAAATAATGGATTTCTTTTTCCCCAACCTAATATATATATATATATATATAGATGCTTGTGTAAGATATCTCAGAAGGAAACAGCGTATATCAGGTTTACAAAACTTATTTATTCGCTCAAAACTTATTAGGTATCAATATCATCAAAACTTATAATATGGTTGTCAAAACTTATATGGTTCTCAAAACTTATTGGTTATCAAGCTTAGTAGTTATCAAAACTTATAAATGAACTTTCAAAACTTATAATAATTAACAATAATTAACCAACATCAAATTTTACAATAACGTGCTCCCGCTCTTTTTTTCATCTCACGACCCAGTGTGGCCACTCTAATAAAATTATATTCCACCCGCATAAAAATTAAATGAAACCTTACACTTGAATATTCACGAAGGCGTAGGCAGTCGTATATTATCACCCACATTTCGTCAAACTGTGTTTCTTAGTCACACGTAATAGTGCATTCTTCTTCATCGTGTCGATGGCAATTTTTTTTTTTCCTATATTTTTCTTTACATACACATATTGCAGTAAAATTTCGGAATGATTTTCAGAAGAACTCACTAGTAAGGGCATGGCAGGGTGTATGGGGCCCTATTATGATATTTGGGGGCCCAAGGGTCCCGATCTTTGGAGGCACAGGCGCAGGCTTTCCTCTCAGGGTTGGAAACTCAAACGGTAGTCACTCCATAAAAGCTAAGTTCAACCAAGTCAGGAGCAGAAAAACGGACCCCGAGCTCCAAAATGTAAGCTTTGGTTGCAAGGATTTGCGCTGGAATGATGACGGAGTAAGGGCCAAAAATATAAATTCTCTTCGGACACACATGGACACGCTAGTGGAGCGCCGAATATTTGGCCGAAAATCACTAGTCATGGCAATTTCCTGTAGCTAGTATGCGTATATTAATATGAATAATTTATATTATGTACGATTATCTATAGGTGTCGTAGTTATGTATCATTGTATACTTATTTGTACGTATATGTACCTTTTTTTTTTTTTTTCTTTATCGTGCGGAAATCCCTTCGGATACCCCCCCGCCGGCCAGCGGGGGGGTATCCGAAGCGGGCTTGCACCGACTAAAACCGCACGCCGTCTCGGGTCTTCAGACGCCGGGGTGTAAGGTTACCCATAGAGCATATCCCTCGCACCCCGGCTGACCCTGGGCCATCTCACCACTAACAGCATCGCTCATCCTGTCTCCTCTGAAAGCAGAGGAGTACGGAGAGCGATGTGTTCCCGCCACGTTGGGTATTGGCCGACGATCAATGCCAACCCTATGAAGGGGTGAAGGGGAAGCCATTGACCGCCGCCCAGGGTGTACCGGCCGCTCCGATTCCGTTCCCCCCGGACTGCAGCGGGATCGGAATCGGAGCGACACTCGAGGAGGTTACCCAACACACACCCCTACGTATATGTACCTACTATATTGCAATGATATGTGTTTGTAATGTAATCTGTCACATTATATGACTACGTTAGTCCTCTTTTCTTTCATATTACACCAATAACTACCCAATATACGATTTAGCTCATTTAATAAATAAATAAATATTCTATCACATTCTACACAGCACTTTCTAGACCTACAGTAAGCATAGCTTAACTAGCTTGTGTTATGGGTTCTAGAATACGGATAAACATACTTGTATACTTTTTTTGTAAATACATTCATATTATACATAGATATAACCAGACCAATGCAAATAGCCATATTCATGCGTACAAATATTTGCACTGAGCGGGAATCAAACCCGCGCCCCATGTCGTAGCAGTCGAATGCACTACCGCTACGCCACAGAGGCCGTCATACACTTATTTTATTCATGTCCATCCAAAGGTTGCCTGTAAGATATTGCTCTTAGCGATAAGGCCGCCATTTGTACATGTATTAATTGAGTTTCCATATATGTATATTCTGGTTTGTGTACAATAAAGTTTATTGAGCTGAGTGAGACGAAGTCGAGCGAAAGCTCCTCATACCAGACCTCAGGATTTTCTTTGTCACAGGTCTCCTCCTAAACTACTAATCCAATCAAAACCAAATTTGGCATGATTAAAGAGGTCAATCAGAGGAAGGTTTATGGATATATTTTGAAAAAATTAATGCTTCCATAGAGGAATGATCACCGTTAAAAAATTCCAGATGGAATTACACAATAACCGCTCGAGACACGGTGACCAAACTTTACACGCTCAGAAAGCATGTCCAGAGTTGTGACTTTCAAAATAGGACTTGCCACGGAGGAATGATCACTGTTCAAAATTTTCAAAATCTGATTCCGCAATAGCGGTCAAATCTATTGGACAAGAATCACGATGTCTCACTCAGCTCAACATTGCAAGCAGCGATTCGCCTTGCAGTCCTAGTATCTATCTATCTAGTTTTTTCGAATACTGTCCGTTCGATACATAACTCATAGAAAACGATACACGCCTACACATATATTATAGATGTAGGTAAGATAAACACGCATAAATGAATATTAAGAAATATTCTCGCTGAAGGCGGTCTGTAATGTGGACCCAGATGTGGTGAGACGCATCTGGACCTACATTTGCATGTATATAGCTTTGCATGTATCCGTAAGTGGCGTGTAATTTCCATGAAATTAGACGGAAGTAGATCGAAATGCAGTTTAGTGAATAGTACTGGTTTGCAGGAGCAGGTAACGAGAATATGATTTAAATTGCTATCGGAAATTGATTGCAGAGGGGTTCAAAGTTATGTTTTAGTTACATGATAGTCGTAATATTACTTAAAATGGTTACCTTTACCTTGTTACCTTTTTTTTTTCGTGCGGAAATCCCTTCGGATACCCCCCCGCCGGCCAGCGGGGGCGGTTATGTCGGGCTTGCACCGACTAAAACCGCACGCCGTCTCGGGTCTTAAGACGCCGGGGTGTAAGGTTACCCATAGAGCATATCCCTCACACCCCGACTGACCCTGGGCCATCTCCGGTTTCGAGATGGCCCCCTAACTTCCTCTCCACTGTGCCATCTGCTAGTCAGAGGGACACGTGGAAAGCTTCCGAACAGCCCTCAACAGGGCCGTCCTCGCCTCGGTCGGAGTTGGCCGTAGGCGGCAGCGTCTCTCCCAACCTAGGAGAGAGGCGCTGCCGTCTCCGTTGCCCAGGGTGCACCGCGTGGAGGTCCCTAACCAAGCACCCCACGTTGTTATATACCTATTTCAACATGAAAAATTTGATTTTTTTTTAAATTATACTTTAATGATTGAGATTTAGATCGGAAAAAGAGAACTTCTAGGGCGGGACTTGAACCCACGTCCAGTCCCTGACAGGGGGAAGCTGTGACCAACTCAGCCACCCAGATGTTCTCTTTTTCCGATGTAAAGCTATAGGAAAATTAAGCAAAGTTTAATTGTATATAACTTTATTTTTTATATATACCAATTACGTGGCAGACAAGTTACCGCGGCCTATAGACGTGTGCACTACCAGGGGCGACTGCTGAACCTGTAAAATCTTCTTGAACGGATGTGCCTGAAATCTGATAAAGGGACGGATTAAATAAATATTCTAGGACATATTAGACACACCATCTAGACCTAAACTACACAGAGTTTGTTATATGGGTTCTAGAATGCGGATAAACATACTTAGATACTTCTTTTGTAACTATTCTTAACACAATGGGACTCTCCAAACAAAGGAGTCACACGTTAAGCTGTCGCGTTGGTTCAGGTTGCCATACAATGATCTATCGCATTCGTTCAGGTAGTTGAAGCCCTTAAAATCCGAACTTTTTCTTCCGTATTACTACGGAACTCATAGTTCTGTAGTTCCATAAGATTGTTGGAGGTCTGATGGCAGTTGCTTCAGGTAAGATATCGAAGTTCAGCCGTTTCATAATCAGACTGGAATCTGACCTAAACTTAGTTGGAAGAAAGGCTCAGGAGATGAAGATTATTCATCCTTAATCTCCAATGAAATACAATAGGTTTCAGTTATAATGTTGAGTAGGTTGGAAAACATTTAAATTGCTCATGTTCTATATTCAAAAGGGTTCCAACGAATACCACATATCAAAATATCCTTTGACATGACTGCAACGCCACTCAAAATTTCGTCTAGAAACTTTTATTCGAAATTAGAACTGGACCTTTGAAATATATCGTGGGGTTGCAAAAAGTAGAAAAAACTGTAACACATTAATTCCCACACGAATCGCCGGTTCGTGACAGTCGACGCAAACAATATGAGCGCTGCAAGCCGCATATGAATTTTGGTTTAGTAGAATATGTTTGCTATGGCGAGTTGAGAGGACAGTAGAGTTTATTTGAAGTAATTAAAGTGCTAGTTATTTCATTAGGGAATAACTCATTGGCAGTTCTCATTCATTGGCAGACATTATTCGTCACTTTAGCGTTGTTCCCGGGTGCATCTGAGGCTTACACCTTCTGCCAGGAAAACTTCCAGCCCAGTGTCCGTCCTTCTCTTCCTGTTGGTCTGGCTAATATGGCTTTTTTTGAGAACAAATGCCGTCGACCTCCGAGCCTGAGAGGAAAGCCTGCATCAGATCAACATCCGTCAATCAGTAGGTGTACTGGCTTGCAGGTGAGGTTGGCTTGGGTTCCGAAGATCCGGCAGCAGCAGTAAAAATCTGGTAGTACATAATTATGTCATTATAATTAACTTCCAAACCGGATGATGATGCTAGCACAAGATTTGAAATTCTTGTATTACAAGATTCAATATTAGTTCCACAAAGCGTTAGTAGTTTGCACTCACCCAACTTAGCCTGCTTGAATGCTTTGTTATTACATGCTGATTACCTAATTAAAAAAGCAAGTGCCACTGCTGGAAGAAATTTCTTTAAGAAATAAGCAGTACCATTGTACTATTCTTTCCACCATCCAATTTTTGTAGTGTTTTTATTGTGTATGCATAAATTTTAAATAAATAAAAATAAACTAAATAATTTAGCACAGTATTTATGACTCCACAGTATTACAAGTTATTTTTTGGTTTGTTTTGTTTATTTTGGGTTAGTTTATACGGCTTTTATGGGTTTGACTGCTGACCTGCTGACAGCTGAAAACCTGCGCCAAAGCTTTACCCGGCAATCAGCACTTATACCGTCTTGCAGGTGAGGTTGGCTTGAGTCCTAAAGATCTTATAAAGCCTCATACACCCACTTAAGTTTAATAAGACGTTATAATATTATTCCCGTCAAGTCCACTAGCCTATTCAAATACTCCATCACAGAAGCTGCATTGAATTGAGGGATATCGGAGATGCTGCGATTGTCCTATCAAAATCCATTCAGATATTTCAAAGCTCTACCTGGTATTATAGTTACTAGCCATAAATTCCACGTTGACGTGAAATTTTGACTATCCCAGGAGCCCAAAACTACGTTTTTTAAATGTGTGTTATCAAAATTTTCGAAAATTTTGATAATGAAACGAAATGAAAATGGCACTAGTAGGTTCGCATCAAATTTGGTTAAGCAGGGAGGGGAACTTGGGTAGTGAAGGTGAGTGTTGATGTACATCAACAAAAGGGGACCCTTCTAAACCTACACTTGGCTCGCAAGTTCCAAGCACTGTCCCGAGTTCCCAACGAGCAACACGATGGACCCGGCACCCGCATGGAGAATCCACGGATTGCTAAGAATATCGGTCTTCAGTTGCTAATTGAAAACGAATGTAACCATGAGTGATTCAAAAGTTTAATACCCTAAACGTAGGCAAATTTTGTTTTGACAGATCATACTGAATACCAAAGATTTTTTAATATAATCGAGATCATACGTATTCTAAACGTGGTATTAATGAATCGGGCTCAGTATACTGTTAGTTTAGAAATAAAAGGACAATAGATTGTAATACTCAGTGAGTAATATTTCACAAAATGAATTACTCAAATAAGTACAATATAAGTATAAGCGGGGGTGGCTATGTCGGGCTTCAACCGACTAAAACCGCACGCTGTCTCGTTTCTTCAGACGCTGGGGTGTAAGGTGCTTATTATACCTGTCACGTTTTAGGCAGACTATTAATAAATTTTAATCATAAAATGTTAAAAAAAAACCGATTAAGTCATCAAAATAAACCATGATGCTTACTTTGTCATTATTAACTAGCTGTTACCCGCGGCTCGGTCTGCATGATACTCTGATCCCATTCCCGCAACACATAGGAACCTATTCCAGGAATAAAAAGTAGTAGTAGACTATAATCTATCTCTGTACCAAATTTCAACCAGATCCGTTCAGTCATTTGAGCGTGACTGAGTTACAAACATCGTCACAAACTTTCACATTTTATAATATTAGTAAATAAATAAATAAATATTCTACGACATTCCACTTCCATTCCAGTAGTTTAACTAGCTTGTGTTACGGGTTCTAGAATGCGGATAAACATACTCATATACATTTTTTTTGTAAATACATACATATTATACATAGAAACACCCAGACCTATGCAAATAGACATATTCATGCATACAAATATTTGCACTGAGCGGGAATCAAACCCGCGTCCTCTGTCGCAGCAGTCGAATACACTACCGCTACGCTACATAGGCAGAGAGTAGGAAGTAGGATACGATAGCAAAAAGAAAATATTATCTTGAAAATCTACCTAATTTCATAAAGATTACGGCTTATTTTAGCTGAATTCAAAATTTAAAGGTAAGATACACATTATGATGTACAATAAAGACAGACATCACTCCTTCTAGATACTAAGTAGCATCCTTAAGAAGTTATTACAAAGCGCTATTATAAAACCTTACACCAACAAACTTAATTTTGCGTTTGAATAACTCATATTGCTTTCATAGTAATCCGTAATCTAAACTTTCGTAGCTGCAAAATAATTTTGTTCTCGTTCACTTGTTTGTTTAAACCCCTCGTAATTAAGGTGAAAATATACAGTTTCAGATTAAGTAAAGTGACACTTAAAGTGTTGAAATACTTTTAAGGGTTTTTCTTTGGTGATATTTTTGATAAAGTATACATTTTTTTGTTTTTTTTTTTATTTGAACAGTCTTGACGAGTAGTTTATCTTTCAATGGTAACCAGGGTCTGATGATGGAGCTGAAAGGTGGTTATAGGAACTCGGTAATGAAACGACGCAAACCCATCGAGTTTCGGCTCGTTTGATTTTAAATTTTTAGTTCTTTTTACTCACAAGAACATAATGAAAGTTTATTTTTTTAATTTCACTTGTTTGTTTTATAAAATAGTAATTTAGGATAATTGACTTAGACTCCACACCAGGTGAGACCGCGGTGGGGTGTGTGTTGGGTAACCTCCTCGAGTGTCGCTCCGATTCCGATCCCGCGGCAGTCCGGGGGGAACGGAATCGGAGCGGCCGGTACACCCTGGGCGGCGGTCAATGGCTTTCCCTTCACCCCTTCATAGGGTTGGCATTGATCGTCGGCCAATACCCAACGTGGCGGGAACACATCGCTCTCCGTACTCCTCTGCTTTCAGAGGAGACAGGATGAGCGATGCTGTTAGTGGTGAGATGGCCCAGGGTCAGCCGGGGTGCGAGGGATATGCTCTATGGGTAACCTTACACCCCGGCGTCTGAAGACCCGAGACGGCGTGCGGTTTTAGTCGGTGCAAGCCCGACATAACCGCCCCCGCTGGCTGGCGGGGGGGTATCCGAAGGGATTTCCGCACGATAAAAAAAAAAAAAAAAAAAAAAAGGTGAGACCGCGGTGGCTTCCAAAGTCCGCCGGTAACCCTGGGGTTATCCTTTCGAATGCTTACCTGGGGTGCCCGGCAATGGACACTTGGGCAGGAAACTATGCTTACTTTGGGTCTAGACAGCGCTGCGTAGAATGTCGTAGAATATTAATTTATTTATTTATATTTTTTGCCTCAGTAAGTACATAGTACATTTTTATGGCTGGCATTTATTATTTTGCGATGTAAAAAAAAAAATGAACTTGAGCGCTTAACTACTTCTTCATCGTGTCGATGGCAATTTATTTTTCCTAGATGTTTCTTTACATGTGCCCAGCCCAGAACTTGGCGACATTGACCGCCACCTCACTTGCTCCGTTCAGGTCTTCGGATGTGCAGGTGTTGGGGCTTAGTGGGCACGACAGTAGTTGGTGCATTGCTTGCAGGGGTGCACCACAGACCACCAAAGACATGGCGCTCCACACGTAGGTGGAGTGCCCTGCGTGGGCGAGTCAACGCCGGGATCTCGTTGCGGTCCTGGGCGTGGACGTTCTCTCGTTGGAGTTACCACGACCGTTGCCGGAGAGACCACGGCCCTCACGGCCGTGGTCTACGACAGGAGCAAGTGGCACGCCGCCGTCTCTTTCTGAGCAGGTAATGCGCGCGAAAGAGACGGTGGAGAGGGAGTGGGAGTGAAACCTGCCCCCCAAGTTTCGCAGTCTGCGGCGATGACGCCGCAGACTCATCTACGCCCGGGACTACCGACCTCCATGATCGGGGCCTGAGGACGGCAGTTGGCCGACTCGCCGTCCTTACAGTAGCAGGCCGTGGCGGAGGCGTGTCGTGTGTGCCCTACACACGCCTGCCAACTCACCGAAGCGGGATAAAACCCGACCCCACCAGGCGAGGCCGCGGTGGCGGTCAAAGTCCGCCGGCAACTCTGGGGTTATCCTTTCGAGGGCTTACCCGGGGTGCCCGGCAACGGACACTTGGGGAGGACACCGTGCGGTTTTAGTCGAGACACGACATAACCACCCCCGCTGGCCAGCGGGGGGGTATGCGAAGGGATTTATGCACGTAAAAAAATAAATAAAAGGGGGTGCACCACAGTCACAGCCACCGCCCCCCACATCCAGGTAGCCCCATTTTACCCGGTTTGCCCTGCAGCAGCCGACCTGGGACCTTAATCTATTAAGGGACTTCCAGGTCGTCCACTGCAGCTCATGGCCAGGAGGTAATTTTCGGTGGCTGGATATAATCTGGAGGCAGAGGATTTTCCGTGAGCCACCTCCGGTACCGAGCACTCTCAGGCTGACCCTCCATGGCAAAAGTGGACCGCAGGAAGCTTTTCCTGCTCTTGAGACGCGAATTGGGCATGTCATGTCGATAGAGTGTGTGACGTGAGCGCTTAGCTTATAAATGACGATGACAGTTACTGGTGGAGTTATAAAACTCATGTTAAAAATAGAACTCTAAGCGGCGCTCTTAAGATATTTCAATAATGCCTATCAAATAGATGGCAAGTGATCAAGATGGTTGATTTTCAAAGTAGTGCTTTGCTTGTCACGCATGGCGTCCCACAAGGGTCCATATTAGGGCCGCTCTTATTTATAATCTAAGTAAACATCATCGCAGAACTTAAACTACATGGTCACATAACATTGTACGCTGACGACACATCTCTATTTTATTTCAGGGCTTACGTACATGATGTTATCTGCCAAGCACAAGAAGATCTAAATCTAGAATCACAATGGTTCAAACAAAACTTACTAACAATAAATACCTCTAAAACAAGCTTTTTCAATGCAAAAAACAAAATTATACCATCACATGACTTACTGACAAGTGACTACATCCCCCTGGATGACAAAATCTCCGAAAAATACCTTGGTTTAAGAATGGACAACTATTTAAAGTGGACCATATAAATAGATCACATACAAAACAAACTATCAGTTTTTTCTGGATCACTTCGAAACATTACACAATGTGTGAAAAAAAATGCGTTTCACCATCTCTAATTCATTAGTCAAATTACACTTGCTATTTTTAATTGTAATCTGGGGTATGCAGCAAAGACCAAGTTACAAAAATTACAAATATTACAAAATAAACTTAAAAAAGTTCTTTTTCGATACCCACGCCTAACACCAAGCGATAAAATAAATAAAGAAATTAATCTATGGAACATCAAGCAACTTAATATATAATACTTGTATAATAATGAAGAAAATTCTAGATAAAATTATTCATACCAACCTAACTTTTATAAACAAGTTGAATAGTTACTACTACAAGTTACTAGTTACTAGTACTATGAAGCGTCGGTAGCGTAGTGGTTAAGGACTCGACCCTACGATCGAGAGGTCCCGGGTTCGAATCCTGGCCATTACACTACCGAGGTAAACCCACTCCTAGCACAAGCAATTAAGCTTAGCTGCAGGAGTTAGGGGGAATATTAGTAATTTCGGTTACTAATATTCTTTATTAAAAATAAAACAAAAAACAACCAAAGGTACGAAATGACTAGGGGAAAAAAGCAACACTTTCGAAGGAGTACAACTTTATAACAAGCTACCACTAAACATCCAAAAAATAAACTCAATCTCTTTAAATCACTTACACATACATATCTGAAAACCATAAACTTGTAATCTTAGCGCCAAGTGTTGTACTTACTCTGCAGGAAATATTCCACAACAAATAGCCTATATTTATTGTAATTTATGTTTAAGTGGCAATGTAATTGTCTTTTTGAAACTAAATATCTTTGAACCTGAATCTAAGACTCAAAATATTCAATTTCTTAACTGTATTTTGCCATTCCTTGGAATGAATTTTCCCTAATTCCTGATGGATTTATGTTACAAAAGGAACTTACTTATACCATTAATAAAACCTTGGTTAAGATTTTAATCCACTCGACCCCATTGTCCCCATCTATAATTAAAGTACCAAGTTTACTCAAATCAATTTATGAAGAAATATGCAAGCCTCCCCCTGTTTTTAAGAAGGTATACAAATATGGATAACTTACTTACATACAAACAGTGCAAGTTATATAAAAAATGTATTTAAACTATTCACGAACTATTGAAACGAATTATGAGATATATCTTAAAAATATATTTGCTTCGTCCGCGCGGACTTAGATAAGTTACGGCATATAATGAATTAGCTAGTGATCAATCTCATACTGGCAAATATCGGGACAGGCAGACTGTAAATTTTACTTTCGGTGAAATTCGACTTGGCCTAGCCTTTCCAGAGATTACTTAATTCAAATAGACAGAAAGACAGACATACAGACATAAGTATAAAAATTGCTCATGTAGTATAAAATCTACCTGAATTTACTAAAAAGCTGTTATTTTTACAGACAGACACTTAAATTAAATACATAAATAAAAATTCTACGACATTCTACACAGCGCTTTTCAGACCCTAAGTAAGCATAGTTCAACTAGCTTGTGTTATGGGTTCCAGAATACTGATTAACATACTTATACATACAATTTTTTTTGTAAATACATACATATTATACATAGAAACACTCAGACCAATGCAAATAGACATATTCATGCATACAAATATTTGCATTGAGCGCGAATCGAACCCGCGCCCGCTGTCGTTGCAGTCGAATGCACTACCGCTACGCTACAAAGGCCGTCAATTTTATCAATTTTATTGATTTGTATAGATGAAATTTTCTGTACAAATGTATGGAACTTTCAAGCTTCATTTGAAGCAATTGTCTTGATAAGATTAAAGCAATCGTACTTGAAAAATACACAATTAAATTTAAGTTCGACATACTTGTGTGAAACAATTACATGGAGTTCAGTCTTGGCTTCACGCCAGAGTGTGGTCAGAGTGCTTGTATACTGCGGGAAAGTACGAAATGAGATATTTGGAATGCACCAATTATTTTACATTTCATAGACTGCTTTTTTATATAAATGAAATACAAGAGGAATACAGATATATGAGAATGCTGTAGCCATAGGTAACTTTCTTTATGTTTGTTTTTCGTGCAGAACACCCTTCGGATACCCGCCCACTGGCCAGCGGGGTCGATTATGTCGGGCTTGAACCGAATAAAACCGCACGCCTTCTCGGGTTTTCAGACGCCGGGGAAGGTTGCCCATAAAGCATCTCCCTCGCACCCCGACTGACCCTGGGCCATCTCCGGTTTCGAGATTGCCGTCTCGGGTTTTGGAATCACGGTGTCCCCGTCTTGCCCCGGTTTAGGGGAGGAGCGCTAGGCGCGCCGCCGTCCCGGCCTGAGCCATTGGTACCTCGACTTGATTTCACCTACTTACTCGAAGCTGAAATCAACTCGAAGTAATAAACAAAACTTAAAAAAAAATAACTATATACAGGCACCACCGTCTCACATAGGTACGTGCAACAATGGAATTGAATCTGCGACATTATTTATATCGCACTTTTTAGAATTCCATATAATGGCGTGTGAACACAATGGAATCATACTCGTGCACTATTAAGTTTTCAACACAATTCAAGCTTTCTAAGATATATTTTTATATTTTTATTTCTATACTAGGAATTCAGTGCAGGGTGCGACTGAAATAAATTGAGCTGAGCGAGCAGGACTCTTACTTGAAAAATAAGGCATCTTACAACGGTCGCGCACATAGCTAAGGCGCGCGCTCGTGAAACTGTTTTTCGATGATTATTCCTCAATGGTACATTGTATTTGAACAGTTGACCCCTCTGAACACTCAGCGGTGTCTACACTATCACCATGGCAAATTTGGTCAAGATCGGTATTGTGGTTCCGGAGGAGTACAGTCTCGACCAAACGGCTTAGCCACGTATAAGAGCTTCGCTTCGCTCAGCTCAATAAGATTTATTTAATATCACCAAGAGCAATACGTTTCAGTAAAATCAATTTTTGACACCAATTATAGGGAATACGTATATATATGTTTGAAACTAGCTGTTATTCCTAACTATAATATATCCCTGAACAAAATTTCAGGCAGATCCGTTCAACCGTTTGAGCGTGATTTAGTTACAAACATCCAATCATTTTCACAAACTATAACATTACTTATAAATTTCTAGGATGTGATAAACTGCTATGATAGGATAAACTGTAATTTAACTATCCTTAAAGCGTCTTAAAAAACGTCTTAAAAATATGTGACAATAATAAAAAAGCGGCCAAGTGCGAGTCGGACTCGCCCATTAAGGGTTCCGTAGCAGCAAGTAACATAATAATGTTTTTTTTAATTTTTATATTTGAGTTGATGGAATGAAAGGTAAATTGCAGTTTACAATTTATTACGGATTAAAAAAAAAACAACTTACTAGATCTCGTTCAAACCAATTATCGGTGGAAGTTTACATGGTAATGTACATCATATTTTTTTTACTTTTATCATTCTCTTATTTTAGAAGTTACAGGGGAGGGGGGGGGGGGCACACATTTTACCACGTTTGAAGTGTCTCTCGCGCAAACTATTCAATTTAGAAAAAATAAATATGAGAAACCTCAATATCATTTTTGAAGACCTATCCACAGATACTACACATGTATGGGTTTGATGAAAAAAAAATTTTTTAGTTTCAGTTTTAAGTATGGGGAACCCCCAAAATTTATTGTTTTTTTTTTCTATTTTTGTGTGAAAATCTTAATGCGGTTCACAGAATACATCTATTTACCAAGTTTCAACAGCATAGTTTTGGTAACGGAACCCTAAAAAGTATATTTAAGTTAGTTATGGAAATAAAGCATTCGTACAAAGCCTACAAAAGAGTCCTTGAAACATTCATAGACGCCAATACATTTACAAATCGGTACAAGGAACAAAACTCATTTGTAACTAGTTAGTAGATCTTAATGAACTTCCGTTGGAATGCCTGATGTTCTGCAGCTCCACAATGAAAGTTGTACATCTTTTAGAATTGTTGGTGCTAGGTTTAAACTTAGCAACAAAAGGAATCAGGATTCTGAATGTGGTTTCAAAGTGATACCAGATATTATAACTCTTAAATGTTACTTTTTACAAGATTTTAAATTAACTTGCTCTGTAGTTTGTTAGTTCGTTATTATGGGTCAAATCTTGGAAGCTTAATTAGAACCATTTTCTGACGTTAGATAGGACTCAAATTTGGTATACTTGTTAGTTCGTTAGTATGGGTCAAATCTTAGAAGCGTAATTTGAACCATTTTCTTACGTTAGATAGGACTCAAATTTGGTATACTTGTTAGTTCGTTAGCAGTGGTCAAATCTTAGAAGCGCAATTTGAACCATTTTCTGACGTTAGATAGGACTCAAATTTGGTATACTTGTTAGTTCGTTAGTATGGGTCAAATCTTAGAAGCGTAATTTGAACCATTTTCTTACGTTAGATAGGACTCAAATTTGGTATACTTGTTAGTTCGTTAGTATGGGTCAAATCTTAGAAGCGTAATTAGAACCATTTTCTGACGTTAGATTGGACTCAAATTTGGTATACTTTCGTATCTTTTGTGATACATTGAAGCTGGTCTAATGATGGAGTCGGAAGGTCTCCATAGGAAATCCTGAACTGAACAAAATAAACCAATCGAGTTTGGGCTTCATTGTTTGGTCTTGGCAAAAACTCTGATGCTACATGATATCCAGGGTCTGAAGGTACATACGGTAGGTGGTTAACAAGATAAACCCGTCATGTTTGGGTTTGTGGCGATACCACATATACCCAGCGCCATCTAGCGACAACAAGGTGAACTACTTGGATACTACTACATCAATACCAATCCTGAATCGCGAAAGTGAAGTTCGCGCGCTGGTATAGGATATATACAACATCCCAACGACAACCGTTGGGCCGCGGCCCGCCAGGCGTGATCACCTTGCCTGGTCGGAGGATCCTCCCTTTGTGTTGGAGGAACATCACACCCTGTTTCTCCACAGGTTTATTTGATTTGTCTTCTTATGCACTTACTAGAAACCTTTTATTTTAAAGTGGTTTTAAATTATTATAATAGAAATAATTAATTAATATAATAGAAATTATAGCATGGTGGAAACTGGTAATTTATTGATTCACTGTATGTATGTAACGCTGTTTTGGTGACTCTATTTCACTCCACTCTTCTACGCTCCACTCCAGTCCATTCCACTAGAATAATATTATGTAATCTGTTATTCCACTCAATTCTAAATTTGAATCGCATGGCCGTATTGTCTGGGCGATTCATTATCTTACATAACATAACATAACTTCATGCCTGTATCCCCGAAGGGGTAGGCAGAGGTGTATTATACACCCACGATTTGCCAGCTATGTTAAGGTCCCAATGTAAAAGGGGGCGAGCCTATTGCCATCTACTGGGCTCATTATTAAGCGAGCGATAATTAACATTTATTAGTGAACACATAACTATGAAAAGTCAGACCGGGGTGACTGAGGATCGAACTCGAGACCTCGTCTCAGCAGTCCGTTACGTACGCCACTGGGATATCGCCGCTTCATTACATTACCACACGTTAAAAAAAAAAAAAGAGGGCCGGACTTCTTTCACATTATATCGCACTTTTACATACATATGCGCGTAACACATTACCCTCGCTGACGCACTCGGGTAATAAAAAGTAGCCCTATTCTCATAACGACCATATTTTTCTATATTTGATAGGTCTGAGCTAACGAATATAAAAAAAAACGTAAGAATCGATCAAACCGTTTCGCAGGAGTTCGATAACAACACGAGATTTACATATTACATTATGTAAAAATGGCAGCCTTATCGCTGAAAATAATTGCTTTCATTCATGAGTTAAACAGTCATTGTAATTGTTAAAGCTGAACGTAAATATCCTGAAATCATTTTTACATTATTTGTCAACGATCTAAACAAGAACTTGTCCACAAAAACAGGCAGCGTGAATTTGCAAATTCAATTTGTTACGTTTCTGTGAAGTGTCTCGTGACGATTGCCAGAATCGCATTAATCGCCTTACCGAGAATCAAATCGATTACATCTCGATGTTGGTAAATTGAATAAGTTTTCGGAAGGCTACATTTGATTTGATGTCACTACGATTTAGATATAGTAAATATTATTACCAACTTATAAAATAGTTTCGTGAATATTAGTTTATTATATATTATGAATCTTAATAGTAGTATTGTTGGCAAATTAAGAAAAACAATTATTAAACAATTTGGAATATACTGCTTCCGGGCTGTTTGGCCGTGGTCCATCGGAATCTTGTATTCCAGACGTTTCGTCCATCACTGCGGTTTTTTTTTAGCTTTTTGTTAGCTTCCCTGACTGGAACTTTCGTGAACAGAGAGACGACAGCGAAGACGATCATCCGGGTGTAGCTTGAGATTCTCAAGTTTCTCCATGAATTGGCGCGAGTCTTTGATGTATGACGAAATACGCCAGTGACTCGGGTCTCTACATCAGTCGCAGCGAGTTCGCCGCCGAGGAAGGTTCTTCGCACTCGACGGCGTCCCGACGTATACCACTGAAAATGTCGACCGCAGTGATCGACGAAACGACTGGAATACAAGATTCCGATGGACCACAGCCAAACAGCCCGGAAGCAGGCCTCCTTCACTCCATATACTTGCGCGCTATAATTACCTACCGCCCGGCCGAGCGGCTTCGGGCCGTTTGCGGACCAAATTCAGTGCGGTTTTCCGTTCGTACGCGTACCTACGATGCCGTCTGGTGCCTTATGTGCTGTAGATGGGTGCAAATCAAGTAAAAGAAGGGATAAACACAATACTGGTGGTAGAAATTTGATGACACAAATTTGTCACAAAATTCGGCTGGGTAGGTACCACCGTGCACGATTGCGAAAAACCCTCCATAGTAATCAAATTTCGATTTGATTGCGTTCAGGGATCAGCAAGTGCATAGCCGGGCAGGGGGATTGTGATCGCAGCACTAGTGGGACCGGTGGGTGTCACGCGGTGCTGCGACGACAATCCTCTTCTGATGAGGCTGTCAAGCTGAGTGCCACCATTTTTCCTAAGACTTTACCTTCAGCTTACCATCAGGCGAGGTGAAGTCAAATTAACGTGTCCTAAATATAAAAAAAAAAAGCATTTACCTGTCAATGAAGAAAGGTAAGTGATAAACTATGACTGTTTTTGTCGTTTCAAAATTATTTTTAATAGGTCTAGTCTAGATGATACATGATTAGCTTGCCTTTCACACACAGATTTACATATTTTTGTTACATAGAAACGTCATACTTACCTTAAACACTATTTTAACAACGTTTAAAACGATATTATTATTAAAATAAAATTGTGATAATATTTGACGGACAGTCGCGCAAACCTACCTACGAAACTTCCAAGACTACCTGTCTCAACTTGTCTTGCTGTTAGCGTAAACAAACAAACTAGGATGATTCGGTTTTATGCGATTTGTAAAAAATATATAAGTAAATGTTTATGTAAAGAAAAAATAATTTTAAGATGTTTGAAGTTATAAAAAATAATTATATTGCAAAGGGTTCATTTTCCATGATATCGTCAAATAATTCTTGAGCTCGCCCCGTGTTATAGTTATTAATAAATTGATAAATGTTAATAACCATTCAATGTATTTATTAGTATTATTTATTCATAATATTAAATTTTAGGATTGCCTAGTTTGGGATCTATTATAAATTCGTCATGTCGGTGTGTCTATCCGTCTGTCTTTTAAAGATTTTTTATTTATTTTACCTACACACTGACCTCTATAATTATGTTTTATCTAGATGTATTGCACAGTCAGCACCAATTTATAAAAAAAATATTTTATAAACGATACAATTTTAAAGTTATGTTAATTTAATTTTATCAAAGAGGCAGCCCTGCGATTGCTGTGGGATCGCGCGGTGCGAAGCAATCTCAACTGTACGTTTAAGCATTTAGGCACATTTTAGCATGCAGTGGTTGATGACGCGACGGAGTAGTCAATTATAGCAGTAGGTTTTGGATTTTTTCTACTGAGTAAAGTATCTGTTACGTAGTAACTATTTAGTAATCTGTGCCGGAAGCAGTATATTCTACATACAACGCCGGTCGTGAAAGCCTTAAGATTTATATTAATGAATTGTCATTTATTATTCTATTTTTTTAATGCTAAAACCATTTTTTATTACTATTTTAATAATTTTCTATCTAGACCCAAAGTAAGCATAGCTATAATAGGGTTTAGATATATTTTCTTTATTATGTATAAATACATACATATTATACATAGAAATAAATTCAGATCAATGCAAATATACATATTCAGGCATACAAAGATTCGCACTGAGTGGGAATCAAACCCGTGACCTTCGGCGTAGCACTCGAATGCTCTACCGCCACGCCACAGAGTTTGTCAATTAGCCTATTACAGTCTTCTGCTGGACATAGGCCTCCCCAATGTGAGTCATATTACCAGATCCTTCGCCTTCCGTATCCAGTCTAATCAGCTATCTTTTACAGATCTTCAGTCCCGCTGGGTGGAGTCCTCAACGTCCCGTTTAAAAGTTGCTTTTTAAAAATGGCGGTAGAAATAAAAAAACAACACTACTTTTCCTGGTTCGTTGCCCGCTCAGTGCAAATATTTGTATGCATGAATATGTCTATTTGCATTGGTCTGGGTGTTTCTATGTATAATATGTATGTATTTACAAAAAAAATGTATATGTATGTTTATCCGCATTATCGAGTTCGACCCTCATTCGCCCCGAGCACACACCTCTGACTTTTCGTAGTTATGTGTGCATTAATAAATGTTAATTATCGCTCGCTTAATAATATGCCCGGTAGAAGGCAATAGGCTCGCCCCCTATTAAATTGGGACCTTAACATAACTGGCGAATCGTGGGTGTGTAATACACCTCTGCCTTCCCTTTCGGGGACACAGGCGTAAAGTTATGTTTATGTTTATGTTTATCCGCATTCTGGCACCCATAACACAAGCTAGTTAAACTATACTTACTTTGAGTCTAGATAGCGCTGTGTAGAATGTCGTAGAATATTTATTATTATTTATTATTATTCTTACTATCCTATCCTTCCCTACAATCCAATCCTAGCGTCGCGTAAGCGTAACGTAAGCGTCAGTAGCTTAGTGGTTAAGGTGTCGACCCTACGATGGAGAGGTCCAGGGTTCGAATCCTGGCTATTACACTACCGACGTGAACCCACTCCTAACACAAGCAATTAAGCTTAGCTGGAGGGGTTAAGAGGAATAATAGTAATTTCGGTTACTAATATTCTTTAAAAAAAAAATTAAAAAAAAACGATTACTACTATTCTTAAAAAAAAAACCTAGTTCCTACTGATATTATAAATGTGAAAGTTTATGAACATGTTTGGATGTTTGTTACCCAATCAAGCTCTGACTAATCGGATACGGTACAGTGATAGATTATAGTTTGGAATAACACATAGGCAATTTTATCCCTAGAACAGTTTCCCATGGGTTGCGGGAACGAGGAAAGAATTCCACGGGAGTGGAGCGGCAGGCATCAGCTAGTCCAAAATAAATATGCAATACCTCACAAATAGCCAAGCGAAAAGGAACCATATATTAGCATAAATGTATGAGGTTTTAGTGAACTGAAAGGAAATTGATCATTACGGTTCGAATGTGATTCATGAACGACCTGTAGCTTCAGATATATTTAGTGAATGGGTGCTCTGAATAGTTCAATAAAGGTGGTATTCAGTAGCGAAGAGTCCATAATAACGTGTAATATTCTCATAGTACAGTTGATAAAATATTCTTAGATTTCTAATTCAAACTATGTGTTGACTTACGCCGCCAGAAGCAGACAGACGCAGACATTATTACACAGACATACGTCTACATCTACAAATAGAATAACATCGTAATGAGGTGAAAACTGTACAGGGGTGCTTGGTTGCATGGGGAGGGGTGCTTGGTTGGGGACCTCCATGCGGTGCACCCTGGGCAACGGAGACAGCAGCGTCTCTCTCCTAGGGCGGGAGAGACGCTGCCGCCTATGGGCCAACTCCGACCGAGGCGAGGACGGCCCTGTTGAGGGCTGTTCGGAAGCTTTCCACGTGTCCCTCTGATCAGCAGATGGCACAGTGGAGAGCAAGTAAGGGGGCCATCTCAAAACCGGAGATGGCCCGGGGTCAGTCGGGGTGCGAGGGATATGCTCTATGAGTAAGCTTACACCCCGGCGTCTTATGACCCGAGACGGCGTGCGGTTTTAGTCAGTTCAAGCCCGACATAACCGCCCCCGTTGGCCGACGGGGGGATATCCGAAGGGATTTCCGCACGAAAAAAAAAAAAAAAAAGGTGATAACGGTACATTTAATATTTTACCAAAAATATAATTGATGTGTGTTCTAAGAACGATACCGATACTGAAAATGTGATCTTTAAATATATTTTTTTGTCTGTTCGTCTGTTTTTTATTAGGGTTCCGTTGCCAAATGGCAAAAAACGGAACCCTTATAGATTCGTCATGTCATTGTCTGTCTGTCTGTCCGTCCGTATGTCACAGCCACTTTTCTCCGAAACTATAAGTACTATGCAGTTGAAACTTGGTAAGTAGATGTATTCTGTGAACCGCAATAAGATTTTCACACAGAAATAGAAAAAAAACAATAAATTTTGGGGGTCCCCAACTGAAACTCAAAATTTTTTTTCATCGAAGCCATATGTGTTAGGTATCTATGGATAGCTTTTTAAAAATGATATTGAGGTTACTAATATAATGTCATTTTTTTCTAAACTGAATAGTTTGCGAGGGAGACACTCCCAAAGTGGAAAAATGTGTCCCCCCCCCCCTGTAACTTCTAAAATAAGAGAATGATAAAACTAAAAAAAATATATGATGTACATTACCATGTACACTTCCAACGATAATTGGTTTGAACGAGATCAAGTAAGTAGTTTTTTTTAATACGTCATAAATCGTAAACCGCAATTTACCTTTCATTCAATCAACTCAAATATAAAAATTAATTTAATTTAATGGGCGAGTCCGACTCGCACTTCGCCGCTTTTTTATCGATGTCTGAGCATCACTTGAAAACCGCTGAACAGATTTGGCTGAAATTTTGCATGAACATTCTTCTAGGGCATTGTCATATAAACTAAGCTATACATCATCAGGCTATTATAGGTATGATAGCAGCAGTAGAGCAAAATCGGTCTAAACTATAATTTATGACAACTTTATTATTACAAGGTAGATAGCAGAACTTAGACATACTAAAAATCCGGACTGTAACTCATCACGCTATTCCTGAAAGGCAATAGTAAAATGTTAAATCTCGAAATTCCACAGAGTTCCCATATAAGAGATAGTTTATTAGAGACGCATGAACATTTCATAATTCATACCAACACGCTATTATATTAAGAAATCAGGCAGAACTGATTTCGTTATTAAATATTTCTCTATTTCGAATGAATTGTCAATGTAAAACGAGTGCACAACTTTATCTCATCCGGCTAGTTTAATAATAGTACATTACGATATTAGTGCGTTAAGATGGTTATAACATGCGAGGCGGAATTTCAGCCCGAGCCGAAGGCGAAGGCGTAATTGAGCCCAGCATGTTATAACCAATACGCACGTATATCGTACGACGTTTTTTAACACATTTGCGAGGAAACAGAAAAAAAAAAAACATTTTATATTTTGTTCATTTTTAATTATTGAAACAGTTAGTGAAATTACAATTCTTACTGCTTCTGTATCTTGGGAATCATTCTTCAATCATTGGGGGATCATTTTCATACATTGATACTCTTCTTTGCCTCTGAGAGCACCTTAAACAGGTTGTCACGTGATCGTCATTTGTCACTAATGACATGCTAAATGATACGTAGTTGTAGTTTGACTGGCGCCGCGCGGCGATTAGTTCAAAATTTGAATAGCAACAGCGCGCTGCTCACTAGCTGGAGTCGTGCGGCGGCGATCAGTTCCATATTTGAAATGGCAAATAATACTGTTAAGGAATTTGTATGGACTATAACTTAACTATTTGCTTTGGTAACACACGCGTTTGTTATGACCCGCTTTACATATTTAAAACCGGTGGAATTACATCAGCTTTACGAGCAAGGGTGTTAAAAAATAACTTTATACTTATATGTTAGTATCGAGACTGCAGAAATAAACATGTAACACCTTGATCTATTCCGAACTTAACGCGTACGAAGTCGTGGGCAACAGCTAGTCGTTAATAATATCGTGTAAACACGGAAAATTGCACCTGTCGTTATTTACGGCAACCTTTCGGTTCATTTATGTCATGCAAATCACAAATCCGTTCTAGCGTGGAATACTGCTCTCATCTCTGTGATGGCTCTGCACCGTACATACTAGATGCTTTCGACAGGTTGCAGCGACGTGTGGTCCGCATTATTGAGAGTCCTGAGGTCACCAACACCCTTAAGACCTTGTAGTTACGTAGAGATATTGCCTCTTTGGCTGTATTTTATCGCCTCTACCATAGCGAGTGTTCCGATGAGCTCATTCAATGAGTTCCACCCTCTCCTTTCCTATACAGGACAACACGTGCAAGGCTGAAGTATCACCCTTATATGGTGTAAGCAACTCCATCTAGATCCAAGCGGTTCGGCACCTCTTTTCTTTGCCAGACCATCTACAATCCTACAATCCTTTTTCCTACAGTTCCGGGTCCTATAAGCGGGGCGTGAAAAAGCATCTGGCTGTCAACCTGAGAACCACCATTGTAACATTATCGGTGTTTGTAATGGTGACCCCCATTCCTGAGAATTTAGCTTACCATCAGGCGGGGTAAAGTCACATTGACGTGTCCATTTTAAAGATAATAAATGCTTTGGGACTTTCACAAAGTGATAACATTTATTCATGTTTGCGTTAATATATAAGCTAAAAGATCCACACATTATTAGGGAGTACAGGAAGAAAATGTGTAGTACGACCCATCTATTGTCTTGAGTAATCGTTCTTCTAACTATTAATATCTCGCCGACGATAAACAGGATAACCGTCGTCATTATCCTGGATCTCAGTTACAAAAATGGAAGCATTTTCTTAGAACACATGACGATTTACCCATGCGGTAATTTTTTTATAAGTACTTCTTCTTCTTCACTGTCCGAGCACTAATTCCAGTTGCATCCAAACCTCCACTTTGGAGCCCGAGGTTCAGATTCAGAGGTTCAGATTAGTTTATATTGGCTTTTACGAGAGCTACTGCCGTCTGACCTCCTCTTTTAGAGCTCCGTACAATCGTCGTCATCCGAGCGCCATTCCACGACATTAATTTCAATTTTTTATAAACATTTATAAAAAACCAGTGGCTGATCGCTTGAAGTAATAAAGAACTCAAGATTCTAAGTCAGCGCAATCAAAATGTATATTAATTTGACTCACAGTTTTTCATCAAATCAGAACCAATAGAATACTTCCTGCTGACCTAAATTTCAAACTCGGAAATTGGCAAGAATCTTACTAAGTTTAGAATATTATAATGTAGACAGATTAGAAGAGCGGTTTTCTCGACTAAACAATTTTGTTTATGTCAGGCTTGTTCATCAATCTGACCTACTTTTTTAGTAATTTAATTCACAGATTATCAGGATAACTAACCAGCCTGGCAAACATTACGTACGCAACATATAAGGTCTATATCACCGCGCCTTGTCGTGGAGTTGCGGATACCAGCTCGCGAAACCATACCATACCATACCATATCATGAAAGGTATTTTAGGTTATATAATGTATGTTATTCTTGACTATAATCTATCCCTGTTCCAAAATTCTGCCAGTTCTGTTCAGCCGTTAGAGCGTCATTTACTAACAAATATCTAAACATCACATTAAACTATTAGTAGAAAATAGGAATAGCAGGACAGAATAGGAAGTAGGGTAGGATTTCTCTTGTAACAGGGGGCACCAGACATTGCGGGCCTGGAGGTGACTGTTGGGGCTAGTCGTTGCCCTAGCAGAAGCAGTTGCCAAGGTCGTGTCGGGACGTATTTCCGCGCGTATAGGGGAGGGAGGATTTTAATCCTAAACAACACATCGGGGCCGCAAATAATGGCGGCCAAGGTCGGTCGGGGTCTCGGTATATCTTCTTCAAGGCACACCAGATTTTACGGCCACGCAGTCGACGTGAAGAAACATCGTGCGGTTTTAGTCGGTTTGAGTCCTACATGATGAGGTGGAGCCCGAGGGGATCTCCGTACGTAAAAACGGGAGGTGCCTGAGATGCCTCAATTGGCATGTCAAGCACCTCCCTTTACCGATTACCGTATGTATTTACCGACTTCATCATCATCAACCTATGCTAGTCCACTGCTGGATATAGGTCTCCTCTAATGAGCGCCATAGCGCCCTGTCTTCAGCTTGCCGCATCCAGCATCTGCCCGCAGTCTTTCGCAGATCGTCATCCCACCTGGCTTACTTGATGCCAATGCATCAAGTAAGTTGGTAAATACATACGGTAATCTAACGGTACGGTACCCTTGGGGTGTGAATTCAACTCACACTTATTCGGTGTTTTTCACTTATCTCTAAATTATGAGATATAAATGTGAATAAAGAGTCTCGTCGAGATCTCGTCAAGATATGTTAATTGAGCTACATTGGCTAAAAGCTTAGTGGTTAAGGAGTCGACCCTACGATCCAGAGATCGCGGGTTCGAATCCTGGCTATTACACTACCGACGTGAACCCACTCCTAACAAAAGCGATTTAGCTTAGCTGGATGCTTAGGAGGAATATTAGTAATTTTGGTTACTAATATTCTTGCTGAAAAAAAAAACCAAACCCAATCTATCCGTGTCTACTCCACTCCACTCTAGTCCATTCCACTCTATTCATTTCATTCTAAATTTTAATCACTTTGCCGTGTTGGGTGAGGCGGTTCATCAACCTCATTACATACATAACATAACATAACATAACTTCACACCTGTATCCCCGAAGGGGTAGGCAAAGATGTGTATTACACACCCACGATTCGCCAGTTATGTTAAGGTCCCAATGTAATAGATGACCTCATTACATGTTGGTATTTTTTGTGTGTTTCTTAACTTATTTAGTCTACCAATATTGATCACTAATAAATCTACAGTAGGTGAATCGTTCATTATTTCAATCAACCCTAATTAAATAAACCGTAGGTGAGTTGTCCTTTAGATATTTCGTCCATCAGTAATTACAAACATCTGTGAAACGACCATAGGTATATTACAGTATGTCATATGACCTTAGTTATTTGTAAAATAGTGAAAACTACTTTAGTTAAAATGATACATAACCCGGACCCCATTCTCATATCGACGTAGGAATAGAGTTTATTTATGTCCTTAAATGATGAAAATTAACATTAAATTTATAATGTAAAAAAAATCAATGGCATCTTCGCATTTGAAAATTTCAAAATAAATAAGTTTCACTTGAAAATACAATACAGGTAAGGATTCTAACGATACCCCGTTTATTCAAATCTGTTAAGGTGTTCAAGAAGTGTCGTCATAATAAATACAGGAACTTGGAAAACATTACCCTTCTATTTAGGCAATAGTGAAAAAGTACGGAAAAATTCTTCAGAACAAAATATACAACCAAAAAAAACGAATCGAACGTTAAACATAATGGCTCTTAACTCTTTCTTTTCCAATGCGAAACTTAAATACAACAGCCAATAAATGAATGACCCAAAACATTCCTTGCCAATGGAAAAAAATAAAATAAATGTACCGTAAAACAGAGGTTCTCGAGTGGTTACGGAAATCCGAACTGAAACGCCGCTTATAATATAATATCACATTATTTTTCCTTTCATTGGACGGACAATACGGATCGTAAAGTTTTATCGTGGGCTGGCAACACTGCACCTTAGCTTTGGTTTTGTTTCTTCTCGATTTATTCAAGTTTACGTTCAGTTATTTTTTTTCTTTTTTCATTATAATAACAAGTAACAAACTGATCATGTGTAATTTATACGTGTTCAATGTTAGTCGAATTAATTTGAATTCATAATACATAAAAAAGTTAAATACCACAAAATATATAACAACATCTAAATAAATATCTAAATATGAAAATAATAAGGCTCTTTTATACTATTAACTATGAGGTATTTTGTACGAGATACATTTGTAAATATCAACGTGTTTTCCATTCATTTATTTGTAGCAAGAAAAAAAGTACGATTCGCAAACATATGTTCATTAATAATAATGAATCAGACAGTCAATCAGATTATCAATAATTAAAATTAATGACTTCGACGACGATATCTGATTCCAAAAATGGCCGGAAATGAATTTGTTAATATAGAATACATAAATCATATGACATCAGTGTAATAAATTAATGAATAATAGCAAAAAATAGTACCATGACCAACTCATTCTAGAGAATTACTCTAGAATGAGTTGGTGATGTTACTATTTTTTGCTATTATTCATTAATTTATAATATATATATATATATATATAATATAATATATATATAATTTATATTATTTATAATTTATTTACAAAAATATCACTTATGAATTCTAGAACTATTAATATTTAGTAATGAGTTCTGGTGAGAAAAAAAAGCCTGTAATAAAATAAAAATGGTTGATAGGTATTAAAGTTATGTATAACTGTTATCTTGTCACCATAAAGGAGTTTCATACCTACGAGTAATTGGAGTGTTATTTATACGGGTGTAATTACATCCAAAAATTACAGTGTCTATGACATTAATAATCCTTTGGGTCCCTATTATTGTTGGGTAACTAAACACATTAACCGTACCTGTAATTACCCGAAAGAAAATCTATTATACTACCAGTTATGCCAAACAGTTGTCCTGGGAAAAGTAACGCACCAACAATATTATAAACACTAGTTAATAGCAAAGGACATACTTTAAGCAATTTGTAACGCCTTCCATTTCCATTTTGTATTCATAATTAATGAAATTATTTCTTTCTATTAAATCTAAACTTATTTTCTCATAGTTCATCCTTAATTTTCAGATATTACATTCAAATCTCTAAAATAATCGTGGAAGGTTCACATATTGGTCCAGAATTTTCATCGTTCAAAAATTGAAATCTTTTCCTTTCAGTGTGTGTTTCAATGTCGAGTATTGTTGTGTTTTAGGATCATTCGGCTTCATAGCCTTCGTTCAATTGTTCCATAACTTTTACCACATCAAATACAAGCAGCAATTCACACGTACTAGTCCACTGTGACTGTTCTTTTATTTACCAATACCATTATTGTAGCCTAGTTACCGGATCTAGTAGAAAAACAGGCCTTATCATCATTATTTTTCAGCTGACCATTCTTTTTTCCATTTTGTATGCAAACTTTGCCAAAAATTACCCATTGAGCCGATTGATGTTTGGTTTCAAACACATAACAGTAAATTTAGCGTTCAACGCTTGTCACTTTCAAAACTGCGAAGCGATTTTTTGATATAAATGTATAGCGATACCATCTAAACGTAAGGAAGCTAAACTTCTAGGAATCTACCGATTATACCGAAAGTTTTCAAGTTGGTGAATATAATTATTATTAATTTATAAAATCCCAACATCAACTGTTGAACTGGGTACGGCTAATTGTGATACCTGGTTGGAGGATCCTGCGTCTGTATTGAGGGAACGGAAAATTTACAGGTGGATCAATTATTAAATATTTTACATCTGGTTTCAAGATTACCATTATTCTTCGCTCAAATTGGGAAGTATCCACCTAACAAATTGGTTGATGAAACCTTTCCTAACCCTTTCAAGGAGACATATTATTGAGTATTCTTTATAACTGTGAAGGTGTGTGAGGCCAGATGGATAGCTATGTTTGTGAATAGGCAGCAAATAGTAAAGAATAAAAAGCGGCCAAGTGGGAGTCCGACTCGCCCATGAAGGGTTCCGTAGCAGTAAGTAACATAATAATGCTATTTTTTTATTTTACATTTGTGTTGATTCAATGAAAGGTAAATTGCGTTTTACGATTTATGACGTATTAAAAAAAAACTACTTACTAGATCTTGTTCAAACCAATTTTCGATGGAAGTTTACATAGTAATGTACATCATATTTTTTTTTTAGTTTTATCATTCTCTTATTTTAGAAGTTACAGGGGGGGAGACACACGTTTTACCACTTTGGAAGTATTTCTCGCACAAACTATTCAGTTTAGAGAAAAATTATAATATATTAGAAACCTCAATATCATTTTTGAAGACCTATCCATAGAACCTCACACGTATGGATTAAATGAAAAACAAAAAATTCAGTTTTTCTAAGTATGGGGAGCCCCCAAAATTTATTGTTTTTTTTCTATTTTTGTGTGATAATCTTAATGCGGTTCACAGAATACATCCACTTACCAAGTTTCAACAGCATAGTTCTTATAGTTTCGGAAAAAAGTGGCTGTGACATACGGACGGACAGACAGACAGACATGACAAATCTATAAGGGTTCCGTTTTCTTTTCGATAGATTTACTTAGAAAAAAGTGAATATCCAGGACGGGACCAAAACCCACGACTAGTCTCTTACAGGGATAATAGGTACTCTGACCAACTGAGCTACCAGGACACTTCCTACATATTCGAAATTTTCCGATATTTAGGATGCATTCTAGTCCCGTCCTCGATGTTCACTTTTCCGAATGAAGTCTATTGTATACACACAACTTATTTATAGACTCTTGACTTTCCCTAATGATATGTAAAATATACAAACCCAAACAAACACAAATGATGAAACTCAATTGTTAAACCAGCTATCGGTGCCATCCACCTCATATTCCTGATCGGCGTTCCCTTCCTCGGATTAGCGGGGATAGCACTTAAGATTTTATTTTTCGTCATTTCTCTGACGTCGTAAAACTTGTACGTGGCTTTTATATTCAGAAAAGAGTGAAATTGTGTATGCAGTCTTTCAGATTAACTGTGTGCTGAGAAAAATATACGCTTAGTTGATATAGATGAACTATTTTCCAAACTATTTCTTCTTTGTGTTGGAGTCATCATGATCCTCTTAATATCGGTAGCTTACCGAAGCTAGTGGTTAAGTAGACGGCCTTAGGATTGAGCGGTCCCGGGTTCGAATACTGGCCTTCACATGACCAACGTGCACCCACTCCTAACACAAGAAATTTAGCTTAGCTTAAGGGGTTATGGGGAGTACTAGTAATTTTGGTTACTAATATTCCTTGAAAAAAGGTTACTCGTTTCTCCTCCTTTGGTTTGGCTTTTATGAGGTTGACCTTCCAACCCTGAGAGTATAGCCTGTGCCAGAGCCTCATTCATCAATCAGCAGGTGTACCGCCTTGCAGGTGTGATTGGCTCAGCTCCAAAGGTCTTAGTGAGGACCTAATTGCCTGTTGTTTTTAGTACATGCTATTTGCTCTCCCAATGTGAAAGAAAAGTGACTGTAGGTATGTACAGTCAACGAGAAAAGTAGCTTAACACATTTTAATTTATATAAAATAATATTCATAAAATAAAATATGAAATATACTTTGTATTCTGGGAATTATAAAACTAATTATATATTTATTATTAGGTACATGCATTACAAAGTTACAAACGTTTGTAAATATTTTAGTGTCAATCTACATTTGTCGTTGACTGTACCTACCTCTACCTTATTAAATTTTTACTTCATCAATGACGGTAAAGTTCATTATATTTGCATTCGAATATCATTCTGTATTTTTCCAACACTCTGCTACAAATGTTGCTAGTTAAAATATATGTTGGACTAGATGTCCCAGTCGAACCAGCGACGCAGAGGTAATCTTCTAGTGTTGGCAAAATATTTATGAAGTTGCAATCTTAAACAGTTTGCAGAGATATCTCCGGACTACCGGTCTGTTGACGATAAAGTTCTGGTAGGTAATTTGAATTTAAAGGTGTTATGGAATGAATGGAAATTTTGTTTAAATTGTTCTTGGAATAAAGATCTTTTTACAAGCTTTTATTCAAATTCAAATTCGTTATTTGCGGAAATGTGGTGTTAATTAAATTATATATTATGTGGTAATGGAGCAAACGAGTCCTAGAGTGGAGACCACGAACCGGTAAACGGAAGGTAGGACGTCCCCCAGCAAGATGGACGGACGACCTGAAAAAGGTAGCTGGGATAGACTGGATTCGCAAGCGATGAGAGATGCTATGGCGTACAATGGGAGAGGCCTATGTCCAGCAATGGACTGCAATAGGCTAATTGATTGATTGATTGTGGTAATTTAACTTGCACTGTTCGTATGTAAGTAAGTATGTTGTCCGTAAAAATTTGCAAACCATTTTTCAACCATTTATTGACATCCGATTGAGCTGATATTTTGCACACACGTTTAGTTTGGACGACAATGCAATAATATGGTATCATGGAGCTAGTCTGATGATGTAGTAGGAAGGTAGCCACAGGAACTACTAAACTGAACTATCTTGTTACTAACTTATCGACTTTGGGCTCATTTTGATTTGCATTGGCGAACTCTCTGTTAGTACCTACATGGTATTCAAGGTCACTCTGGAGGTACTAAAAATATAAAAAATAACAATAAAATAACAATAAAAAATAAAAAAACAATAATTTCATGCCATAGCTATGCCTGATTTCAAAATTCAAAATTGCGTTTTAATGCGACTACATTTTTGAATAAATCATGTTTAAAAAAGTATTTTTATTATTTATTTTATATAGGAGATAAAATGTCTTTAGTGTATCTTAAATTATAATATTAATATTTAACTAGACCTGGAGAGGCTTAACCCAATTTCATCCGAGGCTATCGCTTAGAAGTCGGGGTCCTCTGAGGTCAGCCTCATATTAAATCGGTGTCAGCGCTGAGATGATGATGAAGATTTTACTTAAAGTCTCTCTAGGTTAAACCTGTCCAGGTTAACAAACAACTGATCTGTGAAAGGAACAGAGCGTTCTTACACCTAGAAATCCTACTATCCTGCTTCTACTAAAATATAACAAATGTGAAAGGTTGTGAAAATGTTTGTAACTATGGATGTTCTAACGGCTGAACGGATCTGACTGAAATTTAGTACAGGGATAGATTATAGTCTGGAAAAACACATAGCCTTTTTGTTCCTTAAGTGCCCATGGAGAGCGGAAACGGGAACAAAATTCCACGCAGACGAAGCCACAGGCAACAACTAGTTTTCTTATAAAACGTAGGTACATAGCTTTTCCTTGACATTAAAAGTTAGTATCACTTCATTTGTTTCAATATTTGTAATACTGGGAAACTCAATACATCCAGTACTTATAATAATATAAGGTTGAACAAAAATGGTGTCTCTCAAAGTTTGCACTGGGTAACCAGCAATTTGTGAACCAATCTAAGCTAACGTGAAACAATGCAATCGATTCTCAGGCGCGCGATGGCATCCGGCGGTGTCCCAGTTGGGACTTTCTGGAAGAAAAATATAATTTTTATAGTCTACCCTACACACGCCTGCCAACTCACCGAAGCGGGATAAAACCCGACCCCACAAGGCGAGGCCGCGGTGGCGGCCAAAGTCCGCCGGCAACCCTTTTTTTTTTTTTTTTTTATCGTGCGGAAATCCCTTCGGATACCCCCCCGCCGGCCAGCGGGGGCGGTTATGTCGGGCTTGCACCGACTAAAACCGCACGCCGTCTCGGGTCTTCAGACGCCGGGGTGTAAGGTTACCCATAGAGCATATCCCTCGCACCTCGACTGACCCTGGGCCATCTCACCACTAACAGCATCGCTCATCCTGTCTCCTCTGAAAGCAGAGGAGTACGGAGAGCGATGTGTTCCCGCCACGTTGGGTATTGGCCGACGATCAATGCCAACCCTATGAAGGGGTGAAGGGGAAGCCATTGACCGCCGCCCAGGGTGTACCGGCCGCTCCGATTCCGTTCCCCCCGGACTGCAGCGGGATCGGTATCGGAGCGACACTTGAGGAGTTTACCCAACACACACCCCTCCGCCGGCAACCCTGGGGTTATCCTTTCGAGGGCTTACCCGGGGTGCCCGGCAACGGACACTTGGGGAGAACACCGTGCGATTTTAGTCGAGACACGACATAACCACCCCCGCTGGCCAGCGGGGGGGGGGGTATCCGAAGGGATTTCCGCACGTAAAAAAAAAAAGTCTAGTCATTTGGTACTTAAAGAAAGGGCTACCTGGAAAGGTTTCCAGGAGTTTTGAAGATAATTAATTTTTAATTTTAACGATCTCTATTTCTCTATGCTGTCTGTGCCTACCTTAATGGGAAAGAGGTGTGACTATATGTATGTGGGTTCAAAGAGTTCCTCATACTCTTCCCAATTGACCACAAGAAAGTATAATAGACCAAGGGACTATAGAATAGTCTGCACATTCAGGTACCTACTATACGAGTTTGAGATTGTAACCAAAGATTTGGGCTATATAATCATATCAAAATTAATAGCATAATTAACACTTTTACAGCCTCTCACCAATCCGATTGTTTACGGTAATTTGAAAAGGTAAGTAGTATAATTAATTCCATCAATCATTAGGATGTAAATCAATTTACTTCACTATAAATACTTTAAAAACAACAAATTATTATCTTTAAATTCGCACCGATAATTCCCTAAACGGTAACGCAGCCAGTAATTCCCAGTAGGATAGCTATTCGATTGTACAAATACCTTTAGAAGGATTTGTCAAATGTTTGATCAAATTGTTGAGGAAGGAATCTTTGTCAATTGTTTGCCAAATAGTTGGATCAAACGAAGTCAAAATAGAAGACGAAAGTCCTTCTATTTTTTAATCTTATACGTACCACGGCAGGGTTTTTTTACGGTAATTTTAGGACTGTCTTAAGAAAATTCAGGCATATGATTTATCTACCCTTAGCAGAACAATTTTGTTCAGTTCACATATTATTAGGTATAAAATAATAACAATTTTTGCAATTCTATCTAGTGTAAGTAACAGTAGCATTGCTAATTGCGGGATACATGACCCGAAACTTCAGTCCTTAACTGGAATATACGTTTTGTAGTAAGTCTGCTGATCAGTCACTTATTTTCAGTGGTACCAGTCGCCCATGGAACTAGTGTAAATATTGTTTATTAGTAGTTACTTACACGGCGATAGCCCAGTGGTGTACGTAACGGACTGCTGAGACGAGGTCTCGAGTTCGATCCCCAGTCGCCCCGGGCACACACCTCTGACTTTTCGTAGTTATGTGTGCATTAATAAATGTTAATTATCGCTCGCTTAATAATGTGCCCGGTAGATAGCAATAGGCTCCCCCCTATTATAGATGGGGGTGGGATGGGATAAAACCCGGCCGTGACTTTGGCCGCGGTGGCGGCCAAAGTCCACCGGTAACTCTGGGGTTATCCTTTCGAAGGCCTACCCGGGGTGCCCGGCAATGAACAATTGGGGAGGACACCGCGTGGTTACTAGTTACTGGTAGTACCTAATAATTGAATTCAACAAGAGAACAAATGTAACTCGCCTTAAAAGCAATCATTTTAACCGTAATTGGTCTACAGAATAATATCGTTTTTTTTTCTCTCAGTAGACCATACTTTCTGCTTTAGACTGTTACAAAGTTTTCGTTTAAAAAACCTCAACCTTACAAATACTGTCAAACAATCGCTAAGGGTCATTTTACAACAGAATAGTTGTCTGAAACTAGTTTCGTGACGTCTCTATTTATTTAAGCAAGAATGCTGGAGACAGGAGAACTATTCGTTTACATCTTTTAAGTTGGTTGAACTTTGTTTCCGTTTAGATTTGTCTGTGCTTGTTTTGACTGAAATACTATACTTGTTTTAACTTAAGAATGTAACTGAAAGAAACAGAACATAACTTGACGCCTGTATCCCCGATGAAGTAGGCACAGGTATATTACGCACCAACGATTCGCCAGTTATGTTTAGGTCCCAATGTAAGCCTTTTGCCATCTACCGGGCGCATTACTAAGTGAGCGATAATTAACATTTTCAATACACACATAATTACGAAAAGTCAGAGGTGTGCGCCCGGGGCGACTGGGGATCGAACTAAAGACTTCGTCTCGGCAGTCCGTGACGTACGCCACTGGGCTACTGCCGCATTTTCGTTTCATTGAACTTAAAGAATAGATTTTAAATGTATTTTTGTCTAAGTTGAAAAAAGTCGTATAGATTTTAAGTTTATATTACAAGTAGGTATGCCCTTTTTGGGGTGCGACTGGTTGGATCACCTCCAAGTTTGGGGCACCCTGGGCAACGTGGGCGATGACGCGTCATTGATTGCTCCTCTGGAGTAGCTGGCGTCAACGTCGACAGCCAAGAGTCTGACCAACCGGCCCTTTTCAGGGCCAGCTGACCCCATTGCACGAGGGGGTCAGGGTATGGTGGGCCTGCAAGGCCCGCGGGAGGGGGTCGCTCCAGGTACCCCTCTGCTGTTATCAGAGGGGACACTGCGAATGGCCCAGGGTCAGTCGGAGTGCGAGGGATATGCTCTATGGGTAACCTTACACCCCGGCGTCTGTAGACCCGAGACGGCGTGCGGTTTTAGTCGGTTCAAGCCCGACATAACCGCCCCGCTGGCCGGCGGGGGGTATCCGAAGGGATTTCCGCACAATAAAAAAAAAAAAAGGTATGTCCTTTTTGCCGAGCCAGAAGGTGGTCTATACTTGTGTTAATTGTGTCTTAATTTATTCATAGGGTACTGCAAGACCCAAGTTATACGTTTAGTTCTGTCAATGTGTGTCTTATAAATCGAGACCATGCTATTTATCTACTTAATTGGTACAGTCAACAACAAAAGTGGCTTAACAAATTCTAATTTATTGATCGCTAGCTGTCGCCCGCGGCTTCACCCACGTGGAATTCTGAACCCGTTCCCGTTATCCACGGGACCATATTTCAACACCACAAACCACGTAAGATACACATTTTCACCATATATGATTTTGTTATATCTCAGTGTTTGCTTTTTCGCTGAAAGCTCCCAGACGCCTTATTTTTTTCCGACACATCCAACATATATCATTATATTTTAGTCAATGTATACAAAAACTTGACGAATTATATACCTTCATCGAGAACCACTCTATGCATTGGTGAAAACAATGAAAATCAGTGTAGTAGTTAATAGCGAACAGACAGACAGACGCGGCGGTGGACTTTGTTTTATAATATGTAGTGATTTTAACTCGTAACCTTTTATGCAATAGTAAACAAAACATGAAATAAAAAAACATTGTCCTCTGGGGATTATAAAACTACATGTTTATATTAATTATTAGGATCATGTATTCTAATGTAAAAAACGTTTGTAAATATTAAAGTGTAAATCCGCTTTTGTTGTTGACTGTACAAAACAATAAGCGAGTAATATTTTGAAAGTGCCACTAAGTTGTAACTACCTTTTTTTTTTTTATCGTGCGGGAATCCCTTCGGATACCCCCCCGCGTGCCAGCGGGGGCGGTTATGTCGGGCTTGAACCGACTAAAACCGCACGCCGTCTCGGTTCTACAGACGCCGGGGTGTAAGGTTGCCCATAGAGCATATCCCTCGCACCCCGACTAACCCTGGGCCATCTCCGGTTTCGAGATAGCCCCCTCGGGTTTGGGAACCACGGTGTCCCCATCTTGCCCTGGTTTGGGGGAGGGGCGCTAGTCGCCCCACCGTCCCGGCCTGCTTCTGAAGGGGTGACAGGTGGCCTCACCCGCCACCCCCAGGCCTGTAGTTGTAACTACCTACCAATCAATCAATCAACCATTCGGGTAATGGTGGTCTAATCGCTTTCTAAGAAATATTGCATCTCTGCTCACCAGTAGACACACTATGAGGCCGCTTCTGTGGTCTCAAAACTGCACACACACATCTATCATATCGGTCTTCCCTTCTATAGATAGGGATACGTTTTATTCCTATCAAATTTATTTAGTTATTATTTTACAACAGTATTGACTGATTCTTAGTTTCATTATTTAAGACGATATTAACTTATAAAGTTGCTCGCTAGATGTCAATGTTTCATCCTGAAAGGCGATTGTGTTTTGTTTACGAAAACCTATAAAAGTCCGTGTTTATAGTAAATTGAGGCATTTTGTCGGTTTGTCTTTGAATTATATTACAATCCAAATAAAGCATAGGCATCAGTTGTTTTTCTATTGAGAAACTCCTTGTCGTCACAACTCGAAGCTCTCGAAGAGAAAACCAGGCAGACGACATCTTCTCCACTAGTTCAACCGGTGCGTTGCGGTTTAAACATTCATCACACCCTCTTACCTCATATCTGATGCTAAAAGCATTTATAAGCAAGAGCAACCGTATCTAGTAAGTAGCGTATTTATTTCGGCACACATATTTCTACAGAGTTAATTAATGAAGCCTTTTATAAAGATATAATAAAAAAGTAATCATATGATAATCATTTGCCAATAGCTCGCACAGTAAACAATCTCACATGACACTGTACTGGCTTCACTACCGAGAAATTTAAACAAGTCCAAAAGTTAAGAATGCGAATCAATAACTACAAGATAGGATGCCAATGATTTGACCTGGAGGAGAGGATGGATAGGATATTGAAGGTGAAGGATCAGGTGCTTGGAATCCGTTCCAAGCACCTGATCCTTCACCTTCATTTCTTCATGAATTATAAATTTAACTTGATTCAGATGATGATTTCTTTGATGTAATTTACTTCTTGATCGATTGTTCTAGATTAACTTTTGGCTACGGCTTACCAGACTGTTTTACTGGTGGTAGAAATTTGATAACACAAATTTGACAGAAAATTCGACCGTGTAGGTACCACCGTGCACGATTGCGAAAAACCCTTGATTGCGTTCAGGGGTCAGCAAGTGCCATAGCTGGGCAGGGGGATTGTGGTCGCAGCACTAGTGGGACCGGTGGGTGTCACGCGGTGCTACGACGACAATACTCTTCTGATGAGGCCGTCAAGCTGAGTGCCACCATTTTTAACATGGTACGTGTATGTAATGGTGACCCTCTTTCCTGAGACTTTACCTTCAGCTTACCATCAGGCGAGGTGAACTCAAATTGACGTGTCCTTAATATAAAAAAAAACTTTTTCCGAGGGGATGGGCGCTGTTAGCCGAGTTACAGGCTTGTCCTAGTTCGGCTATCTTGCCTGTTAACTTGATAATTTCAGCCTAGATCTATTACCTATGTTTATCTTGAGTTATATCATCGCCACCTACTTTATCCATTTTGATACAGAAACTATTGAGATATATAAAAAAAATCCGTTCCCGCAGGGGGAACGCACAGGTAGATTTCGTGAAGCAATTAATATTATTTTATTAACATGTTTAATTATTTTTTTTCGAAAAGGGTATTTTCACACATTTATTTTAGACTTAAAAATGGCCTATCGATTAAAAATGTTTCCGACGGCAAGAATGTTCACCGGTTAGAAGTTACGATTTTTTTCCCGAAAAAGTTTGGTTTTTCCCCCCTCCACTTTTAGTTAAAGTTTTAATCTTATAGGTTTATAATTAAAAGTTGTTGGTAGTCATGTATACTATGGGATCAAATTAGAACGGTTCGAATATCTTTCATGGAACGTGAAATTTTGAGGAAAAACTGATTTCACAAAAAGTGAGGCCCTACCGTGCCCTTAGGCCGGATTCCACCCGTTCACGAACTTAAACTAAGTTTACACCCAAGCAATTTTTGACCGCAGTTTGAAAGCGATCGGGGCAAAAATGCGACCGTGAGAGTGCCGCAAATTTTGGGAAGTGGAACCATACATACATATATATATATATATATATAAACCAATAGGTAGATCGATTTCATCGAAATCTACCTAAAAAGATGAAGTGTATCCTATCAAGTCACAGTACGCGTATCTGGCGCCCGACATTTCAGAACGATCTACGGCCCCACAAGGCTTGGGTACGACTCATCAAACAATATCTTGACATTAAACAGTAATTTAACATGTAACAATAATTTGACATTAAACAGTAATTTGACATTGACAAACAATCAGCTTGCAAATAAAAACCAGATAGTTAAGAACACTTTGACATATAACAAGACTTTGAAATTTTGTAACAACCATAATTCTATATTCATAAACCCTACAACAGCAAACGACATCGACAGGATAATCGGTACACTTAAGAACACAACGAGTACTGGTTATGACGGCATTACAACTAAAGTACTAAAGCATGTCAGTAAAATTATATCACCGGTATTATCTCACATTTTCAATTTATGCATACTGCACGGTGTATTCCCTTCAAACTAAAAACAACTATTGTTAAACCACTTTTTAAAAAACGAGATCGTGAGGATATGTCGTGTTACAGACCAATAGCTTTAATACGAGGCACTATACAGCTATTTAGAAAAATATAAGATAAATACAGATGCACAAACGGGTTTTAGGAGAGATATGACAATAAATAAAGCCATATATAAACTTATCAGTGACGTTATGGTCAATATAGACCATAATACCCCAGTTTGTGCACTTTTTATGGACCTAAGTAAAGCTTTTGACTGTGTAGACTACAAAATACTTCAAAACAAGTTATACAAATGTGGAATTAGGGGTAATATATTAAACATTGTTATGTACTTCTTAAGTAATAGAAAACAAGCAACATCCATCAACAAAATATGTGAAATAAATAAAAAAGAAATAACTTATATTTCTGACTATAAACAGGTAGAATATGGAGTTCCTCAAGGCAGTGTACTGGGTCCTTTGCTGTTTTTGGTGTATATAAACGACTTTCCTAAAGCTGTCACTGTACCAATGATTTTGTTTGCAGACGACAGTACTTTAGTATTTTCAAATAAAAATCATACTATACTAAAAGACACATTAAATAATACTCTTTCTGACGTGGTTGAATGGTTACAATCGAATAATCTTGCCGTTAACTTTACTAAGACTAATATAATGGTATTTAGAAATAGGGTTAGACCACCAATTGACGTAGTAATTGACTATGCAGGTACAACAATAAAAGAAGTTGACACAACAAAGTTTTTAGGTCTAATGGTTGACTCCAATCTAAGTTGGAAGTCACATACAGAACTCGTTTACACCAAACTATACCAAATTTCATATGCTCTATATATGTTAACAAAAACCGTAGACACATCCACTGTAGTGACCGCATACCATGCCTATGCAGAATCGGTGATGCGCTACGGCATAATATTCTGGGGCAACTCGACCGATTGGGATATAGTATTTAAAGCTCAAAAACGATGCATCCGGTCTATTTGTAAAATTTCAAAAACCGAAAGCTGCAAACCGCACTTTATCAGTTTAAATTTATTAACGTTTCCAAGCATATATATTATGGAGGTAGCTCTTTTTGTCAAACGAAACATGGAGTTATTTGAACATCTTTGTGGCACTCGACATCAACATAAAATAAAAACAATAAGAAATAAGACTGCTCTAATGAACAAAAGTATTCTGTGTATGACATCAAGGATTTTCAACAAACTACCTACTGAACTATGCTGCACTGTTAATCTCAACGAGTTTAAACACAAATTAAAGAAAATAACATAACATAAACATAACATTAATTATTAATAAAAAAAGCATACTATAGTATTCAAGAATACCTAGATGATAAATGTGTTATATGTAATCCCTCCTAATCAAATATTATAATAATATAAGTACCTAAATGCTGATTCTATTCACTGTGACATTATATTATTGATTTTTTTGTTGACATAAAATAGATGATTTTAATTTTGTTCATTAAAATATTTGTGACTTTGTTTAACGACTTTATTGATATATAACTGAAATAATTGTGAATCTGTCGACATAATTAAATCTATATAATTAATTACCTAAATAAATTTGCACGCCTTGAGGCGGAATATGGCTGTTCAATTAAAATATGTTAACATCTACTGTATGTACCCATGTTCGCAAAATAAATAATAAGAATTTGAATTTGAATTTGACTATTGGGGTTAGCGTTACCTAAGCAGAAGCAGAATCAGAAGGAGGCAGAATCAAAACACGATTGGGTCACCAACGTTGGCGCCCAAGGCCGGTCGTTGTCCCAAAGATATTCTACCTAGAGAGTATTAGTTGATTGAAGTTCAACATGCCCATCTAACCGTCAACTCCGGTGTAGTGGAACCCGAGGTTGGTGAAAAAAGACCAGGTGTTTGATGTAATTCGGGAGACAATAATATACCACAATGGATTGCTTAGCTGTAACAGATTGCAACAGTGTGTTAGTTCCGCCAATTGTGTGTACCCGCATTATGTATTGTTTATAACATAAAACATAACTTCACGCCTGTATCTCCGAAGGGGTAGGCAGAGGTGTATTACACACACACGATTCGCTAGTTATATTTAGGTCCCAATGTAATAGGGGGCGAGCCTATTGCCATCTGCCGGGCACAATATTAAGCGAGCGATAATTACTATTTATTAATGCACACATAACTACAAAAAGTCAGAGGTGTGTGCCCGGGGCGGGGCGACTTGGGATCGAACTCGAGACCTCGTCTCAGCAGTCCGTTACGTACGCCACTGGGCTATCGCACTTATACTACTACTATTGCTAGTGTCGCAACGTAATTCTTTCATTTCTTACTCATCAATCACGTATCGCGAGATCTGACTATATTCATCCTCAACCTTAAGAGGCTCGCATACCTTTTTTTTTTTTCGTGTGGAAATCCCTTCGGATACCCCCCGCCGGCCAGCGGGGGCGGTTATGTCGGGCTTGAACCGACTAATACCGCACGCCGTCTCGGGTCTGCAGACGGTTGTAAGGTTGCCCATAGAGCATATCCCTCGCACCCCGACTGACCCTGGGCCATCTCCGGTTTCGAGATGGCCCCCTCGGGTTTGCATACCTTTTTTTTTTTTTCGTGCGGAAATCCCTTCGGATACCCCCCCGCCAGCCAGCGGGGGCGGTTATGTCGGGCTTGAACTAACTAAATAGATAGTTGATAAGGGTAGAAACATCTGACATTCCAATATGCAATATGTCGAATATTCTAATAAGTTGGCATTTCGACACCATTTTGACAGTTAAGTACCAGACATGGCTTTAATAAAGGCCTACCTTGTGAAGAAATTTCTTATTGTGATGTACAGGTATTTATTGCAGTACTTGGTTTAATTTCATAACTATCATCACTTCTGTATTTTTCTGATGATTACAGCATGAATATAGATACGTTCATTTTATAGCCGAACACTGCCCCTTAAGATACAGGCTATCCTAGTTTAAGGTTTAATTTACTGGTGGTAGAAATTTGATGACACAAATTTGTCACAAAATTCGGCCGGGTAGGTACCACCGTGCACGATTGCGAAAAATCCCTCTATAATAATCCGATTTCGGTTTGATTGCGTTCAGGGGTCAGCAAGTGCACAGCCGGGCAGGTGGATTGAGGTCGCAGCACTAGTGGGACCGGTGGGTGTCACGCGGTGCTGCGACGACAATCCTCTTCTGATGAGGCCGTCAAGCTGAGTTCCACCATTGTTAACATGGTACGTGTATGTAATGGTGACCCTCTTTCCTGAGACTTTACCTTCAGCTTACCATCAGGCGAGGTGAAGTCAAATTGACGTGTCCTAAATATAAAAAAAGGGGACAGGGTTTAACATATTATGTACACAGATCACGTTTGTTTGTCTATAATTATTTTAATTCTACCAAGCTATGCTTTTTATAAATTATGTTATGCAAAATCTTGTAGAATCTTTGTTAAAACTCTGTACTTTTTGCCACAATACTTTTACAATTATTTTATTTTTTCATTTATTTTGGAGCCCCACCAAAATCTTCGGGGCTAAAACCAACTTCATCGGTACACCTATTGGTTAACGGGTGAGATACTGAGAGTTTTCTTCTCGGGGTTGAGTGGTGAGATGGCAGTCGCTCCCAAAAAAGCCGTATAAGCTAAACCAATAGTAGGAGGAGTAAGCGAACCCCGGGTTCTGTGGGGAAAGTTTTTTTTTCTCTGGCTTTTATGGAAGTGACTGCCGTAGTAAACCTCGTTCGTTAACCAGCAAGTGTACCTGCAAGCAGGTGCAGGCTAGCGCCTCCAAGAGCTTGGTGAAGCCATTAGTTTTAGTTTTTTTCTAAACTTGCATATGTCTTAGTAGCCTGCTACCAGGGTATCAGCTTCCTCACAACGGTGAGACACATCTAGGATTCTCGACTTACTGTCTATTACACTAGAAGCTAAGTTTCAATAATTCTATCTAAGGCACGAGCCTGTTACTGGATTTATAAAAACCTCTCTCCTGAGATTGTAACATGAACTTCGCAGAACCTTTCAATTAAAACTTTCTAGAAACTTTACATAAATCTTTGTATTTGATCTCATTTTAAAGTTCACATCGTGTAAACACGTTTCTAATTGTAAATTGAACTGGTAATTGACTTCCCAAAAAAGGAGAGTAATGTTTTCTATGTTATGAATGGTTGTCATCGTCTTCATGTTGGCGTTGTTTCTGATTCTCCACCTTTTGGATTGAGTAATAGGGAGAGATTTTTCTAAACGCGACTGCTATTTCTCCACCCAAACCCGAGAGGAAAGCCGATGTCAGAGCTCGTTCAGAGATCATTCGTCAATCAAAAGGTGTTCCAGCTTGCATAGCTGTGTTTGACTAGGCCCGGAGGTTTTAGTGGGGAGCCCATAGACTCAAGGATTAATTTATGTATGTAAGTTTCTTCATTCTACTGAAAATTTTAAATTACTGAACATTTTTCGATGTATGGGCACCCACCCCCCAGGTGTATCTGAGGTATCGTTAAATTCCTAAATCGTCCTGAGCTGGATACATCCAAAGACTGCAGCTTGGAGCCGGGTATACGCTCTTCTACTTCTCCTTGCCATTATTTGGTTAATTTTGCATTTACGAGATCAACTGATCTACTACTTCATCCTGAGGCCTGCGCCAGAGCCTCGTCCATCCAACAGGTTAGGTTGGTGAAGATCTTACTAGAGCTCCATAAAACCAACCCGAGTGTCACTGACTAAAATTTTCTATGATGAAAATAACTTTTGGCGGTCATGTTATTCGTTCATAACTGTGTGGTAATTCTCATATTACTCTACGGAAGTGAAACTTGGGTATAGTAGAAAAACCATGAAAGTAGAATCCATGCAGGTGGGATGCGGTCATTGCGCAGTATGTGTGCAGTAAGGTTGCCGAATAGGAATACAGATACACGAGAATGGTATGGCCTGAAAGAGAATGTTGTAAAGAGAATTGAAAAGGGTAAAGGTGTTTTGGGCACTTAGAACGAATAAGTACTGATTGAATGACACACCAAATATGTAAGGCACATGTAAGTGGGAAGGCAAGCCGGGGTCGACCTCGCAGAACATATACCAATCCAATTAATGAGGTATTGTAAAAAGAGCAGGTCAGAAGCACTCGAGACTTGATTGGAAAGGTTGGAAACTTGGAAAGGTTTAATGACAATAGCTCGTGAAGTGTGTAAGGGCTTCTGCAATCTGCTTCTCCAGATGGCGATTTGTTATCTCTACCTACACCGGATGGAAAAAGACGTGAGTTGAGTTTTTTTTAAAGAATATTAGTAACCGTAACTACTAATATTCCCCCTAACCCCTCCAGCTAAACTAAATTTTGCTTGTGTTAGGAGTGGGTTCACGTCGGATAGTGTAATGGCCAGGATTCGAACCCGGGACCTCTCGATCGTAGGGTCGACTCCTTAACCACTAAGCTACCGACGCTTCAGTTGAGTATATTTATGTATGTATGTTATTTATTTTATCCAAGAAAAGGTAGATCACATACATTTCATTCGTACATACCTGTTATAGGTATGTAGTATTTTAAACGTCAGATGTCTTTGGCTATTTTATTCCTACCTTGTGCCCATACATCGAAAATAAATTAAAAAAACCCCCGATATGGCTAAGAACACTGCCGCCTAAATCACCTTTCAATTTTCAAAATTAAAATCGGTTCATCCGTTCGGGAGCACACACACACACACACACACGGACACGCCGAACGTATAACACCCCGTCGTTTTAGAGTCGGAGTTTAATAAATACTTGCCACGTTCAGTGAACCAGTCTTTCTTCCCTAAATTAAATCATCCTGCATCACAATCAAATTCTATTATCCAATAATGAAATGTATTACTGAGCGAAAATTTGCCATTTTCGAAACGATGTTCACACATGTAACAGAACTCATTTGGACAAGTAAACATTCTGAAGGTAATTTTCCTATATTCAAACAAATAGTCGGGGAGCTAGCGTTTAATTGACTATCTATAACTAGGTCTGCAATACATTCTGCTGTTGCAAAAATTGAGCAAAACAATTTCACCAGGACTTTTTCTAACGGTGATAATTCCTCAATGGCCAGTCCGATTTTCGTTTTTATTTTTTATTTTATGTATATGAACAAATTACTTAATTTAATACCAATCGCGTGAATCAGGCTTTTTTGTTCATTGAGAAATCAGATTTTAAATTCTTTTTCCGGTGATTATTCCTCCGATGTACACGTGATTTTTTTATGTCATAGCCTATGTCCTTCCCATCAGTAACACCTTTGCTCGTGTGAAATTTCATTAGAATCGGTTCAGCCTTTTCGGAGGAGAAGATGGTCTAACGAAATACATGAGTCGTCTAAAAGAGAGCAAAACTCCGACGAGCTTGGCTCAATAATGTTATCGCTTAAATTTACGAAAACAATACCAGCGGCCTTGTATGAAAAGACTACTGACAGTAGAGGAAGCTCGTGAAGTATGTGGATGTAATCGAGTTAATCTCGACTGCGTCCACACACACACGCTGTGATGATAATAATCAAAGTAATTCAAAAAACCTCGAAGCATATTCTGAATTTAAAATCAAGAACAAACAGAATGAAGACAATATATTTATCGGTAGTTACGAGTATTTGAAACACTTGATTTAAAATGTTGATTTCTGTTTAAAGTTTTGTTATCTCTTCTGGGCGACGAGCTCACGGTCTATAAACTCCAGTCCATTTATTTGCCAAGGGTTGGTGGTTGCAAACGTATCGTTTCGCTTCGTAATTTAGAGGGTAGCAGGTTTAAGTTGGAAGTTACTACGTGTAATTAAATCCACTCATGTTTAACTCCCTCCGGACCATCTGACCACCAAACTGTAGCAGATGCAATTATGGTGTTAACTTTTTTTGTATAATCAGTCTATCAATTGACTGCACCCCGCTGGATGGTGAGAAGTTGGGATGAAGTCCAGAAGACACGTACACTCCGCTTGAAGAACCCGTTATTGTGTTTTTGTGTTATAAAATTTCGATAGCTTTTTGTTAGCGTTTCGAATCATCAGCATCTTCATAGCGCTGTTGCGATGTTTAGATGTTTATTACTCAATTACGCTGTGAACTGTCTGAAATTTGATACAGGGATAGATCATAACCTGAAATAACATAAATGGTAAGGTTCCCATAGGTTGAGGGTTGGATAACCTATGTGTCCTTCCAGACTATAATCTATACCTTTTCTAAAATCAGCAAGACCCGTTCACCCGTTAGAACGTGATATTTGAGTATCAAACATCCAAATATCTTCATAAATAAATGACATGCAAAATAACCAGAAATATCATATTGTGTTACTTTATTTATTGATATATTTTAAATTTAAATTTTATTTGACATGTGGAGGAACAGGGTGTGATGTTCCTCCAATAAAGGGAGGATCCTCCGACCAGGCAAGGTGATCACGCCTGGCGGGCCACGAACTAACGGTTGTCGTTGGGATGTTGTATATATATTGTTACTCAGCGCGCGAACTACATTTTCGCGATGCAGGATTGAGAATCACGTGGGAGTTGTGACATAGTCGACGGTTGTAGTTCATGTGGTATCGCCACAGACATGTATACATTATTGACTTGTACCAAGGAAACGAAAAAATTCTGACATATTCTCTTTAATGGACTAATTATTGTATTTAATTTGTTAATTTTATATAATTATTAGGTACTAGTGCATAATCAATATAAGTTTAAAAACATCCGTAAAATTGCATGCCTTCAGGAGGATTATGGAGGGAACACTTTATATACTGAATATTACCTATAAATTACCCATTTTCGCAATAAATGAGTTTGAGTTTGAGTTTTGAAAAACTTTCTCATGTATATAATATTAGTATGATTACCGTCGTTGCGAGGTCCAAGACATTTCAACTCTATCCATAGCTATCCTGATTCTGCAACCGTTCTCCTAAGACCGATTCGCCATTGGACTATTCGTCGACAGGATGATTCATTTATTTCCGTTTCCCCAGCAGGGTCTTTCACCTGTGGACATTTCTTCGACAGAACCTTTCATATTCGTCACTTTCGACGACAGCCCTTTTCAGCTACTAAGTGTTTCACCGACACGACGACACGATACGATAGGATACCAAACTACGAAGCCACCAAAAAACCACTAGCTTGCTATCGAAATCCAACTTTCCGGACTAGTGGTTCCGGCGCTTCGCCGGCCGCTGCCGCTGCGCGCTCGTTCGGCTCGCTCGGCTCGCGCTCTGTTAGGGTCACAGTTCAACCCAACCTAACCCAGACAACATTGTAGACAAAACAACCTGACGGCGAATATTCCATAATTGAAAAGCCCTGTCGTCGAAACAAATGCGAACCATTCTGTCGGCGAAACATCCACAGGTGAAACGTTCTATCGACGAATCTCTCAAAAACGAAACGTCCTGTCGGTGATCAGTCCAAAGGAGAAACGACTGTCGGCGAACGTTTGCAGACCCAGCTATCCTCATCATATCTGATTCTTTTCTCACTAGCTCTGTCTGGCATTTATTGCCTTATAAATCTGACTTTAAATATAAATGTAGCTTCATTTTCATAGTGGTACTTTGTGATATTTATAAATAAAATATTTGAGTATCACTTCACCCCTTCGTAAAAGGATTTATGACGTTGACACCACCCCTCAGTCGAAGTTCTTTATTTTTTATTTTCACTGGTTTTATATATATATATATATATATATAGTGCTATATGACACATATAATTTTCATTTTTCAGTACTCAATTCAAGTCGTTTCTTTATATTTCAATACTATTTTATATTCAATGAAAACTGGCACAGTAATAAAAACAACACATAGCTGGAGGCTATACTCAGTTCTAGATGTGTAGATACAGTTTACCCTTAAATAAACAACAACGAAACATGTTATAACGAGATTTTATTATAGCTGAAAAATGAAAATTGGACTGAAATTGAAAACTTCTAGCTGTTGCCCCTGGTTTCACCCGCATGATATTCTGTTCCCATTCCTGATACCCATGGGAGCCTATTCCATGGATAAAAGTAGCATATGTGTTATTCCATACTATAATCTATACCTGTATCAAATTTCAGTCAGATCTGTTCAGCCGTTAGAGCGTGATTGAGTAACAAACAAAACATCCAAATAACAAACATGTTCCCAAACTTTCACATTAGAATATTAGTGAAAGTAGGATAGTATTGATTCACTTGTTTGTCAGTAAAAGTATAATAAATCGATATAATACATACACACATACAGTCAAAAGCGGCGATAGCCCAGTGGCGTACGTAACGGACTGCTAAGACGAGGTCTCGAGTTCGATCCCCAGTCGCCCCGGGCACACACCTCTGACTTTTCGTAGTTATGTGTGCATTAATAAATGTTAATTATCGCTCGCTTAATAATGTGCCCGGTAGATGGCAATAGGCTCGCCCCCTATTACATTGGGACCTTAACATAACTGGCGAATCGTGGGTGTGTAATACACCTCTGCCTTCCCCTTTGGGGATACAGGCGTGAAGTTATGTTATGTTATGTTGTTATACAGTCACGCCTATTCCTCATTGGGGTAGGCAGACACAACATCTTTCCATTTGGTACGATCTTCGCATACGCCTTTCGCTTTTTCTACTTTCATCTTCTACTTTGTGTTCATATGATTTATACGTACATATAGATATTATGTATGTTTTATCAGAACCGTCTGAAGACCCGAGACGGCGTGCGGTTTTAGGCGGTTCAAGGTGTGGTGCGGTTTCCGAGGGGATGTCAATTTAGTTAAGACAACTCGCCACGCGGTTTCACCCGGCCTAATCTCGTGGTAATATCCAGGATAAAAAGTAGCCTATATTACTCTGGGATAATGTAGCCGTAGTTCTAATGGTGAAAGAATTTTGGATATCGATTCAATTAGTTTCTGAGTTTATTGATTACAAACATAGATGTCTTTCTTCTTTGTAATATTAGTATAAAAGTATATATAAGCGTCCAGCCAAGCGACTCTAACAACTGTTCTGACTAATCCACTGCAAAAAAATATAAAGTCATACACCTAAACAATAACATAACATAACTTCACGCCTGTATCCCCGAAGGGGTAGACAGAGGTGTATTACACACCCACGATTCGCCAGTTATGTTTAGGTCCCAATGTAATAGGGGGCGAGCCAATTGCCATGTACCGGGCACATTACTAAGCGAGCGATATTTAACATTTTTAATTCACACATAGCTACGAAACGTCAGAGGTGTGTGCCCGGGACGACTGGGGATCGAACTCGAGACCGTGTCTCGGCAGTCCGTTCCTTACGCCACTGGGCTTTCGCAGCTAAAACAATATTTCTTTAAAATTCTTTAAAAAATATATGACTATCCTCTAAATCAATATCCCCTAAGAGCTCACAGACACTTATCCGAATTGTTAATATTTAAAAAAAAAAAGCCTATTTAAAAAAGTTTAGCGAATAAAACTTCTCACTTTATAGCAGCGGTGCGGACTCGAAGTGGGACAAAGTGATGTGGAGAAAATATTTTACTGAGATGAGCATGATTTGGAATGAATTAAGAATATGCGGGAAATTGTGATGATTTTACGGACAAACGTACATTATTTAGCTATTTCTTATATACATCACTTTTATTGTCTAAGCGGCGATAGTCTAGTGGTATGCGTAACGGACTGCTGAGACGAGGTCTCGAGTTCGATCCCAAGTCGCCCTGGACACACACCTCTGACATTTCGTAGTTATGTGTGCATTAATATATGTTAATTATCGCACGCTTAATAATGTACCCGGTAGATGGCAATAGGCTCGCCCCCTATTACATTGGGCCCTTAACATAACTGGCGAATCGTGGGTGTGTATACACCTCTGCGTGCCCCTTCGGGGATACAGGCGTGAAGTTATGTTATGTTGTTATGTGTATAATTTTTATTGATTATAGTTAGTCGCTGACGGCATGATTTTGTGTATTGACTATGTCAACACAAATCAGTGTTATAAACATACTCAAGCAGAGCGGTTGTTTCTTTATCACTACCTCAAACACCGTAATTGATCACTACGTCATACACTTATCATAATCATCATCATCTAGCAACCACTACTGTAGCCCCAAGCGCTACAATTTTGTTGAAAAGAATGTACATTGTAGATTGACGATTGTGTAATCCAGCTTTTTTTTTTTTTTTACCACTTAGGTGGCAGACAAGCTCACGGCTCACCTGATGGGAAGCGGTCACCGTGGCCTATGGACGTGTGCAACACCAGGGGCGTCACACTCGCGCTGCCAACCCTAAAAAAAAAGAAATTGCAAAGCAGGAATAGCCTTTCCGGGAAGACCAAAGGCTACTCCCGCCTCTCCCTTCTTTTTTAGTTTTTGTGCTGTCAGAAGGAAGACTCTTCCCTCTGACAGCACACAAACTCTCAGTGAGCTCTGGCTACCCTACTCACCGACGGGAACACAACACGAGGTTATTATGGCCGCGGTATTCTGTAGGGCGGAGGTACTTCCCCAGTCGGACTGCTCAGTTGGACGGGAATACCGTCATGTCCTTCCTCTCTCTAGCTTTCCCATAAATATAAGAACTGCGTTATCATTGAGCTGAGCGAAGCGAAGCTCTTGTACGTGGCTAAGCCGTTTGGTCGAGACTGTACTCCTCCGGAACCACAACACCGATCTTGACCAAATTTGCCATGGTGATAGTGTAGACACCGCTGAGTGTTTAGAGGATCAACTGTTCAAATACAATGTATCGTTGAGGAATAATCATCGAAAAACAGTTTCACGAGCGCACGGCCTTAGCTATGCGCGCGACCGTAGTAAGATTCCTTATTTTTCAAGTAAGAGTCCTGCTCGCTCAGCTCAATTTATTTCAGTCGCACCCTGCACTGAATTCCTAGTTCATATCGGCAATATTTTTTGCGGCAGTGACTGTCATATCACCCCCCAACCCCAAGAGGAAAGCTTCTAGAGTCAGGCCAAATTACGTGATTGACGGATGAGGTCGGACTTGACTTGGCCCAAAAGGTCTTGGTGGGGCTATACGATTATTTTAACTGAGTGGAGATCAAACCCACGGAATTTGACAGACTAGATCAGATGTCATCAGAGATCCTAAAACAGCAAAATATGGGTGATAATACAACCTCTGCGTACCTTTTTGTCCCCCCCCCCCCGCCGGCCAGCGCGGGTGGTTATATGTCGGGCTTGAACCGACTAAAACCGCACGCCGTCTCGGGAGTAAAGGCCGGGGTGTAAGGTTGCCTATAGAGTCATAGAGCATATCCCACGCAACCTCTGCGTACCTCTTCAAGTATTATACATGCAACACACAAACTTAAAATCTTAATTCAATTGCTTCTGTAAAATATCTTTGAATGAATATTGTGACGCCCCCACGCTCTCGTAGGTGAGAGTGTGGGGGCGTGAAGGCATAGGGGAGAAAATAATTATACTTCACTTGATCATTATTCGTTCATACGTGTACGTGTCTCGTAATAAACTCTCTCAGAAAGTCTTACCTATTTTTATTATAAATACTTACGACTTATATTACTGAAAAGGTAGGCAGATGTGTTTTATTTTCTTGATATCATAGATTTTCGATTTCATATAATAATGAGCGAGAGGCGAGGCTGTTGCCTCTGGCGGCCGGGGCCAGTCGGGGTGTCTGGGATGTCCTTTCTAGGGCACACCAGATTCCCACGCCACAAGGCCGTTGTGACGAAACACCGTGTGGTTTTAGTCGGTTCGACTCCGACACGCCCACCTCACCGTTAGCTCCGGTGAGGGGAAGACCGAGGGCGTCCTGCACGAAAAAACAAAGGTAGGTCCCTTGTCAAGCAAGCAATTTGACAAATGGTACGATTCGTTTGACAAATGTCACAATTCGGGTGCCAGGGCACCGCGTCAGTCTCTTAACCCGAGGGGGCCATCTCGAAACCGGAGATGGCCCAGGGTCAGTCGGGGTACGAGGTATATGCTCAATGGGCAACCTTACACCCCGGCGTCTGCAGACCCGAGACGGTGTGCGGTTTTAGTCGGTTCAAGTCCGACATAACCGCCCCCGCTGGCCGGCGGGGCGGTATCCGAAGGGATTTCCGCACGAAAAAAAAAAAAAAGAGGTACTAAGTACATCTTGGGACAAGCAATTGGGGTAATATAAATTATAAATATTGTTATAAACACCGAAAAACTATGGTTGTAAGTTCACTGTTTTGTTTTGTGCGTCATTTTCTCCAATTTTTCTGATTTCTTTGATGACATAAAACAAACAGTTAACCTTACACTGGAATCGAACCCGATACCTCTACAACAGCAACCTTCAGTACTTCCATACTACTAAAGCAGTTACTCAATATACATATTAATAAAAAAATCTAATACTCCCTTACACCCCCACAACTCACAAAACAGAAACTCAACATACCAAACTGTCACAACTCACACAACATTAAACACAGATAACACAACTTGGCGTCATTAAAATTCAATATGTTTTCTTCGGAACTGGCATTCGTTCCTATACAAATTACACCACCATCCTTCTATGAAGATGTCGTACTTCCACCAAAATCTACAACAAATCTGCCAATACAGTTCTACAAGTCATCTAATAATTGAATATAGATCTTACCACTATGTAATAAGAATGTTGAAAACTCAATGTTTAGTTTAGTAAACGTAAATGCTGGATGATGGGTTATGTGACGGGATGTTTCGCTTCAGTACGTCAATGGACGCCGTTCAGTGTGGACGTGTGTCGTTTGTAGACGTTCCCGCGAAATAAAGTTCGAAATTTAAAAAGTTTTACTCGCGATGTTGGATTTTCTGTGAAACTTTTGTATATTGACACTGATTTGGTTTTTTCTCTGTATTGGATACGTGTACTGGTGGAAAATGTGACTCTGCTGGATTTAGAAGGTAAGGGCTTTGTTTGTTCACCTTACCTACGTAATGGAATAAGATTTAGGTTTAATATAATATGAGCCTGATACTACATAGGTTCTATGAATCCTTAGTAAACAAACGGATCCTCGTGTAATTAATTTTAATGTTACACGCATGAATTTTTATGAATGGGGTGCTGGATTTAATTGAGCTTATATCCTAGCCCGAGATACATACATAATTTAAATTTAAATTTGAATGAAACGGATCGTTTTTTTTTAACACGCTCTTTTTCATTAAAATGTTACATTCATTGTTTTGACGGCCTCTCTGTGGTGTAGCGGTAGTGCATTCGACTGCTACGACAGGGGGCGCGGGTTCGATTCCCGCTCGGTGCAAATATTTGTATGCATGAATATGTCTATTTGCATTGGTCTGGCTGTTTCTATGTATAATATGTATGTATTTACAAAAAAAAAGTAAATAAGTATATTTATCCGCATTCTGGAAGCCATAACACAAGCTAGTTAAACTATGCTTACTTTGGATCTAGAAAGCGCTGTGTAGAATGTCGTAAAACATTTTTTATTTAGATTTTATTTATTGTTGTATATTTTTAGTTTTGTTTTTAAAGATAAAAATAATTCTTACTTCTATTGTTCCTAACCCCTCCAGTTAAGCTAAATTGCTTGTGTTAGGAGTGGGTTTACGTCGGTAGTATAATGACCAGGATTCGAACCCGGGACTTCTCGATCGTAAGGTCGACCCCATCTAAGCGAAAGAGAGGTATGAGAGTATAATGGGATATATGACATTCATACATACATGTACTTTTTTTAATTCTTAAGTCTTAACTAGTCTTTTAAACAGTCTTGTTTGAACCTACACAAGGGTTGCTCCTACTTTATCTATTCTTATATACATTATTAATAATAATAATTCTTATATTAATAATACATTATAATAATTCTTATATTATTAATTACGCTTGCATTCCTGTCCTCTAGTACCATACAAGAACATACATATACTTACGCTGATATAACCTCAAAGGGGTAGGGAATAGTAGATTGTTACACTAAGATTGAAAGCCAGCCATTTCACCCGAGATATTTCTGGCCAATAGTTCGAGGGTGAAATGGTGACATTCACCCGAGGTAAACACTCTACTTTTCATTTCGAATATGTGAGGATATTAAAATACTACACACACATTTTAATGAAACAGGTATATTGATTATCAGTTAAAATTTAAAGTAAAATTAGAACAATATGAAAATAGATCATTAACAACAGCTTTTGCCTGTTCTTATATCTCATCGGGAGTTAAATTAATATCCATGTCACTGGAATCACTTTCCGAAAACATTTTTAACCACAATTAATACGAGGTATTTATTTATATTGAATCTCGTTTTCCCGCTAATTATTTAGAAAACTTAAATGGTTCCTTTTTTTAATTCTGAAAAAAAAAGCTTATAATTCTGGTACATACTGCCAATATTAGAAAAGTTTTGAAAATCGAATCTATTGGTTACACGGTGTAATCCAGTTGGTCACTAGATGTGTATCTAGGCGGCTATATAAAAAAAAAGCGTCATGATATCAAGGCATTATGACGTAACCTAATTATCATGGACTCCATGGCAAAACTTAACATTACATAACATAACTTCACGCCTGTATCCCTGGAGGGGTAGGCAGAGGTGTATTACACGCCCACGATTCGCCAGTTATGTTAAGGTACCAATGTAATAGGGGGCAAGCCTATTGCCATCTACCGGGCACATTGTTAAGCGAGCGATAATTAACATTTATTAATACACACATAACTACGAAAAGTTAGAGGTGTGTGCCCGGGGCGACTGGGGATCGAACTCGAGACCTCGTCTCAGCAGTCCGTTACGTACGCCACCGGGCTATCGCGCAAAAATTAAAATTAAAGAAAAAAAAACCACCATAGGGATGAAATAAGCTACTTTCCACCTGGCTATCTACCCATGAAAATTAAACTTTCCGAACATGAGAGATGAAATTATGTTTGATTGCTGTTAAACTGGTACTTTTCATGTTTATGAGAAATCTCACGAATGGAGAATAGTTCTACCCCTTAATTACTAGTAGAACACGCACGAGAAGAAACTTCAACTTTCATAATAGTTTTTTTTTCAAATTTAATAGCGCTTTCAAGACCTAAAGTAAACATAGGCTAACTAGCTTGTATTCCAGAATGCGGATAAACATATACTTATAAACTTTTTTTTTGTAAATACATACATATTACATAGAAACACCCAGACCAATGCAAATAGACATATTCAGGCATACAAATATTTGCACTGAGTTGGAATCGAAACCGCGCCCCCTGTCGTAGCAGTCGAATGCACTACCGCTACGCCACAGAGGCCGTCATTTATGCTTGCCTGTTGAGGGTGAGTTGTTATTTCCCTAAAATTTCCTCTATCTGATTGACATTCCTATGCCTAGGTCGACCAGTATGCCCATTCAGTGTCATCTTTTTTTCAGTCGGTTAAAAAGCACTGGCAAGAGTCTTTATATAGTTATTAAGTAAATAATAGGGTTTATTTTATGATAGCTGATTTTAAACTGGCGAAATGTGGGTGCTAGCACCTCTGCCTACCCCTTCGGGGATGTAGGCGTGAGTTTATATTATGTTATGTTATGAGCTGATGTTATGAGGCACGGCATGTGCTACTTTTGTTTTAGAAATAGGATTAGAGTACCGCGCACTATTATTAAAACCCAGTTCGTGGTCCACATCCCGCAGCTTCTTCCACATGTAAGTCTGTTCCCGTTCGCGCTTCCCATGGGTACCTATTTCAGGGTATTTTAAATATACCTAGCTCATGTGTTATTCAGACTATAATCTATACCTGTGCCAAATTTCAGCCAGATCTAGTCAGCCGTTCTTGCGTGAAAGAGTAACATCCACACATCTATACTCCGAAACTTTCGTGTTTGTAATATCAGTAGGATATACTAGCTGTGCTCGCAACTTTGTCCACGTGGACTTTTACATTCTTATAACTTTATATAAATATATCTTATTCTCAAAAGTACATAAAAAGTTTTCAAAGTGACAGGAGTGAGTTTTTCAACTCCATTACTGAAAATGTAGTTCACGTGAGATGCGAGTAAAATATTTCTGTTTGGTAACCCCAAGGGCTGTACCTTCGTCAGAACTTGTAGTGGCAACATTTTGTATTATTTTGTTTATCTCGTGGTGTAAGGGATTGAGTTATTCAATTGGGCTTTTGTTTTAGAAAATTATCAAAAACGCAATTGTCTTAATAAGTCTACACTATTATAAAATTTTAAATTGTAAATTAGTGGTGTAAGCGGCGATAGCCTAGTGGTGAACGGACTGCTGAGACGAAGTCTCGAGTTCGATCCCCAGACGCCCCGGGCACACACCTCTGACTTCTTTACATTTATTAATGCACACACATTAATAAATGTTAATTATCGCTCGCTTAATAATGTGCCCAGTAGATGGCAATAGGCTCGCCCCCTATTACATTGGGACCTTAACATAACTGGCGAATCGTGGGTGCGTAATACATCTCTGCTTACCCCTTCGAGAATACAGGCGTGAAGTTATAAAAAAAAATTGACGTGTTTGAACATAGGAGGTATTTAAAGAAAAATTACTAGGGTTATGTTAAATTAACAATTCTGAACACAAAAATATTATTTTTGGAATTCTTGTCCGTTTGTCCGCTCGTTCGCGATTTATGCGAAAACTACTGAACGGATTGTATTGTTTTTTTTTTATATATTTAGGACACATCAATTTGACTTCACCTCGCCTGATGGTAAGCTGAAGGTAAAGTCTCAGGAAAGAGGGTCACCATTACATACACGTACCATGTTAGCAATGGTGGCACTCAGTTTGACGGCCGCATCAGAAGAGGATTGTCGTCGCAGCACCGCGTGACAACCACGGGTCCCACTAGTGCTGCAACCAGAATCCCCCTGCCCGGCTATGCACTTGCTGACCCCTGGTACCCACCCGGCCGAAATTTGTGACAAATTTGTATCATCAAATTTCTACCACCAGTAGTATAGTAGGTTTTTTATCAGAAAGATCTTGGTCAGACTTAAAATTTGCCGTATGTTTGATTGCAATTGACTAAGTAGACTAAGAAGATATGACCAAAAGTCGCGATAACTCACATACACGCGGGCGGATCTGCAAGCATCAGCTAGTCCTTTTTTTTTAGCGTGTGGAAACCTCCTCGGGCTTCATTCCATCGGTGCCAACGATGGGGTGGGCGTGTCGGAATCGGACCGACTAAAACCACACAGTGTCCTCCACAAGTGTCCATTGCCGGGCACCCCGGGTGAGCCCACGAAAGGATAACCCCGGGTTACCGGCGGATTTTTCGTATTTATCAATTTAAAAGAGGCGTGACTGTATGTTTATTTGTTATCTCGGTTACATCCAGGGCTTGTATCTGGCAGCTCAGGGTTCGCTTACTAGGGCATTCCGTAGCGGCGGTAAGACCCATCATGGAGGGCTGCCTAGAGAGGCGACACGGGAGCCTCTCGTACCGGCTGACGTAGGTGATCTCTGGGAAGGAGTGTTTCGGGGACCACCTGTGTCGGATCAGGAAGGAGCCACTGTGACGCAAACGAGGACTCATGAGATTAGTGGAAGGTGCCGAGGCGTGACTTCATGGCAGCCCTCGGAGTGGGAGTCATCTCGCTCGGCGTGTTGCTCACAGTGGTGCGGAGTGCGAGTGCGTAGGCTGCTGCTACCTCCTTCTGCGAGCAAATAATGCTCAAAAGGAAGCGGTGGATCAGGTCTTATCTTCTTTTACGGGCTATCTGTCGTATGATCCCCCCGACCCCGAGACAAAAGCCGGCACCAGAGCCTTGTCTTCCACTCATTAGGTGTACCAGCTTGGTGTTGACGTGGACCCCGAAGAACTGTGTGGAGCCCATACACATATTCATCATGACACCAATAGAAGTTGAACTCTTGTAAATAAGAACATTATTTTTAAAGAGATCTATTATTCCTGTTAACCACTCCTAGCTAAGCTAAATTGCTTGTGTTCGGTATTGCAATGGCTAGAATTCGAACTCCGGACCTTTCTTCTTAAGGCCGACTTAACCACTAAGCTACCGAAGGAACTTAGTGGGTAAAAAGTCGGCCTAACGATCGAAAGGTACTGGGCTACTGGATTCGAATTTATGTTCTTAACTTTGGCTAAGAACATAAATTTACTTTCTCAAGTACCTATTTGTGTACACCGCGTTGAGTAATTGTGTCAATACATTTATTCCGGTGGAACTCAAGATGTCTGTCAATAAGTATCGCTTCGGATTTAATTCCAAACGTTTGAGAATACTGTTGACTTAACAAAAACGATAATTTGTTACGATTTGGCTGAGCAAACTGATCCGGTAAGGACAGGATCGAACTACTGGTAGATAAAGACGCGATTGTTAACGGAAATATATCCTTTAGAAATGTCGATGATTTGCTTGTTTCAATTCAGAGGAACTGAGAAATATTTCGCTACCTGTGTAAGCTGTTGAATGTTTGGATGTTTGTTACTCAATCACGCTCAAATGGCTAAACAGATCTGGCTGAAATTTGGTACAGAGAGAGATTATTGTCTGAAATAGCATATATGCTACTTTTTTCTCTAGAATAAGTTCCAATAGGTTGCAGGCTCAGGATCAAAGTGCCAGCGTTATTGATTGGTCGGTCCGTTCGTAAATTTTTTGGTTGGCCAGTTAGTTTACATGCGCGACCTTTTTGATGTTTGTTCAAGATTTTTTTTCTCAAGGTATAGTAGTTGTATATGGCCCCAACAAAGTCCAGAACACGTGAACAAGAAATAACAAAGAAAGAAAAATAATAATTAACACTCTAAAATTACATTAGATTCACAATATCAAAGGGACAGCAACTCAGGGGTGTGTGTTGGGTAACCTCCTCGAGTGTCGCTCCGATTCCGATCCCGCTGCAGTCCGGGGGGAACGGAATCGGAGCGGCCGGTACACCCTGGGCGGCGGTCAATGGCTTCCCCTTCACCCCTTCATAGGGTTGGCATTGATCGTCGGCCAATACCCAACGTGGCGGGAACACATCGCTCTCCGTACTCCTCTGCTTTCAGAGGAGACAGGATGAGCGATGCTGTTAGTGGTGAGATGGCCCAGGGTCAGCCGGGGGGCGAGGGATATGCTCTATGGGTAACCTTACACCCCGGCGTCTGAAGACCCGAGACGGCGTGCGGTTTTAGTCGGTGCAAGCCCGACATAACCGCCCCCGCTGGCCGGCGGGGGGGTATCCGAAGGGATTTCCGCACGATAAAAAAAAAAAAAAAGGGACAGCAACTCAGCATAATGTTGCGTTAAATCCAACCAACATCCACCGCTGTTTTTCAGTTGCAATCCACGAGTGTCTTACGCTCAAAATGGCAAATAATCTAACAAAGTGCACAACACACAAAGACCAATGTTAATTAACATTACACATTAATAAAATAATAAACAGTAAATTGAGTAATCACAGAGAAATTATAATCTATAAAATTGGACACAAAATAATTGAATGAAGTAAATATTGAAATTGAAAATTGTCATAAATTAAAATTAAAAGAATAATGATTATTAGAATTAAAATTGACTAAAAACTAAATGATTAAAAAATCAAAAATCCGACTGCTGCTGAAAAGACCGAAACAAGTTTAACCGTCGCTGGCGCAGTCGGGTAAAAAAGAGGCAACAATACAAACATAACATAACATAACTTCACGCCTGTATCCCCGAAGGGGTAGGCAGAGGTGTATTACACACCCACGATTCGAACCTTTTATTTTAAATTTACCTTTTGTCCGGGAAGAAAGTGAGCTTTAAAATGAAGGTGTGGTGCAACTTGGAGCGTCGATAGCTTAGTAGTTAGGGACTCACCGATCGAGAGGTCCCGGGTTCGAATCCTGACCATTACACTACCGACGTGAACCCACTCCTGACACAAGCAATTAAGCTTAGCTGGAGGGATTAGGGGGAATATTAGTAATTTCGGTTAACCATAATATTCAAAAAAAAAGTAAACAAGCAGCGTTGATGCTCAAACTTCGACCTATCCCTTACGGACACAAAATTAGCGACGAATTAAGGACATCCTCACTAGCAACACAGAGTCTACAGTTAGTGCCCAGTTAAGGGCTATATTCTTACGCGGAGACATTACCTGCCCTTATAGTCATATACAGGATGGTGTAAGTGGAGGGGCTCGTGGCTTAGTGGTGACTGAATATATTAGCACATTACAAAGTTAAGTAACACAACCCAGGTTAGTCTTAGGAATGGTGACCATTCTTAACACATTGAGAGTGAGACCCCTCACTACCTTGGAGCTCTTCAAGGCAAGGAGGGGTCAACCAAAACTGATGCTTAACGTGCTCACGTTAAGCGTCAGTTTCGTTTGTCATATGAACTTCTGTGGCATTCGTTACGGGTAGTTGTAGCCGTAAATTTATGATAACCTTGTCTAATTACAGAACTTTCATATCATTAGTGGTTTTTGGAAGTTAGAAAGCAGTCATTTCACGAAAAATATCGAAGTTAAGCCGTTTCGTAGTTAGGCTGATAACTGACCCCAACTGAGTTGAAAACACCGGCCAAGTACGAGTAAGACTCGCCCATGAAGGGTTCCGTAGAAGCAAGTAAAATTTTTATATGTGAGTTGATTGAATGAAAGGTAAATTGCGGTTTACGATTTATGACGTATTGAAAAAAATCTACTTACTAGATTTCGTTAAAATCAATTTTCAGTGGAAGTTTATATGGTAATGTACATCATATATTTTGTTTAGTTTTGTCATTCTCTTATTTTTAGAAGTATCAGGGTTACACACGTTGTACCACTTTGGAAGTGTCTCTCGTGCAAACTATTCAGTTTAGTTTTTTTTTTATTAGAAACGTCAATATCATTTTTGAAAACCTTTTTGTTTATTTATTTATTTAAAAGTTTATGCACATGGGGATGTACAAAGGCGGACTTAATGCCAAAGGCATTATCTACCAGTCTTACCTTGGGATGATGCAGAGATAAATTGAAGTAGGTGCTCATATGATTATGATGTAACATTATTACTATCATTAGCCGGTACAATAAATAACTATATGCATAATATACAACAACATACACATATAAATATATACGAGTATACATAGAATATAATATAGTATTGTAAATATAATATTGTGGTTATAATGTGTTAACTACCATGAGTTACTGTAGAGCTGACGTACTTTATATTTGAATGTAGCACGGTTAGTGGACATCTTCACTTCGAGAGGAAGCGCATTCCAGAGAAGAATAGCCTGCACAAGGAAAGACGAATGGACTAGAGTAGAACTATGAGTGGGACAGAGGAGAAGAAGATTGTTAGCTGAGCGTAGATTTTTGTCGTGATTAGAGCTAAGTAACTGTATCTGAGATGTCCCTATGAGATGTGACCTATGTGCTTGATGAAAAAATAAATTGAGTTTCAGTTCTAAGTATGGGGACCCCCAGAATTTATTGTTTTTTTTTCTATTTTTGTGTGATAATCTCAAAACGGTTCACAGAATATATCGATTTACCAAGTTTCAACAGCATAGTTCTTATAGTTTTGGAAAAAAGTGTCTGTGACATACAGACGGACAGACAGACAGACAAGACGAATCTATAAGGGTTCTGTTTTTAGGCATTTGGCTACGGAACCCTAAAAAGGACTCGAAAGATGAGATGATGATAGATTTTAGTATATAAATAAATACATATCCTGATAATTAAACTATTTATAGGCAAATGCTTATTATTCAAAGACCTTTAACAATAAAACGTTACAAAAATTCTTCGAATACAGAAAAGGCAGGAATATTTTAGAAACAACATCAACATAACAAACGACATATTTATCCGAAACGGATCCTAAGAAATGCTATCTAATACAATCACCGTCTTTTATCACGAAACACTCGAACCGGGCGCGATCGAAACATTTATTGAATCCACTGAAGGTTTCGTATGTATGAGCCAAATTGTATACGTAGATAACTAGTGATGAACGATAAATACGAAGATAAAGTTAAGATATGGCAGTGTAAACACGTAAAATATTGATGGTATGGAAAGTAGTAAGAAATCGGAGATTTTAGAAGCTCTTATTTTGGTACTTTGAGAATATGAGACGACAGTTTGTTTATATAGGAGTGTACACTTTCGAAGTTGCTTTAAATAGATTTCAAATGTTGTGCGTATTATTAAATTATAAATTAGTTATCTGTACAATAAAAACAAAATTATATAAACTAAAATATATCATGATCATCATCATCATAATTATCAGCCGTAGGAAGTCCACTGCTGAACATAGGCCTCCCCATCGACTTCCATTTCGACCGGTCTGTAGCGGCCTGCATCCACTGAGCCCCTGAGCTCTTTTCTAGGTCGTCTGTCCACCTTGCGGGAGGCGTGTTACGCCATTGCATTCCTACTCCACTCAAAATATTTACATCCTAAAAAAGAGTATGTACAAAGTAAAAAGTTTAGGTGTCAAAGAATTCATCCCCATCGATATCGACTGGGAACGTACCCAAAAGGCTGGCGGCATTGCAACGTTGGATAGCATTCATTTATTATTTTATATATTTTTTGAAGTGAAAACTTCTTTAGTAGTTTTTTTCTTTTTTTTTTAATATTGTACGACTTTTTTTTGTAATGGGTAAAAAAGGTTAAACTCGCGTCAGTAAACACGTGACCTGGTTGTTAGACAACAAATATACAAGCGCTAATTTCAAACTGTAGATACTTAACAACGTTGGTGGCGCGTTCGTCTAATGAGTGGTCGTTGACTTCGTCAAGGCTGAGATCTATTCCGACCGATGCCCAAGAAACACTTTTTGTCATCATATAACTTTTTGTAATATTTATTCTATTTTATGCCATAAATCTATTGATATAAAATGGAAATCAAACAAAGTGCATATATTAATGAAAAAAGTGACGAAGAAATAGCAAAAGAAAATGAGTGAGTACTTTATAAACATATTGGCGATGATGGTTCTGGTAATAATGATGGTGAAAAAGTCGTTGAAATTATGGATGGAAGTTGATTTTTCTAAGAGATATACTTTTTAATGTAAAATAATTGTAATAGTTCTGAAGTGTTAAATTTTTAATGTAATACACACACCGGCAGAATTAGCGGAACACAAAAAAAGGACAGTATAGTTAGCTTTATTTTTAAACAAATAATAATTAAACATGAAACAATAGTTAAATTAGTTTTGACATTAATTTGCAACACCATACGTAAAGTTTAATAAAAAAAAAACTTAACTAAACAAAATGCATTTTTTCTTAGATTTCGTAGTAACAGAGAAACAGTTGAAATTTTTAGATTTAATGACGGTTTAAAATTAATTAAATGAATGTTTAATAACGAGTGTTTCCCCCTCGTGCCCTGATTAAGGTTTCCATCCGTCTGGGTATGCTGCGAATGATGTTGTCAATGATTTCTTGGGGCAACCTCTGCCATTCTTCAACTAATGTGTTTCGCAGCTCGCCCAGATTGTTAGGAGGTGGCATTCTTGATTTGACACTCCTCTTTAGCAAGTCCCAAACGTGTTCAATCGGATTCATATCCGGGGACCGTGCTGGCCACTCCATCACCGTAACACCAACATGGTTTAGGTATGCCTGTACTGAGCGAGCACTGTGAGCCCGAGCATTATCCTGCATTAAAATGAAGTCGTTACCAATAAATGGGGCAAATGGCACAACATGTTCCTCTAAAATCTCCCTGATATACCGATCAGCAGTCAGAGTTCCGCCGTCGACTACCACTAACTCCGTGCGAGCTCCTAAACATATCCCTCCCCAGACCATAATTGAGCCGCCGCCATATGCCACTGTATTTTCAAAATTAGACTGTAAATAACGCTCTCCTTTGCGTGTCCATATTCGCTGCCTTCCATCAATCTGATTTAACAGAATTCTGCATTCATCAGTAAAGAGAACCTGTCCCCACTCGTCAAAGTCCCAATGACGATGTTCACGAGCAAAGTATAGTCGGTTTGTGCGGTGGTGTCTCTCAAGTTTTGGTGCTTTGGCGGGTATAAATGAGCCTATACCAACTTCCTCGAATCTTCTGCGAACTGTTCGCTCACTCACTCTTACTCCTCGAACCTCCTCCAATGCAATTCGGGCCTGCACCGCCGTAAGTCTCGTGGTCCGACGAACTTGAAGTTGTAGAAAACGGTCATCTCTCCTTGAAGTACACCTTTTCCTGCCTTGCCCTCTACTCCTCACTAGAGAATTCGTCAATCTGTACCGTTTGATGCTACGATGAATCGTTGATAACGGTCGACGAAGTCTTGTTGCAATCGATCTGTAGGATTGACCATTTCTTCTCATTTCATCTGCCCTGATGATTTCTGGTAGCGTTAAATCAGGCATACTTAGATGTTCGTAACTTATCAATAAGCGAGAAAACACAAAAGTCTCATAAAACTGCAATACAATGTTTTTCAAGTGGAATTTACGAACTTTACGAAAATGGAAAATCTACTTCGAAGCAGTCGATAGAGGTGTATGAATGAAAAATTAAAGCAAACGAATGAAAAAAATTACTGTTGACATATGTTCCATTTTCAAATAAGACGTTTCTAAAAAAATTATGTAAAATAATGATAAAAAAGTAATGTAACCGGCCAGTGCTACGGAAAAATATAGTAATTCTTCCTTTTTTTTGTGTTCCGCTAATTCTGCCGGTGTGTGTATAAATTGTCATGTTTGTGTACGATAGCGCAATAAATGAATATTGTATGTTACCACATAAATGATAGTACTATACTGATAACATAACATAACTTCACGCCTGTATCCCCGAAGGGGTAGGCAGAGGTGTATTTACTCACCCACGATTCGCCAGTTATGTTATGGTCCCAATGTAATAGGGGGCGAGCCTATTGCCATCTACCGGGCACATTATTAAGCGAGCGATAATTAACATTTATTAATACACACATAACTACGAAAAGTCAGAGGTGTGGGCCCGGGGCGACTGGGGATCGAACTCGAGACCTCGTCTCAGCAGTCCGTTACGTCCGCCACTGGGCTATCGCCGCCCATCTATACTGATAATTAAAGAAATTCGTGCAAAATTATTCCCTTACCATTCCAAAATATCAAAAATGCACAACGTTAATATCCAAGTTTTCACTTCTGCCGGCACTCCCGGAGTGCAACCCGTCATTTTTTTTTTTTCATTTTATAAACTGTCTATCCCACCTGTCACACACCACTTTTAACTGTTGAGCTCGAGGTCCGTTTGTTTCTGATTTATAGGTTCGCTATTACGGGAACGACTGCCGTCTGAGATCCCAACCCTGAGAGCAAAGCCTGCGCCAGAGCCTCGTCCGTTGTTTAGGACATGCACTGACTTACAGGTGAGGTTAGCTTGGGTCTCAAAGACGTTGGTAGAGCCCTGAAGACCCCAGCACATCAATCCCAACTGTGACTGTTGGTAATTACAAGTAATGATTACCATCCCAGCTCCAGTCCCGGTACTTTGGAGCTGCTGTCTTACTTTTATATTGGCTTTTATGGGAGCGAATGCCGCCTGACTGACTTGGGGTCCCCATTGATTTTCCAGCTTCGATGATAATTCTTTTTTTATATTTGAAATAGGTATTATGTACAAGAAAATGTAAAATGGTGGACTTAATGCGAAAGGCATTATCTAGCAGTCTACCATGGGGTGATGCAGAGATAAATTGAAGTCCACCATAAACTACTACAGATTCACCTATTACTCTTTCCTTACCAAAGTAAAGCAGGTATAAACAAGTAAGTCGATATACCTACACCGATCTAATAATCAATCGAAAGTGGTATTATAAGAAAGATATGTGGTGATACCACATATACCAAGCACCATCTAGCGACAATGAGTTCAACTACTTCGATACTACTACGTCACTACCAATCCTGAATCGCGAAAGTGAAGTTCGCGCGCTGGTATAATATATATACAACATCCCAACGACAACCGTTGGGCCGCAGCCCGCCAGGCGTGATCACCTTGCCTGGTCGGAGGATCCTCCCTTTGTATTGGAGAAACATCACATCCTGTTCCTCCACAGATAATTTAATTACAAACGTATCGAGGTATATTTTCTATCTTAAAACTATCAGTTTGAATAAAAAAATCCAATTATCAAAAGACTATTAAAATTAATTTAATAAAAATAGCCTTGAACACTTTTCGACCCGCAAGTCATAAGCATGTTAATAGATGGATAATATTTGATTTAAAATATATTCCATCTGGTTATCAGTTGGGTGAAGCTTCATCAGCTCTTCGACTATAACAAAGACATCGTGCAGTTATACGAAAGATAAGATCAAAAGAAACATGGAGATGTAAACATTCTAAAAATATATCCAGTCATCAATATAAATAAGTCACAGTCGGGATTAGCTGTCAGGAGAGCATTGTATACGGAAACTTCAGTTGAATGATATCTTTACTTTTTTTTTTGTTACGTTTGTAATCCGCCACGGGCTTCACCCAATCGGTGCCAACAATGGGATGGGCGGACCGGAATCAGACTGACTTAAACCACACGGTGTCCTCCACAAGTGCCCATTGCAGGGCACCTCGGGTAAGACCTATCCAAAAGGATAACCCCAGGGTTACCGGCGAACTTTGGTCGCCTTCGTGGCCCAGGCATGTGTAGGATACACACGACACGCCTCCTTATTGGCCTGCTTCTGTAAGGATAGATGGATGAATAAATATGATGCAGTTTTTTTTTATTAGAAAGGTCTTGGTCAGACTTAAAATCTGCCGTATGTTTGATTGTAATTGGTTATTAATAAAAATAAATAAGAAACACCCAGATCCATGCAAATATACTTATGTACTATTCATGCATTCAAATATATGCACTGAGTGGGAATTGAACTTACAACCTATGATGTAGCAGTCGCACCCTCCACAGCGACCGACGCCACAATGATCGACAAACTACAGCAATTGAACACTACATTTTGAGAAACCGTTTTAAATTATATTTTTGTTACCGACTTCAATATAAATTTTTAAAACTAGGTCACTTGCAAAAAATTGATTTGGGATTTGTAAATATCATAGGAGTTACATATTGGATTCGGAATTGTATTGCAGATTATACCGGTTATCCGTTTTCATTTCCATTGTGTGTGGCAAGCAAGAACATAGTTTGCGTTCCCCAGCGAGCGCTACGGTAATTCAACGGAACTTTTATTGAAAATTTGATCTAGGCAGAAAACAAAGTTACATATATTATGATTATGAACTTAGATAACTTGTTTTGTACTTTTGTCGCTAATATTACCCATACTTATAAATGCTTTAATTTTCTCTATAAGATAAAGCAAAAAGTTACACTAAGTTTTGTGTAAGACTAACTTAAAAACCTTTTTTTTTCGACCTCCATGATCGGTGCCTGAGGACGGCAGTTGGCCGACTCGCTGTCCTTACAGAAGCAGGCCAATATGGAGGCGTGTCGTGTGTTCTACACACATCTGCCAACTCACCGTCTCGGCATCAAACTCGACTCCATAGGCGAGGCTGGGATGGCGGTCAAAGTCCACCGGTAACCCTGGGGTTTTCCTTTCGAGGGCCTACCCGGGGTGTCCTTGGGAAGGACACCGTGAGGTTTTAGTCGGTCCGATTTCGACACGCCCATCCCATCTTTGACACCGATGGGGTGAAGCCCGTGGGGAAACTTAAAATCGTTGTCCTGTGATATAGACATTTTACAGAAGTATCTTTATTCGATGGATATAGATTTCGTTGGCAAGGTAAAGTACAGTCAACGACAATAGTGGCTTAACATATTCTAATTTATTAATCACTTTAGCTCTTAAAATTTTCATAAAATAATAAATAAAACATGAAATATATTAACTTTTTCCTCATAGGATTATAAAACTACATGTATATTCATTATGGGGTATTCAAATTCCAATGTAAAAAATGTTTGTAAACATTTAAGTGCTCATCTACATTTGTCATTGACTGTAAATTATATATAGTAAAACGTATTATTATGCCCATAAAGAACTTTTGTGATTTAGTAAAGATTTTGAAAAGATTACAAAAAGTGACTAGAAACTTATACAAGGTCAGAAACCAATGCATATAACTGTGTTTTTGTATTAAACATAAACTCTTTTTAGTTGGATATTAAATCATCATCATTCTCATAGGTATTTCCCAGTGACGTCCAAAGTGTGCATTTTGGAGCCTTGGGTCAGCTTATTGTTTTGGGTTAGTTTGTTAGCTTTTCCCAGAGCAACTACCTTCTGACCTCCCAACCCCGAGATACAGGTGCATCGACGAGCAGTTGAGGTTGATTTGGGAGCCGTAGATCTTAATGGGTGCCTATACACCCTAGATTATTGTTAGTATTGATCTTGAAGTACTAAAATGATGGAAGAGTAATTTTTTTATTATAAAATGAGTGTAAGAGGATATCACATTACAAATACAATTACGATACTATTTTTATTTATTGTTAACTTGTGGAATCCCCCACGGGCTTCACCCCATCGGTGCCAACGATGGGGCGGGCGTGTCGAAATCGGACCGAATAAAACCACACGGTGTCCTCCCCAAGAGTCCATTGCCGGGCACCCCGGGTAAGCCCTCGAAAGGATAACCCTCGGGTTACCGGCGGACTTTAACCGCCACCGCGGCCCCGCCTGGTGGGGTCGGGTTTTATCCCGCGAATACTTACCTTATTTGTATGTTTTCATGAGTAGCTAGAAAGTAGGATGTAATTTTCAGTAATCATCATCAGCCTTTTTAAACAAAACCCAACCTTCCAGACTAGATCTTAGAATTTTCCCAATTGCTACTACTTTATTCCTAATGACCCAAATACCACTATGTATCGTCTCAAAGCTTGAGCTTAAAACTTTTTATCTGAACCAGATTAGTAAGCAAATGTATTCTGTAATCTCTTAACGCTGATCATATTTCATATCCGTAACTTTAAGATTTCACACTTGAAACTGTGTTGATTCAGATGTAGCACTATCATCTTCTTATATATATAAAAATGAATTGCTGTTCGTTAGTCTCGCTAAAACTCGAGAACGGCGATTTGGCTAATTTTGGTCTTGAATTATTTGTGGAGGTCCAGAGAAGGTTTAAAAGGTGAATAAATATGGAAGTTGTTATCGATTGAGGCAGTACGAAGTCTGCTGGGTCAGCTAGTTTTAAAATAATATAAAAGTGCGCTTCTGCAATGGGTAACTAATGATTCATATTATGACAGAAATGAAGTCACAGTAAAAATGCAATAAATAACATCAACAAGCAATATGTGATCATCTATACTATACATATAATACAATCGTAACGAGGTTAAACCGTACATTGAATATTTTTCCAAAAGATAATTGATGTGAGTTCTAGGAACGATAACGATTCCGTTTGTCGGTTTTTCTGTTTGTCGGCTTTTTATTATCGATGTCCGAGCATCACTTGAAAATCGCTGAACAGATTTGGCTGAAAATTTGTATGAACCTCATCTATGGCATGTGTGATCCATAGGAGCACTAGAGCAGAATCAGTCGAAAGTATTATTGAACACTATAGTCCGTCAAATCTAAGAAGTACCGTTTGACAGTTCTGACAATTGAATGATAGGGATGGGATGAAAAAATCGATTACTATAATATCCGAACTTTGAGAGATCGATTACTATAATATCCGAATTTTAAGAAATCAATTGTTATAATTAAATAAAAGAAATGTTTAGGATATTTTTTTATTCACTACTAGTACTAGTATCGTCGTCTTCGTCATCATCGTCATTTAAATTAATGACCAGTTGATTGTCCATTACATTATCAAAGTGTACGTCTCTTTCGAAGTCGTCCATTATTATTTTCTTTGTTTTTTGTACTACTTTACTCCAATCTTCCTGTGTAACTTGGGCACATGCTTCCTTTAATAAACCTTCCATTTTCTTGACACTGAAGGGTGGTTTTGTGTTGTGTCTTGCTGCATAACCTGTAAAACAATAATGTAACTATTTGATAGCAGACGAAAACCATTGTTTAAATTATAAATGTTAGAAGTACTCGTGTTATTATTATAATATTATAAAATATTACCTTTAACTTGGGCCCAAATCAGTTCAATGGCATTATATTGGCAATGGTACGGAGGAAGTCGTATGACTTTGTGCCCGTGCTCTTCGGCCAATTGGTCAATTACATATGTCGGTTTTGGTGGTTTATGCAATTTCACTAACTGTAATAATTCAGCTTTTAATAGTGACATGTCGGCATCCACTCCTTTTCTTTGCAGCCATGCCACCAAATCTGCTTTCTTATTGGCTGACGTAGGTGCTTTATCAATTTGCACAGAGTGGTATGGGGCATTATCCATTATAATTGTGCTGTTAGGAGGGATATTCTGTAATAAATTTAAGAACCACTCTCGGAACCTTACTGCGTCCATTTCTTCATGATACTCTTTAGTGCTTTTGGATTGGAAAGCTAATAAAGAGTTTTCCACGAAGCCTGTAGACGCTGACCCAGCATGGCATATTATGAGGCGTCCACCTTTTCCTATCGGCACCTTCGAGCACGAAGCTTCAGAATCATCAGTCCATGTTTTCGGCACAGAATGGTTGGAATTTAGCCAAGTTTCGTCCAAAAATATTACATTATCCCAGTTTATAATTTGTTTAACTTCGCGCAGGAATGTTAGTCGCTGCATAATTATGTCATGTCGCTCCATAACAATTTTTCGTTTGTCAACTTTTTTGTATCTGAAGCCAATTCCTGTTATTACCGTTCTCAACGACTCTATGCTTCCCTTATACAGCCCGGCATCTTTTAAAGTTGCACATAACTTTGCCAATGTTGGAAATTCGCCTCTTGTAAAATACCCGTATATATGGTTTCTAATAGCATGACTATCGAATTCATCGATGCCTGTCACAGGTTTATTTCTTTTTCGTTTTTTCGGTGTGTGAAGTACGTTACTGTCACTCCCCGAAGGCCCATATTTTTCACTTAATATTTTGCCAACGGTGCGGCTACCAATACCGAGAGCTTCACCGACGCGATCCCGAACTTGTGTAACTGGCAGTAGAAGTCCACCATTTTGAGATTCACGCTCAAAATACTCGTGTAATTTCACCACCAATTCACGAGCCTGGCTGTTCAAAGTACGTCCTCTTTTCGACATTATTAATAAACACTTGCTTAGTTCGGAGTCCAGTATAAATATTGCCAAGGTAAACGGATAAAGAATGATCAGTCCAGAAAAGTAATAGCCAAGTCACAAATTGTAAAACACAAACGAGAAAGCAAGTACGCGCACAGTCAGCTTCCAAGATGGCGAGAGACTGCTGACGCCGAACCGACCGAGCGGACCGCGTGCGCTTGTAGTTGGCAGTGTTGCCAGAAAAAAAAAATTGTAGAGACTTGGACACCTGCGATTTTGCCTATTGACCTAAAAATAATTAAATTAATTTATTTTAGGGTATCTGTGTATTCAGTGCATTATGCGGTCGCGCAGTAACGTCGTTAATTTATAACATCAGGCAACAACATTTTTGTGAATGGGTTCTACATACCTTATTTTTATTAGTTTTAGACGTAGAAATAAGACTTAGAAGAAAAAATTGTAATTGTAAAATCAATGGATGTGCTTGTTAAAAATTTGTTTATTTCTCTGTAATATGCAAACCCATACTATCATATACAAAAATAAATGTAAAAAACACTATCCCTGACTCCATTTACTATTTCGACAGCGTTAGCGCGAGAAACCCCGACTTATTTGGGCGCGAAAATCAAAAATCGACAAATCGCTTTCGACAACTTTTTAAAGAAGCAAATATATTTGATTTATAAATACGTATTTTTGGTGAATGGGTTTTATCTCATATTTTACGATTACATAACTATTTAGTTATGTAATCGTAATATGTGAGATAAATCCCATTGACATGAAAAAATATTTGTTTGGTTGTCAAGTGTAATTTGTAAATAATACATTCGATTTTTCGTATATGTAAACGATTTTTTTGCATACAAGTGTATCCGAAGAGTCGCAACACTACGTGCAGTGACCTAACTACGTAACTTTGTAATGAGGTCAAGAATATAACTATTAGAAATTATTTACTGTGTAAATATGTGTTATTTTGCTTTGTTTGAAAGTTTTCAATTACATTTAGATATTAAGAATTGTACAGTACAGATACAATAATGAAATCTTTCTAAATTCATGGTTTTATGAAAAAGGTTATCGAAACTGAATAATGTACGTATGAACAAAGTTGTTTCGGTTTGAAAAATATGAAACGTCAAACGGTACCTCTTAGATTTGATGGACTGTAATTTTATTATTACTAGGTAAATCTTTACGAAATAGTAGTAGTTCGTAGTTCAGCAGAACTCGTTTATGATCAAAATCCAGACTTATAACTCATCACGCTATGCCTGAAAGGTAATGAGCAGTAAAATATAAGTTGATAACAGACGCATAAACATTTCATAATGAATATGATCACGCTATTATACTAAGGAATCGGGCAGAATTGATTTCGTTGTTACATATTTCTCCATCTATTTCGAACGAATTGTCAATGTAAAACGATTGCACCACATCACTTCATCCGGCCGGTTAAGTAAAATAACCTAATACTCAGTGATAGTATCGAGACTAAGAAACTTAACATACCTTGATCTATTCCGAACTTAACGCGTACGAATTCGTAGGCAACAGCTAGTTAAACACTGAAGCTGAGCGCTCAATAGAGATAAGAAAGTCTTAAGACAGACTATTGTTCTACAAAAACAAATGAAAATAAGCACACTTCGATCAAAACAAAACTGTCTAATACAATTTTTTTCCTGTGGTAATCCCCTCAGATACCCCCCCCCCCCCCCCGGACAGCAGGGGCGGTTATGTCGGGTTTGAACCGACTAAAACCGCACGCCGTCTCGAGTCTTCAGACGCCGAGGTGTAAGGTTGCCCATAGGGCCATTTCCCTCTAACCCCGACTGACCCTGAGCCATCTCCGGTTTCAAGATGGCCCCCTAACTGTCTAATACCTCCTAGTGACGTCACGATAAGTCTATCGTAAGACTGACGTGTCTCTAAACCTAAATTTGGTTATAAATATTCAATGCAATTTTGAAGCAATTAGTGTGCTAACTTCTCCTATAAACTTAGAACGTAGTTCGCAACAATTACGGTAGATGGCTCCGGCGTCGCCCCGAGATTTATATAATATATCGGAGAGTTTCGAATATCTGGGACGTGTCTAGGTAGCTCAGTTGGACAGAACATTCCCCCTGTAAGTGACTGGTCACGGACGACTGGTAACATAACTTCACGCCTGTATCCCCGAAGGGGTAGGCAGAGGTGTATTACATAACATTTTTCTAAGAGCTACACAAAGTGCAAAGGTCAAGTTCAGCAATAAATTCTATCGTTGTAAGACCGATTAGAGTTTCTGTTAAATCTCTCAAACAGCTATCGATGAATAGACACACCCCTTAAGATTTTCAAACAGTCCATTTATTCCCGTTAACCAAGAAGCATGTACTTCTAGCTTCCTCGTGTTAAATGACAGTAGGTATATATACCTTTTTTTTTTTTTATCGTGCGGAAATCCCTTCGGATACCCCCCCGACCTTTTTTTTTCGCTTATTCTTTTTTTTTTCGTGCGGAAATCCCTTCGGATACCCCCACGCCGGCCAGCGGGGGCGGTTAATACTCCATTTGGTTAGGTACTTAAAAAAGGTAAACAAGAAAAATGGCGTATTTCAGAGATTGTCAACCTTTAATGACAATAACGTTCTATAAGGATAAGTATCCTTGGGCCACGTTTCCTCAACAAACTTGAATATGTTTATTACAGTTTGTTTCTCTGAAGACCAAAGAGGTACGTCTCTTGATACGTTTCTTCTTCGGAGATGGAAATGAATGGGATCTAGGACGACTAGTACCAGATTCAGGATCACCCATTTCCATAGTTAAACCAACAAAACAATTAACAAAACTACTAACAACTATAACAATAAAAACTATAACAATAACAGAATTAACAGTACAGAAACACAAAATTTTAACAATATACGAACTGCGAATAGACTTTGACAGTCACGCACGTATGGCGCGATCTGGAAAAAACTGTTTTCAATACCTGTCTTTTTAGTTTCTTTATGGCACAGTGCAATACTTTTTAAAATCATTTTAAATAATATAATTATTATGATTTTTCAGCTTAGGAAATAATAATTGCAACTTAAGCTTATTAAACAAAGTAGTTAAATATAAAAAAAATATAAGAGAAGAAATGGATTTTAAGTTCTAAAATGATTTATTTTGGTTTCTTTTTATTTCGGAACGAAAAATGCCCCTATAAAAGAACCCTTTTTACGATTTGTTTACCTTTTTTTAAGTACCTAAACAAACGTAGTGTAGTGAACTTCTCAAGCTGAACTCTATATCAGAATGTTCTACAGGTTATTTCACACACCACGACACAGTCACAAAGACTTACATAGGTAGTGCATATTCCCCGAGGGGGCCATCCCCCGAGGGGGTCATTCCCGAGGGTGCCATCTCCCCGAGGGGGCCATCTCGAAACCGGAGATGGCCCAGGGTCAGTCGGGTGCGAGGGATATGCTCTATGGGCAACCTTACACCCCGGCGTCTGTAGACCCGAGACGGCGTGCGGTTTTAGTCGGTTCAAGCCCAACATAACCACCCCCGCTGGCTGGCGGGGGGGTATCCGAAGGGATTTCCGCACGAAAAAAAAAAAAGTAGTGCATATTACGATTGACAACCTCTGTGGGGTAGCGGTAGAGCATTCGACTGCTAAGTCCGAGGTCGCGGGTTCGATTCTCGCTCATTGCAAATATATATATTTGCATTGGTGTGGTTGTTTCTATGTATCATATGTATTTATTTACAAAAAAAAGTATCCAAGCATATTTATCCACTTTCTAGAACCAATATGACAAGTTCTGCTTAGTTTGAGTCTAAATGGCGACCTGTAATATGTCCTAGAATATTTAAATTATTAACAAAATTCTTATTTTTAGGGATTTTCTTTAGAAAAGCCCTATTGCTAAGGAGTTGTCGTCGACGTCGTCGTCGTTGCCAATTTTCTGTCACGGTTTTGGGTAGGAAGGAGATGAGCTATCGAGTTGCTGTTTTCGGTAATAGATTCGTGCTGGGGTGAACCATTGCAAGATAAAAAAAAACGCAAAAAATCGCAAAAAACAAAAAAACGCAAAATCGAAAATCCCTTGTATTTGGCTGAGCTCGTCTCAGGAATTCAACTTGTTTTAATTTCAAACAGGGTATTTCTGTTTAATGAAAACCTACAACAAATAATTTTTTACAAAAAAAAATTATATCAGCTTATGTTAGTGATCACAAACTTTTTGGATGTGTGTATGTGTGACGATACCACATATACCCAGCGCCATCTAGTGACAACAAGTTGAACTACTTCGATACTACCTCGTCACTACCGATCCTGAATCTCGAAATTGCATAGCTTATCACATTCCAACTTACCAAACAGCTCTAAAGCTCTAAAACCTTACATGAAGTAATAAAACCAAAAAATTAAAAATGGTAAATTTGTCCTCTGAAGATTACAAAAGATTACATGAATTATATTAATTGATTTACTAAATTGGTTAGTGGTCAGTAACTTGTAACATAACATAACATAACATTACTTCACGCCTGTATCCCCGAAGGGGTAGACAGAGGTGTATTACACACCCACGATTCGCCAGTTATGTTAAGGTTCCAATGTAATAGGGGGTGAGCCTATTGCCATCTACCGGGCACATCATTAAGCGTGCGATAATTAACATTTATTAATGCACACATAACTACGAAAAGTCAGAGGTGTGTGTCCAGGGCGACTTGGGATCGAACTCGAGACCTCGTCTCAGCAGTCCGTTACGTATGCCACTGGACTATCGCCGCTTGCAGTAACTTGTGAAAACGATTTTACCTCAAGCCACCTTTGACGTAAATGTTAGGCATAAAACATTCCTGGGGTGTGTGTTGGGTAACCTCCTCGAGTGTCGCTCCGATTCCGATCCCGCTGCAGTCCGGGGGGAACGGAATCGGAGCGGCCGGTACACCCTGGGCTTCGTCATCGCACTTCATCTTACTAATAGGGTCCCGTTTTACCCTCTGGGTACGGAACCCCAAAAAGAAAACTTGCAATTTAACTTATATCTTGTCAAAAACACAGCACTATAAGTCTACTTAGCATCTTTAAAATAATACAGATTACATTTGTATTTTGTTCCATTTCTCCACATACATTGATCGTACCAAAACTACCTGCTTTCGTCCACTTTCCCCCCAGTGGGCCCTTTAAAGTGATGACTTGCGAGCCCTATCGCCATACAAAACCAACTATAGAAAATTGTCCCTCTAATTATGTATTCCCAAGTACTACTTCAGTTGATAAGGGAGCTATTGAGCCCCATCTACGTATATTAAGTCCTTAATTACCGTTTTCCTTGGAACGTCACCTAACGTGGGTTTTAGATTAAAGGCAGTTTAATCTACAATTCAAATGCCGCAATGGAATTCAAATGGAGAGATACCCTCATTTGAGGTTTAGCATTTAAATGTACTAGTAGGTATTTGTCATGACTTATTTTGTTAATCATACAATATTCCTGTTTACAAACTTCTATACTATTGGAAATTTTGATATTGTAAATTAGTTTTTTTTTTAAAGACGATTAGTAACCGAAATTACTAATATACCCCCTAACCCCTCTAGCTAAGCTAAATTGCTTGTGTTAGGAGTGGGTACACGTCGGTAGTGTAATAGTCAGGATTCGAACTCGGGACCTCTCGATCGTAGGGTTGACTCTTTAACCACTAAACTACCGACGCTCTTTACATTCTTTACATTGGAGAATAAGAATTGGAGAATCTGGGTCTTTACATTGGAGATATTAGTAAAAATCGGCCAAGTACGAGTCGGACTCGCGCTCCAAGGGTTCCGTACCATTATGTATACACTGGGAGCCTCTTAATTTCTTTTATTTTAATTTAATTATTTATTTTTGAAGTGAGTATGCAACTAAATATTCTCAGAATTTGTCTAGTTATGAGATACAGCCTGGTACCGGACGGACAGACAACGTAGCCTTAGTAATAGGGTCCCGGGCTCCGTACCCAAAGGGTACGGAGCCCTAAAAACACTTGGGTTATGTTAAATTATCGATTCTGAATTCAGCAACTTTTTTCTTGGAATTCTTGTCTGTTTATAATAATATAATATAATAATAATATTTATTTAAGGAACCAAAAACTTAAAATAGTTACAGGAAACACATATTATAAGACACAATTTATATGACACAGGTACATATGAATTGAGATTCATTTCGTAAAAATAAAAAGCTATGTTTACAAGTGTGATGAGCCCTGCTTCTTACACTAGGAATAAACCTGTTACATAAGTAGCAGACGTAGCAGTCATCGGTCATTATGTTGGGTATTCAAATTATTTAGATAATAGCGAGTATACCATGTGCATTAGGGTGTGTGTGCATGTACGTACATTTGCGTTCACTTGTGCATATCTGCGAGGTTGTGTGTGTGTGTGTGTTTCGTGTGTGCGTGTGTGTGTGTGTATGTGAGGATGCGCGTATGTGTGTGTGTATGAGACAGAGAGAGAGGGTGCGTGTGCATGCGTAAGTCTATGTGTGTGTGTTTGTTCGCGATGAACGCAAAAACTACGCAAAAACGCAATTTTATTAGAAAGGTCGTGGTCAGACTTAATAACTGTCGTATGTTTGATTGCAACTGGTTGAGCAGAACCTTGGTTGATCAAAAATAAAATCATCGGTTACTTTTAATTTAAATCACGATAACCGATATCCAAGCGCGCGGAGCTGTGGGATCCAGCTAGTAAAACATATATTTAGAACACGTAGGTAGTGCTACAATAATTTATTCAACAATTTCTCACACATTTATATGTGAATTACTTGCACCTAACATGAATTATGCTAATATTCTTAGTAGAATAGTGACATCTGTCGGAATGTTCACGGACAATATAACTAAGACAATTAAATTATAAAGTTAGGAGCTCTGCTCTCGAATTAGGACGCTTTTACAGAAGTAGGATGCCAAGCTGTATTTCATTATTAAAATTCTGTTATTTTTATTGAATTAATTAACACAAATGTTGTTCACATTGCTCTATATACAGACATTTAGGTAATAATGTGTTTTGGGCATAAAAAAAAAATATCCTGCCAAACTATTACTAATAATGAAGAAAATATCGGTATTGACTACAATAATTGAAATAAACAAATAAGCTAAAATGAGGTATACCGGGGGGGGGGTATCCGAAGGGATTTCCGCACGATAAAAAAAAAAAAAAAAAAAAAAAGGTATACCGTTGTACCGGGATAGATTTACAACTCTCCCGGACCGCTGAGACCCGCAACATGCTCGCCGCTCGTCGCAGGCGACTCAGGCGCCGGAGGTTGCTTAACGACCTCCGTCCTTCATGAGCGCAGGCCTGGGGGTGGTAGGTGAGGCCGTCTGTAACCCCAGCAGAAGCAGGCCGGGACGGTGGGGGGACTAGCGCCCCTCCCCCAAACCGGGGCAAGACAGGGACACCGTGGTCCTAACCCGAGGGGGCCATCTCGAAACCGGAGATGGCCCAGGGTCAGTCGGGGTGCGAGGGATATGCTCTATGGGCAACCTTACACCCTTACATCTGTAGACCCGAGACGGCGTGCGGTTTTAGTCGGTTCAAGCCCGACATAACCGCCCCCGCTGGCCGGCGGAGGGTATCCGAGGGGATATCCGCACGAAAAAAGAAATAATGGTATACCGTTGTAATTCAGATAACATGAGGATTTAATCAATATTACTATTGTTCTTAAATATATATTATATCAAAATATATCTCAATATTTATAGTGGGCCTAAACTTAGATTAATACCTAAAAAGTAAATTTTCACATTTTTTCAAGTCATTGTTATTTTGAACTGATACATAAATATTTCAACTATGACACATATCGCTTATTGATAAGTTCAGGACTTACTTAATAACATAACATAACATAACATAAACTCACGCCTATATCCCCCGAAGGGGTAGGCAGAGGTGCTAGCACCCACATTTCGCCAGTTTATGTTTAGGTCCCAATGTAATAGGTGGCGAGCCTATTGCCATTAACCGGGCACTTATAAACCTGCGATAAATACACACATAACTTCGAAAAGCATCGAAAAGTCATTGGTGTGTGCCATGGTAAAACCTGGGATCGAACCCGAGACCTCGTCTCAGCAGTCCATTACCCATACCACTAGGCTACCGCGGTACCAAAATTAAACACCTTATTTAGGTTTTTGTTTTGTTCTACCTACTTATTTAATTGGATGTCTATAGAACTAGTGCAAAGAAATTGGACTTTGGTTCGGATTCAATCCTTTAGACGGACTATTGAAAATTGTGGCTAGTAATGATTTTTTTTTAACTTAATCTCTTTCTTTAAAGACTTCAGCTGCGTTTGAAGCAAAACAATTCTTTACGCGGTGTAAGATTCAGATATGACTGACTGGACTGGATTTGATGTATCTAGTCTACATATGATGGAAACACGGATTTCACATAAACATACTTATAATTGCGCACACTTTGTATTCAATCATTCAATGAGTCTATCGCAGTTCTCTGTTGGCTTCTCTCAATATACACCATAGCTTTTATACAATGGCTGAACGAAATAAATTAAGAAAATATTTATTGACGCTGTACTTAAATAATGATATTACGTTTTTTTTTTTTTTTATATTTCGGACACGTCAATTTGACTTCACCTCACCTGATGATAAGCTGAAGGTAAAGTTTCAGGAAAGAGGGTCACCATTACATACATGTACCATGTTAACAATGGTGGCAATCAGCTTGATGGCCTCATCAGAAGAGGATTGTCGTCGCAGCACCGCGTGACACCCACCGGTCCCACTAGTGCTGCGACCACAATCCACCTGCCCGGCTATGCACTTGCTGACCCCTGAACGCAATCAAACCGAAATTGGATTACTATTGAGGGTTTTTCGCAATCGTGCACGGTGGTACCTACTCGGCCGAATTTTGTGAAATTTGTGTCATCAAATTTCTACCACCAGTAACATAAGTCTATAAGCTCTACATAAGTGCTAAAATTGCATTAAACTGTATTCTTGCTTGCTCACTTTCAATGAGCATTATACTGTGTTCTCACAATTGCAAACTGGCGACGGCTTTTTCTGCATTTTTAGGGTTCCGTTGCCAAATGGCAAAAAACGGAACCCTTATAGATTCGTCATGTCTGTCTGTCTGTCCGTCCGTATGTCACAGCCACTTTTTTCCGAAACTATAAGAACTATGGTGTTGAAACTTGGTAAGTAGATGTATTATGTGAACCGCATCAAGATTTTCATACAAAAATAGAAAAAAAAAACAATAAATTTTGGGGTCCCCATACTTAGAACTGAAACTCAAATATATTTTTTTCATCTAATCCAGGGGTCTCCAAACTTTGAAGCCTTCGGGCCATAATGATTTTTTCTGTTTGTTCCAAGGGCCAAACCAGTTTTAATTTTTCTGCCCATAACTATATTTCTAGACTAGACTAGAATAGTCGCAAAGTGCGCGACCTAAGCAAACTTACGCTTTTTTGCATTTCAATTATTATTGTGTATTGTGACACTTCACGACATCTAGTGGCGAGTAGTGGTACTATGTACTATCTATTTCAGCTACCCGCTAACAGGTGGCATTCGTCGTAATTAAATATTTGGAATTACCGCGTTGGTTCAAGAAAGTTCTAGTTCTGGCTAGTGTATTCCGATCACTTCGAGATGGCAGTAATTGCATATAAAAAGGCTAGCGGCGCTACCGCGAGTCAGTCTGCGTAGGAAAGGCGAAGGAAGCGAAACTGTCTATCTCTATTGTGAAATAAAGTAACACCCGTGCTTAAAAGTATTTTGATTTTACTTATTGTTTTTATGTGTGATTTGTTAGTATGGAAAAGAAGCGAAAAATCGACAGTGAATGCAGAACGTTCCAAGATAAATGGAACTTTCAGTATTTTGTGATTGAGTCCAGTAATAAGGCGATATGTTTAATTTGTAATGAAACCATAGCTGTTCTCAAAGAATATAACATTAAACGACACTATGAATCGAAACATCTTCAAAATTACTCCAAGTATACAGGAAGTTTGCGGACGGAAAAATTTTCAGCTTTGAAACGCGGACTCAAATCGCAGCAATGTTTGTTTACCAAAGCGAATACTGAACAAGAGTCTGCAACTCGCGCCAGCTTTCGTGTGGCTCTTGAAATTGGAAAACGTGGCAAACCATTCACCGATGGAGAAATGATAAAAAAATGCTTGATTGCAGTAGCCGAAGAAATATGCCCCGAAAAGGTAAATTTATTTAAAAGTATCAGTTTGTCAGCAAACACTGTGGCTCGGAGGGTGCAAGACATCGCAGAAAATATATCATCTCAACTGTCTGACAAAAATGGACATCTTGAGTGGTTTTCTCTAGCATTGGATGAGTCAACGGATGTGTCAGATACTGCTCAGGTGTTGATTTTTATTCGCGGAGTAGATAAAAGCTATGAAGTGTATGAAGAACTTCTTGATATTGATAGTATTCACGGTACGACAACTGGGGCAGATATTTTTAAGGGAGTTGAAAATGCCATTATTAAAAAGAACCTTCGATGGATAAATTTGAAATCTATAACAACAACTGATGGAGGCAAAAATATGTGTGGTAAAAATAAAGGAGTGGTTGCACTTGTGTCAAAGGCTGTAGATAATGATGGTGGTTCAAAACCATTAGTCTTACATTGTATCATTCATCAACAGTCCTTGTGCGGGAAATGTTTGGATATGTCTGAAGTTCTAAAACCAGTCACATCAGTTGTTAACTTCATCAGATCCACTGGGCTGAATCACCGACAATTCCGCGAGTTAATTCAAGAGATTGGAGAAAATGACTTACCATATCATACTGCCGTACGCTAGCTTAGTTGCGGAAAAGTCCTTAAGCGCTTTTTTGAACTTCGAGAAGAGATCCAAATTTTTTTAAATGAGAAGCAGCGCCCTTTTGCCGATTTAGAAAATAGTGAATGGATGTGGAAGTTAGCATTCTATGTCGATTTGACAAATCATATGAACGAACTGAATTTGAGGTTGCAAGGAGAAAATCAGCTTCTCTCTGATTTATACACCAATATCAAATCCTTCAGGCAGAAAATAATACTATTTCAATCGCAATTACGTAAAAAAAATTTCACACATTTTAAAACATGTGAAATATTCAGCCACACTACAGATACTGAATTTCCCGTCGATTTTGCAATCGAAACTTTGAGTGCTTTGAAGATAAATTTTGATACTCGTTTCTCAGATTTTGATGTCATTGCGAATGAAATTAAGCTTTTTCAAAATCCTTTTGATTCTGACATTGAAACCCTGGCTCCGGAAGTCCAAATGGAAATTATTGATTTACAGTGCAGTGATATGATTAAGAACAAGTATCAAAATTCATCTTTGCTGGAATTTTATAAGAGTCTTCCACTGGAACAATTTGATAATTTGCATAAATTTGCTCGTGGGTTGTTTTTTGTTTTTGGTACTACTTACTTGTGTGAGAAAACGTTTCCCAAGATGAAGTACACAAAGAATGTTTACAGATCTCAATTAACCGATGAGAATCTTAAATCTCTTTTGATAATTAGTACAAGTAAAATTGATCCACAACTACAAACTATTGTCGGTGGAAAATCACAATTACATAAATCTCATTAGTGTTTTTGTTTTACTGTGATTAGTGGGGTTCATTTCAATTATTTGTTAGTTATTAATATGCTTAAACTTAGATACTTAAGTTAAGTTTTCTGTGTCATCATTTCTGTCGTTAAGTTTTACCTTGCAAGTAAATAAAACTGAGTAATTATCATTCTGTGTTTTCTTCTTCAACTTATCACAGCAATAGTAACAACAATAAATCATTGGCTGTCGCGGGCCAGATTGATGACAATAAATCATTGGTTGTCGCGGGCCAGATTGATGACACTGGCGGGCCGCATTTGGCCCGCGGGCCGTAGTTTGGAGACCCCTGACTAATCCATACGTGTGTGGTATCTATGGATAGGTCTTCAAAATAATATTGAGGTTTCCAATATCATTTTTTTCTAAACTGAATAGTTTGCGCGAGAGACACTTCCAAAGTGGTAAAATGTGTCCCCCCCCCCCTGTAACTTCTAAAATAAGAGAATGATAAAGCTAAAAAAAATATATGATGTACATTACCATGTAAACTGCCAACGAAAATTGATTTGAGCGAGATCTAGTAAGTAGTTTTTTTTTAATACGTCATAAATCGTAAACCGCAATTTACCTTTCATTCAATCAACTCAAACATAAAAAAAAAAACATTATTATGTTACTTGCTGCTACGGAACCCTTAATGGGCGAGTCCGATTCGCGCTTGGCCGCTATTTTCATTCTTATTCACTCTTCTCGTACCTTTACTATTGCAAATGTTCGTATACAATGATTATCGCTTACAAACAAATGATAATGTATTGTTTTAATAAAAAAAAAACAATATTGTCTTATATTGCATCAAAGGTTAAAGGTCTTTTTAACCCTTTATTGTCAACAATGTACCTTACAAACGACTCCTTCTTTATCACACGGATACAAAACCGTGTAACACATGTGCTTGCCCAATACAAATATGTAATTGCAAAAAATCCAAAATTGGTTATTATTTTTTGTTTCTTTAGCAGACGTTGTACGAAATTAAATTGTTTTTAGTTTCCTAACCAGAGCCAACTCGGTTAGTTTCCTTCAAAACATTCATGAATCTTTTCTCCTTTTTTTTCTCTCATATCCATTCTGTTGTATTATCGTCTGTATCAAATACTACTAAAAATTAATAATACTAAATAATAATACTAAAGGGGCAGAAAGGTTCTAGAGTGGAGACCACGTAACGGCAAGCGCAGCGTAGGAAGGCCTCTCGCAAGGTGGACAGACGACCTAACGGATGCAGACCGCTACAGACCGGTCGAAATGGAAGTCGATGGGGGAGGCCTATGTTCAGCAGTGGACTTCCTACGGCTGATATGATGATGATGATGATGAATACTAAATTTAAAATAATACTCAAGATTGAGTTAAGCTGGCGGGTTGTACCTACACAGCTATTTATGTATTCAAGTGTATCATTAAAACAGTAAATGATACGATGTGATCAAATTAGAATAAATAAACTAATTTTACTTTATCATCACAATTTTTTTAATAATAAAATTAACAGAAACACAACACAATAGTGTTGTTTGTTTACAGTGTTATTGTGAACAAACAACCACACGGCCCTTCACATAGTAAGTAATTATTTCGCACGTGTTGAGAGATATAATAAGAAAAAGTAGGTAAAAAGGGCCTCTGGAAGTCTCACCAAATAAAGTAAATAATATTTAAAGCATGCCACTTAACGTCAAGTGGTAATTCCTCTTCAACCCGGCTTGTTCATGTTGCAAAAAGCGATTTATTTGCATTTTAAATATCAGTAAAACACTTTATACGTTGGATGAATTAAGTTCATGAAAAGTCACATAAAATTCACCAACGTCATTATTCTTTAGATGCGCGATAAAGTGATCGAATTGTAGGTCCGTGTCCGACAATAAAGACATATACACGATACAACAGATCTAAACAAGCAGCCATGATAAAAAGACCCTTACCTTTTTCCTTAAACACTTTATTATGGGACATTTCCGCTTGCCTTTCGAGAGACCCTTTGCAGGATTACTGATTGCCGTGGAGGGCAGCTGGTGAATTTTCTATATCTCTTAAGGAGAAAGGAATTGTGTATCTGTAATAAAAAATACAGACAGATATTAACCTTGTTGTAAGTAGATATTTGTAAGGCATTTGTCCCATATTTTCCTTTTGAAGTATTAGAAAGTTTGTTTAATAGTTGATACATATGAACAAACTGTAAGGTTTTCTTTTTTTATACTAGCTGCAAAAAAGGAGAATATTCTCAATTAGTAGTTTTTTTATATGTGGATGCTCAGAAATAATTTCTTATTCAATTTCAATGATTTTTGGTAGGTTTAAGGTTGATGGACGAGGCTATGGCCAAGGCTCTAAGGGATGGGAGGTCCAGGGCGGATTAGACGGCAGTCATTATAGTAAAAGTTTAGATTAACGAATAATCGAAGAAAAGAAAAGCGGACCAAATATATAAACTTGGATGCAACCGAGATTGGCACCCAAATGATGATGAACGCTCCCAAAATATTATATTCACCTTAAAACACATTCTCTTAGATATCAAATTCGTAGATCCTGCTCCTAACTTGATAAGCGCTTCATCTACATAGATGAAGCTCTTAATTAGTAGGATAACGACACCGACAGCGACATCCACCGTCGGTTTTAGATTAAAGCTGGCAAAATCTCCAATTCAAATGCTACGATGGAATTCAAATGAACAGGCGCTCCTACTACGAGTTGCTATAACTATGTGTGCTGGATTTACGAGTTTTATTTTGTTTCGCTTTAGTATCAAATGAAATGCAGAGTAGAGTTTATAACTGAGTTCGAAACTGGTGATTTGAGTAGTTTGTGAAGTAGTCTCGTTAAAATATCTGTTCTGGTATTTGGGAAAGTCAATGTTAAGGATGAGAATTGAACTATTTTTAATCTCGTTTTGTGTTAACTAGTGACCCCGTGGGTTGGTAGAAATTTGACCTATTTTTTGATTTTGTCAGAAAGTTAAATTTCATTGAATTTCTATTATCTATTATCTAACATGCGTGTATGTGTTCCAAATACATGGTAGTGTGTGTAATGTTTTATTTATTGATATAATGTATTTTTATGCATAATTTTTAAACAATATTAGCATTCTGCAGAGAACTGAGAACGTCTATATAACCTATAACTAGGCCAATGCTGGATGCGGCAAGCTGAAGACAGGGCGCTATGGCGCTCATTGGGGGAGACCTATGTCCAGCAGTGGACTAGCATAGGTTGATGATGCCAAATCTCATACTACTTCGTTTGCGCAACTTTCGTAAAAAGGGTTGTGGTACCTTCACATTCTACAATTGTAAAGTAGCTACGTCATACGTACATTGCAGATATTTAAAAAAAACCGGCGAAGTGCGTGTCGGTCTCGCCCATGAAGGGTAACGTAGCAGCAAGTATAATTTTTATATGTGAGTTGAGTGAACGAAAGGTAAAAAAAAACTACTTATTAGATCTCGGTCAAATCGAATTTCGGTGGAAGTTTACATGGTTTTAGTTTTATCATTCTCTTATTTTAGAAGTTACAGGGGGGGGGGACACATTTTATCACTTTGGAAGTGTCTCTCGCGCAAACTATTCAGTTTAGAAAAACATTAAGTATATTAGACACCTCAATATCATTTTTGAAGACATATCCATAGATGGGTATGGGTTTGAGGAAAAATAGTTTTGGAGTTTCAGTTCTAAGTATGGGGAAACCCACAAAATTTTTTGTTTTTTCTTCTATTTTTGTGTGAAATCTTAATGCGATTCACAGAATAACACTTACCAATTTTCAATAGCATAGTTCTTATAGTTGCGGAAAAAGTGGCTGTGACATACGGGCGGACAGACAGACAGACATGACGAATCTATAAGGGTTCCGTTTTTTCACATCTGGCAACCGAACCCTAAAAAAAAATACTTGGTTGCGTTAAATGAACGATTCTGAAAGCAAACATTTTTTTTTTTGGAATTCTTGTCTGTTTGTTTGTCTGCTTATCTGTCTGTTCGCGATGGACGCAAAAACTACTGAAAGAATTCGGATGTGGTTGTTTGTATTAGGAAGATCTTGGTCAGAATTAAAATCTGCCATATGTTTGATTGCAATTGGTCAAGTATAACCGGAGATATGACCAAAAAATTATAACCAATGTCCAACAGATTCTTTCTCCTGAGCTACCTCGGGACCTGATTTGTTTTTTTAATATTTTTGTTTAAATTATCATCATCATCATCATCATCTAAAGGTTGTTCCCGCTTTAATAGGTATAAATAGGTATGAAAGGCACTTTATTCCGCGCACCCTCAGGCTGTGGAATGATCTCCTTGCTGTGGCTTTCCCAAGCGACTACAATATGGGGTTCATCAAGAAGGGCATTAGAAGGTTTTTACAGGGTCGGCAGCGCGAGTGACGCCCCTGCTGTTGCTCACGTCCATAGGCCACGGTAACCGCTTCCCATCAGATGGGCCGTGAGTTTGTCTGTCACCTGTGTGGTATAAAAAAAATGCAAAGTTATCATTTCTGAGCCCAGGTCCGCTTATTCCTTCTCCTACATTAGATTTGGTTTATACGGCTTTTATGAAACGACTTCCATCTGACCTACCAACCGCGAGAGGAAAGCGTCATAAAGCGTCGGTAGCTTAGTGGTTAAGGAGTCAACCCTACGATCGAGAGGTCCCGGGTTCGAATCCGTGAAACGTGAACCCACTCCTAACACAAGCAATTAAGCTTAGCTGGAGGGATTACGGGCTATATTAGTAATTTCGATAACTAATATTCTTTAAAAAAAAAGCCTACCCCAGAGCCTTGTCCGTCAATCACCAGGTATACCAGTTTGCAGGCGAGGTCATGTGATGGGGTGCTGATACCCAAGATAGCTAGGGCGGGGCTTGGGTATATTCTAGTGTAATATGAGCATCTTCTTATAGATTAAGATCGGAAAAAGAGAACATCTAGGACGGGACTTCAACCCGCGGCCAGTCCCTTACAGGGGGAACGTTCTGACCAGCTGAGTCACCTAGACACGTCCCAGATATTCGAAATTCTCCGATATATTATATACGTCTTAAGGCGATACTAGAGCCATCTACCGTAATTCTTGCGTCCTAGATGTTCTCTTTTTCGCATTTAAACCTATAGGAAAAGTAAGCATACAAATTGCTTAAAAATTTGAATTGAAATAAGCATCTTCCGTTTTTAGGGATTTCCTTTAGAAAAGCCCTATTGCTATCGAGTTGTCATCGTCGACGTCTTCGACGTCGTCGTTGCCAATTTTCTGTCACGGTTTTGGGTATGAAGAAGATGAGCTATCGAGTTGCTGTTTTCGGTAATAGATTCATGCTGGGGTGAACCATTGCAAGATAAAATAAAATCGCAAAAAATCGCAAAAAAAAATAAAACAAAATCGCAAAATCGAAAATTCCTTGTATTCGGCTGAGCTCGTCTCAGGAATTCAACTTGTTTAGGGATTTTCTTTAGAAAAGCCCTATTGCTATGGAGTTGTCGTCGACGACGTCGACGTCGTCGTTACCAATTTTCTGTCACGGTTTTGGGTATGAAGGAGATGAGCTATCGAGTTGCTGTTTTCGGTAATAGATTCGTGCTGGGGTGAACCATTGCAAGATAAAATAAAATCTCAAAAAATCGCAAAAAAAAACAAAATCGCAAAATCGAAAATCCCTTGTATTCGGCTGAGCTCGTCTCAGGAATTCAACTTGTTTAGGGATTTTCTTTAGAAAAGCCCTATTGCTATCGAGTTGTCATCGTCGACGTCTTCGACGTCGTCGTTGCCAATTTTCTGTCACGGTTTTGGGTATGAAGGAGATGAGCTATCGAGTTGCTGATTTCGGTAATAGATTCGTGCTGGGGTGAACCATTGCAAGATATAAAAAAAATCGCAAAAAAAAAAAAACGCAAAATCGAAAATCCCTTGTCAATTCGGCTGAGCTAGTCTCAGGAATTCAACTTGTTTTATATCGCTGTAAAGATCGTCAGGAAAATGTGCCTCTTCAAATGGCACAATGAAATTAAAATTATCGTCGAAAAGTTTACTAAGTAGTAAAAATTTTATGCATGGTTTACTAGCTTTTATAAAACGTTTACTTTTATAGCGGTATACCTATCCTTTTCATATAATTGTATATCTCTGAATAGGCAGGCAGCATGATTGCGGCAATGGTGCGGAGCGCGAGCGCGTGGGCCGCCGCCACCTCCTTCTGCGAGCATGTGATGCTCGCGAAGGAGATGGCGGAGCGCGCCCGGGAGAGGTTCAGAACTCTCCCGGCCCGCCGAGCCCGCAACATGCTCGCCGCGCGTCGCAGGCGACTCAGGCGTCGGAGGTCGCTCAACGACCTCCGTCCTCCATGAGCGCAGGCCTGGGGGTGGCAGGTGAGGCCGCCTGTCACCCCAGCAGAAGCAGGCTGGGACGGTGGGGCGACTAGCACCGCTCCCCCAAACCGGGGCAAGACGGGGACACCGTGGTTCCCAAACCCGAGGGGGCCATCTCGAAACCGGAGATGGCCCAGGGTCAGTCGGGGTGCGAGGGATATGCTCTATAGGCAACCTTATACCCCAGCGTCTGTAGACCCGAGACGGCGTGCGGTTTTAGTCGGTTCAAGCCCGACATAACCGCCCCCGCTGGCCGGCGGGAGGGTATCCGAAGGGATTTCCGCACGAAAAAAAAAATATTTAGGCAGATATGTTTCAACCTATACTTCACATTCTATTCCTTCAATGGTGCTATGGTGGAGGCCAATGTCCAGCAGTGGACTGCAATAGGCTAATAGGATTAACCCAAATAGTACAAAAGAAAGCTATTACCACTGTAAACCTATACTATCTATCCATCTGTCTAACTTATTATGATTATGAGTATTACTTAGTACTTGCTATGAATATGATTATAATCTGCGTAAAAGATAAAAAAAAACTTGTTCTCTTTTATAAAAAAAAACCATATAGCCATGTATACCGGGTATTGGGAAAATGCTCTCAAACACGAAGACAGCCGATAGTACACGTATTAGTTAATATAATTAGAAAAAGAAAAAAAAACGAGCATTTTTTTTTCGATCGGTTGATTTTTTTTTACATCGTTTTTTTGGGGTTTTATTATTAGCTTTATTCACACTCCAATGAAACCAGTCGTTGACCCCGCGCGGTCATCAACCGGCGACGTCATACCGATATTCATTGCGGCATTCATTCTTTAGGTAAAGCGTTACATTTTTTAATAAAATTATTATTTTACTTGGCTTTACAACACGATGGATCGTGAATAATAGTTAATTCTAATCTTCAGTATTATCCCTGTCTTTGTTTTCAGGAGCGTTTCCCTAACACCCTGTATTATTATTTTTAACCACTTACACCTGATTTTAACTTTTATTATCTTAAAAGTTAATGTACCTCATTTTTTTTTTTCGTGCGGAAATCCCTTCGGATACCCCCCCGCCGGGCAGCGGGGGCGGTTATGTCGGGCTTGCACCGACTAAAACCGCACGCCGTCTCCGGTCTTAAGACGCCGGGGTGTAAGGTTACCCATAGAGCATATCCCTCGCACCCCGACTGACCCTGGGCCATCTCCGGTTTCGAGATGGCCCCCTTACTTGCTCTCCACTGTGCCATCTGCTTAATCAGAGGGACACGTGGAAAGCTTCCGAACAGCCCTCAACAGGGCCGGCCCCGCCTCGGTCGGAGTTGGCCGTAGGCGGCAGCGCCTCTCCCACTCTAGGAGAGAGGCGCTGCCGTCTCCGTTGTCCAGGGTGCACCGCGTGGAGGTCCCTAACCAAGCACCCCAAAGTTAATGTACCTATGCACTGGAATAGGCATTAATATTCAAACAAGTCATGGAAGCATCTTTAAACAGCCTAGCTTTGTATTGCGCTTTCAATATAATTATGTTCTTTTAAGTTTTCTGCCTGACCCCCTCAAAGTAAGATATCTGCAGCAAGTTCCATAAAGAGGCTAGTAATTATTCTAGAAAATTCTGCAGATTGAGTACAAACTCCCGACTATCGTACCACTTCAGTAAACTCCTAGCGGCACTTAATTTTCGGAACGTAAATAAAACTATTTTACTAACTATGAAACAAATTGTTGAACTTTTCACGTTTTCCTTATGAAACGAATTAATTAAATATCTGAGTAAATATCTTTGTAGAAGCCGGTTTATTTTACCTGGAAAAATTTCATACTGGACACAAGTTGTACAAATTACGAAGGTTGTCTATATTTAGAATATACTGCATCCAGGCTGATTGACCGTGGTCCATATGAAACTTGTGTTCTAAACGTTTCCAAACTGCGGTCGACATCTTCAGTCTTTCAGGCTGCAGTATATTCTACATGCAACGCCGGCCGTGAAAGCCTTTTTTTATACGTGTCGAAACCCCCACGAGCTTCACCCCATCGGTGCCGACAATGGGGTGGGCGTGTCGGAATCGGATCAACTAAAACCACACGGTGTCCTCCCCAAGTGTCCATTGCCGGGCACCCCGGGTAAGCCCTCGAAAGGATAACCCTAGTGAGCCGTGAAAGCCTAAAGAATTATGTTATCTGTATTATAAGCATTGAAGTTTGCTGATATCTACTTATTCGAAAGATATGCGTATTTGTGTGACTCGTGGTTAAGTGGTAACCAATTAGGTGACCAGATTACACAGTTAAGCCATATTAACCAGGTCAGTCTTAGGATGAGTGCCATTCTTAACACATTAAGGCCCCTCCAAGCCACCGAGAGCTTGTTATGCGGTCGGTCCGGTTGCCCTACGTACATCTACCTATGTTAGTTGTTACGGGTAATTGAAGTCTTAAATAGTCCTACAATGGTCTTGAGATAACTTTGATATCACCAGTGATTTGTGGAAGTCAGATGGCAGTCGCTAAAATGACAATATCTTTATAAACAGACCAGAGTGACCATGGCTGCCCCAAAGCAGCCAGAACGCAGGTATAGTCCTACTTATATCATAAATGCGAAAGTTTGTGTGGATGGATGGATATTTCTGGATGTTTGTTACTCCTCGCACAAATGGCTGCATGGATCTGTTTGAAATTTGACACAGAGATAGATTATAGTTTGTAATAACTACTTAATATAATGGGAATAGGTTCCTATGGCATGCGGCAACTTGTGTATTAATCAATCAATTAGTCCATTGCAGTCCACTGCTGCACACAGCACTGAATACTCTGCCTTCCACATTCAGTCTATCCCAGTTAATTTTTCCAGGTCATCTGTCCATATGATCCTTCTTTCCATCACATTATAATCTGCATCTCTTCTTTATCCAAGTTCCAATTCCATTTGCATGCAAAGCTGATGCATGAATGCAAATTTGAAGCCCAGACTCCGTTCTTCTACTTCTCCTTTCCATGATTTGGTTTAGTTTAACTTGTACCGGCTACCATCTGATCCCCCAACTCCGACCGGGAAGTCTGCCAATCTCGTCCGCCAATCAGCAGAAAGACCAGCTTGCACTTAAAGTTGTTTTGGGCTTCAAAGATCTAGGTGGAACCTGACGTTATATCAATGCATATCAATCATCATCCTTTTTTTTCGTGTGGAAGTTCCCCTGTATACTCTCCCCCGCCCCCACCGGCCAGTGGGGATGCTTATATCTGAATCGAACTGACTAAAACCACACGCCATCTCGGGTCTTCAGACACCGGGGCGTAATGTCACCCAAAAAGGTATTTCTCTCGAACTCCGGCTGGCCCAGGGCCATCTCCGGTCATTTTTATAATGGTTTTGTCCGTCCTTTTCGATGCGTCCAAAGCTGCACTTTGGAGTCCAAGGTTCGCTTATTGTTTTATATACATATGTTGGCTTTTCCGGGAGCGACTGCCGTATCACCTATCAACCCTGAGAGAAAAGCCTGTACCAGAGCCCGTTCTATTGTATAGCAGGTGCACCTACTTACAGGTGCAACTGCTAAACCCCAAACATATTTCAGTGTACAAGGATCAAAGAACATCAGTAATTATTTTCCACTGGGTAACATTAACTGTGATTAATATCGTGTGTATTATAAAGTATCCAAGTTAATTACATTGAATAACGGTAGACATTTTATCTGCAAGGTGTGGGTTTACAAAGAACAGTAAATTACAATTAATGACTCAACTAAAAGAGCCTCCAATGACTTCTTGTGATGGGTTTAAGTTAATATACGCAATAGAAGTTAAAAGACGAAATTACTTACTATTTACAATATCAATAATCATAATAAATATTCTAGGACACTCTATACAGCGCTTTCTAGACCCAAAGTAAGCATAGTTTAACTAGCTAGTGTTATGGCTTCCAGAATGCGGATAAACATACTTATATCCTTTTTTTTTTGTAAAAGCATACATATTATACATAGAAACACCCAGACCAATGCAAAATAGACATATTCATGAATACAAATATTTGCACTGAGCGGGAAACGAACCCGCGCCCCTTGTCGCAGCAGTCGAATGCACTACCTGCATGTCCTGGGGATGGAGGCCTTAATGGACTCCATCCGCCGTCCGCCTCTGGCGCCGCCAGTGGCCGGCTTCGCGGCTGCAACCCGGAAGGTCCCCACGCGACCGGCTGCGGGTGCGATCCTGCTGGAGCCGGCTCCTCAGCCCCCTCCCACTCAGGGTAAGGGGAAGGGCAAAGGCAAGGGGAAGGGCAAGGGGAAGACGTCCCCAGCCCTGGCCCCGACCCCAGTCCCAGCCGCGGCTCCGAATACCTCCGCCCCAGTCGCCAGTCTTTGTCAATGCCTGCCAGCCCGTCCGGTTCTTGTGCTCGGGGACTTCAACGCCTGGTCGTTGGCCTGGGGTTCCCGACACGATAGGGGCGCGACGGGGCATAGAGGCAGGGCACTAGTGGACTGGGCCAAACGACTCGGCCTAGTCCTCCTAAATCGGGGAGTCGTAGACACGTTCGTGACCTCGAGGGCTAGCTCCATCGTGGATATTTCGTTCGCGAGCCCCTCGTTGGCGCGACGTGTTCAGGGCTGGCGCATCGTTTTGGGGGAGGACACAAGTTCGAATCACCGATACAATTGGTTTGATGTGTCCCCCCCTGCGAGCGACGCGCCGGCTACACTGGCTCCACCCGAGCCACGTTGGGCACTTAAGCGAGCTGATCGGGAGCTCCTCCTGGAAGCCGAAATCGTACAGGCCTGGGCCCCTGCACCGGACAGGCCTGTCAGCATAGACGATGAGGCGGAGTGTTTCCGGGAGGCCATGACCCGTGTCTGTGACGCAGCGATGCCTAGGGCTCCGCCCTATAATCCGAGGGGTCAGGTCTAGTGGTGGTCGTCGGAGATCGCGTAACTCAGACGGGCCTGCGTGATAACGCACCGCCGGTGGGCCCGATTCCGTAGGAGGCGTCGCCGCCCCGCAGATGTGGAGGCCCGAGAGGCGGAGTTGTACGAGGGATACAGGGAGGCCAGAGGAGCCCTCCGAGCGGAGATAAGGCGGGCCAAACAGGCCGCCTTCCGCGAGCTGCTGGAGACGCTGAAGCGGGACCCTTGGGGGCGGCCCTACCGGATGGTGAGGTGCAAGCTGCGCCCCAAGGCCCCGCTGTTAACCCGGTGTCTCCAGCCATAGCTGCTCGGAGGAGTTGTTGGCTCCCTGTTCCCAGCGCGGGCGGTGGAACATGCGGACAGATGACTCCGCCTCGGTCTCTGTGATATATCTCGGTGAGAGGGCTTATTAGCGCATGTTTAGAGCGGGGCCAGTTTCCGAAATTGTGTAAGACGGGGAAACTGGTCCTCATCCGAAAGGAGGGGCGTCCGGCGGACTCGCCGTCCGCCTACCGGCCCATAGTGTTGCTCGACGAGGTGTGCAAGCTCTTTGAAAGAGTAATTGCGAAGCGCCTCGTCGAACACCTCTCAAGAGTGGGACCGGACCTGGCGGATGGTCAATATGGCTTCCGTCAGAGGCGCTCCACCGTGGATGCCATCATATGCGTGAGGGCTCTGGCGGAGGATGCAGTAGCCCGGGGTGCGGGGCGACGTACCGCGAAGCGACCCTAAAGGCCACGACCGCGGTTGCCCAAGTCGTTGAGCGGAACCGGCGGCTGGGTCTCGAGGTGGCTCTGCATAAAACCGAGGCCTGGTTCTTTCATAGGCGTCGCAGCAAGCCACTCGAGGGATCCAGTCTCATCGTGGGAGGAAATCGCATCGGCATCAAGCCCCAAATGAAATATTTGGGGCTCGTGCTCGACGGCTGATGGGACTTCGGAGAGCACATCCGAAGTCTGGCCCCCAAATTGAAGGGCACAGCTCTCGCTCTGGCTCGGCTGTTGCCCAACATGAGGGGGCCCGATGACTCCTGCAGGAGACTCTACGCGGGGATCGTGCGGTCCATGGCCCTGTATGGATGCCCAATATGGGCGGAGGCCCTGAGGACCATACCTGTGCGGATGCTGCGCGCTCCGCAGCGAGTTATGGCCATCAGGGTCATCCGCGGGTACCGCACGATCTCCTTCGAGGCGGCGAGTCTCCGTGCCGGAACTCCGCCATGGGACCTGGAGGCAAGAGTCCTTTCGCAACTGTACCAGTGGCGAAAGGAGGCACGGGAGCAGGGACGAACCCTGAGCCTCGAGAAATCGAGGCCGTGCAGTCCCAGCTCGTGGAGTGGAAGGAACGACTTGGGCGACCAAGCGCAGGGCACGCCGCAATAGCGGCGGTAAGGCCCATCATGGAGGATTGGCTAGAGAGGCGACACGGAAGCCTCTCGTACCGACTGACGCAGGTGATCTCCGGGAAGGGGTGCTTCGGGGACCACCTGCATCGGATCAGGAAGGAGCCAACGCCTGAGTGCTGCGACGCGAAGACTCAGGGCTGCACCCGCTGGCAGACTGCCCGGCGTGGGAGGCACCGAGGCGTGACCTCGTGGCAGCCATCGGGGTGGGAGTCCTCTCGCTCGGCAGCATGATTGCGGCAATGGTGTGGAGCGCGAGCGCGTGGACCGCCGCCACATGTAATGCTCGCTAAGGAGATGGCGGAGCGCGCCCGGGAGAGATTTAGAACTCTCCCATCCCGCCGAGCCCGCAACTTGCTCGCCGAGCGTCGCAGGCGACTCAGGCGCTGGAGGTCGCTTAATGACCTCTGTCCTTCATGAGCGCAGGCCTGGGGGTGGCAGGTGAGGCCGCCTGTCAGCCCAGCAGAAGCAGGCCGGGACGGTGGGGCGACTAGCGCCCCTGCCCCAAACCGGGGTAAGACGGGGACACCGTGGTTCCCAAACCCGAGGGGGCCATCTCGAAACCGGAGATGGCCCAGGGTCAGTCGTGGTGCGAGGGATATGCTCTATGGGCAACCTTACACCCCGGGGTTTGTAGACCCGAGACGGCGTGCGGTTTTAGTCGGTTCAAGCCCGACATAACCGCCCCCGCTGGTCGGCGGGATCCGAAGGGATTTCCGCACGAAAAAAAAAAAGGTATTGGGTATCGATCTCGAATACGGGTCTAAGTGTATGAAATTTTTCAGCCAAACACATTCGAGACCAATGATTTAAACCTACAGTGAAGTGAAGAGTGAAACACCCGTTTTATGATCTACTCATATGAGGTAATCCAGCTTTATCAGATATTCAGATTCTTCCACTCATAAAAACTGCTCAATTTGGAAGTGTAAACAATAAGTTGTTTAAGTTTAAGTTGTTTGAATTATTTTTCGTATTTATATCACGATAACAATTCGCAAACATTTGGTAGTACCCCAAATTCGAGCGAGATACGTTTTAGAGTTTGTTGAATTTTAAACACCTTTAGAATGGATCTGACGTCTTGCTACGAAATTTATTTTGGTTTTGCATTAACCACTCGTTTGTACTTTAGCCTAGGAGGTGGATGTTTGCACTACTAACATTTGCCCGCAGAATGGTCCGGGTAGAATACTAGTCTTTGTTTAAGTGACATTACATAGAATTCGTTAACTGCATAGGTCGATTAAGCTGATCTTGTCTTTCTTTGAGGAAATTTCGGAAACCCTCCTATTACTTCACTGATGTCACAACGTAGACGGTTACTAAGACCACATAGTGGCTGAAATCATAATTATTGCTGTTATGATGAGTATTATCTACCAACCGCATGTGAGGAGCATGGCTGTTTTAGCAAGTAAGATCTAGAATGCAGACCGTGAATCAGCAAACGGAAGGTGGAATGCCCACCAGAGTGACGATTGGAAAAAAAGTGGCTGTGATACACTGAATATCGTCTGTCTTTAAACCGGTCCTTTTCAGGAACAGCAAACTTACCAACCCCTTTTAAGGCGCGCTGTTTATTGCCCTGTCCTTATTGCACCTGAAACCGGTAGAGCAGTTTGAGAAAAGGCTCAACCAGGCTTGTACCACCGGTGCCTAGACGCCCAGTGGCATTGATGTATAGATATCATCATAAAGTAATGCCATATAATAATATCATCATATGCATGTAGGGTACACACTTCCTCACACGCACTCACATACACACACACACACACACACACATACACACACCCTCTCACTCATAAACACACACACCTATATTCCTTAAATATATATTTTTTTTGTACTTATTTGCGATCAGTCTGTATGACTATAAGCAAATGTGGTGGGGTTATATAGCAGGTGAGGGGCTACTGCCAGCGCAGTAACTTCCCTTTATTGGTTATGAGCTACTGGTCAAAGATGTCTCGCCGCTTCTTTAGGCGACGAATGCTTTCAGGGACTGTGAGCTGTCCCGCAAGTTTATTGGGATGCGATTGGAGTAGCTTTTTGTATTTGTCGCCGTTCTTTGACCATCGGCATGTTTAGATTGTCATGGATCTCTTCTGTTCTGATAAACCATGGTGCATTTGATATTTGCTCAAGTATGTACTTTTGCACTCTTTGTATAATCATTATGTTGGAGTTGCAGGCAGAACCCCATAATTGCATTCCATATGACCAGATTGGCTTGAGGATTGTTTTATAGATAAGAATCTTGTTGTCGAAATTAAATATATAAATAAATATATTTTAACGATAAGTTCTTATTTATTTTGGAACCCAACAGCTTTCCTATAGATTCTAATTGAGTGCTATTTAGTCACTGTATCAAAGTAGAATCCTGATGACCAGAAACACAGGTAATTTATTACTTACCACAGGCACCAGCGACCCACATTCAAATGTTTTGTGTCCCCTCTATGGATGTGGTGAGAAAATAAAATTATTATTATTATATACGCTTTGTATTATTTCAGGCACATAATAACATTAAGAGATGGTAGCCTAAATTAACGATGTGAGCCCAGTTTGCTTAGATGTTAGACCGATCCTGCGCTCGCTTATATAGCCCCGAGGTCTATACAATCACGTTTATCTTACTACACACTGTATAATATTGCTAGCTCCTAACCTAAAAAAATACAGTCGCGTACAATTCCTCAGTAGCGATTAGGTCAATAAAACCTCGATTTAAATGCTTTAAGATTTAAACTTAACATTTTCCCGATAATTTTATTGTTCCCAAACCGACTTTATAGTCTTTTGTGAACAGTGCCTTTTGCTTTTATCGTTCACGCCCATTTCATTGCGGGGTAGCGAGTACTACAACCTTGGTACCTAATTATTTAGGGTTCCGTAGTAACAAGGACTCATAAAATTTGCGAATGACTTTCCAGCTTTCCGTACGACTGAATACAACTCATACGGTAGAACCTTTAGGTACATAAACAAATAAAATTAACTACCTACCTTTTATGACAAAATTGTCTAACTTACCTTTATCTTTGGAGGTAACAATGTCTATAACGCATCAGATAGTAACGGCTATTCTTGGTGGCAGGATCCAGATCTTTTTAGCATTTTATTTTTGGCAAATTTCTGGACACAATAGTTTTGTTAGTTAAGCCCTTTTCGAATTCAATCCTTCAATTAGTTGTAAAATCAATCATGATACTACAATTGCCAACATCGTAAAACCTGATTTATGCTCGTTGAAGAATTTTGTAATCTCACGGAATTGAGATCATTTCAAAGTTTAAACTTCTGCAGAAGGAGGTATCTACCGACTATTTGTATTTGCGAGGGCTAGAAAGAATCTCTTGTAAGTGACGGGTAATGCAATGGTTGAAAGTGCCCATAATTCTTTAGAATACAAACCGTGATACCAGCGATAGAACAACATTGTGTAGTAAAATCTCTCCTAAAGCTGTGACTGTAAAGTTCAATTCATTTTAAGAGTAATTGTGGTCTTTACAATGCTTATAATAGTCAATAAAATATCCGTCTAAAGGGCCGCGTTGGTTCATTATTTATTAATTCCTTCAAGAGCGTTACTTTATATAAGATGTGGGTGCTCCCCACGGAGAGTTTATTGGTAAACTATTAAAAATATTTATGTGGAAACTTTGCGGATGGAGCAATACAATAGAAATAAATATTTTAGAAGATTTGGGTCGAGTTTTTATTCCACAGCCATTATTTTGGAGTCAATGAGGCAATTTTCAGAATGTAGGGATCTGATTATATATTTTGCCCAATAGCCCACCGGTTTTCAAATACTCGTAGATTGCAACAGCTAGGAAGTTTTCTACATAATTTATTTCACGTGTAATATATACATTTATGTCTTTGTATATAATACATTATTAAGAATAAATATTTTATATAACACAATGTACCTTTTTTTTATGTACCTGTAATGTACAATGCACCTCAACAGAGCGGCGCGGTACGGTCCGGAACGGTGAGGTAGTGATGTCGGACTCAAGCCGAATGAAACCGCACGGTAGCTCTCGCGTCAGTATGTACGGGGAACCTGGTGTACCCTAGAAAGGGAATCCCAGAGCGACCAGCTTCAGTCACCGCCGTTTGCGACCCCGACCCGTAGTTAGGGATCTGATCCCCCTCCCCTGAAGAAAGGTGCGCACTGAGATACGACACTCCGCCACCCTGGGTATAACATAAGCACTATCACTACATATTATAAAACAATGTCCTCCGCCGTCTGTTTGTTCGTGATAAACTCAAAAACTACTGCATCTACGTTCATGCTGTTTTCACTAATGGATAGAGAGGTTCTTGAAGAATGTTTTAGTATATAATTTATCAAGTTTTTGTAAACATTGGCTAAAATATAAAGGATATTTGTTGGAGGTGTCAGCAAAATAAGCCCTCTGGGAACTTTCAACGAAAACGCTGCCTAAACCCTTTGAGATATAACAAAATGATTTATGGTAGAACTGTGTATCTTATATAGATTGTTCTTGTGGAATAGGGTCCCATGGGAAGCGGGAACGAGATTAAAATGCCACGCGGATGAAGCCGCGGGTAACAGCTAGTGTATACTAAAATAAAATAAAAATTGTGTTGTGTTTCGTAAAATCATCACCATCATCCATCCCCTTAACGGTGAACCCAATTGCATTCCAGACTTTTCTCAAAGACGAAGTTCACTTTTCTACTACACATTGCCTAATTTTGTCAAGTATTGAACAAAGTGTAGTGAAAGTGTTCTTATAGTGAGAAAAGTGTTAATACACATGTAATTTTTACAATATCGGGCCAGCATTTCGTATGTCTATACCTCGTTCCAGGGTTCGGATAAAGCGGCATGGCCAGACATTTATTACCCGCGTAGACAGATAGTCAGAACATGGCCGAAACTAACACAAATAAAAGTACAAATTTATGTTATGAGACGAAAATCAAAAATATGAATTTTTGATTCAGAAGAAAATTCAGAAGCACTACAAAAACTTGCCAATCACGAAAACCTTACCTCAAAAACTGCTAAAACAATCGATACTTTTAAACACCTACTACTGGGAATGAACAATAGTCACTCAATAAAAAGTAACTTTCTCATTTATTTTTGTTCAAAAAAACATTCGGGAAGTGCCCGAGTTTTTCCGCTTATGAATTTTTCCTTTGTTGTTAAGAAGTGTCCGTGATTTAGGGTTCGGGAACTTAGGCGGCCTCTTTTGTTAAGATACGAAGGCAGGTGTATTGTTTTCTTTGATTCTTTTTGTTCGAGTTTGATTGCTAAGTTATGTTGTTTTTTGCTTTCAGTTTATCTGTTTCCATTACAATAGAGGCCGCCATAAGAAAAGCGCCCATGGATACGTTGTAGTCGTCAGTATATAAAGTTATAGGTACTCAATTTATTTACTAGCCTCTAGATTTCTTTGTGATTATTATGAGGTAACCATTAAGTTTACCATTATATTACATACGTACAGTAGTACGTACAGTAGTACGTACAGTAGTACGTACAGTAGTACGTACAGTAGTACGTACAGTAGAGTACGTACAGTAGTACGTACAGTAGTACGTACAGTAGTACGTACAGTAGTGCGGCGAGGACGCCGCAGTCTCGTCTACGCCCGCGACTAGACCTCCGTGATCGGGGCCTGAGGACGGCAGTTTGCCGACTCGCCGTCCTTACAGAAGCAGGCCAAGACGGAGGTGTGTCGTGTGTGTGCTACACACGCCTGTCAATTCTCCGTCGCGGGATAAAACCCGATCCCACCAGGCGAGTCCGCCGGTAACCCTGGGGTTATCCTTTCGGGGGCTTATCCGGGGATCCCGGCTATGGGCACTTGGGAGGACACCGTGTGGTTTTAGTCGGTTTGATTCCGACACGCCCACCCCATCATTGGTACCGATGGGGTGAAGCCCGTGGGGGTTTCCAACACACGTACAGTAAAAAAGTGGCTTAGCAAATTCTAATTTATTAATCACTTCAGTTCTTAAAGCTTTTATAAAATAGTAAACAAAACATGATAGATATTAACTTTGTCCTCTGGGGATTATAAAACTACATAGGTTATTAGGTTCATGTATTCCAATGTAAAAACGTTTGTAAACTATTTAAGTGTGAATCCACTTTTGTCGTTGACTGTACATACATACTCACACCTTTCTCCTACCAGTGTAGGCACATACAAGAGGGTATATGCGGCCCCATCAAGATCTTCGGGGCTGAAGCGAATCTCACTTTTTTTTTATATGTATTTAGGGGGGTCCGTAACTAAACTTCGAGAGTTATATGTTCGATGAATGGAAAGTCGACAGAACGTTTGATCGAATATTGCTATTTCGAATGAACCGTTTATCGCCAAACGCAACTTCGACTGAACGTTTTATCGAATATTTATTAATCGATGGATTGCTGTTTCGAATGAGATTTAGACATGAAATTTTATGAAAAGGAAGCTGATTCCAGCGCTTCGCCGTCCGCTACCGCGGCACGCTCGCTCCGCTCGCTCGACTTGCGCTCTGTTGGGGTCACAGTTCTAACCTAACCTGACCCACTTTACTAATTTTCGGACATCAGTCATTCATCAGTCATCAGACATTCAGTCGAAGTTGCGTTTGGCGATAAACGGTTCATTCGAAATAGCAATATTCGATCAAACGTTCTGTCGACTTTCCATTCATCGAACAATAACTCTCGAAGTAAAATTACGGACCTTATTTACCGTAACTAATCGGCCTGATGGTAAGCTGAAGGTAAAGTCTCAGGAAAGAGGGTCACCATTACATACACGTACCATGTTAACAATGGTGGCACTCAGCTTGACGGCCTCATCAAAATTTGGATTGTCGTCGCAGCACCGCGTGACACCCACCGGTCCCACTAGTGCTGCGACCACAATCCCCCTGCCCGGCTATGCACTTGCTGACCCCTGAACGCAATCAAACCGAAATTGGATTACTATGGAGGGTTTTTCGCAATCGTGCACGGTGGTATATTTTTTTTTTTTTTTTTTTCCTGCGGAAATCCCTTCGGATACCGCCCCCGCTGGAGAGCGGGGGGTCTCCAGCGGGGGCGGTTATGTCGGGCTTGAACCGACTAAAACCGCACGCCGTCTCGGGTCTTAAGACGCCGGGGTGTAAGGTTACCCATAGAGCATATCCCTCGCACCCCGACCGACCCTGGGCCATCTCCGGTTTCGAGATGGCCCCCTTACTTGCTCTCCACTGTGCCATCTGCTAATCAGAGGGACACGTGGAAAGCTTCCGAACAGCCCTCAACAGGACCGTCCTCGCCTCGGTCGGAGTTGGCCGTAGGCGGCAGCGTCTCTCTCGCCCTAGGAGAGAGGCGCTGCCGCGTGCACGGTGGTACCTACCCGGCCGAATTTTGTGACAAATTTGTGTCATCAAATTTCTACCACCTGTAACCTGCAAGCCAGTATACCTGCTGATCGTCAGACGAGGCTCTGGTGGAAGCTTTTCGCTCAGAGTTTGAGGGACAGACAGCAGTTGCTTCCATTAAAGCCAAAATCAGCTAAATTATGACCCTAAATATCTAGAAAGTGCCCCATACCATGTGAATTGACAAGTATCAATGCATGTACAAGTTTTATGAATGAATTTATTCTTACAATTATAACCTATAGAAACTTTCTTTTCTTTTACCGAAAAGTTTCACATTCACTGTTTATAAAGTAAGCAAAATTCGAAAACTCACATATTATTGGATATTAAATATTGGAAATAGTCAATTATGAACAGAAGTTATAAATAATATTGACTGAATACCAATTGGCTATGATCTGGTGAATACACATTAATATTTTTTTTTCATTATAAATAGATACACTAATATTTAAATGTATAATTAAATATTCTAAATAAATATTCTAGGACAAATTACACAACGCCATCTAGACCCAAACTAAGCAGAGCTTGTCATATGGGTTGTAGAAAGCGGATAAAGATACTTAAATACTTTTTTTTTGTAAATAAATACATTTATACATAGAAACATCCAAACCAATGCAGATATTCATATTTGCATTGAGTGGGAATCGAACCAGCGACCTCTGACTTAGCAGTCAAACGCACTACCGCTACGCCACAGAGGTAAAATAAAATGTTATAAATAAAATGATTTTAATCATTTATTATACCCTTAGTTTCTAAGAATTTCGGTAGATGACTTTAGCAACACCCTAAGACGTATTAGGAGAATTTCGAAAATCCAGAACGTGTCCAGGTACCTCAGTTGGGCAGAGTATTCCCCCTACAAAGGGACGTTGACTTTTCCGCTTTAAATTTATAGGTAAAGTTAGAATACTAAATGATTCAAAATTACATTAATTTTTTTTTGTTTTTAATGTGTTGAAACCCCCACGGGCTTTACCCCATCAGTGCTAACAATGGGGTGGGCGTGTCGGAATTGGACCGACTAAAACCACACAGTGTCCTCCCCAAGTGTCCATTGCCGGGCATTGCTCGAAAGGATTACCCCAGGGTTACCGGCGGACTTTGGCCGCCACCCCGGCGAATTTATTTCGTGTACCGTATGGAAATCAAATATTTATGAAGTTTATTCGTTCGATAGTTTGTCATGAAATAAAGAAAGAAAAATAATTTAACTATGTTTTGGGTAGGACACCGTGCGGTTTTAGTCGATGCACGACATAACCGCCCCCGCTGGCCGGCAGGGGGGTATCCGAAGGGATTACCGCACGTAAAACAAAAAAAAAACGTAGCATTCTTAATAAAAAATACGTACATATATATACTCACGCCTTCTTCCCTCCGGGGTAGGCCGAGGCAATAGCCCGCCATCTGCTTCCGTCCTTATGTACTTCGCGAGTTTCCTCTATAGTCATTAAATATTTCATGCAAGCCCGCCGGTTTCGAGTGCTTTTGACTTGCTGTTCGATACCTCATCAATTTGATCAGTGTATATTCTACGAGGTGTATATTCTGCCCACTAACATCTACCTTACATAGTGTTTCATTCGCTCAGTACCACCTTAACATAGGTTTACATCCATAGGGGTACACCCTTTCAATTCTTGTAACAACATTCTCTTTCAGGCCATACCATTCTCGTATATCTGTATTCCTCTTCCTATCAGCCAGCCTTACTCCACACATACTACACAATGACCGCATCTCTACTGCGTTCACTCTACTTTTATGATTTTTCTGCCATGCCCAACGTTCACTTCTTTACATTAATGTGGGTACTAGCAAACGATTAAGTAGTTAAGACGTTCGGGGTGCGAGGGAAATGCTTTATGGGCAGCCTTACACCCCGGCTGCTGAAGACCCGAGACGGCGTGCAGTTTCAGTCGATTCAAGCCCGATATAACCGCCCCCGCTGGCCGGCGGGGGGGGGGGGGGGGTATCCGAAGGGGATTTCGGCACGAAAAGAAAAATAGTTAAGACGTGTAAGTTGGTGTTAACCCTCGACCTGTCACGCTTTTGTAAGTCGTCACGTGGGGTTGATCCGTGGGAGATTGCCTCAGAGGCTTGCACCTGAGAATCTGTTTCCGAATGAATCCGCTTACTCCTTCTTCTTCTGCTTCTTATACATCTTTTATGGGAGCAATTGACGTCTGACCTTCTAAACCCGTGAGGAAAGCCTTCGCCAGGGCCACGTCTGTCAATCAGCAGGGGTATCGGCTTGCGAGTAAGGTTGACATGGCCCGTTGGTCTTGGTGGGATCTCGTGTACCCTTATAACGTTATAAGTTAACAGCATTAAAAACCTTAGATTGAATCAACACTGGCATAACAAGTGAACAGCATGAAAAACCCTCGGTTGAATCAACGCCGAGTTAACAAGATATGTTATATTGTACGTTTAACATCGTTAAAAGGGAATTATCGTTAAAATACAGTTTCGATTGGTAGTCTGCATGTATCATTAGCAGAATCGGTTTTAATGATCTAAATGCCAATTTATTCTTTTTAGGGTTCTGTATCTTTTTTTTTGTCGTGCGGAAATCCCTTCGGATACCCCCCCGCGTGCCAGCGGGGGTGGTTATGTCGGACTTGAACCGACTAAAACCGCATGCCGTCTCGGGTCTACAGACGCCGGGGTGTAAGGTTGTCCATAGAGCATATCCCTCGCACCCCGACTGATCCTGGGCCATCTCCGGTTTCGAGATGACCCCCTCCGGTTTGGGAACCACGGTGTCCCCGTCTTGCCCCGGTTTGGGGGAGGGGTGCTAGTCGCCCCACTGCCCTGGCCTGCTTCTGCTGGGGTGACAGGTGGCCTCACCCGCCACCCCCAGGCATGCGCTCATGGAGGACGGAGGTCGTTAAGCGACTTCCGGCGCCTGAGTCGCCTGCGACGCGCGGCGAGCAAGTTGCGGGCTCGGCGGTCCGGGAGAGTTCTAAATAACTCCCGGGCGCGCTTCGCCATCTCCTTCGCGAGCATTACATGCTGGCAGAAGGAGGTGGCGGCGGCCCACGCGCTCGCGCTCCGCACCATTGCCGCAATCATGCTGCCGAGCGAGAGGACTCCCACCCCGATGGCTGCCACGAGGTCACGCCTCGGCGCCTCCCACGCCGGGCAGTCCGCCAGCGTGTGCAGCCCTGAGTCCTCGCTCGCGTCGCAGTGATGACACCCAGGCGCTGGCTCCTTCCTGATCCGATGCAGGTGGTCCCCGAAGCACCCCTTCCCGGAGATCACCTGCGTCAGTCGGTACGAGAGGCCTCCGCGTCGCCCCTCCAGCCAATCCTCCATGATGGGCCTTATTGCCGCTATTGCGGCGTGCCCTGCGCTTGGTCGCCCAAGTCGTTCCTTCCAAGGGTTCTGTATCTCAAAAGGAAAAAACGGGACCCTTATAGGATCACTTCGTTGTACGTCTGTCTGTCTGTCCGGCTATTTATCTTTCGGTGTATCAAGACCTTTTTCTAAGAAACGTGTGATCAATTTGAAATTCATACCAAATATTCAAAGCCTTGAAAGTGTGAAAAATCAAACTTCTAAGTCACGCAATCAAAAGATGCGGCCTTTTATGTAGCAAATTTAACTTAATGCAGCACTAAGTGCCCTATAGGTTTTGATGCCCTTATCAAAACCTATAGGGCACTTCGTGCTAGTTAGCCAAAATCATGAAATTTGGCAAGAAGCAAGGTCTTATAGCACAAGTAACGGGAAAAGTTAGTTTCAATCTTTTTTCAGACACACAATGTCCCACAGTTACGAACACAACAAGTCAGCAAATCGGTCGATGTTCTGAAGTGATGCATGGACAAACATTTGTGGCAACTTCTTTCTACCTTAGAATCAAATTATGTTGGTTACCTTATCAACTGAATTTATTTCGTGAATGCCTCCTGGTACCCCGGCATTAAAGACCCGAAAGGCGTGTGATTTTGTTCGTTTCGAGTCCGACATGACCACCCCCTACTGTCCGTCGGGGGGTAACCGTGGTGATTTCCGCAAAAAAGGCACAGTATAGGTTGGGAAAAATCTAAAAAATCAAAAATCATGAAAATTGGTACACACATTCGTGAGTTTATCGCGGTCATCAGTAGCACGAGTTGGTTTTATATATATAGATTTGAATATTTTTTAGCATTCAGCTCATAAACACACAGCGTAATACAGGAACGCGCATCTCCCCGTTAATTCGAACCACGTAACCGTAATCTGAAGTTTCTTCCTTATCATTACGATTCGAGCCTTCAAGTCTTCACCCAGAATGTATAAAGAATATTGGAAGGCGCTTCAGTAATTTGAAGGAGGAATAAATGTTTTGATTAAGTTAATATATTTTCTGCTTTATTTTGATTGTTTATTTAATGTTATATTATAAAAAAGTAATTATGATTTTAGATTAATCAGAAAAAAAAATCAAGTTGGTCAGAGTATTCCTCCTCGAAAAAGGTTGATTGCGGGTTCAACTTCATCCGAATTTCATCCGATTTAAAAATACAGATCTTTGGTTTAGTCCAAATAAAAATGTAGAACTTTAACATTTAGGTTATTGTCTTAAAATACATAAGACGACCACTTTGGCGTAGCGATAGAGCGTTCGACTGCTAAGTCAGAGGTCACATGTTCGATTGCCGCGCAGTACAAATATTTATATGTATAAATATGTATATTTGCATTGCCCTGGATATTCCTATGCATATATTTGCCAAAAAAAATATCTTAGTATGTTTATCCACATTCTTAATCCCTAGTTCACATTCTAGAACACACTCACATTCTAGAAAGGTAGTTAACCTATACTTACTTTGGGCCTAGAAAGCGCTGGGTAAAATGTCCTAGAATACTTATTCATTTAAAAAAGATGGTAAAACAAAACCATGACGGCATTAAGTTCCTCTAAGGTATTGTATTTGTTGTGAAAAACCTTTTAGTAAAAATATACTGAACAGTTATTTAAGTGACCCAAAACATCACATAACATGACACGGGAAATGCTCAAGGGGTTATGTAGTCGTGACCGTTTTACAAACGACGAAGGACTTAAAAAAAACTATTATTCCGTTACGAGAACGAAACCAAAGTGAATTTCAAATAGTATAACTTTTGAAACATGATTTAAACGTCATTTTACTCGGTTAACATCGGTTTACAGTTTTTATACCCCATAGAATAGGTAGCTGGGATAGACTGGATGCGCAAGGCGGAGGATCGGGTGCTATGACATAAAATGGGAGAGGCCTATGTCCAGCAGTGGACTAATTGATTCATTCATTGATAGAATAAAGCTTTTTCCTCGTATTATTAAATTGATATTAGTTGTATCTTAAAGTACGTTGCAGATATTTGAAAAAAAAATACATACATATAGTCACGCCTCTTTCCCAATTGGGGCAGGCAGAGACAACATCTTTCTGCTTGCTACAATTTTGGCATACGCGTTTCGCTTCTCCCACTTGCGTAATTATTTTCAAACATGCACGCCGGTTACGGTTAATTCTCACCTGTCCTTTATTCAAAACGTCCTCGATGTAATTGGCATACGTACGCCTAATTCGACCTTTACCAGGTTGCCCAGTAGCCCTCGCCTCATAAATCTGTTCCGTTTATCTCCTTCCAACCAACCTCTCTACTTGTTCGAACCATCTATACATCTCTTTCTCCATCTTGGTCACTACATCTTCTAGAATACCCCAACGTGCGCTGTTCCAACATACCCTTATCACGCTGTACCTCACTCGGTCCATCAAGTTCACTCCAGCTTTACTTCTCAGAATTCTTAATTTCACAACATTCAGTTTCTTTCATGTTCCTTCTGCCACACCCAACATTCATACCACCCAACATACATAAGTGTGGGGATGAGTACTCCTCTATGTACAGCCAGTCGAGCCTCTTTAGATTCTTTCTGACTGCTCATAAAATTATGCAGAGCTACATTCACTTGATTTTCAGCCAAAACTCTTCGCTCAATATCACGGTCATACTTTCCATCCCTCGTAAACTTTATACTTAAGTATACAAACTTTTTCACTTGTTCTACTGTTTCTCTTTCAATCAGAATTATATAATTTTTCATGTTTTCTTCTCTTTCAAAATCATCACTTTTATCTTACTTAAATTTACTTTCATTCCTTTGTTTGTCAAGGCACCATGCATAATATTAGCCATCGCCTGCAACTCCTGTTCCGATGATGTCATCAGCGTATAGGGAGTATTGGACGGTCAAGTCATTTATTCTTAATCCATATGCACTCTCTTTCAGTTCTTCCAAGCAATCATCTATAAATAAGTTTAACAGTCCCGGCGACGCCACATATACCTAGGTACTACCAGTGCAAGTTAAAAATAAAAGCATATAAAAATACCATTTTTTTTTAGAGTGTGAAGCCCCACGCTTCACCCCATCGGTGCCGACGATAGGGTGGGCGTGTCAGAATCGGACCGACTAAAACCACACGGTGTCCTTGCCAAGTGTCCATTGCCGGTACCATTTACTAAACATTAATTAAACATTATTTCTAATCTGAGTTTAGTTACGTTGAAATTGAGTGATTAATAGGCGTTGTATTGTATGTACAATTCTTAACAAGGTACCTCAAACAGTGATCCATCATCACAAAATTTGAATTTTAATACCCCAAAATACGTACAAAATCTCTTTTAGATATGTCTGGGACGGGTATAAGCCCATGGCTTAACAGGTTGAATGTTCCAAATCATTTTAAAAGTAATTTTTTAAATAAAATAAGCCGTGTATTCCCGAACGGTCCGACGTAGGATAATTTGTTTTGACTGCAGGATATGCGATGGCTTAGGCTGTTCTATTTTCCGTGTTTTGTGACTGAAAGATATTTCTTATGACTTATGGCTTGTTCATTATTTCCATGATGTCTGTTTGTAAGGTTCGTTGTGATACAACAATGATCTGTTGTTGTAAGACTCAAATGAATGAAAAAACTAACAGACTTTGGGTATAGTCTATATACAATTGGGAAAACTACTAACTAAAAACTGAAACTAATAAGTGTGGGAGCCATGATTATTTACTTATAAATGTTTGTATCAACAGGAAATAGTGAAAATCGTTTTTTTTAATAATATAACGTGTCAAATTATAAACTTCCTAGTTTAACGTACGCAAAACAGTAGGTATATTATATTAAAACAAAGTCTGACTGGCATATTGTGAAGTCCGAACAAACTCATCCAATATCAATCCGACTCGGATAGATTAGGTTAGAAGTTAAGGCGTGGGCGTAGCGGAGTTATAAGTTAAAATGTAATAATGTATAGCGGCGATAGCCCAGTGGTGTACGTAACGGACTGCCGAGACGAGGTCTCAACTTCGATCCCCAGTCGCCCCGGGCACTCACCTCTGACTTTTCGTAGTTATGTGTGTATTAAAAATGTTGATTTTCGCTCGCTTAGCAATGTACCCGGTAGATGACAATAGGCTCGCCCCCTATTACATTAGGACCTAAACATAACTGGCGAATCGTGGGTGTGTAATACACCTTTGTCTACCCCTTCGGGGATGAAGGCGTGAAGTTATGTTATGTAATGTTCTGTAATAATGAAGAAATCCTGATTGTAAAATCGATCGCATATTATAACGAAGGTATCGTAGCTTTGTAGCATTTCGTAGAACTCGTAGAACTCGTAGACACCAAGCGTAGGTGGTTTACTATTACATGACACACGGTTATCATGTAGGCCGATGTTTTGTTCCAATATCTATTTATGATTTAAACTAATTCCCGATTTGAATATACATTTGAAACTCGCGGCTTTAATCTCAGTCCCCTCTTAGCACAGGAATAATTTTTTTTTAAATCTCATAACCCGCAAGCAACGCCATCTACCGGAACTAACTATTAATGGAAACTATTGGAAGCTTTAATAATAATATCGAACTTGCCATAACGATTTTGCAAGGGCACAAAAGCTATAGCTTTACCTCGGAGTCTTCAAGTCTAGAGTGAACATCGACCACATCATCAACATGTGAAATTGCGGTCTAACGCAGGCCTATTGTGTATTAAAAAAACAGTGGTAATCCGGGAGTGACGACAGGAGTAAAAACGTGAAAAAGTATTTGAAAAGCTATCTATATCGTTCATTATGAATATGAAAAAAATAGCTCATAAGCTACAACAAAGATGGCGTTCTTATTAAAAAATATGGAAAGCATCACAGTAACGATGACGCGAGTTCCCTTATTTATGCTCATCCAAAAAGTGCTCAACGCGCCTAAAGAAGTTATCACTTTAAAAATGCGTTCACAACGCATTTTAGTTGATTAACACATTTTGGTTCAATCGCCCTGCCGGTACAACCGTATATATAAGTTATTGTACACACCGCTACGAAGGTTTTATTTATTCAAGGTGTTATGTAATAAACGTTTGAAGGTGGTAGAGATCTTAAGATTATAAGAGCACTCAGTTTTCTCTTGAATTATTTTGTAATTTCTTGCTTTGTGAATTCGGCTCAGAATTAAACTCAGACTCTCTTGTGAAGGGCTTTTGAGAGGTATTACAATGTCAGTCAAGTAAATTGTGTTTTGGATGATGTGAATACATGAAGACTTTGTACAATGTGATACTATAGATACTAGGATCCCGGATAGCTCAAAATGTGAGACAATATTTCACAGAATTTTGACTGTAATTTTTCGTCTAATCGTTTGAGATCCGTCCGTATCTGAAATGGTAAAAAAGAAACCTTATGAGATCACTGTCTTGTCCGTCTGTGTGTCTGTCTGTCTGTCCGTGTGTCAACACCGATTTTCTAGGAGCCGGTGGACGTAGCAAGTTGAAATTTATACCAGATACTGGTCTATAGAGGGACTATAGACCAGTATTAGGTGTATAAAAATCAAGATTCTGAGTCAACATGATAAAAGATATGACCAATTTTATATTTTCGCAAAAACTTGTAAGTATCAAAATTTACCTTAATAGCTGAAAGACCTTGCTTTAAACAAAATTGAAAATTCTAGGTCAACCGGAAGTTTCCTATAGGTCTTGGGTCGAAAACCTATATGGTAGTTCCCGTTGACCCAGAATTACGAAACTTGGCAAACACAAATTACAGCATAAATAAAGGAACAATTCCAAGAAACAAAAAAGTTGAAAATTAAGGTAAATTTTGGTACTTACGAAGTTTATAGATAATAGTACGGATTCCTGCAGGCGCGTGTCCGACTCGCGCTTGGCCGGTATTTATTCATATTATCTATCTTTATCTTTTATTTGTCTTTATTATATATCTTTTCCTAGGCATTATCTACTAGTTAAGGTTTTTACAATACATTTACCTTTTTTATTAATAGACACACGGATCATCTCGTAAAATGATTGGATAGTAAGATAGTAAGGCGTAAAAGCTGTCTGCCTCATCCGGGAGCCAATCCTGGTCTCGTCGAATCCGCTCTCCTACGAGGATTAGGATTTGGTTTATCTTGACTTTTACAGGAGCAACTGCCCTCTAAGAGGTAATTTGCACCAGATACTCGTCCATCAATCAGCAAATATATTGGCTTACAGGTGAAATTGACTTGGGCTTCTTCCGTGGGGCCCCAAAAATACCCAAAATGACTTCGAGATGAACTGACTGAATGATGTAACCGAATGCTTACTACATAACAATTACAATCTTTCCTTAAGGCTACTGAGTAATTTAAATTTAACTTAATATGCCAAAATCTTACAGAGTAAAGAATGTGTGTATCGGCACTTTTCTTATAGTGACTATTATAATGGAAAGACACTTTGTTGTTGTGTTCTTTAAAGGTTTCACTTACTGCAATACGTAACACTCATTTCACTAAAATAACTCAAAAGGCTTAGTCCTTTTCAATCTCCTTACTATGTCGTGGTATCATCATCATCATCATATCAGCCGTAAGAAGTCCACTGCTGAACATAGGCCTCCCCCATTGACTTCCATTTCGACCGGTCTGTAGCGGCCTGCATCCACCGAGTCCATGCGCTCTTTACCAGGTTGTCTGTCCACCTTGCGGTAGGCTTTCATACGCTGCGCTTGGCGCTCCGTAGTTTCCCCTCAAGAACTTTGCTGCCCCATCGGCCATCGGTTCTCCGAGCTATGTGCCCTGCCCACTACCACTTCAGCTTGCTGATTCGTTCTGCTATGTTGGTAACTCTAGTTCGTCTACGGATCTCCTCATTTCTGATTCGATCTCATGGAGAAACCCCAAGCATAACCCGTTCCATAGCTCTCTGTATGACCCCGAGCTTCCTTATGAGGCCCATAGTGAGAGATCACGTCCTTGGCACCGTAGTTCATCACTGGTAACAAGCACTGATTAAAGACCTTTGTCTTAAAGGACTACGGTATTCTGGACGAGAAGACACTGCGTGGTATCAAGGACTTGGTAATTTCTTTATTTTACGTTTCATTTGTAAATCTATCCATCTTAGTGAAACATCTATCTAAAAATTATATCTTTTATTACGCCATATATCGTATATCTTCATTTTACATTCTCAATGTTCAGAAGCGTCGGTAGCTTAGTGGTTAAGGAATCAACCTTACGACCGAGAGGTCCCGGGTTCGAATCCTGGCCATTACACTACGGACGTGAACCCACTCCTAACACAAGCAATTTAGCTTAGCTGGAGGGGTTACGGGGGGTATTAGTAATTTCGGTTACTAATATTCTTTAAAAAAAAATGCCTCCCTAATTGGTACGCTTCATGTAAAAACCCAATAAGTACCTTTGAATACAGAGATTTAAGTTTAGCCCTAGTTTTATAGCCCACAACAAATTAAGCTCTCCAGATCCTGATAGATCAAGGAACTTCATGAACTCATTACCCTACTTCGTAAGCCGTCCACCGTGTGACGACACAGCTAATTAACCAACTTGAGACCACAGAGGCCATAAGCTGAGTCGCTAAGTACTAAGGAGTTTGTAATTTTTTTTATTTTATGTTATAAGTTTTGATGACGCTTGTTGGGAAGTTCATTTGATATCGTAAATATGTACAAAAAAACAGAACTTTTTGTGTTAATACTTTTAATTGTGAGATTTTTTTTAGATATTAAAATAAGCGTCGGTAGCTTAGTGGTTAAGGAGTCGACCTTACGATCGAGAGGTCCCGGGTTTGAATCCTGGCCATTACACTTTAGCAAGCTTAGCTGGAGGGGTTAGGGGGAATATTAGTAATTTCGGTTACTAATATTCTTTTTAAACAAAAAAATAATAATATGCTGTACTAGCGGAAGCCCGTGGCTCCACCGGCGCGGAGGTTGGTTATCTTTTTTTGTACATAACTCCGGATCTACTTATCCAATTGCCATCAAAGTTCAAAGACCTTTCTAATTAAAAAACCACATCTAAATCCTTTCAGTAGTTTACGCATCCATCGCGAACAAACAGATAAACAGACAAACAGACAAGAATTCCATAAAAAATATTTCTGTGTTCAGATTCGTTCATATGACATAACTCAAGTTTGTTTTTAATATATCTAATGTACAGACTATTGGAAAAGTTAGATGGGTTGTCTGAAAGAGTACCATATGGAAATTTTATCAGAAAAGTCATACATTGAAATACCTAAAACTATTTTTAACAGATTCTATCGCGATTTATTTGAAGTTATTTTATTATTTACATTGAACCCGACGCTTTTCAGCAGCCATGGTCACGGGGAGAAAAGTCATCGTTATAATTATCTGTGCGCCAACCTTGGATCCAACACTTGCCATGCATACCGGGGTCCACTTTTCTACTCTATCAGTATTGGTTTATTCGAGAGCGACTGCCATCTGAACCTCTAACTCCGAGAAAAAAGCCTGAACCAGATCCTCGTTCGTCTATCAGCAGCCTACCAGATAAGCCTGAAGTTGACAAGCTTCAGGCGATCTTGGCTTGGATTCCGAAGATCTTGGTCGGACTCTACATCAACCTTTACCTCAAAAAAAAAAGCATCGGCACTCCGGGAGTGCTGACAGAAGTGAAAACTTGAACAATTACTTGTGTATTTTTTTAATCGTCATCTTTTTTTATTTATTTTTTAAATTTAGGACACGTCAATTTGACTTCACCTCGCCTGATGGTAAGTTGAAGGTAAAGTCTCTAGAAAGAGGGTCACCATTACATACACGTACCATGTTAACAATGGTGGCACTCAGCTTGACGGCCTCATCAGAAGAGGATTGTCGTCGCAGCACCGCGTGACACCCACCGGTTCCACTAGTGCTGCGACCACAATCCCCCTGCCCGGCTATGCACTTGCTGACCCCTGAACGCAATCATACCGAAATTGGATTACTATGGAGGGTTTTTCGCAATCGTGCACAGTGGTACCTACCCGGCCGAATTTTGTGACAAATTTGTGTCATCAAATTTCTACTACCAATCTTTCATTACTCCCCTCTCCTCTCACTCCCTTCCTCACCCTCTACCTACTTAAATACCTCCCTCCCTACCTCCTTCCCTCCCTCCATCCATCCATCGATCCAGCCACAACAAAGATGGCGTTGTTATAAAAAATATATGAAAAGCGTCTCAGGGACGTAGACGTCTAGGTGACGAATGGTGAGATTAAAAAAAAACGCATGATTCATGAGATTTGTTCACCCAAAAAGTGCTCATATGGAAAGTGCTCATCACGTCTAAAGAAGAAGCCCGCTTTGGAATATTGCAGAAGGGATGTGTGGACATGTACTACCTGAGTAAATAGGTTAAACAACTTTTTTATAAATTCTGCTTTACTCTACTAAAAATTCGTAGCCAGACTTCATATAATTTGGCTTATACGACATACCAGTTGCCTAATTAAACGAGTTTTGGATCTCATAGCTCGTGACTGAACGTGGGGCTATGTGAGTTTAGTTATTAGTTGTTTGTTCGAAGTTTCGTTCGAGGGAGCGATAATCATTTCATTCGTGGTGGCAACTATCGGTATTAGTTTTAAACGGGGTGTGAAAGCGAAACAGAATTTCATCCATGTAACGGAGTTCCATACAACCACTCACACTTGCCCTCTTAATAACGAACTTTATATTTAAGAACAAGACATGTATTGATTATTTCTAACCAGACGCATGTGTATGAAATTTCATGCTGCTTACTTTAAAAATGACGAACTTTCATAAAAACATGTAGAATATACTGCTTCCAGGCTGTTTGGCCGTGTAAAGTCTGCGGTTACACAATACACCCAGGAGGATGGTAATCATATCATTAAATTTCAGAACACGAAGGTTCTAGCCACCACTTCACATTTCTTCCCACGGCTACTTCGAGCAGCCATCGAAATATTCAAGCATCCCAACAATTTTAATAAAAAAACGAAGGTTTTCATCTCCAAAAGGATTGGTATCCGGCACTGAGATCCGCGCGTCATCACAATTCAAACATGACGAATCCAACACCATCCCTGGTATCGGGAGGCCACACCCCCTTGCTTAGCCTCGACCAATCAGAATCGACCGCACCGGTTCCGCAGCTCTCAACCAATCAGGATCGAACACGCCGTTTACCAACTGCGCCTATAAATACGCCAGGGACACGGGCCTCTACATCATCGCAGAGAAGTCGCCGCCGAGGAAGGTTCTACGCACTCGACGGCGTCCGGACCTTAACCACTGAAGATGTCAACAGCAGTGATCGACGAAACGTCTGGAATACAGGTTTCCGATGGACCACGGCCAAACAGCCCGGAAGCAGTATATTCTACATGCAACGCCGGCCGTGAAAGCCTTAAGATTTATATTTCATAAAAACGTTCATCGCTTATTTTACCCCCTTAGTAGTAAAAGTTGCAAAAATCCTTTATGAGAAAATTTTAAGCTTCTAGGTAGACTTTGCGCTGATGAGTCACTCAGCCAGTCGGAACAAGTAATAATAATAACTCCCACCTGGTAGAATTACTTAAGGTAACTGAAACCTTTAGTAATTCTATCAGAATGGAGTTTGGTGTAGACAAATGTGCAGTCATGCATGTTAAGAAGAGTGGAGTTGTGGAATCTGAAAGAATTGAACTTTCAGATTCTACACAACTGAAATCTTTCTCGGGAACTGAATATGTTGGTATGTCACAAGCGTTAGGTATTACTGAGGCCGCCATGAAACAGACGTTGCGGGATCGTTTCTTTGGGCGCCTGAAAAAAGTCCTGAAGAGTCTTTTATCGGGCGGTAACAAGATACGAGCCTACAACGGCTGGGTCATGCCAGTCTTAGTAGTCTTAGTCTTTGGCATACTAAGATGGACTCAGACCGAATTAGATGCCCTGGATAGGAAAATCCATACCTTGCTAACTGCAAATCGTATGCACCACCCACGCTCATCAGTAATGAGGTTGTATATCCCACGGAAGTGTGGAGGGCGCGGTTTTTTAAACGCCAAGACTCTCCACAACCGTGAGATATGCAACCTTAGAGAATATTTTCTACACGTTGACGTGGGTGTTCACCGAGATGTAGTGGCAATAGACAACGGACTGACCCCTCTCACTCTGGCTAAAGAGAACTGGCACACACCGGTATAACTTAGCATCGCTGATCGCAAGGAAATATGGAAGAGCAAAGAGCTGCATGGACGCTTTTATCGGCCCTTAAATGGGCCCCACGTAGATATAAAGGCATCAGTGTTCTGGCTACGCTACGGTGACCTCTTTGAAGAAACCGAAGGTTTTGTCTGTGCAATTACAGATGAAGTTGTTATGACGAATAATTATCGGAGGTATATCCTTAAGGACGGCACGATTGACATATGTCGGGCGTGTCACCGTCCCGGAGAATCTCTAAGACATATATTATCTCTGGTTGTTCTCGTCTTGCCAACGGAGAGTATTTACATAGACACAACCAAGTGGCCAGAATCGTTCATCAACAACTTGCTCTGAAATACGATCTTGTAGATTCGTAAGTACCGTATTACAGGTATGTACCCGACCCAGTTCTTGATAATGGTCGTGTCACGTTGTACTGGGATCGATCAATAATAATAGTCCTGTCAGTGACGATTATGAGTGAGTGTCAGCCTGATATAGTGGTGATTAGTCGATCACAGCGTCTCGCAATAATTGTTGACATCGCCATCCCCCATGATGACAATCTCGTGAAAGCCCAAAAAGACAAACAAATAAAATATTTGGACTTGGCTCACGAGATTGTCGACATGTGGGATGTGGATTCAGCAATTATTGTTCCAATAGTTGTATCGGTTCACGGACTGACTGCCAAGAGCCTCGACCAACATCTAAGGAGGCTCACGTTAGGCAGTTGGATCAGGGGCTTGAGGCAGAAAGCGGTACTCCTTGATACGGCACGTATTGTGAGGAGGTTCCTTTCTCTGGAGCCCTAACCACCGGTATCTTGGTCCCTGTACCCGATACCGGTGGGCCACTATTATTTATATTTTTAAATATATTTGTTTTATTTTTATATAGAATGTATTTAAAAATATAATTTATATGTATTTTAAATGTAATAAAGGGAATAATAATTCATAATATATGTCGGTATAAAATGTGCCCCTTTTTGGCGCTTAAACGCACGGCGTTATCTCTATGTCGTAATCAGAGAATTTATTAAACGAAGTTGTTGGAACGTTCTAGCATTTCTAATCTCAAATGTTTAGTTGCCAGAGAAGTTAATTCCCCTTTCTCTTAACATCGACTTGAAATGATTTGTCAACACACTTGGTGGGATGTACTGGCATTTCTAAACCAAAGTGGATTATTTGACATGGAAGTTAATCCCCTCTCACTTAACATAGACTTAAAATAGCAATATGTTGTATTCGTATGATTAGTAAGATTGCCGCAGGCGTGTGGAATTTACATCGTGCATATAATGTAGTGTAAACAATTTGGTTGCTTAACGTATGCGTAGGTAGAGATATGTACCGGTTTTCTCTATTTTAGTCCAAAAGTGCGAAATTTATACAAATATATATAATTGAAATGTCTGTATTAATAAAATAATACTTTTTTAATAAATATATTTGAGTTTTTACACGATGGCGCTCATTAGGGGAGACCTATGTCCAGCAGTGGACTAATAGAGGTTGATGATGATGATGATATAAACGATTTCATTTTTAGCATTGCTAGGATACTGATAACAAAAAAAAAACAGATTTAAAATTTTTGAAGTGTAAACTTCTTTTGGTGCGTTGAGAGCAAAAATCATGGAATCGCGTCATCGTCACTGTCACGCTTTACATTTTTTTTTACAACGCCGTCTTTATTGTTGCTGGATGGATGGGTAGATGGAGGGGAGGAGAGAAGGAGGGAGGGATCGATGATGATTATTCAAAAATTACACACGTAATTGTTCAAGTTTTCACTTCTGTTGGCACTCCCTGAGTGCCACGGTTTTTTTTTTCTATCTATTAGTTCCGAGTATAATCTAGAAAGCGGTTAGGCGGATTTTGAGGGTGATGTTTTGGTTTGATGATACTGCAGATAGCTAATGTTATAAGGTGTAACGTATGGTACTTTTATTTTAGAAGGAGTCTACCCACACACATCAAAGCTGTGCCCGGGCAGTGGAAGGGCCGTGCCCCGACAGGGTCTCAAAAAAAATAGTTGTGTACATTTTATATGAACTCGTTCACACACGTCTGTGCCCGGGCTGGCGACGCGACGGAGCTTCAGTGCCTGGGCCAACGCCGGCCACGGCCCTGATGTGTGTGGATGTTGAAAGTTAAAACCGAGATCCCAGAAAATTAAAGAAAAACTAAGTTCTAATCTTTCTATACCCGTGTCAAATAGTGGAACACATCCTACTTGCTACTAAAATGATAAATGTGAAAGTTTGTGCGCCGTCTCGGGTCTTCAGAAGCCAGGGTGCCTAAGAAAAGCCGTGAAGTGAGATTACACTCTGGCCTAATTTGAAATAATGATTATAAAAGGCACAATAGATATCATAAATTAAGTTCACAAAGGCAAAGTGGATCGATAATCTTCTTAAGACGTGAGATTAGATTGTGTATTGATGTACAGTCAACGACAAAAGTTGGTTAGCACTAAAATATTTACAAAACTTTTAACATGGCAATACATGAACCAATAGTGAATGTTTAAGTATTTCTATTATTCCCTAAGGAAAGAGTTAAAATGATTCATGTTTTATTTATTGTTTTATGAAGGGTTAAGAGCTAAGGTGATCGTGTAATTCAATCTAATCTAATCCTATCTAATTTTCAGATAGTTTACGATTCATCGTTCCTTTATCGATGAATCATTATCATCATCTTCGCATTAGTCCTGGTCGCATCCGAGGCTCTCACCTCGTAGTCTGGGTTCCGTATTCCGAGATTAACTTCTCCAGTTTGCACGGTCTTGGGCAAGCCAAACCAGAACTTCGTGGGTCTTTATTTTTGTGACACCGCTGAACTTGGCCGCACTAGTGAAGGTAACAAAACTCTCCTGCATTTTATCTGCCAAGTCACGGACATGAAGGCTGCCATCTTACTTTTATCTATACTATTATAAAATTATAAATTAGTCGTGTCTGTACATCTGAGTGGTAGAGTCAAGCAACAGTCATTTTGGCCGTTGCATGAATGGGCCGACTCGACCGGGGAAGCACCACCCTCTCACAGAATATCGACGCCAAGTAACAGTATTTGAACTGTGGCGTTCCGTTTGGTGAAAGAGAGTGCCGGAGCCCAAACTCCTTTCCCATCCCCTCCCAAACTACTTTCCCATCCCCTCCCAAAATCCTTTCCCATCCCCTTCCTTACCTATCCTTTACAGAGTCGGCAGCGCGAGTCTGGACGCCACTGGTGTTGCACACGTCCATAGGCCACGGTAACCGCTTCCCATCAGGTGGGCCGTGTGGTTGTCTGCCACCTTAGTCGTATAAAAAAAAAATAGAATAATATTAAATATACGATTCTGAACACAAAACTATTTTTTTTTTGGAATTCTAATCTATTTGTCTGTTTACCTGTTTGTTCGTGATTGACGCAAAAACTGCTGAACGGATTTTTCTATAAGAAAGATGTTGATTTGAATTAAAATCTGCCGTATTTTTTATTGCAATTGGTTAAGTAGAACCGGTGATATGACCAAAAAAGATAACCAATTTCGGCGCTGGCGGAGCTGCGGGAATCAGCTAGTATATTATAATAACATTATTCCTTATAGAATATAGCAACACTATCGTAAACCTCCACTATAGTTGGATATATTTTCGTCAATGACACACAAAATCCTTTCTAAAACCAAAATATTTGCTACAAAACCATTTCACAACAGATTTACTTCAAATTGAAATATAAATAGACCACAAATTCCACCAGTTTACTAAACACCTAAGCGCTTGAAGTGAAGTTATTTGGAAACTTCGTGAACTGATGGTTGCCGCAGCGCGTGGATTCCTGCAAGTTGGAGCTTTTGTATAGTCGGCGACTTATTTGCAAGATTTTAAAGCAATGTTTTAATTATATTGTGTGACGAGTTACCGTAGTAGTGAAACCGTCGTTCAGAACGATTATTTCGTCCTGAAGCATTTTATACTAGAGGATCTAGTGAATGAAATAGCGTAACTATGCTAGCACTATGTCATGACATAGTTTCTATATCATTAGATAATATAATGTGTATTATTAGTATTCGACTTATCACACGCCTCTAGACAAAGTGACATCCTAATAGCAATAATTCCAATGTAAACGTTCAGAAATGTATGAGACAGATCATTTAATCACAATATAATTATTAATATATTATAAAAAGACCGCGGTAGCCTAGTGGTATGGGTAATGGACTGCTGAGACGAGGTCTCGGGTTCGATCCCAGGTTTTACCATGGCACACACCAATGACTTTTCGATGCTTTTCGAAGTTATGTGTGTATTTATCGCAGGTTTATAAGTGCTCGGTTAATGGCGATAGGCTCGCCACCTATTACATTGGGACCCAAACATAAAGTGGCGAAATGTGGGCTAGCACCTCTGCCTACCCCTTCGGGGATATAGGCGTGAGTTTATGTTATGTTATGTTATAATCATTAAATTCAGAATTTCATGGCAAAAATTTTAAAAGAACTTGATGAAGTAGCTGCACAGCTGTAGTAATCAGTCAGTCAAATAGTGGATCGTTACCACGAAAAAATAAAAATTTAAACACTAACAAAACATGCTTTAGTAGATGATATAACTTTAATAAATTCCGTTACATGCGTACGAACGTATTAGTAAAAGCGTGTTAATTTAAAAGATAACTAAGAAATTGTTTCAAATTATTGTATTGTCAGTGGTCGTTGAGAAGTATTTCAAAGCGCGCCAGAGATCCAAGATTTCGTTACATATAAACATACATATGAAGTTAATAAAAAGCGTGTTAAAAACGGAAATGGTAGTAGTTTCTATGCGAGAGAACTATCTAAAAAGGTAACGCAGAAAAAATAATATTCACTGTATACCAATTAATCCTTCACAAATCAACCCACGACAAATTCACGAACGCCAAGTTGCAAGCTGTGTTAGTTAAAACAAACTATTAAGCGCAGATGCTCCTGGATATCGCGCGAACTTCACTAATTAGAGAAGTTTGGCCCAAATATTGGTGATGTTGGCCAAGTGTTATGGCTGTTACGTGAATGTTGTTATGAATGTTTATTTTTTGCTTTGTTTTCTTTTTTATTATGATATATGGAAAGTATTTTTGAAGTGAAAGCTTCTTTAGCGGCGTTGTGTACTTTTTTGTAATGGGTAAAAAAGGTTAAACTCCCGTCAGTAAACACGTGACCAGGGTCGTAAGACAATAAATACAGAAGCGCTAATTTCACACTTTACTTAACATCCTTGGTGGCGCGTTCGTCTAATGAGTGGTCGTTGACTTCATCAAGACTGAGATCGATTCCGACCGAGGCGCAAGAAACACTTTTTGTCATCATTATAACATTTTGTAATTCTATTTTGTGCCATAAATCTATTGATATAAAATGAAAATTCAACAAAGTGGATCTATTAATGAAAAAAGTAACGAAGAAATAGCGAAAGAAAATGAGTGAGTACTTTATAAATATATTGGCGATGATGGTTCTGGTAATAATGATGGTGAGAAAGTCGTTGAAATAATGGATGGAAGTTGATTTTTCTGAGAGATAAACTTTTTAATGTAAAATAATTGTAATAGTTCTGAAGTGTTAAATTTTTAATGTAATATAAATTGTCATGTTTGTGTACGATAGCGCAATAAATGAAAATTGTATGTTACCACATAAATGATAGTATTTTATACTGATAATTAAAACAATTCGTGCAAAATTATTCCCTAACCATTCCAAAATATCAAAAATGTACAACGTTAATATACAAGTTTTCACTTCTGCCGGCACTCCTGGAGTGCAACACGTCGTTTTTTTTTTGGAACAATCATAAATTGTACTATTTTTTTTTTCTTACGACCACAAGAATTCCACCACAGAAGATCATGATTAAGACACTTTTTTCAGAACTCTCCAGAAGTTTTCAACAAGGTATTTTTCTGTTAACGAGTAAATTTGATGTTTCGGCAATTACCAGGGTGACAAATGCATTTGAGAGTATATCAGAAGACGATATATCTTTCAACGCCAAAGTTCTTTTTTTATACCCCAGTCGATGGCGATAGGCTCACTCCGTATAACGTGGTACTTAAAAGAGGAGGAAAGAGGATATATTAGATGTGAGTATAATAATTGATAATGAAACAATACCATGGAACAATAAATGAAATACGAATTACGAATTAATCCCAAATGAAATAGGTATATAAGCCCATGGATTTAATTCTCAATTTATGAAATCCAATTTTCAGTTTCATAAAGCCTCATAAATTAAACTACCTTATTTAGGTCTTCATTGAAAGTAATCTTTTAAGTATAGTGTTTAACCATTCAAGGAAATTTTCAAGAATTACGGAATTAAGAAATTATATTACAGATTTTTTTAAGTTACATCATCATTATCAGTGTTCAACAAATTTTCAACCCGGTTTTAAATAATTATAGCTTAAATACCCATCACAAAGTTAGGCTCAACTCACACTGGCGCAAAGTCCAAGCGATGCGACGCACCATGCTTATGGCAGATAGCATAATCATCATTATTGTCTAAGTATTGAGTTACAAATTTGTGTTATGCAAATATGGAAATGCAAGTCGACGCTTAGATAAAGTCAATCTTTTTCGCGCCGGGTACCACGCGTCGAAATTGTACGTTAGGATGAAGCCACAGTACTTCATTGATCGTATCGCAAACTTACTCGCGCACTGTGATGAGTCTGATGCTGAATACAACATACGTAGGTATTGGTACAATGGATGAAGTATCAAACCAAAATTTCGTGCTTCTTAATTTGAAAATACCTTCGTTTTTTTTTCGTGCGGAATCCCTTCGAAATCCCTTGGCCAGCGGGGGAGGTTATGTCGGACTTTGAAAATGCCTACCAGATCCCTTATTTTATCCTCTAAGGGCTGAAATTTTTAATCCTTCCTTGGAAAGGAAGCATCTATGCTTATAACATAAAAGACATCAACTGCCAAAATTTCAAGTTTATAATCCCGGTTTAGCGACTCTGCATTGATGAATCAGTCAGGATACCTATAGATAGTTGATACAGCTCTCAAGCAGTATTCAGGTTATACTAATCATAAGTACCACACAGGCACGGCGATACAGCGCCCTCTATCACTAATCGCCCCGTTGACACTCCGTTATTGATGAGTGTGCAATTAATCTTGATCACTTGTCCATGAAGGGGTTCGGTTTCACTTAGCGACTGTGTTTACTTTTTGCGGCTCATTTCGTTCAGTTTTTATGAAGGTTGTATATAAGAGGTGTGTGAGATAATTTACGTGCTGAGGTTTATTTTGGTGATGAAAAAGCAATTATTTCAACGCGTCATTGTAAATCATCGAAGGCAGGACGTGGAGTCATGCCTTTGCCGGAATTATCTGAATTGACGATGGAAGTTTCACCATTTATATTGGCTTGACACATTCCAAGTTACCGACCACTTTAGCTCCAAAACGATGTATGAAATAGTAAACAAAAATAAAAAAAATTAAAATTTGTCTTCTGAAGATTACAAAAATAATGATACCTTCTTCAATTGTTTATTTCAATGTAAATATAATTTAGTATTCAGCAACTTCTGAGGAAGACTGTACCACTCTGTCAATCAATATTAACTATCAAAAGCTGAATACTGCATCTTGTACGATTTGTGGTATGCCGAACACCTCACTCCTTCTTCCACCTTCTTATTCTCCTCTTCACTCCCCTTAGTATCAGACTTTTACTTGCATAGGTGGCAAACTATGCAAGTAAAAGCCTTTTGAGGTGTGTGATTGATGATGTAACGGAACTACGGTAGTGGACCTATGGCTTATGACTTGGCTGGGCACCGACTTCAACAGAAAAGTCTTACGCGCAATTTTGTCTTTTGAATTCAATGTGTAATAAGGATGGACCTATGGCTTATGACTTAGCTGCTCACCGACTTCAACAGAAAAGTCTTACGCGCAATTTTGTCTTTTGAATTCAATCTGCAATTCGGATGTTATTCACTTTTCAGTGCCTGCCTTCAATATTTTTGTAAAAGAAGAGCCAAGAATATTGTTTACTGTGATGAATTCCTTATCAGATTAGTAGTAATATATCAATATACGTAGTTGATTGCCATGGCGTGATTGATTGAATGAAATAAGTTTACTCGTAACCTCATTAACAGCATCCCGTATTTTTCCCGTTTCATCAATATCTGGTTCGAAGTTTGCAAAGATATTTTGTCTGTTCCGAATTTATGTGGTATCCCAACTTAGAGTGACATAATAATCTAAAATATCAATAGATAAAGCACAAATTATATTAATGGTTCGATTGATTGGTTTGACTAGATTCTTAATATCTAATACTGTTATAATTAATTGATTTGGGTCACATCAATCAAGTAATACACTAAGCGTCGGTAGCTTAGTGGTTAAGGAGTCGACCTTACGATCGAGAGGTCCCGGGTTCGAATCCTGGCCATTACATTACCGGCGTGAACCCACTCCTGACACAAGCAATTTAACTTACCTGCAGGGGTTAGGGGGAATATTAGTAATTTCGGTTACTAATATTCTTTATAAAAAAAAAAGAAAAAAAAAAATCAAAATTTATATATAGTTACACATAATTCTAGATATTGATTTTCAGATGTGTCTATTTTTTTTAAAGAGTATTATTAACCGAAATTACTCATATTCCTCCTAACCCCTCCAGCTAAGCTTGAATGCTTGTGTTAGGAGTGGGTTCACGTCGGCAGTGTAATGGCTAGGATTCGAACCCGGGACTTCTCGATCGTAGGGTCGACACCTTAAACTCCTTATTTTGGAATGTTTGATAGTAAAATCAATAAGCATTTTAATGTTCTCTCTCAACACAATACCTATCTATTAACTGCTTACACAACTGCGAGAGGAGTTCGTGGCTGATTGGTATCCGAGTAGGTTAGCACATAGCAAAGTAAAGCATTACTAGCCGGGCAGGGGGGTCGTGGTCGCAGCACTAGTGGGACCGGTGGGTTCACGCGGTGCTGCGATGACAATCCTCTTCTGATGAGGCCGTCAAGCTGAGTGCCACCATTGCTAACATGGTACGTGTATGTAATGGTGACCCTCTTTCCTGAGACTTTACCTTCAGCTTACCATCAGGCGAGGTGAAGTCAAATTGACGTGTCCTAAAAAAAAAAAAAAAAAGTCAGGTCAATCTAACCAGACCCCTCCGTGCCTTGCAGAGCAAATTAAGCTGTCGTCGGTCCCTGTTGCCATACGAACATCTATAGAAGTCGTTGGGGTAGTCGTAGTCCTAAAAAGGCCGACAACTGGCCTAACTACACCACTTCGATTTCGCTAATGGATTATGAAGCTAAGATGGCAGCCAGTTCACGGAAAATATCGAAATTCAGCCGCTTCGTAGTTAGTCAGAAAAGTCGACCCCAACTGAGCCGGGAAAAGGTTAGGAGGCCTTTAGTTAGAGGCCTCTGCCATAATTCTCAGGCCATACCTTTTTTTTTTCGTTCGGAAATCTTTTCGGATACCCCCCGCCGGCCAGCGCGGGCGGTTATGTCGGGCTTGAACCGAATAAAACCGCACGCCGTCTCGGGTCTTAAGACGGTTATATATAAGGTTGCCCATAGAGCTTATCCCTCGCACCCCGACTAACCCTGGGCCACCTACGGTTTCGAGATGGCCCCCTCGGGTTTGGGAACCACGGTCTTGCCCCGTTTTGGGGAAGGGCGCTAGTCGCCCTGTCGTCCCGGCCTTCTTCTGCTGGGTTGACAGGCGGCCTCACCAGCCACCCCCAGGCCTGCGCTCATGGAGGACGGAGGTTGTTAAGCGTCTCAGGCCATACCTTTAATACAATTTTATCCTTACAAATGCTCATCAAAATATCGCATCCAATAAAGAGTAAAATTCGTGACCGACATGAAAGTATAAGTACAAGATCATAAAATCAACCCGACTTGGCGTATATGTTCTGTAGTTTTATATATTTTATGATATGACATAGTTTTATGTTTGTGCGCTGGTGTATTTTATAAGCGATAGGGTTTTATCGTTCAGAAATAAGAGTTTTACGTTTTTTTTTTATAATTTGGCCACAATTTATGAGATTCCGAAGTTGAAAGCGGTTTATGAGTAATACTTGTGTTTTGTGTAGTTCGTTTCACTGCTGTTGTTTAATCTTATGCGTTTTATATTTGGGATCACAGCTCTTGAGCTTAGACCTTCCACTGTCTTATGCATGGCAAGTATGCGGGCGCCCGCACTTCATGCAAATTGTATTTAATTTTTGCACGAAACTCGCACCGTATTATTTGCACGCAACAAATAATGCATACGTGCACACGCATGAGGCAGTGGATAGCCTTAGATGGCTTGTTATACAATGCAGAAGACAAAACTAGCACTGACTTTTATTATGATGACACTGACAACACCGATTCACTTATGGCATTTATCAAGGCACTCTGAGGCTCACAACGCAATTGCGGCTAGCCGCGTGTGGTGCGGTTGGCCGCATGCGGTACTGTTTCATAATAGTAGGCATGCGGCTAGCCGGACAATGCAGCAAGTGCGGTGTGGGTCTTGACTCAAAATGAGACGAAATAGTTTAATACCCTTTTTTTTTTTTTTTTTTTTTTTATCGTGCGGAAATCCCTTCGGATACCCCCCCGCCAGCCAGCGGGGGCGGTTATGTCGGGCTTGCACCGACTAAAACCGCACGCCGTCTCGGGTCTTCAGACGCCGGGGTGTAAGGTTACCCATAGAACATATCCCTCGCACCCCGGCTGACCCTGGGCCATCTCACCACTAACAGCATCGCTCATCCTGTCTCCTCTGAAAGCAGAGGAGTACGGAGAGCGATGTGTTCCCGCCACGTTGGGTATTGACCGACGATCAATGCCAACCCTATGAAGGGGTGAAGGGGAAGCCATTGACCGCCGCCCAGGGTGTACCGGCCGCTCCGATTCCGTTCCCCCCGGACTGCAGCGGGATCGGAATCGGAGCGACACTCGAGGAGGTTACCCAACACACACCCCGCACCCAACACACACCCCAATAGTTTAATACCCTAACATGTGTTGATGTACTAGTACTTACAGGGTTATTTTTTCATTTTTCTGTAAATATAACATTCATATATTTGACATATATGAACCACTTGATGAAATTATTTATATAAAGATAGTAAAAATCACATCAAATCCGTTGCTTACTTTAGAAGTTCGAAGCGTGCATTCATACAAACAGCGCGAAGCGTTTTTGCTATGTAAAGAAGAGACATCTTACAAACTTAGACCACACGTCATGTACTTATTTAATAACTGCACAGCATATAAAAACATGGCATGATATACGACACAATAAATTATTTGTTTAGTTAACAGACAAAATATTGTTTTCATAAACTAGACTGCAAATGCAAAACTTTTTAATATTTTGTTAACATGTTACGAGCATGAAATATTATACTGTTAACTACTCTGAGATTCATAATAATTATTGTGAACCCAGGCAATAAAAATGCGTTATAAGATTTACATAATAATAAAAATATTCTGGAATATACAACACAGCTCTATCTAAATTCAAACTAAGCACAGCTAGTGTACTCCAGGCTCTGCTAAAAATATATATTTCAGTATTATGCAATACTTGGAAGAGAAACTTTACTGCGTTTTATTTTCTCTAGATAAAATAATAGTAGTTATTTTATAATATAGATTTTAAATATATGTTTTTGTTTTTATTTTACTAGTGTACCTACAAAACCTCCAACAGGAAAACTTATTGATGCTATGTTCTTATTGGAGAGGATTCCTTACAGTTTCTAGGAACCCTAGTCATGGATCGGAACACAAAACTACGCAAGATAACAGTAATTCTCGGCCTCGTCCGAATGCTACTACTACTGTGCGTCTTATTCAACAAGCACGCCTATGGTTTCGTACATTTTTATATACATTAGAGAAATCTTATTGTAGGCAGATTAAGTAATCGTAACTCGAACAATAATTTTATTAAAAAAATTGATTTTTGTGACCTACAAAAGCGTTGCTTCAACAAAAAAGGTAAGTTGAATTTAAGGAAAATTTTACCTTCGATATAAGTCACGGTCAATTATCAGTATATAATATGTGAGGTATTTTATGTGTTAATTTTTTTTATTCATGTGTTAATTTTTATGTAAAATATTTCTATTACGCCATCTTATTTAGCTCTTTATTAAATCGGAGTCTAATACACCTCTGCCTACCCCTTCGGGGATACAGGCATGAAGTTATGTTTATGTTAATATAATTTGATTATTTTTTAAATGTCCTAAATTACCTGAATTACTAACATAGTTAATGAGTCAATCTACTAAAAAAATATTAATAATATTATGTTAAAATAAATGTATTATATTATATCAACGCCTGCAAAAATATAAGATCAACAAGCTTCTATTTTTCTTAATGAGGTAAGCAACCCTAAAAAACCTTTCAAAAATAATGTCAGTAAAACATGGCAACATTTTTTTGATCCAACGATAATCCCTGCGAGACCTATAATAACAGAAAACTATTCACATTGACAACTTACAGAACCGATTCAACTTCCTAATAGATATTTGGACAGAACCCTAAAAACTTACCAAAATGTCGGGTACCACTAAAAATGGTACCGCAAACCATCCATCATACGCTGATCCTCCAAACCGCTTAGATTAAACTTGATATAATACCGTAGATATGAAATATAGAGGTCAAACGCTTTGGTCAAATCTGCTCTTGAAACTTATATCTAGACGTAATGTTTTATTTGACGCAACAGCGGGGAGGGACATAAAGTAAAGGATTGGGTCGGGCAATAGAGCAGAGAAGTAAAAGCACCAAAGCTAAAATCATGTGTATTTGTTATATTACTTTCGGAACGAATATAAAATTTATATATTATATAAAATACATTATTCTCTTTTCTGCCCAGTCGCCCCGGGAACACACCTCTGACTTTTGCATTAATATACTGGGTGCTTCAAAAAAATGTATACACACTTTGAACTTCCATAGAAAATTTATTTACCGTTCTACAAAGTTAAATTTCAGGAAAATAGAAAGCTGAAAGTCCAATGTAAATGAAACATAAATAACAAATGTTAATACTGTTCAAATTGGTGACCTGCAGCATCAATACAATTCTGAGTACGAGTCACCACAGATTCTGTACATCGTATCAAAACGTCCAATGAGATCAGTCCAATATCACAGGGACGTACGAGCTTACCTGGATCAAAATTTGTCGGGCCAGTGGATAGGACGCAGGGGGCCAATCGAGTTTCCAGCACGCTCTCCAGACCTTACACCACTGGATTTCTTCTTGTGGGGCACAGTAAAAGATGAGGTGTACAAACGTAAACCACGTAACCTAGACATTCTTTGGAATGAGATTCAAGCAGTGTGTAGAGAAATCTCATTGGACGTTTTGATACGATGTACAGAATCTGTGGTGACTCGTACTCAGAATTGTATTGATGCTGCAGGTCACCAATTTGAACAGTATTAACATTTGTTATTTATGTTTCATTTACATTGGACTTTCAGCTTTCTATTTTCCTGAAATTTAACTTTGTAGAACGGTAAATAAATTTTCTATGGAAGTTCAAAGTGTGTATACATTTTTTTGAAGCACCCAGTATGTTAATTATCGCTCGCTTATTAATGTGCCCGGTAGATGGCAATATTCTCGCCCACTATTACATTGGGACGTTAACATAACTGGCGAATCGTGGGTGTGTAAGACACCTCTGCCTACCCTTTCGGGGATACAGCCGTGAAGTTATGTTATGTAAATATTATTTGAGAACACGCGGTTTTAGAGACCTAACGCATAATAAGGATTAGATGTTATCTCATTTCAACCTCACACTGGAACCAGCCTAATATGCCAAATGCTTTTACTGGTGGTAGAAATTTGATGACACAAATTTGTCACGAAATTCGGCCGGGTTGGTACCACCGTGCACGAGTGTGAAAAACCCTCCATAGCAATCAAATTTCAGTTTAATTGCGTTCAGGGGTCAGCAAGTGCATAGCCGGGCAGGGGGATTGTGGATTGTGTCACGCGGTGCTGCGACGACAATCCTCTTCTGATGAGGCCGTCAAGCTGAGTGCCACCATTGTTAACATGGTATGTGTATGTAATGGTGACCCTCTTTCTTGGACTTTACCTTCAGCTTACCATCAGGCGAGGTGAAGTCAAATTGACGTGTCCTAAATATATTTAAAAAAAAAAATGCCAGGACAAATAGAACGGATTAGAATGGAAAAAAGATTATCTGCTTAACTTCAGGAATATGCTGTAAGACTTTTTCCAACTCAGTTGAGTCTTGAGACTTTCAGTCTGACTACGAAACGGCCATACCTTAATATTTTACGTGAAACAGACTGCCATCAGACTTCCATAACCTATAGTGATATCGGAGTTCTGTAGTCAGACCAGAATGTTGCACATTTTAGGGCTTCAAGTACTCGTAACGAATACCACTGATGTTCGTATGTCAATCATACAAATACAAGCATCGGTAGCTCAGTGATTGAGGAGTCGGCTTACTGGCTATCCCGGGTTCGAATCCTGGCCATGACACTACTGACGTGAACCCACTCCTAACACAAGTAATTCAGCTTAGTTTGAGGGGTTACTAGTAATTCCATTAAGAGGATTCAGGAGGTTCTCATTATGTACGTCTCCCCAATCCTTTCCACTTATAGTATACTAGCTGTTGGGTGGGAACCTATTCCCGGGATAAAAGTATATGTGTTATTTCGGACTATAATCTATCCTCGTGCCAAATTTCAGCCAGATCCGTTCAGCCGTTTTTGCGTGAAAGAGCGACAAAGATACATACATATATACTCCCAAACTTTCGCGTTTATAATATTAGTAGGATTGGGCTACATTCATAGGCCACGGTAACCACTTACCATCAAGTGCGGCACGTGCTTGTTTAAGAACTTTACAGTATAAAGAGAAATTAGAATGTTCATAATTTTTCAATAAGAGCCAAATATCATTATTGATTATTATCTATTTCAGGAAGGCACGATTCTTTTTAATATTTAGGACACGTCAATTTGACTTCACCTCGCCTGATGGTAAGCTGAAGGTAAAGTCTCAGGTAAGAGGGTCACCATTACATACACGTACCATGTTAACAATGGTGGCACTCAGCTTGACGGCCTCATCAGAAGAGGATTGTCATCGCAGCACCGCGTGACACCCACCGGTCCCACTAGTGCTGCAACCACAATCCCCCTGCCGGGCTATGCACTTGCTGCCCCCTGAACGCAATCAAACCGAAATTGGATTACTATGGAGGGTTTTTCGCAATCGTGCATGGTGGTACCTACCCGGTCGAAATTTGTGACAAATTTGTGTCATCAAATTTCTACCACGCCTACACATTACTGCCATTGCGTGACAGGAATAATTCGCAAACAGTTACTTATTAAGTCTAGACAGTAATCCAAATATTATATTTTGATATATTTATGTTTAGTAAAAATGAAATTCTTTTCCATAGATTTCACGGCTTTTTACAAATAGTATTTTATTTGAGACTAGTAAGTTAATTCCTTGAGTATGTTAAGATTAATATGAAGGAAAATATTAAAATATAAACATTTAATTATTTATCCATTGATTTATTTATTCATGAATAATTGTAAACTTAACTGTTACGTCTAAATTGACAAAGCTTTTTCTGATCAACATCACTTGAAGATATTTAAAATATGACAACTTGACTACATAATAGCTATCGTAAAATCAAACTTTTGGTACAATCAATTTATATTCTGAAAACAGCTTCAGAATAACCGATGTTTTAATTAATTTTATACAAATCTAAATCTAATTCAAATTTCCGTAGACTTTTACCACTTAAAACATTCAAGAAAATTAATCTAGAGTTTTCATCACTAAAGTAAAAAGTCTTGTCAACATTAACCGAATCCGCATCAAGTGTTACCAACTTGCTACGATGTTGAAAGCAGCCCTTAAGAGCGTGTTAAGTATTACTTTAGAAGCTGAAGACCTTTCAACTTTTAAGTACAAGATTTTTTACTGGTAACATTTGTTTACTTTGATATCCAACATTATATTGGAAAAGTTAAGCTCCTATGGAATTTCATAGGGATGATGTTACAAAGGATTTTTTGTTTCGGGGATTTACGAAGTGGTCAGAGATTCTTCTAATATCAGTTTTTAATCTTCGTGAATTTCAGAATGTGGAAGATTTTTTGGGATCACTGATTCTTTTGTTTCGTCTTTTGATATTCTCAAGGACTGTCTTTTGTTACTGTCATCGATTATATGATATAGAAGGCACGAGATTAAACTCTTGATCTCGCGTGTACAAGACGATTTATCAAGTATTCATAGGGATTGATAAATAGTAACGAGAATTTGTCTACTACGTAATGAAATATGTTTAATCTTTGACTCTACGTTATTTTACTCTGCATGCATTTGCTTACTATTTAATTGTATTTTATTCTCGTCTATAATTGAACAATATGCTCCTCGAAAATAAGGTACGTTGCCATACTCCCTCCGTGCTTCTGGGGGTGGCAGGTGAGGCCGCCTGTCACCCCAGCAGAAGCAAGCCAGGGCAGCGGGGCGACAAGCACCCTTTCCGGGGCAAGATGGGGACACAATGGTTCCCAAACCCGAGGGGGCCATCTCGAAACCGGAGATGGCCCTGGGTCAGTCGAAGTGCGAGGGAAATGCCTTATGGGCCACCTTACACCTCAGTGTCTGAAGACCCGAGATGGCGTGCGGTTTTAGTCGGTACAAGCCCGACATAAACTATAACAAAAAAAAGTACGTTACCATACTGAAGATCGAATTATTGGTTGAAATCCCTCACTTCTCAAATCCATTTCATATCAGTGGCCTACAAGGCTGATAACTATTATAAATTTTGAAAGAATTTTAGGTGTCGAGACGTACTTCTCAACATCTATAATTAGAATATATTTAGGTACTTGCTAACTTCATTTAATAGTGAATATGAAAGAATCATGTATATTTAAGTTCATATTCACCTGCAGATGCGAAAATATTATTATCAGCAAAAACTTGTTTGAAGTTTGTAATTGTCATTTGGGGGTTAATACGATTTGGCATTTTGTTTTAATTATGTAAATAAATAAACAATGTTTTATTTCAGATTCATTAAAAATGGTTGAAAGGGCGCTCATTTTCTTCGCATCAATATCTGCATTAAATATTGGTGAGTTTTTTTCAACTGTTATCATGCTATCGTTTAGTTCCTCATCATTATCACTCTTTGAGTTTCTTGCTAAGAAATAATCCATTTCGTACATTCTGTGTGAGTGCTGAATTCCTTATCTTCCTTATACTCTTTCTTCTCCTTTCTCATTCCGTTGTAGCAACATACAAATGATAATCTCTATTCATCACATCCTCCGAGCTAACTTATTTGATTACCATTTCGCCACGAGTCCCTCTATCTCAATAGCATCATTTTCTTATACTCCTGCTTCTCCTTTCCCATTCCGTTGTAGCAACATACAAATGATAATCTCTATTCATCACATCCTCCGAGCTAACTTATTTGATTACCATTTCGCCACGAGTCCCTCTATCTCAATAGCATCATTTTCTTATACTCCTGCTTCTCCTTTCCCATTCCGTTGTAGCAACATACAAATGATAATCTCTATTCATCACATCCTCCGAGCTAACTTATTTGATTACCATTTCGCCACGAGTCCCTCTATCTCAATAGCATCATTTTCTTATACTCCTGCTTCTCCTTTCCCATTCCGTTGTAGCAACATACAAATGATAATCTCTGTTCATCACATCCTCCGAGCTAACTTATTTGATTACCATTTCGCCACGAGTCCCTCTATCTCAATAGTATCATTTTCTTATACTCTTTCCGTTGTAGCAACATACAAATGATAATCTCTATTCATCACATCCTCCGAGCTAACTTATTTGATTACCATTTCGCCACGAGTCCCTCTATCTCAATAGTATCATTTTCTTATACTCCTGCGTCTCATTCCCCTTTCCGTTGTAGCAACATACAAATGATAATCTCTATTCATCACATCCTCCGAGCTAACTTATTTGATTACCATTTCGCCACGAGTCCCTCTATCTCAATAGCATCATTTTCTTATACTCCTGCTTCTCCTTTCCCATTCCGTTGTAGCAACATACAAATGATAATCTCTATTCATCACATCCTCCGAGCTAACTTATTTGATTACCATTTCGCCACGAGTTCCTCTATCTCAATAGTATCATTTTCTTATACTCCTGCGTCTCATTCCCCTTTCCGTTGTAGCAACATACAAATGATAATCTCTATTCATCACATCCTCCGACCTAACTTATTTGATTACCATTTCGCCACGAGTCCCTCTATCTCAATAGCATCATTTTCTTATACTCCTGCTTCTCCTTTCCCATTCCGTTGTAGCAACATACAAATGATAATCTCTATTCATCATCATCCTCCGAGCACTTATTTGATTACCATTTCGACACGAGTCCCTCTATCTCTCTCTCTCTCTCTCTCTCTCTCTCTATATATATATATATATATATATATCTATGTAGAGTGGTAGAGTCAAGCAATAGTCATTTTGGCTGTTGCATGAATGGGCCGACTCGACTGGGGAAGTACCACCCTCTCACAGAATATTGACGGCAAGTAACAGTATTTGAACTGTTGCGTTCCGTTTGGTGAGTGAGAGTGCCGGAGCCCAAACTCCTTTCCCATCCCCTCCCAAACTCCTTCCCCATCCATTCACAAACTCCTTTCCCATACCCTTTCCTTTACAGGGTCGGCAGCTTGAGTGTGACGCCACTGGTGTTGCACACGTCCATAGGCCGCGGTAACCGCTTCCCAGCAGGTGGGCCGTGTGCTTGTCTGCCACCTTAGTAGTATAAGAAAAAAACTCAATTGTAATCATTTTCTTATACTCCTGCTTCTCCTTTCCCATTTCGTTGTAGTAACAAACAAATCATAATCTCTCTTCATCATCATCATCCTCCGAGCTAACTTATTTGATTACCATTTCGCCACGAGTCCTGAGGGATGGAGGGAGGGAGGGAGGGAGGAGATACGATTGATATGAGATATCAATCGTATGATTTTCTTATACTCCTGCTTCTCCTTTCCCTTTCCGTGGTAGCAACATACAAATTATAGTCGCTATTTATCATCATGCTCTGAGCGAAGTTATTCGATTACCATAATTTAGATTTCCTCAATCTCAATAGTATAAATTAATAAAGCATTCTGCCGTTCTTAAGCTAAAAGGCGGGCAAGTGACAAAATCAAATTTCGAGCTACTGCTGAAAAAACCGGCCACATGCGAGTCGGACTCGCACACCGAGGGTTCCGTACAAACGTGTAGGTATATAAGTTAAAGTGCACCCATCACGACAATCGAGTCATAGTTATGGTAGTGTTATTTCAAAAAATTTAAAAATATTTTTTATTATATGATGTAACTAAAAATTTACGGTTTTCGCAATTTTTCCTTTATCTGTACTATAAGACGTTACTTCCTACCAAATTTCAAGATTCTAAGTTCACGGGAAGTACCCTGTAGGTTTTGATTCCCGTGCGAGTTTCGAAAATTTGCGGAAATTTGCGGCATAAATGGCTGTAGTTTTGGTTGCTTTGGCTTCGAAGTTTGATTTTTTCACAGCTCCAAGGGACAGTAGACCTGAGTATTACATATAAATTTCCGTTTGATACCACCACGCGTTCCTGAGAAAAACGGTCTTGATAGACGGACGGACGGACGGACAACGAAGTGATACTATAAGGGTTCCGTTTTTTCTTAATTAATCTTAAAGCAAAATACAAGATGCTGATTTGATTAGTAGAATATTTGTTCTGATATCAATATTATAATATATATATACTATTATATCACAAAAAAAATAAAAATATTCCTTTGGTTGTATTGAAAGGGCTTTATAACTAGGTCCACAAGGCAGTAGCTCTTGCAATGTTGAATGTCTGATTGATTTGGAAATAATAGAATATCATATATATGTAGTTTTTGAGAAATCAACTTTGGAATTTTTTGTTCGGTGATTATTCCTCCGTGTCTTGTCCGATTTTTTCACAGCTCCAAGGAACAGTAGACCTGAGTATTAGATATAAATTTCAGTTTGATACCTCCACGCGTTCCTGAGAAAAACGGTCTTGACAGACGGACGGACGGACGGACAACGAAGTGATCCTATAAGGGTCCCGTTTTTTCCTTTTGAGGTACGGAACCCTGGGGTGTGTGTTGGGTAAGGGGTGTGTGTTGGGTAACCTCCTCGAGTGTCGCTCCGATTCCGATCCCGCTGCAGTCCGGGGGGAACGGAATCGGAGCGGCCGGTACACCCTGGGCGGCGGTCAATGGCTTCCCCTTCACCCCTTCATAGGGTTGGCATTGATCGTCGGCCAATACCCAACGTGGCGGGAACACATCGCTCTCCGTACTCCTCTGCTTTCAGAGGTGACAGGATGAGCGATGCTGTTAGTGGTGAGATGGCCCAGGGTCAGCCGGGGTGCGAGGGATATGCTCTATGGGTAACCTTACACCCCGGCGTCTGAAGACCCGAGACGGCGTGCGGTTTTAGTCGGTGCAAGCCCGACATAACCACCCCCGCTGGCCGGCGGGGGGGTATCCGAAGGGATTTCCGCACGATAAAAAAAAAAAAAAAAAAAAAAGGTACGGAACCCTAAAAATGAGTGATTATTTTAAAACCGTTCTATAAATCTACAATTACATTGTCATATAATCAGAACATGGATATTTTTTGAGCATTTACGAGAATGAAGTTGCTATTGATTAATATTAATATTTGTTTAAAATTAAAATGTAAAATTAGACAGATGTCACTTAACCGTCTTTTAGCTTGAAGACGGCAGCATTCATAAATTTATTGTTATAATCCTTAGATATCCGATAGAATTAACTATTAATTTGACTATTATCGCACTAGGTGAGTGCTCTTGAAGTGCGAACAACAGATGTAGTTATTCGACAAATTTATACAAACTTTTGAGTGCACTGTCTTGTTTGCGTAAAGTTTTGCCACCGTTTGCTCAAAGTAATTTTACTCAATTTAGCATACTGAAGAACTTTGTGAGTTAAAATCTGATGAAAAATGGTTGCTAAAAAGTCCGTCAACAGAAATTTATTAATACCATCATTTAATAAATTGCAGATTTTCACGAAATTTTACAGTTTGGGAAAACTCGTACATCATCAACATCCAGATTTTAAATCATCGTGCCTTACCCTAAAGGTAATGAGCAGTGAAACATAAAATTCCTAGACTACTACAGTAACGAAATAAAGTTATTAATTAAAAAGTCAAAAAATTTGACTGTCCTAAAAAGACCGAAACAAGTTTGTTTAGGCATTCAGAGCCGCACTGGCGGCCAATGTCCGCCGGTAAACCTGGGGTTATCCTTTCGAGGGCTTACCCGGGGTGCCTGGCAATGGACACTTGGGGAGGACAACGTGTGGTTTTAGTCGGTCCAATTCCGACACGCCCACCCTATTGTCGGCACCGATGGGGTGAAGCCCGTGGGGGTTTCCACACGTTAAAAAAATAAAAGGCATCAAGTTATTTTTAAAACATACATTTTAGAGCCAGAAAGCTACTATTTTGTATTTATTTTTTATTTTGATATACCCAGTGTCACTCTCACAGTAAATACGAATCTAACGATACCTCTCAAGCTAAAACCCATCGAGCCGTTCAGGTCGCAGGGCGTGCTAAACAATGATACATACATACATACATACATACTCTCGAAAAATATTACCCTCCTTCTGGCATAGTCGGGTTTCTCAGACGGAAACAGTAAAAAAATGTAGAGGCAAATTCCACAATGATATATAATGTTCTTTGTCCATTAATTTTAATTTATGCAAGGTTTATTCTTGCCTAATTTCCACGGATAACTTATTCCATTAGCAAATAGCCGTTATGATGAGAAATGAGTCGTAAAACCTTGATGAGTGCGTGGAATTTTCCAATTTTAAGTTTTCTGGTGATATTAAATATCTATTGGGAGTATCGTAAAGGATACAAGACCCTCCAATACCTTCAGGGTCTAAACTTTACCTGGTAGTCAGTTCTCCTGCTAAATAACAGACGAGGCTCTGGGTTGGGTTACCTTTCGAACTTGGAAGGTCAGACGGCTGCCGCTCTCGTAACAGCCATCAAACCAAAAAATATAGTAAGCTGGCCCTGGAATCTACGGTATACATTTTGGATGCAACCAGAAAACCGCCAGGAGGATGAAGATGAGCAGTATCACGAAGAAACCTTGCATGCTTTTAAGGTCAGGACGCTGATGGGTTACATAATAAATGGTTTAGTAAACGAAGTCTGAGAGCAATTAATGAAGTCTAATTAATAAGTACTTAGCTGCTTTTGGAACTGTGAAACATGATCATATTTGCGTTAACCAAATATAAATCTCATGCAGATACTTTGAAGACGCTCAAGTTTGTTTAATTGGTTTTCAACGACGCTTAGATAGCTAGTATTTACGTAATCAAGAATGGGTATGTTAATTAATTTAGTGGCCCTATTTTTGAGATAGTTATTTGGAAGAAAATTTTGTAACCTTCGTAACAATCTCGCTGAAAATAGATTACAACACGCTTTTTAAAAATTACGAGCTGCTAGATAGACTTAAATCAAAATACAAGATGCTGATTTAATAAATAGAATATTTGGTCTGAGATCAATATTATATCACAAACAATAGGAATATTCCTTTGTTTGTATTGAAAGGGCTTTATAACTAGGTTCGCAAGGCAGTAGCTCTTGCAATGTTGAGCTGAGAGTGCCCCATGTCTGAGTGAAATTTTAGTTGATGACACAAATTTGTCACAAAATTCGGCCGGGTGGGTACCACCGTGCACGATTGCGAAAAACCCTCCATAGTAATCCAATTTCGGTTTGATTGCGTTCAGGGGTCAGCAAGTGCATAGCCGGGCAAGGGGATAGTGGTTGCAGCACTAGTGGGACCGGTGGGTGTCTCGCGGTGCTGCGACGACAATCTTTTGATGAGGCCGTCAAGCTGAGTGCCCCCATTTTTAACATGGTACGTGTATGTAATGGTGACCCTCTTCCCTGAGATTGTACCTTCAGCTTACCATCAGGCGAGGTGAAGTCAAATTGACGTGTCCTAAATATAAAAAAACTGCTAAAAATCATTAAAATCGGTTGAAGTGTCTAGGCGCTAGAGGGACACAAACGAAATACATCGAGTGGAGTGAAAGGTGCTTTCGCTCGACTTCGTCTCACTCTTAACTCAATAAATTATGTCGCAACTTTAGAACTATACCGGATACCGGATATATTTGTTTGCATGACTTTTACCTATATTGTTGTCCCCAACTCATGGGAGAGTCCTCAACCCCACTATTTCATAGATAAAAAGTAGCCTATGTCTTATTCATTTCTGTAATTATTTGGGAAAATAAACAGTCACACAAATTATTAGAAACCATAAATATTCCAGACTATAAACTATCCCTGTACTAAACTTTAGTCAGATCTGTTCTGCCGGTTGAGCACGGTTGAGTTACAAACATTCAAATATCTTCACAAACTTAGTGGGTGCCAGCAGCTAAAAAAATATATTATGTAAATAATAAATAATAATAATAAATAAATATTCTACGACATTCTACACAGCGCTCTCTAGACCCAAAGTAAGCATAGTTTAACTAGCTTGTGTTATGGGTTCCAGAATGCGGATAAACATACCTTTTTTTTTTTTTTTCGTGCGGAAACCACTCGGATACCCCTCCGCTGGCCAGGGGGGACGGTTATGTCGGGCTTGAACCGACTAAAACCGCACGCCGTCTCAGGTCTGCAGACGCCTATATACTTTTTTTTTTGTAAATACATACATATTATACATAGAATATAATTACTATTTATGTAACTTATTTACACACAGATGAGGTGTAAATAAGTTGTATAGCTATAATACATATTCATCGACTTTAGACATTGACTGTACATGCGAAATAGGTCAAAGTTCTAAAAAGTAATCTGCAAATAGAAAAAGTTTTTGTTTTTTTGAAAACAATGGAAAGGTAACCGTAGATATTTATTCATATAATAATTTACATAACGGCCCAGTGCGGGAATGACAGCGTTTCAATTTTGCAAGCCAGTCCAAAGTTTTAATTATACCTTGAAATTAATTTGGGATTAAGTTTGCAGCTCCCATTTGTGTTCGGTGCCTTTCATAAGGCTTCATTTTAAATGATTTTTCGTGTATGTGACGTTATGAATATAACAGCGTGGGTGGAATTATTTTAATTTGTTTACATTTTCCGCAATTGGAAAACCCCACGGGTTTCACCCCATCGGTGCCGACGATGGGGTGGACGTGTCGGAATCGGACCGACTAAAACCACACGGTGTCCTCCCCAAGTGTCCATTGCCGGTCGCCCCGGGTAAGCCCTAAAAAGGATAATCCCAGAGTTACTGGCGGACTTTGGCCGCCACTGCAACCTCGCCTGGTGGGGTCGGGTTTTATCCCGCGACAATGAGTTGGCAGGCTTGTGTAGGAAACACACGACACAGATAGCCTGGATTATAATTATTGACATAATATTTATTTTACACTAGCTGACCCGGCAGACTTCGTACTGCCTCAATCGATAACAACTTCCATATTTATTCACCTTTTAAACCTTCTCTGGACCTCCACAAATAATTAAAGACCAAAATTAGCCAAATCGGTCCAGCCGTTCTCGAGTTTTAGCGAGACTAACGAACAGCAATTCATTTTTTTATATAAGAAGAAGAAGAAGAAGAAGAAGAAGAAGAAGATAATTTAAACATACATAATTGTAATTCGAATCATGTAATCATTGTGATACTAACATATTTTTAAGTAAAAAAACTGTTACCAACGTGATTGAGTCGTAGTTACTTGAATAAAATAATCATTATTATTATTTAGTCATTTTTTTAAGAATACATTGTTACCACAATTATATTCAAACAAATAATAAACACAAATTCATAAATCAATACTAAACATTCGAATCCATATAATATATGAACATGAAAGTACTTTTATTTCTATCGCTGTTTATTTTTGTCGCTTATACGTTTCTATCTTTCATGCCATGAAGCTTTGATATGTTTTGTGTGTTTTTGTGCCATTAAAAGATTTTGATATTAAAAAGTAGCATATAAAACGTAGTGTAGGACGCAATCCAGCCAGGCGGGATGACGATCTGCGAAATACTTCGGGCAGATGCTGGATGCGGCAAGCCAAGGACAGGGCGCTATGGCGCTCATTAGGGGAGACCTATGTCCAGCAGTGGACTAGCATGGGTTGATGATGATGATGATGATATAGTACTAGCTGTTCGCACCTCCGCGGCTCCGCCTGCGTTGAATTCCCATCCCGTTCCCGCTACCCATGGGAACCTATTCCCGGGATGAAAAGTAGCCTATGTGTTATTTCGGACTGTAGTCTAATATCAGCCAGATCCGTTCAGCCGTTTTTGCGTGAAAGAGCAACAAAAAAACAAACATACATACATACATACTCACAAACTTTCGCGTTTATAATATTAGTAGGATAAACATTTCCATCATACATTACAAATGTGTGACTCTAGCGGTTTTGGCAGCGCACGCCAGACTAGCTCAATGGTAGATTTTTTTTCCTACCTGCTTGACACTTATCGACATATTTTGGAAAATTCACACAATATCTTTATTAATTGTAGCCTATGTTTTATTCTGATGTACAAGCTATATTATTGTAAAGTTTCAGTAAAATCCATTCAGTAGTTTTTACTTGAAAGAGTAACAAACATCCATCTATCCATCCATCCATATTTAAAAACTTTCGTGTTTGTAATATTAGTAGGCGCAGCGAACCACTTTCATTTGGATATTTTTCTATGGAAGGTTTTTATGCGTGATACATAACCATAGAAAAGCGGGAAATTAAATTCCACCTGAATGAAACCAGCGAGTCGCTAGATTATTAAATGTTTTTTTATTATTAAATATTCTACGACATTCTACACAGTAAGCATAGTTTTTAACTAGCTTATGTTATGGGTTCCAGAATGCGGATAAACATACTTGTATACTTTTTTGTAAATATATACATAGAAACACCTAGCCCAATGTAAATAGACATATTCATGAATACAAATATTTGCACTGAGTGGGAATCGAACCCGCGCCCCCTGTCGTAGTAATCGAATGCTCAACAGCTACGCCACAGTGGCCGTCGACATAATAATCATGTGATTCATCATCACCATCATCATATATCGTTGTTCCTGAGGCTTCCACCTCAGATTTCAGGGTCCACTTACTTCTTCTCCTTTTAGTTTGACTTATACGGCTTTTAAAAAACGGAACTGGTGGTAGAAATTTGGTGACACAAATTTGTCAATTTCGGTTTGATTGCGTTCAAGGGTCAGCAAGTGCATAACTGGGCAGAGGGATTGTGTTCGCAGCACTAGTGGGACCGGTGGGTGTCACGCGGTGCTGCGACAACAATCCTCTTTTGATAAAGCCGTCAAGCTGAGTGCCACCATTGTTAACATGGTACGTATATGTAATGGTGACCCTCTTTCCTGAGACTTTACCTTCAGCTTACCATCAGGCGAGGTGAAGTCAAATTGACGTGTCCTAAATATATATAATAAAAAAGTGAGTACCGTCTGACCTCCCAACCTCGTGAGTAGTAGACCAAAGCCTAGTCAGTCAATCAGCAGGTGTACCGGCTTACAGATAGGATTAGCTTGGCCCAAAAGGTCTTATTGGGACCACAGTAAGTACAGTTATGCACCAAAACGCCGAACATCATCCTCGAGGATAAAACTGTCCTGGAACCTGCATCGAATTTAATCAGAAGTAAATTGCAAGACCGGATAAACCAACTGTTATACAGCTTTAAAACTTAACGTATTTGCATTTAATTAGCGGTAGAGCTTTCGACTGCTTAGTCAGAGGTCACGGGTTCGATTCCCGCTCATTGCAAATGTGTATATTTGTATTGGTCTGGGTGTTTCTATGCATAATATGTATTTATTTACAAAAAGAAAGTATCTATGACTATCCGACTTCTAGAACCCATATGACAAGGTCTAGATGGCATTGTGTTATATGTCCTAGAATGTTTTTTTTTTTTTTATGTTTTTTTTGGTATTTGACAACAAACTCAAACATTATTTTATACTAACAGGCCAACAAGGCCTTAAAAGACAGACAATATGATCACAATACACGTTTTTCTTGTTTCTGCATTGTTGACTAAATTCATGATTATATTTCACCCTTTTGTCATTCATTTCAAATTCTGAGAGTGACAACGGTCGTGTTTAAATAGGTTCCATTGCTATGAAGTTTTAACTTGAACTTCAGAAAGCGGAATTCTTGTTTTACTCACAGAACCTCGGGTTTCTTTCATGATGCTTAACGTACAATATTTTCACAACAACGGTGTTCAGAGCAAACACAATTTGGATTTCAATTTGGGGACGTCCAGACAACAATTGGTCCTGATTTGTTGAGGGCAAGACAAATGGTTGACAATTGAAATGCGAAAAACTGTGAAATATTACATAGTTTTTGTGTCTGAAGAAGTTCGAGATTTTGATCTAAATTAATTAAACCGTGAAACGAAAGATACAATTATCGTCGTAATACATAGCATACATACATATACTCACGCCTTTTTCCCTCCAGGGTAAGCAGACTAAGCTGCTTTTTACACACTTCACCTATTTTTTTTGGCTCAGCATGTATTTGTATTTGAAATAATCCTCAAGAAATTACGTCATAAGCTGCTGGATATAGAAGGTCAACTGAGATTCTGTGGGGTTTGTTTGGTCTTTTAGTAAAATATTACTGAATATTCGCAGCTTTTCATTCGCAAACCAACGTTTTTGCTTAAAAGAAAGAAAGAAAGAAACTATTTAATACCATTCGGATTCACGTACATGATACAAATCACGTAGGAAACACAATAAGAAAAAAGAAATAAAAATAATACTACACATAAAAAAATACAGAATCGAGCTTACTTTTTTATTATAACATTTTACCACATTGTCGAATTTCAATGATTTTAGAATCAATCGTTATAATGTGTAAGACAATTTTATTAATGGGGAATCGTAAATGTTATGATTAAGAAAGTGAGCTTATTTGTTTGCTATGTTTTCTCACCTTAACTACTCAACAGATCATCATATATAATTTTCCACACACATTATTAAGGCTACAGAAAAGTACAAATCAAACAATGATATGTTTATCTTATATCTTATATCTTATTATATTAATATATACCAGAAATAGATTTTTATCCAGGATAAAAATCTATTTCTGGGAGACAGAAAAATAACCTTTGATACTAAGGCAAGCAAAGATGAACAAAGGCAAAAACAAAAAAAAAGCCACAAAGTCATACACTTCCAAAAAAACCTATCAAAGGCTACACCAAAATACTGCAATATGCCACCAGATAATATTGCTGCTTGAAAGAATCTAGTGGCGGACTCATTAAAATTTGTACAGTTCGGTGCATTTACCAGTGCCGTTGTAAACAAAGCCGAGTTTTGTATTTAGTAAAGAAAAAAAATTGTTCGACGTCTCTCCTATCCTTCATTACGTAAGCTACAATTGGTTGAACACAAATAATGGATGAGTTAACATTGTGTTTTTAGATGTACTTTGCAAGTTTATGAATCGATTTTTTTAGCCTGTTACCTCGGTGAGCAGAGCCGTGTGACAACTGGGACTGACGCGTCAGTCCCAGTTGTCACACGAACTTCTGTGGCATTTGTTACGAAGCCCTAAAAAGTCTGACAACTATGTCTAACTATAGAACTTCGATATCACCATGGGTTGTTGCAGTCGCTTCACGTAAAATTCTTCTGTGGCATTTGTTACAAAGCCCTAAAAAGGCTGACAACTATGTCTAACTGTAGAACTTCGATATCCCCATGGGTTGTTGCAGTCGCTTCACGTAAAATTCTTCTGTGGCATTTGTTACAAAGCCCTAAAAAGGCTGACAACTATGTCTAACTGTAGAACTTCGATATCACCATGGGTTGTTGCAGTCGCTTCACGTAAAATTGTTCTGTGGCATTTATTACGAAGCCCTAAAAAGTCTGACAACTATGTCTAACTGTAGAACTTCGATATCACCATGGGTTGTTGCAGTCGCTTCACGTAAAATTCTTGTGTGGCATTTGTTACGAAGCCCTAAAAAGTCTGACAACTATGTCTAACTGTTGAACTTCGATATCACCATGGGTTGTTGCAGTCGCTTCACGTAAAATTCTTCTGTGGCATTTGTTACGAAGCCCTAAAAAGTCTGACAACTATGTCTAACTGTTGAACTTCGATATCACCATGGGTTGTTGCAGTCGCTCCACGTAAAATTCTTCTGTGGCATTTGTTACGAAGCCCTAAAAAGTCTGACAACTATGTCTAACTGTTGAACTTCGATATCACCATGGGTTGTTGCAGTCGCTCCACGTAAAATTCTTCTGTGGCATTTGTTACGAAGCCCTAAAAAGTCTGACAACTATGTCTAACTGTTGAACTTCGATATCACCATGGGTTGTTGCAGTCCCTTCACGTAAAATTCTTCTGTGGCATTTGTTACGAAGCCCTAAAAAGTCTGACAACTATGTCTAACTGTTGAACTTCGATATCACCATGGGTTGTTGCAGTCGCTCCACGTAAAATTCTTCTGTGGCATTTGTTACGAAGCCCTAAAAAGTCTGACAACTATGTCTAACTGTTGAACTTCGATATCACCATGGGTTGTTGCAGTCGCTTCACGTAAAATTCTTCTGTGGCATTTGTTACGAAGCCCTAAAAGGTCTAAAAACTATGTCTACCTGTAGAACTTCGATATCATCATGGGTTGTTGTAGTCGCTTCACGTAAAATTCTTCTGTGGCATTTGTTACGAAGCACTAAAAAGTCTGACAACTATGTCTAACTGTAGAACTTCGATATCACCATGGGTTGTTGCAGTCGCTTCACGTAAAATTCTTCTGTGGCATTTGTTACGAAGCCCTAAAAAGTCTGACAACTATGTCTAACTGTAGAACTTCGATATCACCATAGGTTGTTGTAGTCACTTCACGTTAAATTCTTCTGTGGCATTTGTTACGAAGCCCTAAAAAGTCTGACAACTATGTCTAACTGTAGAACTTCGATATCACCATGGGTTGTTGCAGTCGCTTCACGTAAAATATCAGAGTTCAGCCGTTTCGTAGTTAGACTGAACGCCGATCCAAACCTAATTGGGAAAAGGTTCGGCGGTGTGACTCTGTGTCATAAGTGTCATCACGACTCCTGCTCATCTTGACTTCAAGACGAATTGATATGTACTGTTTCCTACTAGAAAATATACATAAAAGAAAAAAAGAAAAATGAATATTCTACTCAGCGCTTTCTAAACCCAAAGTAAGCATAGTTTAACTAGCTTGTGTTATGGGTTCCAGAACGCCGACAAACATACTTATATACTTTTTTTTGCAAATACAAACATATTATACATAGACATATTCATAATGCAAATATTTGCAGTGAGCGGGAATCGAACCCGCGCCCCCTGTCGTAGCAGTCGAATGTACTACCGCTTCGACACAGAGGCCTGCAAACTATGAACTAGTGGAACTGATAGAGTTCCTACAAGTAGTCTAGGGATAGACCACTGTTAGCATTCCTAAAGGTTACTTTCCAGTCCTAGAGTATAGCGTCATTAGGCAAGTGGGTTTGTCTTCTTTTGAGATTATCATTAGTGTTACCTCACTTAGACGGATTTTTTGCAAATTATATTCTCCAAATCAAAACAAAAAAACCAATAATCATAATTTACCTCAATAGGCTCACCCATAACTCACAGGTGGTTCTAAAAACATGTAATATCTAAATGATAAATGTTGGTAATTTTTCATGTCAATTCTTCCGTATATTTCTTGAGTCTTTTTGACGGTGACGTATTGAACGATATATTTCTAACACCCTATGTTCGGAGCACTAATCGGATATACAAGCTGTTCTAAAACTTATTGGAATATTGGTATTATTTATGTTCGCAGTTTTTTATGATCCAGTTGAACGTTGAAAAGATTTTTAAAGATATTCACTCAAGCTAAACTCAGCTCTCAGCTGCGAAACGGTACACCTGCTGATTGACGGACAAGACTCTGGCACAGGTTTTTCTTTTGGGATTGGGGTGTTTCGGATGGCAGTCGCTTTCATAAAAGTTGTCTAAACCAAAACAAAAAGGGTAGGAGTATGTGGACCTCGGGTCCCGTGGTGTAAGCCTTAGATGCAACTGAGTACAACGTTGAGAAAATAATGATCTCAGAGGTGAAACGGAATGGGGGAAAATTGTGATTACTTATTCAACAAGATGTCTAGTTGGCAACAAGTTGAATAAGCAATCGCATCTTGACGTTAGACGTTAGAGGTGTTTTTTTTTATATTCATTTCGTCAATTGATTGCACCCCGCTGGATGGTGAGAAGCTAGGGTGAATTCCAGAAGATATGGCCCACCATCCCAGATGCTGATGATCCTAAAACGGTAGCTTTTGAGGCCGTCAAGGGGTGGGGCCTTGACGGCCTCAAAAGATGCTTTTGTGATGAAACAAAAGAACTTCATCCTTATATTAGCGCTGTTCCCGTTTGTATTTTTTTCAAACCACTTAGGTGACAGATTAGGTAAATAATAATAACCGACTCCCCCCGGTTTATTGAGGTTTCATCATCATCATCATCATATCAGCCGTAGGAAGTTCACTGCTGAACATAGGCCTCCCTTATCGACTTCCATTTCGACCAGTCTGTAGCGGCCTACATCCACCGAGTCCCTGCGCTCTTTGTTAGGTCGTCTGTCCACCTTGAGGGAGGACTTGCTTGCCGTTACGTGGTCTCCACTGAAGAACCTTTCTGCCCCATCGGCCATCGGCTTTCCGAGCTATGTGCCCTGGCCACTGCCACTTCAGCTTGCTGACTCGCTCTGCTATGTTGGTAACTTTAGTTCGTCTACGGATCTCCTCGTTTCTGATTCGATCTCGTAGAGAAACTCCAAGCATAGCCCGTTCCCTAGCTCGCTGTGTGACCCCGAGCTTTAGTTGAAGTTTAGTTATAGTTATTGCTGAGAGCATTTAAACACTAGATATGTCTCCAAAGATACATCATTCTTCTTGCTCGTATTCCTCGGGTTAACTGGACGGCCCACCTTATTGGAAGCGGACCCCAGCCTATGGATGTGTCCAACACCGGGAGCGTCACACTTGCATACCGCCCCTGTAAAACCCTGTAAAGTTCTTGAACATCCCCATATTGTAGTAGCTAGGGAAAATCACAGTGAGGAGATCTTTCCTCAGTTTGAGCGTGCGCGGAATAAAATTCCTTTCATACCTTAAAAAAAAAAATCCAACTAAAAGCTCCCACAGAAATACGCCCGCAAACTTTACTCAAAAGGAATCTTCTACAATATAACATGATTTCACATAATTTCAAAATTACCTCATATAACTTATCAAAGACCAATTTCGTATGACTTCAAAGGGATTTACGAAGATTGTTTCTTCATTAACCGAACTGAGGCGACGAATGATGTACGTACTTACTTTATGTACGTGATAAATATTAATTAAATCACGTTTTGGAAGTTCGTAGAACGCAGTAATTATTTAGTAGTAGCGTAAGTAAATATATATAATCATCATAATATTGTTGAACGTTTACGCGAACGTGACTGGTTGAAATAAAATTAATATGAACAGTAAATTTTATCGTAAATTATTTTGTATGATTTTTACATGAAACATCGAGACACAGTGTAAATCCTATTTTATTCTATTTCTTGCCTACTAATATTATAAATGTGGAAGTTTGTGGTGATGTTTGTATGTTCCTTACTCAATCACGCTCAAATGGCTGAACCGATCTGGCTGAAATATGGTACAGGGATAGATTATGGTCTAGCTCTAGAATAACACATAGTGCTACTTTTTATTCCTGAAATAGGTTTCCATGGGTTGCGGGAATGGGACCGAAAGTTCACCTGGGCAGCAGTTATTAAAATAATAACAAAAAATTAATCGCGACAGAATCCGTCGAAACTATCATAAAATACTAGCTGATGGTCGCGGCTCCACCCGCGAGCTTGTCGGTTATCCTTTTTTAAGTCATATCTCCGGTTCTACTTTTTATTTTATTTAGGACACGTCAATTTGACTTCACCTCGCCTGATGGCAAGCTGAAGGTAGAGTATCAGGAAAGAGGGTCACCATTACATACACATACCATGTTAACAATGGTGGCACTCAACTTAACGGCCTCATCAAAAGAGGATTGTCGTCGCAGCACCGCGTGACACCCACCGGTCCCACTAGTGCAGCGACCACAATCCCCCTGCCCAGCTATGCACTTGCTGACCCCTGAACGCAATCAAACCGAAATTGGATTACTATGGAGGGTTTTTCGCAATCGTGCACGGTGGTACCCACCCGGCCGAATTTTGTGACAAATTTGTGTCATCAAATTTCTACCACCAGTAGAAATTTGACTTAACCAATTGCGATCAAACATACTCGTACGGCAGATTTTAAGTATATGACCAAACCTTTCTATTAGAAACAATCGTTTTAAAAACCGTTCAGCAGCATCCAGTCCATCGCGAACAAACAGATAAAAAAGAATCCGATGGGGAGGAATTCTTTGACACCTACACTTTTTACTTTGTACTTACTCTTTTTTAGGATATAATTTTTTTTAAATTATTTTTTTAATATTAAAATTTATTTAAATTTAAAATTATAAATTACTAGCTTTTGCCCGCGGCTCCGCCCGCGTAGATGTCGGTTATCGCGACAAAACATAGCCTATGTCCTTTCCCAAGGTCTAATCTACCCCTGTACCAAATTTCAGCAAAATCAGTTCAGTGGTTTAGGCGTGAAAGCGTAACAGACAGACAGACAGACAGACAGAGTTACTTTCACATTTATAATATTAGTAAGGATTTTATCGAATGTAATCAAACCTTTTGCACTTCTGTTAATGTAAATAGAAGGAGTTCCGAATCGTTATTTTTTTTAAATATCTCCAATTACATCTAATTTACAATATTACAATAGTGCAGATAGATAGATACAAGATAAATAAAACATAAACGCGTTAAATTCTGAAAAAAAAAACCAGAACGTGCTCATTTTCTAATACCGGGTGCCCCATGAACATCTTTCAGGCCCAAGTTAACCTTACCTGCCAGCCGGTGCAAGCTCAATGGATGCAACCAAGGTTAACTCTATGATATGAAAGTTACACAATAAACAATTTGACGGCCTCTGTGGCGTAGCGGTAGTGCATTCGATTACTAGGACAGGAGGCGCGGATTCAATTCCCGCTCAGTGCGAAATATTTGTATGCATGAATATGTCTATTTTGCATTGGTCTGGTTGTTTCTATGTATAATATGTAAGTATTTACAAAAAAAGTATATAAGTATGTTTATCTGCATTCTGGAAACCATAACACAAGATAGTTAAACTATGCTTACTTTGGGTCTAGAAAGCGCTGTGTAGAATGTCGTAGAATATTTATTTATTTATATAATGTCTACGAAAAACCTTATTTTGCAACAATATTTTAATACACTTCAGTTGATCATTAAATATTTACGTAGTATTTGCACAGTTTTTTTCTGTAATAAATGCAAAAACATACAGAAAACATTCGAAGTTTGAACGTTTGATGGTTTTTTATCACGGGAGCTTGTTTTTATTGCACATCGTAAAAGAATCTCTATGTAGCTCCGAGAGTATGATAAAAGCGCAGTCGCCAACGATTAAGTATGCAGATGTGATATTTGTTTAATAGATTTGGTGGAGGAGCGGGCTCTGTGCTCCGATACAAAAGAAAGATAATCCGACCAGGCAAGGTGATCACGCCTGATGGTCCGCGGTCCAACTGTTGCCGTTGGGATGATGTATATAATGCTATCCAGTGTGTGAACTTCAATTGTGCGATGCAAGATTGGTAGTTTCGTAGAAGTTCGGCTTGACTGCACTAGACACATACAGACAGCCACAAGAACATAATGAGTTACATCTGACTACGATAACAAATGCGAAAGTTTTAATGGATAGATGTATTGATGTTTGTAAGTAATTCACGGCATAAAATCTGAACGCCTCTGAAATAAATTTGGCACAGAGATAGATTGTAGTTTTATCCTGGGATAGGTTTCCGTGGAAACGGAAACGAGATTAATCTTTCACGCGAACGGAGCCGCGAGTAATATCTAGTTTTACATATATTATGTTTATTATTTGAAGCTTATGTAAAAAAAGAGGTGCAGAGGAGATCAAACGAAATCTGCTTTATGTAGAGATTGGCAAAGCATTAAAGATGCCCTTAAACATGGACCCTTCTAAAATAACTTTATGTGTATTCTGATGTTCCCATGGATTATCTTGTTAACTTTTTTACACTGCTGAGTTGCCAAACCAGCCTATGGCCCACCTGATGATCATTTTTAGCTAGTGCTTATAAACAGGTGTTTGGGGGCCCTACTATTAGGATCTTCGGGGGTCAAAACCAACCTCACATGCTAGCTAGTATATCTGCTGCTTGGCAAACGTGACTCTTGCACAGGTTTTAACACGTGTTTGGAAGGGTCAGTCAGTAATGGCTCCCGAAAAAGTCCCAGATAAGCCAAATCAAGAGAATGAGTAGTATAAAGCACCCCGGGCTCCAAAGTACAGACAACTCCTAATTTAAACAGGAAATACCAAACTGCATACCTTCGCTCAATCATTTTTTTTTTGGTTTGCACATCATTTACTTTGCATTTCTCCATATTTTGAAGTAACTCTATATAATCTATATAAGCAGTAACTGTTGACTTACATTATTACATTGTATCACTGGGCACAAATTCTAATGACACATCGCCATTAAAACACATAATTTATGGGAAGCTCTCTAACTTTTACAAGAGTAATTTATTCCCACTTTAAAATATACTATTTCAACATCACATTCATTAACATCAACTTCATTCGTGCTCCACCATTTCTAATTTACCGCATCAATGCCTCATAGAGAGTCTGTCATGTAGGCACAAAACATTCTGTCTATTACTCTGTGCCTTCAATGACGTCACTTCATGCATTTTAATGAATACAGAACATGGTCCGTATGCAAACGCCTGAATACGTTGCCCCACTGTTCTGTATGGCACAAACTCTTTTATTCCGGCTGTTTTTGGCTCGACATACTATTTGCTCTGAAGACTGATTCAGATGGCATTGCGGAAATAATGAAGTTGGGATAGTTTGTGTTTATGGAATTTTCATACACGGCTAGTATTTTTGCTTTTGGCAGACGCCATTTCACTGGCTTCATAGGATTGAGCTCACAATTTTTTTATTAATTGAGTTAAAAATTAAAAATTATGAAGTATAAGAAGATTATTCTTTGGGGCTTTATATCTAAACTAGCTGTTAGCCGCGGCTCCACCTGCATGGAATTTGCGATCGCTTGCAACCCAACCTGGAACGATAGTAACATAACATAACATAAACTCACGCCTATATCCCCGAAGGGGTTAGGCACAGGTGCTAGCACCCACATTTCGCCAGTTTATGTTTAGGTCCCAATGTAATAGGTGGCGAGCCTATTGCCATTAACCGGGCACTTATAAACCTGCGATAAATACACACATAACTTCGAAAAGCATTGAAAAGTCATTGGTGTGTGCCATGGTAAAACCTGGGATCGAACCCTAGACCTCGTCTCAGCAGTCCATTACCCATACCACTTGGCTACCGCGGCTTTTTTTAACGATGGTTACTATGTGTTATTCAGACTATAGTCTATCTCCATACCAAATTTCAGCTAGATTCGTTCTGCCGGTCGACCGTGATTCAGTAAAAAATATCTGAACATATTCACAAACTTGTATTAATATTATTAGGATAGTATAGAAAAAGAACTGCTTGATAGAATCAGAGGACACAAACTCTTCCAATTATCCCATTCACCCATTCTTAGTCTAGAATAAATAATAAATTAATATTCTACGACATTCTACACAGCGCTTACTAGACCCAAAGTAAGCATAGTTTAACTAGCTTGTGTTATGGGTTACAGAATGCGGATAAACATACTTATAATACTTTTTAGGTAGATTTCGATGAAATCGATCTACCTATTGGTTTCTTGACTACTGTCGAATTTTAAAAAAATTTCTTCATAGGAGGTCTAGTTATGACCCCCTGAGTCCGAAATGACCACTGGTCAAAAAGTTTATATTTATATATATATGTATGTATGGTTCCACTTCCCAAAATTTGCGGCACTCTCACGGTCGCATTTTTGCCCCGATCGCTTTCAAACTGCGGTCAAAAATTGCTTGGGTGTAAACTTAGTTTAAGTTCGTGAACGGGTGGAATCCGGCCTAAGGGGACGGTAGGGCCCCACTTTTTGTGAAATCAGTTTTTCCTCAAAATTTCACGTTCCATGAAAGATATTCGAACCGTTCTAATTTTATCCCTTAGTATACATGAATACTAACAACTTTTAATTATAAACCTATAAGATTAAAACTTAACTAAAAGTGGAGGGGGAAAAAACCAAAATTTTTCGGGAAAAAAATCATAACTTCTAACCGGTGAACATTCTTGGTGTCGGAAACATTTTTAATCGATAGGCCATTTTTAAGTCTAAAATAAATGTCTGAAAAGTTTTTCGCTAAAAGTTACCGTTTTCGAGAAAAAAAATTAAACATGTTAAAAATGCGCTCGGCGTGGGTCATAGAAGAAGCATAGGTCATATTAATTGCTTCACGAAATCTACCTGTGCGTTCCCCCTGCGGGAACGGATTTTTTTGAAGTGAAAACTTCTTTAGCGGCGTTGTGCACTTTTTTGTAATGGCCAAAAACGTCAAACTCGCGTCAGGACACGTGCAGGTGGCGTGTCCTGAATCGAAAATTCGTAAGACGTTTGCAGACAAATATAGAAGCGCTAATTTTACACTGTACTTAACAACCTTGGTGGCGCGTTCGTCTAATGAGTGGTATATTTTTAGGGATTTTCTTTAGAAAAGCCCTATTGCTATCGAGTTGTCGTCGACGTCGTCGACGTCGTCGGTGACGTCGACGTCGTCCACGTCGTCGACGTCGTCGTTGCCAATTTTCTGTCACGGTTTTGGGTATGAAGGAAATGAGCTATCGAGTTGCTGTTTTCGGTAATAGATTCGTGCTGGGGTGAACCATTGCAAGATAAAAAAATATCGCAAAAAAAAAAACGCAAAATCGAAAATCCCTTGTATTCGGCTGAGCTCGTCTCAGGAATTCAACTTGTTTGTAAATACATACATATTTTACATAGAAACACCCAGACCAATGCAAATAGACATATTAATGTATATAAATATTTGCACTGAGCGGGTATCGAACCCGCGCCACAGATGCAGTCACATCATCCTCGTACGCTACAAACACAAACAATTCCATATAGGATCAAATGGTTTAGCACCTCTATTACTTAGCGCACGACTAAGGACGATGTCCAATAGAGAGAACGCATTACAAAACCGAAGTAAGCCGATATTAGCCGAACACTCAGTCCTCTCCCCGACGCGCGACGTGCCAAATCAAAAGCCAGGTACTGTACTAGATACAAGTATTCGGTGGTCAGTGATAAGGCCGTCAAGTTTGTTTTATTTTTTTCATGTGGAAACCCCCACGGCCTTCAGCCCATCGGTAACGACGATGGGGTGGGCGTGTCGGAATCGGACCGACTAAAACCACACGGTGTCCTCCCCAAGTGTCCATTGCCGGGCACCCCGGGTATGCCCTCGAAAGGATAACCCCAGAGTTACCGGCGGACTTTGGCTTCCACCTCGGCGGCCTCGCCTGGTGGGGTCGGGTTTTATCCCGCGTCGGGGAGTTAATAAATATAATAAATATTCTAGGACAATTTGCGCAGCACAGTCTAGACGCAAACTAAGCATAGCTTGTAATATGAGTTCCAGAAAGTGAAGAGAATCCGAAAACAGACTTATATACTTTTATTTGTAAATATATACATATTATATATGCAAATAGTCATATTCTTTAAATACCTGCACTGAGCTGGAATTGAACCCGCGCCCCCCTTTTTATTCGTGTGGAAATCCCCCAGTTATTCCTCCGCCGGCCACCGGGCGTCGTTATGTCTCGTGTCTTCAGATGCCGTGTAATTTGGCCCATAAGGCATTTCCCTGGCTGACCCAGGGCCGTCTCCGGTTTCGAGATCCCTCGGGCTTAGGAACTACGGTATTCCCGTTTCGCCCCCGGAAAAAGGGGGAGCGCGCAGCCCACCGCCGCCTCGGCCTGCTTCTGCTAGGGTGACACGCGGCTCCACCTGTCAACCCCAAGCCTGCGTTCATGGAGAACGGCGTTCGTTCAGCACCCCCTAACGGCGGTGGTTCCCAAACCCGAGGGGGGATATCGAAACCGGAGATGGCCCAGGGTCAGCCGGGGTGCGAGAAATATGCTTTATGGGCCACCTTACACCCCGGCGTCTGAAGACCCGAGACAGCGTGCGGTTTTAGTCGGTTCAAGCCCAACATACCACCCCCGCTGGCCGGTGGGGGAAGGGATTTCCGCACGAAGAAAAAAAAAGTACGTTTATACTATTTACATAAAGTGTATATATTTTTGCCCAACTACGTACACCATTTGTCATGTGTGTCCAGAGGGGCTAAGACAAAATATTTTCTAGCTAAACATCTTTTAGTAGATAAAAAGGGTTTTCTTATGCCTACACGTATTAAAACCTCATTCTTTTGTATAATCTACTATCTGTTGAATAAGGGCTCTTACACATGATCCCGACACGACGACGTCGCGACGTGCTACGACGATCGTGGAAATCTGCGACGAATAACGTGAAAAGACATCATATTATCGCAACGTGTAACGACGCACGGCACTTTGTTGATATAGTATCGCAGTTAAACTCGTTAAATCGATCATACTAGAAGTTTTCCCCACCTGCTAGTATGGAGAAGTTGCATAAAAAGATACAGATACACAGAAGTACTAGAGCTACATCCATCATCATCCTTTGAGCCTTTTTCCAACTGAGTTGAAGTCGGCTTTTTGATCTAACTACGTAGCGGCCGAACTGCAATATCTTAAGACCTCCACAACCCATTGCCGATATCGAATTTCTGTAGTTAGACTGGGTGCCTGACTTTTTGGAGCTCAAACCGTAACGATTGCCATAGATGTTCATATGGTGACCGGGACCGACAGCTTAACGTGCTCTCCAAGGAACGAAGGGGTCTCAATCTGTTAAGAATGGTCACCCAATCTAAGACTTACCTGGTTAGTGTTGCTTAGCTTTGTAATGTGTTAACCTACTCGGTTACCACTTTGCCATGAGCCCCTCCCAATGCGTGAGATTGAGATCGGTTACCACATTAGCCATGAGCCCCTCCCAATGCGTGAGATTGAGATACATGTATTCTTTCAATAACGGCCGTGCGTCGTATTACGTTGTGATGTCGTCGACGATATCGAATCATGTTTATGTGAAAGAGCCTGTTTCCCCCCCCCCGGATAGCCCCCCCCCCTCCCCCCGCTGGCAAGTAGGGATGGTTATGTAGGATTTGAACAGACTAAAAACGCTCGCCGTTTCGGGTCCTCAGACGCTGGGGTGTAAGGTGGGCCCATAAAGCATTTCTCCTCGCACCCCGGCTGACCCAGGGCCATCTCCGGTTTCGAAATGGCCCCCTCGGGTTTGGGAACCACGGTGTCCCCATCCTGCCCCCGGAAAGAGGGGGCGCACAACGTACCCCCACCCCGGTATGTGTATGAGCCTAAACATGTAAAAAATATGCTCTAAGAAGAAAGAATTTACATTTCACTGTTGCAAGAAAACGCACTGCACTTCTCTTGAATACTAAAATCATGACGACACCCGTGGGGTACATTATAGTATTATTGCCTTAGAAGTGCAGACATTTAAAATGCTTACGTAAATTTTTAAACAGTAAATATTATGTTCTTTTTACACTGGAGTCACATTTAAGTACTATCCCATCTGGTGGGAAATACGAAGTAGCATTCTAACAGTTAATATGCTGGTTTCAAGATTCAAAAATGTTTAGAATTGTTCCATTTTGTTAAACTAAACTTTGCAAAACTAAAATTCACGAAACCAATTAGCCACCTAATTCAAAGACAAAACATGCAGCGCTGGATACGCTTCTAGAAAGTACATTTCTTGTGAGACATGCGGCCCGCCGAGCCCGCAACATGCTCGCCGCGCGTTGCAGGCGACTCAGGCGCCGGAGGTCGCTAAACGACCTCCGTCCTCCATCAGGCCTGGGGGTGGCAGGTGAGACCGCCTGTCACCCCAGAAGAAGTAGGCCGGGACGGTGGGGTGACTAGCGCCCCTCGCTCTAACTGGGGCATGACGGGGACACCGTGGTTCCCAAACCCGAGGGGGCCATCTCGAAATCGGAAATGGCCCAGGGTCAGTCAACAGGCAACCTTACACCCCGGCGTCTGAAGACCCGAGACGGCATGCGGTGCGATTTTCGAACCTAATCTCATATTTATTGTACAGCCTAAATGAGGTCGCCATCTCAGCATAAATTCATTAAATTTCTGCTATAGATACTGGCTGAAGTTAAAATCAGTTTTAAAATGAGTATTAAACTATACATTACTAGAATCTCAGATCTTGGAGTCACGAAAACAACCTGAACAATATTTACAATCAACAAGAGGTAGCTTTTTGTAGAAATGGTTTCAGTAAATTAGTTTGAAAGACATTTCTTTAAATCGGATTACGCTTCCCTTGTTAGAAGTTGTCAGGCGTGCCTAATGAAGACCACAGAGATAAGCTGCTAGGAGAGTATTGGAAAATATTGGTCGTTTTTACTTCGTTATTTCGCGTTAATAATTTAAGCGGTGATAGCCCAGTGGCGTACGTAACGAACTGCTGAGACGAGGACTTGATTTGATCCCGAGTTGCCCCGGGTTGCACCTCTGACTTTTCGTTTGTGTATTGTAATGTGTGCATTAATAAATGGTAGATGGCAATAGGCTCGCCCCCTAGTACATTAGGACATTAACATAACTAGCGAATCGTGGGTGTGTAAGACACCTCTGCCTACCCCTTCGGCGATACAGGCGTGAAGAGGAAGTTATGTTAATAATTTCAGAGAGCAATTCACTTTTCCAAATCATCCTCATGGCTATTTCCAAATTACGTCAAAAATTTGCACGTTGGAGGCTGGAGTCTGCTTATTGCTTAAGACTGGTATGTCGACTTTTCTGGGAGCGACTGCCGTCTGACCTCCCAACCCCAAAAGGAGTTATTTAGCAAGTGTACCCACCCACTAGCAAGTGAGGTTGTCTTGGGCCCCAAAGGTTTTGTTAGGGCACTGTACACTCAAAATGTGGCTGTATTAAAACTGCTTCATATATTGTGTTAGGGTTCATGAATACTTATAGAACAGGGTATTTGAGTAGTTAGGGTACTCAATTTACTGAAATCTACACCAGAAATAGTAAGTATGAGCTGGTAAAGATTCTGCCCATTGATTTAATTCCAAGAAAGATCAAATTACAACAAGACTTCACGACACTGTGAACTCATTCTGCGTAAATAGTAACACCAACAATTCAGCATAGTTCGGGTACTTTGAGATAACTTACACTTCATACTATAAGACAAGCACCATCTTCAGTTTCCCCGTTACCGTGGCTTCTAAAAAGCAACCGAAACGTCGGGTTCAGTATAAATAATAAAATAATATCAAATAAATCGCGATAGAATCCGTTAAAAATAGTGTATTTCAAAGAAGTCAAGAAGTCTATAATATAAAAAAGCGGCCAAGTGCGAGTCGGACTCGCCCATTAAGGGCAGCAAGCAACATAATAATGTTTTTTTTTAAATTTTATATTTGAGTTGATGGAATGAAAGGTAAATTTCAGTTTACGATTTATGACGTATTAAAAAAAAACTACTTACTAGATCTCGTTCAAACCAATTATCGTTGGAAGTTTACATTGTAATGTACATACGTAGGGGGGGGGGGGAGGGACACAAATTTTACCACTTTTGAAGTGTCTCTCGCGCAAACTATTTAGTTTAGAAAAAAATGAAATTAGAAACCTCAATATCATTTTTGAAGACCTATCCATAGATACCACACACGTATGGGTTTGATGAAAAAAAATTTTTGAGTTTCAGTTCTAAGTATGGGGACCCTCAAAATTTATTGTTTTTTTTCTATTTTTGTGTGAAAATCTTAATGCGGTTCACATACTACATCTACTTACCAAGTTTCAACAGCATAGATCTTATAGTTTAGGAAAAAAGTGGCTGTGACATACGGACGGACAGACAGACAGACATGACGAATCTATAAGGGTTCCGTTTTTTGCCATTTGGCAACGGAACCCTAAAAACTCAAATCATTAAAGCATTTGCGCGTAACAACTAATTCTTATATCATGTCATTGCTGGATCAATTGTGGTACTACTCGAGCTCCTGTTAGCAGTTTCTTTACGAAGCAGGCTATACACTCTATAAACAACCATATAATAAAATTGCTTAACCACACTGATCAATAGCAGACGCCTTAGTAAACACCAGCGCGGTTACTATTACGTCATGGGCCAACATAAAAAAGGAACGTAAAAAAAATTACGTAACTATAATAACTCTAGCCTCTCGAGTCTCTAAAGCCTTCCCAATCCCGCTATCTATATTCAACAGTATATTGTTTGCTTACAGATGCGTTGGTTGTCCCCAGCACACATGACTTGGCCAATGTTGACATAGCGGGTGCAGAATATTCTTTCATGTAAGTTGTATATTTAACCTTAAGAATGTGATTTTAAGTTACATTTTATCGTGACTACTTTACGTGATTTAACTCTAATCTTTTCATTTTCTTTATAGCAATCGTTCAATAGAATTTCAACTGTAGTATTACTTTTCAAGGTTGTATTTTGCTTATCACAGAACACGGTTCACTGAACATTTCTGCAGTACCGTTGAAATTCAATATTGGATTTTAAAGCTTATGTGTTATAGTTTATTTTATATTAATAGTTGGAGGAATAGTTTTAATATTATAATAAAAATGTGAACTGAAATGAAAAGTAATGGGACATCATTTGAATGATTTTGAATGAATTTTTAATGTGGGTCTGACACGTTTCAAATTATAATTCCAAATTATTTCTACGCTGATATTGGGGTACAAATGGAAGTTAAAATAAAAAGCGGCCAAGTGCGACTCGGACTCGCCCATAAAGGGTTCCGTAGCAGCAAGTAACATAATAATGCTTTTTTTTAAATTTTATATTTCAGTTGATTGAATGAAAGGGAAATTACGGTTTATAACGTATTAAAAAAAGAACTACTTACTAGATCTCGTTCAAACCAATTTTCGGTGGAAGTTTACATAGTAATTTACATCATATATTTTTTTTACTTTTATCATTCTCTTATTTTAGAAGTTACAGGGGAGGGGCGACACATTTTACCACTTTGGAAGTGTCTCTCGCGCAAACTATTCAGTTTAGAAAAAAATTAAATTAGAAACCTCAATATCATTTTTGAAGACCTATCCATAGATACCCTACACGTATGGGTTTGATGAAAAATAATTTCAGTTTCAGTTCTAAATATGGGGAGCCCCCAAAATTCATTGTTTTTTTTTTCTATTTTTGTGTGAAAATCTTAATGCGGTTCACAGAATACATCTACTTACCACGTTTCAACAGCATAGTTCTTATAGTTTCGGAAAAAAGTGGCTGTGACATACGGACGGACAGACAAACAGAAATGACGAATCTATAAGGGTTCCGTTTTTTGCCATTTGGCAACGGAACCGTAAAAAGTGTTTATGTCTCGAATAGATGAAGTTGAATGGTTGATATCTTTAAACTAGAGTATGGCGGTAGGGCGTTCGACTGCTGCGCCAGAGGTCGCAGGTTTGATTCTGGCTCGGTGCAGGACAAACGAAGCTCAAGGCAGGTATTCCTCTGGGGACTTAGGAGTCAGATGACAGTCGCTCCTGCAAAAGCAAGATGAATCAATCCATGGATAATAAAAGAGAAGCGGATCCTGTAGCTTTGGACGTAACCGAGATTAGCGCTCGGATGATGAATGTAAAAAGAGACGATGCCTATGGCTGTCAAGCGGCACATTGACCAGGAGAGAGGTACAAAAGAGGTATCGCTTTTATAGAAGGATTTAGAAGTGTAAACATTACAAAACCAATTAGTACAGATTACACAATTCAATAAAATTAAGTAACATTCTAACCTGGTTATTTGTTTGCTTCTTTTGCTTAGTAACAATTTAAATAACTAATATTGTATCGATATTCTTTTTTTTACCTATATGCGTAGGCTAGTAAATGTTATAGATATAGCATAAAATGCGACTTGCTTCGAATAAAATAGAAAAGACAGATCAATCAGGTACAGGAATCAAAATTCGAACACGTCCTATGCGCTCGGTGTCTGTCGGCAACTTGATAATATTTTCTAAATAAAAAAGTTGTTAATAAACCTGTAAGCCTTCTATTAAAATAAAAATGATAATAAATTAATAATATAGCTTGGGAAAGTCAGAGTCTTGAATTGACTGTTTCCGGGAATTCCAGTTCCTTTAACGTAAAGGAAAAAATATATCTTCGTTTAAGGAAAATAATATTCTTATCTGCTAACAAAGAAATCCTTCAAACAAATAGATTTAGACGTAATCCTAGAGATACTGCAACGACGGTTAAATTCAGCCTTTATCAAATCCTACTACTATTTGACTAGGCTGAAAATACTTTTAGAAAACAAATAAAATTCTCTGTGTAAATAATTTTAGGATTCTATTTTAGACAATATTATAGATTCTATTTTAAACAAATCGGTGCAGGACCCGTACACCCACTGGTTTCACCTACCAGTGGGTGTAGGGTAAATTTTAAAGTCCCATTTAACCCACTATGCTAAAACTTACAAGTATTTTTTTTCTATTATGAATTCATACAGAAAGATTTTATTAATGTTTTTCTTTTTTATATTTAGGACACGTCAATTTGACTTCACCTCGCCTGATGGTAAGCTGAAGGTAAAGTCTCAGGAAAGAGTGTCACCATTACATACACGTACCATGTAAACAATGGTGGCACTCAGCTTGACGGCCTCATCAGAAGAGGATTATCGTCGCAGCACCGCGTGACACCCACCGGTCCCACGAGTGCTGCGACCACAATCCCCCTGCCCGGCTATGTACTTGCTGACCCCTGAACGCAATCAAACCGAAATTGGATTACTGTGGAGGGTTTTTCACAATCGTGCACAGTGGTACCCACGGGTTCGGGTTCTTTAAGCAGGGTTTAAAAAAAGCATTTTTGGTCAAGGCCGTCAAAGCTAGGATCACCATGTTAGGATCTTCAGCATCTGGAATAATGGTCTGTATCCCTCTTTTTAACTGGGGTAGGCAGAGACCAGAAATTTCCACTTTTTGCAATCCTCCATACACCTTTTGCTTTTTCCACTTTTCCACCATACGTACCTCTAGGTCATCCCTTGCCCGGTTGCCCATTCATCCTCACCGGAGGGGGGCACTCTACGGTGAGGCTACCCGTTCATGAACGGCAGCCAATGCCCGGCGGGGTTCCTGGGAAAATGCTTTCTTACGGTATAGGGATCCCCTCTACAATAGGTAACGTGACTAAACGCTGTGTGATTCTAATCGGTTTGATTCCGATATAGCTACGTCATCACTAGCCCCGGTGATGTGGTACCCGTGGGGGTTTCAACACGGAAAAACAAGATTCTTCTCATACATCTGTTTCGTCAATCTACGTATCCAAATTATTTAATGGTACATAAAATAAATTAAATTTAATGCTTTCAATAAAACTCATTTCAACAACATCAAAACATCGCACGAAATCACTTTCTACTTCTAAACAAACAGTAAGGAGTCACATTGTTTGAGCTAGGTAAATCCTATTACGTCAGAGTTGGCAACTTCTCCAATCGGCTTACTGCTTCTACAGTCGTGCGGAAAAGTGTTGGTCTTTGAATCGGTTTCGTATTGAATGAAAGCGTTTATATGCAATCAGTTCACATAATAATGTCTAAGTATTTACTTCGCTGGCTTGTGTGCCGTGGCGGTTGCGTGTTCGACTGCTGTTAGAGATCACATTCCTGCTCAGCGCAAATATTTATATGCATGAATATATCTATTTTGGTAAGAATTACTTGAGCAATGGTATATACAGGGCGTCCCATGGCTATGCCACATGGAGGAAAAGTATCTTAATATAGATAGCCAATTTTACTGAAAGGTAACTTTTTTTGTAGCATGTGGACTATCGTTGGAACCGATGGGGTGGGCGTGTCGGAATCGGACCGACTAAAACCCCACGGTGTCCTGCCCAAGTGTCCATTGCCGAGCATCCCGGGTAAGCCCTCGAAAGGATAGCCCCAGGGTTACCGGTTATCGGCTGAAATTTCATTTTTATTTTAATAACAATTTTAACTGCATTCAAAGATTTTAGAAAACTCGATTGCGCCACTCGGTTAAAATTGGAAGAAATAACATCCTGTACTTTTATGGCATCAATTTATAGTGTCAGTCATAAGGATCCCATCTTTATAACAAACATTGTAGATTAATTATGAGGAAATCCATGAAATCGAGTCTTATAAAAATTTGTTCCTAATTTTTTGTCTATTTACGTTATTAACTTTGTTATCTTTGGTCCTACGACTTTAAGGTACAGAACCAAAATTATAGAAAATTAATTTTACAACAAAACTGCTTTTACAAATTTTCTGTGTGATAAATAGTTTGCCCAAATAGTGTAATAGCCATTCGCACCCGGTTTTCAAGATGGCGGCCGCGAGACAAGGGTTGCGGCCCTACAAACTTTACACTAACCCTCTCTTGATATTCAAAAGAAGAAAATACGATTTCTGAATTTGTATGCTAAGACAAAAAAAAATAACATTTCAATGTTTTAAAATGACGTCAAAATTGTTAATAAGGTATTAATAGTAGTAAGGTATTTGTCCCATTGAAATTAAAAGTTTTAATTTCATGGAATTCCTTTTATTTAATTTACCATGTTGGTTAAAGAGATTTGATCCTTATGATTGACTCTATCGATTGGTGTTTACTTTTCTGGATTTTAACCGGTGCGATCACCGAGTGTGGCAATCGAGTTTTCGAAGATCTAAATGTGCAGTTTAAATTGTTTTTAAAATCAAAATCTCAAGTCTCCTTTCAGTAAAATTGTCTATCTATATTATTTAAGATACTTTCCCCCCATGTGGCATCGCCGTGGGACGCCCTGTATATATATGCTTGCATGTAACGGAATCTTTGGATTTTGAAGCACTTCAAGACCTCAGATTAATTTGAAATTTCGCACCCTTATCAAATACCGATGCTAATACAATAATTTAAAAAGTTTTCGATTGTTCTTTTAGTAACACGCTAGTAGCCACAAAAAGCGTGGGGTGCTTACAACCATGGTCATCGAACTACGCTACGCTTTTCAGCAATAAATTAAATGTTTTGTTATTCACTCTACTTTCTAATCTTAAACTCATTAATAATTGTTTGTACTTTTTATAGTCTGGTCTTCATTTGCGTGTTTTTTTTTAAATTTATTTTTGAACTATAAATTTTTGCTTTCTTTATTTCGAGTAGGTATTTATATTTTATATTTTTATTTTTGTTATTATTATATCTTCATCATCAGAATGGCAATACCGATTGCATTCAAACCTTGTACTTGGGAGCCCGCGATCCATTCTTCTGCTCTTTCTATCCTTATGGCTTGTTCATATTGGCTTTTACGATAGTGACTACCGTCTGTCCTTCCAATCCCGAGAGAAAAGCCTCAGCAGTTCACGGTTCACGATATCAAAAGTAGGTACTACACAAATTAGGGACCTGATTTTTTGTCCATTGATGTGAATGTGTCATACACTCCTGCCTATCCCCACGATGATATACTCGTAAAACATTAATTATTAACAGTCACCAATAATTGGCACATGGATTCAAGACAAAGCTCCCTTAGGGATTGAACATAACTACATGAATATTTGTATTGGCATCCTCGACGTTCGGCTTAACGTGTCCTCCTAGTGACGGGGGATTTGGTTGTGTAAACAGAAATATCGCTTAGCGAAGAGATATCGATCAATAATCTTGTTAATACTGATCTTGGAAGCACGTGTGAAGTCAATGTAATAAAATTTGAGGAATAATGTATGTGATAATATCATCATCATCATCTTGATCGGGGCCTGAGGCTGGCAGTTGGCCGACTCGCCGTCCTTACAGAGAAGCAGGCCGTGGCGGCCCTACACACGCCTGCCAACTCACCGAAGTGGGATAAAACCCGACCCCACCAGGCGAGGCCGCGGTGGCGGCCAAAGTCCGCCGGTAACCCTGGGGTTATCCTTTCGAGGGCTTACCCGGGGTGCCCAGCAACGGACACTTGGGGAGGACACCGTGCAGTTTTAGTCGATACACGACATTACCACCCCCGCTAGCCGGCGGGGGGGGGGGGGGGTTATTCGAAGGGATTTCCGCACGAAAAAAAAAGATACTTTTTTTATAAATAAATACTTATTATACATATAAATACCCAGACCAATGCAAATAATACACTATATTTCTACAAATATTGTGAACAAACTCATGTGTGGAAACCCTTACGGGCTTCACCCCATCGGTGCCAGCGATGGGATGGGCGCGTCAGAATCGGACCTACTAAAACCACACGGTGTCCTCCCCAAGTGTCCATTGCCAGGCACCCTGGGTAAGCCCTCGAAAGGAAAGCCCCACCGGCGTCTGTAGACCCGAGACGGCGTGCGGCTTTAGTCGGTTCAAGCCCGACATAACCGCCCCCGCTGGCCGGCGGGGGGGTATCCGAAGGGATTTAAGCATGAAACAAAAAAAAAAAGAAAAGGGTACCCGCGACCTCTGACTTAATAGTCGAACGTACTACCGCTACGCCACAGAGTTCGTCAATATAGTGATAAGTTTATAATAGTTGCTTTTTAGGGTTCCGTTGCCAAGTGGCAAAAAACTGAACCCTTATAGATTCGTCATGTCTGTCTGTCTGTCCGTCCGTATGTCATAGCCACTTTTTTCCGAAACTATAAGAACTATGCTGTTGAAACTTAGTAAGTAGATGTATTCTGTGAACTGCATTAAGATTTTTACACAAAAATAGAAAAAAAAACAATAAATTTTGGGGGTCCCCATACTTAGAACTGAAACTCAATATTTTTTGAGGTTTCTCATATCATTTTTTTCTAAACTAAATAGTTTGCGCAAGAGACACTTCCAAAGTGGTAAAATTTGAGCCCCCCCCCCCCTGTAACTTCTAAAATAAGACAATGATAAAACTAAAAAAAATATATGATGTACATTACCATGTAAACTTCCACCGAAAATTGGTTTGAAAGAGATCTAGTAAGTCATCATCATCATCATCATCATCAACCTATGCTAGTCCACTGCTGGACATAGGTCTCCCCTAATAAGCGCCATAGCGCCCTGTCTTCAGCTTACCGCATCCAGCATCTGCCCGCAGTCTTTCGCAGATCGTCATCCCACCTGGCCGGAGGGCGTCCTTCACTACGTTTGCCGAGTCGCGGTCTCCACTCAAGAACACGTTTACCCCAGTGGTTGTCGGTTCTTCGCGAGATATGGCCGGCCCACTGCCACTTCATCTTGCTTATTCTTTGAGCTATGTCGATAACCTTGGTTCTCTGTCGAATGTATTCGCTACGAATCCTATCCTTCAGAGAAACTCCGAGCATAGCTCTTTCCATAGCTCGCTGAGCGACTTTGAACTGGTGGACCAGCCCTACCGTGAGTGTCCACGTCTCAGCTCCGTAGGTCATTACGGGTAGGACGCACTGATTGAAAACTTTCGTTGTCAAACACTGCGGTATGGATGACATTGATGAAAATTGTTTTTACCCAACTGCACAATCTGCCCGAGGTAAGTGTACTCAGAAACAATTTCAAGAAGGTGGCCATCCACGACGACCGGTCCTGGATCAATGTGGCCATTGATCAAGACTTTGGTTTTATCCAAATTCATGCCAAGACCGATACTTCGCGAGGCTGAAGCTAGGCCGTCCAGCATCTGGGTTAGCTCCTCTAGCGACTCCGCCATTAAGACTATGTCATCAGCGAATCGCAGGTGTGAGATGTAGTCGCCGTTTATATTTATGCCCTTACCTTTCCAGTCCAGCGTCTTAAACATATCTTCCAATGCGCTCGTGAACAGTTTCGGGGATATGACGTCCCCCTGTCTCACTCCTCTGCGCAATTGGATGGGTTTAGACTGCAGACCCTGTACTTGGACACTCATAGTGGCGGCTTCGTAAAGGCATCTCAGCACGACATAACGATAGTCTACTTGACATCGCTGTAAGGATTCCAGAACAGCCCAAGTTTCGACGGAGTCAAATGCCTTTTCATAGTCCACAAAAGCGAGACACAGGGGCTGATTATACTCTTTGGACTTCTGTATAATCTGCCTCACTGTGTGAATGTGGTCTATGGTGCCATATTCTCCGCGGAACCCAGCCTGTTCCGGTGGCTGGAACTCGTCGAGTCTCCTGGCGAGACGATTCGTGACCACTCGTGAATATAGCTTATAGACGTGGCTCAGGAGTGTGATGGGTCTGTAGTTTTTAAGGAGGGTCTTATCACCCTTCCTAAAAAAGAGAACAAACAAACTCCCGCTCCACGCCTTAGGACTTCTCCCACTGTGAAGGACGGCGTTAAAGAGCTTCTGTAGCTCCTGTATGACAGGAGCTCCTCCTGCCTTCAGAAGCTCTGAAGTAATTCCGTCCTCACCGGGGGCTTTTCCATTTTTAAGCTGCTTCAGAGCTAACAAGTACTCTAGTAAGTACTTTTTTTTAATACGTCATAAATCGTAAACCACAATTTAACTTTCATTCATTCAACTCAAATAATAATAATAATAATAATAATAATAAAGCCCTTTATTCAGACCAACTTAGCATCTATTTACAAAGTATTGAGAACTTAAAACTAAGAGTATGGATATATATATATATTTTTTGTAGCTATACTTTTCCTATTATTCTATTCTAATACTTAATTAATGTTTGTAGGTCTGTTTGCCAGTCGGCAAAGGCCTCCTCCAACCTTTTCCATTCCTGTCTATCTTGGGCCACTCTATTCCACGTTATTCCTGCCACTTGCCTAATGTCATCATCCCACCTTTTCTGTGGTCTGCCCCTTTTCCTTTTTCCTTCTCTAGGGTACCATCGTGTCACAATTTTGCTCCATTTCTCTTGACCTCTTATCATGTGCCCTGCCCATTGCCATTTGAGTCTTCTGATTTTATCTGTTATGTCTATGACCTTCGTCTTTTTACGGATCACATGGTTTCTTATTCGGTCCGCCCTTTTCACATTCAGCATACTTCTTTCCATTGCATGTTGGCAACTTTCCAGTTTTCTTGTCATATCTTGTGTTAAAGTCCATGTTTGGCAGCCATACATTAAAACGGGTAATACGCAGGTGTTGAAAAGTTTTTGCTTTGCATTAATGTGAAGAGTTTTGTCTTTCATGGCCTCTCTCAGACTCCAGTATCTCTTCCAGCCATTTGTTATCCTTCTTTCGACTTCCTTGCGTATAGGATCCTCTTGTGTTATTAGCTGTCCCAGATATATGTATTCGTCGGTGTAATCGATTTGGTTATTTCGTAAGTGTATGGTTGTTTTCTTCCCGTTTGTCATTATCTTTGTTTTCTCTGGGTTCAACTTTAAACCTATCTTCTCACTTTCATCCGCTAGTTCATGTATCATTTGTTGTATGTTTTCCGGTGTTTCAGCAAATAACACTATGTCGTCTGCAAACCTCAAGTGTGTTAGGGAGGCTCCGTCGACATTGATTCCCAGATTTTCCCAGTTAAGACCCCTAAAGATTGTTTCGAGAACCGCTGAGAATAGTTTTGGAGATAGAGGGTCTCCTTGTCTGACACCCCTTCCTACTGTAAATGGTTTACCTTTCTTTTCTAGTTGGATTCTTGCGGTGCTATGACTATATACATTTCTTATTAAGCGGATATATTTTTGCTCGATTCCTTGTTCCTTTAGGGACTTCCATATTTTTCCGTGGTATAATGAGTCGAATGCTTTGGTATAGTCAATGAAAGCAATGTAGTACTCGCGCTGGTATGCTTTATACTTGTCTATGACTTGGCGGACAGCATGAATGTGATCGATTACCGAGTAGCCTTTCCGAAAACCTGCTTGTTCGATGGGTTGATGTTCATCTAGTGTTCCTTCTATCCGTTTTAAAATTATCTTGGCAAATATCTTATATATGTTAGACATGAGACTGATTGGACGGTAGTTTCCGATGTCGTGTTTGTCTCCCTTTTTATATAAAAGGATGATGTTTGATTCTGTCCATTTCTGTGGGATAATTTCTGTGTATATAATATCATTAAACATTTCCGTGAGGATCGGTACGATTGCCTGCTTGTTTCGTATTAAGATCTCGTTGTTTATACCATCGGGCCCTGGTGTTTTGTCTTTCCGTTGTGTGTCTATTGCTTTTTCTATTTCTACGTGAAGAATTTTGGGGATATCTGAGGTCTCTAATAAATTTATTTCTTCTCGCGAGGTGTTGTTGCATTCATACAGTTCTTTGTAGTAGGATGTTGCAATTTCCAGTATGTCTTTTCTGTCGTAGTTCCATTTTCCTCTATTGCTTTTCATTTTTACTACCCAGTCTAAAGATTTCGGTAGTTCCTTGTATGCTTTTTTGATACCACCCGTTTTTAATATGTGTTTTTCAATAGTCTCCATTCTATATCTGTTCCTATCTATTCTTATGCTTTTCTTTATTTCTTTGTTAATTTCTGTTAGATGTTTTCTTCTGTCGTTTGCGTCTCTTGTGTTAATTAAGTGGCTCCTTTGTTCGAGCAATTTTATAGTGGTAGTCGTAAGCCATTGCTTGTGTTCTCTACTGGCATTTGCAGCGAGTTTTGTTTCAGTTTTAATAATATTCTCGATCCAGTTGTATTTTTCCTGTATGTTTAGGTTCTTTGTGTTTTCTTTAAAGTTTGTGGATTTGTCTCTCAGGCTGGTTGTTAATTGTTCCATTTGGTATTTTCCGAGCTTTACACTTGCTGGATCTTGTCTTGGTCTAGGTTTTCTTGGTTGTTTTATTTTTAATTCGGCTCTGATCAGCCTATGATTGGTGTTAAAGTTGAGTTGGTTGATGACGTTGAAGTTGCTGAAGTAACTGCGTTTGTTGGTCATAAAGAAATCAATTTCATTTTTTGTCTTCCCGTCTGGTGAGATCCAAGTCCACATTCTTTTCTTATTTTTCTTATATATAGTATTTAAAATAGTAAGGTTGTTTTCTTGTGTGAAGTTCATAATTTTTTCTCCGTTCCTGCTTCTGGTTTTGTTGCAATATGTGAATGGTCCTAGTGTGTTTTCTCCAGGACGCTTGTCTCCAATTTTGCCATTGAAGTCTCCCATTACTATTAAATTTTTATGAGCGTGATCTCGGATGACTTTATTTAATTCAAGATAAAATGTATCTATTGTTTCTAGGTCTGACTGTTCTGTAGGTGAGTACACTTGTATAATAGACCATTCAACTCAAATACAGAATTTAAAAAAAATATGTTACTTGCTGCTACGGAACACTTCATGGGCGAGTCCAACTCAATTGGCCGCTTTTATTTAAAAGATAATTCCGTTGATAAATAATAAATATAAATAAATAAATATTCTACGACATTCTACACAGCACTTTCTAGACCCAAAGTAAGCATAGTTTAACTAGCTTGTGTTATGGGTTCCAGAATGCGGATAAACATACTTATATTCTTTTTTTTTGTAAATACATACATATTATACATAGAAACACCCAGACCAATGCAAATAGACATATTCATGCATACAAATATTTGCACTGAGCGGGAATCGAACCCGCGCCCCCTGTCGTAGCAGTCGAATGCACTACCGCTACGCCACAGAGGCCGTACGTATCCCTCTAACTAAGCTAAATTGTGTTAGGAGTGGTAATTTAATGGCAAGCAATCAAACCCGGGACCTCTTGATAATAAGGCCGACCCCTTAACGACTTAGCTACTGACGCTAAAAAAAATATAATGCACACTGTAAACATTTCAGCTGTCTGATTATCGCGGCGTATGATAGACTAGCATCACCACGCACTTTCACCCGTGTACGTCCTAATCCCGTAGGAATATTGGGATAAAAGGAAGCCTATATTACTCAGGAACAATGAAGATAACTAGTGGTGAAAGAATTTTTGAAATTGGTTCAGTAAGTTCAGAGTTAATCGACTGCAAACATAGACATACAGCGTAGTCTTGGTGATAATAGGCTTCCGTTGGGTATACTTCGGATACGGAACCCTAAAACCTCTCAATAACTTTTAGAATTTCGTGACAACAATAATTTTAACAGAATCTTCATTTTGTTCGCAGATCATTACACCAAAGCCCACTTCAGAAAGGTAAGTCAAAATTATATTTTCAATCATATATAGCAGTAACACGTCCAATTTCAAACATTATTAAAGGTGATAAACCTTCCCAAATTGTATCGACCTTCTAATATTGATATTGTATCTGTAAAGGTTGGTGTGGAAGGTTATTCAGTATTTATCCCAAAAATCTCATCCCATTTTGAAATTTTTTACTCATCCCAATTTTTATTCCTCAATAAAACGTTTCATTATAAAACGCCTGTTTTTGTGTTTTTGGCAATTTACTTATACGCGCTAGAGCCGTTTGTTGGTGGCTGAACTCCTCCGTAATCACTCTCGCGATCTTGATCAAATTCACTACGGTGATAGTGTGGACACTGAGGAGTATTTTGAAGCGAGATGGCTCATGTCCGATGTACCATTGAGGAATAATCACCGAAAAACAGTTTCACGAGCGCGCGGCCTTAGCTAAGCGCGCGACCGTAGTAAGATGTTTTATTTTCAAGTAAGAGTCCTGCTCACTCTGCTCAATTTATTTCAGTCGCACTCTGCACTGAATTCGTAGTTTAATAAAACACAAAGTTTACTATAGTGGGGTGTATGGGCCCCATCATTTGGGGCCGAGCCAATCTTAGGTGTAGGTGCTGATTACTGGCGCAGGCTTTCCTTCAGGGAAAGTCAGACGGCAGTTGCTCCCACAAAAGCCATCTAAACCAAATCAAAAGGTGAACAGGAAGTAAGCGGTTCCCGGGCAACCAGTGATAATACTAAAATGACAATGATATCCTTTCAATACTATATGGTATTATTACATCCCATTTCAAACGTTATTAACGTGAATAAAACTTTCCAAATTATATCGACCTTCCAATATCTATGCAAATAAATAAAATTGAAGTGTCTGTTCGTAATAGTAAAATAACAGCCTTAACAGCATTTTTAATGATTGCACATGAATGAATACACGATACTTATAACAAAAACACAATTCTAAAAAAAAAATCGTCTTTGTTTTTGTCTGTTTGAAAGAGGATCAATCTCTGGAACGACTGGGCGATTTTAAAAGAATTTATACTGACAGATCAGTAATTTTACATGGCAACACATCGGCTACTTTACTTTTAGAAAAATAATTAGGGACCCGCGTAAAAACAATATTAAAACCCACAAAATTGTGAATAAAATCGCCACGCCACTGGGCATCGCCGTTTGTTATATTAATGTTGAGACTGAAATTTTAAATTTTTGTTTGTATAGTTAACTCCTAGTTATGGTTCCGCGATGGTTCTACCCTAGTCAGACCATTCCAAATGCCAATAAAAATCCTGTTATATCTCACTCCCCTTAATTACTTGCAGGAGTTCTTATGGACATATCACAAATGACAGGACTGCGGTATTTGTTTACCACCAAATGCTTTTATATGATCTCCAATCCTCTTAGCAAGTTTTGGAAAGTTGAGTTTCATGTAAAAGTTACAGCATTGTCCTCTTGAGTTTCAGTTAAGCTTGTAAACGACGAAAGTTATAAATATAAAATAAATATATTCACTAGCTGACCGGTCTGCGTTTGTGTATGTGTGTTTGACTACGCACGTAAGAAGTTATATTTCTTGAAAGCAAAATTTATAAAATTTTGGATTATCGAAAAACAGTAATCTTAGTCAGAACAGAACGCAGTCATTATATCATAAATATATCGAAACGTTCCATTGAAAGTAAATATAAATATATGACATAAAGCTCCTTCGTTAATGCGTTCGACTCTTTGTCTTTACACTCATGTTTACAGTACATATGTCTTTGTATTTTTCATTTAAAAAAACAATGACTGTATGTTATTGATGTCAGTTTCTGTCATTGTTTGCGAGCGAGGATTATGGGCTGCACACGCTAGTAGACTGCCCGGCGTGGGAGGTGCCGAGGAGTGTCCTCGTGGCAGGCATCGGGGTGGGAGTCCTTTCGCTCGGCATCATGATTGCGGCAATGGTGCAGAGCGCGAGTGCGTGGGCCGCCGCTGCATCCTTCTGATAGAATGTAATGCTCGAGAAGGAGATAGCGGAGTGAGCCCGGGAGAGATTTAGAACTCTTCCAGCCCACCGAGCCCGCAACATGCTCGCCGTGCGTCGCAGGCGGCTCAGACGCCTGTGAGGCCGCCTATCACTCCAGTAGAAGCAGGCCGGGACGTTACTAGTAATCCTTCGCACAAGTGCAATTATAAATAAATACATATTCTACGACATTCTACACAGCGCTTTCTAGACCCAAAGTAAGCATAGTTTAACTAGCTTTTATTATGGGTTACAGGACGCGAATAAACATAGGTATACACTTTTTTTGTAAATACATACATATTATACATAGTAACACCCAGACCAATGCAAATAGACATGGGTGTGCGTTGTTTTATAGACAATTGTTTTAAATAATTTCGTTTTACAGAAAATGTTTTGCATAATTTTGTTTCATAGAATAATCAATATACAGAATACTTACTTTAAAGATTTTTAAATCATTGATTTTTGTTTCACATAAAGTTTAACATTAGAATAATCATATCATAGAATAACAAATCAAATATTCTTTATCATTATATTGTTTATTTAATATAAAACTTATTACCAAGAATAACATATTATCAAAGTGAGAGTTTCTAAACGTTTCAATTCATAACGTTCATTTCAGTCAAATAATATACAGGTGAAGCTATACTTTTTTTAAATATAACGATAAGTTAATACAATAAACGATTCTGGGTGGTAATATTTCTGGGTGATTAAAAAAAAATAACCACGAAGGCTAAGGCGGGGGCTCCGCTCCGCTCCGCTCCCGCCTCAGCCTTCTAACCTAACCTATCCGAGTCGGGGTAATCTGAGTCGGGGTGTTAACTATAATGACGTTTTATTAACAATTTAATAACAAATTGATTTTATTTTATTTTACAGAAGAATTAAAGCAAACAAATTTGCAAGAAAATATGCGAAAGATAAAAAATTCTATATTATAATTCTATATTGATATGATGGCTGTGTGGTGCCGGCCTAGAAGAGAATAGCACCAACCCAAGTCTTCCCGTGGGTGTCGTAAGAGGCGACTAAGGGACATATCCGGGGGCGGGCAGCAGCACCCCCGCAGAACAACCCCTCCAACAAACTGCGATCCCCAACCCGCCTGCCCAGCGTGGGGATTATGGGCACTACCCCCAAATGAAGGAAACAGCCAAAAAATGGCCCCCAGTTCCCGGCCGCCTCGCTATCCCTGGTCATGGTAGCGGCCATGGTAACGGCGGGGCAGGGGGTGCTAAGAATCCCCGGGCTACAATAGGCTACCAAACCCTTCACAAACTGACCCTGGCTACGTATAACGGACGCACTCTGAGGCTTGACCATCATCTAGCGCAGTTGGAAGTGGAGTTAGAGAACATTAAATGGCATGTTCTCGGGTTATGCGAAGTCCGTAGAGAGGGAGAGGACACCGTAACCCTTGACTCGGGCCATCTTCTCTACTTTCGCGAGGGTGATAAAACATCCCAGGGTGGCGTAGGTTTCCTCGTCAATAGGGCCCTCTCTAACAACGTTCAAGAAATCTCCACCGTGTCGAACAGGGTAGCGTACCTGATCCTTCGGCTATCCAAGCGGTATAGCATGAAGGTTATTCAGGTCTACGCACCGACCTCGGCACACTCGGATGATGAAGTGGAGGATATGTATGAAGACATATCCAAAGCCTTGCACAACACCACTAAGGCTCACTTCAACGTTGTTATGGGGGACTTTAACGGCAAGGTGGGTACCCAGTCTGGGTACGAATCCCGTATAGGCCCGCATGGTTATGGAGTTAGGAATCACAGGGGACAAATGCTTGTCAACTTCCTTGAGAAAGAGGGACTATTCTTAATGAATTCCTTCTTTAAGAAACAGCCTCAAAGGAAGTGGACATGGCAAAGCCCCGACGCTGTGACAAAAAATGAGATCGACTTCATCATGACGGATAGCAAGCACATATTCAGAGATGTCTCAGTGATCAACAGGTTTAATACCGGATCTGATCACCGACTGCTCCGAGGCTCTCTGAATATCAACCTAAAGCTTGAAAGAAACCGTTTGATGATGTCCACGCTCCGACCTAACCCAACCCAAATCATGGCGGGCACCGAGAAGTTCCAGCAGCTTCTCGGGGAAAGATTTGTTGCCTTGGAACCCACTGATGACGCTGACGAGACCCTACACAATCTGGTCGAAACGCTGAGAGACGAGGGCATCAAGTTCTGCAAAAAACAGCGCACTGGCAGGAAGTCCAAACTCTCGGATGAGACTCTGGGGCTGATGGCAAGAAGACGGGAAACCACCCAAGCGACTTCGTCAGACAGGTCACACCTAAACAAGGAAATTGCGAAGATGGTACGGCGCGACCTTCGGAGCTCCAACACACGCCTCATTGAAGAGGCGATAGAGTGAAACCGAGGGTCCAAAGTATTCACTCAGCAGCTTGGAAGGAGCCATCTGACGAAGCTCATAACGCATGATGGGAGGACCGTCTTGTCGAAGCCGGAGATCTCCGCCGAGATAGAGGATTTCTATGGCCGTCTGTATACTGCACATGCTACCCGTCCTCGACGAGACGACCATGATTCCAGAGCCACCCTGACACGCCACTATACCGACGAACTGCCTGATATCAGTCAAGACGAGATCGTGTTAGCTCTGAAGCAGCTTAAAAATGGAAAAGCCCTCAGCGAGCTATGGAAAGAACTATGCTCGGAGTTTCTCTGAAGGATAGGATTCGTAACGAATACATCCGACAGAGAACCAAGGTTATCGACATAGCTCAAAGAATAAGCAAGCTGAAGTGGCAGTGGGCCGGCCATATCTCGCGAAGAACCGACAACCGCTGGGGTAAACGTGTTCTTGAGTGGAGACCGCGACTCGGCAAACGTAGTGTAGGACGCCCTCCGGCCAGGTGGGATGACGATCTGCGAAAGACTGCGGGCAGATGCTGGATGCGGCAAGCTGAAGACAGGGCGCTATGGCGCTCATTAGGGGAGATCTATGTCCAGCAGTGGACTAGAATAGGTTGATGATGATGATGATGATATTGATATGAAATTATTCAGAAATTAAATTACTACAAGTAATCGGAAAAAATTTAAAATTGTAAATGTTACAGTTAAAAATAAATGTGATTTGGAAAATTATAAAGGTGGTTTAATATTCTTTTGAAAATAATTCTACAGTTTGATAAGTTTGTTAAACAAAAAAATGTGATTAAAAATTCATTCAATTGTGTTTGTGAAATATGTTCCATTGTAGTAAATTGTTTTTGAAACAATAATATTCGAAATAAAAATATAAGGACCAAATATTATATAAAATTATATAAATTTCTTTCTGCGAAATAAGGGGCTCCCAAATAGACATATTCATGCATACAAATATTTGCACCGAGCGGGAATCGAACCCGCGCAGTCGTAGCAGTCGAATGCACCACCGCTAGGCCACAGAGGTCCAAACTTTACACTTTGGAATCCGTGGTCTCCTTATTATTTTTGATTGGTTTTTTGACTTTTACTAGAGCGATTGCCGTAGGAGGTGCACTGGCACACCTGCTGGTTAAGGGCTTGATGTAGGCTTGAGGTTGGGAGTTCAGATGGCAAGTCGCTCCCGCAAAAGTCAAAACAAGAGAAAGAAAGAATAGCAAAATGGATTCTGAGCTCCAAAGTATTAGCTCTGTATACAACCCGGCCTAACACTATGATGATGATGATGATGAGTGTCCTTGTTCACTCTAAGGACTACGGCAACCACCCATCGTCAAGTGGGCATATTTGCTAGTTTAAAAGTAAAAAATAAGAAGGTAATCCTGAGATCAAACGTTATTCAAAAGTTCCACATAAAATCCAAGCACTCGTTTCAAAAAAAAAACCTACCCTCCTGAATCCCATTGAACTTCACTGAATTCAAGCATGGTTCTTTAATTCCATCAGTAAAATCTAAAAGGATAAGCATTATAGAGATGAACATAAAACTCCAACAAGTCCCTGCTTGATCTACCTTTAAATCCGTATTTGCATTTTCTACGTCTCAGACTGAAGCCGGTTTGAAGTGCATTAATCTAGTAAAACCCAGTAAGAGCCGGATTTCGGTGGTCGTTACCAAGCGAATAACAAAAACTTTAGGTTGGATGTTTGGGCAGACTGTTTGAGTAATGGTTGGTTTTTGAAATATAATATTTTGTATAATGTTGTTCTTATTATGTGATTCATTTCCATACTGAATTAAACTTTATTCCATAATTAACAGAAAGTTTTAATTATTCACGTCTATGTAAAATAAGTAAAATTAGCTTACAGTTGAACTAAGTTAATTAAGAAAATCTGAAAAAGATTAGTTAACTAATTCATAATTCATTCAAAAATGTATTGACATTTCGTCTCTTTCTACTATGTTTATTAAAGACAGAAAATAATTGAAAATTTTATGTCTAAAACTATGCGACTAAGCCGAATAATTCATTATTTTCCACAGATTCAGAAAAAATAGCTTGCAGTTGAACTAAGTTAATTAAGAAAATCTGAAAAAGATTAGTTAACTAATTCATATTTCATTCAAAAATGTATTGACATTTCGCCTCTTTCTACTATGTTTATTAAAGACAGAAAATAATTGATAATTTTATGTCTAAAACTATGCGATTAAGCCGAATAATACATTATTTTCCACAGATTCAGAAAAATCGACAAAGTTCAACTTATTTTGGACCCCACTGATGCAAATGTGGTCACCTGCTTTTGACTTGTCATGACTTACTTTCAGATAAAAGGCCTCTGTTATTATGAAAGTTTAAAAAGCCAATGACAATATGAATCCACCCCACCTAATGGTAAGCTGTAAGTGAAATCTAAAGAATAAAAGCTACCATTGTAGACACTAACAATGCGAAAACGGCGCCCTTCAGTTAGACTACTTTTTTTTTTTTTTTTCGTCCGGTAATCCCCTCGGATACCCCCCCCCCCGCCGGCCAGCGGGGGCGGTTATGTCGGGCTTGGACCGACTAAAACCGCACGCCGTCTCGGGTCTGCAGACGCCGGGGTGTAAGGTTGCCCATAGAGCATATCCCTCGCACCCCGACTGACCCTGGGCCATCTCCGGTTTCGAGATGGCCCCCTCGGGTTTGGGAACCACGGTGACTACCTTGACAGACACTTTTTCACATCCCGTTGATAGGACCCAGGGCAGTAGGCAGACGTTAGCACTTATATTGGTAAAGATTTACAAGTTTTTTTTTTATACCATTTATGTGGCAGATAAGCACACGGCCCACCTAGTGGGAAGCGGTTACAGTGGCCTGCCTATGGATGTGTGCAACGCCAGGGGCGTCACACTCATGCTGCCGACCCTGTAGAAACCTTCCAATACCCTTCTTTAAGAACCCATATTGTAGTGGCTTGGGAAAACCACAGCAGGGAGATCATTCCGCAGTTTTTTTTTTTTTTTTTTTGTAAGAATATTAATAACCGAAATTACTAATATTCCCCCTAACCCCTCCAGCTAAGCTAAATTGCTTGTGTTAGGAGTGGGTTCACGTCGGTAGTGTAATGGCCAGGATTCGAACCCGGGACCTCTCGATCGTAGGGTCGACTCCTTAACCACTATGCTACCGACGCTTAACAGTTTGAAGTTGTTGAAGAAGTTTGAGTTTCTTTCATATCTTACTGTGCGCATCGTTGCCGATGAATTCTCTGTCCATGGCGAGCGGTGCGATGATAAAATGTAGCCGTGGGCGTCATATAGAACAATTCTTCTGAACACATACCAATATATAGGCGGTAGAACACGCACAAAGAGGCAAAATCCTACCTGAAAGCACGGGATCGTCGACGATCCTCAGTGCCCGTCTTTGCACAGAGTCAAACGGGACAAGCTGGTATGCAGGTCCCCGGCAAAAAGGAGCAAAGTCTTAAAGAAAAGGGGCGCAAACCCGATTAGTGCCATATAGGGATGACTTTAACCCTGCACCTGTTACTCTCTATAGGGAAGGAGAAGATGGTATTAATTGGAAAAGCTGGGCTCATCAAAACACTCGGCGGTAAAGTAATACTAGATAGGCAGTAAACTAGTGTTTATATTTATATTATTTATAACATAACATAACTTCACACCTGTATCCCCGAAGGGGTAGGCAGAGGTGTATTACACACCCATGATTCGCCAGTTATGTTAAGGCCCAATTTAATAGGGGGCGAGCCTACAGAAGCAGGCCGTGGCGGAGGCGTGTCGTGTGTGCCCTACACACGCCTGCCAACTCACCGAAGCGGGATAAAACCCGACCCCACCAGGCGAGGCGGCGGCCAAAGTCCGCCGGCAACCCTGGGGTTATCCTTTCGAGGACTTACCCGGGGTGCCCGGCAACGGACACTTGGGGAGGACACAGTGCGGTTTTAGTCGAGACACGACATAACCACCCCCGCTGGCCAGCGGGGGGGTATCTGAAGGGATTTCCGCACGTAAAAAAAAAATAAAAAAAATAAATAAAAAAAAAACCATCTACCGGGCACGTTATTAAGCGAGCGATCATTAACATTTATTAATGCACACATAACTACGAAAAGTCAGAGGTGTGTGCCCGGGGCGACTGGGGATCGAACTCGAGACCTCGTCTCAGCAGTCCGTTGCGTCCGCCACTGGGCTATCGCTGCACTTATTATTTATATAGTTATCAATATACACAATCGTCCTCAATCTCAGATTCTTCTTTTTCATGTTCGATATTTTCTGTGAAGCATTGCCATCTGACCTACACAACCCGCTGGTGATTTCGAAGTTCTGTAGTTAGACCCGGTTGCCAAACTTCTTAGGGCTCCAATTATCCGTAACGAACGCCAAACCTATATGTATGGTTGTCGTATGGCAACCGGGATTGATGGCCTTACGTGCTCTCAGAGGCACAGAGGGGTCTCAATGCGTTCAGGATGGTCACCAATACTAAGGCTGACCTGATTTGGACTTGCAGAGTGGAAACCAGCTCGATTACCACCTAGCTTCAAGCCCTTTCTATCCTATATCAGGATATACCAAATAATTTAGCAAATATTTTATAATAGAAATAGTAAAGTTTTAACTGTGTCAAATTGTAATTAGTAAACATATTTTAGTCATTAGCGTAAGCAAGTTTTATTTGTCTTACAGTCAGCTGCCAACTATTTGCGTAGTGAGTCTACATACTTTATGATAATTATCGAATAAAGTAGAAACGCAAGTCATGGATAAAGGAATGAATTATTTATTTCTGAACATTTAAGGTACTTCTACTTCTACTATCTGCTTTTTATTACCAGTAGTATACTACTGATAGTATAAAATAGTCTTATTCTATAAGCCAATTTCACTGTAATCCAATTGCGTTCAGGGGTCAGCAAGTGCATGGCCGGGCAGGGGGGTTGTGGTCGCAGCACTAGTGGGATCGGTGGGTGTCACGCGGTGCTGCGACGAGAATCCTCTTCTGATGAGGCCGTCAAGCTGAGTGCCACCATTGTTAACATGGTACGTGTATGTAATGGTGACCCTCTTTCTTGAGACTTTACCTTCAGCTTACCATCAGGCGAAGTGAAGTCAAATTGACGTGTCCTAAATAAAAAAAAAAGGCTTTTCCAAATCAGTTGTTGTCGGCTTTCAAGTCTAGCTACGAAACGACCGTACTTCAATATTTTCCCTAAAGCGACTACCATCTGACTTCCACAACCCCGTGGTCCACCTAATTGGGGTTAACCAGTATTCTCCAAGCTGGTCTGAATTGGAGTTCAATCAGATGTACTCCCTTTAGGGTAGTAAAATCGCAACAGAGGGCCTCCACAACCCACTGGCGATATCGATCCTATTGTCGAACGTTTTAGGGCTCCAACTAGCCGTAACGACTGCCATTGATGTCCGTATGACAAGTGGAACAGCCAACTTAACGAACCCTCTGAGGTGCAGAAGGGTTTCAATGTGTTAAGAACCCATCCTAGACTGACCTGGCTACAATTACTTATATGTAGAATATACTGCTTCCGGGCTGTTTGGCCGTGGTCCATCGGAAACTTGTGTTCCAGACGTTTCGTCGATCACTGCGGTCGACATCTTCAGTAGTACACGTCGGGACGCCGTCGAGTGCGGAGAACCTTCCTCGGCGGCGAACTCGGTGCGAAAGATGTAAAGGCCCGAGTCACTGGCGTATTTATAGGTGCAATGGGAGGAGCTAAACAACGTGATCGCTCCTGATTGGTTGAGAGCTGCGCAACCGATGCGCTCGATACTGATTGGTCGAGGCTAAGCAAGGGGGATACCGGGGATGGTGGCGGCTTCGTCATGTTTGAATTGTGATGACGCGCGGCTCTCAGTGCTGGATACCAATCTTTTTGGAGATGAAAACCTTCGTTTTTTCTATTAAAATTATTGGGATGCTTGAATATTTCGATGGCTTCTCGACATAGCCGTGGGAAGAATTGTGCAGTGGTGGCTAGAACCTTCGTGTTCTGAAATTTGATGGTATGATTACCATCCTCCTGGGTGTGTTCCGCAACCGCTGACTTGTCGAAGTGGCCGAGGCGGCAATTTCGTTCATGTTCTGAAAGGCGGGTCTTGACGCTTCTTGGAGTAGTGCCCACGTATACCGAGCCACACGAGCAGGGGATTCGGTAAACTCCAGCCGAAGATAGTGGGTCACGAGGGTCCTTGACTGAACGGTGAAGATTACGTAACTGCGTCGTGGGCTTGAAAATAGGCTTAATGTTGTAAGCTTCTAGCAGTCTCCCGATACGATCCGTTGTACCATAAATGTATGGCAAAAAGGCCTTCCCTAGAGGGGCAGGTTTCCCCTCACCCTGGTTCGTAAGAGAAGATTTCCTCGGATGAAGAGCTCTTCGTATCTCCCGGGCAGAGAATCCATTGGCTTGGAAGGCCGAGTCCAGGTGGCGTAACTCGTTTTTAAGGTGTTGGGGCTCACAGATGCTCTTAGCTCGGTGGACCAGGGTCTTGATGACTGACATTTTCTGTCTGGGATGGTGGTTGGAGTCCTTGTGTAAGTAACGGTCTGTGTGTGTAGGCTTTCGATAGACCCGGTGACCAAGGCTGCCATCCTCTTTTTTGGATACCAGGACATCGAGGAATGGCAGGTCTCCGTTCTTCGCTACCTCCATGGTGAACTGGATGTTCGGATGGATGCTGTTCAGGTGATTCAGGAACTTAGTCAGCTCCGTGTCTCCATGACTCCAAACCACAAAGGTATCGTCCACGTAGCGGAACCAGACCTTAGGCTTCTTGGGCGCTCGTTCAAGAGCGGCTTCTTCGAAGAATTCCATATAGAAGTTCGCAACTACAGGACTGATGGGGTTTCCCATGGCTAAACCCTCCACTTGTTCATAGAACGTGTTGTTCCACACGAACTCGAACAACTCTGCGATGTCCTTAGAGAACAGCGGTCGGATACGTGACATAGCTTCCATGACTGGAACTTTCGTGAACAGAGAGACGACATCGAAACTGACCAGACGATCATCCGGGTGTAGTTTGAGATTCTCAAGTTCCTCCACGAAGTGGCGCGAGTCCTTGATGTATGACGAGGAGGATCCAACATGTTGTTGAAGCAGTCCGGTGAGATACTTCGAGACTGGATGAGTGGGTGAGCCAATAGCGCTCACGATGGGCCGGAGCGGTACTGAAGGCTTATGGATCTTTGGTAACCCATACAGCCTAGGTGGCAGAGCTTCAGACTTCTTGATAATCTGTGAGCCCCAACACCTTAAAAACGAGTTACGCCATCTGGACTCGGCCTTCCAAGCCAATGGATTCTCTGCCCGGGAGATACGAAGAGCTCTTCATCCGAGGAAATCTTCTCTTACGAACCAGGATGAGGGGAAACCTGCCCCTCTAGGGAAGGCCTTTTTGCCATACATTTATGGTACAACGGATCGTATCGGGAGACTGCTAGAAGCTTACAACATTAAGCCTATTTTCAAGCCCACGACGCAGTTACGTAATCTTCACCGTTCAGTCAAGGACCCTCGTGACCCACTATCTTCGGCTGGAGTTTACCGAATCCCCTGCTCGTGTGGCTCGGTATACGTGGGCACTACTCAAAGAAGCGTCAAGACCCGCCTTTCAGAACATGAACGAAATTGCCGCCTCGGCCATTTCGACAAGTCAGCGGTTGCGGAACACACCCAGGAGGATGGTAATCATACCATCAAATTTCAGAACACGAAGGTTCTAGCCACCACTGCACAATTCTTCCCACGGCTATGTCGAGAAGCCATCGAAATATTCAAGCATCCCAATAATTTTAATAGAAAAAACGAAGGTTTTCATCTCCAAAAAGATTGGTATCCAGCACTGAGAGCCGCGCGTCATCACAATTCAAACATGACGAAGCCGCCACCATCCCCGGTATCCCCCTTGCTTAGCCTCGACCAATCAGTATCGAGCGCATCGGTTGCGCAGCTCTCAACCAATCAGGAGCGATCACGTTGTTTAGCCCCTCCCATTGCACCTATAAATACGCCAGTGACTCGGGCCTTTACATCAGTCGCACCGAGTTCGCCGCCGAGGAAGGTTCTCCGCACTCGACGACGTCCCGACGTGTACCACTGAAGATGTCGACCGCAGTGATCGACGAAACGTCTGGAACACAAGTTTCCAATGGACCACGGCCAAACAGCCCGGAAGCAGTATATTCTACATGCAACGCCGGCCGTGAAAGCCTTAAGATTTATATTACAATTACTTAACTTTGCAATGAGTTAACCTACTTGGTTCACACTTACCCATGAGCACGAGCCCCTGCAGACAGCCTATCTGATGTGTTGCTGCCATTAATCCTAAATTTGTATTTTGCCGTTCATTATTATGTTACACCTACCATCATAAAATTTCTATTAGCTTCCGCTCTAATCATTTACATTTAATCATTTACCTACCTATCCCTTTCCCTTACGCCACTTTCGCCGTATCGCCATCTAGCTCGCAACTGTCAGCGAATCATTTAAGAAATTAAAAAACGGAAGGACACAAATCTAATGGCGGCCGCCATGCGTACTTTTCGCTCCATAAAAACTATACTCTAGTTCTGTTTGAATTCAAGTGAAATTGAATATTGATTGTGCAAATGTGCTGGATGTACCACGGAGTAAGCTTCATCGACATGTCAGTGGCATTCCAAACCTTCCTACAAACTTAACCCTTGATTCTTTTATTACAGTCCACTTTAATTAGGGGTGCGACTGGTTGGATCACCTCCAAGTTTGGTGCACCCTGGGCAACGTGGGCGATGACGCATCATTGATTGCTCCTCTGGAGTAGCTGGCGTCAACGTCAACGGCCAAGAGTCTGACCAACCGGCCCTTTTCAGGGCCAGCTGACCCCATTGCACGAGGGGGTCGGGGTATGGCGGGCCTGCAAGGCCCGCGGGGGGAGGTGGTCGCTCCAGGTACCCCTCCGCTGTTATCAGAGGGGACACTGCGAATGGCCCAGGGTCACTCGGAGTGCGAGGGATATGCTCTATGGGTAACCTTACACCCCGGCGTCTGTAGACCCGAGATGGCGTGCGGTTTTAGTCCGTTCAATCCGAAGGGATTTCCGCACAATAAAAAAAAAAAAAAGTCCACTTTAATTAATAAAAAATAAATATATACTCGCTTTTGCATCATCAGATGGTAAGTGGTTATATATTTAGTTAGCATAATTACAACTCTAGAGTTTGAGTACAGTCTTATTAAGTTTTTTTATTAATGTAACATAAAACATAACATAACTTCACGCCTGTATCCCCGAAGGGGTAGGCAGAGGTGTACACAGTAACAGGTGTGCACACCCACGATTCGCCAGTTATGTTTAGGTCCCAATGTAATAGGGGGCGAGCCTATTGCCATCTACCGGGCACATTGCTAAGCGAGCGATAATCAACATTTTTAATACACACATAACTACGAAAAGTCAGAGGTGTGTGCTCGGGGCGACTGGGGATCGAACTCGAGACCTCGTCTCGGCAGTCCATTACGTACACCACTGGGCTATCGCCGCTTTTTTTTTTTATTAATGTAAAACCTAATAAATTAGAAATCACTTATCATTCAGTTATGTGTAATGTTAATGTACTAAAAATATAAACACCTAATTCTACAAAAAGTCTAGTAAAAGCACTTAAATCTAATCTAATATCTATCTAATATGGAGCCTCACTCAAATCTAAACTACCCGAATTTCTTTCCCAACATAAGTGGACCTCTTCAGGGAATTATCTTTTGTCTTCAAAACGTAATATTTATTGAGGCTATTATTTTATATAAGTACCTAATACCGTAATAGGATTAGGATCAAGAAAACTTAGCTGAAATGGAATTCACTGGCAAGTCAAACTTATGTAATATTGCATACGGCTTTAACCGCCTCTAACCGGATTTCGAAGGCCATAGCCGGCACCGGGCCAATCAGAGAACTCTAATCCTGCTAAGTTGGGTTAAGCCTTATGATGTTATTACAAACACTTATTTTATAATCGAAATAAAAAGTAAATGGGCGGATTATAAACGCTTTTCATTTTATGACTTTTTAAGGGAAAATAAAAAAAGATTTTTGGAAGCCGGTAGTAAATGTTACGGTGAGATTAAATTTAAAACGGAGCCGAGGCGGAGAACGGTATATTTGAGTAGGACTACCGACCTCCATGATCGGGGCCTGAGGATGGCAGTCGGCCGACTCACCGTCCTTACAGAAGCAGGCTAAGACGGAGGCGTGTCGTGTGTGTCCTACACGCCTGCCAACTCACCGACGCGGGATCAAACCCGACCTCAAAGGCGAGGCCATGATGACGGCCGAAATCCGCCTGGAACCCTGGGGTTATCCTTTCGAAGGCGTATCCAAGGTGCCCGGCAATAGACGCTTGGGAAGGGCATCGTGTGGTTTTGGTCGGTTCGATTCCAACATACCCACCTCATCACTGCCACTGGTGAGGTAAAAAAAAAGATTCCAGATTCTAGTCTACCATCATCTTAGCGTTGTTCCCGGGCTTCAGCTCGGAGCCCGGGGTCCACTTACTACTTGTTCTTTTGCTTTGGTTTATACGGTTTTTATGGGAGCGACTGATGTCTGACCTCGCAACCCTCAGAGAGGATAGCCTATGCCAGAGCCTCGTCCGTCAATCAGCAGGTGTACAAGCTTGCAGGTGAGGTTGGCTCGACCCCAAAGGTCTTGGTGGGGCTCCAAACACCCAAGTTTAAATTAGATATAAGATTATACTCTATGTCTGAGCCAAATTTCATCTAGATCTATTTGGCTGTTCTGGTGTGACAGTGTTATAAACAACAGATTAAATAACATACAACTAAGGCCTGACTTCTAAAGCCCAGTGGCGTATGCAACGGACTGCTGAGACGAAGTCTCGATTTCGATCCCCAGTCGCCCAGGACACACACCTCTGTTTTTTCGTAGTTATGTGTGCATTAATTAATTTTAATTATCGCTCGTTTAATAAGGTGCCTGGTAGATGGCAATAGGGTCACCCCCTATTACATTGGGACCTTAACATAAGTGGCGAATCGTGGGTGTGTAATACACCTCTGCCTATCCCTTCGGGGATATAGATGTTATGTTATGTTATGTTACGTTACGTTACGTTACGTTACGTTACGTTACGTTACGTTACGTTACGTTATGTTATGTAGAATTGCATCCATATATCTATCGATCCAAATTTTTGCATTTATAATTAGTAGTAAGAAGCAAAAGTATGGCATAGATGAGATGTAATTGATATTTGGGTCATATTTTCGAACCTTTTCATTTTTCTATTCATTTTTTAATCTCCGACGCTTCATTTTGCGCACATTAAGTAAAACAATTACGTTTTAGTTGCAGCTGGTCTTTTTTAACCCTGGATGCAAAAACGACAGGGCGTTATAAGTTGAAGTTTCTGATTGTGTGACTGTCGCATCGTAGCTGCCAAACGGATGCACCGATTTTGATGCGATTTTTAAGCCGATATGATCGAAAAGGTTCTTAGCTGTAAATAAGTTTGATTTAGGGATTTTTTAATTATTTTTAAATTTGTGGCGATACCACATATACCCAGCGCCATCTAGCGACAACAAGTTGAACTACTTGGATAGTACTACATCAATACCAATCCTGAATCGCGAAAGTGAAGTTCGCGCGCTGGTATAGCATATATACAACATCCCAACGACAACCGTTGGGCCGCGGCCCGCCAGGCGTGATCACCTTGCCTGGTCGGAGGATCCTCCCTTTGTGTTGGAGGAACATCACATTCTGTTCCTCCACAGTGGTGACACCGTCTGATTACGTAACCTTCGCTGAACATATCAGCAGCATTCCTATCGCCACCATCCTATTCACTTCTTCCGCATGAGTGGTAATTAAGTCTTCGCCATCCAGCAGCTTCAGCCTCAACTGGGATACCACAACATGCAGCGACCGCTGCAGCCTGGTTACCCTACGGCCACATCAGCCTCTAAGGCACAGCACACTGCACATACGGTCCACGTAAGAAGAGCACATCTCTCCCGTCTACGTAGCAGTCATTGCCTACGGCATATACGGTCCACATAAGAAGAGCACATCTCTCCCGTCTACGCAGCATTCGCCCCATACACGGGGGACTTACCTCGACTCAAGAGGATTCGCCCCGTCTCACTGCCGAGGACTCACATCATCTCACTGAGGAATCGCCTCATCTCACCGAGGGCTCACCGAGGACTCACCTCGACGCTTCGAGCCCCGAATCACTGGGCACTTCACCGCAGCACCGCATCACCGCACTCAGCCCCGCATCTTCGGGACCAGCGGTTAGTCCCAATTAACGAGGACTAGCGAGGAAGACTGTTCCACTAATGGAACCAGCGGCGTCCAGTTCCGACGAAATGGAACTACACAAGACTGGCACTGGCACGCTCCACAAGAGAGCTTAAGACAGCTGACTCATCGCAATCAACCTCCGGTCTTGGAGGGGAGTGATGTGGCGACAACAAGGTGAACTACTTGGATACTACTACATCAATACCAATCCTGAATCGCGAAAGTGAAGTTCGCGCGCTGGTATAGCATATATACAACATCCCAACGACAACCGTTGGGCCGCGGCCCGCCAGGCGTGATCACCTTGCTTGGTCGGAGGATCCTCCCTTTGTGTTGGAGGAACTTCACACCCTGTTTCTCCACAAATTATTTAATAAGTATTTTTCGGTACCATAGCATTATAAATTCGTCAAAAACCATCATTGAAGTATTGCGTTTCAAAATGTGAGCTCAATCTATGCTAAATTTTTTGAGTTTTTCAAGCGTATACAATACAAACCTACTTTATATTTTTAAATATACTAGCGTACCTGGCAGACCCCATCCTGCCCGGAAAATCATCATCACAATAATTAAATTTGGTGGCATATTGACAGCAGCGCCACCTACTTGTTTTACCAATTGTATTTTCAAACCATCCAGGCACCCATTGAAATATACACACAATAGTTCATCTAAATCGGTCTAGCCGTTTACTAGGTGTTACGTGACAAACACGCCTACAAAAGAATTACGTATTTTACGATAGATTGAATTTTATACGTAAGATAACATCTAATACCTAAGACCTAATGCTGATCTACACTAATGAACGTTTAAGTCTTTATAAAATGGTTTTACATTAAACATAATGAGCGTCATTTGAGACCCTTAACATCATTATTTGTCTTCCGATGTTACAGCGTGTGACGTATATTCAAGGCAGAAATTGATTAAGTACTCATAGCTGATGTGGTTAAAGTTGAAATTTGGTTGCCTACGATTTTGATGTCCCGAAGCCAGGGTATCAATATCCTAGGCAACCTAATTCTCAGGTTAGGAAATTCTCAAAAACAGCATGAAATTTGGAAATGTGGCAACCATTTGGTGATAGGCTACAGACCGGTCGAAATGGAAGTCGATGGGGGAGGCCAATGTTCAGCAGTGGACTTCCTACGGCTGATATGATGATGATGATGAATTGGTGTCAGATGGCAGTTGCTCCCATAGAACCCTGGGCTCCGAAGTGAAAGCCTATACATCCAGCAACAGCGCTAAGATGATGATAATAATCCTGGTAGTTATCTGAAAACTCTAATGAGTTATTGCACCTGGTCGGCCAGGTACAAAACAGTAGCCTATTTATTACAATGATCTATCTATAGTATGATCAAATTGTAAATTATTTGTGTTTGTACATTGAATATATTTCAAAATAAAACTTGGGTTATGTTAAATGAAAGATTTTGAATTTTTGTTCGCGATGGATGCAAAAACTGGTGTTGCGCACGTCCATAGGCCACGGTAACCGCTTCCGGTGGGCCGTGAGCTTGTCTGCCAACTGAGGGGTATAAAAAAAAATACTGAATGCATTTTGCTGCGGATTTTTCTATTAGAAAGGTCTTGGTTAGACTTAAAATCTGCCGTATGTTTGATTCCATAGTTATCTTAACCCTAGATGTTCTCGCTTTCCGATCTTAATCTATAGGAAAAGTAAGCTATTTCCATTAATTTATATTCTCGATGACAGCTCCTGTGTCTTTTTTACATTATGTATACATTATTTAATAAAAATATGACGCAAACGCACTTACAAGGTCATTGCAGAGTCGGAGAAACTGATAGGGATGGAGCTATCGATAAACGTAACACGATAACAGACCCGATTTTTTTTTACAAAATGTTAGAAACTAAACTATTGCCGGATAATTTTGTACAAATTTATTAACTAGTTGTAATTATATTATGTTGATTCTTTATTTATTTATTTTAATCAAAATCTGATGAATCGCCACTGTCACTCGATGAGCTCTCCCCAACATTTATTATAAGTTCCTGTACTTCTATATTATCGAATGCCACATGAATTTCCCAATCCGACGCTATAATGTTTTGGGTTCTTCTCACAATTTTTTCCCAGTGTTCGGCAGTTGCTTCCGCACATGCATTTTTTAATAAATCTAACATCTTGTTTGCCGTAAAAGGGGGATGGGTATTGTTTCGAGCGGCGTGTCCTTTGATTTGTGCCCATATTAATTCTATAGCATTGTACTGGCAATGACACGGTGGAAGTCGAAGAACCCAATGACCACATTCGGCAGCTATTTCGTCGGTAATATATCTTTTAGGGGGGCTTTTTTTCGATTTTAAAATAACCACTAATTGTACTTTTAAAAAAGTATTATCCACACTTTGTCCATGACGTTGGAACCAGTCAATTATCTCTTGTTTTTTAATGGCCTGCGTCGGCATTTTATCAATTTGTCTGGAGTCATATGTAACATTTTCCATAATAATTATAGACGGTTCTTCCAGAGATTGCACCATTTCTTTATCCATACTTCGTAAATCTCCGCGTCCATTTCTTCGTGGTAGACCACTGTTTTCTTGGATTTAAACGCCAGTAAAGCATCTGACACGAATCCTTTCGTAGACCCTGCATGGCATATGATAAGGCGTTCACCGTTCCCCATTGGCACTGAACTAGTGGAAGCGGTGGTGACGTCAGTCCAGTTGACCATTTGACCAATCTGATATCTTTTTGGCTTCGCTCAAAAATTCGCAGCTAGCCATAGCAACGTCGTGACGCTCCATCAATATTTTACGTTTGTCCGATTTTTTATAAGAAAATCAAATTTCTTCAAAACCAAGCTTAATGACGATTTTTGGCCATGGAACAAACCACATTCACGTAAAGAAACAACAAGTTATTTAAGTGTTGGAATTTCTTTGCGCAAGTAATAGTCATATATATGACGGCGAATAGCGTCAGCGTCGAAGTTGTCAACCGATGTCACACGATGTGTTTGGCGTTTTTTCTTCGGCGTACGAAGCTTATTTTCCTGCATGCTGCTTGTACCGTAAGCTTCGGTAGTAATTTTTGAAACAGTAGGTCCACTAATTCCTAATGCGGCCGCAACACGCTCTCGCACTTGCGACAGTGGTAATAGCGGGCCACCATTTTGATACTCTGCTTCAAAGTAATTACGAACCTTGATCACCAATTCTCTCGCCTGCCGTTTCAGAACAGATCCTTTAGGCATTTTGATATTTGACAGCTGGGCAGCAATCAACACGGAGGAACACAAAATACACAACGTAACATATGGATAATGTGAACAAACACAGGGAACAGAAATGTGGTGACTATATAGCACGACCGTCTTGTTGCGAGTGACAGATTAAAACAAACACAACATGGCGGTGGGCCATTATGAAAAAATTCCCCATCCCGCCTTGAAAAAATTTATTTGAATGTTTTTGTTGTATTTATCTTTGTTCAAAACATAATAAATATATGCGATCTGTTATAAAGTCAGGGCCGGAGGCCTTTTTAAAAAAAGAAATTATTTGGAACTGAAATTATTTAATGGACTCAAATTGGTAGGCAAGTGTCACGCGCGGATGTTAGTCTCGAACTGTCGAACTTTTGTAGGGAAAAGACTGAGAGCGGGCAGAAGTGCTGAGTAGGTGATAGGGTCTGGGATGGTCAGCTCTATTGTATACATAGGATGTATATAACAGCCCTGGGGGATAGGAGTAAACTTACCCCAGAAGGGTTAAGTTTATGTGAAGGTCCGGATTTTGGGTGTCGATGTAGAAGGGGAGTCAGCAGCTACTTCTGTCAGTTCTACAGGTGTTTCTATTTCTAATTTGGTTTTTTGTTTACTTATGTAACGGTGACAGGTGCCCGATTTTACAAATTTGTACAAGATAAATGAAAACAGGATTAAAATTAAAATAACTATTACAATTGTAGTGATAGAGTAGTAATTTCCGTATAAAACAATGTGTGGTTTTTCTATTATTTTATCTAGGTCATTTACAATACGGTTTGAGTCTATATATCGTTGAGATGTAATAGAGTCAAGGTTAATACTTGTTAGGTTAAGAATAGGGATATATGATTTAATGTTTAATAATGTTTCAGAATTACAACAGGAGTCATTTATTAAATTGAATTGGAAATGGATTGGGTTTAATTTAATTATTTTTGAGTATCTGGGTATTAACCTCGAATCTTTATAAAAAGCTATACAATTCAAAGGCAGGTGTAGTATGCCTGTGTTTGATACAATTATTTCGGTGTTAGTTGATTCCTTACAATCTATGTTTAATTTCGAGGGTTCTGTAATTACATATATCCATTTATTATTTGATAATGGTTGCCAAATATTTAGATGACCTCTGAGGAACTGAGTTTTACAAATGTTGGGCACAGATTTTAAAGCTTTTGCTATTAACTCTGATTCACAAATTGGGTTTGTAGAACTAGAATACATTTCTACATCATCACAAATGTAATTAGAGTTATAAATGACCTTACAATTACTTATGCTATTTAATTTACAATAATAGGATCTATCTCTAGTAATACCTATGTATTTTGTCGAAGGAATAATAGCAGTATAGGTGTTATTAATTACAGAAACAGGATATGGAATATTGTGGTATAAATAAAAATTATTTGAACTTACAAGTGGTACTTTTAGAATGAATATTATTTTATAATCATGATAGTAACTAGCTATTTCAGAGGTATTCATTAAAGTGTAGATATTTCCTAGAGATAGACTTAAAGGAAATTGGTAATGATCAGCTACAAATCTATAATTTTGGACAAGTTCTGTAAATAATTGTCTTGGGGTTATAATAGAAGGGTATAAAATATTTGTTTTGCTGAACATAATTGCATTTATTATGTCTTCTAACTTGAAAGACAGTGTCAACAGGGTGCTTTCCAGAATGTTAATAATCTCGTTAAATTTTGATTTTAGTAGCAAATTGTCAGAAACCATTGATAGGTTTCGTTGAGACAGAGCGAGGGTGTCAATAGCGCTATTTAACTGTTGTTCGTTGATACTGATTTTATTCATGGTATCTCTTAAGGCCGAAAAGGTTGAGTTTGTAACCAGGATATTTTGTTTAACCAATTTTGATAATGTATTTTGGTCTTTTTCTATGAGTTGAATAGCGTTACTGTACTGAATCGCATCGTTTTCGTCCATAGTGCCAAATATGTGTTTAAATACTGTGCCGACACCACCAATCCAGGCTGATCTCCTAGTTTTTGATTCGATTAAATGTGATATAGAATCATAGTCTCGTATAATATCATTGTACCTGATTGATAACGGCTGAAGTATATTTAGACATTCAATATCAGAATACAGAGCATTTTGTTTACAGAAGAACTTGGAGCTGCCTATCACACCGTTTAAGTTTTTAATGTGTGGTTGTATATAAGAAATATCTATAGGAATTAAAACACTAAGGTGACCGTTAACTATTTTAAGTGACCCGACAGGATCAAAATATATACCGGAAGTATTTGTTGAAGTTTCGATGAAGGTTTCCTGAGCAGAAGACAGTGAACTGTAATCAATAATTAAAAGAGATTTTACCTGACTATTACCATTATTTAAGTAATTAATCTAAAAGTAATTAGTACAACTTAACATTAAGGGTGTGTTACATAGTGAATGTATTTTAATCTGAAAAGTTAGTTACTAAGTAAACTTAAAGTTTAGACAATTTTAATTAAGAGTCGCGACGACGGGCTAGTTTTACTTCGTCAAAGTGATGAATGGCGTGTCGTCTGTTTATCAAAAGCGTTAGGCTATTTCTGCCATTAATTTTAATAACTTTGTAAGGACCTTTCCAAATCGGAGATAGAGCCTTTCGCAAGCGGAGATGGTTTTTCAGGTATACGTAGTCACCAGTATTGTAACTCACAGGGCGACTATGAGTGTCATAGTAAGTTTTTGAGGTTACTTTAGACTTATTTATATGCTCGATAGCTTTATCACGTGTAATTTTAAGGCGGTGTTGTAACATCCTAACATAGTCTGAGTAAGTAGCACCTGAAGTTGGTTCATAGATTGAGTTAGGTAAGATGGGTTTGTGACCGAAAATCAACTCATAAGGGGTATAATTGGTTGTAGAATGAATGGTTGTGTTATATGCTAACATGGCTGTATACACATATCGTGGCCAATTGTCTTGGTTTTCTGATACATAAGATTTCAGATATTCTTTGAGCGTAGAGTGACTCCGTTCTAAAGATCCTTGGGTTTGAGGGTGGTAAGGAGAGGACCACAGTTGCTTTATTTTTAAAAATTTACACGTCTCTTTAAAAGTCTCTGCTGTAAAGTTTGTACCTTGGTCAGTAAGGATGGTTTTAGGGATGCCAAATAGGGAAATAAATTGAATTAGGCATTCGCTGGTCTCTTCTGCGGTAGTACTGCGAATAGGATATGCTGCGGAGTACTTGGTTAGGTCGTCTTGAAGGGTAAGAATATACTTAATCTTGGCTGTACCGGATTCAGGGAGAGGACCGACTATGTCAAGAGACAATCTCTCAAACGGAGCTGTAGAGGTAGTGATTATCTGCATCGGTGCACGATTAATTCTTCTTAGTGCTTTATTGGTTTGACAGGAAGTGCAATTTTTTACATAGGTTTCTATTTCGCTACGCATGTTTTTCCAATAGTATTGTTCGCGGATTTTATTAAACATTCTGTTGGAACCAAGGTGTCCAGCTATAGGGATATCGTGATTTTCACGTAGGATTTTTTGCACTTCGGAAGGACTTGGATAGTATATTTTATCACGATAAATATGAATTTCAATGCCAGTGTTGTGAAATAAACGTGCTAGGATATTATAAATTTTTATGTATGTGTGCTTGTCGAAGGGATTTTTAAAGTCAGTGATGCTTATTTTATCGACATGTTCGGTTCCAGATATTAGGTGGTTTCGAAGATGTTTCAAAGATTCAAAGATGTCACTATATGAGCAAGAGTCAAAGTGGTGTACTTTCGTAAATAGGAAGTAATAGATTTTATCGTTTTGAGGAAAGGGTTTGTACGAGAGTAGCGTTCTTTCGGAATTAGTGAATGAATCTGAATCGGATGAATTTGATAGAATTTCTTGCGCATAAGGGATTGATTCATCGAGATCAAGAGATGTAGGTACTATTAGAATCTTGTTTTGGCTCTTTAATAAACGATCACTATACTCGATTATCACTGTATTATATTTTACAGTTCCAGGAGTTTTTATAAATTTACTGTAAGTATCGTCGAGGTCAGGCAAGTTTGGGGTAGAAGGATTTATTCTAGGACTTGGGGTTTGGCTACTTGTGGAAGGTTGAGGTTCGTCTAGAATCTCAACATTTGGATCAGAAGTAAGAGGTATGGGTACCTGAGGAAGAGTTGGATTTGAATCATCGGGTAATGGATCTGGGGGAACAGTGAGATCTGGTAAGTCTTCTGGGCTTGGAAGAATCAAGGGACTGAAGTCATTCACTTCTGCATTGAAAGGGCTAATATCTAAAGGGCCAAGATCGATAAGCTCTGATTCAGGTAAGTCTTCGGGATTTATTGGATAAACTGGATTTACAGGATAGCGCGAGAGAGCGTCGGCTGCTGAGTTTAGTTTTCCTTTGCGGTATATAATTTCATACTCGAATTCTTGAAGTTGGAGACGCCAACGTTGTAATTTACTGCTTGGGTCGGTATGATTGAATAGCCATTTCAAGGGGTGGTGATCTGTTATAATAAGAAACTTGCGACCAAACAGGTACGGTCTAAAGGTTTTACAACCCCAAACTATAGCTAACAGCTCCTTCTCGGTTGTGCTATAATTGCACTCGCATTTGTTAAGGGTTCTAGATGCGTATACTACAGGATGGTCCTTTCCAACAGGGCCTTGGGACAGGATAGCGGATATTGCGTAGTTGGATGCATCACAAGTGAGGTTAAAAGTTTTTGTAAAATCTGGATAGATAAGGACTGGGGCAGTGACGAGCTTCTCTTTAAGCTGTTCGAATGCTAGTTGTTGCTCATTTGTCCAGGCGAAAGTAACGTCCTTTTTTAAGAGACTTGTAAGAGGTTTGGACAGTTTAGAAAATTCTGGAATAAAGCGTCTATAATAGGATATGAGACCTAGGAAGGATTTAATGTCTTTGGGACATTTAGGGATTGGAAATTGCTGGACGGATTTGATTTTATTAGGATCAGGTTTTAAACCGTTTTCGGTGATGACATGCCCTAAATAACCGACTTCCTTTCGTAGGAATTCGCATTTGTCAGGCTGTAATTTAAGGTTAAAGGAACGGAGCCTTTGGAAGATTGCAGTCAGGTTCTGGATGTGACTAGAAAGGTCGTGGGAGTAGGAGACGATATCGTCTAAGTACACAAAACAACGGTCTCCTTGGAGACCAGTCAGGACGTTGTTCATAAGGCGCTGGAAGGTAGCTGGGGCGTTTTTAAGGCCAAAAGGCATTCTCATAAATTGAAAATGGCCTTGGGGGACGCTAAATGCGGTTTTGCACGCATCTTGTGGGGCCATTTTGATCTGGTGAAACCCTGAAGCAAGGTCAAGGGTTGAAAAGTATTTAGAATTACCTAACTGATCAAGGATTTCAACAATATTAGGAATAGGGTATGTTTCACCAATTGTATTGTCGTTCAGTTTCCGATAGTCAATTACAATACGCCATTTCTTTTGGCCTGAAGCATCAATATTTTTGGGAACAATCCATATAGGTGAAGACCAAGGGGATAAGGATGGTTGAATTATTTTTTGTTCAAGCATCTTGTTAATTTGGGTATTAACTTCTTGTTTGTGTACTTCTGGAAAACGGTATGATTTAACATTAATAGGTTGGTCAGATGATGTTCGAATTTCATGTTGGATAGCGTCAGTTGATGTCAGGGAGTCCCCAGGTAAGTGAAAGATATCTGAGTATCGAGAGCATAGATCGTATAAAGCTTCGCATTCCTCTGAATTCAAATGTGAAACGCGGAGAAGTTTAAGAACTTCATTAGTTCTATCCAAACATGTTCTGCCAGTATCATCGGGCTGATGGGTTTCATAATCAACTGGGTATAGGGTGAGTTGAAGGTTAGAGTTTAAGTTAACAGGCACTTCAGACGTATTAAGGACTGTAAGATTCACCCGATTATTATTTTTTACTTTAACTAGACAGTTGGCAATAAATAATGTTTCATTTATATGTTGGTCAAGGATAATGCCCTCTTTTAATTTCGGATTGCGGACTGAACACTCTACGGACATTTCGGAACGGGGTGGAATTTGGTAAGTAGGGTCAGTAAAGTTTAGTTTAATTTTATTTTTATCTAAGTTAAGGATTTGTCTATTATAATCAACGGAACACTGGAATTTGGTAAGTAAATCATTTCCTATTATACCATCATAGGGTAGATGACTTTGTTCTATGATATGGAATGTAAAACTGATGGATTCTCTTCCGAATATAAGATTCATGTCAAAGTCACCAAGAGTGGACATGGTCTCCTCGCGGCTGTTTATCCCTTTTAATTTAATTACATTACCTTTGAGTTTCAGATGCTCATATGACTGAATTGAAGAGTTTTGGACTAGACATATGGAAGAGCCAGTGTCGACGAGAAGCCTGAGCGGTTTATTGGACACAGATGTTTGAACTAAAACATTGGGTAAGGATGTCTTACTTGGAATGCATGATACTTCATAAACTTTCTCGTGATTAGGATTATTTGGGGCTGGTTACCCGTGTGGTCCTTGGATAATGGAATACGGACACTTGCTTGGGGCTGGTTACCCTTGTGGTCCTTGGGCTTTGAAATACGGACACTTGCTTGGGGCTGCATGGCTACCCTTGTGGTCCTTGTAGATTGGAGTACGGACACTTGCTTGGGGCTGGTTACCCTTGTGGTCCTTGTAGATTGGAGTACGGACACTTGCTTGGGGCTGGTTACCCTTGTGGTCCTTGTAGATTGGAGTACGGACACTTGCTTGGGGCTGGTTACCCTTGTGGTCCTTGTAGATTGGAGTACGGACATTTGCTTGGGGCTGGTTACCCTTGTGGTCCTTGTAGATTGGAGTACGGACACTTGCTTGGGGCTGGTTACCCTTGTGGTCCTTGTAGATTGGAGTACGGACACTTGCTTGGGGCTGGTTACCCTTGTGGTCCTTGTAGATTGGAGTACGGACACTTGCTTGGGGCTGGTTACCCTTGTGGTCCTTGGGTGTCGAAGAGGTGTCGTTATTTATCAAGGTTACAGCTAGAGGTCGGGATTTGGGCCCCACGAGACACCTCCGTGGACCCATTACTCGTTTAAATGATCGTCATCACATTGGAGGTTAGCACCGCTAGTTGACGGATACGGCTCAGAATCATCATCATCATCTACTACACAGTTGATCCTAGCGGGTTTGGGTTTTAAGTAGTCTTGGGTTGAACGTTGTTGGAATTGGGAGTTTTGGGCAACCTTGAACCTATTGTTATTGTACTCACGTTTGCGGCATGTTTCGAGGGTATGCCCTGGGGTTTTACAATACCGACAAAATATGTTTTGGGTATTTCGGTCATATTCCTTTTGTATATAAGGTTTAGAATTAGTAACCAGAGCAGGGGGCCTTAACGAGAATCCTAGCCTCACAGCTTGGCGTTGAGAATTCGAGGTACTATGGCTACGTTTCGTAAATAAATTTAATATTTTTTCTTCAGACACCGCTGTATTGATGGCTTCGTTAAGTGTGGCCGGGTTTTTACCCCTAGTCATGTTTGAAATGTCGGGTTTAAGGCCCAATAAGAATGTATTAAGGGCCAAGTCTTCCATAGCCGCGGTACGGCCGGGTAGTTCTGATTTCGTTTTATTTGACAGAGTTACTTTCGTTAATAATTTTGAAAGACAGGTTTCTAGGCGTAAAGCAAATTGGTTAACTGGTTCATTACTGGATTGTCGGCATTCTTGTAATTCCATCAGTAGGTGCGCGTAATGTTTTTTCTCGCCGAACTGGGTTTTGAGAAAAGCACTTAATTGGGCCCAATTGTCAAATTCTTTAATGGAGCATGCTACTTCAGCTTTGCCCACTAGCTGCGATAGAATGTATTTAAATAAAATCGGTTTCTGGGTGTCGGAAGCTAAGTTGTGTGCATTGTCACAGTTAGTTAAAAAGGAATTTAGTTTCTCGCGTGTACCATCAAAAGATTTTATAAATTTAAATAAGGTTGCAATTTCAATGGAGTTGATTTTTTCCGATTTTACAGCTGTCTCTGGGTTGGTCATTTTGTGTACCTGTATAAAAAGGGAACAAACAAAATACGCAAATAAAATTAGTAAAAGTTTAAAGTACGCCTCTGCTTACCCCTCCGGGAAAACACAGGTGTATGATTATTTACAATTTTGAATACGCTTCGGTGTAATAGGCGGCTATCAAGTTATTATGCAGTACCTGGGTGGTGATGGTTACAACGGATGCGATAAGGCGCTGAGCTAATTCTTAGAATTATCTTATACAAACAATAAAACTTATGACAAAGTAGTTGTGACAATTGATCAATGTTTAAATGTAGAGAACTTATTTCACTGGAAATTCACTTGATGTTTTAGAAAGTACACTTTACTAGCACTTTTTAATAAAATATATTTTGAATGACTTACAGGAACACGCAGACAATATACGGGAACATGATCACCTTTCAGGGACACGTAACTGGTGATATTCGATGTTTTATTTTCAGGATACTCTGGAACAGTACTGGATACGGGAACAGCTACTTTCGACCAAGGTAAGTATTTTATTTTCAGGGTTTTCCTTTCCAAGACGATCTGGATACTAGTAAGTATATTTTATGTATTTAATTTTTTCACAGGAACGAGATATTTTTCAGGGTTACACAGTTTACAGCACCAAGGATATGCACAAAGTTCTTTTTCAGGGTTTCTGAAAACACTCACTGATATTGGTAAGTATTTTAATATATTTTCCCAGTAATGATATAGAGTTCTCAAGGCTATACGATGTTCACTTTTCGAAGTACACAGGATACACTGGATTATTTGGATAATTTGCACTTGATAGAACTTAATGTTTCACTTACAGGATTTTGGATTTTGTATATAATAAGGATGTGAGTTCGGATTTGCACTTTGACACTCGCGTAAAAGTCACGTAATTTTTTCAATGACGAGTCCGGACGGAGACGTACCAGGGATACCTTCACCGTCGGTATCCCACCGCTGCCACCAAATTGTTATAAGGTCAGGGCCGGAGGCCTTTTTAAAAAAAGAAATTATTTTGAACTGAAATTATTTAATGGACTCAAATTGGTAGGCAAGTGTCACGCGCGGATGTTAGTCTCGAACTGTCGAACTTTTGTAGGGAAAAGACTGAGAGCGGGCAGAAGTGCTGAGTAGGTGATAGGGTCTGGGATGGTCAGCTCTATTGTATACATAGGATGTATATAACAGATCGATATCATTACTTATTTGGTCACAACACTACAACTATCAAATTAGACCTGTCATCGAGAAAATAAAGAAATGCAAATAGTATAATTGCTTAAAAATTTAATTGAATTAACCGTGTTAATTAATAAATAAAATAAAATAAAAAAGCCATTTATTCTACTACACAATAAATTGGATTGAATTCAAGGTATACATACGTTTCACATTTTTATGTAGCAGTCGCCTCTTTGGCGTAGGCCTCCCCCATTGCCTTCCAGTACCACCTATCTCGGGCCTTACACTTCCAATGCGACCCTGCTTTGTTTACGAATATATCTGCCCATCTTTTTCTCTAGTGCCCCCGAGATCTGGTTCCGTCTCTGGGGATCCATTCTAATATTTTTTTGGTCCATCTGTCATTTGGCATACGACATACACGACCGGCCCAGTTCCATTATAATGTCCTCACTCTTTCTACAACGTCTGTTAATTTGGTAGTTTTTCTAATGCTTTTATTACTTATTCTCTGCGTTCTGTTTATTCCTAGCATGCTTCTTTCTATTTTACGTTGACAAACTGCTAACTTGTCTTCATCACATTTCCTTTTCCAGCTTTGGCAGCCATATGTCAAACAAGGAAATATTACAATCTCGAAGAGTTTACTTTTAATACTTATATTGAGGGATTTATTTTTCATGATTTCTTTAAAGCTCCAGTACTTTTTCCATGCAACCGTGTTAATTATACTATTATAAAATTGTAATTTAGTTGTGTACATTGGAGATAATAAAAAAATACTTGGATTTTTTTTTGGAATTCTTGTCTGTTTATCTGTTTGTTCGCAATGGACGCAAAAACTACTAAACGGATTTGGATACAGTTTTTTCTATTAGAAAGGTCTTGGTCAGACTTTAAATCTGCCGTATGTTTGAGATATGACAAAAAACGAAAACCTCCCGCCGCACGGGTGGAACTTCGGGCATCAACTAGTACATTTAAAAATATACTACACTAGTTGTTGCCCGCGTAGAATTATGATCCCGTTCCCGCAACCCATGGGAACTTATTCCTGGGATAAAAAGTAGCCTATGTGTTATTCCGGACTATAATCTATTCTGTGCCAAATTTCAGTCAGATTCGTTCAGCCGTTTTTGCGTGAAAGAGTAACATACATCCATCCATCCATACTTACAAACTTTCGCGTTTATAATATTATTTATTTATTTATGTACACACACAATCAGACATAAGAATACAAAAAATGGAAAAAGTAGTACAGAGGCTCTGCTTATTTACACATTAGTAGGATGTTAATAAGGATAAAGTGTGCTTTTGGAAGTACGGAGCACCTGCTTAACTTTAAGTAAAACAACAAAACAGATAGCTTCATGTATGCTCTAGACAACACTTCACCGAATACAAGCTAACTCTGACGCCTGCTATGAAATAAGATAGCTTCATTACGAATATGACTGTAATCGTCTACTATTACTACTACTTGTTTTGCCAAAAACTTTAAGAACAGTAAGCCTACTATGAAATATTCGTCGTTTGCCGACCGAGGTGTCGAGCCAACGGTTCCATGGAACATTTATCCCGAAATTAGATCCGAAGCCGGCATGTGACACTTCTGTTCAGATTAAATCTTAAGGGAACCCCCCCCCCCCGGCCAGCGAGGGTGCTTATGGCGGGCTTGAACCGACTAAAACCGCATGCCATCTCGTGTCTTCAGACGCCGGGGTGTAAGGTTTAAGGCCACAAGGCATTTCCCTAGGACCCCGACTGACCCTGGGAATCACGGTGTCCCCATTTTGCCCCGGAAAGAGGGGGGGGGACTAGTCGCCCCACCACCCGGGCCTGCTTCTACTAGGGTGTCAGGATGCCTCACCTACCACTCCCAGGCCTGCGCTCATGGAGGACGGAGGTCGTTCAGCGACCTCCGGTGTCTGACTCACTTGCGAGGCACGGCGGTTATGTTGCGGGCTCGGTGGGCCTGGAGAGTTCTAAATATCTCCCGGGCGCGCTCGTGTTTTGTGTTGAAGTCCGTACCCGAAGTCTCGGATGTTTCATGGCATCCCCCAAGAACAATGAAATCATTATTTATATCATCAGTCTACTTACGTACTAGTTACGTACGTTATAGGCGTGCAAGTTGAAACTTTAAACAGCTCTCCTAAAATTTTCGAGAAACATGCAGCACTGCACGCTTCGCAATATACAATGGTCCTGTCCAATTTAGTTTGGCCAGACAACGCACGCATAAATTTATGCCCAGAATTACTTGCTGGCGGTACAAATTGGGTCTAGTATGGATATAGGGATACACGCTTTCGGCTTGAACAAATTGGCAATAGGAGGAAATGGTAGGAGTTTCGTTAGATACGATTATCTTTTGGGGTACAAATTGCACAAATATTTTTGGAGGCGATAATGTTAAGTGTTAGGAATGTAAAATTAAATGACTTAAAATTGAATATTACAAGCAACTTATTGGACATTTTCATCAAGAAACTCGGAGTTTAAAAAAAAATTCAGGGTTGATAGCAATAGGCTCGCTTTATGAAGAGTCTGAATACAGCTGGTGGTATTTAATACACCTGATGATTTGATTGACGCCCAGTGCAAATATTTGTGCATCTATACAAATGTCATCATCGTCATCATCATCTGAGTGTGGTTCTCGATTGCATCCGAGGCTTACACATTAGAGCCCGGGGACCGCTTCCTTCCATCCTTCTCCTCCTCTTAGTTTGGCTTATACGGCTTTTATGGGAGCGACTTCGGTCTGACCTCTCAACCCCGAGAAGAAAGCCTGCGCTAGAGCATCGTCCGTTAAAAGGTGAGGTTGACTTTGGCCCCGAAGATCTTGGTAGGGTCCCAGAAACATATCAGAGATGCATAAAAATGTGTGCAGGTCAATCAGATCGAGGACGTTTTAAAGGATGGCTACGCCAAGAGGCGAGCATGATGAAAACAGTTATAAGAGCAGAAGAAGCGAAAAGTAAAGATAGTAAGTGGAAATATGTGTTCTCTGCCTACCCCAATGGGAAAGAGGCGTGAATGTACATATGTTAAAAATAGGCAGTATCCAATTTGTATTTTGTATTCTTTGTTGAAATGGAACATATTCACTGAAAAACACATAAAGAAGGATTGTGGTGTACCGAACAATAAATTCGAGGCTTAGTGCCGTCGTCCACGGCCCAGATTTGGCGTAATCCCTCAGTTTTGGCTAACGACCTCGTTGCACGTACCAACACTGTTTCATATAAAATGATTTTTAAATGCATTTTAATGAGAATTCCATTTAGCGCAACATAGTAATAATATTATTTTTAAAATGCACGGTAATATTTTTTGAAACTGCCTGACTAAAGTAACGTCCCTTAGAAAAAACTTCACGTAATGACTAATGCATTAGCTTATTTTTTTAAAGAATACCCGTAAACCAAAATACTTGTATTCCCCTTAACCCCTCCAGCTAAGCTTAATTACTTTTGTTAGGAGTGGGTTCACGTCAGTAGTGTAATGGCCAGGATTCGAAACTTGGACCTCTCGATCGTAAGGCCGACTCCTTAACCACTAAACTACCGCTATGCGCAAATTGCGATAAGACCACCCATTCTACAAGTTTATTTTGTTTAAGTATCTTAGACATTTGTATCCTTTGGTTGGTGTACAATAAAGGGTATCTATCTATCTATCTACCGACGCTTTACATAGCTACCGACGCTTTAAAATTATTAGTATTGATTTTTTTTTTAAAAGAAGAACCGCAATTACTAATATTCCCCCTAACCCCTCCAGCCAAGCTAAATTGCTTGTGTTAGGAGTGGGTTCACGTCGGTAGTGTAATGGCCAGGATTCGAACCCGAGACCTCTCGATCGTAAGGTCGACTCCTTAACCACTAAGCTACCGACGCTCCTCCTGAGGGCTCGTGGCTAGCGACAACCAAGCAGGTTGGCACATTGCAAGGTTAAGTAATTCTAGCCAGGTCTGTCTTAGGATGGTTGCCATTTTGAACATGACACACGTTAAACCGTCGGTCTCGGTTGCCATATGAATATCTGTGGCAATAGTTACTGGTACTAGGCACCCTAAACTAGGTCTGCAATACATTCTGCTGTTGCAAAAATTGAGCGCAGTTCCCCGACTGCTGATAACCATCATCAGTGTAATTTGTTTGAATAGTTTATTAATCGTTAGTTTTTTAACCAGCCAGTTATTTTGTGATAAGGGGCCATTCATAAAATTCTATTTTGCACGTGCCCTATTTGTTTACACCGTTACAGATGGTTCTTTTTGCGATTATTCCTCCGTAGTTAGTCTGATTTTGGAATTTCTTTTGCGAAATGGACACTGATGGTACGCAGCGCGCGCATAGTAGGTTTCATCACAATGGGTTGAACTGCTTAGTCGCAATTTCACCAAGACTTTCTCTAACGGTGATAATTGCTCATAAGCTAGTCCGATTTTCATTTTTTTGTCATGTGGATGTGAACAAATTACTTAATTTAATACCGATCGCGTGGATGAGGCTTGTTTGTTCATTGAGAAATCAGATTTTAAATATTTTTTCCGGTGGTACCTTTGATTTTTTATTTTCCTAGCCTATAATCTCCACACTCATATGTTGTGTATATATGCCAAATTTGATCTAAATCGGTTGAGTGGTTTAAGAGGAGTTAGCGAACAACCGAAATACATGAGTCGTCTAAGAGAGAGCTGCTCTCTATCAAAGCTTCGCTCAAAAATCCGACAATTTGGTGTAACTACAGAATTTGGATATCGATTGGGGAGGTCAGATGGTATTCGCTTTAAGGAAAATATTTCAGTTCGGCCGTTTCGTAGTTAAACTAGAAGCCGATCTCAATAATCTTGGGAAAAGGTTCGGACGTTGATGCACTGGCCGTGATAACTGGCTGACTTCATAAGATTTTTCAATTTGTTTGAAGATGTCTTGTTATTTGTTTTCAAAAACTCTGACAACTTAGTTATACTAGTGACCCCGTAAGATGGTCGAAATTTGACCTTTTTTTAAGATTGTCTGAAAATAAAACTTCAATGAATTTCTTTTTAATTTTGTTATTGACGTCAGCAGTGAAAATTATTATTAACTTACGTATAAGTAACATGAGTGTGTGTTCCGAATGCATGGTGTGTGTGTAGCCTTTTATTTATTGATTTTATACGGTTTTTATGCCTAATTTAAAAAAATATTAGCGTTCTGCATTTCACCTCAATATAAGCTATAACTATGACAAATCTCACACTCCTACATCCGCGCAATTTTCGTAAAAATCGAGAGGAAAGTTTTCTCTTCGCGAATTAATATATAGTTATTAAGAGGTAACAAAAACGTACTTAGTCATTTCATAATTTAAAAACCTCTACTGAACATGTTTTACAAATTCAATACTCTATTTCCTAGAACAGAAATAGAGCAAACTAACTTTACAAATATCCCAACAAGCTTTGTATGAGTTTCAGGAAGCTGGAATGACCTGCTAGCTATCATAAAAGTTGTTTTTTATTTCACTTTTTGTTTACAAACGGAAAGGGAAGGCATACGTATAATTCCACCACCAATCCTTTTGTTATATCTCCAAGAGTTTAGGCAGCGTTTTCGATGAAAGCTCCCAGACGGCTTTTTGCTTGACACCTCCAACAAACATAACATAACATAACATAACTTCACGCCTGTATCCCCGAAGGGGTAGGCAGAGGTGTATTACACACCCACGATTCGCCAGTTATGTTAAGGTCCCAATGTAATAGGGGGCGAGCCTATTGCCATTAACTATCGCCGCCAACAAACATAACATAACATAAACTCACGCCTATATCCCCGAAGGGGTAGGCAGAGGTGCTAGCACCCACATTTCGCCAGTTTATGTTTAGGTCCCAATGTAATAGGTGGCGAGCCTATTGCCATTAACCGGGCACTTATAAACCTGCGATAAATACACACATAACTTCGAAAAGCATCGAAAAGTCATTGGTGTGTGCCATGGTAAAACCTGGGATCGAACCCGAGACCTCGGCTCAGCAGTCCATTACCCATACCACTAGGCTACCGCGGTTGCTAATTCAGATCCATATAAGATACACAATTCCACCACCAATCCTCTTGTTATATCTCCAAGGGTTTAGGAGGCAGCGTTTTCGTTGAAAGCTCCGAGACGGCTTCTTTTTTTGACACCTCCAACAAATATTATATTTTAGCCAAAGTATACAAAAACTTGACAATCTATATACTAAAGCCTTCCTCAAGAACCACTCTATTTTTCGTCCGTACGTCCGTTACGTACACCACTGGGCTATCACCACTCTTCAGTGGGTAGTAAAATACGGGTATATGTCGGGCCGACCAAGATCTTCGGGGCCCAAGCCTGTTGATTGACGGACGAGACTCTGGTACAGGCTTTCCTCCTCAGTCTTAGGAAGTCAGACAGCAGTCGCTCTCATAAAAACCAAAACAAACCGATTAAAGTAGGAGAAAGAAAGTGGACTTCTAGGTCCAAGTGCTATAGCGACTTTAATTGGCAGTCAGATTAAGAAGAAGTGGGTAGAAAATATAACGTATTTTTTTTTCGTGCGGAAATCCCTTCGGATACCCCCCCGCCGACCAGCGGGGGCGGTTATGTCGGGCTTGAACCGACTAAATCCGCACGCCGTCTCGGGTCTACAGACGGGTGTAAGGTTACCCATATTATCCCTCGCATCCCGACTGACCCTGGGCCATCTTCGGTTTCGAGATGGCCGCCTCGGGTTTGGGTAGAAAATATAACCTATACTCACAGAGGTGTATGGGGGGCTCTACCAAGATCATCGGGGTCCAGGGCTATTTTAATGAATGAAGATTAATTCCTATAAATATGGTAACTAAATAAATATAAATAATAAATAAATATTCTATGACATTCTACACACCGCTTTATAGACCCAATGTAAGCATAGTTTAACTAGCTTGTGTAATGGGTTCCAGAATCTGGATAAACATAGGACTTACATACTTTTTTTTTGTAAATACACACATATTATACATAGAAACACCCAGACCAATGCAAATAGACATATTCATGCATTCAAATATTTGCACTGAGTGGGAATCGAACCCGCGCCCCCTCTCGTAGCAGTCGGATGCACTACCGCTACGCAACAGAGGCCGTCATCGAGATCTTACATTATGTTTTTGTTCATGCATATTCTGCCGTATTACAACACATTTTACAATAATAACAATTAATGACAATACTGCTAAAGTCACACATGCAGTCAATTTATTATTTAATTAGTTATATCATTGTATTAAATTATTATTAAACATCAATCATTATATCTTTCATATTAAAATTGCAATTATCCAAAAATTCCCGCACCGAATAAAAACAGTAATCTATTAGGAAACTAAATATATTGCATTTAAATTTATCCAAAGGTAACGCTCTCCCGCCCGCAACCCTGGGGTTATCCTTTCGAGGGTGCCCGGCAACGGACACTTGGGGAGGACACCGTGCAGTTTTAGTCGATACACGACATGGCCAGCGGGGGGGTATCCGAAGGGATTTCCGCACATAAAAAAAAAAAAAAAGCTAACGCACTCATACCATCCTATCCTTCTATCATATCATCTGCTATTTTCTGTTGTAGTTCTGGTTCTGGTTCGGTGAATCTTTTTTTTTTCTAAGGTGGCAGACAAGCACACGGCCCACCTGATGGGAAGCGGTTACCGCGGCCTATGGACGTGTGCAACACCAGTGGCGTCACACTCGCGCTGCCGACCCTGTAAAGGAAACCCTGTTTTTACTTGGTGCAGCCGGGCAGGACAGCCGACCGGACCACGGCCAAACAAAACCAATAGTCGCACAGTTAGCCGGACCAGGCCCCGCCTTCCATCAACCGTGGTACAGTTAACTGGACCACGGAAAACAGTATTAATACTCTTTAATGGGATCTGTTATCTCACCTCCTTAAAAAGTAATTTCACTTCCTTGTGACTGTGACACTTATTAATGAATAAAAATCAAATTAAAAAAATATCTCGGAAACGTCAACTAGAGCACATAATGAGAGATGATGCCATAAGACAGGTTCAGTTACAACTCATAAACAGGGAAATCACATTGGGCCATGCCTTGGAAAAGCTTCGCTAGGAATTGATGGTTTATTTTTTTTATTTTTTGTAATTTCGTGGATTGAAAGTGTTAAGTTTATTTTTCTTTTTGAGCAAGTACAAAATACAAAATATGAAAATCCTTTATTTATAAAAACAACACAATGATGTGTTGATTGGAGTCTCCTTATAAGGCTCGAGAGCCGTGGTCCAGTTAACTGTACCACGGCCAATAGAAAACATAGCCTAGTTCGGCCAACTGTACGACTGCCAATTCTGCCCAACCGTCGTCCGGTCAACTGCACCGCCCAACTGCACCAAGGAAAAACACGGAAAGGAAAGGGGATGGGAAAGGAGTTTGGAAAGGGATGGGAAAGGAGTTTGGGCTCCGGCACTCTCACTCACCAAACGGAACGCAACAGTTCAAATACTGTTACTTGGCGTCAATATTCTGTGAGAGGGTGGTACTTCCCCGGTCGAGTCGGCCCATTCATGCAACGGCCAACTACGAAAAGTCAGAGGTGTGTGTACTCGAGACCTCGTCTCAGCAGTCCGTTACGTACGCCACTGGGCTATCGCCGTTTCTATATATATAGTATATAATCATACGTGATATTTACGTGTCCTATATTGCTTGTTTATTTAACTTTGAAATATTTTTATTAGATAATACCTCCAATGTATAGCATTGTTAAACAGAATTAGGGCAATCCAATTTATATTTATGAGACACAGGTACAGGTAGCGTAACTTGTATGGAATATGGCCATTATTATGTGGACTGTACGACGCTATTTAATAGCTTATCTTAATCTTACTTAATTTATAATATGTATTTATTTACAAAAAAAAAGTATTTAAGTATGTGTATCCGCTTTCTAGAACCCATATGACAAGCTCTGCTTAGTTTGGGTCTAGATGGCGTTGTGTACTTTGTCCTACAATACACATACAATATCTTTATATATAAAAATGAATTGCGGTTCGTTAGTCTCGCTAAAACTCGAGAACGGCTGGACCGATTTGGCTAATTTTGGTCTTGAATTATTTGTGGAGGTCCAGAGAAGGTTTAAAAGGTGAATAAATATGGAAGTTGTTATCGATTGAGGCAGTACAAAGTCTGCCGGGTCAGCTAGTTTATTCATATTTATTTTCCTAATATTTTATGATTAACAATAGGTATTTCGGACCTAACCACCAGAAAGGGTTTTTACCCGGCATTTCTGGTTGTCTGGAACACAATAGTCTGTTAGCGGAAAGCTTAAAAGATGCCAGAAAATACGAAAGACAGATAACGGTATGTTGGATAGACCTAGAAAATGCATTTGGCTCAATTCCACATTACCTTATGGTATACGCGTTGCAATGGTATAACTTTCCGCCCGTGGTCATAGAGATAATCGAGTCGTATAAAATAAAAAAAAAAAAAAAAAAAAAAAAAAAAAAAAATTTACATATATTTTTTATTTAAATTTTTTTTCCCAGCTAAAATTTGCTATAAGCTTCCAAGAAGTACACACAGGACCATTACGGTATAATGTGGGACTGTTTCAGGGATGCTGCTTGTCACCAATAGCATTTAACATAGTAATTAATATCTTAATTACCAAGTTAATACGTCACGAAAAGAAATGGGGTTATCGGTTTAAAGTAAATAACATATACTCAGAGTCCATCTTAGCTTTTGCTGACGATCTCGCAATACTGACGCGCAATCCAAAACAATGTCAGGAACTATTAAAGGAAGTCGATGAGTTCTGTTCGTGGACAAATGGACTGAGGACGAAGCCCAGTAAGTGTCACTGTCTATGTCTGGGTAGACGGGACACCAAATTTACCTCTTACGACCCGGGACTCTTCATTGGGGGTAAACCAGTTTCCATAGTCGCTGAATCGGTGCCATTTAAATTTCTTGGGAGAAAGATAGACTATAAAGGACGCACACCATCCTTAGATGAAGTTGTCGATACGTTTATAAATGACCTAAATAAGATAGATCAGATACCACTAAACAATATCAAAAAAGCTTGGATATATGACAACTACTTAACATCACGTCTGACTTGGCCTTTTCTGGTGTATGAATTCGGTAAAACCTTACTGGCGAAAATAGATGCAACTGTCATAAAATCGCTAAAATCGTGGCTTGGACTAGCGCACTCTGCTGATTCCTCTGCTCTATTTAGGGATCAAAATAATTTTGGGATGAAACTTAAGAAACCATCGGAGCTCTATAAACATCTTAGAGTTACCAAAGCCCACATCTTAGGAAAATCCCAAGATGTCACAATCAGGGCACTCCCGAAAGATAATAACGCGTCCGAGCTTGAATCTAGACTTCTATTCCATAAACGATTTATGATAGGGGCCCAGTCAAACAGAGTGGGGTTGGGAGTACGAGAGCCAGAAAGGGACCAGGATATACTTAAGTCCTTTCTAAAACAAGACGAAAATGATAAATATCGAGTGCACGCGATGAATTTGGAAATCCAAAATGAATGGTTGACAATGGGAGAGTTCTGCATACCGATGGCCTTAAAGTGGCGCACCTTGATCTATGACTGGTCGCCGGCCCTGTTAAAATTTTATCTTAACGCCTTTCAGATGACCCTCCCAGACCAGAGTAATCTGGTAAGGTGGGGGAAGGCCACAGAAAAACAATGTTATACTTGTGGTGAGGCAATAGGGACGGCTAGACACATATTAGTAGGATGTAGGGTGCTTCTCGATAGAGGCCATTACTCACGCCGCCACGATAAGGTGCTTATCATCATACGTGAAGCAATGAGTCTGGCAGTAGCTAGAGCCCAAAAAGGATTGACTACTAACAGACGTCATATCAACTTTGTGTCTGAAGGTTCATCCATAACACCCAGGAACAAACCTTATTCAATCTTAGATACTGCCCCAGATTGGACTCTCCTAATCGACACGTATGAAAAGCACTACAAAATTCCGGAGGATGTTGGGGTTTCGTCATCTAGACCTGACATATTCCTATATTCTAAGAGATTAAAACATGTGGTTCTTGTGGAACTTACTGTACCGTGGGAAACAAATATACCGAAGGACCACACAATAAAGAAAAATAAATACTATGATCTCACAAACGAATTAATCAAAAACGGTTACGTGGTTAATTTGTATGCAGTGGAAGTGGGAGCGAGAGGTATACCAGCAAAATCTCTCTATAACCTACTTAAAGATCTAGGCCTATCGAGAGCTACAATAAGCTCATTACTGGGACGAATGTCTAAAGCGGCACTAGTAGGTTCGTATCAAATTTGGTTAGGCAGGGAGGGGAACTTGGGTAGTGAAGGTGAGTGTTGATGTACATCAACAAAAGGGGCCCCTTCTAAACCTACACTTGGGTCGCAAGTCCCAGGCACTGTCCCGAGTTCCCAACTCAGCAACGCGATGGACCCGGCACCCGCACGGAGAATCCACGGATTGCTAAGATTACGGTCTCAATGTGAAAGTTTGTGAAGATTTTTCAATGTTCCTGGGGTTATCCTTTCGAGGGCTTAACCGGGGTGCCTGGTAATGGACACTTGGGGGGAACACCGTGTGGTTTTAGTCGGTCCGATTCCGACATGACCATCCCATCGTTGGCTTCGATGGGGTGAAGCCCGTGGTGGTTTCCAAACGTAAAAAAAGGATATTTGGATGTTTGTCATGCTGTAACATTTGCAACGCTGTGAAATTTGGTACAGAGATAGATTGTAGTCTGGAATAACACAAAGGCTATTTTTTATCCCTAAAATAGGTTCCCATGGGAAGCAAGCACGGGAACAGAATTCCACTTAGGCGAAGCTGCCGTTTGGTCTCAGTAGTTCGATTCATTAGTTCGATCGTCGAACTACTGATACTTTTATTTCTCATTTGTTCGATTATTAGTTAATGATTTCGACGGAGCCCCGCTTAGTTAGCGGCGCTCCTATTTCTACGTGCATTATCACAAGTGACCTAACACGAAGGGTTATTGCGGGTTATTATTCTAACCTATATCTGAGTGAGTCTCAGTAGTTCGACGGTCGAACTAATGAGAAAAAAAATCCGTTCCCGCAGGGGGGAACGCACAGGTAGATTTCGTGAAGCAATTAATATTATTTTTTAACATGTTTAATTTTTTTTTCTCGAAAACGGTAACTTGTAGCGAAAAACTTTTCAGACATTTATTTTAGACTTAAAAATGGTCTATCGATTAAAAATGTTTCCGACCGTAAGAATGTTCACCGGTTAGAAGTTATGATTTTTTTCCCGAATTAAAATTAGAACGGTTCGAGTATCTTTCATGGAACGTGAAATTTTGAGGAAAAACTGATTTCACAAAAAGTGAGGCCCTACCGTCCCCTTAGGCCGGATTCCACCCGTTCACGAACTTAAACTAAGTTTACACCCAAGCAATTTTTGACCGCAGTTTGAAAGCGATCGGGGCAAAAATGCGACCGTGAGAGTGCCGCAAATTTTGGAAAGTGGAACCATACATACATATATATATATATATATATATATATATATATAAACTTTTTGACCAGTGGTCATTTCGGACTCAGGGGGTCATAACTAGACCTCCTATGAAGAATTTATTTTTAAATTCGACAGTAGTCAAGAAACCAATAGGTAGATCGATTTCATCGAAATCTACCTAAAAAATCTCACTAGTTCGACGATCGAACTAATGAATAGAACTAGTTAGAACAAAAAGAAACTGCGGGCAAAAGCTAGTCCTACTTCCTATTAATCCTACTTAATATTCTAAATGTGAAAGTTTGTGAAGATGTTTGGAGGTCTATTACTGAATCACGCTTCAATGCGCAACTGTTGAATGGATCTGGTTGAAATTTGGTACAGGGATATATTATATTCTAGAATAACACATTAGGCTACCTTTTATCCCTAGAATAGGTTCCCATGCATGGGTACCGGAAACGGGCTTAGAATACCACGAAGGTGGAGCCGCGGGCATCAGATAGATTAATATATTTTTTAATACGAGCACGTTGTTCTTGGCGTAGTACTTTAGGGCTGCCCTATCTTTTCAAGCTCGTGACATACAGTCCGCCTCAGAAGTTGCTGAACATTAACATTTACGAATGATCTTTACAATAAAATAAATCAATGATGTACTTATAATTATTTTTGTAATCTTCAGATGACAAATTTAACAATTTTTTTTGAATTTGATTTAAATTTGTTTTTTTTTCCATATCCGAGACAAAAAATGGTCTTCTTCCCATTACCGGTTGAATCCAATGACTTCTATGTATACTAAACAAGCAGTTCAGAACAAAATGTGTGTCAAACTTCGGGGGTGAGGTGGGAACGGAGGAGGAGTACTGGACGCCTCACCATAGATTCACAATTTTGGCACCTTTACACTACTTTACATGGTGATGATCTCATATAATACCGTATAAAATAAATTTAATATACTCTGTGGCTATGACAGCAACAAAAAGTGGTACCAAAGTTGACTAATCTAGAATACAAAAATCTAAGCCACTTTTTTTGTTCTGAACAGCCAATCTATGCATAGTAATCATTGGTTGAACCCTACTAGTATCAAAGTAAAATTTCAGCCAAATCCATCAAACAATTTTTGTAAGAACGAAGATTCAAATCCCGACATTTTTCTCTTTTTGACATTTGCATTAAATTTGGAACATCTAATAAAATCTATTTGCACACAAAATGTCGGTTATAAAACTAATTAACGTACACCTTCATAAGTTCATACAGAGAGCATTACATATGCTGTCAGTGTTGGCAGAGAGGAGGCTTACACTTAAATATTTATGAACCCACAGTTGTCTCACAGCGACGCAGCCCATTCAACCGAAATTATTTATGAATTTATTATCATTTGCTTTATTGCCTGTATGTACTTGAGAGATGTCAAACGCAATGTACTTACAAACGAGAAAGGGAGTCTGTTTATTTGTTGCTGGGGAATGATTTTAATGATTATATGGATGTATGTTACTCGTTCACGCAAAAATTGCTGAGCGGATCTAAATGGAATTTTGCACAGAGATTGTCTAGACTAACACATAGGCTCTTTGTTATCCTGGAAATAGGTTGCTGTCGGTTGCGCGTTCAGTATTTCACATGGAAAAAATCGCGGTGAACAGTTACTAGGACATAATATATTTATGCGTTTCACAGGGACTGAATCAGTATGCCACGTAGACAAAGTCGTGGAAATAAGCTAGAATGTTATATGATTCATAATCTCAAGAAACTTTAAGGCGATTAAACCATAGTTTCATGTTTGTACAATTAGCATACCACAAGAATAACTTAAAACGATTATATGCAACTACTTTTAAATAACTCTAAAATGTTTTTATATATAAAGCCACCATTTTGTTTTGACCGCCATCTTGTCTGCTAGGTTAAACTTCGCTTTTGTTGCGCGAGACAATGTCTGCGTTATCACCACAGTGTTTACACCAACTTTGTTATTATCAAAACTTGCTTACTGACATTCTTGCTCGTATTGTTTCGGACGTGATGTAAATATAAAGCATCTTTCGTCTTAAATATTCTGAACATTTTGGATGAGAAAGTTGGTTTTCGTTTTAATTTAAATAAATTTATTTGTCTGAACACATTTTATGAAATAAAGATTGTAATATCTTTTGACGTGATGTTAAACAGACTTCGTGCCGACTTCTAATCATCCTCATAGCGATTTCCGAGTAACGTTCAAAGTCTGCACTTTGAAGCCCGGGCTTCAAAGTGTAAGTTTGCTTACTCTTTTTGATTGGTACGCCGGCTTCACTGAAGCTATGGGCTATATGCCGCCTCATCCATTGTTTACCAGGTGCACTGATTAGCAGGTGAGGTTGCAGGCCCTGTACGACCAGACAGTGTGTGCCGACTTCAAACAGATGAATTGTTAGCAAGCATAATTTTTATTTCCATAAATTTTACGCGCACTTCACTTTTCTGTGCCTCTTTTTATATCATGAAGTCCGTTTTTAATTGTTATTGAATTAATGCCATCATTACAGATGCCAACAATTATCAATGCTAAAATAATGTTCCTCAATTTGAAGTCATCGATATACGCTTTTTCACATCCCGCTTATAGGACCCGGTGTTGCAGGACGACGGAGACAGGTGTTTTGGTAATGAATTCCAAGTTTTATGGTACGGCTAACTTAAATTGTCAGGGCTTCGAAGGGCTTACACCTCTCACTTTCGGTTTTCTTCCTATCTGCTTGCTTTTCTGTAGATAGCAACGTGAATAAAACCTTTGGTGTTCAATTCGTTGATCAACCAAGGTGACCACTTATTATCGAATGGACCGTATGCTACCTTAGTTAAAAAACAAAAAGACTATATATCCTGTAGAATATACTGCTTCCGGGCCGGCCGTAAAAGCCTAAAGATGTATACTATATATCCTGATCATCATCATCAGCCTCCTAGCGAATGTCCAGGGCGCCTAGACTAAGTGATATTGTACTAGTGGATTACACGTGACATACCGGACGTGATATTTCGGAATTTTTGTAAGTTCGCTTCGAAGCGATTCCACCCTTAGAATCTTCTTTGTCTACAAGGGGCCTAGACAAAGTGACATTCTACTAGTGGAATCGCTTCGAAGCGAACCTTCAAAAGTTCGAAATGTATGTTAGTGACATTTTTGGTCGACATGTCACGTGTAACAAATAATGTCACCCCCATACATTTCGGACTTTTGAAAGTTCGCTTCGTAGCTATTCCACTAGTAGAATGTCACTTTGTCTACAGGCCCAGGTCTAGGTTGCGTTCAAAGCTTCAACTTCAGAGCCCTTGGTCCACTTTCTAGATTTTTCTTCTCCACTTAGCACCATCTTCAAGCATGCAGTTGGTTCGAATCCGACATAACCACCCCCGCTAGTTGGTATCGGGGGTATACCCGCACGAAAAAAAAAATGGTGTTGGCATTCTTGTCATCCTATACGATTTGACGACAGCACTATCAGGACCCTCCCATTACTCCTTTTGATCTCTAAATTAAAATCAAAATTAGTAACATATAACTAAATAGATCCATTTTAATTAGAAATATCTTAAAAGGCAGAATCTCCTTAAGCTCTTTATCAATAAAAAGCCCTCAGCTCAATTTCCCTAAATTATGTTTCTCGTTTCAACAATCAAAGGGCTATCAAATACGTTACTTACGAATATTAAGAAGTAAGCGTATACATCTCTGGATCTCTTCGGTGAGTTCCTTTGCAATCCCCTCAATCACAATCATGATCCCACTTGTTTTATTTACGGGAAGTAAACGTATATGTTGTTCAATGTATGTAAAAGTTAGAATTATGTTTGGTCTAAGATATAAGCACGAGAGGTTCAACCCCTATTTTTAAGTATAATTTCATTATTTCGAGATCCGTTTCGGACTAGTAGTGAGTCTATCCTAGAGAGATGACGAAATGCATATTTGACCACTTGCGTTTCTGACGATATGCAACGAATCCATCTATTTGCCTTCAATTTGGGATGCTTAGATAGTTTGAAAACGTATAAAAAATATTTATTATTACTTTATTATTACTTTGTTATTAATTACTAAATCTGTTTCGTCAATCGTCACGAAACAGATTTACTAAATGAGGGTGAATAGATAACCTAGGTCAACCTAGGCACACGTATGACAATCAGATCGAGGACATTTTAAAGAAAAGCTAAGTAAATAAATAAATAAATATTGTAGGACAAAGTACACAACGCCATCTAGACCCAAACTAAGCAGAGCTTGTCTTATGGGTTCTAGAATGCGGATAAACATACTTATATACTTTTTTTTGTAAATGAATACATATTATACATAGAAACACCCAGACCAGCGCAAATATACATTTTTGCACTGAGCGGGAATCGAACCCGCGACCTCTGGCTTAGCAGTCGAACGCACTACCACCACGTAGCTTGGACAAGAGTACCCGCAAACGGCGAACATGTTTAAAAACAACAAAGTAGAAGAAGCGAAAGGTGTAAACCAGGATCGTAGCAAGTGGGAACATGTGTGGTATCTGTCTAACCCAATGGGAAAGAGGCGTGACTATATGTATGTATGCATTTGCCTTCACCTCGCTTAACAGAAAGCTAGAAATAAACGGGTTCTAGATATTAACTATTTTCAAACGGTGGTTTAAGTTTGAAGGCCTCAAGACTTTTTTACGCTCCAGTTAAGAACATAACATAACTTCACGCCTGTATCTCCGAAGGGATATGCAGAGGTATGGATGTGTAACCCACGACTCGCCAATTATTTAGTTATTTATTTATTTGTCCACATACATTGATATTACAGGTTACAAAACCTAATACAGCAATGTAGAAATAAGAGAAAAACAATCACAAAAAATAAAATACGTGTGTCGTGTGTAGGTACACACGCCTGCCTACTCACCGACGCGGGATAAAACCCGACTCCACCAGGCGAGGCTGCACTTGCGATCAAAGTCCACCGTTAACCCTGGGGTTATCCTTTCGAGGGCTTACCCGGGGTGCCCGGCAATGGACACTTGGGCAGCACACCGTGCGGTTTAAGTCGGTTCATGCCCGACATAGCCACCCCCGCTGGCCGGCGGGGGGGGATCCGAAGGAATTTCCGCACGTAAAAAAAATAAAAATATGCCACCCTCTCAAATTCCGCCAAAGTATAGACAATAATATCCAATGTAATAGGAGGCGACTATCTATCTACCTATTACCATCTACCGGGCACATTACTAAGCGAGTGATATAAACATTTTTAATACACACACAACTACGTAAAGTCAGAGGTGTGTGTCCGGGTTGACTGGGGATCGAACTCGAGACCTCGTCTCGGCAGTCTGTTACGTACGCCACTGGGTTATCGCCGAAGTAAGAATCGAAGGAAGAATCACGATTGCGAAAAACCCTCCATAGTAATCCAATTTCGGTTTGATTGCGTTCAGGGGTCAGCAAGTGCATAGCCGGGCAGGGGGATTGTGGTCGCAGCACTAGTGGGACCGGTGGGTGTCACGCGGTGCTGCGACGACAATCCTCTTTTGATGAGGCCGTCAAGCTGACCATGTTAACATGGTACGTATATGTAATGGTGACCCTCTTTACTGAGACTTTACCTTCAGCTTACCATAGGCGAGGTGAAGTCAAATTGACGTGTCATAAATATAAAAAAAGACAAAAATCTCCAGTTCAAAATCTGGGATTACACGTGCATTAGTAAAGAATTCTAAGTATCTAATTAACGCTTAAGAAAAGAAGTACTGAACCGGTTTGAGATGACCGAAGTTCGGCCGTTTCATAGATTGAAAGCCGATCCCTAGTTGAGCAAAGGCTACACGTACTCATCGACAACACTTAAAACAATTGTGTAACACTTCCTAACTCAATAATTTAAGTACCAATATCACGCAGGCTCTCTTACACCACACCTTTCATACATAATTCAGACAACCGTCTGCTGCCTAATGTATTAGATTCGTAACTAAATATTTATATGTGAATCCGCCAATCTACTAATGAATTTTAGTGGTGCAGCATAATTGTGCGATATCAAACAACATGATTTATTCAGTGAAATTTGTACGAATGGTCTATAGTACGGTGGAGAAAAGTTTATGCACTCACTAACTTTTTAACTTTCATCTTAAGGTTGCCTGGAAGAGATCATTTTTAGTGATAATTCCGCCCATTGTGCATTTAACTGTAAATGTTCCAAATGTGTATCCCTAATGATGTTGGTGTACAATAAAGAATTATCTATCTATCTATCAAATGCCGCAAAGATCATGATATTTATGTAGTACACCAGATTACACAGGAAGGTATTATTTTTTTTACCTTGGACATGTCAATATGAGTTTACCTAGCCTGATGGTAAGCTAAATTGATAATCAGATGAAGAAGATATAGATACCAAACGGCGTAAAGGTTATGACATTGTATGTTATACCGGATTATATAGGAAGTAAATTTAATTTGTAGAATACTTAAAGGGGAAAATGTATAAGAGCATGATCAGACATGCCGTCTCGTATGGCCTTAAAGGTGACAACTGCAGGTAGCGAAGATGAGGTGTGACGAGAATGGACTGAATAAGGAATGAGTATATCAAAGTTGCACTAGTGAATGAAAAATTAAGAACCGAGCGACTGTCGTGGTATGGACATATTATGAGAAGAGATGAATGTAATGTTGTTAAAAAGGTTCAAAGTATGAATGTAAAATTCTTTAGAAGCAGAGGTAGGCTTTTTTTTAACGTGTAGAAACCCCCACTGGCTTCACCCCATCGGTGCCAACGATGGGGTGGTCGTGTCGGAATCAGACGGACTAAAACCACACGATGTCCTCCCCAAGTGTCCATTGCCGGGTACCCTGGGTAAGCCCTGGAAAGGATAACCCAGATTTCTGGCGGACTTTGGCCGCCACTGCGATCTCGCCTGCAGGGGTGGGGTTTTATCCCGCGTCGGTGAGTTGGCAGGAATGTGTAGGACACGCACGACGTGCCTCCGCCACGGCCTGCTTCTGTAACGACGGCGAGTCGGCCAACTGCCATCCTCAGGCCCAGATCATGGAGGTATAGTCCCGGGCGTAGACGAGTCTGCGGGGTCCTCGCCGCAGACTGCAGAACTCGGGGGGCAGGGTTCTCTCCCGCTCCCTCTCCACCGCGCCGTCTCTTTCGCGCGCATTACCTGCTCTCAGAAAGAGGCGGTATCGTGCCTCTTGCTCCTGTCGGAGACCACGACCCTCACCATGGTCTCCAGCGAGAAAACGCCCAGGACCGCAACGAGATCCCGGCAATGACTCACCCGCGCAGGGTACTCCACCAACGTGTGGAGCGCCGTGTCTCCACCAGGATGCCTGGACGACAAGGGCGTCAGCATAGCAGGTAAGGCTACGCCCTCGACGCCTGGTCTCTGGCTTGGGGCTTCCGAGCAGAGATAGGCTCAAGAAAAGGTGTATTGAATGCGTGAAAGACAATATGGTTAGCAAGGGAGTGACTGAGGAAATGACAATTGACACAAATGTATAGAGAAGAATGACATTTGCCACCGACCCCAAATAATTGGGAAAGTTGAAGGTCAAATCTGCCCATGTTACTCCAAAATGTACTTATCGCTGATAAGATGAGTGCTCGTGCAGACCGGCCAAATGGATCTGATTGAAATTCAGTACAGAGACTAATAGATTATACACTACCTTTTACCTCGGGAATAGGTTGTCGGGAACGGGATTAATGCACCACGCAGGAGGGCTAAAACAGTTAGTATCAATACTTTCGTGTTTATGTTTTTAAATGACTAAACTTCGTGTGGTTTTAGTCAGTTCACACACACCCATCTCATCGTTCGCATCGATGAGGTAGAGCCCGGTGGGGCTTCCACACGGTAAAAAAAAACCTTGCTGCCTTAAAACAACTGGCCTAAAATATTTTTTTAAATAAAAACAGTCTTTGAACAATATGAAATATACCTTTTGCCCCTCTTTAGAACATGTCATACGCATAAGCGTGTATTTTATCCTGCTTTGAACAGATGCTAAAATTATGGTAATCTGACGTATCTCTTCCATTTCGTTAGGCAAAAAACGTGTAGCAGGCAAATAGACGGCCAGGTTGTTGTGTCAATGAGGGCCTAAATACGCAACAGTTTGCAAAAGAAAATGCTTTGAAGAAATCTTTCTAACAACATTCTCGTTCCTGGAATGAAATTAAGAATTTTGTTATGAACCGTCTTCCGAGAACATTCCTGCACCCTCAAAGTTTCATAAAACATTTTCTTAAATAAATAACGTCTACAAAGTGCTACGTCCTCTACGAAAGTGCTACAACGCTTACGAAAGGTACACGATCCATGTTATGAAGGCAGAGCATCTTAAACTGTTGAAGTTTACGGAATACTGTGTTCTAACAGAATTAATAGAATGTCTACGTGATAGATTGTTACTATAAACGTATTTTATCCGACTACAGCAGGTTAAAATGAGGGTTATGTAATACGGAGTTCTATCATTATCATGAATTTAGTTCATTCCACATTCACCTCGCTTGTTAGCCTCATATTCTTAAAATGTCCTTATTTGGTTTGGATTTACTACCCTCTGATCTTACAACTCGGAGACTAAAGCCTGTATTAGAGCCTCGTTGGCTTTGGTCCGGAAGATTTTATGTGGGCCCCCTTAATTGCCCCATGTTCTATTTAACTCCTGTTTCACCTCACATTTTCATCATCATCATCTACCTGTTCTAGCCCCAGGATTCCATCACATCCTTATTAGTCATATCCGTTTTTTTATGGACTTCCAAGCAATAAACATGGTTAAAAAATGTTAATGTGAAATGGGCCCATAACCTGTTTTAAAACCTACTTCTCTAAATTTTTTGTGATGATATACGTAAAACTTTCACCGAAAACTTTCACACAGAAAATGAGTATATCAAAACTCACAAATTCGTCCCAAATACCTAAAACCTAACACGTAGGCTCAACCAGCTGTCAAACTAAACTGATATATCGAACTGCTCTGGAATTACAGGGATTATATTGTCAATACTGTTCGCCGATATGTTTTATTGCTATCCGGGGATTCGAGCTAAGTATTACTGATTAATGCTCTGGGGCTTTGGCTTCGGGGAGGTATCATTTTTATTTCATATTACAAGCTACGCCTAGCGGTTTCTCCCGATGTAATTTGTTGAAAAAATATTTGGAATGGCAGGAGACGTACAGCATATTCTGATACAATGTTTTCGGCACCAACAACGGAGTAAAGATCTGCTGAAGAATAAAGGAATGGATATCAGAAGATGCAAAACATCCAGGCGAGTCCTTTTTCAGATACAACTCAAGATATTTATATGTTGTATTATGAACTTTTTAAAGTGTGTAAAAAAATGGCGATAGCCCATTGGTATTCGTAACGAACTGCCGAGACGAGGTCTCAAGTTCGATCCCAAGTTGTCCCTGGCAAACACCTCTGACTTTTCAGGGCAATAGGCTCGCCTAATTGGCGAATCGCGGCTGTGTAATACACCTCTGCCTATCACATTCAAAACACATATCTTCGCACCTGTATCCCCGGTATAAATCATTTTAATAAAAAAAAAATCTACCGACTCCAATAACCAAAAAGGCACAGAATAGCATAAATATGTAAAGAAACGTTTATTTACAGTTTTAATTCTAAGATAAAAAACACGTAAGACTTTTCTGTTTAAGTCATTCGACCCGACGAAACTCGACCTAACCCGACTCCACACATCGTCGTCATATTTGATCATAAACTCGATAATATCACCTTTTCTATTTGATTTTGAGTAGTATCCTGCTGCATCCCCGGGGTTCTAAGTCCAATACTAATAACAAACTTGGAGTTAAACCGAACCCAATGCAAAAAGAATCTTAAAAATCGTTTCACAAACGACGGAAATATCGATGAACATACAAAAAAAATAGATACAGATCCTCCTTTTTGAAACCGGTTAAAAATGGTTATGAATGAGCGATATAGTCATATTGTGACTCAGGTCCGTGAATAAAGCAAACATTTAAAAGGTATCTCTTCCTATTCCCGGCATAAAAATCAGTATATCTCCTTTGCTGATCTTACATTGCTTGCAAATTGAAAAATTTCAACTATATTCATTTAGTTATTTTCGCATAATAGTGCTCATCCTCCAAGCTTTTTCCTAATTCAGTTGGAGTCAGCTTTCAGCTTAACTGCGAAACGTCGATATTTTCTGTGAAGCCACTGCCTCTTGACCTCCACAACTCACTGCCGATATCGAAGTTCTGAAATTAGACCAGTTATCCATGACGAATGCCACAGATGTTCGTATGACAACTGGGACCGATGGTTTAATGTGCTCTTCAAGGCACGCAGAGGTTTCAATGTGTTAAGAATAGTCACTCACCCTAAGACTTGTAGGGACTCTGTAGTATGAAAGATTGTAGTTTCAGCGATTCGTAAGCTAGCGCGAGGTATTTGAGAGCCGAGTCAGTTGCTGCGCGCTGCTCGGCACGATAGGTTTAGCTTTTGGATAACTTACGTAATAAACGACAAGTTTATGTCAAGGCTACGTAACTCTTTCATTCGCCGGTAACGCCCTTCACAGCTGGACCGCAAATAGGGCGCAGGATCCCTAAAGACTGATTAGCTGATATTGTTTAACCTTGCAAAGTGCTAACCTAGTCGGTTACGACTTAGCAACCGTTTGACGTAACTCGTGGTTTGTAATTTCATAAGATTTAGATTTACAACCAAATCAAATATCCCTAATTATGCTTACTGATATTCTTGACAGTTGGCCTGTCATAACATCATCAGGGGAACCCTTATCAAGCAGACATGACGGTGGACGTGATCCCAGCTTTACTCTGACGTAGGAATATTGGCTGTTCTGTTGATATGGCGGTTTTATTTTTGATGGTAGCCTTTGATTGTTATGATTGTGTTAGCATTTTCGTATGAAAAACAACATTATATTTTATGATTAGTTAGTTTTTTTTCTTTTCTTGAACTTTTTTTGTGAGACGTGTGAAGATAGTAGTAATAGATTGAGGTATGATGTGGATATACGTTAATTTTTTTATCTTACTACGGTTACTTATTAGGCACATAGAGACAGTCAATATATATTGCGATCCAATAGCGTGGGCCAATGTCATGTAATGTAATACCAATGGCGTTTATTTGCACATCAATAATATCGCGTTTGTACATCAATATTATTCACAAGGTCACGATAGTGATTATCTTCACGTGCCCATTAATGTGAAAGTTTGGTTAGATGAATTCTTGTTAATCCTAATTATAAATAATACAAATCAGAGCGTCTCGCAATAATTGTTGACATCACCATCCCCCATGATGACAATCTCGTGAAAGCCGAAAAACACAAACAAATAAAACATTTGGACTTGGCTCACGAGATTGTCGACATGTGGGATGTGGATTCAACAATTATTGTTCCGATAGTCGTATCGGTTCACGGACTGATTGCCAAGAGCCTCGACCAACATCTGAAGGGGCTCGCGTTAGAGACTTGGATCAAGGGCTTGATGCAGAAAGCGGTACTCCTCGACACGGCACGTATTGTGAGGAGGTTCCTCTCTCTGGAGTCCTAACCACCGGTATCTTGGTCCCTGTACCCGATGCCGGTGGGCCACTATTTTTTATATTTTTAAATATATTTGTTTTTTTTATATAGGTAGAATATATTTTAATATATTTTATAATATAATTTATATGAATTTTAAAAGCAATAAAGGGAATAATAAATATTCTAGGACATATTATACAGCGCCATCTAGACTTAAACTAAGCAGAGCTTGTCATTATGGATTCTAGAAAGCGGATAAACATACATAGATACTTTTTTTTGTAAATAAATACATATTATACATAAAAACACCCAGATCAATGGAAATATACATATTTGCAATGAGCGGGAATCGAACCTGTGACCTCTGTCTTAGCAGTCGAATGCTCTATCGCTACGCCACAGAGGTCGTCTCGCCGAAACAACTAAACGGATCGGGATAAATTTGGCACAGAGATAGATTATGATAATAGCGATAAATACAACATATATTTATCTATAATACATATTTATCTAGCATTCACACACTATAAATTCAATTTTAGATTAAATTCTCGCATATCTTTCATAGCGGCGATAGCCCAGTGGCATACGTAACGGACTGCTGAGACGAGGTCTCGAGTTCGGTCCCCAGTTGCCCGGGCACACACCTCTAACTTTTCGTAGTTATGTGTGCATTAATAAATGATAATTATCGCTCGCTTAATAATGTGCCCGGTAGATGGCAATAGGATCGCCCCCTATTACATTGGGACCTCAACATAACTGGCGAATCATGGGTGTGTAATACACCTCTGCCTACCCCTTCGGGGATACAGGCGTGACGGTATGTTATGTTATATCTTTCACTATAAGACTCATTCACACCAGGCAGCAAATTCCTACTTCATAGACCGAAAACGTATTAGATCGTAAACCATACCCCATAGGAAACGAATTTTTATGCCACAATGCCTTCCCAGTATTGAACTGTCTATCACAAGGGCGTTGGTTCATATCTCGGCTTTGAACTATTATATTCGGAATACGTTCTGAACGCATTTAGATCAAGAGGGTGGATTCTAGAGATGTTTTTATAGATGAGTTGTATGCCAGCCGTCTTTAAAGGAATGATTTGAACATATTGGTGTACAGTCAACGACAGAAGTAACTTAACATATTTTCATTATAGACTACCTCAACTCTTACACCTTTCATAGAACTACTAAGTAGGTCTGCAATTCATTCTGCTTTTGCATAAACTGAGCGAATCAATTTCACCAGGACTTTTTCTAACAGTGATAATTCCTCAATGGCTAGTACGATTTTCGTTTTTCTTTTTTGTCTTATGTATATGAATAAATTACTTAATTTAATAGCAATCGTGTGAATAAGGTTTTTTTGTTCATTGAGAAATCAGATTTTAAATATTTTTTTCCGCTGATGATTCCGCTGTAGTACTTTTGTTTTTTTCTTATATTTAGGACGCGTCAATTTGACTGCACCTCGCCTGATGGTAAGCTGAAGGTAAAGTCTCAGGAAATAGGGTCACCATTACATACACGTACCATGTTAACAATGATGGCACTCAGCTTGGCGGCCTCATCAAAAGAGGATTGTCGTCGCAGCACTGCGTGACACCCACCGGTCCCTTTAGTGCTGCGACCACAATCCCCCTGCCCGGCTATGCACTTGCTATCAAACCGAAATTGGATTACTATTTCCTAGCCTATGTCCTTCCCATCAGTAACATCTTTCCTTATTTCATTAGAATCGGTTCAGCCGTTTTGGAGGAGAAGATGGTCTAACGAAATACATGAGTCATCTAAAAGAGAGCAAAGTTCTGACGAGCTCCGCTCAATAAACAAAATATGAAATATATTGACTTTGATTTCTTATAATTACATTAACATAACATAACTTCACGCCTGTATCCCCGAAGGGGTAGGCAGAGGTGTATTACACACCCACGATTCGTCAGTTATGTTAAGGTCCCAATGCAATAGGGGGCGAGCCTATTGCCATCTACCGGGCACATTATTAAGCGAGCGATAATTAACATTTATTTATGCACACATAACTATGAAAAGTCAGAAGTGTGTGCCTGGGGCGACTGGGGATCGAACTCGAGACCTCGTCTCCGCAGGTCGTTACGTACGCCACTGGGCTATCGCCGCTTATTATATATATTTATAAAACTACTTTTAATATATCTAATATTGATACATATCGTCCTTCTTCGAACCTTTTACCAATTAAGTTGGGGTCGAGTTTACAGTTTAAGTATGAAGTGGTTGAACTTCGATATTTTAGTGGAGCGACTTTCATCTGGCCTCCACAACTCCTGGCGGTATTGAAATTCTGTAGTTTCACTAGTTATTGGACTTTTTAGGGTTACAAATAGTGTAACGACTACCACAGATGTTTGTATGGCAACTGGGACCGACGGCTTCACGTGCTCTCCGAGGCACGAAGGGGTTTCCATATATCAAGAATGGTCATAATAGTTTTGTTAATACACATTATCACACCTTCAATAATATTAAATTGGATCCAAGCCAAAATTTTGTTAATGCTTACCTTTTTTATCGTCTGTGATGTAATATCATACAATAAATATATTATTCAAACATTTTTATCAACAATTATTTATATTTTATGTCGGTGGCATATTTTTGTTTAAGGAAAAATCTACAATTTTTTTTTACTCGACCCGTCGCGTGGTGTCTTTAAAAGCCCAGCTCTTAGAAAAATACAAAATACCTACTTGTAAAATATTCGCACTGTTCTCTAACTTCATGTAACATATATATTATAGATTATATATATACTTAGATACAGATATGTATTTCATCCCAACATAATAAAAAACTACCACCAAATTAGAGAAAAGACAAGATGATGATCTTCTTATATTAGTTTTTTTTGAATCTTATTTTAAATTAGACTAGATATTGCCCGCGGCCTGTGTAGCCTTTGTCTTATTCCAGACTATAATCTGTCACTGTACCAAATTTCAGCCAGATCCGTTCAGCCGTTCTGGCGTGATTGAGTAACATACATTCATCCATCAATCCAAACATTCACATTTATGATATTTGTGGGATTATTTATATTGTTTCAATCACAATGATCCATATATAATAATAATAATAATAAATATTCTACGACATTCTACACAGCGCTTTCTGGACCCAAAGTAAGCATAGTTTAACTAGCTTGTGTTATGGGTTCCAGAATGCGGATAAACATACTTATATACTTTTTTTTTTGTAAATACATACATATTATACATACACACCCAGACCAATGCAAATAGACATATTCATGCATACAAATATTTGCACTGAGCGGGAATCGAACCCGCGCCCCCTGACGTAGCAGTCGAATGCACTACCGCTACGCCACAGAGAAGATAGAAATGCTTTTATTAAAAAAAAGAAATATTAAGCCAAACATATTTCGAAGAGAGAAAAAAAATTCTACCTTTTTTAACCTTAATTTATTAAAAATAAACATATAATTCTAGGATATATCTTTTAATTATAATATGATAATATTTTACCTGTTTGCTTAAAAATAAATGGTAAAATACGAATTCCCTGCAATTTACATTTGAGGTTCCTTAAGACGCGTTCCAAAATAGGCCCGACGGGTCGAGGGTTAGCCCGAGTTCCTTACGCGAAGCGTGAAATATTGACATGATAAATGCTTGTAATGTTGGTTGAACCTCTTGGCAATCAGTCCATGAAGTAAAATTACTATTTATTGTGTATTGTTTCAGGTACAACTACTGTACTCAATGGAGCTTCAGATATGAAAAAAGGAGCAGAAAGGTAAGTTGAACATTCTGAAACAACTATTTCACAAATAGAAAGTAATTAATTCAAAACCGTACATACTGGTATCACACTTGAATGGGCCTTCCGCACCATCCAACCACACCAGTAAATAAAATCAAATAAATCGCGATATCCGTTAAAAATAGTTTTATTTTAAAATTTTATGTTGTATTCAGTTAACTCCAACCAGATACATTTCATATATCGCCAGTTCACGTTGGCACCCAAATCACGGTCGACGCGTAGGTACTCATCATCATTTAGCATTTATATCAATTAGTAATTGTAGTTACCAGTTAACTCAAACTCTATCATTTCTTATCAACTATCAACTGGTGTTCCGTACATCGTTTTGGTCCTTTGAGCCGGAATGTTATAAACGTGAAAGTTTGTATGGATGTGTGTGTTTGACGGATTTACGGATGTCCGGATATACGGATGTACGGTTGTATGCATGCACGGATATGTGGATGTTTAGATGGATGTTTATTACCCTTTTTTTATTACCCTCGCCTGGTGGGGTCGGGTTTTATCCCGCTTCTGTGAGTTAGCAGGCGTGTGTAGGGCACACACGACACGCCTCCGCCACGGCCTGCTTCTGTAAGGACGGCGAGTCGGCCGACTGCGGTCCTCAGGCCCCGATCACGGAGGTCGGTAGTCTCGGGCGTAGATGAGTCTGCGGCGTCCTCGCTGCAGACTGCGAAACTCGAGGGGCAGGGTTCTCTCCCGCTCCCTCTCCGCCGTCTCTTTCCTTTGACCACGGCCCTCACCATGGTCTCCAACGAGAGAACATCCACGCCCAGGACCGCAACGAGATCCCGACGTTGACTCGCCCACGCAGGGCACTCCACCAACGTGTGGAGCGCCGTGTCTTCGCCAGGATCCTCGCAGTGGTGCCTTACCGAAACACCCGGGTCCGGTAAATATATGGCACATCCGGTAGGAGAGGTCCCCATGGTCCCTCTCCAACCACTCCTTCATAATCGGTCTCACCGCCGCAATGGTGGATTCCCCCCACCTTGGATGCTCAAGTCGCACCTTCCAATGTTCAAAAAGAAGTAGGTACCTAACTGATCTGGATGAAGTTTGACACATAGATAAATTACAGTCTAGAATAGGACATAGTCTGTGGTTTCCGCGCGGGCAGAGCCGAGGGCAACAGCTAGTATTAAATACTTATGTTACTGACATCCTTTTATGAAACTTGACAATATTTTAATATCCGGTTCTCATCTCTTCCAATCTCTTCATTACATAATATCTGTGCTTGCAGAATAAATAAATCTTTATGCTTTTAACTTTGATCTATAGAAAAGCTGAAACATCGTTTTAGATTAAAAATACCATACAAACATTTGCTACACCTTTATTTTTTATTTTTTCGTGCGGAAATCCCTTCAGCCAGCGGGGGTGGTTATGTCGGGCTTGAACCGACTAAAACCGCACGCCGTCTCGGGTCTACAGACGCCGGGGTGTAAGGTTGCCCATAGAGCATATCCCTCGCACCCCGACTGACCCTGGGCCATTTCCGGTTTCGAGACGGCCCTCTCGGGTTTGGGAACCACGGTGTCCCCGTACATTTGCGATATCTCACCATAAAGACTTAGAACCCTTTATCAACACACGTGTTTTGCTCCTATAATCACGCATCTTTTAAGTGAAACTAACAGAAAAAATACTGAACCTAACAATAAAAAAAAAACTGGCAAAGTGCGAGTCGGACTCGCCCATGAAGGGTTCCGTAGCAGCTAGTAACATAATAATTGGAGTTGATTGAATGAAAGGTAAGTTGCGGTTTACGATTTTTGACGTATTAAAAAAAACTATCTACTAGATCTCCTTCAAACAAATTTTTGTGGAATGTACATGGTAATGTACATTATATATTTTTTAGTTTTACCATTCTCTTATTTTAAGTTACAGGGGGGTGGGGGGGCTCATTTTACCACTTTGGAAGTGTCTCTCGCGCAAACTATTCGGTTTAGAAAAAAATGATATTAGAAACCTCAATATCATTTTTGAAGACCTATTCATAGACCAAACAAATACGGATTTGATGAAAAAAAAAATTGTTGAGTTTCATTTCTAAAAATTTATAGTTTTTTTTCTATTTTTGTGTGAAAATCTTAATGTGGCTCACAGGATACATTTACTTACCAAGTTTCAACAGCGTAGTTCTTATAGTTTCGGAAAAAAGTGGCTGTGACATACGGACGGACAGACAGACATGACGAATCTATAAGGATTCCGTTTTTTGCCATTTGGCTACGGAACCCTAAAAAGCTCAAAATTTATTGCAACACATAATCAGTTATCATATTTTTGTAATACTTTGTCAAATAAATTTAAATTGCAATATGGCAACATTCATTACGAGTTCAAACTGTTCCTTTCTCCAGTAGTCCCCTCAGATATTGACTTACAGGAGTTAGTTTAAAAACTAATCTCTGCCAAGGAGTTGAATACCTTGCCTGAGTCTGTGTTTCCCGAAAATTATAACCTTTCAGTGTTCAAGTCTAGAGTTAATAGGACGCTTCTTGGTAAGTGTATTCCATCTTTGAACGCATCATCACTTGCTAAAAACGCGGGTGTCAATGTTTGTCACACACACAAATCTCCTCCAAAACCGATTATTTGGAATTTTGTGTGTATATTCAGTAGGTCGGAGAATAGAATGCAAACATTTTTTATCCCTGGAATAGGTTCTCATGGGTTCCGGGAACGCAATCAAAATACTACGCGTGTGGAGCCACGGGCAACTGATTACAGTTAGTTAATAAAAAAGAAAGAACCATTTAAACCCCATCCTGAATGGTTTCTTTTTCTCATTATAAAATCATATTATTCATCAAATCCACGTTACCTGGCGGTTGCCGCTAAACGTGGCCGCACCAGCGCAGGCAACACTACTCCATTTTACCAGCGATGTCTCGGACATGAAGGCTGCCGCGGATGCGGGAGTTTCCTCAAGCGATCTTTACGCGTGACTCCGCACATCCACCGCAGCATATCATCATCCATCCGTGCATCAGCATCCGTGACATGCAGCTCCTGCTTGTGTCGCTCCAGCAATGGCCTAATTATGGTTTTAGAGACCTGCTCTTTTAACCTCAAATAGTATAGTTTATACTGGAGATTGATGGCACTTGGTGGAACTTACTACACATATTGAATAAATCACTTGTACTTTTCCACAATTATTTATTTATTTGAACCTTACCGGTTTCACCTTACGGCATTATCAAAGGTCTACAATGTTTTAAACTAAAAACTACGATATTTTATGTGTGGGTACTTTTAAAAAAGAGTATACCAGCTTCAACTTTTTTCCCCATTGGGGAAAAAAGTTGAAGCTGGTATAAGTGGTACAAGTGGTACAAGTGATTTATTCAATATGTCTAAAATAGTATAATTATATTTACTATATATTATATTCGATGCTTTTCGAAGTTATGTGTGTACTATCGCAGGTTTATAAGTGCCCGGTTAATAGCAATAGGCTCGCCACCTATTACATTGGGACCTAAACATAAACTGGCGAAATGTGGGTGCTAGCACCTCTGCCTACCCCTTCGGGGATATAGGCGTGAGTTTATTTTATGTTATGTTTAATATTATAAAGCTGAAGAGTTTGTTTATTTGGTCCAACTCGCTAATTATAAAATCTCAGAAACTACTGATTCGAATTGAACATTTTTGTTTGTTTTGGATAGCCTATTTATCTAGGAAAGCAATAGGCTATGTATCATCACGTTACTCTATCCAAGGGAGCGAGCACTAATCATATATGTCAACAAATCGGGCAGATTTCCACACATTAATAAATTACATTCATTTAGGTATGTATGGGTTGGGGTGTGTGTTGGGTAACCTCCTCGAGTGTCGCTCCGATTCCGATCCCGCTGCAGTCCGGGGGGAGCGAAATCGGAGCGGCCGGTACACCCTGGGCGGCGGTCAATGGCTTCCCCTTCACCCCTTCATAGGGTTGGCATTGATCGTCGGCCAATACCCAACGTGGCGGGAACACATCGCTCTCCGTACTCCTCTGCTTTCGGAGGGGACGGGATGAGCGATGCTGTTGGTGGTGGGATGGCCCAGGGTCAGCCGGGGTGCGAGGGATATGCTCTATGGGTAACCTTACACCCCGGCGTCTGAAGACCCGAGACGGCGTGCGGTTTTAGTCGGTGCAAGCCCGACATAACCGCCCCCGCTGGCCGGCGGGGGGGTATCCGAAGGGATTTCCGCACGATAAAAAAAAAAAAAAAAGGTATGTATGGGTTAAATAGGCGCTACGGGGGATCGAAGTATGTCACGGGCGAAGCCGCGGAGGATAGTTAGTGAGAATATAAAACCCGATTGCAGAACTGCTTCCCATATCCCATTGTGATTCTAATTCAGGGACTTGCACACGATAAATTTCAACAAAATCGTTTACACTGTTTAGACGAGTACATAGAGATGTTATATTAGCACCTAACAATACCCTTTTACTCTGTTGTTATCCTTTCGAGGGCTTACCCGGGGTGCCCGGCAATGGACACTTAAGGGAGGACACCGCGTGGTTTTATTCGGTCCGATTCCCAGACGTCCACCCCATCGTTGGCACCGATGGGGTGAAAACCTTAGGGGCTTCCACACGTAAAAAAAGCACCTAACAATACAACATAAGTTATGTATAGAAGTACAAATATACGAACCATACATCTTTCTTAATAATTCATCGCTATCACAGTATGCAATATCGCTGAGTGGTTGAAACGAAGCCGGGAGTAAAGTGCCAATATTAGCTAATGCACGCCGCGTACTCTTCACTGCCTTGGGACATACGGAGTATGTACGGATTGAAGTGTAAAGTAGTGGTGCTAATGTCATATAAAGGCAATTATACAGGGTGATTTTTTTAAGTGGGTATAGGTGGCATAATGTGGAATCTATGAGGTATAACGAAAAGGCGTCTGTGGCGTAGCGGTAGTGCATTCAACTGCTGAGACAGGGGGTGCAGGTTCAATTCCCGCTCAGTGTAAATATTTGTATGAATGAATATGTCTATTTGCACTGGTCTGCGTGTTTCTATGTATAATATGTGTGTATTTATTTTTAAAAAGTATACGTATTAGTATGTTTATCCGCATTCTGGAACCCATAACACAAGCTAGTTAAACTATGCTTTGGTCTAGAAAGCGCTGTGTAGTATATCGAAGATTTTTTTTGTTTGATGAAAGCTCCAACGGTATCATTTATTATGTTTTATCAATGTTTCTAGACAAGAATCGTACTGGTTGATTTTGGAAATAAAGACATACACTGTACTTGTGTTTCTATGTATAATTTGTATGTATGTATTTACAAAAAAAAAGGATATAAGTATGTATCCACATTTTGGAACCCATAACACAAGCTAGTTAAACTACGTATACTTTGAGTCTAGAAAGCGCTGTGAAGAACATCGTAGAACATTTATTATTATTTATTTATTATTAGTAAACCATTTGATAGTGTCGCTAATATGGAAATAATTCTAAGAAGTAATTATATATAGTAAACTTTAGGAAAGAGGCTAATTTATATTTATTTTTTTACGTTACTTATCTTAATATAACTGATTAATTATTCAAAATGATAGCCTTAGTATTTACCACTAGCATAATATTATAAAAAACCATACATAACAAATCAAGTACAATAAATAAATTAAAACCCAGTACGTATGTAAATTAATTTGTTAAGTTTGTAAATACATTCAGCTCTTCAAATTGCCAAACATTAATTCATGAGCTCATTCTCTTGGCCCACTCAATTGACAATCATTTATCTTTACTTTAGTAACATTTTAGAATAGATTCCATAAACAAGTTGAATTCCTGAGACGAGCTCAGACGAATACAAGGGATTTTCGATTTTGCGATTTATTTTTTGCTATTTTTTGCGATTTTTTCTTTATCTTACAATGGTTCACCCCAGCACGAATCTATTACCGAAAACAGCAACTCGATAGCTCATCTCCTTCATACCCAAAACCGTGACAGAAAATTGGCAACGACGACGACGTCGACGACGACGTCGACGACAACTCGATAGCAATAGGGCTTTTCTAAAGAAAATCCCTAAAAATACAACTTAATATATTACAGTCGTTATAGTTGTAAGACTTATGAAAAATCATACATCTTACTGTTATTATAAATGGTTTCCCGTGTTCCATCCAGGTGAACCATTGGAAGAAATAATTTCCCGTGGATCACCCAGGTAAACTACGTAGGTGAACCACGGACAATAAACGATGCGAACGTTGGGATGGATGGTTGTATAGGTATGATGCATGTATGGACTAAGGAATGAATGGATTTCTGACTAAAGCTATAACAGGCTACTTGATTGATGCAAAAAAGAAAAAAATACGTGTGTGTGCGAAAGCCAAACAAACATGTAAATATACACATGCACTTACTAGTATTATTTGAACTTTACTGAAAATACCAAAGGCGAAAACAGTAGTACCTGGTAAATACCACAGATGGCTCTTATAAACCGCTTGACTCTTTAATCTTCACTCATCCCAGTAATTAATATCCTACATATGATGGAAAATCCCGAGCACTATTCGTAAACTATCCTTTTCATCAATTAAACGAGGTCATCATTCAAAGGATCTTTCAAACTGTTTCAATAGCAAAGGGTTACGTTTAATTTAGATAAGGGTCATAGACTATAGCCCAAGGGCTATTATAAGCCAAGCTAAGCCCCAAACTAAGTAAAAGCTTGACTATCTACTGCTGTATACTTCCAGTTGTCTATTGAAAATGAAATGCAAATATTATAAGAGTGGTAGAGTCAAGCAACAGTCATTTTGGCTGTTGCATGAATGGGCCGACTCGACCGGGGAAGCACCACCCTCTCACAGAATATCGACGCCAAGTAACAGTATTTGAACTGTTGCGTTCCGTTTGGTGAGTGAGAGTCCCGAAGCCCAAACTCCTTTCCCATCCCCTCCCAAACTCCTTTCCCATCCCCTTTCCTTTACAGGGTCGGTAGCGCGAGTGTGACGCCACTGGTGTTGCACACGTCCATAGGCCGCGGTAACCGCTTCCCATCAGGTGGGCCGTGTGCTTGTCTGCCACCTTAGTGGTATAATAAAAAATAAAAAAAAACACTAAATGCGATGATGCGTTCATGATTTGAGTTGCAGAAATCGGTGAGGACCTCTCGTTGCCAGACGTCGTAGAGTTTAAGTTGTGAAAATCGGGAATAATCGTTTACGGATACCACCTCACCGGGGCCAGCGACGATGTGGTTACGTCCACAAATGCACTCGCTCCATACGTCGACCTCTGTGGCGTAGCGGTATAGTATTCGACTGCTACGACAGGGGACGCGGGTTCGATTCCCACTCAGTACAAATATTTGGATGCATGAATAATAATATATGTCTATTTGCATTGTTCTGGGTGTTTCTATGTATAATATGTATGTATTCACAGAAAAAAGAATATATAAGTAACTTTATCCGCATTCTGGAACCCATAACTCAAGCTAGTTAAACTATGCTTACTTGGCTCGATTTAATACTAACTTCTTCTCCCTTCACATGCTCAGCATTCAGCTCCAGCATTCTCTCATCATGATCTTATCTACATCTCCTATATGCTGAAGCCTCCTAAACTCAAACACAAGGTACTGCTCAGGCGTTGCTTTGGTCGCATAGATGTTAATAAATTGTGTACTGATGCTGCCAAAATAACTTGGGACCATTTAGCTGAGGCAAACACCATTGATGACAAAGTTCTTGTCTTTAACGAAACTGGCAATGGCCTCTATGATATCCACGCTCCTGTTAGAAGGGTGACGCTAAAACAACGGCCAGCTCCTTGGATAACGAGTGACGTTCGAACTGTTATGAAATGTAGAGACCGAGCCTTTATTAAGTTCAAAAGGAATCGTTCGGATATAAACTGGGACTCCTATAAAACTGCCAGGAATCGGTGTAACCAGGTGAGACGCAACGCAAAACGCCGACATATTCTTGACAATATATCTTCCTTGAAACCTGTTGATGTCTGGAAGTTTCTTGGGACACTGGGCATCGGTAAACCAAGGCAGCTGGAGCTACCCAAGACAATTGAGTTAGATGCCATTAACCATCATTTCTCAACCTCTCATGCTATTGATGGCCGGTTGACTTTATAGCGAGCCGGCCTAGTCTTAGTCACGTACCTTTTCATTTCACTCCAGTCACGTCAGATGAGTTCAAAAAGATCATTCTTGCAATCAATTCAAAGGCAGTTGGCTGAACATTAGTCGCCGCATGATCACCACTATCATTGACCAACTTCTCCCTGCTATTTCGCACATTATAAACTTTTCGCTCGATTCTGGCCGATTCCCTACCTTGTGGCGTAAAGCCCATGTGCGCACCTCCCTAAAATTTCCAATCCCTCTCTTCCTAATCACTTTCTCCCTATCTCCATCCTTCCTTTTTATCAAAAGTGCTAGAAGCCTGCGTGCATCGCCAGCTTTTTAACTATACACAGTCCAATGGCATTCTAAGCCCATTACAATCTGGATTCAGACCAGGACACAGCACTACTACTGCACTTCTGAAAGTAACAGGGGATATCAGGGACGAAATGGAGAAAAGTGGTATCACAGTGCTAGTGTTAGTGGATTTTTCCAACGCATTCAATTGCGTGAATCATGACATCCTGTTAGCAATACTTGCACATCTTAAGATCTCACCCGACGAGCTGGATTGGTTCTCTTCATATCTTCGTGGACGTCAGCAGTCAGTTTGCGTGGATGAGATTTCATCGAGCTGGTGCAATCTCGACTCTGGGGTTCCACAAGGCGGTATTCTCTCTCCTCTTTTATTCTCCTTATTTATTAACTTGATTACCTCTGAACTTCAGTGTGCGTATCATTTGTATGCCGATGACCTGCAGTTGTACAGCCAAGCCAGTGTGGATAATCTTTCGGAGGCTATTGACAGGATCAACACTGATTTTAACTCAATAGGCAGCTGGTGTAACAAGTTTGGACTGTCTGTAAATCCTGATAAATGTCAGAGTATTTTAATTGGTAGTAGTCGTATGATTAACAGGTTAGACAAAGCAACTTTGCCAACATTAAAATTCAATGGAGAAATGATTCCTGTCACTCTGAGCGTTATAAACCTGGGCTTACATCTCGACGCTACATTTAACTGGCAAGCTCATATATCTTATGTCTGTCAGCGGGTAACAGGGATGCTACGGAATCTGTGTCGCCTCAAAAACTTCCTTTTAGCGAAAACCAAGGTAATGCTTGTGCATACTCTAATCTTTCCAGTCGTGGACTATGGTGATATATGCTATCTCGACCTGATCTGCTCAATAAACTTGACCGACTCCTCAACAATTGCATTCGATACATTTTCAACCTTAGAAAATACGACCACGTCTCAACTCATCGATCGGAGCTGGGTTGGTTGCCTATACGTCAGCGACGTAGCTTGCGAGCGGTGACGCTGATTTTTTCATTCCTTAATTCCCCTAACATCCCTACTTACCTAACATCTCAGATAGCATTTCTTAGCTCTAATCACAACAAAAATCTATTTTCAGCTAACAATCATTTTCTCCTCTGTCCCACTCATAGTTCTAGTCTAGTTCATTCGTCTTTCCTTGTGCAGGCTATTCTTCTCTGGAATGCGCTGCCTCTCGAAGTCAAGATGTCCACTATCCGTGCTACATTCAAACATAAAGTACGTCAGCTCTACAGTAACTCATTGTAGTTAACACATTATAACCACAATATTATATATTCAATGTATATATATTTATGTGTGTGTGTGTTGTTGTATATTATGCATATAGTTATTTATTGTACCGGCTAATGATAATAATAATGTTACATCATAACCATATGAGCACCTACTTCAATTTATCTCTGCATCACCCCAAGGTAGACTGGTAGATAGTGCCTTTGGCATTAAGTCCGCCTTTGTACATCCCCATGTGCATAAAGTTTTAAATAAATTTTTTTTTTTTTAAAAAGCGCTGTGTAGAATGTCGTAAAATATGTATTATTTATTATACGTTAGAGTATAAAAAGTCGTTTGAAAGTTCAAGTTTTTCTTCAGACTATAGTACTCGTATTCTGTGATAAAAATTGTGTAGTTTTAGTAATGACTTATTCAGCATGCCCGCAGTCAGGATGAACATATTGGTTTACAGATTAAAATATCACACCTTACTATAAGATGATGACAATCTTGGGTATCAAAAGATAAAATAGTTAACAAAATGTTATTAAACTGTAATAATGCTCGTTAAAAAATCAAATGCATGGGACTTGATAAAACAAACCAAAGACGCCGCTGTGGCGTAGTGGTAGTGCATTCGACTGTTATGCCAGGGGCGCGGGTTCGATTCCCGCTCAGTGCAAATATTTGTATGCATGAATATGTCTTTTAGCATTGGTCTGGGTGTTTCTATCTAATGTATGTATTGTATTATTACAAGCTAGTTAAACTATGCTTTCTTTGGGTCTAGAAAGCGCTGTGTAGAATGTCGTAGAATATTTATTTAAATACCGATTCGAGGAGTTTGCTAGTAGCCGTTAAAGAGGGTTTGCTGGAAGACACTATCCGCATCCTGATTATATCATTCATATGGTACTAAAAATAGTATGTTAAAGTTACAGTGATAAAGTTACAGGTGACCGGATGGAAATGTGCCATCTTTCCCCTTTCCAGCTAGAAAACGGGTAGATTGAAAAAAATAATTACCTTCAAGTTTATTTATATTTGTAACAAGCAAAGAATAATATGAAACAATCTCGATACAATTTTTCATAACGTTCGTTTTACAAATAGAAACATTCAACAATTCAGCGAGACGTTCACTTTTACTCCGAAGATGAGACGAAACATATAGATATTTAAATTGGATACCAACGCACTACGTTTTCCGAACAAAATTTATGTGCGCTCTTTGGAAGTAAAAACTTAAAGGATGTATTTTACACCGAAGTTCAATACATTTTGTTATTTTTAAAGTGAGTCCATTCGACTGTATACCTGTTTCTTTTTTAATAGAACATAGAACCTCCTCCTCCTTGAGGTCGGTTACAAATTATTAAATTGTTGTTTTAGGCCGAATTAGGTTAAGTACGTATATTCGGCGACACGGAGGCGACACGGAACCGACTGACGCAGGTGATCTCCGGGAAGGGATGCTTCGGGGACCACCTGCATCGGATCAGGAAGGAGCCAACGCCTGAGTGTCATCACTGCGATGTGAGCGAGGTCTCAGGGCTGCACACGCTGGCGGACTGCCCGGCGTGGGAGGCGCCGAGGCATGACCTCGTGGCATCCATCGGGGTGGGAGTCCTCTCGCTCGGCAGCGTGATTGCGGCAATGGTGCGGAGCGCGAGTGCGTGGGCCACCGCCACCTCCTTCTGCGAGAATGTAATGCTCGAGAAGGAGATGGCGGAGCGCGCCCGGGAGAGATTTAGAACTCTCCCGGCCCGCCGAGCCCGCAACTTGCTCCCCGCGCGTCACCGGCGACTCAGGCGCTGGAGGTCGCTTAACGACCTCCGTCGTCCATGAGCGCAGGCCTGGGGGAGTCAGGTAAGGCCGCCTGTCACCCCAGCAGAAGCAGGCCGGGACGGTGGGGCGACTAGCGCCCCTCCCCCAAACCGGGGCAAGACGGGGACACCGTGGTTCCCAAACCCGAGGGGGCCATCTTGAAACCGGAGATGGCCCAGGGTCAGTCAGGGTGCGAGGGATATGCTTTATGGGCAACCTTACACCCCAGCGTAATAAAACCGGAGACGGCGTGCGGTTTTAGTCGGTTCAAGCCCGACATAACCGCCCCCGCTGGCCGGCGGGGGGGTATCCGAAGGAATTTCTGCACAAAAAAAAAAGCTACATATATTCGAAATCAGCAGATCAAGGTCTTTATATATACCTATTCCCTTAAGATAAACTATTGTAATTAATACTTTGTTGATGCGCAATTATAGGCCACCCTAGAGTTTCTTGCCGGAGTCTTCTCAGGACAGGGTCGCGTTTCGAACCGGTGCACGGTGGTCCATTTGCCAAACATTAGTTTTTTTTTGACGTTTTGTAAGTGCCGTATTAGTAGTATCTATACAGAGTAAATTGTTTTTGACTTTGACTTTAACTTTGACCTACTACTTTTTATACATAACCACGTAACATTTAGATGAGACTTACTTATCAGTAATTATATATAATACATATATTGAAATAAATGTATCACTTGTACTTTTCCACTATTATATTTAAATATACCTTTATGCTTCACTAGCTGTTACCCGCGGCTACGCCTGCGAGGAATTTCGATCCCGTTCCCGCTTCCAATGGGAAGCTATTCTAGCCTATGTCCTATTCCAGACTATAATCTATCCCTGTACCAAATTTCAGCCAGATCCGTTCAGCCGTTGTGGCGATATTGAGTAACAAAAATCCATCCATCCAAATTTTCACATGTATGATATTACTCACCCGATTTGTTGCCCGCGGCTCCACCCGCGTTGAATTTCGATCCCATTCCCGCTTCCTATAGGAACCTATTCCAGGGATAAAAATCCAAAACTTTCACATTCATGATATTAGTGGGATATATAGTGGGATCCTTCGAGCCTTTTCTCAACTTCCTTCGTCGACTTTCAGTCTAACTAGGAACCAGTCGAAATTCGACGAATTCGAAGCTATCTGACCACCATAACCCAATGGCGTTATCCAAGTCCTATAGTTAAACTAGGATATGGAAATTTTAGGGCTCCGACTACTCCAAATAACGAATACCACAGATGTTCGTATGGCAACCGGGACCAACGGCTTAACGTGCTCTTTGACACCCCGGCGTCTGTAGACCCGAGACGGCGTGCGGTTTTAGTCGGTCCAAGCCCGACATAACCGCCCCCGCTGGCTGGCGGGGGGGTATCCGAAGGGATTTCCGCACGAAAAAAAAAAAAATAAAGGTACAGAAGAGTCTCAATCTGTTAAGAACTCATTCTAAGACTGATCAGACTAGTATTGCTTAACCTAACAATGTGTTAACCTATTCGGTTACCACCGGTTTTTTTTTTTAAGAATATTAGTAACCGAATTTACTAATATTCCCCCTAACACCTCTAGCTAAGCTTAATTGCTTGTGTTAGGAGTGTGTTCACATCAGTAGTGTAATGACCAGGATTCAAACCCGGGACCTCACGGTCGACTCCTTAACCACTAAGCTACCGACGCTTCAGACTCAGCCACGAGCCTTTATACTATAAGAAGAAATTACACAGTTCTTGCAAAAATAAATCACATCCCCAGAGGCATACCTCCTACATTTATCGTGACCGTAATCCAGATATATCACAACTACATCCTCGTAAACAGCATTTTCATATAAATTCTCGAAACGCATCCACAGTACATGAGATTCTACTTACCCACTTACCAGTATTATTAGCGAAGAAAAATGTACATGGAGAAGTTTTTAATAAACCCACTAATGCATTGAGTCTGGGTATATATCTCTATTATATTTCATTATGTATAATTAAATTATTGTATATGTGGTATTATATCTCTACGACACATATTCTACGACATTCTACACAGCACTTTCTAGACCCATAGTAAGAATAGTTTAACTAGTTTGTACTATGGGTTCCAGAATGCGGATAAACAGACTTATATACTTTTGCATACATATTATACATAGAAACACCCAGACTAATTCAAATAGAAATATTCATGCATATAAATATTTGCACTGAGCGGGAAACGTACCCGCGCCCCCTGTCGTAGTAGTCGAATGCACTACTGCTACGCCACAGGGGCCATCATATTAATGCGGTAGTAGTGAGCATGAGGTCTCAAATTCGATTCTAGGATAGGATGTTCTTGGTATACAACAGACGATAGATAGCGTATCTAGTTCGAAAGTTATCATAGCTTGACTAGCTTTTAATACAAAGTTTAGAATGCAAATAAAAATATACTTATATGTTGTAACGTTGTGGATTCTTTATAAATATAATTAAAACAATATCCGTAAATTAATCGATATTTTAGTATGTTTCTATAATATATTACTAATTATCTATGGTTGTGCAAGCGAGATTGGACAGCACTAGCCCAGACACAACAATCCCATATGCAGAACAAGACGAGGTCTACAATTTTAAGTTTTTAGTATCTTTGTTGTTCTTTTCAAAGATTTTATTATATATGGAGATCTTTTATTCTTTGTATTTTTCTTTTCAAAGAATTGTTTTCATTTTTATTTTCAAATACATAAGCTAATTTGGATACAGAAATCCGATAACAAGCAACACTGACTACAAAACAGTTGAGTAAGTATTAAATTTAAAAGGTAAATTAATCCAAAGTTAAGTACAAATAAAAGCTATGGTGCGATGAGCGAGATTGACAAATAAATTAAGTAAGTAATTTACTTCAATATAAGGAACTAGTAAAATCAAGTAGTATATATGTAATTAAAATTTTTACTGGTGACCTTTTTATAGGTAACAATATCATTACGACCATTGTAGTGTTCGGATATAGGTAGTGTATTACCAACAGTGGAATAACAATAAGGAATGTTATTATAAAATACAAGTTTTGTTACAAGTATGTGTAGGTATATACTTGTTTGCCACAATAGTGTATAATATTGTTTAAGTGCAAAGCAAAGTGTTTTGAATATTTACATATATTTACAACAATAGTGATTATTAGAACAAAACAAGTGTTGTTCATAGTTAAGAAGTTAAGTTGCTATTTAATTAATAAATTTATTAGGTTAGATTAGGTCCTTGTATTGTTTTATGTTTGATTAAAAATGTTTTATATGAAATAAATTGATTGTTTTACCTATATTTAGTTTATAGTTATGACACAAGTCATTTTAAAAGGACTCGGGGGAAATGGCTAATGCATTCTGACTTTGAATGGTCAATTTAATAAGCGGTAATGATTTTATTGACTTTAAACTATACCAGACACATACTTGTAACAAAACTTGTATTTTATAATAACATTCCTTATTGTTATTCCACTGTTGGTAATACACTACCTATATCCGAACACTACAATGGTCGTAATGATATTGTTACCTATAAAAAGGTCACCAGTAAAAAATTTAATTACATATATACTACTTGATTTTACTAGTTCCTTATATTGAAGTAAATTACTTACTTAATTTATTTGTCAATCTCGCTCATCGCACCATAGCTTTTATTTGTACTTAACTTTGGATTAATTTACCTTTTAAATTTAATACTTACTCAACTGTTTTGTAGTCAGTGTTGCTTGTTATCGGATTTCTGTATCCAAATTAGCTTATGTATTTGAAAATAAAAATGAAAACAATTCTTTGAAAAGAAAAATACAAAGAATAAAAGATCTCCATATATAATAAAATCTTTGAAAAGAACAACAAAGATACTAAAAACTTAAAATTGTAGACCTCGTCTTGTTCTGCATATGGGATTGTTGTGTCTGGGCTAGTGCTGTCCAATCTCGCTTGCACAACCATAGATAATTAGTAATATATTATAGAAACATACTAAAATATCGATTAATTTACGGATATTGTTTTAATTAGATTTATAAAGATTCCACAACGTTACAATGTATAGGGGCTTCTCGTGGAACTCAGCAAGCGTCTGAGGGAGGAAACTGTTGATCCTCGGGCAGGCAGCTTTCTCGCGCAAAGGCTTTTTTCCATGCATTGCAATTCAGCGCAGGAATGCTGCCTGCATCCTAGGCACCCTGCCGAAGGGACCCAGTTTTTTTTAAACCTGTATTTATATATTTAGATTAGTTTAATTTACTTTGTTTAATATAAATGTTTAGGCTTTCACGGCCGGTGTTGCATGTAGAACATACTGCTTCCGAAAGAAAATATATAATTTTATTTATTTTGTTAATAAAAATACACTTCAACTTAAAACTACACAAAGTAAAATATACTGTTTCCATGCTGTTTGGCCGTGGTCCATATGAAACTTGTGTTCCAAACGTTTCGTCGAAGATGTCGACCGCAGTGAAATAAAATATTATATTTTCTTTTTTAAATAAATAGATGTAAAAGCACCCAGATCAATGCAAAGAGACATATTCATCTAGGTATATAAACATTTTCTACCTCCTACTTAGAAGTCGCAAGAGAGAACACCTTACAAAATCAAAGGAATCCAATCTTAGCCAGACTCAAAGTCTTCATACCGACGTGCCAAATCAATAACTGAGTACTGTTCTTTTGGTTAAAACGTAAAAGGCTATAAATAATATTGAATTTTCAAAGAGAAAACTCCAAAAAGAACACAAATTACTTTACGGTAGAGTGATTTTTCTATCAGCCGTGGTTGTTACTTATATCATTAACCTGATGATAGAAACTCAGATTCATTTATATATCCAAACATGTTTGTTCTATTTTTAAAGAATCAGTTTTTATGCTCTTTCAGGGCTTAAAAAGTTAACCTTGCTTTTCCCTCACAACTCCAATCTTATACAATGCCGAGACAGAATGTACGAGAGCCAAAATAATTAAGCCTTACGAATTGGTAGGTCAAGTACCGATCGAAGGTTTACTGTTTTCGATTTGATTTATTGAGAATGATCTTAACGAATATTATAAGTGCGACAGTGAGTTGGCTTTTTAGGGTTCCCATACTTAGAACTCAAACCCAGTCATTCACTTAATTAATTCCAAGAAAAAACAAAATACAACAAGACTTCATGACACTTTGAGCTCATTCTGCGTAAATAGTAACACCAACAATTCAACATAGTTCGGGTACTTTGAGATAACTTTCACTTCAAACTTCAAGACAACAACCATCTTTAGTCTCCCCTTGACCATGGATGCTGAAAAGTAACCGAAACGTCGGGTTCAATGTAAAATATAAAATAACATCAAATAAACCACGATCCGTTAAAAATAGTTTTATTTCAATCATTTTTTTTTTCATCAAACACATACGCGTGGTATGGGGTATCAATGGATAGGTCTTTAAAAGTGATATTGAGGTTTCAAATATCATTGTTTTCTAAACTGAATAGTTTGCACGAGAGACACTTCCAAAGTGGTAAAATGTGTGCCCCCCCCCCCCCTGTAACTTCTATAATAAGAGGATGATAAAACTAAAAAAAATATATGATGTACATTACCATGTAGACTTCCACCGAAAATTCATTTGAACGAGATCTAGCCAGTGGTTTTTTTTAATGAATAAATTTTTAGTAAACCGCAATTTATCAACTATATAAATAATAAACTATATTAATATAAAAATTAAAAAGAAACATTTAATTTCATAAACTACAAGAACTTTTATACTATGTTTATGATTTACTCAAGTCCATAGGCCGCGGTAACCGCTTCCGTGTGCCTGCTTATCTGCCACCAACGTGGTACAACAGAAAAACAAAATTGCACACATGGAGACTAACAGCGTAAGCTAAAAGGGAAGTCTCAGGATCGAGGGTCACCATTACAGATACAAATAGTGCTAATATAGTCAATTACATAAAAAAGGCTACGTAGGTAAAAGGTCCATAGGCCGCGGTAACCGCTTCTGTGTGCTTGCCTGTGTGCCATCTAAGTGGTAAAAAAAAAAAGTTTGTAAAAATAATTAATCTACTTATTATTAAAAAGAAAAAAAATTGCACACAGGTAGACTACCACCGTAAGCTATAAGGGAACTCTCAGGACTGAGGGTCACCATTACAAATGCAAATATGATAGGTCGGCAGCGCGAGTGTGACGCTCCTGGTGTTGCAAACGTCCATAGGCCGCGGCAACCGCTTCCCATCAGGTGGGCCTTGAGCTTGTCTGCCAGCTGAGTGGTATAAAAAAAATGCTACAGTGGTGGTCCTCAGTTTGACGGCTTCATCAGATGTTTCTTCACGCCTCAAACGGACCCGAGATTGTAGGAGCAATTTTATGGTGCGGGAAAGAAAAGTTATGTGCAGTGCTGACTCACAGATGGTGCTTTTAGGGTACCGTCACGGACGAGTATTCAATAAAAACTTTTTGTTTTTATTATTTAAATTTAGTAAAATTTAGTATTTAAAATATAATAAAAAGAAAAATAATAGTCCATAAATTTAGGTTACACAATTAATCTTACGCAATAAAGTTTATTTTACAAAAATTATCATTTCAACAGTTCTTCTCAACAATTATTGTAAAATATTATTTTTATTACAGATTTGCTGCAAGAAATCACAAACGAGATGGTCTCGGTGAGTACATATTAACTAGACATTATTCTTATGAACTTCAATCTATGTAACCTCTCTCTGAAGGTGCCATTCTAATCTATAAAATGACATATGAGATTTTGAAAACGTAGTGTACATGTATATTAGATAATTTTAAGTCATATATAATCTAATTATTGTAAGCTCGGGTACAATGGAGTTGGCATGGCCTCTTAGGCCAAAATCTTCTAAAAAAATATAGATTTAAAAAAAAGTAACCTTAGGTATGAATTACGCCCCTCCCCCAAACCGGGGCAAGACGGGGACACCGTGGTTCCCAAACCCGAGGGGGCCATCTCGAAACCGGAGAAGGCCCAGGGTCAGTCGGGGTGCGAGGGATGTGCTCTATGGGCAACCTTACACCCCCGCGTGTTAAGACCCGAGACGACGTGCGGTTTTAGTCGGTTCAAGCCCGACATAACCGCCCCCGCTGGCCGGCGAGGGGGTATTCGAAGGGGTTTCCGCACGATAAAAAAAAGTATGAATTTTACGGCGCGAATATGGCATGGATATAGCACGGATAAGGCGCGGACGCAATTAAAGTTACAAGAAAGAGACGAAAAGACGGTATGATGCAACACTGATTTTGTTGCGATAGTTATGATTTTACTAAAATTTAAACTTTATTTCAACGCATGCGCTGCGAATCTTTATTTCCCTTGGTCCACCGGCGTGTTCCACTTCGGTGGACTACGAGAAATTAAATATTTCCATGGTTCACCTGAATGTCGATATTGTGACCACGTGTTAGTACGAAAGTATAGATTCACGTTTATCCCAAAATATTTTAGTATTTACGTTACCAGTCGACATCGATTGAGAGGAATTCTTTGACACCTAAACTTTATACTTTGTACATACTCTTTTTTAGGATGTAAATATTTTAGTTTATATAATTTTGTTTTTATTGTACAGATAGTTAATAATTTCATTTCTTTCTATAAGATTCTAATATCTCTATGCATGAATATTTCAATTTAAAAAATAAATGTCCACCTTTGTGAAGCCGGGACGAGCAGCCAGTATACCTATTATTCAGTTTCTACTAAGTAAGAACCTATTCTCAATGAAAGCTAAAAGTTCTGGAAGTATTTTTTACACAATGTAACAGCTTTACTGTTTGAAGGCTTCTTAGGAGTCGGGCGAGTGTTCAATCCGCTTAGTTTCACTAAATGCACTCTAGATTCTTCAAGTTTAGTCTGTGGAACGTGTTTGTCGTGGACTTTGCAATCTTCAACACTATTAAAATGTTTGATACTCACTACTGAGGTAAGCACATTGCAAGGTTTTGGAAACAAGGGTCCGTTCTCTTATTCTTCGCTTCCACCATTTGGAGTTATTTTTTTATATTTAGGCCACGTCAATTTGACTTCATCTCGCCTGATGGTAAGCTGAAGGTAAAGTCTCAGGAAAGAGGGTCACCATTACATACACGTACCATGTTAACAATGGTGGCACTCAGCTTGACGGCCTCATCAGAAGAGGATTGTCGTCGCAGCTCCGCGTGACACCCACCGGTCCCACTAGTGCTGTGACCACAATCCCCCTACCCGGCTATGCACTTGCTGACCCCTGAACGCAATCAAACCAAAATTTGATTACTATGGAGGGTTTTTCGCAATCGTGCACGGTGGTACCTACCCGGCCGAATTTTGTGACAAATTTGTGTCATCGAATTTCTACCACCAGTTTACTTTGACTAGAGCTGCTGCCATCTGACCCCCCAAGGCCGAGAGGAAAAGCTGCACTAGAGCCTCGTCCGTCAATCTTATCAATTTAAGAGATGCTATAACAATACGTAAATCTTTTTTAATTTTATAGATTTTTCTTGTTGCGTTAATAGTAATACCACAGATAACCTATAACACACTGTCAAAATTATTAATTGTCTAATTATTTAATGCGGCTTATATGGTATAGCCCGCTCACAAACGGACAGTTAGCGGAATAGGGTTCCGTTGATCATCTGCCTATCGGCTACGGAACTCTAAGAAACATGCCCCGCGGAAATAGATACCTCTTTTCTCATAGTCGGTAAAAAAACGGAGAAAATATCAAATTTCCATCATTAGAAACTCCAACTTCTATCCGTAAATGAAAATTTGAGACGGGTCCCTAAAAGTTTAAGGGATGTATTGTCACCTTTGATACCTATATCTCAGTGGCGGAATGAATCTGAGGGTTTCAGATCAAAGGCTTCTGAAGGACAAATTCTGTAAATACTTTCGCTGCTATAAATCAGAAACACCTGTAGCCATAATTGTTTTTTCTCGAACATATTGTAGAAGAAAAAATCTTAAGAACTTTTGGCCCGAAAACTTTGGCACGTTTGGCCTTTGCAGGCTGGAGAGAATTCCTGGAATTTTTTAACCCAAAACTTCGTTTATATCTTTAGAATTCCACATGGAATACTAGCTTTTCAATTTTGTATATATATTATAAATGTTTCAGTTTAAAGGATAAGCTGATATTGTTGCAATAATTTAATAATCGGGGCTAACTAAGGTCTTCGGGGCCTAAGTCAACCTCAACTGCTGGCCCGTAAACTTGCTGATTAACAGAGGAGGCTCTGGTTCTAGCCTTTACTCTGGGGGTTGCGGGGGTCAGATGACAGTCGCTCCCACAAAAGTCAAACAAAAGCCTAATCAATAGAAAGAGTAGGACAGTGGATACTGGGCTCCAAAGTACGTGCTTAGGATGTAACCAGAACTGACACTATGATGATTATGGTTATTTCGATAATAAATGGTTTCCATGCCACGTAATACGCCATACAATATACAAGCGGCGATAGCCCAGTGGCGTACGTAACGGACTGCTGAGACGAGGTCTCGAGTTCGATCCCCTGACGCCCCGGGCACACACCTCTGACTTTTCGTAGTTCTGTGTGCATTATCAATAAATGTTAATTATCGCTTGCTTAATAATGTGCCCGGTAGATGGAAATAGGCTCGCCCCCTATTACATTGGGGCCTAAACATAACTGGCGAATCGTGGGTGTGTAGTACACTTCTGCCTACCCTTTCGGGGATACAGGCGTGAAGTAATGTTATGTTTTGTAATATGGAGTGAGGTTATTGCAGTGAAATGGGCACTTTTTCAAAGGTTATATTATGTTTACTATTAGATAGTTACAGACCTATCCCTGTCGGGGTGCGAGGGATAGTCGGGGTGCGAGGGATATGCTCTATGGGCAACCTTACACCCCGGCATCTGAAGACCCGAGACGGACATAACCGCCCCCGCTGGCCGGCGGGGTGGTATCCGAAGGGATTTCCGCACGAAAAAAAAAAAAAGGTGCAGACCTATCCCTGAAGGAACGACTTGGGCGACCAAGCGCAGGGCACGCCGCAATAGCGGCGGTAAGGCGCATCATGGAGGATTGGCTAGAGAGGCGACACGGAAGCCTCTCGTACCGACTGACGCAGGTGATCTCCGGGAAGGGGTGCTTCGGGGACCACCTGCATCGGATCAGGAAGGAGCCAACGCCTGAGTCTCATCACTGTGACGCGAGCGAGGACTCAGGGCTGCACACGCTGGCGGACTGGCCGGCGTGGGAGGCGCCGAGGCGTGACCTCGTGGCAGCCATCGGGGTGGGAGTCCTCTCGCTCGGCAGCATGATTGCGGCAATGGTGCGGAGCGCGAGCGCGTGGGCCGCCGCCACCTCCTTCTGCGAGCATGTGATGCTCGCGAAGGAGATGGCGGAGCGCGCCCGGGAGAGGCTCAGAACTCTCCCGGCCCGCCGAGCCCGCAACATGCTCGCCGCGCGTCGCAGGCGACTCAGGTGCCGGAGGTCGCTCAACGACCTCCGTTCTCCATGAGCGCAGGCCTGAGGGTGGCAGGTGAGGCCGCCTGTCACCCCAGCAGAAGCAGGCCGGGACGGTGGGGCGACTAGCACCCCTCCCCCAAACCGGGGCAAGACGGGGACACCGTGGTTCCCAAACCCGAGGGGGCCATCTCGAAACCGGAGATGGCCCAGGGTCAGTCGGGGTGCGAGGAATATGCTCTATGGGCAACCTTGCACCCCGGCGTCTGCAGACCCGAGACGGCGTGCGGTTTTAGTCGGTTCAAGCCCGAAATAACCGCCCCAGCTGGCCGGCGGGGGGGTATCCGAGGGGATGTCCGCACGAAAAAAAAAAAGGTTCAAACCTATCCCTGTCGGGGTGCGAGGGATAGTCGGGGTGCGAGGGATATGCTCTATGGGCAACCTTACACCCCGGCGTCTGAAGACCCGAGACGGCGTGCGGTTTTAGTCGGTTCAAGCCCGACATAACCGCCCCCGCTGGCCGGCGAGGGGGTATCCGAAGGGATTTCCGCACGAAAAAATGAAAAAAAAAGGTACAGACCTATCCCTGTCGGGGTGCGAGGGATATGCTCTATGGGCAACCTTACACCCCGGCGTCTGAAGACCCGAGACGGCGTGCGGTTTTAGTCGGTTCAAGCCCGACATAACCGCCCCCGCTGGGCGGCGGGGGTGTATCCGAAGGGATTACCGCACGAAAAAAAAAAATGTTTCAGACCTATCCCTGTGTCGGGAGATATGGGGTTTCCTTGCTACCTGCTTTGCAGGGAAGCGTACAGTAAGAAATGCAGTAAGTACTCGAAATTCACACTCTTTGCTACGGCGTTGCGTATATACTGGTGTAAAAATATCAGTAGCTTAGTGGTTAAGTAGTCGGCTTCATGATCGAGAGATCTCGGGTACGGATCCTGGCCATTACATTACCGACGTGAACCCGCTCCTAACACAAGCTATTAAGCTTAGCTGGAGAGGTTAGGGGGGATACTAGTAATTTCGTTTACTTTAGTACTCTTATTAAAAAGAAAATCTCTGTGGCATAGCGGTACGGCATTCACCTGCTATATTAGAGGTCGCGGGATCGATTGTATTTATACAAAAAAAATCTAAGTATGTTTATCCGCCTAGCACCCCTATCAAAGTTAACTGTCTCTAAATATACTACTTTAACCCACTCAGCTCCTTTCAAAAGCCTAGATAACCTTGGTAAAATAACAACTAACAAAATTTGATTACAATGTCATAACTGTCGTGTTATACTTACGCCACAGTAATATATGTCGATAAAATCTGACACAACGATGTGATACAATTTCGCATGATTGAGCATAACAGTATTATACATAATATGAGAATTTGTATGATATTTGATATTGTATTATAATTTTCGTTAGTAAGCATATTTGAGATCTGAAGCGGAAAATATTTTGGCAACAATACGAGTTGTTGGTATGATAAATGTTATGTTAAGACATCAGAAAGGCCAAAAACAAGAAGAAAGACCAGGAAGAAAAAAGGCCAGGTCAGAAGTAGGTCGGCTTTTCAGTCTAACTACAAAGAAGCCGAACTTATATATATTTTATTATATATATATTTTTAGCAGCGATAGCCCAGTGGCGTATGTAACGGACTACTGAGACGAGGTCTCGAGTTCGATCCCCAGTCGCCCCGGGCACACACATCTGACTTTTCGTAGTTATGTGTGTATTAATAAATGTTAATTATCGCTCGCTTAATAATGTGCCCATTAGATGGCAATAGGCTCGCCCTCTATTACATTGGGACCTTAACATAACTGGCGAATCGTGGGTGTAAATACACCTCTGCTTACCTCTTCGGGGATACAGGCGTGAAGTTATGTTATGTTATATATTTTTAGATATTTTCCGTAAAGCGACCGCCATCTGACTTCCACAACCAACTGGCGATATCGATGTTCTGTAGTTAGACCAGTTGTCGGACTTTTCAGGGCTTCAACTACCCGAACGACTGCCATAGAAGTTTGTATAGTAACCGGGACCGATGGCTTAGCGTGCTCTCCGAGGCACGGAGGTCTCAATATGTTAAGTATGGTCACCCATCCTACGACTGACCTGGCTAGGATTGCTTAACTTTGCAATGTATTAACCTACTTTGTTACCACTTAGGCACAATCAGTCAATTGGCCTACTGAAGTCCACTGCTGGACTATGTCTATGCCTCTCCGATTGTACGCCATAGCACCCGATCCTCCGCCTTGCGCATCCAGTCTATCCTAGCTACATTTTTCAGGTCGTCCGTCCACTTAGGCACGAGCTTAAATAATTGAGTATCAATACATAAATACATACGTCCATAGTTAACTAGAAAATATATATATATACAGTCATGGTTTTCTTTCTTCCAGCGTCCCCTTGGGGCGTATATAATATATCGGAGAATTTCGAATTTCTGGGACGTGTCTAGGTAGCTCAGTTGGTCAGAGCATTCCCCCTATAAGGGACTGGTCGCGGGTTCAAGTCCGATCCTAGATGTTCCTTTTTTTCTGATGTAAATCTTTAGTCACGCATTTTTCATAATGGGGTAGGTAGAGACCACATGTTCCCACTTACTACGATCCTCCCATACGCCTTTCGCTTCTTCTGCTTTCCTTTTTTTATAACACACAGACAAGCACACGGCCAACGCCCATGCTCAATTCATCTTACCGAACGGTAGTCTATTTCAGGACTTTTCATACCTGGAAGTGGATGAAGTATAGCTATCAGATATTCTATGCCCAAGAGCTTCATCATCATTATCTTAGCGAAGACTCGGTTGGTCCCGAATCTTTTACCTCGAAGCCGACTGAGGGCACTGCAATCGGGTTCTAGAAATTATTGTATTATTTTTTGCCCAAATTTTCATGTGTTTCTTTGAATGAGCCACGAGATTGATATTCACTGTAAAATCAGACCGTTTCGTTAAATTGTTTCTTCCCGTGCAAAGTTGGATTTGGGTAAGTCTTAAAATAAACTTATTTTAAAACTAGCTGACCGCAAACTTCGTTCCGTTTACCGGGTTTACCGGGTCAGCTAGTTATAAAAAGCTGAAATTCGTGAATGTATCATATTTTTTACTCTCCTCTAATTGCTAATATCCCGAGGGGGCCATCTCAAATTCGTAGATGGCCCAGGGTAAGCCGGGGTGCGAGGAAATTGCCCGACATAACTACCCGTACTCTGACCAGTGGTGGAGTAATCGTGGGGATTACAGTAAAGAAAAAACAAAAAAAGACTCAGTATAGGTGGAGACAAATCAAAAAAAAAACAAATATCACGAATATCGGTCCACACGTTCTCGAGTTCATCGCGGTAATCACTACCACGACTTTGTTTTGTATATATGTGGAAGTTCTAATGTGTGGGTATTTTTTTAAAACAATGGAGCAGACCCTTGTGGGTCATCGGTTCTGTTCAGACTACAAGTATGTAGGAAAATAACTAGCGTTGCACATTATATCACACAGTTATAAGCTGACAAAATATTTAAAAGAAAGGGGTTTAGTTAGTTCAGCAATAACAAGCAAGTAAGCAAGTCACAAAGTTATCTCTACCAAAATCGGCAGCAAAAAGAGGACCTTTTTTTTTTTTTTTTTTTTTTTTTTTTTTTTTTTTTTTCCTCATCCACAAAAAACACGTGACTTGAATTTTATTATAAAATAAACATCGCGTTGTATTTGGTTATTAATTGAGCTATTTTTTTTGTTTTAAAAGAATATTAGTAACCGAAATTACTAATATTTCCCTTAACCCCTCCAGCTAAGCTAAATTGCTTGTGTTAGGAGTGGGTTCACGTCGGTAGTGTAATGGCCAGGATTCGAACCCTGGACCTCTCGATCGTAGGGTCGACTCCTTAACCACTAAGCCACTAACTCTGACGCTTTAATTGGATCAACATACTCAAATACGAAACCCATAGCGTTAACTATTGATTTAGTAATTGATATTTATAAACAAACGTCTAATTAAACTGTTTTTTTCATGTTGCGGCAATATATATACATACATATACTCACGCCTTTTTCCCTCTGGGGTAGTCAGAGACAACAGCCCGCCATCGGCTTCTGTCCTTACATACTTCACGAGCTTCCTTCACTGTCATTAAACCTTTCATGCAAGTGTTTTCGAGTGCTTTTGACCTGCTCTTTTTTCAAAACCTCGTTAATTTGATCAGTGTATGTTCAGCGAGGTTGACCCCGGCTTGCCTGCCCACTTACATCTGCCTTATATACTTGGTGTGTTAATCGCTCAGTACTCATTCTTTCCAAGTGCCCAAACCACCTTAGCCTACCCTTTTCAATTCTTGTAACAACATTCTCTTTCAGGTCACACCATTCTCGTAAATCTGTATTCCTCTTCCTATCAGCAACCTTACTCCACACATACTACGTAATGACCGTAAAATCAATACAAGCTTCATTAAAATTGTTGTTCCTGCCTTTACTAGAAAAAGTGTTGCTATTTTCTAACATCAAGCGTGTGGGTGACATGTTTAATACAACATAGCCTGCGATATCAGAATATTGCGTCGGACAGCTGTCTCGTGCGGTTTTGTGGCTAGCTTCAACATATTGACATATTCTTGGGCACAATTTTATTTATAGTGCCATTTAATAAAAAAAAAAACCTTTTACCGTCACCCAGTCATGTCTCTTTCCCATTAAGGTATTAAAAACACGTTAGCTAATGCGTTTTTATTAGCTTATCCAATGAACTCGAATGTATTGGAATATACGCGGTACAGCAGTATTTTCCATTTGAATTAGGTTTCGACTGATTTGGGAAAAAAAAGCCGCGGTAGCCTAGTGGTATGGGTAATGGACTGCTGAGACGAGGTCTCGGGTTCGATCCCAGGTTTTACCATGGCACACACTTTTCGATGCTTTTCGAAGTTATGTGTGTATTTATCGCAGGTTTATAAGTGCCCGGTTAATGGCAATAGGCTCGCCACCTATTACATTGGGACCTAAACATAAACTGGCGAAATGTGGGTGCTAGCACTAGCACCTCTGCCTACCCCTTCGGGGATATACGCGTGAGTTTATGTTATGTTATGTTATGATTTGGGAATTAGCCTACTAGAAGAAATATATAAATACAATAGAATTTAGAACACAGCTATTTAAAAGTTATGAAGACCTTCCCTAAAATAAACCACTTAAAATCAAGGAGCCATCGCGAAGCTGCACTTGCCCTTTTTAATATCATTTTGGGGGTATTGATTCTTGAGCCAAGTTTAAAAAAAAAACAATTTTGTCAACTAAAAATGGTTACATGTATGTAACCATTTTTAGTTGACAAAATTGTTTTTTTTTTGCTAACATCAACAATCCAAATAAAATAAAGTAAAAACTTTAAAGACCTTTCCTAAAATAAACCACTTAAAATCAAGGAGCCATCGCGAAGCTGCACTTGCCCTTTTTAATATCATTTTGGGGGTATTTATTCTTGATCCAAGTTTAAAAAAAAATCAATTTTGTCAACTAAAAATGGTAACATGTATGTAACCATTTTTAGTTGACAAAATTGTTTTTTTTTTGCTAACAACAACAATCCAAATAAAATAAAGTAAAAACTTTAAAGACCTTTCCTAAAATAAACCACTTAAAATCAAGGAGCCATCGCGAAGCTGCACTTGCCCTTTTTAATATCATTTTGGGGGTATTTATTCTTGATCCAAGTTTAAAAAAAAATCAATTTTGTCAACTAAAAATGGTAACATGTATGTAACCATTTTTAGTTGACAAAAATGTTTTTTTTTTCCTAACAACAACAATACAAATAAAATAAAGTAAAAACTTTATGATACTGTCAGAAGTTTACGCGAACGTCACACATTGAAATAAAACTCGCGATAGAATCCGTTAAAAGTAGTTTTATTTCAATGTAAAAACTTTATTCATTAAATATAATCATTACTTTCTCATTCATCAGTAATAGGGTTCTATACAACCCATATCAAAACGCGATAAAAATCAAGAAAACATAATATTTAAGAAGAAAATTTTCCAAGAATCAATTTACCTCAACCTCGCTTGAAGAAAATTTCCCATAGGAAATAAGCTAAGTTTGAACTACCAAATTGAGTTGGAAGTGGCGTACAAATAACAAAAGGTACAGTTTAGACGATCCTTTTAGGGGTCCTGTGCCAAATATAGACCCCTGCGAGATGTTACGAGTTTGGGAAGGATCTTGGCAGACTTAAGTTACTTTTTACCTTCCAATTTATTGAGATCGGGTAGAATAGAACATTTTTATTCCTGTACCCAGATGTATAGGTAGGTGAACCTTAAACTTGAGGTATTAAAGTAGTCGTTAGGGAAATCACTTGTTTATTTGAACCAGTTTAAATATCTTGGTTGGTAAATAAATTATTTCACCCTCTAGAAATAGATTGTTAACTCATGAACATTGTATAGCTGTGTTATCGTAATCAAATACTGCTTGTGTAAAGTGGATTTAATTGGGTTTTTTGAGAAGGTGATTCTATTTCATCGCTTATGGGTTTTCCGGTGATCATAGTGTGTTTTTATATAATACACAGGTTCATGCCTGCGCAAATTACTGTTGTCTCATCTCAGATGGCTTTGTAGAGTTATTAAATATTCCCGACGCGGTGCAGCACCTTACAGTCTACAACTCACATTAAATTTGCTGTTTCTACTTCTCGTACTAAAGCAGGTTTGCGAGCGCTACTGCGGCGGATAACAAAAAATTATAATTAATATTTTTCAAGATATAGACTTGTTTGCAATGTCTTCAGGCAAATTTAGAAAATTTGTAACCCAAATTTAAATATTCGGTTTATAAGTTAATTTGTTATGTATAAACTTCACGCTGAGTAGGACCAACACATGACAGTTTTAAAATATTATGTGAAAAATGTTGTTGGTCTCACAAACGTATTTCTTTATCTTAAGTTATGTTTTGTAATGATTTGTATGACTGTTTATTTTCCCAAAAATTAAAATACTTAATTTCCTTCGTGATCAGGGCGCTTGCAATAGTACCGAAATTTTGTACTCTCAAAACAACACATGGTAAATATCTCATTAACTCTAATATATCTAGAATTAAATTAAAATTAAACAACGCCATCTAGACACAAACTAAGCAGAGCTTAATAAATAAACATACTTAAATACTTTATTTTTTGTAAATAAATACTCATTACAGACCAATGCAAATATATATATTTACTCTGAGCGGGAATCGAACCCGCGACTTCTGACTTAGCACTCAAACGCACTACCGCTACGCCTCAGAGGTCCTCGAATTCGAAAGATTCAAAATTCTTTATCAACATACCTACCGTATATCCGTTCTCCCATTATCCTGGGCTTATTACCCGAGACTTGCAAAAAAATCTAAATAATACTACTTCATAACAGTTACGACTATTTACATTTAAAACTTAAGGTATATTATTCCAAGAACTGCAATAAGGCGAGTGGCGTACGAACGGTTACTTTTCGCAGTTTCATTTCGCCGTACTTTGTAATTTGCCGTAATGCAGGAGACGTAACTCCTTTCAACTGTATAACAAAGAATAATATACACTTTCATGAACTTTTTTTTTTATATTTAGGACACGTCAATTTGACTTCACCTCGCCTGATGGTAAGCTGAAGGTAAAGTCTCAGGAAAGAGGGTCACCATTACATACACGTACCATGTTAACAATGGTGGCACTCAGCTTGACGGCCTCATCAGAAGAGGATTGTCGTCGCAGCACCGCGTGACACCCACCGGTCCCACTAGTGCTGCGACCACAATCCCCCTGCCCGGCTATGCACTTGCTGACCCCTGAATGCAATCAAACCGAAATTGGATTACTATGGAGGGTTTTTCGCAATCGTGCACGGTGGTACCTACCCGGCTGAATTTTGTGACAAATTTGTGTCATCAAATTTCTAGCACCACTACACTTTCATGAGCTGAGATACATTGTTTTTTATTCACCACTAGCTGTTACCCTCAGCTTCACCTAAGTGGAATTCTGATCCCGTTCTCGTTACCCATGGGACCTTAATCCACCACATAATTTTGTTATATCACAAAGGGTTTAGGCAGCGTTTTCGTTGAAAGCTCCCAGGCGGCTTATTTTCTTCCAACACGTCCGAAAAATATTATTATATTTTAGGCAATGTATGCAAAAACTTAACCTTTCTAGAGAACCAATCTATCCTTTGGTGAAAACAGCATAAAAATCGGTGTAGTTGAATTTATCGCGAATAGACAGACGATAGACAGATGCGGCGGAGGACTTTCTTTTACAATATGTAGTGCTATTCATGTACATACGTGACGTCACGCTTGAAGCTCCGAAGAATTTAATGGGGAAGATTTACCCAAGAATTTTATAAATTACTAGCAGCCTGCCCTCGCTTCACTTCGGTTCATATGAGTTATTTAACTCAAGCCAAATTATATATACCTTATGTCTATCGGGGATAATGCACCTTTCAAAGGGTAAAAATTTTTTTTTGATAAGTGCTGTTGTTCCGAATATTGCCCAAAGCATTTGAAAAAAAAACTCACAAAATTCGGCCTTTTTCTTTATAATATTAGTGTAGAAGACTGATTGATCGATTAAAATCGATACAATGCCGTATGTAAATTACCGTAGCCAAATGTGTCAACATAAAATCGTAACGAGGTGAAAACTGTTCATTGAATATTTTTTTCAAAAAACGTTTTTCAAATTTTGTTCTAGGAAGGATACCGATGCCTAAAATGAGTTTTTAGAATTTTTGTCTGTCTGCTTTTATTATCGATGTCCGAGCATCACGTGAAAACTGATGAACAGATTCAGCTAAAATTTGGTAAAAAACATTCTTCTATGGTATGGTCATAAACGATACGGCGGCCCCTGTGGCGTAGCAGTATTTAACGGCTATATCAGGAAGCGCGGGTTCAATTCCCGCTCAGTTTAAATATTTGTATGAATGAATATGTCTATTTGCATTGGTCTGGACTCAACCTTTCACTTGAGGATCAAGCTATTATATTAGGGAACCGGGTAGAATTAATTTCGATGTTGCATATAATCCTCTTTTTCTTCAAGGTAAATGATTGAAAACATAACGATGAAATAGGTAACCTAATACATGCTGGGTTCTAAACTGCAGAAGTAAACATACCTTGATCTATTCCGAATCTAAATCGAACGAAATCGCAGGCAACAGGTAGTTAAAAAATAAGTACGCGCATCTGAAGCAAAGACTGAACTGAGATAATAAATGTCAATAATAAAGTAACATCAAATAAATCGCAATAGAATCCGTTAAAAACCGGCCAAGCGCGAATCGCACGAAGTGTTTCATTTCAATGTCTAAAAAATAGCAAAAAAGTACGTTTGTTGTGTGGGTTAAATATTTATTCTATTCTGTTTTTTATTATTTGTTGTTATAGTTTCAACGGAAATACCTACATCATCTGTGAAAATTTCAACTGTCAAACTAACACGATTTATGAGAGAGTCAGCCTAGTGGCAGACGGAGAGACGGACGGACAGCGGAGTCTTAGTAATCGGGTCCCGTTTTACCCTTTGGTTACAGAACGCTAAAAGTAGTTTTCTTACAATGAAACAATTTATAGATTTGGTTAATTCCTTAGAGCAATAACATTTATGATCCTTAGTACGCGAAATATATCTCAAAATATAGAAACAGATCGTGACAACGACTCTCTGACACCCAAAACTTTATTCCTTTATTTGTCATTGTTTCCTCCAACAACCTAAAGCAATTAATTAATCGAGAACACTAAACCCGTGTACACACTTCCACATAAGTTGTACGACGCATACTATGTATATGTAGGCATTAATTAACATACACTGAGTGGTGCTGGGTACTCTTAATTAGTAAAGTTTTGGGCGGCGGCGGTCACCTAATCTGGCGAAGGGTCAAACATACGCGATGATATGCGGATATACGTAGGAAGTATGGCTAAAGCTTGAAGCATATGTGCCTTCTATACGTTGTAGATTTTTATGAAGGCCACAATTAATGCTTAGGTATACAGTTGCTCTCTATGAGTGAAAGCCCCCGGGCTCCGAGATGAGAGCCTCGTACGCGACCGGGACACAATATAATAATGATAAAAATTGCCGTCAAAAGAAGCTTGACGCATTTCAACGTACCGACCACTTGCTCCAAAATTACAAACTTAATAAAAAACAATATAACATAAAATATTATTGAAATAAAACTATTTTTTAACGGATTCTATCGCGATTTATAATTTACATTGAACCCGACGTTTCGGTTGCTTTTCAACAGCCATGGTCACGGGGAGGTTCAATGTATCAAACCTCCGACAATATGACATAAAATATTATATTAAAAAGGTCCTCTGAAGATTACAAAAATACTTTTACATTTATTATTTACTGGCTGCTGCCCGCGGCTCCGCCCGCGTGGAAATCTGATCCCTCATCTGATTCTCGCTACCCATAGGAACCTATTCCCGGGATGAAAAGTAGCCTGTGTGTTATTCCAGACTATAGTCTATCCCTGAATCGAATTTCAGCCAGATCCGTTCAGCTACTTTAACATGAAAAAGCAAAAAACATTCATACTCACAAACTTTCGCGTTTATAATATTAGTAGGACTAGCTGATGCCAGCGACTCCACCCACCTGGAATTCTGATCCCGTTCCTGCAACACATGGATGCGAGTAATTTCGGTTACTAATATTCTTTAAAAAAAATATTCTGAAAATGAATGAACATTTACATTCAAATAATTCACTGTGAGGAAAGAATGTGGCAATATTAACTAACGGCCAATATCTGTTAATTTCTAGAATTTCAATTATGATAATTCAATCGAGGAAACATTAATAGTTTTCGGGCAGCTTAAGTGATTCGCTTTGATTAATTTTGATCTTGCCAAGGATGGAAGTTTTAAGTACTGTTAACTCAGAAATTTCGAAGGCTCGACTTAGGGAGCTAATATTGTGGAATCAAATATACCCTCCCAAAGGATTAATACCATAAATTCGTGATGGTTGCAGGCTTATAACATTGTTATATTAGAAAATATGAGTTGGAGTTTTAATATGATCGTTAGGCTTTAATATTATGTGTTAGCTCGTTGAACTGGATCACGTATGATGTTGGAACTAACAGAAATGGGTTTTAATTAAAAGGGAAGTGAGGATATATAATGGAAGTTTATGAATACAATGAGGAAATGCCATCTTTGCAATGATTTTCTTAAGAACATACCTGTTCCTATTGAAAATATAACATTCTGTTCAGCCACTTCAGAGGTCGATTTTCGAAAACAACCCTATATATTATTCTAGAACTGAAATTATCTACTTTGCAAATTTCATCTAAATATGTTGAGTAGTTACAGAGATACGTAGTCATAAATATTAAGTAAGTAGTTGCGGTAGCGTATTTTTTTTTAATACCACTAAGGTAGCAGACAAGCACACGGCCCACCTGATGGGAAGCGGTAACCGCGGCTTATGGACGTGTGGTGCAACACCAGTGGCGTCACACTCGCGCTGCCGACCCTGTAAAGGAAAGGGGATGGGAAAGGAGTTTGGGAGGGGATGGGAAAGGAGTTTGGGCTCCGGCACTCTCACTCACCAAACGGAACGCAACAGTTCAAATACTGTTACTTGGCATCGATAGTCTGTGAGAGGGTGGTGCTTCCCCGGTCGAGTCGGCCCATTCATGCAACGGCCAAAATGACTGTTGCTTGACTCTACTACCTGTTAACATCTGATTTTTTGTCGTATATGCCTTAGATCTTACAATTAGGAGGTTGTGGGTTCAAAGCCCACCTAATATAGGAACTGCTGACCTGAAGCTAAGCCCTGGAAAGCTGCAGTAGAGAGAATATTATTACTATTAAAGGTGACTCCATTACTTGTGCTTTAAAAACATGCAATTCTACGAATATTCTACGACATTCTACACAGCGCTTTATAGACCCAACGTAAGCATATTTTAACTAGCTTGTGTTATGGGTTCCAGAATGCGGATAAACATACTTGTATACTTTTTTTTTGTAAAGAAACTATTATACATAGTAACACTCAGACCAATGCAAATAGACATATTCATCTATACAAATATTTACACTGAGCGGGAATCGAACCCGGACCCCCTGACGTAGCAGTCGAATGCACTACCGCTACGCCACAGAGGCCGTCAATTATTTTAAAACATTTTTTTTCATATAAAAAATAATAATACTACAATACATTTTAATAGAAGGAGAGTGATGGCCCCTCTTAAAATATAATTACCACGTACACCAATAAATCCGTGAATGCAGCAAATATGTGAATGCAGCAAATGTTTGCACGGAAGGTAGCAAATTTACTTTTGAATGAGCACATGAAAATCGTAATGAAAACAGACAATCATGTTCAGCTCATAAACTTTTATACTCCAGTTTATATAAACCCATAGCCATTGACAAAACTTTTAAAATATGAAAACACATTGTCACGAATGATAAACACTGGGTGAAATAGAATAGACTACGTTTTTAACGACGACTGCTCTGCGCTATCCGTGAGTTATTTTTGCTGTATTTGGTACAAATATTGTCGTTGCCATTCGTAGACAACCAACTGGGAAATTACCTCCGGTCTATAGAAAACAATGATACTTGTTAAATGTTGTATTATTGGGGGTCTGAAGAGTAGTTATAGTACTTTAAGGAGGGAGGAAGGCCAGAGACTACTAGACAAAATGCCTAGAACACGGTCTATGGAGGTCCAACCAAGATCTTCGGGGCCCTGCATCTGCCGATTCTACGACATTCTACACAGCGGTCTCTAATCCCAAAGTAAGCATAGTTTAACTAGTTTGTGTTATAGGTTCTAGAATGCGGATAAATATACGTATATATTGTTTGTTTTGTAAATAGATACACATTACATATAGTAAATTCCAGACCAATGCAAATAGACATATTCTTGCATACAAATATTTGCACTGAGCGGGAATCGAACCCGCGCCCCCTGTCGTAGCAGTTGACTGCACTACCGCTACGCCACAAAGGCTCTGTCGCAGGCTTTCCTCTAGCAGTTGGGGGTTAGATAGCAGTCGCTCTCGCAAAAACCAAGGTAAGTCAACTCAAAAAAAAGTGATAGAGTAGGAGAGTTAACCCCGGCTGCGAAGTACAAGCTTCGGATGCAACCTGGACTGATGCTGTGGTGATGATGATGTTGAAGATGCTTGTTCCTTGGTGATGTGGGAATGAATTTTGAATTTCGAATTTGAAATGCTAAGAACGAAAATTGTGTCACGGTTCCTTGGTGATGTGGGAATGAATTTTGAATTTCGAATTTGAAATGCTAAGAACGAAAATTGTGTGACTGTTCCTTGGTGAGGAGAGAATGAATTTTGAATTTCGAATTTGAAACAGGACGCAGACACTAGATTAACGAGTTAATGAACTTTAACACCTATCTATATGGGCATAGTGTGGCTTTTTGTAAAGACATCTGTTTGACAGCTTAATTTATCTTTATATTATAAAAATGAATTGCTGTTCGTTAGTCTCGCTAAAACTCGAGAACGGCTGGACCGATTTGGCTAATTTTGGTCTTTAATTATTTGTGGAGGTCCAGAGAAGGTTTAAAAGGTGAATAAATATGGAAGTTGTTATCGATTGAAGCAGTACGACGTCTGCCGGGTCAGCTAGCTAAATTATATTATTGGTTTTTGGTTGTGAGTATCGTGTATTCATATATAGTCAAACTGTTATTGTAACGTTACAAACAGCCACTTCAACTTGATTTATTTGTATAGATAGAAGATATAGATTTACATAAAAGGTAGGCAGAGGTGTACTATACACCCACGATTCGCCAGTTATGTTTAGGTCCCAATGTAATAGGGGGCGAGCCTATTGCCATCTACCGAGCACACTACTAAGGGAGCTATAATAAATATTTTCTTTTTTTTTTATAGAATAATAAATGAGTAGGTATCGTGAAAAATTTAACGTCTTAACAGCATTGAATTTAAATAGCAGTAAATTAGAAAAGTTAGAATAATAATAAATCAACTTGGCAATTAAATTTAAAATTTAAAAAACCCCTACTCCAAAAAAAACTTATAGTTTAAGGAACAACACTTAAAAAGTAAAAAATCATACGCCACAAACGCCTTACATCATTTTTGAAACGAGCTGATACTCTTACACTGCTGGACCGATATTAACCAAACACAGCTAAGAACTACCGCAAGGAAACTGGCTCTCAAATGAAACCAACCGCATCGAAATCGGTCCATGCGGTTAAGAGCTACGATGCCACATACATTGTTTGCGACGCACACACAGACAATTTTTTGCGACCATCTCTTTGCGTCGCGGGTTAAAAATTAGAATTTCATAATCTAATTGAAAACGAATCAAGCTATGAGTAACTTTACCAAAGTTATATTTTACTTTTTTTTTAACGGAATTTAAATCACGTATTTTGAAACCGAGCGTTGCTGAATCAGGCCTCTTGGTTATCGATGGGTTTGGCAATAATTGGCCACCAGGTGGTCGGATGCATTTTCTTCTTAGGTAAAAGCGTCTTTATGATATGCTGTTGAAAGTGAAATTTTCATAATCATAAAACGATCATTAAAACTGATTCCACTAACAATGCGATATTGAACAATAACTGTTGCATTACTGAATATTTATAAGCAAACTACGGCAATATTATTTGAATAAGCACTGTTACTATACAAATAATACAAAATAAAACTTGTCTTTTAAAAATATTACAAGGTAAGTCAGGGGGACGTGGTGACCCCCCTGGTCCCCCCCTGCCTGGCGCCCCTCATCCTGCGCGAACCATGGGAGTGTCACGCATGAATTTGCCAAACTATACCAGCCATAGCACAGTGGGTATACGGGGAAATCTGAATTCCCCATACATCCACTAGTGGGTGTATGGAATGTTAATTCACTAGGTCTGCAATTCATTCTGCTGGTGCAAAAATGGAGCGAAGCAATTTCACCAGGACTATTTCTAGCGGTGATAATTTCTCAATGGCTAGTCCGATTTTCGTTTTTCTTTTTTTGTCTTGTGTGTATGAATAAATTACTTAATTTAATACCAATCGCGTGATTGCGGCTTTTTTGTTCATTGAGAAATCAGATTTTAATTATTTTTTCCGGTGATTATTCCTCCGTGGTACTTTTGATTTTTGATGTTCCTAGCCTATGTTCTTCCCATCATCCTTCCATCCCCTATGTACATGAGTCGTCTAAAAGAGAGCTTCACTCTCTCAGAGCTTCGCTCAAAAAACTAAAAGAAGATGAAATCAAACTCAGGAACCAGTTCCAGTTGCATCCGTAGTTTTCATTTTAGAGCCCGGTTGGCTTACTATGACTATGACGTGCTATATAAGCGTTCCTGTTCTGGGTGAGAAAAAGGGATGGTGCTTTACACTTTATATTGCTCTATCCCTCTTTCTCGACCGGAGCACAAACACTTACAAGTCATGGTAGAGGCGCAGCGGCTCCTTATACTTTGGTTTATTTTAGCTTTCACAGTAGCGATTATCGTCTGACCCCGCAACATCCAAAAGAAAAGCCTGTGCCAGAGCCTCGACCATCTATCAGCAGTTACACCGGCTTGCACCTACAAGCCGGTTACTATCTGATACTCCAGTCGTTTACTAATTTACCCAAAGGTGTTCAAAATTCAAATTTATATAATATCAAAATTCGACTTAACGTCTATCCAAACTGTAATTCCTCAGACTTGCCAACCATAAAATCTACTGCTTAAACTATGTACTAAAGTAAGTATAAACCTGGCATTAAACTTAGGCAATTATTAAGTCGCCAGAGGTATTCAAACTTTGTTAACAGCACTCCCAACAGATTTATCGAAGGCGTTGATTACTGTGTATAATTTCGTTATTATTTCCTTTTAATTAGTTTTTGATTGGTGTTCCGAGATGGGTTTGCGAATTACAAGATTTATTTTTCTATGGATTAAATTTTTTAGGTTAAAATCTAATCTGTAGCTTAAATAGTAATTTATTTTTGTTAAATAAAAACAGCCGCTACTCTTGGAGATAGCGGCTCTTCCTTTCTTTACGAAGGTGTAAAATAACGATTACTGTAATAGTATGTCCCGAGGGGGCCGTCACGAGACGGTGTGCGGTTTTAATCGGTTCGAATTCAACATAACCACCCCCGCGGGCCGGCGGAGGGGGGGGGGACAGAGGGGAATTCCGCACGAAAAAAAATTACATCATCATCACCGTCATAGCGATTTCCCAGTTGCGTTCTAAGTTTGCAGTTTGGAGCCTGAGGTCCGCTTGTTGTCTTTTGATTGGTTTGTTGACTTTTAGGAGAGTGACATTGCCGCCTAACTGCCCAACCCTAGAGGAAAGTCCTCGCTAGAGCCTCATCCGTTGGTTAGCAGGTGCACCGACTACATGCGGTCAGGTCACTGAACCAGTGCCTCCAGCTGGAGCGTCTGTAGGGGATCCTGGGCTCCCTGTTTCCAGTGGAAGCGGAGGTACATATTCCTCCGCGTATTGCGACGTTGATAGCAGCAAGAACAACGTGCCTTAAGTCAGAGAGGGTGAGCTAAGAGCAGCAGTGCTCCGGCTTAAAGCTCGGAAAAGCAGTGCCCCAGGATCTGACGGTATTCCAGGCCGAGCATTAGCCCTGGCCCTTGAGAATCTAGGGCCGCGACTGTTGGGGATCTTTAGCGTATGCCTCGAAAGAGGCCAGTTTCCGAAGGTGTAGAAGACGGGGAAGCTGATTCTGATCTGGAATTCGGGGTGGCCAGCGGATCAACCATCCAGATAGCGGCTGATTGTTTTGCTGGACAAGGTGTGCAAGCTCTTTGAGCAGATTATTGCAGAGCGCTTTGTCGACCATCTCAAGAACGTGGGGCCAGACCTGGCGGACAACCAGATTGGGTTTCACCTGGTGCACTCCACCGTGGATGCGATGTGATATGCGTAAGAGACTGGTGGAGGTAGCAGCGTTGCAGGGTGAGGCGGTTGTGGCGTTGTCTCTTGACATCGCCAACACCGCAGGCTGCGGCAGGGAAGCGCTCGAGTATTACGCAGTGACCCCCTACCTGCCTGCCAACTCACCGACACGGGATGGCGTCAAAGGATAACCCCAGGGTTAATGGTGTCCAAAGTCCGCCGGTAACCCTGGGGATATCCTTTCGAGGGCTTGCCCGGGGTGCCCGGCAATGGAGACTTAGGGAGGACACATGGGTTAAGCCGATGAGGTGGAGACCGTGATGGCTTCCACACGTAAAAAAAACAGTGTTTTAAGGTTAACTTGGGCACCGAAGTTGACCGATTCTGACAGCTTCTGGTCTGTCATGCCATTTTTTTCAATAATAAATATTTTATACAGAAGTTTAAAATCAGTCAGATTAATTTACTACAGTCAGCAAAATTCCATTTCAATTTTGCTGTCCCTACGAATATCCATGGATTTAAAACCATTCTCATTTGGGCACGTACGGTATGAACGTACGACAAATCGCGATGTGTTCATTAACGAACAAAAAAATTCTAGGTCTTGTCGATTATAATGACAGGCGGCAGAAGAACTTCATTGTTGAAATACTGGGTATTGATTTTACAGTATTTTGATAAAGATTTGTGCCTAAAAGTACGATTATTATAAACTGCGGCTTCGCTTGTATTAATAAAGATCTTAATTAATTCAGATAGATGGTTGGTAGATTGAGCGCTAGACAAGGTGTGTAATACTAGCTTTTTTTTTATTCCACTCAGGTGGCAGACAAGCTCACGGCCCACCTGATGGGAAGCGGTTACTGTAGCCTATGGAGGTGTGCAACACCAGGGGCATCACACTCGCGCTACATTGCTACAGCTACATTAGTCTTACGATGGGTGACCATTCTTAACACATTGAGACCCCCTCCGTGTCCTATAGAGCACGTTAAACTATCGGTCCCGGTTGCCATAAGGACATCTAATGGCAGTCGTTACGAGTAGTTGGGGCCCTGTACAGTCTGCCAACTGGTCTAACTACAGAACTTTGTTATCGTCAGTGAGTTGTGGAGGTCAAATGTCAGTTGCATCACGAAATATATCGAAGTTTAGCCGCTTCGTAGTTCGACTGAAAAACCGACTCTGGGATCAAAATCTCGAAGGACCATTATCCAAGCGCCTGTTCCGGTTGCTTGCAGCTTGCACTTTGGAGCCCGAGGTCCACAGTCATTCTTTACCTTTCCGTAAGTGAAAATTCTTTAGGTGCGTTGAGCACTTTCATATGAGTACTTTTTTGGGTGAAGAAAAATCATGGAAATCGCGTTTTTTTTTCGAAGACGCTTTTATAATAACGCCATCTTTGTTGTAGCTGGATCGGTGGATGGATGAATAGATACATGGGTGGATGGAGGGAGGTAGTGAGGGTTGATAGGCAGGGAAGGAGAGAAGGATGAAGATAGGGAGTGAGAGTCAATGAGAGAGGGAGGGGGGATGGATGATGACGAATTAAAAAATACACACGTAATTGTTTAAGTTTTCACTTCTGTCGGCACTCCCGGAGTGCTACTGCCTTTTTTTTACTGATATCTCAGTGTTATTCCCGGTTGCATCCGAGACCTTGGAGGCTGGAGTCCACTTATGGTTTCTCCTCTTTATGGTAGCGACAGCAGTCTGATCTGAAAAACCTGCGCCAGAATCCGCACCTGTCCGTTATTCAGTAGGTGTACCACCGGTTTGCAGGTGGGACTGGTTTGGCCCCCAGGGTCTTGCTGGGCCCCCAACCACTTTTTTTTAATAGATCCATTAAAGAACATGAAAAATACACTTATATTTCCTTTTTTATATTAGGTATACACAAAGATACCCAGATCAATGCAAATTTGACTGTTTCATGCATACTTATTTTTCCACTCACCAGGCTCGCACCTGCGACCCCAGACAGTCTGTCTCCAAATAAAATAAATCTGTTTGCTAAACCGCCATGCGTACGCTGTCATAATTTAAATTCTGTTTATAAAAAAGTTCTTAACTTTTCATTACACAGCTGTCATGGACGTTGTATTGAGCGTTTTCAATTTCCGCCTTATTTCCTGCCAGTTGTTCGCTGAAACTACGCGAATAGGCTGTAGTTATATTGAAACGAGGTCAATTTAATTCTTTGAAGATTCCATTCATTGTTGTTCTAACAAAACTTATTATTGAAGTATAATATTTCGGATAAATGATTTTGTATTTTCTAAGTTTATCCTAGAAATAATACTGACAACATACGTATCTGTTCTTCCAATATTTAAATCAAATTTCAATATTGGAATAAATTTAGAATTTGTAATTTAAAAATTATTTTATTTCGAAGTATTTTTAGTAATGCTCCCGGTAGATGGTAACAGGCTCGCCCCCTAGTACATTGGAACCTAAACATAACTGGCGAATCGTGGGTGTGTAATACAACTCTGCCTACCCCTTCGGGGATACAGACGTGAAGTTATGTTTATGTATTATGTACTTTTATATGCTGAATTATGTAACATAACACTAGAGATTTGCTTAGCAAGAATAATACAACACGTCAAGATATTTAAGAAAGAGAGAAATTGAGCCAAGCGAGATTTTTTTTCACTATAGAACTCATCCCTAGATTTATATGTAACTTATAATAAAATAGTTCATCTTCTTTCGCCGTGGTATCTAGCGAAGCGAGTTCTGGAACTCTGCTCGACTCACACTTCTCGTTACTTTATACCGCATAAAAAAACAGGAGCCCCGCAAAACGGGGCTCAAATGTAAATATAAATGTAAATGCAATAGAAATACCTTGTTGTGTCATTTACATGGATTTTATAATTTTGGAGGTTTCATTGCATGAAAAGCTAAGAGATAAAATAAACGGACCTTGGGCTCCGAAGTAAAATCATTTAATGCGACCGGGACTAACCGGGACTAACGCAAGGATGATGATGATGATGATGATGACGATGATGGTGAGTTTCTAAGATAGTATTTTTAGACGCAAATTGATAGGGGTGGTGGTAAATGAAAGGGTTATTGTCAAGGAGAAAGGCTAATTGTTACTTGGCTCAGCGGCACAGTTAACAAGCTTGGATAGGGCTGTTTTCCAACCAATATAGCCCATGAAATATATCCACTTCAATTGGCTCACCTCCTGTCACGTGCTATTGTAAATCATACTGCGTGACATATGGGTGTTAATACAACTCTGCCTACGCCTTGCATAAAAAATCAAATTCTCCGTATTTAAGAACTAGTTCTCCGCTTTCTGCATCCTCATCCATTTCCCGTTTCGTGTATAACATAAACAAATTCATTATCAAACTTTAAATTAGCAAAGTGTATTCCTAAATAAAAAGCAATATCGCTAAGTCTAGTAAGTTATTGTCCCCTTTGTCCGGGACCTCTCATTCGCCTCTCGTAGCAAATTGTCACTTTACAACTGTGTGCTTAACAAGCTGGAGTACACTGCAGGCCAAATACATTTACTTAGATATGCACATCTGGAAGTCTAATTTGTAAACTAATGTAAACCGGGTCGATAGGACAAATGGTATGATGATTTAACATGGACATTGGACATCCCTCTGTTGTCAGTATGAAGCGATGAGTGAGTTTCTCAATTTCGATGCAAGAAAATAATCCCATAGTGCAGTGTAAGCAATAATAGTATGCTTGTCTTAAGAACTATTATTGTTGATACATCTTGGTTTGAATACTCGACAAAAAAAACGATAAATATCCCGTTAAATTCTAGCGTAATATAAATTACCAGATCAGCATAAAGGTAAGCATAAGTATATTAACACGCACGTTTCGCCAACTATATTTTTTCGATCCCATTTAATAGGGCGAAGCCTTTTCTTATCTACCTTTAAGTTGCCTTTCACGGCACTCTCAAGTAGGAATGGTGTGATCCTTGAATTGTACTTCACCGAAAAACACGCTATAATTCTATAACACTTTAAGAGTTCAATTATAATTAAAACCAGCCACCACACATGGCTAACCTAATTGTTTGTACTCGACTGTACAAATAAAAACAAAGTTAAAAGCTTTCATTTGTATTAAAATAAGGCAAAATTTTCACTACGCTCCATTATAACTCAGACCATATTACAATAGAGTACCACATAAATCTTTCACTTTACAAACTTTTTCACCAATCCCTATCGTCCGGAAATTGACTGAAAATAATATTGCACCCATAAATTTGTCCGTAAGTGTAATGGGCTCGTTATACACTGAGGGCCTTGCAAACACAAGGGGACCGGTTTTCTTAAAGATCTCAATTTAACTAGTCTTTGTTTAACCCTATTTGCTATTATTAGAAGTATTTACTGATTAAAGTGGCAGACTAGAACTAAGATTATTATATGACACTAAAGGGTAATTAATTCGGGCCACCAACCCGGTGGACACCGAAGTTTTAAAATCACGCAAAAAAAAAACAAAATCTTACACCCACTTTTTATCACTTTTCTCGACGTTTCACATGATTCTAAGTCTAATTAAGCAAAAAAAATTTTTGAGTCGGTCTGTCTGTTGGTCTGGATGTCTGGATGTCTGGATGTCTGTTTACGCAATAACTCGAGAACCACTAATCCGATTTAAAAAATTCTTTCGCCAATCATCTTGTTTGGTTAATGGGAAGAACTGATTAGATTTTGGGGTTTGTACGTTCAAGGTTTCGGGTACCTACCACACAATTTGTCCCTAAAAAAACATTTTTTTGTGTTTTTGACGTCGAAGACGTTTGATTTGATTTCATTTTCTTCATATTTATTGCTCAATATATAAAAACGCGTCGAATAATATGCATAAAGCCTAAGGTCTGTAATTTTGAATAAAAATACTGCAACAAAAATATCTAAGTTTGACCCGAAGTTTGACAATCACTGTGTGATTTCCGCCCCACTAGATTTTGGATATTTAATTTTTAATATTTAATATTGAAAATTGGAGATGCAACATAAAAGTTTCTTTTATAATTTTTTTTTATTTATTTGTTAGTTCGTAAATGTACATGTGCTACATTCCTTGTCCCCCAAAACCGAGTGGATGGTTTGACTGGGTTATATTAGTAGTATTCCCGATAACTCTCCCGTATTCCCGTAACCCCTCTAGATAAGCTAAATTACTGGTATTAGGAGTGGGTATACGTCGGTAGTATAATGCCAAGGCTTTGAACCCGGGACCTCTCGATAGTAACATCGACTTCGTAACCCCTAAGTTACCGACGCTTAATTTATTTTTTCTCTATTCGACGACTCCATGGACTTAGGATCACGATGTTAATTGCTAACTAATTTATTTTATCATGTGGAATACTAATCCCATAACCGCAGCGTCGGTAGCTTAGTGGTTAAGCAGTCGACCCTATGATTAGAGGTCGCGGGTTCGAATCATGGCCATTGCACTACCGACGTGAACCCACTCCTAACAAGTAATTAAGCTTAGCTGGAGGGGTTAGGGGAATATTTGTAATTTCGGTTACTAATATTCTTTATAATAAAAGGGAAATTCCCGAGAAAACGAGAAAACAAAGCTATAGAAATTGAGGGAGTCGCGGCTAAAAAGTTTGCGGCGCGGTTAAAAGATTCTATTCAGGTCAGTCTTGGGATGGGTGAGCCTTCTTAGCCAATAGCCAGTTCATCGACAGCAAATCGCCAGCCCACTGCCAATTCAACTTGCTTATTCTGCTTATTCGTTGGATAAACTAATCCCAAAATTTATCCTTTAAATAAACTGGCTACCAAAAATATACCATAACTAAATTTATTTTAGAGCGAAGCTTTGATATCATTGCAGTAATATTAGCTTCTATATAATATTATCAAGCATATAAACTCAGTAATTAATCGATATCAGTACTGAAACATCGTAATTAACAAAAATAAAATAAAATCTGTTGTACAATCGACGCCGAGCTACAAATGTACGATATTAAATTTTACCTTAAATGTTACTGTCTATCACACCGTTTTGTAACAGCCTGTTATCTAATTTCACTTATTTGTTCCTTCTCTATTGCTTCACTGGTCTCAATCACTTGCTTAATGAAAATAGACCCCTAAGAAATATATTTTTCAATATTAGGAAATGCTATTCGTTTTGCGTTTTGTGAGCTTAGTGTTAACGATTGCGGTAGTGTGCAACTTCATACCATGTAATACAAATGTTTCCCTATGCAATCATGTCCATAGAGTAAGTTGAACGGGCTGCGGTGAATCTTTTGTTGATATTTTTGTAATAATTATCTCATTATGTCATCTGCTGAAGTTATTAAACGACCACTTCAGATTTTCTAGATTTCTATTTATATAATCTATATTCCTGATTCTTACGTTCTACAATCATAAATATTCGCTCATCGCGATTAAACTTAATATCTATTGAACTGGGCTTACCTAATATGAATGTGTTCTTATTTAAGTTCTTAATTTTAAGCTTTTGTTTAGCGTCACCTGTCCCGATGTTTGTCATCAAATCTGGCAAATTAAATTTGATCCACTTACCGGTTACCAATTGAGCTGAAATTTTGCATACATGTGTAAATCGCGTGACAGTGCAATATTATGATGGTGCTGATCTGATGAAGGAGCTGTAAGGTGGCCATAGACACTTCGCAATGAAATGACACAACCTTATCTAATTTGCGCTCTTTTATTTGTACACTTTCAGTTCTCTATATTAACATAATAGAAACTTTGAAATAAAACTATTTTTAACGAATTCTATCGCGATTTATTTGATGTTTTTTTTATATTTTACATTGATCCCGACGTTTCGGTTGCTTTTCAGAAGTCATGGTAACGGGGAGACTCGCGGGGAATACATATAACATTAACATAACTTCACGCCTGTATCTCCGAAGGGGTAGGCAGAGGTGTATTACACACCAACGATTCGCCAGTTATGTTTAGGTCCCAATGTAATAGGGGGCGAGCCTATTGCCATCTAACGGGCACATTATTAAGCGAACGATAATTAACATTTATTAATGCACACATAACTACGAAAAGTCAGAGGTGTGTGCCCGGGGCGACTGGGGATCGAACTCGAGACCTCGTCTCAGCAGTACGTTACGTACGCCACTGGGCTATCGCTGCTACTCAAGGGGAATAACATCAAAGAAATCGCGATAGAATCTGTTAAAAATAGTTTTATTTCAATGTGTGACATTCGCGTAAACTTCCGACAGTATCATAATGGAAACTTATTTGTTGACGTTTTTTTTTTTAAATTCCGCACGTAAAAAAAGAGGTCCTAAATTTTATCGGCACTACAAACCCTACCATTTATCTTATAACTATCATAGGACATCTATATCATTCGTTTATTGAGTCTTGTTTCATGAGAATTTAGACCTTCATGCTTATTTTGTTTTTTTTTTATATTTAGGACACGTCAATTTGACTTCACCTCGCCTGATGGTAAGCTGAAGGTAAAGTCCAAGAAAGAAGGTCACCATTACATACACATACCATGTTAACAATGGTGGCACTCAGCTTGACGGCCTCATCAGAAGAGGATTGTCGTCGCAGCACCGCGTGACACCCACCGGTCCCACTAGTGCTGCGACCCCAATCCCCCTGCCCGGCTATGCACTTGCTGACCCCTGAACGCAATTAAATCGAAATTTGATTACTATGGAGGGTTTTTCACAATCGTGCACGGTGGTACCAACCTGGCCGAATTTTGTGACAAATTTGTGTCATCAAATTTCTACCACCAGTATTATTAAGCGTTTCAAATTAAGTTTCTGATTCTACTAATCGTTTTTACTGGAAGGGTGAAATAATAATTCAAAAGCTTAATACGTGTCTATTCATTCATGGAGTATTGAGTTGCCGATGAACATTTCATGTTATATTTATAAGTATCTTATATATGAAAATAACTCCAACTGGATGTCTGAAGGATTGTTGATAATCCCACAACTGAATCTCTGAACATCATGAAACTTGAAAAATAGTCAGTCTGTGACCTGGCGAAGGAGATATGTTATTTTAGGTAGATTTCGATGAAATCGATCTACCTATTGGTTTCTTGACTACCGTCGAATTTAAAAAAAAATTCTTCATAGGAGGTCTAGTTATGACCCCCTGAGTCCGAAATGACCACTGGTAAAAAACTTTATATATATATATATATATATATATATATATATATATATGTATGTATGGTTCCACTTCCCAAAATTTGCGGCACTCTCACGGTCGCATTTTTGCCCCGATCGCTTTCAAACCGCGGTCAAAAATTGCTTGGGTGTAAACTTAGTTTATGTTCGTGAACGGGTGGAATCCGGCCTAAGGGACGGTAGGGCCTCACTTACCCCCTATTATATTGGGACCTAAACATAACTGGCAAATCGTGGGTGTTTTATACACCTCTGCCTACCCCTTCGGGGTTACAGGCGTGAAGGTATGTTATGTTATGTAATTATAATCGTTGCAGATATGGGTTACGATGGTTGTTAAAAGTAGTAATTAGGTACATAGACCCGAGACGGCGTGCGGTTTTAGTCGGTTCAAGCCCGACATAACCGCCCCCGCTTGCACGCGGGGGGGTATCCGAAGGGATTTCCGCACGATAAAAAAAAAAAAAAAAGGTAGAGTTTCACCATATTGTAACAAAATAGGCATGCAATTTTCATAGTCAACTTCGTCTTGCCCTATCATTTACGTGCCTACAACCTATATTAGTTTTTGATAATCGTGCAAAAATTTTACTACATTTTCTTTCATATTGATAGAAATCATAACTTATTTTTTCACATTTAATTAGGCATAGGTACGCAATATTCAATGACATCAAGAAAAATCTGAATTATTATTGAAGGATTTACTATGCTGGTCTAGTGGTACACTTACAAGGACATCATGCAAAACTGTAAATATTTAAGTATTCTACAGCCAAATTTTCCTTCACCTACAAAGGACTATTTGAAACTATCTATTTAAATGCCTTGTATTCGAACTTGAATCTCCAAGGTAGAAGTCGTTATAGACAGTTGACAGTTTCGATACTTGCAAATGAATTTTAGGGATTTTCTTTAGAAAAGCCCTATTGCTATCGAGTTGTCGACGTCGTCGTCGACGTCGTCGACGTCGTCGACGTCGTCGTTGCCAATTTTCTGTCACGGTTTTGGGTATGAAGGAGATGAGCTATCGAGTTGCTGTTTTCGGTCATAGATTCGTGCTGGGGTGAACCATGGGGGGTCATAACTAGACCTCCTATGAAGATTTTTTTTTTAAATTCGACGGTAGTCAAGAAACCAATAGGTAGATCGATTTCATCGAAATCTACCTAAAATAACATATCTCCTTCGCCAGGTCACAGACTGACTATTTTTCAAGTTTCATGATGTTCAGAGATTCAGTTGTGGGATTATCAACAATCCTTCAGACATCCAGTTGGAGTTATTTTCATATATAAGATACTTATAAATATAACATGAAATGTTCATCGGCAATCGCAAAAAATTGCAATAAAAAATTGTATTCGGCTGAGCTCGTCTCAGGAATTCAACTTGTTTTCCTTTTAACTGCATCTAGAATTGAAACTGTTTCTCAGCGAACTATAGCCTGATCTTTTTACACATTTACATCTCATAAAGCCGGAGTCTATTTCTGAAATAGAAAGGGAGCACCTTTGGGAATAATACAAAAGATTGTTACCAAATACGTTTTAGTACTAAAGCCTTTGAAAGGCTGTAGTTATTTTCGCTTCAAAGAGCATCCTACACCTTCCTTTGTAGACTAGATAAAAATAAACACTTATTATGTATATAGTTGACCTGTACTAGCTTTGGAAAGGAATATTTCGTATAAAAAAATCTATAACCCAATTGCATCACCACTTACCGGGTCCAATAATATGTATAACCACTCTCCTTTTTCATCCGAGCCCTAATTCAGGTTACATCGAAAACTTGTGCTATAGAATTCGAGGTTTTACTTTTCATTATATAGCGATAGCCCAGTGGTGTACGTAGCGTACTGCCGAGACGAGGTCTCGCCTACGATCCCCAGTCGCCGCGGGCACACACATCTGACTTTTCGTAGTTATGTGTAGATGGCAATAGGCTCGCCCCCTATTATATTGGGACCTAAACACCTAGGCGAATCGTGGGTGTGTAATACACCTCTCCCTCCCTTTTCGGGGATACAGGCGTGAAGGTATGTAATGTTATGTAATTATAATCGTTGCAGATATGGGTTACGATGGTTGTTAAAAGTAGTAATTAGGTACAATTTCACCATATTGTCGGGGTGCGAGGGATATGCTCTATGGGCAACCTTACACCCCGGCGTCTGTAGACCCGAGACGGCGTGCGGTTTTAGTCGGTTCAAGCCCGACATAACCGCCCCCGCTGGCACGCGGGGGGGTATCCGAAGGGATTTCCGCACGATAAAAAAAAAAAAAAGTACAATTTCACCATATTGTACCAAAATAGGCATGCAATTTTCATTTTCATTATTTCATTATATGGATTATTGGTTTTCCTTACTTTAGCGCCTGTCTACTGACTAAAACCCCGAGAAGAATGCCTGGGCCAGAGCGTCGTTCGTCAATCGGTAGGTATTTGCAAGTGAGGTTTGCTAAGCCTGAAGACCTTACTTGAATCCCATATATACAATTTTTGGACACCAGCAATTAAGACTACGCTAACTAACAAATATCAATTTTTCACCTGAGCGTTTTAATTAAATAAACTTATAATTAAATAAAGATCATGTATTGAAACTTTTTATGGAGTTAGTTATTTTAGGGCTGCATAAAATGTCATAATAAGCTAAATTATGCCAACTATTAAAATTAGTATACTATAATTATGTAATGTTAATCTAATTTGACCATATATTGACATACTTAAGTACATTCTTAGGAAGAGAAGAAAGGAAGCTTAAGAGCTGCCAGGTCACTTAACGTAGTGCCAACTAAAATCTAAATATTCAGTGCACTTTCTGGAACACTTTAAGCGGCTAAGTCAAATATTATTTGCAAACGTGTTGACTATAAGCAAACTATATATAAATAGACTTGTAATGCCTCTAACCACAGTTAGCTAAATATAGATCGGGTGATCGCGTAAAGTAGGTGTAGTTAGCGTTCGAAATTACTTCATTTTTTTGGATTTTTACACGAAATTTTCAGTACATCATAAAACACCACGACAAACTATCTGGCACTAAGAACAACAGATGACTAAATTTCAAGTTAGCGTAGTGTTGGTTGCTGGTGTCGATGTCTTAAAATGTAGTGATCTCTTAAAACTTCAAGTCAATATCATCGACAACTTTTCAAGTTTTGCGATCTTGAACATACGCAGGTTGTGTATTTATAACACACTAGCGGACCGAGTTCCGGCTTCACCTGGGAATAAATTCGTTAAAAATCCTATAAGTCGATTTTAGCTTCACCTATCGGCACGAAAAATAAATAAAAACCAACTTTGATCACCAATTTTGAGCTCAATCGATACAGAACTTTTTTGATTTTTTGAAGCGTACACAAACCAACTAAACATTTTTATTAAGCGTAGCGAGCCGAAGGCGAGCGAAGCGTCTTTGGTTTCAAAGTTGCATTTCAAACAAATGATACTCCTCCGAGACCGTTTGAGCGATCTCGACCAAATTTGCCACGGTGATCAAGTAGACATTACTGAGTGTCGTAAGGGGAGTGTCGAATGTCCAGATCGGTCTTACCATTGAGGAATAATCACCGAAAAACCAAATCAATGGAAAAAGTCGACCGGTCACGTTGACCTATTGTTGGATAGGCAAATCTCGCTACGCTTAAGTTTGGGTTGATTGCGAAGCTGGTCACCGTCCAAGTATTTATTTAGAAGATAATAAACGAGACTTAAATAGAAAAGATAAACGGTTATTATATATGTATGTAACAAAATCGATTAACTTTCAAAACTCAATTTTGTTTAAATCAAAACTTCAAAAGTGTCGTACCGAAATCCGTTTTAATTACGAACCGCGACTGTCAAACATCAGAAGCGGCACCAACGGAAGAGCTCGGAAAATTTCAATATTTACGCGACGTGACGTCACAAAGGGAAATATTCACTAGATGAGGATGTTTATGAATTGTTCGGTTAGCCGTTACTGTAAGGCTGGTAGGGGCCGTAAATTAGAACATTTTCTAAACTAATATGACGATAATACGATCTTTGTGATGTCGTGGGTTCGATTCCCGCTCAGTGTAAATATTTGTATGCATCATTTACGTAATAATATACTGGCTATTACCTCGATAAAATGCATGAATATGTATATTTTGCATTGGTCTGGGTGTTTCTATGTACAACATACGGCGGCGGTGTTTCGATCTATATACACGACAGCATAACATATGACGTAATAGAAACCTTATGCGAGGATGGCAACCACTATCTCTGGATTAATATAGATAAGCTGTCTTTAAATATAGGGGCGATCTACAAACCTGGAGTGAGCAACATAAATAACTTCTTGGAAACTTATTCCTCGCAATTAGAACAAAGGAAAAGATCACTTGTGATGGGTGACTTTAATTTTAACCTCCTAAAAGTAGACACTGATGTTACAAAATACCTGAATGAAATGAAAGGAACCAGATATGAAATAATAAATAAAGTCCATGAAAATTACAGCACTTGTAAAACCAGCACTACTAATTCTATACTGGACCATGTATGCACAAATATAAGCAACCACTCATTCAGTCTCTCTATAATTGAATCAGGCCTATCCGACCACAAGCAAATATCTCTGGAGATAGGCAGATAGATTTGGCACCACGAAGCAATAAAAGATCACAATACAAGGCCCTCGATTGTATAAAACTTTATAATAGCGTTTCAAAAGCAGACTACGAAAATGAAGAAAACGACTATTATTACCTGGAAAGAATTATTTCGGAACATATAGACAACAGTAAAATAGACAAGACAAAATTTGTAAATCCCCCACAAAAAGACTAGATAAATAGAGAAATTCTAGACGCAATAAATTTACGCAACAACTTCTGGCAGCAAACTAAATCTCACCCAGATAATGAAGATATTCGAAAAAACTTATGAATGAAAAATGAATGTGGGAGGTAATCAATAACTTAGCATTAAACAAAATTAAAGAAAGCTGTGCTCCTCCAAACCTAATGTCGAATATGGGACTCATCTCCGAAGGTAACCAAATATGTGACCTATTTAATTCTTACTTCTCATCAATAGGCGCGGATTTAGCCAATAAAATACCCAAATCATATCATGACGACACCAACATTATCTTTATGTACGAACCTAGCTACACACATAACATAACACTAAATGAGTTTACACCATGCACCACACACGAAATATCAAAAATTATCTACGACCTTGACTGCAACACTAGCACTGGTTTAGACGGCATAAGTACCAAAGCAATTAAATGCCTCAAAAGTTTAATTACTGAAAGTGTCACCAAATGTATTAATTTATGTTTGAGACGCGGTACTATTCCCGACAGTCTCAAGACTGCTAGGGTGACTCCTATTTTCAAATCCGGGAGTAGAACTGACCCCAGTAACTACAGACCGGTGTCTGTCTTACCCATTATGTCAAAGATATTTGAACGAGTTTTATATTGCCGACTAAACAAATACCTAATTGAAAATATTTTCGCAACAATAGGGCTTTCGCCCCAAATCAAGCACCCTTACAGCTGCAGTAGACTTAATTACAAAAATAGAAACTCAAATTGATGAAAAAAACATCGCAGTAGGTATATTTATTGATCTAAAAAAAGCATTTGACACAGTGAGTCATCCCAAAGTAATAAAAAAATTAAATAACATAGGTGTCACAGGCACGGCCCTTGACATGTTCAAGTCATATTTAAAAAACAGAACACAAGTAGTTAAAATAGATAACTTCAATAGCTCCATCAAAACAGTACCTTTCGGCTGTCCTCAAGGTTCAATACTAAGTCCATTGCTGTTTCTGATCTATATCAACAATATTAACAAAATAGGACTAAAAGGACACCTAACATTATACGCGGATGACACATGCCTCTTCTACTTCGATAATTCCATAAAAATCATTATAACGGTAGCTCAAAAAGACCTTGACATACTTAATAAATAGCTGAAATAAAATTTACTAACAATAAACACAGCAAAGACGTCATATATGGTACTTGCCGCTAAAAATAAACCAGTAGGGGAATTCTTACCACTTACTATAAATAATGATATTATTAAACGTTCCGACCACGAGAAATACCTAGGACTATGGATAGACGACACACTTACCTGGAAATTGCATATCGATCACGTTAAAACAAAATTGTTATCATTATTAGGAGCCTTACGCAAAGTCAACAACTGTATTCCAAAAAAAGTAGTCGCATTTAGAATATTTAATCGAAATATGGGGATCAGCCGCTAAAACCAACTTAAGTCCATTACAAAGAACCCAGAATAAAATAATCAAAACACTTTTCCATTACCATTATCACACACAAACAAACACATTATATAATAAAACCAAATTGTTAAATCTGTCGCAACTATACACATATAACACCTGTTTACTAATAAAAAATATCACCACAAATTCTATACAATGGAATATACAGTTAGATAAAAAAAATTTACCTATAATCTAAGAAACAAAAACAAACTACAACTTAAGACTCCTCGGACCAATTATGGCAACAAAACAATATTGGTTGAAGGGGCACAGCTATACAATAAATTACACCTTAAAACCTGCGAAAATATAAATTAATGTATTCAAAAGTAAACTTAAAGAATATAGACATACAGTGTGAGATGGCTCGAATCTAAATTTGTAGCGAAAAAGAATTTTTTGTTAAAGATATCCCAACTCGCCACAGACAAATGTTTTTTACCATTTTATAGTAATATTTTACTATGTATCTCATTTTAAGTGAACTGATTTTGTTCTTATGAGAAATAAAGTTCTTTAAACACAACACATATTATTATGTATTCACAATAAACAATATCTAACCGCTTGAGCGCTCATATGCACTCCTGGTATTTCTGCAACATTGCAAAAATTCTACATATATACTCACGCCTTTTTCCCTCCGGGGTAGGCAGAGACAACAGCCCGCCATTTCCTTCTGTCTAACTTCCTCATTTTTCAACCGATTCCCATGGGACCTTCACTAATGGATAGACAAGGACCTAACCTATCATCCGATCATAATTTGACCCCTACTTGACCTTCAAAAAAAAAATTTTATAGTCGCCGCAGGCGTTCCAGTACATAACCTACAACCTACAACCTACAACCTACAACCTATACCTATACACATCTAACCTTACCTAACCTGACCTACATTACCATATTGGATGGGTGTCTGCCCAGTTGACCTTTGCAACATTGTTATTTCAAGGTGTGTTAAAACGTTGTTCCTTTTAAGGTCACCGATCCCCGTCGCGGCCGGTTCGCCAATCCCAACGCCTACGATTGCACCTGCACCCCGTCAAACGGCTTTTACCTGGCGGCCACCGCGTTTTGTCGAAACCGGTCCGCCGACTGCGCGTCGACCAAGAACGATGCCAGTTGTTCGCGTTTCATCCCAGTCGTATACACCAGTCGATCACGACGCGACGCGTGCACGATTATTCGGCAATGCAATATTGCGCGTACCACATCATCACTTCAGTGAACGTAGAAGCATTTATTGCTCAAGATGAGTCAACAAGAAGTGGAAATAATGGAAGAACATCTCGAAGAGGACCAAGAGTGGAACGAGCGCTTTACACTGCCTTCCAAAGAGAAAATGAACAATCAACCTCAAGAAGCATCGCCGTCGAATACAGCGACACTACCACCCCCTCAGAGTCCAGAGAACAGAACATCACCGCCACTACCGGATACGGTATCCCCGAAGAAACGGCCGAATACTCAATGGGAGCTTTACCAGCCACCGACGAAGAAACAAGCAGTGCTCAAAGCTTTCGCGAAACGCAAACAACAACTAGAGGATCAAGGACCCATAACGACGACGACCAGCTGGTTTGCACAATGGGGAGCACAAAATATTACACCAATAGAAATGAATTGTCTCCTTGGAAAGTCATCTCTCGTCATACCGGAACGCGGCGGCTGCATTACCACATCTCCACCGCAAAAAACTGGGGGCACAACAGCAAGCTTGGAAAAACTATTAGATCAAAAGAACACAAATATTCTGCAATTGCATGTATTCGTTGCTTGCTTGAGTACATTACTGCCGGCCGTAATCGTACAACACTTAAGCAAATTCTCACAAGAAGCGATGAGAAAATTGCAGAGTGTGCCGCTCATAAGATGGGAATTACGCCTCAACAAAACAACAGTAATACTAGAGGTCCCGAAAGGAGAAATACTTTATTTCGAAGCGAAAGCCCAGAACGAGATCAAGTTCAGCGAGGAATGGATAATGATGTTATTGGATCCAGTGAAAGCCTATCTCAAATTACCGGTAATCATGTTCAACAACATAATCAGTGTCCAAACACCAACAGTGATACTGGAAGTCAATCGTACTCCTTTCTTGAACAAAGTAGACAGCACAACAGTGGACGACGTGCGCAACTTGTCCGAGAAAATCAAGAGCTTGTACTCTACATATGTCAACACAAGGCTTTTGACGAATCGAAAGCTACGAGACTCCTTTGCGGAACGCCTCAGGGGATTAGACTTCATTTTAACCGAAACTTCGATGAAAGACTTAGTGCAGCATTACGTGTCGCCAAAACACTGGTATTTTCGGAATCAACACAACAACGACTCGAAAGAGCCAAATAGTACGACTTATTGCAAGATCCAGGGACACGGGATAGCAGCACTATCGAAGCATAGACAATCTATTTCAATTACTGGATAACAACGGGATTAATTCCTATACTTTTGCGCGTTTGACAAAATTACATTTCTACGGATTAACGCACAAAAAAAAAACAACCTATTCTTCTGCGGACCTCCAAGCACGGGCAAGACAATGATAATGAAATCACTTGTATAATATGCATTTTAACGGGACAGGACTGACAGGTCCCAACATCACCTTTCAACTTCACAAGCCTCATTCATGCCAATGCATGTTTCATGGATGAGTGTAAGTTAACAGACAATCAGTTCGAACAATGGAAACTACTGGCAGCAAGACAACCAATGTCTACATACGTGAAATATAAATCACGACAAGATGTGAGTAACTGCATACTATACACGGTAAGTAATTATCCAATCGCCTCTTATTTAACAGTTACAGAGGCAATGACTGCTATCGCATTAGCACAAGAACAATTACATTTTACTTCAATCATCACACAGAACACTTCAACTTAAATACATTTATATGGGAAGCATTCTGGAATCTATATAGTAACACTGTAATCGAACAGATAGCATAAATAGTTTTGTAATCCCCAGAGGACAAAATTTATATATTTCATGTTTTGTTTATTATTTTATGAAAGTTTCAACAGCTAAGGTGATTAGTGCTTAATAAATTAGAATTTGTTAAGCCACTGTTGTCGTAACAAATTCTAATTTATTATATATATATATATTTATTATATATATATATATTATAGTCGAGACACGACATAACCACCCCCGCTGGCCAGCGGGGGGTATCCGAAGGGATTTCCGCACGTAAAAAAAAAAAAAAAAAAAAAAAAAAGCCACTGTTGTCGTTGACTGTTGATTTATTTATTTCATATGTGGGGCCCGTTAATATAATTTCACCACGTCTGATGGTAAGTTAAATATAAATCTCAGGGTTATCAAAACTAATGAATGAAATAATAAAATGAGCGTATCAGTAAGGGGTCTCAGGAAGATCTCAGGGGTCATTGCCAACCTCTCCTGATAACTGGTACACCTGCTGATTACCGGAGAACGTTCTGGCGCTGACTTTCCATTGTGAGTTGGGAGGTCAGACGGCAGTCGCTCCCGCAAAAGCCAAGATGAAAATCAAGAGAAAGGGTAGGCGCTGTGATGAGATGATGATGATTTCGTCAAATCTAAACAAGCTTAGATTGAATGATGAGCAGAGATTATAATGGATAGTTAGGTCATAAAAGTGATTTCAAAACTTACTATTCATGACGAACAGAAATTTTGTAAAATTCTCAAAGAAACGAAAATATCATTTTAAAAGTACAATCTGCATAACCTTTCTAGTAAAATTCTAAATCTTCGTCGGACTTCAAAAGTGACTTGAACTGAAAAGCCTTTAAAATCTTATGACATTAATTTTATGAATTAAACATTTTTCTAATTTATTTCATCTTTTTTTTTTTCGTTGAAAGGCCCAAGTCTCTACAAAAGACTTGGATAAGTTTGAGGACCGATTTCTTTAGGAATTCGCGCTGAAATTTGCAAAACTTTTTCCCATTTGCGGCCCATAAAATTAAGGGTCGAAAGGTCTCAGATTGGACGCTTCCAATCTTTTCAAATAAAATAAATCGTTTGTAACTTTGTCTGCTATTAAAATGTTCTTAAAACAAGTAAGTACTAACTACAGGAATTATCATTAGCGTCCATTACATTTAAGCAGCATTTTGCTTTCTTTTTTATTTCCTTTTTTTTCTCTTTTTAGGTTTCCGTAGCCAAATGGCTAAAAACGGAACCCTTATAGATTCGTCATGTCTGTCTGTCTGTCCGATCGTATGTCACCGCCACTTTTATTCGAAACTATAAGAACTATGCTGTTGAAACTTAGTAAGTACTCGTAGATGTATTCTGTGAACCGCATTAAGGTTTTCACATAAAATAGAAAAAAAGAACAATAAATTTTGGGGGTTCCCCATACTTAGAACTGAAACTCAAATTTTTTTTTCATCGTACCTATCCGTGTGAGGTATCTATAGGATATGGTATAGGATAGGTCTTCAAGAATGATATTGAGGTTCTACTATGATTCTTTTCTAAACTGAATAGTTTGCGCGAGAGAAACTTTAAAATTGGTAAAATGGGCCCCTTCTGTAACTTCTAAAATAAGAGATTGATTAAACTTAATAAAGTATATGATGTACATTACCATGTAAACCAAGCCAAGTGCGAGTTCGACTCGCACTTGGCCGATTTTTTATGAGATGGATGAATATACCCTGATAGAGTGATAATTAATTGTCCCTACAAAGTGTACCGTAGTCTTAATTATGAAGGTTTCAAGCAATTTCCTTTCCATAGTGGTAAATCATGTCTAATTTTATTTATTTTCGTTCACAGATGATGAACATGGCAGCACAAACGAGCATCAACGAAATCATATGTGAGTGATGAACAGTTTTGTTATATTACACTGTTTAAAAATCATCGACGTTCTTAAGCTTACTTCATAAATATCTGGTATAATGGATGTTGGAATGATCGAGGGGTGGTTTTTCTGTTCTGAAAGGTAAATTATATACATACACTAGCGACCCGCTCCGGCTTCGCACGGGTGCAATTATACATATAAACCTTCCTTTTCAATCACTCTATCTATTAAAAAAAACCGCATCAAAATCCGTTGCGTAGTTTTAAAGATTTAAGCATACATAGGGATATAGGAACAGAGAAAGCGACTTTGTTTTATACTATGTAGTGATACATAAAATGACGCCCCTTTCCCATTGGGGTAGGCAGAGATAACATATTTCTACTTGTTACGATCTTGCCTTTCGCTTCTTCTACTTTCATAATTGTTTTCATACATGCACGCCGTTTACGGGTACTCTTGACCTTCGGGGTGCGAGGGATATGCTTTATGGGCAACCTTACACCTCGGCGTCTGAAGACCCGAGACGGCTTTCGGTTGTAGTCAGTTCAAGGCCAATATAACCGCCCACGCTGGCCGGCGGGGGGGTATGCGAGTGGATTTCCGCACGAAAAAAAACCCTGGCCTTTCTCTAAAACGCCCTCGATCTCGATACGTACCCCTATATCGACTTATACCAGGTTGGACTTTTCGTTTTTTCGACGTTTGACGTTTCGTCAATCTTCTCATAATATAACCTTTGTGGCCTCTGTGGCGTAGCGGTAGTGCATTTGACTGCTAAGACAGGGGGTGCGGGTCCGATTCCCACTCAGTGCAAATATTTGTATGCATGAATATGTCTATTTGCATTGGTCTGGATGTTTCTATGTATAATATGTACGTAGTGCAAATAAAAATGTATATAAATATGTTTATCCGCATTCTGGAACCCATAACACAAGCTAGTTAGACTATGCTTACTTTGGGACTAGAAAGCTGTGTAGAATGTCGTAAAAAAAAAAATCTTAAACAGGTCAGGCTGACAAAGGCCCTTTAATTTTATAGAATTAAGTAACATCCAATTAACTTCTGGGTGTATAGGGTCCCGTAAGACCTGCAAGGCCATTGCCAAAGCTAATGAGAAGGGGCCATCTCGAAACCGGAGATGGCGGGGATGTCGGGGTGCGAGGGATATGCTTTATGGGCAACCTTAAACCCCGGCGTCTAAAGACCCGAGACGGCTTGCGGTTGTAGTCAGTTCAAGCCCAACATAACCGCCCCCGCTGGCCGGCAGGGGTGTATCCGAGGGGATTTCGGCACTGAAAAAAAAATGTGCTAGTACTCGTAATTTACATACAAACCATCAGTACAGCGTTAGTCCTGGTGGCATCCAAGGTTTTGACCTCGGAGCCCGGGTTCTCTTATTGGCTTAAACTGCCTACTGGGAACCTCGGTCTGTGAGACAGCGTGATGTTCTTAAACTGTATTCGATGGTATTATATTTCCAATTTGATTACTGGACTACTATATTAGATTGAAGAAATCCATATATTAATTTAATGGGCAGTGAGCCATCATCGCGTCTGCTCGCCTACTGTTTTTTCTTGATTTGGCTTATGTTGTCTTTTGTGAGAGCGACCACTGTCTGACCTACTAATCTCTAGAGGAATAGCGCCAGAGTCTCGCCTGTCAGTCTTCGGTTGGCTTCGGCCCCGCAGATCATGGGGCTCCAAAAAAACCCCAAATTATAATTCATATAAAAACTGTTACTAAATATATGTGAGAAAATGACGATGCACCATGACAGTTATATTCATAAAATAATAAATAATACATCACCACAAGACGGGTTATATATCAGCTAGCTATAGGGTAAACATTTTTTTAATTAAAACGTCAGCACTTCCCTGTAACGAGTTTCGTTGAAGGGAAAATAATAAAAAATATCGAATCTCTCGCTGCGTATGTTGAAATCGAAATAATTATTTGAGCTGGGTCTGTTTGAGTTAAACTCGTTTACTGCCGAAATGGTATCAGGTTAATTCGTACTTTAACGGTATGAAATATTTTTTATTAGAGATACCGTCAATTTGCGAGGGATATGCTCTATGGGCAACCTTGCACCCCGGCGTTTTAAGACCCGAGACGGCGTGCGGTTTTAGTCGGTTCAAGCCCGACATAACCATCCCCGCTGGCCGGCGGGGGGTATACGAAGGGATTTCCGCACGAAAAAAAAACATTATGCTTGTTAATACGTGTAATTGCGAGATCCTGGATTCGATGTCCGGAACGAGCAAAGTCTTGTTGGGTTTTCTGTTAGAAAATCTTTAAGTGTAGCTACTCCTAACAGTAGTAATTTAGCTTAGCTGGAATGTTTAACGAGAATATTAGTCATTTCGGTTAATAAAAGTACGCTTAATAATAGTACGCTTAAAAAAAACAGTACGCTTAAAAACGGAGATTAAAAATGCTCACTATACCTGAACCTAATTGATAATTTTACTTCCCATAACTCAGTGAAGTAGCTGTTAAATAAGTAAGTAAATGTTCTAGAACTTTATAGAATTATTAAGCTCCTTATATGTGACGTAATAAAAAATTCTGTGACACGTTATGACAGAATCTATTACGGGAGGCGTACGAAATAATATATATTTCTGAGTTATGTTTTTCCTTCCCACGTACTGCAACCTTGTCACACCCTTCGGTTTTTACCTCACTGGAGCTAACGGTCTCTTGTTCTTCATTCGAGCGATGCCCGGGATCTGATCATACTCCTACTTATAATTTCGTATATCTTACCTTTCAAAGTTAAAGTCAAAATTCATTTATTCTGTATACTTACAAAACGTTTAAAAAAATGAGACTTAATGTTAAGCAATGGACCACCGCCGGTTCGATACGCGGCCCTGTCCTGAGAAGACTCCGGCAAGAAACTCAGCGGGCTTTTTGTGGTCTATTTACAAATAGTTTATTATAATCTTATTACAATATTTTGTTTGAGTAGCATAGTGAGAGAGCAAACAGTTCATATCCAATCTTGTTTATCATCTAAATATTTTTGAATTTTATTAAGCGTAGCGAGCCGTAGGCGAGCGAAGCGTCTTTGGTTTCAAAGTTGCATTTCAAACAAATGATACTCCTCCGAGACCGTTTGACCGATCTCGACCAAATTTGCCACGGTGATCAAGTAGACATTACTGAGTGTCGAATGTCCAGACCGGTCTTACCATCGAGGAATAATCACCGAAAAACCTAATCAATGGAAAAAGTCGACCGGTCACGTTGACCTATTGTTGAATAGGCAAATCTCCCTACGCTTAAGTTTGGGTTGATTGCGAAGCTGGTAACCGTCCTAGTTATAGCCTTTTCGGCAAAGTTTAGTTTTAATTTGACTTTTAAATTTATGAAGAGGAAGATCCTTCATTTTATTAGGGAGCTTGTAGTAGAAGCGTATATAGTTACTCTGGAAGGAATTTCTAGTCTTGTGGAGTGGACTATCACAAACTTCAAGATTGTTTTTAGTAGTGACTCCGTCTGTAAACTCCGTCAGTTGGAAACCCTGAGAGAAAAACCTGCGTTAGAACGTCGACTGTCAATCAGCAGGTGTACAGGTTAGGTTGGCTTTCGCCCTACAGACCTTGTTTGTAGCCTCATACACTTGGAGCTAAATGAAATGGATGTGTCGGAATTGAACCGCCTAAAACTACACGTTGTTTCTTCAGAGCCTCCATTTAGCACAAGATAGTGCTAAATTGAGGACAAGAGAGGCCGACCACAAATGATTTCGATAAACTCTGTATCGCAGTGGTAGTCCGTTCGAGTGCAATGCAGAGGTCACGGGTCCGATTCCCGCTCAGTGCAAATATATATTTTTATTTTAAATTATAGGTTCTGAACACATAAATATTTTGTTTGTAACTCTTGTCTGTTTTTCTGTTTATTTGCGATGGCCGCAAAAAGTACTGAACGGATTTTGAAGCGGTTTTTTCTATTAGAACGGTCTTGGTCAGACTTAAGGTCTGCCGCATGTTTGGTTGCAATTGGTTAAGTAGAACTAGAGATATGATCAAAAAACGATAACCGACCTTAGAACGGACGTCGCCACGGACATCAGCTAGTACTATTACAAAATTTTAAATTAGTGTGTCTGTTCATTGGACATATTTAAAAAAATACTTGGATTATTTTAAACTAGCTTTTGCCCGCGGCTCCGCCCGCGTAGATGTCGGTTATCGCGACAAAACATAGCCTATGTCCTTTCCCAAGGTCTAATCTACCCCTGTACCAAATTTCAGCAAAATCGGTTCAGTTAGGTGTGATAGCGTAACAGACAGACAGACAGACAGAGTTGTTACTTTCACATTTATATATTAAGTAAGGATGATCGATTTAGAACACAAAAATATTTTTACGGAATTCTGGTCTGTGTGATTCTTTGTTTGTCTGTTTGTACGCGATGAACGAAAAAACTACTTCAATTAGAAAGGTCTTGGTCACAGTTTAAGATCTGCCATATGTTTAATTGTAATCGGTTGCGTAAACCCGGAGATATGAATAAAAAAAAGATTACCGCCTTCCGTACGAGCGCAGCCACGGGCATCAGCTAGTAGTAGTATAAAGATATATTCGCTATAATAGTGAGCGTTACAGGTGTGCCCTACCGTTCGTATCTAGTGGAATGCCACAAATTCATCACTCACAGCGACGTTGTAGGTACACCGTCTTTTTGTTAGGATATTATATTAGGTAGAAGAGAGAGAGAGAGAGAGAAATACTATTTCGAACACCTGTTTAGAGGTAGGTGTGACTGAAATATAATAGTAGGTAGGAGATCGCTCATCTATCGATACTATTGTAAAATTGTAAAAAGTTGTGGCTGTAGGTACATTGTAGATTGGGGTGTGTGTTGGGTAACCTCCTCGAGTGTCGCTCCGATTCCGATCCCGCTGCAGTCCGGGGGGAACGGAATCGGAGTGGCCGGTACACCCTGGGCGGCGGTCAATGGCTTCCCCTTCACCCCTTCATAGGGTTGGCATTGATCGTCGGCCAATACCCAACGTGGCGGGAACACATCGCTCTCCGTACTCCTCTGCTTTCAGAGGAGACAGGATGAGCGATGCTGTTAGTGGTGAGATGGCCCAGGGTCAGCCGGGGTGCGAGGGATATGCTCTATGGGTAACCTTACACCCCGGCGTCTGAAGACCCGAGACGGCGTGCGGTTTTAGTCGGTGCAAGCCCGACATAACCGCCCCCGCTGGCCGGCGGGGGGGTATCCGAAGGGATTTCCGCACGATAAAAAAAAAAAAAAAAGGTACACCGTCTTTTTGTTAGGATATTATATTAGGTAGAAGAGAGAGAGGGGTATGTGTTGGGTAACCTCCTCGAGTGTCGCTCCGATTCCGATCCCGCTGCAGTCCGGGGGGAACGGAATCGGAGCGGCCGGTACACCCTGGGCGGCGGTCAATGGCTTCCCCTTCACCCCTTCATAGGGTTGGCATTGATCGTCGGCCAATACCCAACGTGGCGGGAACACATCGCTCTCCGTACTCCTCTGCTTTCAGAGGAGACAGGATGAGAGATGCTGTTAGTGGTGAGATGGCCTAGGGTCAGCCGGGGTGCGAGGGATATGCTCTATGGGGACCCGAGAAGGCGTGCGGTTTTAGTCGGTGCAAGCCCGACATAGCCGCCCCCGCTGGCCGGCGGGGGGGTATCCGAAGGGATTTCCGCACGATAAAAAAAAAAAAAAAAAGGTAGAAGAGAGAGAGAGAGAGAAATACTATTTCGAACACCTGTTTAGAGGTAGGTGTGACTGAAATATAATAGTAGGTAGGAGATCGCTCATCTATAGATACTATTGTAAAATTGTAAAAAAGTTGTGGCTGTAGGTATATTGTAGATTCCAGCTCCGCCAGGCCATCGTGGTGGAGTGGCAGGAACGACTTGGGCGACCAAGCGCAGGGCACGCCGCAATAGCGGCGGTAAGGCCCATCATGGAGGATTGGCTGGAGAGGCGACACGGAAGCCTCTCCTACCGACTGACGCAGGTGATCTCCGGGAAGGGGTGCTTCGGGGACCACCTGCATCGGATCAGGAAGGAGCCAACGCCTGAGTGTCATCACTGCGACGCGAGCGAGGACTCAGGGCTGCACACGCTGGCGGACTGCCCGGCGTGGGAGGCGCCGAGGCGTGACCTCGTGGCAGCCATCGGGGTGGGAGTCCTCTCGCTCGGCAGCATGATTGCGGCAATGATGCGGAGCGCGAGCTCGTGGGCCGCCGCCGCCTCCTTCTGCGAGCATGTAATGCTCGCGAAGGAGGTGGCGGAGCGCGCCCGGGAGAGACTTAGAACTCTCCCGGTCCGCCGAACCCGCAACTTGCTCGCCGCGCGTCGCAGGCGACTCAGGCGCCGGAGGTCGCTTAACGACCTCCGTCCTCCATGAGCGCAGGCCTGGGGGTGGCGGGTGAGGCCACCTGTCACCCCAGCAGAAGCAGGCCGGGACGGTGGGGCGGCTAGCGCCCCTCCCCCAAACCGGAGCAAGACGGGGACACCGTGGTTCCCAAACCCGAGGGGGCCATCTCGAAACCGGAGATAGCGCAGGGTCAGTCGGGGTGCGAGCGATATGCTCTATGGGCAACCTTACACCCCGGCGTCTGTAGACCCGAGACGGCGTGCGGTTTTAGTCGGTTCAAGCCCGACATAACCGCCCCCGCTGGCACGCGGGGGGATTTCCGCACGATAAAAAAAAAAAAAGGTACATTGTAGATTCGGGTTGCGAGGGATGGGTCCATATTGGCTCACCTAAAGTTCTTTACCCGAAATTGGTCTTCCTAATGATTTCTAATCCGAATGATCACTCGTCCTAAAAATTTTCATCCTAAAGTTTTCATTCATACTATTAGTAGTGCTACCAGCGATGTTCATAACACTAATGTTTCCGAAAATTGTAATTTAAACATTATAATTATATGCAAATATATTAAAACTCCTACTGTTTTTTATCATAACGCTTTTATCCCTAAACATAATTACTATAATATTGTCACTAATACTCGTAAAGAAATATTTACCGAGTAATTGGCACTTTGCCGGCCGCTGCCGCGGCACGCTCGCTCCGCTCGCTCGGCTCGTGCGTTGTGGTCACATTTCTAACCTAACCTAAACCAATGACTATAAATAGTACCGTGGTATAAGGTGGGTAAAGTGCTACTTGTACCATGGTACTATTATTCTTAAATGTTATACATGTTATGTGAAAATAACTAAATAACTAAAACTGGAAAAGTAACGCAAAATTAATGTATATAATACGGATTATTATGAATAAAAAGAAATCTAAACAAAAAAGATATGACTTTGAGTAATAGTGTAAAAGATGGTTATGTTGAAAAATTATAGGAAAACTAATAAAAGTATAATACTTAGATGTTTATTGCTACTAACATTATGAAGTTGAATGTTTCGAAATTATGAACATTAGAGACAGAGTAGTTAGGAATTGTGAATGTTAGTATGAAAAATGTTAGGAAGAACATTTTCGGAGTTCCAATTATCGGAGTTGAAAATTTAGGTGAACTTTGGCGCACCCGCGAGGGATATACTCTATGGGCAACCTTACACCCCGGCGTTTTAAGACCCGAGGTGGCGTGCGGTTTTAGTCGGTTCAATCCTGACGCCGCCCCTGCTGGCCGGCGGGGGGATATTCGAAGGAATTGCCGCACAAAAAAAGGTACATTTTAGATATTCAAAAAATCATAATTGGGTTATGCTAAATGAACGATTCTAAAAACATGTTTTTTTTGAATTCTTGTCTATTTATCTATTTGTCTGTTGGTCTGTTTGTTCGCAATGGATGCAAAAACTACAGTACGGATTTTGTTGCGGATTTTTCTATTAGAAATGCCTTGATCAGACTTAAAATCTGCCGTATGTTTGGTTGCAATTGGTTAAGTAGAACTAGAGATATGATCAAAAAACGATAACCGACCGCTGCGCGAGCGAAGCTGCGGGCATCAGCTAGTTCTTAATACGTAAGTATTTACAAAAAATATGTTTGACCAAATTCTACAACCCATAACACAAGCTAGTTAAACCGTGCTTACTTTGGGTCTAGAGAGCGCTGTGTAGAATGTCGTAAAATATTATTATTATTTGCTACTAATACACTCAAATACCAGTAAACCTTGATAGGTTGAAAGGGCTACTTTAATGGTGCCCACACAACTTCTTGGGTATGTATGGCACCCAGCAAGATCGGCAGGCCAACCTATTAATATGACTAGCTTTTCAAGCTTAAAATAAGAGCAGGGGCAGTTCAAAGGTGTACGGTGGGGGATTTCAACCATCCAAACTGTCTTTCTACTTAGAAAGCATCTTCAAATGGTGTGTACTGTGTGTTGTGTGCATTATGTGTTGTGTGTATTATGTGTTGTGTGTGCAAGGAACATAACTATCGCTCTCGTAATAGCCACATTTAATCTTGGAAAGGATGAATAGAGGAGTCAATCCCGGACTCCGAAGTAAAAGCTTTGGATGCAACCAGGACTAACGCTATGATGATGTTAAGTTGTTTTTGAGAGAATTACACACATACCTTTTTTTTTTTTTCGAGCTGAAATCCCTTCGGATACCCCCCGCCGGCTAGCGGGGGCGGTTATGTCGGGCTTGAACCGACCAAAACCGCACGCCGTCTCGGGTCTACAGACGCCGGGGTGTAAGGTGGCCCATAGAGCATATCCCTCGCACCCCGACTGACCCTGGGCCATCTCCGGTTTCGAGATGGCCCCCTCGGGTTTGGGAACCACGGTGTCCCCGTCTTGCCCCGGTTTGGGGAAGGGGCGCTAGTCGCCCCACCGTCCCGGCCTGCTTCTGCTGGGGTGACAGGCGACCTTACCTGCCACCCCCAGGCCTGCGCTCATGGAGGACGGAGGTCGTTAAGCGACCTCCGGCGCCTGAGTCGCCTGCGACGCGCGGCGAGCAAGTTGCGGGCTCGGCGGGCCAGGAGAGTTCTAAATCTCTCCCGGGCTTGCTCCGCCATCTCCTTCGCGAGCATTACATGCTCGCAGAAGGAGGAATTACACTCATACCTAAATTTTTTTTAAAGAGCATTTTTAACCGAAATTACTAGACTTCCCCTTCAAGCTAAGCTAAAGTGCTTTTGTTAGAAATGGGTTTACGTCGGTAGTTTAATGGCCAGGATTCGAATCCAACCTTTCAATCACAAGGCCGACTCCTTGACCACTAGCTAAGGTATATATTTTTTATTTTTTTTATACCACTAAGGTGGCAGACAAGCACACGGCCCACCTGATGGGAAGCGGTTACCGCGGCCTATGGACGTGTGCAACACCAGTGGCGTCACACTCGCGCTGCCGACCCTGTAAAGGAAAGGGGATGGGAAATAAGTTTGGGGGGGGGGGGATGGGAAAGGAGTTTGGGCTCCGGCACTCTCACTCACCAAACGGAACGCAACAGTTCAAATACTGTTACTTGGCGTCGATATTCTGTGAGAGGGTGGTGCTCTCCCGGTCGAGTCGGCCCATTCATACTACGGCCAAAATGACTGTTGCTTGACTCTACCACTTCTAATTATATCTTATTTGATTATGAACGAACACTTGTAAGCTGGGGTTCACGACAATTGGTCGACAGACAATTGATCGACATCGACACATTTTTGGTCGACATGAGATTAGGTCGACAATGACAATTAACTAACAAGTCAATTGGTCGACATATTATTGATCGAAAAATAGTAGTTCACTTTACTATATCAATTCTTAAACTCGTTGATGTGGTTTTGGTTAGGTAAGTAAATTAGTTACCTGTAGATAGTTTTCTTTTATATCTTAGTTATTAGTTAATGATATCGACGAAGGCCCGCGAACGGGGCTCCTATCACTACGCGCATTATCACAAGTGAGACGCAATTCACACGAAGATTACACGAAGATTCTAACCTATATCTATCCGTGTCGGGGCGCGCGATGTCCACGAGTTGTCGACTAGTAATCGTTGTCGTTCAATTGTATGTTGACTAATTATCCCTGTCACTCAATGGGGTTTTCGACCAATTGTTTGTCGATGAATTGTCATGTCGACTAATTGACGTTCGATGAAATGTCTAGGTCCGTCAAGATGATATCTAGTGACAAAAATGTAGTTGTCCAAGATTTACATAGTAATATGTTATATGTAAGTTGAATCAAGCTCGATAGATGGCGTTGTAGCACAAATTTAAATCGCGCTATGGTTTTGTTACAACAGCCACCGAGTACATACCGAGTCTAAATTTATGTATGACGATGAGAAAAGCACTAGCGGGTCATTGGTACTAATAATTAGCAAGTGAATTAAATTAACAGTGGTTTAATATCATCAATCTAGTGTTTTATTGAATCACTCACAGGCGCCTTTTCCATTCCGATCGGAACCCTATCTATGGTCCTATTCGAGCCGGAATGTTGAGATTTTTTAGGCGTATTTTTTGGTAGTTACCTAGGGGAATAGGTACTACCCAACTCCTTGCCTACGCGATACGAACAAAGCACTTCGTATAGTGCACAAGAAGCGCCGCAAGGTGGCGCTAGTGATATTGTCCCTAAGAAGTTGTGTCGACTGAAGAGACAACCTAAGGTCGTGCAGAGGAGGAGTAATCGTCGGTGCCGAGTCGGAATTCAAAGCAGCCTGTGACCACCACCAGAGGGCGCTGTAGGTTAAGTGAACAGCAGTTGCAGCGTATAATACGGTTTGTGATACTGAGTGCTAGAAAAAACGTGAGTACATATTGAACCTTATTTCTTAGAAGATTTAAACGTGAAAAATTAGTTTGCAAGATTATATCTATAGTGAAGATTTAGTGCAGTTTGAACTTTATTGTTTAGAATAAGTAAACTTAGTGTAATTATAAGTGGTGTTAGGACTTGTATTAGTTTTAACCAAAAGTCTGTTGACACGAGGAATCCATGCCGGATTTTAGAGCGATATAGGTTAAAAGTTGAAACACTTAGAAAATTTATGCAATATTTGGACTTAGCCTATTACAGTTCTAAACACTTAGAAAATTTTACAAGTGTTTAGACTTTACTAATTAACTTTGTAATACTTTGAAGTTTATTCAACAGTTGATATAATATTAAACTTTTTACAACTGAATTTTAAAACTTCCTAAAATTATTCAATTTAACTAATACAAAATGGAGGCTGTTGAAGGTTATTTAAGATTACAAGATGATATTATGGAAAAGATGAATAAAGCCAAATCTAATCATAAAAAAAGTCCCAAACAGCGAATTACTATTTCATATTTACAAACTAAGTTAGAAACGTTAAATGAACAATTTGAAACATTTAATTCTAATCATAATCACATTATAAAAAGTGTAACTAAGGCAGATCTGCAAGGTTCTGATTATTATAAGAAAAATAAGTATGATGTTGCCGAAGAACTTTATATAGATTTTAAATGTGTGTTAAAGGATTCGTTAACGGAAATTCAAAGTACTTCAACTAGTTCAAATGTAAACGATAGTCCTAATTGCCAAGAAGCAAAGACAGTAAGTAAAGTAAAGTTACCAGAAATAAAAATTCCTTCGTTTTCTGGGAATTATGCTGACTGGAGTACTTTTAAAGATTTGTTCATAGGTTTAGTTCATGAAAACACTAATATAGATAACGCACAAAAATTCTATTATTTGAAAGGGCACGTAACCGGGGAAGCAGAACAATTAGTCAGAAATATAAAAGTGACATCTGATAATTATAAAATTGCATGGGAAAAGTTGAATGGCACTTATAACAACAAAAGGTTTTTGGTAAATAATATATTAAAACGCCTATTAAATCAAAAGTCTTTATTAAATGAATCTGCAATTGAAATTAAATTATTGTTAAACACAACCACAGAATGTTTAGATTCGATTAAAAACTTAGGTGTAAACATTGCGTCATGGGATATTCTGATTATTTACATAATTAGTCAAAGATTAGATAAAGAAACCCGGAAGGCGTGGGAGTTAAAGGTGTCGGCAGCGAGTAATGAAGAACTTCCCACTTTTACTGCATTTGCAGAATATCTTAGAAGTCGCTTCCGAGGGCTTGAAAGTTTAGAAAGTACACCTGAGGGGCGTAAAAAGGACAGAATTCCCAAGGCAACGCAATCTTTTCACATAGTTAAAAATAAACCAATTACCACTTGTGCATTTTGTTCTGCTGAACATAAAATATATAATTGTAAGAAATTCAGTAAACTGACGGTCAATAATCGCCGTAATTTCATTCAGGAAAACAATTTATGTTTTGTCTGTCTAAAAAGTAACCATTCTGCCAAAGAGTGTAAAAATACCATAAGGTGCAAGGTATGTAGACGCCGCCATCACTCTTTATTACATCCAGAAGAAGTTTACGGGTCAACTAGTGAGGAGAGTAGCGCTTCTCACGCGGAAGCTGTTTCAGCTAATATAGTAAAAGAATCTGTCTCACCGGCGATGGAATCCAGTGAGACTATGGTCACACATCTTTCGACCGGGAATAGGCGCAAAATAGTTTTGCTTACTACTGCTTTGGTAAAAGCAAAGTCGAAAGATGGGACATATAGGATGGTCAGAGCTCTGCTTGATCAGGGGTCGCAAGGATCCTTTATTACCGAATCCATGGTTCAGTATTTAGGTTTAAATAAAGTTGCGACCAATAACACTATTCTAGGTGTTGGGGGTGACACATGTGTCACATCAAGATACACAGTCACAATAAATGTGAGGTCAAGGAAAAATCCGAGCCATCAACTTACCGTTACTGCCTACGTACTCAAATCGGTAACAACTCTTCTCCCAGTTACTAAAGTAGCTAAGGTAGAATGGGTTGACTTGACCGAAGATGACTTAGCTGACCCAGAGTACTACAGGCCTAACAAAATTGATATTTTGTTGGGTGCTGAGGTGTACAGTCAGATCATCCACGCAGGCATTAAACGCAATGTTAACGGAACCCTGTTAGCACAAGAAACCGATTTGGGGTGGATTTTATCGGGTGTGTCGGCTATAGATCCTTCGCCCGCGGTTTCTTCACACAATATAACGGTCATGCATTCTTGTCTACAAACAGACGACTTGTTACGGAGGTTCTGGGAGCTTGAAAAGGAACCATCTGAATCAAAAAGTCTGCTCACAGAGGATGAAATTAAGTGTGAAGAATTATTCTCTACAACTACAGTACGCAACAATCACGGTCGATATGTTGTTCGGTTGCCGCTTCGTGATAGAGGCATGCTTGATCGGTTTGGTGAGTCTAAGTGTATAGCTGAAAAAAGATTCAAGGGGTTAGAAATAAAATTAAATAAAAATCATAAATTAAAACTAGACTATGGGAAAGTTATTAATGAATATTTAACGTTAAATCATATGGTAGAGGTAAATAACAATGAAAGTGATTCCGTCCAAAACTCAGCTATATACTTACCTCATCACGCCGTAGTAAGGGAGGATAAAGCAACCACCAAGGTGCGAGTAGTGTTCGATGCGTCCTGTAAAGGAAAAAATGGCTTATCATTAAATGATATGTTATTGGTTGGGCCAAAGTTGCAGGCGGATCTCCGTCACATAATAATGCGTTGGAGAATGAATAATATATGTCTGGTTGCTGACATTGAAAAAATGTATCGGCAGGTGTTAGTTGACCGGAGAGATTCGATACTCCAGCGCATACTGTGGAGAAATAACTCAAACGAAGAATTAAAAGAATATGAACTTACCACTGTTACTTTTGGGACAGCTTCGGCTCCCTATTTGGCAGTTCGGTCTCTTCATCAGGTAGCTAACGATGAATGTCAGAATGATCCATTGGTAGCGGCAAGCATTCTGAATGATTTTTATATGGACGATTACATGTCTGGAGCTGAAAATACAAATCTAGCTTATGAACTTTATCAGAAAATTAATACAACCCTTTTAAAGGGGGGATTTAAGTTAAATAAATGGAATAGTAATAGTTACGAGCTATTAGATAAAATAAATAAAGGTACAAAGGTTAAGGACGAGGAACTAAAATTAAATGGAGATAATATAACTAAAATTCTCGGACTTACCTGGGATGCTCGTAGCGACGTTTTCAAATATTTTGTAGAGCTGCCTCTCCCCGCTGCACCTGTAACTAAAAGAAAAATTATATCCGATATTTCTAGACTTTTCGACCCATTGGGCTGGCTAGCACCTAGCATAATTATAGCAAAAGTCTTGATACAAAAACTGTGGTTAGCTGGTGTAAGCTGGGATGAAGAAGTGCCAAGCAATTTGTGCAAAGAATGGATGAACTATCGTAAGAACTTACCTTTGCTAGTAAATGTTAAAATCCCAAGATGGTACAATACGAACTCCAAAAACAGTATACAACTGCATGGGTTCTCTGACGCTTCGAAAATAGCCTATGCCGCTGTGGTCTATGTTAGGGTTGTAGATATGCAGGGTAACATACATGTGGCATTAGTTACCTCAAAAACGAAGGTATCGCCCATAAAGCAGGTATCAATACCCAGATTGGAGTTGTGTGGAGCCGTACTGTTAGCCAAATTAATGTTAGAAGTAGCCAAGGTTCTGAAGATAGAAACAGATAATTTACGTGCTTGGACTGACTCCGAAGTGGTACTATCTTGGCTTAACAGCCACCCCAGTCGTTGGAAGACCTTTGTCGCCAATCGCGTAGCGGACATATTAAACACTCTGGATACCCAATTTTGGTCACACGTTCCATCAAAGCAAAATCCAGCCGATTGCGCCTCACGAGGGGTGGCTCCAGAAGAATTGTGTGAAACGTCCATATGGTTTAATGGGCCGGAGTTCTTACGCGCACCGGTGATTAATTATAAAAAACCAAAGCATTTGGAAACTCAATTGGAAGCTGTAAAAGTTCACACTGGCATCCTCGACAATTCGTTTTGGAACCGATTTTCATCGCTTCAGAAATTGTTGCGCATAATAGCATATTGTAGAAGGTTTTTAAAATATAAAAGGTCTCAAGTCATTAAAGATAGTAACAAGGAATGCACTTTATCAACGATAGAACTTACTGACGCGATGAAGATCTGTATTAAGAGGTGTCAAGAAGAATATTTTACAGATGAGATCAATGAATTGGAAACGTCCGGGTCTAAATTAAATAATAGGGGTAGGTTTAAATCATTAAATTTATTTTTAGACTCTGAGAGAGTAGTACGTGTAGGGGGGCGCCTGGAAATGGCACAGTTGAAGTATGACCGCAAGCATCCAATTCTAATTCCGAAATATTCTTTTTTAACTAAATTATTAATAACAGCTGCACATTTCAAAACTATGCACGGGGGACCTCAAGCTATGATCACATACTTGAAGTCCAGATACTGGGTTGTGGGAATTAAATCTCTTGTTAAGGAATATTATAGAAAATGCGTGGTATGCATCAGATATTCCCACAAAACCAGAAATCAATTAATGGGCCAACTTCCCTCTCCACGTGTGACGCCTAATAAGGCTTTTTTCAACAGTGGAGTGGATTATGCTGGTCCAATTAATATTAGGATGTCACCCGGTCGCGGAAATAAGGCATATAAAGGCTATATAGCTTTATTCATTTGTATGTCGACGCGAGCCATTCATTTGGAGGCGGTCAGTGACATGACGTCAAAGGGCTTTTTGGCTGCGTTTAAAAGATTCGTGGCCCGACGTGGTCACTGCGCTCGCCTCTATAGCGATAATGGCACCAATTTTGTTGGAGCTGCCCGAGAACTAGCCGAGCTGTTCGACGAAGAAAGGTCAAGCTTTATACCTGAATTATCCAAGTGTCTTGCTAATAATGGCACGCAGTGGACGTTTATTACACCTCACGCACCTAATCAAGGAGGTTTATGGGAATCAGGTATAAAGTCTACGAAACATCACCTTAAACGGGTGGTCGGGAACGCAACGTTGACTTTTGAGGAGCTGTCAACGGTTTTAGCTCAAATTGAGGCTTGTCTCAACTCGAGGCCTCTCTCTTATTGTGAGGATCAGCGAGAGCTAGAAGTATTGACTCCAGGCCACTTTTTGGTTGGGGAACCATTAGTTATAGTGCCTGATACAAACTATGAAGAGTCGAACATATCCACTCTTCGACGTTGGCAAGTCACTCAAAAAATGACACAAGAGTTCTGGCGACGTTGGTCGCAGGATTATCTGAATCAGTTCCTGCAACGGCGAAAATGGACTTACCTGACTCCGGAACCTGCTCTCGGTGATGACGTCTTAATTAAGGAGGACGATTTACCTCCAGGCAGATGGTTGCTTGGACAGGTAGAATGTAAACATCCCGGGCCTGACGGTATCACACGCGTGGTTAGTCTTAGAACCAAGACTTCCACTATAAAGAGACCTGTCTCTAAAATATGTGTTCTACCAGTAGCACATTAGCTGAAGTGTTTGTTGGTTTTTATAGTGGTTTTCAGGTTACTAAATTTCTTATATTTTAGCCATAAATTAAATGGTGTAAACTGGCTAAGTAGTATTTATATTGTATTGTAGTAATAATACATGTTAGTAATTAAGGCAAGATATTTCATTTTCATTATATTTATTGCGTACGATTGTGTTGTACGCAAAATAGTTGTGGTCATTAACCTTTCACCAAGGGCTATAATTAAGGACATTTTGCAGCTTGTCCTTGGCGGGCGGTATGTCCAAGATTTACATAGTAATATGTTATATGTAAGTTGAATCAAGCTCGATAGATGGCGTTGTAGCACAAATTTAAATCGCGCTATGGTTTTGTTACAACAGCCACTATATATACCGAGTCTAAATTTATGTATGACGATGAGAAAAGCACTAGCGGGTCATTGGTACTAATAATTAGCAAGTGAATTAAATTAACAGTGGTTTAATATCATCAATCTAGTGTTTTATTGAATCACTCACAGGCGCCTTTTCCATTCCGATCGGAACCCTATCTAGTAGTAGTCTCTTTACTTTTTTAACTGTCCGTCACTTTTTTGAACAATGAATGATCCAATCATAGCCCGTTATCTAGTTTACTTTTCTGTCTGCTTGTATGTTTATCTGTTTTACATAAAACACACAAACTCTGTGCAGAGTAAAGAAACTACTCACGACATTATGTCTAACTTATTCTTGGCACGTCCGCGCCATCCACTTTTACATTCACCTTTATTTATTTATGTGGCTTAGTGGCTGATCCTCTGATCGGTGCGAAAGCTTTTCAATCAATTATATTATTGTGAAGTATCCCATTTCTAAATACCTTTTTTATTATTATTTTTCTTTAACACACAAGTACACTTAGGATTATTTTTGTAAAGGTACTTTTATCAATCAATCAATCATTTTGACAGACATGGGTACATAGTAAGGTGGGGTGTGTGTTGGGTAACCTCCTCGAGTGTCGCTCCGATTCCGATCCCGCTGCAGTCCGGGGGGAACGGAATCGGAGCGGCCGGTACACCCTGGGCGGCGGTCAATGGCTTCCCCTTCACCCCTTCATAGGGTTGGCATTGATCGTCGGCCAATACCCAACGTGGCGGGAACACATCGCTCTCCGTACTCCTCTGCTTTCAGAGGAGACAGGATGAGCGATGCTGTTAGTGGTGAGATGGCCCAGGGTCAGCCGGGGTGCGAGGGATATGCTCTATGGGTAACCTTACACCCCGGCGTCTGAAGACCCGAGACGGCGTGCGGTTTTAGTCGGTGCAAGCCCGACATAACCGTCCCCGCTGGCCGGCGGGGGGGTATCCGAAGGGATTACCGCACGATAAAAAAATAAAAAAAAATAAAAAGGGTACATAGTAAGGTAACTTATGGTTACCCAATCAATATTTTGCTATTATTTGTGTGCAAGAGTGTTATGTCTATTTATGTACAGTGAGTGACAATAGATTTTAACCAGTAATAAAGTTATAAACAATCTTTACATTGAAATCTTATCCCACTAATATTATAAATGAAAGTTTATGAAGATGTTTGGATGTTTGTTACTCATTTTATTGGATAGAGGATAGATTCTTCTTCTTCTTCTTAGTCCTTTACTCATGACTGAGGGACGTGACCCCGCTGAGCAACTTCAGTCACCAACATCTTCCAGGCTATTGGGTCCTGAGCCAAATGTATTGCCTTCTGCAACGTCATATTAGTGGCCTCTCTGATCGTATCCGTCCATCTTGACGGCGTCCTCTACTGCTGGTACCCTCCGCACGGCCAGTGAGAATCGCCATCTCCAGACTATTCGCGCCTCGTCTGGCTGTGTGTCCAAAGAATGTGAGGACCCTTTGCGTGCACAAGGATAGATTATAGTTTGGAATAACACAAAAGCTACTTATGAACCCTGGAATACGTTTCCATGCGTAACGGGAACGAGATTAGAATTCCACGCGGGCTGAGCTGCGGGCATTAGTCAATAAATAATTTGATGCCTGGGACTTTTGTAATTCGCAAACAATAATATATTTCATGCTCTGTTATTTTGTAAGGTTTTGATGCCAAGACGTTCTGCACAATGGAATATGCTGAGCTACTTTTGTCACTCAATGTACCTACTTAATACTGCTATTTATATTGAGCACAGTACTAAAACAGTATGCAGTACTTCCCTACATCACTGAAGTTATTAATAAAAGACGGAAAGATATTGTATGCACTGAAGGAATTGCGATAAAACACGAATATAAAGGTAAACTTTATTTGTTTTTGGGACCGCTTCTGTATAATAGGATAAATGCTATAAAAAAACATTTATTCTCTGAATTATATCCATTGTAAGCAAGCTGTGAAGAAGGCCCTTCAAAATATATCCTACGAGGAGACAGAGGAGTTAAAATGAATGTGAATAAGACATATATTTGGTATTGACTCACTTTGTAAAGTTTCTTAGTAAACTGTTGTATCTGTAATATAAATTTGATTAGACAGACTCCGTGGCGTGGCGGTATTGAACGCGGTCGCTACGCAGGAGGCGCGGGTTCGATCCCCGCTCAGTGCAAATATTTGTATGCATGAATATGAGTATTTGCATTGGTCTGGTCGTGCCTCGGAGAGCACGTTAAGATGTCGGTCCCGGTTGCCATACGAATATGTATGACAGTCGTTATAGGGGAATTGGGTGAAATGGCCCCACATAGAAGGGCTGATCACCCGTCTGGTCAAACGGCGTCCCCACTGGCAGTAGTAGTAATATAAATTTGATTAGGTATTTTAGATTTATTATTAAACTGCACTTGAAGCCTGAAGCATAGGACAACTTTTTTTTTTCGTAATGAAATCCCCTCGGAAAAGCCCGACATAACCGCGGGCTTGAAACGTCTATAATCGCTCACTGTCTCGGGTCTTCAGACGCCGGGGTATAAGGTTGCCCATAAGGCATTTCCCTCGCACCCCGAAGCACAGGACTACCTAGTTAAGGCGCACAGAACGTAATGTATTCTAATATTTTATCGCGAAGTGCGGGTAGCTTGTATTGATATGTACAATATATGTAGAAATTCCACTAACGTTACTATTTTTATAAGCAAGCACACTGCCAGCACGTTAGGGCGAGCACTTTGGTTGATTACAAACCATACCGCGCATCATGAATACTAGAAGCATCTAGGAACACCTTATTTCTCCGGAGATTTAGTTCTCCATATCTGAATTGAACAATGTTTTTTTTTTGTTTGCATATTTATGTATTGTACTTTTAATTTTAGCCTTTCAACCTTTCATCTTTCAATTTGATTACATTTTGTGTGGTGAACAGTACTTATAAAATATATCGACGGTTACTAGATGAAGCTCCTATGGGCTCCCACGAAGACCCTCGGGGACCTTAGGGCTAACTAACTTTCATGTATTTTTAATATTATAATTTTTTATGAATATAAATTATAATAATATTTTTGATTTATGAATAATAAACGGTTTGGTGACTCCTTTTTTTGTTGGACAATCAAGAACTGGAACGCTTTACACCATTCTAGGGACAATCTCTTTAATGGTGGCCACTACTTTTTGGACTTCATCGCAGCTTACCATCAGGCAGGGTGCAGTCAATTTGACGGACTAAATATTAAAAAAATCTTTCATTTCTAATGAAAAGGGTTTCCATCCTGTTTATATCCATCCATCCAAATATCCAGTTTGGTGTGCAATTAAGAGTATTTATCTATTTATCATGCGAATTGTAAAAGGAAAAAATATGAATGCAGGCACGGGGATCCCGAGGTGAAGGCTTCGTAAGCAACCGGGATAGTCTCTGAGCTGATGATGAGTAGCCAATCACGTTGCAAATTATTTAGTAGAACATTTTCACAGCATTATCTAAAAATAAAGTCCTCCACCGCATCTGTCTGTCTGTTTGTTCGCGATAAACTCAATAACTATTGCACCAATTTTCATGGTGTTTTCACGTTTTGGGTCTCGAGGAAGGTTTAAGAATACAATTTGTTAAGTTTTTGTATGCATTGGCTAAAATATAAGCCGTAGTAAGCGGTAAAAATAAGCCGTCTGGAAGTTTTCAACGAAAATGCTGCCAAAACCCTTTGAAATATGACAAATAGTGGAACAGTATGGTGGAATTGTGTATCTTATATACTGTGTAAAAGCGGCGTTAAACCCAGTGGCGTACGTAACGGACTGCTGAGACGAGGTCTCGAGTTCGATCCCCAGTCGCCCCGGGCACACACCTCTGACTTTTCGAAGTTATGTGAGCATTAATAAATGGTAATTATCGCTCGCTTAATATTGTGCCCGGTAGATGGCAATAGGCTCGCCCCCTATTACATTGGGACCTTAACATAACTGGCGAAACGTGGGTGTGTAATAAACCTCTGTCTACCCCTTCGGGGATACAGGCGTAAAGTTATGACGATACTGCAGGGTACTTCGTCATAATAATATATTCAGTGGTCAAGATAATACTTTCACATTACTCAAGACTAGCACATTCCAGTTGATATTATTCTTTGTAGGAGGCTCTAAGTTTACGACAGGTGTTCACCTTCTTGAGTACATGCTGAAATATTCAGAATCGTAAGTAGCTTCTGAAAATTTTAAGCGAGGCGAATTTTTCTCAAGTAATATTTATAATTCTCTTAGAAAGCAAAGTGAGAAAATCTTGTAAGAACTCTCGTAATACGCAAAGGTAGAGCTTTAATAATATACTAATATTTTAAAAGGCAATGTGATTATGCGATACTAGGTAGAGTTGATGGAAACACTGAGAAATTTTGTAACTGTATTTTTTTTTAATGAAAGTTAATGGTGTAAATTTTGTTGCTTGTTTGTTGCTGTGTTCTTTACCCACGCAGTTACCAATGGAACCTTATTACTAACAAACTCTTTAGATTTCATTTAAATTTTTAAGCAATTACATAGTAATTTAAAATTTTAAAAAAAAACCGCGGTAGCCTAGTGGTATGGATAAAGGACTGCTGAGACGAGGTCTCGGGTTCGATCCCAGGTATTACCATGGCACACACCAATGACTTTTCGATGCTTTTCGAAGTTATGTGTGTATTTATCGCAGGTTTATAAGTGCCCGGTTAATGGCAATAGGCTCGCCAGCTATTACATTGGGACCTAAAACATAAACTGGCGAAACGTGGGTGCTAGCACCTCTGCCTACCCCTTCGGGGATATATCATAGTATGCTTATTTTTCCTATAGATTTAGATCGGAAAATGAGAACATCTAGGACGGGACTTGAACCCGCGACCAGTCCCTTACATGGGCATTTTCTTTTTCTCTTTTCATCACTAGAATTTCGAATATCTGGGACGTGTCTAAGTGGCTCAGTTGGTCAGAGCATTCCCCCTGTAAAGGACTGGTCGCGGGTTCAAGTCCCGTCCTAGATGTTCTCTTTTGCCGATATAAATCTGTAAACTCTTTATAATTAAAACTCTTAAGTCTGAAGGTCAGCGGGCTATGATTTACGATTTATTTTTTATGACTACAATCTGAGAGAAAACCTGCACCCAAGCCCTATTCGTCAATTACCAAGTGAACCGGCTCGCAGGTAAAATAGTCTGACGCTTGTAGTTTCGGCCCTCAATAGAGATGGGCGTTTCCGGAAATTTTTGTCATCGATGTTTCATCGACATCGCTCTAACAACATCCGTTACCAGCGTAAAGACAATAGAGGCTTATGATGTCGTTGCCGAATTTAAGCACTTAATTTTTTGGTTTCCGTACGTTTTTTTTTTTCGTGCGGAAATTCCTAGAGCATATCCCTCGCACCTCAGAAGGAAAAGACGGAACCTTTATCACTTCGTTGCCCGTCGGTCAGTCATGATTAATTTTATTATTTAGCTATACTCAATTAATTAATTCCTTATCCAATTTAAAATTTAATACATGCATACGACTGGCGTTTAAATTGTTATTAATGATTAAATATGGAATTTTATTATTATTCGGCCTTAAAATGTTAACTGATATCGTAGGATCTGTCCGACAATATCGATCTCATTGATTCATGCTCTTTTGTACACCATCCCCCACCACGCCGCGCGTTCCTAGGGAGCGATACAGCGGTCGCACTATAACCAAAAATCTGATTACTGGCGAAGAACCGATAAAGTAAAATAAAACGAATGATTAAATAACCCAAAACCCGGCCATGTGCGAGTCAGACTCGCCCATGAAGGGTCCCGAAGCAGCAAGTAAAATTTTTATATTTGAGTTAATTGAATGAAAAGTAATTTGCAGTTTACGATTTATGACGCATTAAAAAAAACTGTTTACTAGATCTCGTTCAAACCAATTTTCGGTGGAAGTTAACATGGTAATGTACATCAATTATTTTTTTAGTTTTATCATGCTCTTATTTTAGAAATTACAGGGAAGGGGGACATTTTACCACTTTGGAAGTGTCTCTCGCGCAAACTTTTCTCATTACTAACGAACTAACTCAATATCATTTTTGAAGACCTATCTATACATATATGTGTATAGATCCTATACACGTATGGTTTTATGAAAAAAAAATTTTTGAGTTTCACTTCTAAGTATGCGGAAACCCCCAAAATTTATTGTTTTTTTTTTTCTATCTTTGTGTGATGTTTCTAATTCCCAGAATATATCTACTTACCAAGTTTCATCAGCATAGTTCTCTCTCTAGAAAAAAGTGCCTGTGACATACGGACAGACATGACGAATCTATAAGGGTTCCGTTTTTTGCTATTTGGCAAAGGAACCCTAAAAACCCGACTGCTGCTAAAAATAAGTACTGAAACAAGTTAGATAGCTGGCTGTACCCATTTGTAAATCATGAAACGAAAGAAAATTAATGGATCCCGCCTGCTATTAAAACTTGTTTCAGAATTTTCAGCAGCAGTAGAGTGGCTATTTAATCTTTCATTCAGTTAATGTGTTTATTTATTTGTACATAACTTCACGCCTGTATCCCCGACGAGTTAGGCAGAGGTGTATTACACACCCGCGATTCGCCAGTTATGTTAAGGTTCCAATGCAATAGGGGGCGAGCCTATTGCCATCTACCGGGCACATTATTAAGCAAGCGATAATTAATATTTATTTGTACTTCCATCTATCTATTAAATAGTTACCTCACAAACCATTTCTTTTTTTTTCGTGCTGAAATCCCTTCGGATACCCCCCCGCCGGCCAGCGGGGGAGGTTATGTCGAGCTTGAACCGACTAAAACCGCACGCCGTCTCGGGTCTACAGACGCCGGGGTGTAAGGTTGCCCATAGAGCATATCCCTCGCAAACCGACTGACCCTGGGCCATCTTCGGTTTCGAGATGGTCCCCTCGGGTTTGTGAACCACGGTGTCCCCGTCTTGCCCCGGTTTGGGCGAGGGGCGCTGGTCGCCCCACCGTCCCGGCCTGATTCTGCTGGGGTGACAGGCGGCCTCACCTGCCACCCCCAGGTCTTCGTTCATGGAGGACGGAGGCCGTTAAACGACCTCCGGCGCCTGAGTCGCCTGCGACGCGCGGTGAGCATGTTGCGGGCTTGGCGGGCCGGGAGAGTTCTAAATCTCTCCCAGAACTATACTCTGTAACAATCGTATTTTTTTATGTGCTATTTAACTTATGTTTTCAGCTAAGCACTTCCACATTTAGGCATCCGCAAATTCAAAACCTGCCCTCCTAAATCCCTAATGTCTAATTTACCAATAGCCAATTTAAACTTAAGCACCTTTTTCCTTCAAATTTTGACTGTACAGAGCCCCTATACTGCAGTGTTAGTTCGGACATTTCAAGATAACATCTTAATTTCCCAGTAGACATATTTTCGTCTGGACCGGTCATATCTATGTAATTTATAAATAAGTATGATAGTATTAAATAAATTATGTGTTACGGATGTTTCTACAGGCAGATGTAAATGTTATGAGGAATAGGTAATATGTACTCAGCGGGCTTTAGATTTTTTTTCGTGCGGAAATCCCCCCCCCCCTCCCCCCTCCACCGGCCAGTGGGGATGGTTATGTCGGATTTGAACCGACTAAAACCGCACGCCGTCTCAGTTCTTCAGACCGGGGTGTAAGGTGGGCCCATAAGGCATTTCACTCGCACCCCGGCTAACCCAGCGCCATCTGCGGTTTCGATTTGCCCCCTCGGGTTTCGAGATAGCCACCTCGGGAGCGTGCTCTAGACCCTAAGCAAGTATAGCCTAACTAGCTTGTGTTATGGGTTCTATAATACGTGATAGTTCTAACCTGCAAGTCAGTACATCTGCTAAACTACGGAGGAGGCACTGGTGTAGGCTTTCCTCCCAGGGTCGCAAACCAAGCGTTCAGACGGTAGTCGCTCCCACAAAAGCTGACATATCGTGTATACCGTGCCTCTCTGAAGTACAAACTTTAGAAGCAACTAGGAAATCGCTATAAGTATAGTGGTGACGATGAATTTATACTGAACCTGTGGGATATATCCCTGAACAGTTCTATAGGACCGGTAAAACATACATATTTATGCATATTGTATAAGTGCAAAGAAATGCGTGTGCGCATAAGCGGCGATCATCCTAGTTGTTTATTATCAAACGAGTTATGTCCTTTTACTTAATAGTACAAAACAAAAAGGAGCAAAGCAAAAACATATACCAAGTGTAAAACAAGTTGAATTCCTGAGACGAGCTCAGCCGAATACAAGGGATTATCGATTTAGCGTTTTTTTTTTGCAATTTTTTGCGATTTTTTCTTTATCTTGCAATGGTTCACCCCAGCACGAATCTATTACCGAAAACAGCAACTCGATAGCTCATCTCCTTCATACCCAAAACCGTGACAGAAAATTGGCAACGACGACGCCGTCGACGACAACTCGATAGCAATAGGGCTTTTCTAAAGAAAATCCCTAAAAATACTATTAATCAACTGATATTTTTCAGTCTTAGTTCTTTAGTACATACTTCAAGAAATAAACAAGCTTAATTGATGATATACAGCTGCTGTCAAAACGGTTGACACCCAATGCATCACATCCTGTAGCTGAATGCCGCAGTGATGAATAGAGGCAATTTCAACTGGGTCTTTTTAGACAAGAGGAGATTATGTAGGTACATGTTATGTAACATAGAATTAAATGGGTTTATTGACACGTGTATAATATACATATTTTATATATATACATATTATATACATATTTTCATGCTCAACTAATATTTACCAACAAATAAATCATTTTTAGGGTTCCTTTGCCAAATGGCAAAAAACGGAACCCTTATAGACTCGTCATGTCTGTCTGTCTGTCCTTCCGTATGTCACAGCCACTGTTTTCCGAAACTATAAGAACTATGCTGTTGAAACTTGGTAAGTAGATGTATTCTGTGAACCGCATTAAGATTATCACATAAAAATAGAAAAATACATTAAATTTTGGGGGCTCCCCATACTTAGAACTGAAACTCAAAAAAAAAATTTCATTAAATCCATACGTGGTGGTATCTATGGTAGGTCTTCAAAAATGATATTGTGGTTTCTAATATAATTTTTTTCTAAACTGAATAGTTTGCAAGAGAGATACTTCCAAAGTGGTAAAATGTGTCCCCCCCCCCTGTAACTTCTAAAATAAGAGAATGATAAGACTAAAAAAATATATATGATGTACATTACTATGTAAACTTCCACCGAAAATTGGTTTGAACGACATCAAGTAAGTAGTTTTATTTTAAAACGACATAAATCGTAAACCGCAATTTACATTTCATTCAATCAACTCAAATATAAAATTTAAAAAAAAAACATTATTATGTTTACTTGGTGCTACGGAACCCTTCATGGGCGAGTCCGACTCGCACTTGGCCGGTTTTTTTAAGCTGCCGACAATATCAATATTGGTTATTATCTGCTTGCTCGTTGACGAGAAATGCGACATCTATGCAATAATAAAATTGTAAATTAGTTAAGTCTGTACATTGGAGATATTTAAAAATAAAATATTTGTTTCATGTTAAATGAACGATTCTGAACACAAAAATATTTTTTGGAATTCTTGTATGTTTGTACGCGATGGACGCAAAAACTACTGAACAGATTTCGATGCGGTTTTTACTATTAAAAAGGTCTGGGTCAGACTAAAAATCTGCCGTATGTTTGATTGGAATTGGTTAAGTCAGGCATCGGTCAGTTTATAATTATAACAGTTTGCTCTTACCCTAGTTCTCGACGAATACAACGCCCCGTCATTCGACGATCTTCAACGTCATTTCTCATGAACTGAGTGTACACGCCATATCCGACCTTAGGCGCCTAATGCCTGTTTCAAAATTTATATTCAAGGTAATGTTTCTTCACATAGGGTTGCCTTTAATGAGAAGTGCTTTTTAAGACTATTAACAACACAAATTACTAGTATTTTTAATAATATATTATAAATTCGCGACTCGCGAAATATTCTACGATATTCTACACAACGCTTTCTAGACCCAAAGTAAGCATAGTTTAACTAGCTTTTGTTATGAGTTCCAGAATGCGGATAAACATACTTATATAATTATTTTTTTGTTAATACATACATATTATACATAGAAACACCCAGACCAATGCAAATAGACATATTCATTCATACAAATATTTGCACTGAGTGGGAATCGAACCCGCGCCCCGTCGTAGCAGTCGAATGCACTACCGCTACGCCACAGAGATCGTCTCTTAATTGTCTAATTATTATTATTTGTCGTACCTTTTTTTTTTTTTATCGTGCGGAAATCCCTTCGGATACCCCCCCGCCGGCCAGCGGGGGCGGTTATGTCGGGCTTGCACCGACTAAAACCGCACGCCGTCTCGGGTCTTCAGACGCCGGGGTGTAAGGTTACCCATAGAGCATATCCCTCGCACCCCGGCTGACCCTGGGCCATCTCACCACTAACAGCATCGCTCATCCTGTCTCCTCTGAAAGCAGAGGAGTACGGAGAGCGATGTGTTCCCGCCACGTTGGGTATTGGCCGACGATCAATGCCAACCCTATGAAGGGGTGAAGGGGAAGCCATTGACCGCCGCCAGGGTGTACCGGCCGCTCCGATTCCGTTCCCCCCGGACTGCAGCGGGATCGGAATCGGAGCGACACTCGAGGAGGTTACCCAACACACACCCCTTATATGTCGTACCTAAATTGCTTGTGTTAGGAGTGTGTTCACGTCTGTAGTGCAACGGTTAGGATTTGAAACCTTAACCAAGGAACTACGAATAATTTTGATTACACCCCCGCTGGCCAGCGGGGGGGTATCCGAAGGGATTTCGGCACGTAAAAAAAAAGAACCTGTGGAATAATCCATTTCACATTGAAATGAAACTTTTTTTAACGGATTCTATCGCGATGCCATGCCATGCCACTGGTCATGTCACAGTCATGACCATGGCTGCTGAAAATCAACCGAAACGTCGGGTTGAATGTAAATAATAATATAAACTCAAATAAATCGCGATAGAATCCGTTAAAAATCGTTTTATTTCAATGTGTGACATTCGCGTATACTTCCGACGATTCATAATCGATAACAAAATTCTAGCCCACCTTACCTGCGACCCAGTATACCTGCTAATTGAGGACGGACGAAAGCAGACTTTTCCTTCCAATTTTCGTATATAACAAAACCGCTTCAACAGTTTTTATTTTATTTAGGACACGTCAATTTGACTTCACCTCGCCTGATGGTAAGCTGAAGGTAAAGTCTCAGGAAAGAGGGTCACCATTACATACACGTACCATGTTAACAATGGTGGCACTCAGCTTGACGGCCTCATCAGAAGAGGATTGTCGTCGCAGCACCGCGTGACACCCACCGGTCCCACTAGTGCTGCGACCACAATCCCCCTGCCCGGCTATGCACTTGCTGACCCCTGAACGCAATCAAACTGAAATTGGATTACTATGGAGGGTTTTTCGCAATCGTGCATGGTGGTACCTAGCCGGCCGAATTTTGTGACAAATTTGTGTCATCAAATTTCTACCACCAGATGGTACAGTTGGATTCAAAACGAAGCTACGAATAGATCGCATAGAAACGAAGACGAAGAGATATAGTTGTAACTTCGTCCACGTGGATTTTAGATCTGAATTTTAATTTTCCACGCGGAACCCTAATACTTTTTCTAAATTCAAAGTATCCTAAGTTACACCCTCGAGCATAAGCTTACTGTTAGTAGAAATCCTATCAAAATCGGCCCAGCCTCTTCAGAGATTAGCATGATTAAACAGACAGATAGGTTAACAGACAGACAGAACTTGTTTTTTTTTGTTTCAAGTAGCGTTCGTAAACTTTTTGTTCGATACCACTTAAGTGGCAGACAAGCACCTAACACCTAATGGGAAGCGGTTACCGTGGACTATGGACGTGTGCTACACCAGGGGCGTCACACTTCGCCGGCAACCCTGGGGTTATCCTTTCGAGGGCTAACCCAGGGTGCCCGGCAAGCGAGAGGACTTGGGGAGGACACCGTGCGGTTTTAGTCGAGACACGACATAACCACCCCCGCTGGCCAGCGGGGGGGTATCCGAAGGGATATCCGCACGTAAAAAAAAAAAAAAGGGGCGTCACACTCACGCTACTGACCCTGTAAAACCCTTCTAATGCCCTTCTTAAAGAAGTCCATATTATAGTCGATCACTTGTATGCATTAAAAATAACCTGTTATTTAAACATAACAAGTAGTCCATTCAGTTTTATTTATTTGATGATAAAAGTAAGTTGACACTTAAATATTCACAAACCTTTTTTACATTGGAATACATGAACCGATAGTGGATATTTGGTGATGAATAGAATTTCTTAAGCGACTGCTCCCGTTGACTGTACCTTTTTTTTTTTGAGCGGAAATTCCTTCGGATACTCCCCCGCCGGCCAGCAGGGGCGGTTATGTCGGGCTTGAACCGACTAAAACCGCACGCTGTCTCGGGTCTTAAGACGCCGGGGTGTAAGGTTGCCCATAGAGCATATCCCTCGCACCCCGACTGACCCTGGGCTATCTCCGGTTTCGAGATGGTCCCCTCGGGTTTGGGAGCCTCGGTGTCCCCGTCTTGCCCCGGTTTGGGGGAGGGGCGCTAGTCGCCCCACCGTCCCGGCCTGCTTCTGCTGGGGTGACAGGCGGCCTCAGCTGCCACCCCCCTCGTTGACTGTAACTACTAAGTAATTCGGTAACAAAATCTTCATATTCATCTAAAGTGGTAGCTCGTAACAGTATTGTTCCTAATCATAACAAAATTTTCATATTTCATAACATAACTTCACGCCTGTATCCCCGAAAGGGTAGGCAGAGGTGTATTATACACCCACGAAACGCTAGTTATGTTAAGGTCCCAATGTAATAGGGGGCGAGCCTATTGCCATTTACCGGACACATTATTAAGCGAGCGATAATTAACATTTATTAATGCACACATAACTACGAAAAGTCAAAGGTGTGTGCCCGGCGGACTGGGGATAGAACTCGAGATCTCATCTCAGCGGTCCGTTACGTACGCCATTGGGCTATCGCCGCTGTTTTTTTTTCATATTTCATACTAAAAAAAAATATGAATACCGGTCAAAGAAAAACTAACAATGCGAACAATATATCCTATTTTGTAATATTAAAGTTGGCAACCCTGCGCACGCTACCGTATATTTAAGCAACAAACAACAGAGCTGTCTTCTCATATTTAGCTAGCAATATTTCGCCTCCCTTTGTCTACGGAACGAAATCTCGAAACAAAATCCCGTTAGATGTGCTGAAAATGTCTTCAGAACCTCTACAAGCAAAAACTAACCTTAACATCTAAAAATTACAGTTGAATTTTTATTGTTAAAAGATAAAATAATATGTTTAAATGAAATTGAACTTTAGGCAAATTTTATAAAGTCCAATTTTGTACGAATTAATGGATTACATGTAATGTGTTTGCGGCAAATTGCAGTGGCTACTTTAAAGTTATTGCAAATCTGTCCAGAATTTGTCAGTGTTAATGCCTGTTAGTTTATTTGTGAAAAGATACATAACACATTGCAGTTTTATCTTCATAGTATATTGCTTTTATTTGTTGAAAAGCCTCATTTAAAGTAGAAAAATTGTGTGTGTGTGTGTGTACTACTATTTATATAACTGCGGTAGCCTAGTGGTATGGGTAACGAACTGCTGAGACGAGGTCTCGGGTTCGATCCCAGGTTTTACCATGGCACACACCAATGACTTTTCGATGCTTTTCGAAGTTATGTGTGTATTTATCGCAGGTTTATAAGTTCCCGGTTAATGGCAATAGGCTCGCCACCTATTACATTGGGACCTAAACATAAACTGGTGAAATGTGGGTGCTAGCACCTCTGCCTACCCCTTCGGGGATATAGGCGTGAGTTTATGTTATGTTTATGTTATGTGTATGCACGTAAGAAGTTCACTTCTTTGGCGCAACAAGATAAAAATCTTTCCAAAAATTTTTCTAACATTTTCATCCTTCGCGTTATCCTACGTTTGTAGAATTAATAATTAAAAAAAAAAAATTTAGTTTTTGAGGTAAATAAATATGACTTCAGGGTGTCGGTTTTCTAGCTAACTTCATGGTGTCGGTTTTTCGTGATGGTGTGCGCGCGTATCGTAGAAATTTACTCTCATCATTTTTTCCCTAGCACGCCAAAGACGCATAACTTCAAAACTATTGTGAATACAATCTTATAACCCAAATGCAATGCCACCAGTGGTCCACCTCTTATTGTGTAACATGCATTTTAAACTTCTAGCAAGTACAAGCAATAAGTTGGCAAAGTTTAATCGCAATCCGATGAACGGTACGGTAGTGCATAAAATACGAACAAACAAACATAATTATATTGCCTACTCGTTTTAAATACATTGTCAGAATAACCAACAATTTATAGGTGTGCCTCTAAATAATGTCCCCAGTACACAGTGGCCAGTAATGGGTCATGCTTTGCACTGCGCAACTGTAGGTGGCCATCACTGAGGTGTTCACACAATGGTGCATAGCTCATTGTTACGCCACAATTGAAGTAGCGCGCCATAACACGATGGCCAATCGTGCGCCACTTAATACTATTGCTACCTTTTTTTTCGTGCGGTAGTCCCCCGTATACCCCCCCGCCCTCTGCCGGTCAGCGGGGGTGCTAATGTCAGATTCAAACCGACTAAAACCGCACGCCGTCTCGGGCCCTCAGATGCCGGGATGTAAGGTGGCATAAGGCATTTCCCTCGCACCCCGGCTGAAATACTATTGCCCCCTGTACACAATGCCAATGGCTTGCCGTGGCCTATCATGGGCCATTGTGTACTGGATGCTTTACGATCTACAAAAACATTTTCATAATCCACACACTAGTCAGGTCGTTTAATCGCCATTGAACAAAGATGCGGGTAATCCTATAATCACCCCATTTGGACAGAGGCGACTCGTTAGTGGTATTCTAATGTTATTCGAGGCGAAGCAATTATTTCATTATTGCGCTGTCACATACTTGGGGGTAAAGTCCGAAAAATTATACCGGTATCGTCAACTTTACTTCGGTTATCTTCTGTCTCTTTCAAATGCATGTGCACTCGAAGGCCTGGACCCGCTTGCTCCTTCTCCTCCGTAACATTAGGTGCGAATGTTGGGTGCAGTAGTGAGTGGAATGTGGTTGAATGTACTGTTGATATGCGAGAAGATATGTATGTATATATTTGTTCAGTAGTGCTCTTTATCAGAATGCCTATTATTATTATTATATACAAGCGGCGATAGCCCAGTGGCGTACGTAACTGACTGCTGAGACGAGGTCTCGAGTTCGATCCCCAGTCGCCCCGGGCACAAACCTCTGACTTTTCGTAGTTATTTGTGCATTAATAAATGTTAATTATCGCTCGCTTAATAATGTGCCCGGTAGACGGCAATGGGTTCGCCCCCTATTACATTGGGACCTAAACATAACTGGCGAATCGTGGGTGTGTGATACACCTCTGCCTACCCCTTCGGGGATACAGGCGTGAAGTTATGTTATGTTATGTGTATTATTATTATTATATATTTCACCCTTAACTACAACATCAAGACACACTATGAATATATTCAATTTATTTTATTGAATGCTTCGTGTGACGGACCAGTGATGATTTTTACTTTTCCTTTAAGATTTTTTTTGTAGCAATCGTTCGATGTATTGTATAGGTTGATGGTATCCGTGAGTTGCATAAGGGCCCAGTTGAAAACTAGCGTCAGATTCTTGTGGCCTGGCAGATTCTGAACTGGGTTCCTGTTGCTGCAAACGTAGGACGCGTGCCTTCCTTGCATTGTGACAACTATGTTTTTGACTCTGTTTTAATCTGTTCCTAACCACGTATTATGCTATTTTTATCTAAATAATATTTCTCTCCTTCTGTTTTACCTGTCACTGTATCTGTAATAAATGAGTCTTTCTTTCTTTCTTTATTCTTTCTTCTCCTTCTTTTGATTTGGCTTTTTCAGGTTAACTCCCAACCCTGAGAAAGAAACCTGTGACAGGGCCCCGTCCGTGGGGTGCGACTGGTTGGATCACCTCCAAGTTTGGTGCACCCTTGGCAACGTGGGCGATGACACATCATTGATTGCTCCTCTGGAGTAGCTGGCGTCAACGTCCCGCGGGAGGGGTGGTCGCTACAGGTACCCCTCTTCTCTCATCAGAGGGGACACTGCGAATGGCCCAGGGTCAGTCGGAGTGCGAGGGATATGCTCTATGGGTAACCTTACACCCCGGCGTCTGTAGACCCGAGACGGCGTGCGGTTTTAGTCGGTTCAAGCCCGACATAACCGCCCGGCGTGGGGGGGGGGTATTCGAAGGGATTTCTGCACAAAAAAAAGAAAGGGCCCCGTCCGTCAATTAGCAGGTTTGCTGGTCAGGTTGGTTAACCCCAAAAAGTCTTGGTGTGGCCCCATGTACTTCCTATCTCTTTCAGTCGTCCTCCTCCGAGCCGAACCGCAACCGCTGCGGCATAGTGTGTATACGCTCAGGGTCGCCTTTCAGTCTAACTACAAAGCGGTTTTATACCACTCAGGTGGCAGACAAGCTCACGGCCCACCTGATGGGAAGCGGTTACCGCGGCCTATGGACGTGTGCAACACCAGGGGCGTTACACTCGCGCTGCCGACCCTATAAAAACGTTCTAATGCCCTTCTTGAAGAAGTCCCATTTTGTAATCGCTTGGGAAAACCACAGCAGGGAGATCATTCCACAGCCTGAGGGTGCGCGGAATAAAGTGTCTTTCATACCTAACTGTACGCACCGTTCCGGTCGCAACGTGTGAGGATGTATTTCGTGAAGCAACTGTCATCACTTACCTCCACATCCCACTGGCGATATCAAAGTTCTGTAGTTAGATCAAATTACAGTAGTTCTTGGAAATGCAGTTTTACAAGTTAACAAGTGAAGCTAATACAAGCTTGTTATAAAGAAGCCCAAGCCTTTTTATAATTAACTTTTAGCTCATCAAAGCGTGACTTTTAGTTTTTAATTGGTTTGTGTCCATTAAATGTTGCCAGCTGCTGGGTATAGTCAAAGCTCCGGGCTCACTTTTTCCCTGAAGTAGGTATTATTTTTAAATCACACTTTTCTTACTCACTTTTTAAACTGTTTTTAGGAGAATATATTAATATGGTAACCTTGACATAAGCGTTCACTTTTTGTACATGCCATGATCGATAATCCCACTCGTTTCCATTCCTTTCTCTTCATTCTCTTGGTGTTTGCCATGTATAAAGCGTATAAAACTTAATATCTGAGCGGCCATGTTCTTTTGTTCGACGTTTTCTAAAAATTAAACCCGGCTAAATCGATTTATCGCCCCCGAAACCCACTGTTAACTAAATTTCATGAATAGAGCAAATATAGACAAATGAGCCCTCCACACTTCGTCGTATGCGGCTGAATAAGGTGAATAACACATAGCGAAGTGTGGTTCCGCCATTACATATCGGGGTGCTAGGGATATGCTTTATGGGCAACCTTACACCCGAGACCTGGGTCTGAAGACCCGAGACGGCGTGCGGTTTTAGTCGTTTCAAGCCCGACATAACCGGGGGGTATCCGAGGGAATTTCCGCACGAAAAAAAACGAAATAAAGGCATTCATTATCAAGTTCAAAAGGATTTTCTATGCTGACAATTTACTGCTCCAAAACCAGTAGTAAAGTTTTATATAGAAAAAATACACTTAAAGTCAGATTAAACGAACGATAAGGCAAAGAGGTTTTTTCGGGCCATGTAAACCCAATTCGGACGCTTAGAGCAAATATATGACTTTGATCTAAGATTAAACGCTGGCCACATAGGGATAACATTTCCTTTACTGTACCCTGACTGAACCCTATTCATTGAGGAAACGATATCCTACCGAATACGAGAGCAAAGGGTACAGAACAATCAAATGGTTCTCGAATAAAAGTGTCTAATCTCCCTGATGGTATGTATGTAGCTGTAAACGCTAGCGACACCAGAGGTGGGAATCTAAGTGACAGGAATCAAACTCGATGATTTTGAAAAAAAAATACACCCTGTATTATTACATCATTGGATAGTGTCGCTAATAAGGAACGATTTCTGGGAAACAAAAACATACCGCAAACTTTGGCCTCCGTGGCGTAGCGGTAGTGCATTCAACTGCTACGACAGGGGGCGTGGGTTCGATTCCCGCGCAGTACAAATATTTGTGTGAATGAATATGTCTATTTGCATTGGTATGGCTGTTTCTATGTATAATATTTATGTATTTACAAAAAAAATGTATACAAGTATGTTTATCCGCATTCTGGAACCCATAACACAGGCTTTTTTTTTTTTTTACGTACGGAAATCCCTTCGGATACCCCCGATATGGTTATGTCGTGTCTCGACTAAAACCGCACGGTGTCCTCCCCAAGTGTCCGTTGCCGGGCACCCCGGGTAAGCCCTCGAAAGGATAACCCCAGGGTTGCCGGCGAACTTTGGCCGCCGCCGCGTCCTCGCCTGGTGGGGTCGGGTTTTATCCCGCTTCGGTGAGTTGGCAGGCGTGTGTACACGACACGCCTCCGCCAAGGCCTGCTTCTGTAAGGACGGCGAGTCGGCCAACTGCCGTCCTCAGGCCCCGATCATGGAGGTCGGTAGTCCCCCATAACACAGGCTAGTTAAACTATGCTTACTTTGGGTCTAGGGAACGCTGTGTAGAATCACTGTATTTTTTTAAACTGTTGGTTTATTTATTAAAATATGAATCGCGCGCGTAATTTTTTTAAAGGCAGCATTCCATTTGCAAACAGCCTTTGCCCGCGAACGCCGCATATGATTCGAAGCGTGCAAATGGTCAAATGTATGTATAATGCTTTATATACAAACTCAATGGTGTAAACACAGAATCAGATGTAGTTCAGTATAAATTTCGGTAAGTATTCCAAATTTAAATCACATTCTCCCCCTAGAGGATGAATGAAATTCAGTACAATTTTCTTTCCCTGTTTTTAACAGATTAAAAATGACTATTGTTATGTTCGCTTTTTGTGGCATAGAATGTCACTTTTTTGAGCAAATGGTAGGAAAAAAGATTATTGCATTAGCAAATAATTCATCACTATTACATCAATTAACCCACTGAACGTTGAGTGGGTGCACCTGGATAAATTTGCTGGTCTGATGTCTTAAAATTTTCAGCAATTCCACAGACGAACATTTTGAATTTCTAATTAAAAATAAATATGCAAAGAGGGTATACTATACAAAGGAGTTTGTAATATGTCATTTTTACATGTCTTTGGCAGCTAATTTCTGACAAACGTCCACTGAGACAAGCTAGTCGGAATGCATACACTCAAGATACATTCCTACACTACGTTATCCTATAAATTTTCTTCTTGTAAAAATCAGTGACTTCTGGTGAACCTGGAATCTTAATCGATTAGGGTGTTAACCCTAAAATTCACCATAAAACGGTTATTTCGATTTAGATTACTAATTTCATCACGACAAGTAACAGAATCACTAAACTTAAAATGTAATATCCCATCTAAATATTTACCCGACCTGCTAACGGTATCACGGTAAAAATAATTTTACTTATTTATATCGGATACTGTCATTTGAGTAGATAAAATACATTATTCGGTCCAGTGAAGCTGAAAATTGCTCTGTACACGTCCCAGCCGGTTTCATTTGCAAAATAATCTTTTTGGTGGTAGTGAGGACCTTTCACGGTGGTTTATATAATTATGTATGTTGGTAAGTCTTGGCTTAATGGCTTTAACCAGAAAATAAGCTTATATTTTTAATGTTTTTTTTAATGAGTTATTATGAAATAACTATATTTCTAATAGATTTAAATCGGAAAAAGAGAATACCTAGGATGGGACTTGAACCCGCGGTCAGTCCCTTATGTTCTGTTTTTCGCCGGGTCAGCTAGTTTATTCATAAATATAACTCTATTCAACGTATTTTAGGGGCTTTACGCGAGATTGTTTATATTTACTAAACGAACTAGGGAGGGTCGCTAGCTCTGCTCAGAGCTTCGTACGTCACCTGCTGACTCGAACTGTCCGCCAAGCATTTGGTCCTTTCCTAAGCTCTGATTTCAAATTCAATCATACAGTTTTATTTTAATATCGCTGACGCATGATGGCCAGGCAACTAACTAAAGTGTTCGAAGGAGTCCGAACACTACAGTACTTTTCCTATAGATTTAGTTCGGTAAAGTGAACATCCAGAACGGGACTTGAACCCGCAACCAGTCCCTTACTCTGACCAACTGAACTACCTAGACACGTCCCTGGATACGTAACAGGTAGCTCACTTCGCTTCTCGGCTTCAAGGACCCTTTCCTTGAAGCTGCGGAGCGAAATGAATTCGGGGAAGCCCCTCGCCCGGACACGGATATATAAGTTTAAAAGAGGTAAGACTGCATAAAGAAAAATACCTATACATTTCTCAACTAAACGTGGACGTAGTCGCAGCTAAGAGCTAGTCTACAGTAATATTATAAAGAGAAAAGATATCGATTTTTGGATTATTGTATGTAATGAATAAACTTAAAAACTACTGGACCGATTTCAAAAATTCTTTTACCGTTAGAAAGCTACATTAATTAACACTGAGTAACATGGGCTATATTTATTACTAGTAAAAATTAGAGATCCTTAGAAATCTGTACTAAAACTAACTCAAGATGTAAAAAAATAGTAATAAAATGTCTTTCATCGCATGCGCTGCGGAAAATATTGATGATAGTACAAAAAATGTTGTATAATATTAAAGAACATATCAATATCCACAAAAAACTTCACGAGATCATATGTCCAACTATTGTCACTATAACTACTTTTTTACATTTTAAAAGTTGATAGAAAAGCCGATCAAACTCAGACCATGTTATCTATACTTTTTTTTCGTGCGGAAATCCCCTCGGATCCCCCCCCCCCCCACCGCTTAGCAGGGGCGGTTATGTCGGGCTTAAACCGACATAAACGTCTCGGATCTTCAGACGCCGGGATGTACGGTTGCCCATAGAGCATAGCCCTTTGTAGTAATTCTTATCCAAATAAATTATGTCGTATTAAAGACTGTTTCAATATATGTTGATTACATTTTTAATTATTGAAATCCGTCATTCCATTCAAAAGATATTACCAAATTAAAAATATAAAAAAACGTTTATTTGAAATTTCGACCTGTGTGGGAAGATCGTTCGTTGGCCGTGATAACCGACATCTAAGCGGGCAACAGCTAGTTGCAAATAAAGCTAACTAGCATTTGATGTCTATTACGCAATTTCAGAGCATATTTCTAGTTAAACATTTGTTATTCATTTCACAGCACTTTGCTCATATATGTTTATTTAAGCGCCCGTCCCACAAGAGCAAACAGTACTGTACAAAGCGCCCGATGATACTGTCCGTTAGTGGACTACATATTTTATAAGTCTATCCATCGCCAAACGGAATACCAAATGTACGGAATGAAACACTGAAAGCGTTATTCGAGTAATGTTTTTTTAGCTTGCATACTGATTTAGGGGGCAGTGAAGGCGGTGCGTCGCTGTTCATTCCTGAATCGAGCAAAGTAAATAACATCATAACATAACTTCACGCCTGTATCCCCGAAGGGGTAGTCAGAGGTGTATTACGCACCCACGATTCATCAGTTATGTTTAGGTCCCAATGTAACAGGTAGCGAGCCTATTGCCTTCTACCGGGCATATTACTAAGCGAGCGATAATAAACATTTTTAATACACACATAACTACGAAAAGTCAAAGGTGTGTGCACGGGGCGACTGGGGAAGATTTAGATCGGAAAAAGAGAATATCTGGGTCCTGACTTGAACCCGCGACCAGTCCCTTACAGGGGGAATGCTCTGTCCAACTGAGCTACCTGAACACGTCCTAGAATTTCACTGGTCACGGGTTCAAGTCCTGTCCTAGATGTTCATTTTTTCCGATCTAATAGATTTTTATTAGATATTTTAGTTTAGTTTATTTTTATTTATTTATTTATTTATTTAGTGAAAATGCTAAACATAATCGCCTCCACTGTCTCCCATCTTATCAGTGAGTACATGGAGGTACTCAGCTAGCAGGTCTCGTAGCCTTTCGTGCTTCGGGCATCTAGTATTATTCTACTGGTGTGAGCTCTGCTCATCTGGATCTTGCCTCTATCCAATAAAATGTTCTTTTTTTTTTTTATACCACTAAGGTGGCAGACAAGCACACGGCCCTCCTGATTGGAAGCGGTTACCGCGGCCTATGGATGTGTGCAACACCAGTGGCGTTACAGTCGCGCTGTCGACCCTGTAAAGGAAAGGGGATGGGAAAGGAGTTTGGGCTCCGGCACTCTCACTCACCAAACGGAACGCAACAGTTCAAATACTGTTACTTGGCGTCGATATTCTGTAAGAGGGTGGTGGTTCCCCGGTCACTCGACCGGGGAAGCACCACCACCCTCTTCATGCAACGGCCAAAATGACTGTTGCTTGACTCTACCACCTACCGTAACTGTTCTAACGTAAAAATATGAAAAAAACACGCATAAACAAAACCTGTCACTTTTAGCGTCATTAAACATCAATAAAAAACTTCATCCTTCATTTTAAACGCTTCCGAAACGTTTATGTTTGCCAAAACACTTAACTTTGAAGGTACTATAACTTGACCGTCAATAGATGTGCCACATAATGGCGTTGGACCAGACTCGTCTATTAAAACTTTTCTTGTTATAGCTCATGCATTGTTGTGTAAACAAAGTTTTGTAACTTGAGGACTGAGCGTCGGGAAAAATAAGGTGGGATGGTAGAAAATACATATTAGATTATGAATGTAGGCAGGTGTTAGTAGAATAATAACTTTTTAATTAGATAAGTTATGGAAATATTTTGAAAGATAAACTGGTTTATCGGGGTGGGTGTCCTCTCGCTCGGCAGCATGATTGCGGCAATGGTGCGGAGCTCGAGCGCGTGGGCCGCCGCCACCTCCTTCTGGGAGCATGTAATGCTCGCGAAGGAGATGGCGGAGCGCGGCCGGGAGAGATTTAGAACTCTCCCGGGGGAGTATCCGATGGGATTTCCGCACGAAAAAAAAAAGATAAACTGGTTTGAAACACGTACATGCGCGAATGAACGATGCGAATCCGCGCCCCCTATCGTAGCAGTCGAATGCAGTACCGCTACGTCACAGAGGCCGTCAAAAAATGGTTATTATTATTGTTAACGGAAAAAAATAATTTCCGTGGTTCACCTATATGGATAGACCACGGGAAATATTTTTTTTCCCGTGGGTCACCTAGGTGAACCATGAAAAGAAGCCCAGATGAGCTAATGTACTAAGCTAATAAGAATGTATTAAAAATACTGAAATGGAATAACGGAACTTATTATATTCGTAGTTATTTCGCTCAAAGTCATATTTCACCAAAATATATTTTCTCTACCCTCATGTCATGGTTCCACGGCTCGTTGGCTAGCTAGGCATCCAATTCACGAACTTGTTGGCTCGAATTGAATGAGAACAGATAAACATATACGAATCATAGTGCTACTGGTATGGAAGTGCGAATTAACTAGAGACGCAATGCATACTGCTGTTGCAATGTTGAGCTGAGAGTGTACTACATTTTGGAGAAATCAGATTTAGATATTTTTGAAGGGTGATTATTCCTCCATGGTATGTTCAATTTTTAATATATTTTTTAAACCTAAGCTTCCGGGTATCAAGTTGTATTTAAACGCCAAGTTTGGTGTCAAAATTGGTCGATTAGTTAAGGAGGAGTAGCGTCACAACCGAAATACACCGAGTGGAGTATAGAGAGCTTTTCGCTCGACTTCGTCTCACTCTCAGCTCAAATATAGTGGGAAATATAATTATTTGTTAAATGTAATGTTTCTGTGGTAAAATGACGACCACTGTGACGTGGCTATAGTACTTCTACTTTGGAGGTTACGGTTTCGATTCCTGCTCAATCCAAATATTTGTATATATGAATTTATATGTAATTGCATTGGTGTGTCTATGTAGTTATAATATGTATGTATTTTCAAAAGAAAATATATCTAAGTGTGTTTATTTAGGTACATTTTTAACCGACGAAAAAACGAAGGAGGTTCTCAAGTCGACGCGTATATTTTTTTTATGTATGACCACGCATAACTTTTTACAGAGTAGTCCGATTTTGATGGACATTTTATTATCTATTTCATGAAATGTAGTAATTGGAGGATTATAGCCATAAAACAATATGAAATAAAAAGTTTCAACAAAAAATGAAACCGCCGAAAAAACTGAAAAGCAAAAATTAATAAACCTTTTTTATTTAACCTTAATAACTAACTTCTTAAAGTAATGAAACTATATCTAAGTTTTAATTAACCTTGATAACTAAGTTCTTAAACTAATGTAAGTATAGCTAAGTAATTTTGAGTCGGCGCCAAACAATCAATGTACAAAGATCACTAAATTACCTTAAATTTATCGAAATAATTAAATTTGATAACTAAGTTCTTAAACTAATGTAAATATAGCTAAGTAATTTTGAGTCGGCGCCAAATAATCAATGTACAAAGATCACTAAATTACCTTAAATTTATCGAAATAATTAAATCTAATTAACAATACAACATGAAATCTCCAGCGATAAACATTAACATTCCAAAAAATACGCTCTCCGCACGACCACTTGCAACGACGTATGTCCTCACGTGTGTGCCCGTTCGGGTCGTTGTCTCACTGCAATTAACTTCGTGAAAGCTCTAGTTCAGTTTTTCTAATCTCAGTTAATTACGCTTTACGTAATTAATCAATTACATAATTGTTTGGCGCTGACCAAAATTACTTAGCTATACTTACATTAGTTTAAGAACTTAGTTATCAAGGTTAATTAAAAACTCAACTATTTACAAAAATGTATACTTAGATATAGTTTCATTACTTTAAGAACTTAGTTACTAGGGATGTGATGCAGTTAGCCGATCGCAAGAAAATTGAGCTGAGCGAGCATTTATTTTTTCATTTCAATATCTGAAAAATTCAATTTTTGTTATCAATCAATATCAATCAAAATCAATATCAATTATCATATCCTACTAATATCATAAATGTGAAATTTAGAATATACTACTTCCGGGCGGTTTGGCCGTGGTCCATAGGAAACTTGTGTTCCAAACGTTTTGTCGATCACTGCTGTCGACATCTTCAGTTGGATTGCGATTCCACTAGTGGAATGTGACTTTGTCTACAGGCCCAGGTCCGAGCGCCGACTAGTGCGGAGAACTCTCCTCGGTGGCGACTAGCCGACTACCTAAGTAGTCGGTAATTTAAAATGAGCTAAGCCAATACCGATGGCGACTGTGGCCTTGAAATATCGGAGCTGCTATACGCACATTGCCTCCTGCCTAGGAGATAAGGAACCTACCGCCGTATACACAAACTGAGTTGATTCATCAATAGGATATTATTAAATCGTTAAAGTAGCAATCAATAGGTAATTATGTTTGTTCGAAGTTAATTACCACCATCGAATACCACTGAATTATTCCGATGTTAGTTTTTAATTAAGTACTTCAATAAATTATGTAGGGTGATTGTATTTTAGAGCGGGTAATACCGGATAGATATCGATATCTTGTGGTTGAACTGTCAGTTTTATTTTATAGTTAATACCAGTATCTATATCTACACTAAAATTAAAAAGAGGAAAGATTTATTTGTTTGTAATCGATAAACTCTGATATTATTAAACCAATTTCAAATTGTTTTTCACCATATCAATGTTACATTACCCCTGAGTAACATAGTCTACTTCATTTCCCGATATTTTTACGGGGTCAAGACTTTCGCGGGTGAAACGGCGATGCTAGTTTTACTATTTAATAAAACGAACAACTCGAGTGTGACAGCTGACAGTGACCAGACACCAACAAAGGTTGGACCTTTGTTGGTGTCTGGTCACTGTCAGTTTCCCAGATTCGGTCCTGACACATCTTTCAACCTAGACTTAATCCACCAACTAGGTATACATTAAAAAGATCCTTTACTGTTCCTGCTATTAACGCTCTACAAAACTGAAGCAAGCCGATCTCAACTGGACTCTCACTTTCCTTCTCGACGCGGTGACGTGTACCAATTTAGTACGCGTCACCGCGTCGAGAAGGCAATAAGCCGCGTACTGTACTATAACTATGGTCATATGACATACTGTTAAAATACCTATGGTCGTTTTACAGGTGTTTGTAATAACTAATGGACTAGATATCTAAAGGTCAACTCGCTTACGGTCAACTCACCTTAGGTTTATTCAACTACGGTTAATTGAAATAATGGACGATTTACCTACTGTAGATTTATCAGTGATCAATATTTGTAGACTAAATAAGTAATTTAAGAAACACACGAATAAAATACTAACTTGTAATGAAGTCATCAAGTTGATGAACACCCACCACGGCTAAGTGATTAATTCTTAGAGTAGAATAAAGTGGAAGGGAATGAAGTGGAGCGGAGCAGACCCGAGTAGTTTTTTTTTATATTTAGGACACGTCAATTTGACTTCACCTCGCCTGATGGTAAGCTGAAGGTAAAGTCTCAGTAAAGAGGGTCACCATTACATACACGTACCATGTTGCTAAAGGTGGCACTCAGCTTGACGGCCTCATAAGAAGAGGATTGTCGTCGCCGCGTGACACCCACCGGTCCCACTAGAGCTGCGATCACAATCCCCCTGCCCGGCTATGCACTTGCTGACCCCTGAACGCAATCAAACCGAAATTGGATTACTATGGAGGGCGCAATCGTGCACGGTGGTACCAACCCGGCCGAAGTTTGTGACAAACCTGTGTCATCAAATTTCTACCACCCGTATAATATAGGCTAGGTTAAAATATTGACCATTACAAATCCACTTTTGCATATCATTTCGAGTGTGTAATATGTATCGGTTACAAACAAACAAAATAGTAGTAGTAAATATAGCTGCAGAAGAACGGGAAATCAAGTTAAGCCGGGGCGGGTCGCGAAAATAATTATAAGGTAGGAAAATGTAACACATAATATACCGTATTGCATCTCTAAAGCAATTCTAAGCTAACGACAGACCGCGGCCCGTGGAAATCCTTTAATGCGCGATATTGCTAGTTTTTCCACATAAAAAGAATCCTAGCCCACGTGAAATGATTGGAATACAGCTTCAGTATGTTCAATGTTCCTTTCTGCTTGACTTTACAGTTATAAACATCTGTCTAAAATGTGTACTTGAGTCAAATAAACATTTTTATTTTATTTATTGAGCTGAGTGAGATGAAGTCGAGCGAAAGCTCCTCATACCAGTCTTCAGGATTTTCTTTGTCACAGGTCTCCTCCTAAACTACTAATACAATCAGAACCAAATTTGGCATGATTAAAGAGGTCAATCAGAGGAAGGTTTATGGATATATTTTGAAAAAAATAATGTTACCACTGAGGAATGATCACCGTAAAAATCATTCCAGATGGAATTCATAATAACCGCTCGAGACACTGTGACCAAACTTTACACGCTCAGAAAGCATGTCCAGAGTTTTGACTTTCAAAAAGAATTTTCAAAATCGAACTTGCCACGGAGGAATGATCACTGTTCAAAATTTTCAAAATCTGATTCCGCAATAGCGGTCAAAACTATTGGACAAGTTTTGGCGCCAAAACAGTCGTCCCACCACCACAGTTGAACAAATTATGATGAATGAATGATTTTAATGATAGATAAATAAATCGCTCTTAATAATTCAAATCACGATGTCTCCCTCAGCTCAACATTGCAAGCAGCGATTCGCCTTGCAGACCTAGTTTATTTAATAATGAATCTGTAACCCACAGATCTTTATACATTCCAATCAAACAATTAGCCTATTGCAGTCTACTGCTGGACATAGGCCTCTCCTAATAAAGTAAAATAAAGTGGAAGAGACTGAAGTGGAGCGGAGCAGACACTAGTAGATTAGGTTAGGTTAAAAAAATCCCCTCTTCTGTTAGTCAATCGTGTGTGATTCACCAACACTTTTGCATATCATTTCGAGTGTGTAATACCAATAAAAACCAGTAACAGAAGGGATCTGGCGCTCAGCGGCCGCTGTTCTAATCACTTAGTGGTCACTGTTCTAACCTAATCTAACCCTAATATTCATTAACAGTAGATAATATCTGATGGTTGCATATTATAAAAACATTATATTCTCCCACTTTCACAACGATTCAGCCATCATTACAATATTTATAACAATTTGTACTCAGTTCAAAATAAAATTTCATTGATACTTCTACCATTGTAATATTGTAACTGCCCACCACCTTAGAAATCAATCCAGCATGCAATATTAATAAACCGTAGGTGAGTCGTCCAATAGGCATTTCAAACATGGTTGAAATATCCAATAACTCAAAAAAACATTAGATGAATCGTTCGCTATAGTGCAATTGATTTTAGGTAAATCAAAATTTAGGGGGTGGGGTGGGAGTCCTCTCGCTCGGCAGCATGATTGCGGCAATGGTGCGGAGCGCGAGCGCGTGGGCCGCCGCCGCCTCCTTCTGCGAGCATGTAATGCTCGCGAAGGAGGGGGCGGAGCGCGCCCGGGAGAGACTTAGAACTCTCCCGGTCCGCCGAGCCCGCAACTTGCTCGCCGCGCGTCGCAGGCAACTCAGGCGCCGGAGGTCGCTTAACGACCTCCGTCCTCCATGAGCGCAGGCCTGGGGGTGGCGGGTGAGGCCACCTGTCACCCCAGCAGAAGCAGGCCGGGACGGTGGGGCGACTAGCGCCCCTCCCCCAAACCGGGGCAAGACGGGGACACCGTGGTTCCCAAACCCGAGGGGGCCATCTCGAAACCGGAGATGGCCCAGGGTCAGTCGGGGTGCGAGGGATATGCTCTATGGGCAACCTTACACCCCGGCGTCTGTAGACCCGAGACGGCGTGCGGTTTTAGTCGGTTCAAGCCCGACATAACCGCCCCCGCTGGCACGCGGGGGGGTATCCGAAGGGATTTCCGCACGGAAAAAAAAAAAAAAAAAAAAAAAAAAAGGTAAATCAAAATTAGGTTTATAGAACAGTAGTCGAGTCAACCAATATGCATTATGAATATATGTGCATCAACCCTTGAAATTTATTAAAACAGTTCCCATAGTTCACTTTGATCCGAATTCTATTAAACTTTGACGTCACCTCTCGCATACGCGGTTTCTGTTTCCAGAGTGTTAAAACCGCAAGTTGATGTGTGGAACAGATGATGCAATATAAGCTGGCTACTAGCTTTGATGATATAGGGATGCGAGTTTTCTATTATGTTTAAATAGTTTTTTTTTTATATATATTTAGGACACGTCAATTTGACTTCACCTCGCCTGATGATACGCTGAAGGTAACGTCTCAGGAAAGAGGGTCACCATTACATACACGTACCATGTTAACAATGGTGGCACTCAGCTTGACGGCCTCATCAGAAGAGGATTGTCGTCGCAGCACCGCGTGACACCCACCGGTCCCACTAGTGCTGCGACCACAATCCCCCTGCCCGGCTATGCACTTGTTGACCCCTGAACGCAATCAAACCGAAATTTAATTACCTACTATGGAGGGTTTTTCGCAATCATGCACGGTGGTACCTTTTTTTTTTCGTGCGAAAATCCCTTGGGATACCCCCCTGCCGGCCAGCGGGGGCGGTTATGTCGGGCTTGAACCGACTAAAAACCCGGCCGAATTTTGTGACAAATTTGTGTCATCCAATTTCTACCAGCAGTATTAGTATAGTAATAGTACAAAACAAAAGCGCATCTCGTCATTATCTATACGTTTAGACTATACTTAAAAAAAAACTACCCAACGCTGTTTATGCGATTTCACTGTCATTTAGATTACCATATTACCAAATTTACAATTTTGCATTACAGTACACGTAGGAATAGACACAGTAAAGATTGCAGGCGGAGGTTGTATCTCTGCCATCCAAGCTAAGATTAAACTTGTACTATGGATGACAGGGCTCTACTTCTATTTACACTAGTTAATTACTACATAACATAACATAAACCCACGCCTATATCCCCGAAGGGGTAGGCAGAGGTGCTAGCACCCACGTTTCGCCAGTTTATGTTTTAGGTCCCAATGTAATAGGTGGCGAGCCTATTGCCATTAACCGGGCACTTATAAACCTGCGATAAATACACACATAACTTCGAAAAGCATCGAAAAGTCATTGGTGTGTGCCATGGTAATACCTGGGATCGAACCCGAGACCTCGTCTCAGCAGTCCTTTACCCATACCACTAGGCTACCGCGGTGTTCAAGGCTAAGTTAATTACTAGCTTAAACATATTAGTCTTGACATTCGTTGGATAATAAAGAAAAAATATAACACATCGACAAATTTGCGTTGACGGCACATAGATTCAAAAAAACCATTTTAGGGATTATTGCACCTTACACAGTACGGTCGCCTTCAGAAATAACTCAAAAGCAATAAATTTAAAAACGAAAAGATTGTTAATTATTTTTGTCCTTTTTATTTATCGACATAAAATGAAAATACAAGATTTATTCTCTGAAGGGGACTTCAGAATATAATCTTGTATTTTCATTTTATGTAAAGTTATAGAGCTAAGAGAGTCGGTACCTTGGAATGTGTTGGGCTAATACTGAGGGCCTATTTATTTATCTAGAGAGCACATAACCATAACACTTTGCTTCACTTTATTTTGCTTAGATCTATTGTTTATGTAGTGGCATCTATTAATGAAAATAAAATATTATTTTAGTAATACGAGGACAATGTTGTGGGTTATACATTTGTAAATACATGTACATGTTTTTGGTTCCATGAAATAAATATAGACTAATATTACATAATTTTTAAATACATTACTTTTAATTTTTAGATTAATAAAATATAAAGTGCAGCCGTGTGTGTGTGTGTGTGTGTGTGTGTGTGTGTGTGTGTGTGTGTGTGTATTAAGTGTATGTATAAGTGTTTATGTGCAGATAATTTTCTACGGCAATTTTTAATCCATAATACATATATAATAATGAATAATGTGCCCGGTAGATGGCAATAGGCTCGCCCCCTATTACATTGGGACCTTAACATAACTGGCGAATCGTGGATGTGTAATACACCTCTGCCTACCCCTTCGGGGATACAGGCGTGAAGTTATGTTATGTTAATACACAAGCATCATCACACGGCTTTACCCACATAAGTCGTGATTCCGTAGGAATATCGGAATAAAAAGTAAAAAAGTAGCCTATGTTATTCAGGGATAATATAGCATTCCAATGAAAAAGATTTTTTGAAATCGGTTCCGCAGTTTCAGAGTTTATCGATTACAAACAAACAAAATGGTGGTAGTAGTACAGATAGCTGCAGAAGAACGGGAAATCAAGTTGCACCTGTGCGAAGCCGGGGCGGATCGCTAGTATAATTATAAAGTAGGAAATTATGACTCATAATATACAGTATTGCATCTCTAAATAATTCTAAGCTAACGACAGACCGCGGCCCGGCCCGCGTGGAAACCCTTTATTGCGGGAAATTGCACATTTATTTAATATTTTCCACATAAAAATCCTAGCCCACGTGAAATGATTGGAATACAGCTTCAGTATGTTCAATGTCCCTTTCTGCTTGACTTTAGAGTTGTAAACATCTGTCTAAAATGTGTACTTGAGTCAAATGAACATTTTTATTTTATTTATTTAATATTAAACCTGAATAGATCTTTATACATTTCAATCAAACAATTAGTCTATTGCAGTCCACTACTGGACATAGGCCTCTCCTAATAGTGTACCCGATTAGTATACAGCCTATCCCAGGTAGACTGTAATTTTTTAAAAGGATCTGTATATATATAATTTTTTTTTGTGCGGAAATCCCCTCGGATATACCCCCCCCCCCCCCGCCGGCCAGCGGGTCGTCAGACACCGGGGTGTAAGGTCTTATGGGCACATAAGGCATTTCCCTCGCACCCCAACTGATCCTGGGCCATCTCTGGTTTCGAGATGGCCCTGACGGTCTCCCCGTCTTGCTCCGGAAAAGGGGGGGGGGGCTAGCGGCCCCACCGTATAAGCCTGCTTCTGCTGGGGTGACAGGCGGCCTCACCTGCCACCTCACATTTCACATTAAGCGACCTCCGGCGCTTGAGTCACCGGCGTCGCGCGGCGATTTACAAGAGTACCTTATAGTAACCAAATATACTATTAATATTATCAGTTTCAGTTACTAGTATTACGGCAATATACCTTATTAATGTTTTGTCTTGTCGCATCTTACAAATCATATTGTATGTTTCGTACCTTTTTTTTGTTTTTTTTTTTTTTTATCGTGCGGAAATCCCTTCGGATACCCCCCCGCCGTCCAGCGGGGGCGGTTATGTCGGGCTTGCACCGACTAAAACCGCACGCCGTCTCGGGTCTTCAGACGCTGGGGTGTAAGGTTACCCATAGAGCATATCCCTCGCACCCCGGCTGACCCTGGGCCATCTCACCACTAACAGCATCGCTCATCCTGTCTCCTCTAAAAGCAGAGGAGTACGGAGAGCGATGTGTTCCCGCCACGTTGGGTATTGGCCGACGATCAATGCCAACCCTATGAAGTGGTGAAGGGGAAGCCATTGACCGCCGCCCAGGGTGTACCGGCCGCTCCGATTCCGTTCCCCCCGGACTGCAGCGGGATCGGAATCGGAGCGACACTCGAGGAGGTTACCCAACACACACCCCTTTATGTTTCGTACCTTGTATCTATTATTGTATAATATTATGTTATCAACTATCGCTAAAATCAATTTACGGACTGCAATATTAGTGTATTTTATGTATCTTATATTATTTATGTTATACTAAAGCTCTGTATAGCGTAACGCTCAAACTATCCCTTCAATTTCTTTTACTGTATTCTAAGTAATATGTCAACAACACTCTATAGCTTACAGGTTCATTTTAGTGAAAAATGCTCCGTAAACCAATCCTTTGTCTAACTCCTCAATGACTATATTCGAAATATTATCCATGAAACTTTACTTACCGTATCTATGTATGTCCTATATGTATATATTAATCTCCGAGATTATATGGTTAATAGACTATCATCTAATTGCACAAATATTTATGTATAAAATCAACAAGCCTAATGCCGTATATTTATTAGACAAACATCTTCCAAATTTAATTGATCAGATTACTCTTCCTTAACTTCAAATAAAAATAAACTTAAACTAGTAAACAATTACATAGTATTCCCAAGGTCCCCGCTATCTAAAGGCGAGGGTACACCAGGGGGGTCTCGCTAGAACGTAAAGTTCTAGACGGGACTCACATAATAAAATATAAAAAATAAAATATACCTTATTAACCTAACCCTTCCAGCTAAGCTAAATTGCTTAGAAAAGTGAGTCACAGAGTAATTACCTCCTCGCTGAAGTGAGTTCCCATCGTTATTGTAATAGCCAGGATTCGAGCCCTAGAGCTCTCAATTGTAAGGCCGACTCCTTAACCACTAAGCTACCGACGTACCGCTACATAAAATCCGAACTCTATTTTAGTTCTATTTTTTTTTCAGGTAACATATTCTTCAAATACTAAAGACGTTTCAAGTGCAGAGCACGTACTCTTGAGTTAACAAACTGATTGTTAAGATTTTTTTGTAGTAAAAGTTGGACATTTTTTTTTCTTTTTTTTTCTGTCCTGATTATTCAGCTTTGTTATCTGTTATGTTACACAGTAGACATTTTTCTTTCGAAAATATTTTTACTTCATCATAATCGTCACAGCGTGGGCACAGATTATACAATAGTTGCATTAGTTCCATTTACAACGAAAGATACACTTTGGAGCCCGGAGTCCGCTCTACTACTCTTTCTCTTAACGTGGCTTACCTTGTCTTTTGCGGGAGCGACTACCAGTGCCAGTGCCAGTACCCGAGAGAAAAACCTGCGCCAGAGCCTCGTCCGTCATGTGTTGGGTGTATAAGGCCCCATCAAGACCTTTGAGGACAGGCAATCTCACCTGCAAGGTCACCAAGGACACCTTGCAGGTGAGATTGACTGTCCTCAAAGGTTATGTGGCTACGGGGGAGGCTTTCCTCTCGGGTAAGGGTGGTAAGACAGCAGTCGCTCCCGTAAAAGCCAAACCAAAATAAGGAGATGGAGGAAGCGGACTTCAAGCTCAAAGTCAAAGCCTTGGATGTGGCCGGGAACAACGTTATGATTATGATGAGAGTCTCGTCCGTCAATAGCAGGTGTACCGGTATCGGTATGAAGGCGAGGTGATGATATTGGCAGATCCTAAAATTAATAACGTACTGATCAAAATATTAGGTATCTACACTTTGTGCGAGCGCGTGGGCCGCCGCCACCTCCTTCTGCGAGCATGTAATGCTCGCAGAAGGATGTGGCGGAGCGCGTCCGGGAGAGGTTCAGAACTCTCCCGGCCCGCCGAGCCCGCAACATGCTCGCCGCGCGTCGCAGTCGAATCAGGCGCCAGAGGTCGCTTAACGACCTCCGTCCTCCATGCGCGCAGGCCTGGGGGTGGCAGGTGAGGCCGCCTGTCACCCCAGCAGAAGCAGGCCGGGACGGTGGGGCGTCTAGCGCCCCTCCCCCAAACCGGGGCAAGACGGGGACACCGTGGTTCCCAAACCCGAGGGGGCCATCTCGAAACCGGAGATGGCCCAGGGTCAGTCGGGGTGCGAGGGATATGCTCTATTTGCAACCTTACACCCCGGCGTCTGTAGACCCGAGATGGCGTGCGGTTTTAGTCGGTTCAAGCCCGACATAACCGCCCCCGCTGGCCGGCGGGGGGGTATCCGAAGGGATTTCCGCACGAAAAAAAAAAAAGTATCTCCACTTTGTGAAGAACGCACTACCGACAATATTTCTTAACAACGTCGCGCTGAAAAATCACAAATATTTTGTGCCACATAAAAACCGATACGTCCAGAAATTTCCGCTCCGTTGAACCAGAAGCTCTCGGTTCATACCGACGCGACGCCAGCAAACTGGATGCATAGTTGCATACCCCACGATTTATTAAAAAGCCATCGGATTATTTTTGATGAAAAAATGGCTTTTGTTATATAGTTTGCACGAATTTCACACATTGAAATAAAACTATTTTTGGCTCCGTGACCACGGAGAGACTATGGCTACTAAAAAGCAACCAAAACGTCGGGATCAGGGTAAATAATAATAATCCAATAAATCGCCATAGAATCCGTTAAAAATAGTTAGAAGCATTGATTATTTTTATATAGTAATGTTAACGGGAATTAATGCGACCATGTATAGGTATATACATACCTTTGGATTGCCTGACGTTTCGATCAGGTTACACTGGCCGTGGTCACAGGATGACTGGCGCAGCAGTGCACGTCCTTCGTCGTCGAGTCCGTCAATCCAAAGGTATGTATATACCTATACAGGGATCCTGCCGTTTGGCAAAATATGTTTAGTCAAATTTCACTTAACATAATACTTATCGCATAGTTTCATTTCCCAAAAGAATCATGTTGAATCAACGTTTTTTTACCAAATGAAAATTTGGGAAACATACTTTGGCATGTGACACTTTGGGGAACGTTTTTTGCCAAACATTAGTAAACCACCTATATATGATCGCGTTAATTCCCTTTAACAATATTGTATATCATTGAACGCGAAAGTTTTAAATTAGTATTCATTATTTTTGTTATATTTGCATGTGCCGCTGCGGCCTTCGTGTCCGTGACATAGTAAATAAAATGTAGGAGTGTCGAATTCGCTGGTACAGCTATATTATCCTGTAAACGTCTTACTACGTAGTTAACAAAATATCTGGCCATGACGCCTTCATCGGGTCCCGATAGGAGGAATAAACCCAAGAAGTGCTGGCTTGACGTCGTAGAAGATGAAATGCGTGACAATGGTCTCATTGCCAAGGATGCCCACGACCGTGCCAAAGTGATCCATTTCTACGAGGTGAAAGCTTCAGATGCGGTCGCATCTGAAGCTTTCACCTCTAAGGCGAAGATGTTAATGATGATTTACCCAAAACTGTGTTTTTATAATATACCGCATCAGGGTCCTTAACATGATGAGTATGATGACTTATAAACAGTTCAGTTTTGGAGCAATTCAATCCAAATTTGTAAACTGAATTGCTATGATCCGTACTATGACATGATTAAACTGAAACGCGGTCGCGTTTGGTACGTTTGTCGATATTTCGAACGTGAAACTGAACGACTTATTATGACGTCATGGTATGAGTAAGAAACTATTCAGTTTAGGTGTGAAATTAAATTGCTATTAAGCAGTCATGGTTAGCCCCAGGTTACAAACTGTTGAAATGATAATAATGAGAGGTCGGACCATAAAGCGCTGGAACGCTTTACCCACACACGTGTTCCCTTCTACCTACAATCCTGGTATCTTTAAGCGGCGGGGAAAAAACATATGCTGAGGCCGTCTAGGTAGGGGTCACCATTCTAGGGACAATCTCTGGAAATGGTGGCCACTACTTTTTGGACTTCACCTCAGCTTACCATCAGGCGGGGTGCAGTCAATCTGACGGACCAAATATATAAAAAAAAAGATGAATTATTTCTTATCGCATTTTAATGTATACCTACATAGGTAATCATCTAAAAAAAAAACAAAAAAGCTAAGTGTCTGTAAAACTACTAACACGAAGTCAAGAGAAAGAGTACTTTAGCATACGGTTACGTATCATTATAACTACACTTATTTCAACTATTTTCTTCATAAGCTGCAAGCAGAAGCTGAAGACAGGGTGCTATGGCGCTTATTAGGGGAGCCTATTGAGCGCCATAACGCCCTGTCTTCAGCTTGCCGCATCCAGCATCTGCCTATATGCATACAACAATATATCTGACTTCGCTCGCTCGCTTTTGCGCCTTCATGGTCTATGATCTAACTTACTCTAATCTGGCCGTATGTGCTCAGCTCCACTCCAGTTAATTCCACACTATTCTACTCTAAATTTGATTCACTTGGCCGTATTAAGTGAATGCTTCATCAACTTGATGACTTTTTTGTGTGTTTATTAACTTAGTTATGTAGTGCACAAATATTGACCACTGATAAATCTACAGTAGGTGAATCGTCCATTACTTTAATCAACCGTAATTGAGTAAAACGTAGGTGAGTTGACCTTTACATATTTCTTTCATTAGCTATCACAAACATATGGGAAACGACCGTAGTATGCCATTTAACCGTAGTTATATTGAAAATATTTACATAACATAACAGAAACTCACGCCTATATCCCCGAAGGGGTAGGCAGAGGTGCTAGCACCCACATTTCGCCGGTTTATGTTTAGGTCCCAATGTAATAGGTGGCGAGCCTATTGCCATTAACCGGGCACTTATAAACCTGCGATAAATACACACATAACTTCGAAAAGCATCGAAAAGTCATTGGTGTGTGCCATGGTAATACCTGGGATCGAACCCGAGACCTCGTCTCAGTAGTCCTTTACCCATACCACTAGGCTACCGCGGTCATATTCTAATAATCTTTTCTTCCCAGAATATGGTCGGTTAAAGGTGTAGGGGTTATTTATTAGGTACAGTATATTCTGGGGTGTGTGTTGGGTAACCTCCTCGAGTGTCGCTCCGATTCCGATCCCGCTGCAGTCCGGGGGGAACGGAATCGGAGCGACCGGTACACCCTGGGCGGCGGTCAATGGCTTCCCCTTCACCCCTTCATAGGGTTGGCATTGATCGTCGGCCAATACCCAACGTGGCGGGAACACATCGCTCTCCGTACTCCTCTGCTTTCAGAGGAGACAGGATGAGCGATGCTGTTAGTGGTGAGATGGCCCAGGGTCAGCCGGGGTGCGAGGGATATGCTCTATGGGTAACCTTACACCCCGGCGTCTGAAGACCCGAGACGGCGTGCGGTTTTAGTCGGTGCAAGCCCGACATAACTGCCCCCGCTGGCCGGCGGGGGGGTATCCGAAGGGATTTCCGCACGATAAAAAAAAAAAAAAAAGGTACAGTATATTCTGTCACTTGTTGGCGTGCAAATCTTAAATATTAACCAGATAATTTATAAATTTGACAATATAAGTTATAAATTTTTGACATGCAAAAAAAATCTAGGCACGAAAAAACATGGCTTATTTTAATTCGTCAAAACTGTAATTTAATTTATTGATATTATATTGTAAGATCAAGGAGTTATCATAATCTCTAATGTCAAAATATGTATTGTTACTCAAAATTGGCTAAAAGATAGAATTTATACATTTAAAAATTTGTCTTCTAAATACTAATTAACAAGGTAATAGTTTTAATTACATAGAATTTTACGAAATTCGATGCGGAACAGGCCTATAGGTAATTTTTTGAGACTACCAGGTAGATGATTATATATTTTAATCTTCATAACTTCACGCCTGTATCCCCGAAGGGGTAGGCAGAGGTGTACCTATTACACACCCACGATTTGCCAGTTATGTTAAGGTTCCAATATATTTGGGGGCGAGCCTATTGCCATCTATCGGGCACATTATTAAGCGAGCGATAATTAACATTTATCAATGAACACAAAACTACGAAAAGTCAGTGTGTGCCCGGGGCGACTGGGGATCGAACTCGAGCCCTCGTCTCAGCACTCCGTTACGTACGCCACTGGGCTATCGCCGCTTTTTAACACACACAATAAAATAACTAGTTATAATGATAAATACGTAATCGAGCTCCAAAGTATAAATTCTGGACGCGTGATGACGCTGACATAGAAATTTCGTAAATATTTTATCATAACGCATTCGAAATTTAAAATATCCAACTTACATATCAAAAGCTTAAAATATTAACTCGGTATTTCTTACGTACATCATTTCCCCTAGACTCCATCCGCCATGTTGGTTGAATAACGTTGAAGATGCGGTGGATTATGAATTATTCAACCAGACGAGTCTAGTGGGGCCCTCTAGCGGAGGCTGCAGATTCATAATCTGTACTTTCAGTGCGTCACTGTGAATGGCACTTCGAATTTTGTTTTCATATTTTTTGAACATAAAATGCAGTTATAATTATTAATGGAAATGTTGGTTAACACAAATAGACGAGACTTTGTCTGAGATTAAATTAAAATAAATATTCTAGGAAATATTACAACTCAACACTAACTTTGATTGCGGAAGCTCGTGAAGTAAGGATAGACACAGATGGCGTGCTGTTGTCTCTACCTACCCCGAAGGGGAAATAGGCGAAAGTGTATGTATGTATGTAACACTAAAGTATGACCGCTGAGTTATTACCGATTTGACACATGACGAATTGACAATACTAGTGAAGTGACTGAACCAGTAACCCTAATATCATTTGGGAACAGTTTGTTTTTAAATATTCTAGTATAGTGTGTAAATAAAATCAAAACAAATAATAGTTAAAGACACAGGTTCTTTATTAGGTGGAGTATCCTTGATGGGCGTAGATAATTGGTCGAGGACATATCAAAATAAAACAAATTTGTAAACACTGTTACACATTTTAATGAATAGAGTAGGTACAAGATGTTTTAATAAATGACTACCTATCATTTAATAAAACAATTATTCAGACTCTGAACCAGATTCGCCAGAGCTGTCATCGCTATCAGTCAGTTGTATGACAATTTCATTGTCTATAATGGTGTCCACTCTTATATCGCGTTCATAATCTTCTGTTATTAGTTTTCGAGTCTTTTCGACGACCTTGACCCAATCTTCTTTCGTTATTTTGCTGCAAGCATCTTTTAATAGACCCATCATTTTATTAGTACTGAATGGCGGAGTCGTATTATTACGAGCTGCGTAACCTGTAATGTAAACATTAAATAACGTTAATTTATTACATTAAATAAATGAAATGTTACACAATTACCTACATGTAAGGGACATGAGATATTTATTTCTTAGTTATGTATATATATGCTGAATATTGGATGTTATAATAGTACAAATTATTCATATTCATAACTTATGGGATAAAAAACAATACCTTTGATTTGTGCCCATATTAGCTCAATGGCATTGTACTGGCAGTGATAAGGAGGAATTCGAAGTACCCGATGTCCATGTGCCAGAGCTATCTCATCTACTTCATAACGGACTCTTGATGATTTATTTTCGCGTACCAACTTTACTAAGTCAGACTTTAGCAATTCGGCAGTAGTTTCAATTCCATTTTGGTGTAGCCATGCTAGGAGATCAGCTTTCTTGTAGGCCTGAGTAGGCGCTTTATTCACTTGTTTCGAGTGATATGAAGCGTTGTCCATTATTATGATAGAAGGCTCTGGCAGGCTGGGTAATAATTGATTTTCGAACCAATTCGTAAAAGTGTCTGTATCCATCTCCTCGTGGTAATCGGAAGTACTTTTTGACGCGAAAGCCAGCAGTCCATTTTCAAAGAAACCACTTCCAGCAGAACCGGCGTGACTAATTATCAGTCGCGATCCTTTTCCAATTGGAACCTTTGAGGTTGATGCTTTTGTTTCGTCAGTCCAAGAGCGTGACACAGTGTGGTTCGCATTTAACCATGTTTCGTCAACAGAAACGACGTTGTCCCAAGACTCGATTTTTCTGGCTTCTCTTAAAAAGACACTCCTTTTAATTATTAAATCAAATCTTTCCATTAATATTTTCCTTTTATTCGTTTTTTTATATTCAAACCCAATTTCGTGCAATAGTTTTGACAACGCCGTTTTACCGCCTTTAAACAAGCCAGCTTCTTTTAAAGAGACCAAAAGCAAACGTCTAGTTGGAAACTCGTTCCTAGTATAATAACCATATATGTGGTTTCTTATTGCATCTGCATCAAAAACATCAACACCTGTCACGGGCTTTTGTCTTCGTTTTTTCTTAGGAGTGCATAAAATATTATCTTCACTTCCAGAAGCACCAAATTTTTCTTTATTTATATTATATAGTGTTTTTGCACCAATTCCAAGAGCTTGTGAAACCCGATCTTTCACTTGAGTGACAGGAATCAAAGGGCCGCCATTTTGTGACTCACGCTCAAAGTAATCCTGTAGCTTTAGTACAAGCTCACGACATTGACTATTCAATGTTTTTCCTCGTTTCGGCATTTTCAACAAAATTACCAAACACAAACAAAATTAGTCCAATAAAGCGCAACGATAAACAGGAGAAAGCCGAGTTAAAAAACAACGGTTACACAAGAGAACGTAGTCTGTGCGCACGAGAGTACGGAAGATGACTAAACAGATTAAAATAGCGGTGGTAAGGATGTTGCCAGAATAGTATCGCCAATTACTTAAAAAAATACACCTATAACATTGCTTAATTGAGGGAGAAAATTATATTTATTAAATGTTGTTTTATATATTATAAATGTTAAAAATTATACATAGTCATTTTAATTGTATTTATTTTTAAATCATAGAAAACAGTATTTCTGTCTTTGGATCACACATAAATCTTAAAAATCATAAGATACTGGCAACACAGTGCAATTAAGACCCGCAAAAAAATGGTAGCATTATATTTAGTCTAGTTGCTCGAAGGAATAAGTAAAATAAAAATATCCAAATAAAATAAATATCATATCTATTCCAATGAATTCGGACCGAATACTATCAAGCACATCACTATGAAAACTAGACGCACGATGTAACTTTGAACAAGCGCGCCAAAGAACAAAAAATAAATGTTTTCATATTATTTACAAACTATTTTAAGTTTTGAAACAGAGTTTATTGGAAAATTACTTGATGCTGACATTTTGACATAAAGTTTTATATTAAAGAGGTATTCTAAATCATTCGGCAAATGTGTCGCTCGTGCAAGGTTATATCGATTAATTTAAGAATAATCTGTCAAATCGGTAATAACTCAGCGGCCGTACTATAACATTTAAATTCTCGCGTTCCTTGATATAAAATAATGTTAACGGCAATTAACGCGTTCATGGGAAGTTAGTTACATACCTTTGAACTACCTGAAGTTTACACCAATGAAATAGACATTCCATCCCCAAACAAATCAACAAATATTTGCAATGAGTAGGAATCGAACTAGCAACATATCTGACGGAGCCAGCAAACGCTCGACGTAACAAAGTTCTTCAAGAATTAAAGTAAGTAATATTCCTTGCACATAAATAAAAGTATGTGTAAAAATGGCCATATTTTTACACCACCCCAAGTTGAGCCATCGAAACTCATTCATTCCTCTTCTTATCTCACACTTTTTGTACAACAAAACCAATCACGATAGATCTAAAATCACTGGATGATATTACACGTGTTTGTATCCAGTTAAACATGACCTCTTGATTTACGGATTGTATCATTTGATAAAGTTCTTCCTAGCCTGGATTTCAAAATCCCCTTTAACCAAGTTTCGACAATTCAGTGAACCGAAGTAACAGATATTGTGTTCTATTTTATGGACAGATGTATCATCATAAAGCATAACAACGTATCGATACTTTTCAGGGTTCCGTAACCGAACGGTGACTAATGGAACCCTTTTAATAAGACTCTGCTATGTGTCCGTCAGTCTCAGTCGTCACGGTCAACGACCTCCGTCCTCCGTGAGCGCAGGCCTGGCCGGGGCGGCGGGCGGTGCGTTGTGCCCCCCCCCCCTTCCAGGGGCAAGATGGAGTCACCGTGTTTTCCAAACCCGAGAGGCCCATCTCGAAACTGGAGATGGCCCTGGGTCAGGCATCTAAAGACCCGAGACGGCGTGCGGCTTTAGTCAGTTCAAGCACGACATCACCGGCAGGTGGGGGGGGGCCGAGGGGATTTCCGTAAAAAAGTATCTCCGTCGTCAGTCCGAGTGTACCTTTTTTTTTTTTTTTTTTCGTGTGGAAATCCCCTCGGATACCCCCCTGCCGGCCAGCGGGGGTGGTTATATCGGGCTTGAACCGACTAAAACCGCACGCCGTCTCGGGTCTGCAGACGCCGGGGTGTAAGATTGCCCATAGAGCATATCCCTCGCACTCAGACTGACCCTGGGCCATCTCCGGTTTCGAGATGGCCCCCTCGAGAGTCCGAGTGTACCTATAATCTGGCCCTACTAAAACCTTCGGCGCTAAACCAACCTGACTTGCAAGGCGGTACACCTGCTAATTGATAGACGAGGCTCTGGCGCAGGTTTTCCTCTCGGGGTTAGGAGATCCTAGACGAGACCCTGGGCTCCGAGTTGAATGCCTTGAATGCAACTGGGAACAAACAACTCTAAGAAGATAACGGCCATTTGGAGAACCCTATGTTCAGCAGTGGACATTGATTGATTGATTGAAGCTATTACAAATTTTATAAGTAATTGTTATGATACCTGGAGACTGGACTGGACAGTGCCGCGAGGACGGTTGCCTATTGGTTATACTTGATATTACATTCACCATAATTTATATCACCTGACATAATGGACAACCTGCTTGTTGTATTAGTAATTGTTCTCTTCGCAAACGGCACCATTGGGGATGGCTTAGAAAATAGATATGGCTTTAATAAATAATGGGAATCAGCACCGGTTCCCTGGGCATAATCGGTTCCCTGGAAATAACCGAAACCCGTAAAATAACCGAAACCCGTAAAATAACCGGAATCCTGGTCAGTAGCAGCAAACAACATCAACAACCGCACAAGCTCCAGGCTGCGGCTACACAACTCAGTCTCCACAGTTGCGTCAGTGCTTAGCTAGCTGCCCGACAATATCTGAAAACAACCCCATCTGCGGTACCAATGACCTGGTAGACTAAACCTGGTCGACTGGCCTGCGCTCAAGCTTGTGGAATTAGTGTACTGTCTTTGCGGAGGACGTCTGCCCTGCTCCAGCGTCATCATAAATAATAACCTTATTAATATTTAATTAAATTAATATATTAGCAAAGCAATACATTTCCAAATATTACCAATGCAATGAAATAGTTGAATTAATATGGCTAACGATTATAAAATACTTTAAAAATATTTTAGACTTTTAGTTCTTTTAGCTATTAAACCGTAAGCCACACTCTTTTTAAGTAATACTTAAATAAAAGAAGGTTTAATGGTAGTACCACTAAAAGAATATGTAAAAATATTCTGAAAGATACACCATTTACATAAACTATCACACTTCGTAAAACAGCAAAGTAATACGTCTGAATTCCGTAGGTACAAACAACAATATCCATATTTATGCATCCGACTGTACCGTGTGCAATCGGCTGAGAGGCTATGTGCTTTGACATTTCGCTCTCAGTGGTGTCTCGATGTCAAATGTAGCAATAAATAACCTTTTTTTTTGTATTATCAATGTAAATATTATTACATTTTTGTAGCATAATGTAACACATTTTTTTACCTTTATGTATTGAAATGTGTGCAAATGATTCTTTATGGTAGATTAGAGCCCGTCCCGGCTTAGCAAGGGAAAATGTTATCGTAATAAGTGTAATTTCCTGGCTCTTTTCTATAAGTTTCACCTAAAAACTAGCAACCCACCCTCGCTTCACTTCACTTTATATGAGTTTTTTTAAATTAAGCCATCGTAATTCAAACTACTGGATGTTATCTGAGCGCTCCCGAAAACGAAGACAGGCGATAGTACTATCGATAGAAAAAATTTAGAGTGTTTTTTTTCCATCAGTATAAAAAAATATTTCTTTTTTTTTATTTATTTAAAAGATTTTTTTTTATTAGTATTTATCAACGTCTGTACTGCTAAAAAAATGCATCATTTTAGCTAAAAAAATGAATGCCGCAATGAATATCGGTATGACATCGCCGTTCGTTGACCCCGCGTGCCACAGTGGTCAACGACCGGCGTCATTTAGCTGTACTAATAAAATGGAGTGTGAATAAAGCAAAAAAATATCGGAAATAAAATGATTTCATAAAAATTATACAAATTGATAAAAAATCACTTAATTTTTTTCTTATCTTCAGTACAATCGCCTCTCTTCATTTTCAGAAGCCTTTCCCTAACACCAGTATATACAATATGTCCATCAGGGTTAATGCGCCTTTCAAATGGTGATAGACTTTTCCAATAAATGCAGTGATTTCGAAGATTACCCCAAACATATAAACAAACTCACAATATTCGGCCCCTCTTATAACATTAGCATAGATGTAAACCCAAAAATTTTAATTTTTTACTAATCCTTCCACTAACCCCTCCAGTTAAGCTAATTCGCTAGTGTTAGGAGTTCGTTCACATCGGTACTGTAGTGTGTAGTGGCTAGGATTCGAACCCGGGACCTCTCGACCGTAGTGCCAATTTCTTAACCACTAAGAACGCTTCGCACAGTCTTCGACATAGAATATATTATTACGGCCCAATAAATAAATAAATAAATATTCTAGGATATATTACATAGCGCCATCTAGACCCAAACTAAGCAGAGCTTGTCATATGGGTTCTAAAATGCGGATAAACATAAATAAATACATATTATACAAAGAAACACCCAGACCAATGTAAATATACATATTTGCTATGAGCGGGAATCGAACCCACGACCTATGACTTAGAAGTCCAATGCTCTACCGTTACGCCACAGAGATTGTCAATAAAACAATTTTATTAACTATTTTTCCTTTTGGTTTCAGAATTGTCAACGGGGAGCGTGGCTATCCGTCTTTTAGTATTGTCAAAGGTAAGTAAACTTTCTAAACATATTTCTAAACAACCACGCTATGATGGCCACTTTGAGACGTTAAAATAGTAATGTGAAATGTCAATTTAAAATAGAAAAAAATCAAATCAATTGCGAGTCACATCTATAGTTTATGGATATTTAATTCATTTTTAAATTTCGAATTTCGAAAAACATACATGCCAAGTTGTGTCGTAAATTAGTACACTGCACCTCACTATTACAGACTATGACAATAAAGAACAGAAATTTACTCCTTCAAACTTGGTATTTACTTTTACGAAACTTTATGAGCGGACAAACGTCAAATTGGCCATCATAGCGTGCAGCTAATTTAGTATGTCATAGATAGCATCCTCCAAGCCTTTTCCCAACTCAGTTGGGGTCGTCTTGTAGTCTAACTGCAAACTGTACTATACTTCCGTAGTAAATTACTGTGTATATTTTGTTTTACTGTTAAGTAGTTATGTCATATAGGTTGCATCATCGCGCCGCGTCGTTTGATGACGGACGCGAACCACAGATAACGAAAATAAATGTTGCCAGATCCCGACTACGGGTCGATATGGATTTGTTGTTATTGTTCTTGCTATTTCCATATAATTAACTATATTGTAATGTATAGTATAGACACCATCGTAATCCTGTCAGTGTATATGAAAACCAACGCTGTCATGTTACTCGCATGATAGCATCAAGCTGAGTGGCAGCCCAATTCTGCGCGGATGTGACGTGCATTGGCATACAGTCTGTTTAATCTGTGTTATTTCTGCACTTGGATTTTTTTATCACTGTTGCAATTAATTCTGTTTTTTTGTTTAGTATTATTTTATTTGCTTTCTTTTGTTAACATACATACATATACTCACGCCTTTTTCCCTCCGGGGTAGGCAGAGACAACAGCCCGCCATCTGCTTCTGTCCTTACATACTTCACGAGCTTCCTTCACTGTCATTAAACCTTTCATGCAAGCCCGGCGGTTTCGAGTGTTTTTGACCTGCCCTTTTTAGGGTTCCGTTGCCAAATGGCATAAAACGGAACCCTTATAGATTCGTCATGTCTGTCTGTCTGTCCGTCCGTATGTCACAGCCACTTTGTTCCGAAATTATAAGAACTATGCTGTTGAAACTTGGTAAGATGTATTCTGTGAATCGCGTTAAGATATTCACACAAAAATAGAAAAAAGCAATAAATTTTGGGGGCTCCCCATACTTAGAACCAAAACTCAATTTTTTTTTCATCTAACCCATACGTGTAAGGTATCTATGGATAGGTCTTCAAAAATGATTTTGAGGTTTCTAATATATTTTTTCTCTAAACTGAATAGTTTGCGCGAGAGATACTTCCAAAGTGGTAAAATGTGTGTGTCCCCTCCCTGTAACTTCTAAATTAAGAGAATGATAAAACTAAAAATAAATATATGATATACATTACCATGTAAACTTCCACCGAAAATTGGTTTGTACAAGATCTAGTAAGTAGTTTTTTTTAAAACGTCATAAATCATAAACGCAATTTACCTGTCATTCAATCAACTCAAATATAACATTGAAAAAAAGCATTATTATGTTACTTACTGCTACGGAACCCTTCATGGGCGAGTCCGACTCGCACTTGGCCGCCTTTTTGTTAAACTGTTTGGTAAAGCTTATTTTGAAGTACATTTTTTTTTTTCGTGCGGAAATCCCTTCGGATACCCCCCCGCCAGCCAGCGGGGGTGGTTATGTCGGGCATGACGACTACAGACGCCGGGGAGTATGGTTGCCCATAGAGCATATCCCTCGCACCCCGAGACGTTCCCATGTAATTTATGCCATGTGTATCCGAATAGAATTAAATAATATTTCTTTCTTTCTTTCGAAACGGCCCAAACTTTAATATTTTCCTTAAAGCGACTGCAAGCTGACCTCCACAACCCATTGGTGATATAAAAGTTCTATAGTTAGACCAGTTGTCGGACTTTTTAGGACTCGTAACTGTAATTATTACCACAGATGTTTGTATAACAAGTGTGACCGACGACGGCTTAACGTGCTCTCCGAGGCACGACACGGCGGGTTCTCAATGTAAAAAAATTTACATTGCCTCTTTTCCCCTTTTTACCCTTCCCACATTTACCCTTTTTACCCTATCCACCTTCCCCCTTTTTCACATTTTCCGTTTTTTAACCCTGCCTCATTTCTCCTTTTTACCCTTGTAACATTTTCCTTTTTTACCCTTGGCACTTTTCCCCTTTTTACCCTTTCTATATTTCCCGTTTTTACGCTTTCCACATTTCCCCTTTTTACCCTTTTTCACATTTTCCGTTTTTACCCTTGCTACATTTCCCCTTTTTGCCCTTTACACAATTCCTCTATTTACCCTTTTATAGTATGTGTGCTAAAAGTCCCTGATTAAAAAAAAAGAAAGAAAAGAAAGAAAGAAAAGTTTTTTTATTCTGTACCTGCCTACATAATAAAATTACATCAAATCAGTACATATAAAAAACACATCCACACAGAATAATGGCCGCCTCTCAGCTTATATGCTGTCCGCGTATTAGTGCCAAAACTATGGACTTATTTTTTCGTTTCATCGAGTTTGAAATCACAAAATGGTCACCCATCCTTAGTAAGACTGACCCTGACTAGAATTACTTTACCTAGCAGTGTGCAAACCTGCAGTTATAGATCGATTATTTTTAATACAACTAATAGACTACCTTATGGTAAGTGGTTACTATGGCCTATAAATGCTTGCCACATCAGAAGTGGTATTCGCGCGAGCTGCCTATGGACAGAAAATGGGAGGGGAAGGAGAGAGGAGAGTTGGAAACGTAAAGGATAGGTCGAAGGGCCTCTGCCAGAGCCCTTCAGCAGTCGTTTTACTATAGGTGTATATTAACACTTAACGGAAATCGAATCCGCAACGTATCAGTAGAACGCTCTACTACCACGTCCTTTGAAAAATCACACGAACATTCAGACTTCAGTCAGTTTTAACACTACCATAAAACACCTAACATCCCTATTCTATACTCAAAGTTAGGCGGTCTACACACGAGCCGCAGTCAATTCAAACATTTCTGTCGGCATTACGTAGATAAATAATGGCAATAAATAATCTGGCCGTGACACCGGCCGTGTGGAGTGGGCTTTACTTCGCGTCAACGATTGTGAGTGGCCGTGGGTTACACCGTATCGTAAATAAGATATTAATACCTGGATGACCTGTTTTATTTTCATCGTTTTTCTAAAAATCTAGCTAGATCGATTTATTAACTCCGAAACCCCCTATATACAAAATTTCATGGAAATCGTTAGTGCCGTTTCCGAGATTTAGATTATATACTCGTACATACATACGAGTATACAAGTATTAATTGTATTAGGAGTGAGTTCACGTCGGTAGTATAATGGCCAGGATTCGATCCCGGGACATCTCTATCGTAAGGCAGACTCCTTAACTGCTAAGCTATTGATGATTGAAACTTTTGACAGAGCACGTCCACGTAGTTTTAGGCAACGATCGTTGTGCCACTGACGGTAAAATATTGCTTATTATTAACCTAAGTAAAATTTTGTTCGGCCACTTCTAAATTGTTTATCTAGGGAAACACTGCCGCGCCCACGACAAACGCATTTATGTACATTTATGTACATATTTATTTATTTGTTTATTATATATATATATATGTAGTGACTAGTAACCGAAATTACTAGTATTCCCCCTAACCCCTCCAGCTAAGCTACTCAAAATTACATAGCTATACTTACATTAGTTTAATAATAATTATATTTATTTTCGGATAACAGAAATGATCCATTGTGTTAGTACGAACTTAATCTAGTGTTAGTTTGCACATTACATTTGATTAATTTATTCATTCCTCGCGGTTTTAAGAAGGACTTCAGCCAGGGAAACAGACCTAACTCATCGTCCTTCTCACAAGGAATTTATAAACAGGAGAGTTAATACTTTCCGCCACTGTCTTTAAGATGCTGTTGTCACTATCCCGAACCCTGCGTAATAGTGATGCAGTTTTTTTGCGAATGACGGCGTGGAAGCCGTCAGTTCTGTTTCGCACGAACATTTCTGAGGCGCTGCAGAACCATGGTAGTCCCAACAGCACCCTAAAGACATTATTATATTATATTGGACGCCGTACGAGTTTAAGAACTTAGTTATTAAGGTTAATTACAAACTCAACTATTTACAAAAATATATACTTCGATATGGTTTCATTACTTTAAAAAGTTAGTTATTAAGGTCAAATAAAAAGGTTTATTCTTTATTGGTTTTCGGTTTTTTCGGCGGCTTAATTTTTTGTTAAAAAGTTTTTTATTGAAACTTGGTTTTTCAGTTTTCATATTTCATCGCATTGACCTATTTATCAATTAAGATTTTATTTTTTATTAAAAACGCATCATCTACATTTAGTGCAGATGCCACTTCTAGAATGAACGACGTCCTAGAAATGAGTTCTAAAAGTAATATATTGTAAACTAATCGACAACTGGATCTGTTTTTCATATTTCAGCAAGAGCCTCTTCTAACTTCTTCCATTCTCTTTCTCTTGCTGGGCTTGAACAAATGTATCCTGCTATGGTGTTTGTTGAGCGATGCTCTAAAAGAGTGAAGCTCTCTGTTAGACGACTCATGTATTTCGTTAAACCATCTTCTCCCAAACGGCTGAACCGATTCTAATGAAATTTCACACAAGCAAAGATGTTACTGATGGGACGCTAGGAAAATCAAAAATAAAAATTACCATGGAGGAATAATCACCGGAAAGTTTAAGTAATTATTAAGTAATTTGTTCATAAACACAAGACTAAAAAGAAAAACGAAATCGGAAGAGCCATTGAGGAATTATCACCGTTAGAAAAAGTCCTTGTGAAATTGCTTCGCTTAATTTTTGCAATAGCAGAACGAATTGCAGACCTAATTTATTCGTATGTCTATCTTCGAAATTGACGACCATTTTTTTTTCTGTCTCTAGAATACCAGTTTATAATGGTGTCACTCCATTGTTCGGTTCCACGTATCGTATGCCTCGCCCATCTCCATTTAAATTTTCGTATATTAAATTATGAACACTTTTTACTCTATCTGTATTTTCCTATATTTAACATAATTCGCGCTATTAATCTTTGAGAAACTTCTATTTGTCTAGTATGATCCTTTGGAGTCATATCTATACTAATATTATAAAGAGAGAGAGGATTGGTGAGTTTGTTTATGTTTGTGCTAATTTTCGGAACCACTGCACTTATTGGAAAAAATCTTTCAACATTTGAAAGGTGTTTGAAAGGGAAGTTCCTTTCAAATAGACTTAATGGACGGAATCCTCGATGGATATAGGCTATATATTATGAGTAAATTAATCCTAATTTTTAACCGCACTTTGTTGTGTTGGTTTTTTTTTAACTCAACTGAAGTGAAGCGAGGGTGGTTTGCTAGTATAGTAAGTGTAAGTTCAAAATACTGGTACTTGTTGTTACGTTACGGTGTGATGTGAAACCATTTTATTGGATCGCCTTTTGTTGTTTCGGGGCAGATTCATGTTTGTTTTGTAACGTAATGATTCATAGCAGTACCCTATTCAGCGATGCTTATGTAATTCAAACAGCTTTTGGTGTTAGTGGAATAGGGTTAACGATTGATGTTTTTTTTGTGAATCCTTGTACCCGACATGATAAGCGATCGATTACGAACAGATGTGATTTTTACCCTGAGCTTAACCTTCGTATGATCGTGCATTGGTCTGTCAGACCAACGATATAAATTTTCCTTGTTTTTGTTAATAGAAAAAACAGGCGATTTGTTCTCGTTGGTAAAGCATAGTTTGGAGCCAACGTCCTATTAGTGCTGCGAGCAGCAATGTTTTTACTAGTTATAGAAACTTGCTACTACTAATACATTTTTCCGTGCGGCGGAAATCCGGGCTGAAATATCGTCCTTAAACAGCCAGTCACTTGCTTTTTTTTATTTCTTTTTTTATTTAAAACTTTATGCACATGGGGATGTACAAAGGCGGACTTAATGCCAAAGGCATTATCTACCAGTCTACCTCGGTGGTGCTAGTATGGTTTTGATGTAACACTTATCAAATAAGGTTTATGCTTCAGATATTACATATGTATGTGTCATCATCATCATCATCACAGTTTTAGTCCCGGGTCTCCTACTCTTTCTATTGATTTGGTTTTTCGCGGCTTTCATGTGAGCGATTGCCGTATGACTTCCCAATCCCGAGAGGAAAGCCTGCACCAGAGCCGCGTTCATCAAACAGCAGGTGAACCGGCTTACAGGTGTACCAGCTTGCAGGTGCACCGGCTTGCAGGTGTACCGGCTTTCAGGTGAGATTGGCTTCGGCCCCAAAGATGTTTATGTACGTACATAGATACATCAAAGCATCTAAATATCGATTAATGCTTTAGGCGTCTGATATTACGTATCTATTTATGAAGCTTTAAGGCAGATGCAATCATACGCTGTAATTGAAGTTTGCGGTCTGTCGCTCAAATGGACGATAGCCATCATATAGCGTAACTGTAACAGGTTGCGTGATAGTGGTAAGTGTTATATGACAGTTTTGTATTGCAAATATAAAATTCTAAGTTACCGAACACCTTAGCTCTGAAACTTTACGTATAATAAAAAATAAATGGGAGGTAGGTTGTCGTTTTTCGGTCATATCTCCGGTTCTTCCTGACCAATTGCTATCAAATGTACGGCAGAATTTAAGTCCGACCTTTCTATTATAAAAAAACCGCAACAAAATTCATGCAGTCATTTTTGCGTCCATCGCGAACAAACAGACAAGAATTCTGAAAAAGAATATTTTTGTGTTCAGAATCACTCATTTGACATAACCCAAGTTTCTTTTATAAATATTTCCAATGTACAGACACAATTAATTTACAATTTTATAATAGTATAGAAGATAGAATAGCCAAAACCGTTAGTGTTTATAAAGTATCTACTAGCATCACCTAGCAGTTTCACCCGCATTAGTCCTAATCATCTCCTCTGAGTATATTGTTCTGTGGTTGGCATTTGCTACTTGAAAAGTTGATACCCCCTGATTAGGACTAATGCGGGTGAAACTGCTAGGTGATGCTAGTAGATACTTTATAAACACTAACGGTTTTGGCTATTCTATCTTCTATACTATTATAAAATTGTAAATTAATTGTGTCTGTACATTGGAAATATTTATAAAAGAAACTTGGGTTATGACAAATGAGTGATTCTGAACACAAAAATATTCTCAAATATTCTCCTCTGAGTATATTGTTCTGTGGTCCTAATGCTATTTAATTTTAAAGCAAGCCACTGACATTAAACTGACACTAAAGAGGCTGTGTAGTTTTTGACTTAACTGTTAAGTCTAAAATTAAAGAGCATTTTGTAAATTAGTGCAAAAATAAATTACCTAAGGAGCTTAAAGATCTGCCAAACATAAACCTCTTTATAAAAAGGTAGCAACAATTCCTGATCCACAAATGTTGCGAGGTCCAATAAAGTTTAAGGAAGATTATTAATAATTTATTCGTTGATATTTTGACATTATTAATTACATACTATGACGTTATTATTATTAATCATTTCACATTACCACAGTTATAACAAATTTTGACGGCCTGTGTGGCGTAGCGGTAGTCTATTCGAGTGCTATGACAGGGGGCGTGGGTTCGATTCCCGCTCAGTGCAAATATTTGTATGCATGAATATGTCTATTTGCATTGGTCGGGGTGTTTCTATGTATAATATGTATATATTTACAAAAAATAAAGCATATAAGTATGTTTATCCGCATTCTGGAACCCATAACACAAGCTAGTTAAACTATGCTTACTGTGGGTCTAGAGAGCGCTGTGTAGAATGTCGTAGAATATTTATTTATTTATATTTATTTCCTTGAAATTTGATTGTTGCTAAATTATAATTTTAAGGTAATGTCAGAGGTAAGGCGGAGCAAGCGCTCATACATAATATATTATTATATAAACCAACTCTATGCACCTGCATTATGCGAATAAAATGATTTGATTTGATTTTAATTTTAGACTTTAAGCATATACTAATAAAGTCTGAAATTAAATAGCATTTTTAGAATGACAGTGGCATAACGTAGGTTTGCTTATACATACATTTGCAGAGTCGAGGCCCTGATCCCATGGAATTTCACTCCTCCACTTTAATCAAAGTAATCATCATTTTGTCATTCGAGCACCAACCTGCGTTGTATCCCAAACCGGCCACTTTGCAACCCTGGGGAACTCTACTACGGTTTCTCCTTCTGATGTGACTTATCTTGACTTTAACGGGAACGACTGCCGTCTGACACCTCACCCTCGAGAGGAAAGCCTGCGCCAAAACTACGTTAATCAGCTAATGAGGTTGGTTTGGACCCCGAAAAGCATTATGGAGCGATCCATCTACGAATTAAAACTTACTACAATATCATGCAATACTACAAATTTTGCAACTTATAACTGTTATGACTGAACATTTAAGTGAAACAAGAGCCCATCAAAAGCCTATCACTCCGTTTAGTACCGCAGAATCATGCAATTCTTAACCAATCAATATGCACCACAGTAGAAATTATGGTAGAAATTTGATGACACAAATTTGTCACAAAATTCGGCCGGGTGGGTACCACCGTGCACGATTGCGAAAAACCCTCCATAGTAATCCAATTTCGGTTTGATTGCGTTCAGGGGTCAGCAAGTGCATAGCCGGGCAGGGGGAATGTGGTCGCAGCACTAGTGAGACCGGTGGGTGTCACGCGGTGCTGCGACGACAATCCTCTTCTGATGAGGCCGTCAAGCTGAGTGCCACCATTGTTAACATGGTACGTGTATGTAATGGTGACCCTCTTTCCTGAGACTTTACCTTCAGCTTACCATCAGGCGAGGTGAAGTCAAATTGACGTGTCCTAAATATAGAAAAAAAAAAAGTGCCAATGGACACATTCTTAACTTTGTAAGATTTTAGCAAGTTAAGCTAAATTTAAATTACAGGTCTAGATTGTAATTGTTATGAGTAAGCGTTTAATTACGAGTACATCATACTCGAAGAAAAATGATAACATTACGGAAATAATAACATGTCTTCTTATGATATTGTTGGAAGTTTGCAAGAATATTACATATTCAGATCCGACCTTCACGGCCAAGTCAACCTAACCTACCAGCGGGTACCTACACCTGTTAATTGACGGACGAAGCTCTGGCGCAGATCTTCCTCCCGGGGTTGAAGCATCAGACGACAGTCGCTCCCATAAAAGTAGTATAAGCCAAAGGGGTGAACGGACCCCGGAACCCAGGCTCCAAGGTGAAAGTTTTGGAAGCAACCGGGAACAATGCGATTTAATCGTGTTTCATTGTCATCATCATGAAAATAAATCGCGATAAACTCTCCATTAAAAAAAATGTGTACGTGTACTAGTGTACACAGGTAAGAAGTGAAAAACGATATGCAACTTTACAGAAATTGGTTAAACAGAGTTACATTAGATAGCGTTTAACAAAAGACTTTTATTATCATAGACATGAATACAAATACTACAATTTTTTCATTTTACCTTATTACTACTAAGATTATTACAGCATTTAATTAAAGTACAAAACAGTCGTATTAGTTAATAATAACTAGTTTTAATGGAATTATATACATTTACCGAGAGTTACAATCAAAAACTGAGGTTAACCTTAAATAACTTAAAAAAAAACCATAATCACACCCACGTGTTAGAAAAAGAGATATAATTACTGACTTTTTTTAGAAATTCACTGGAATTAGAATTAAAATAAACCCTTTGATTTTGCTGATCACATTTTGCTGAGCTTGCTGAGCAAAGATATGACAAAAGTCGCGATAATCGACACTCACGCACGTTGAGCCGCGGGCATCAGCTAGTTATATTATATATATATATCTAAATAAGTATTAGAGTTAACGGGATATTTACCATGTGTTTTTAAGAGTGTCCGATATAATGTGTAAATACCTTTTTTTTTTGTGCGGAAATCCCTTCGGATACCCCCCGCCGGCCAGCGGGGGCGGTTATGTCGGGCTTGAACCGACTAAAACCGCACGCCGTCTCGGGTCTACAGACGCCGGGGTGTAAGGTTACTCATAGAGCATATCCCTCGCACTCCGACTGACCCTGGGCCATTCGCAGTGTCCCCTCTGATAAGAGCAGAGGGGTACCTGGAGCCACCACCCCCCCCTCGTGCAATGGGGTCAGCTGGCCCTGAAAAGAGCCGGTTGGTCAGACTCTTGGCCGTTGACGTTGACGCCAGCTACTCCAGAGGAGCAATCAATGATGCGTCATCGCCCACGTTGCCCAGGGTGCACCAAACTTGGAGGTGATCCAACCAGTCGCACCCCTGTGTGTAAATACCTATATATATAAATAAATATAATTTGACTTACTTATTATTTATTCCTGAAACTTTTGAACAGATCATAACAATGATTGGTTCAGAAGTTTAATAGTAAAAGGTAGCAAACAGACATACTGTTACTTTGCCATTTCTAGTACAAAACTAGAATAGTAAAACAATTCTTTCTTTCATTCTCTCTCGTTTTGAACTATTTTTTTGTAAATAGTGATCCAATATTTTCGCCTCAAGTGTACATACATACCAGATACTCGAGCTTTAATTAACGCATTTACATCCAGTCCTGAATATCGCTAACATATTGGTGACGTCGAACGTCGCGTTGCCTAGCAATGAGTGGCAACGAACAGCAACGGGTGGCAATAGGCACAAATTCATGTAAATCAGGCACTTAGTGACGAAGCCAAAGGGTTATTAATGCCGGTTGCTTTCGTGCCTATTCGTGCTGCTAATCGACAATAATGTGTTATACATAACTGCTACTAGTATTTTATGATTTTAGATTGACATGGTCATTTACATTAAAATTAAAATTATAAACGGGATATTTACTATGTTTATTATCTTTTTCGAGGATCCGATATTTCGGCACTGTTACAAGTGCCATCATCACGGATGTTCTGCAAGCTAGTTATTACTCGGCAAACCGTATCGGTCTACCCTCTTCCTCACTCGTTTCTGACGCGCGTCACCACTACCACTGTCCGCGTTCTCACTACGCACTCGATCACTTTAGTACATCCGTGATCAAGGCACTTGTAACAGTGCCGAAATATCGGATTCTCGAAAAAGATAATAAACATGGTAAATATCCCGTTTATAATTTTAATTTTAATGCTACTAGTATTTAATTTAACACCAATCGCGTGAATGAGGCTTTTTTTCGTTGAGGAATCAGATTTTAATTTATTTTTTCCGGTGATTATTCCTCTGTGGTACACATGAATTTTTAATTACATAGCCTATGTCCTTCCCATCAGTAAGATCTTTGCTTGTGTGCTTAATTTCATTAGAATCTGTTCAGCCGTTTTTTTGGTGATGATGGTCTATTGAATTTAATTTAATTTTTAATTTAATTTATTAAGGGGGCATATCAGCAGTGTAAACATCAACATTGATAAGTGACAGTGGCAAGATATTGTTAGGCATGTGCTACACAAATTACAGATATGCACAGCATTGGCTGATTGTCTTACAAAAAGTATAATATAATGACGTTAAATGTCAAATTATACTTACAAAATATTTAAAGCATGTAAACAAATTGGTCAGTTAAATAAAATATATACAATAAAATCGAACATTGTCAAAAATAAAATGTCAGTCAGGTTTCAATAATTAAAGATAAAGAGAATAAAAACAAAAAATTGGTCAATAACATAATCAATAGAAATAAAAATTCGTAAAACAGTGCCACACGAAAAAAATAGAAAATTAAAAAAAAAATACCATAAAGATTAAAAAAAAAAAAAACTTAATCACTTTAGTAGTCAATTACATAATAAAATTGTATAAAAATGACGTCAAAGTTAAAATTACAAGATAAATAAAATTAGTGATATGATAACTGATAAACAATGTCAAAGTCAACAGGCATTTAAAAACATAAATTCACAATATAATTACATATTTCAAATACATGAGTCGTCTAAAAGAGAATATTCGTCGTTCGTTACAGGTCTGGACAGAAGAAAAAGACTGTCGAATATTAGGATCATCATAACTCAACACTTCACAGAAAGGACGGTTACACCTGGTGGCGATGTAAGTCTTAATAATATTCATTTTATTTTCTAAAGTAAGGAGAGTTTGTTACCCTCCAAAAGTCAAAAAAACTTTTTTCCAACCCGATTATAGCTTGGCTAATTCATGCGCGGGATGAGGGGTGTACGGCAGGGGGCACTAACCCCATGAGATGTTAGTTGGTTATATTGCTCTATAGTGCTTGGTAACGTGACGGCACACGTTTCACCATGCCTTACGCATGGTGCAAGGCCATTATTGAGAAGGACATCGTGTGGTTTTAGTCGGTTCGATTCCGACACAACCATTTCATCGTTGGCACCTATGGGGCGGAATCCGTGGGAGATTCCACACGCAATAAAAAAAAAGATCATTTGGGAACGCCAGTCCCAGACTTTTACTAGAAGAAAGCCTGTGCCACAGCATGCTAGGTATAACCACAGCATATAAATCAATAAAAACTGTAAAAAGCTTATAATCTAAAACATCATTATTTCCATAGCTCAATCACTATGAACTAGGAAAATAAATTAACTAGGAATGAATTCCGCGGTAGCCTAGTGGAATGGGTAATGGACTGCTGAGACGAGGTCTCGGGTTCGATCCCAGGTTTTACCATGGCACACACCAATGACTTTCCGATGCTTTTCGAAGTTATGTGTGTATTTATCGCAGGTTTAAAAGTGCCCGGTTAATGGCAATAGGCTCGCCACCTATTACATTGGGACCTAAACATAAACTGGTGAAATGTGGGTGCGCTGGCATCTCTGCCTACCCCTTCAGGGACATAGGCGTGAGTTTATGTTATGTTATGTTATGTTTATGAATTCTACATACGCGCAAAAACTGTATCTTGCATGTAAGTAGAATAATTACTTGAATCCTATCTTTTATCCAGATTAGCATGCAGTGTGCAGCGACGGGAGATCGACCACCTCAGTTCCTGTGGGAGAGGGATGGCATCGTAGTTTCTAGTAACACGGATCCAAGGTATTAAAAAAAAATCTTAACTACTACCTAAGGATGTCTAACGTAATCTACATATTCTTGACATCGGGTTTATTAACAATTTGAGACAAGTTTTTTATTATGATAATTATTTCCCTGCTAAAATTGTGCAGATAATAATTGTTATCTTGAAAAAACAATATTCCAGAAACCAAAATTCATCTGGATGAACTTTGGTTGACCGTGTACAAAGCGATAACTACATTAGTGTCAAAACAAAGGAAAAAAAATGTAACCGTATTACACCAATTAGTACTATTATATTATGTAGTTTTTTCCCTTTTTTTCGTGCGGAAATTCCCTCAGATACCCCAAGCCGGCCAGCGGGGGAGGTTATTCACCGATTAGTACTATTATGTTATATAGTTTTTTTCGTCCGGAAATCCCCTCGTTATTACTAAGGATTATTTAATATTATTAATATTTTCTATTATATTTCAATTGAAATAAAAATACAGATAAATCATTAGATGCATCGAGACTATCGAGAAATAGTTCGACAATTTCTTAATATTTTAGCAAAACTATAAACCCAAATTACTTAATCACATACTCATTTCAGATACGCCCTGGGCCAATTGATGACATCAGATAATTCCGTGGTCACACAGCTGAATATAACAAGGGTGAGAGTAGAAGATGGAGGAATATACTCCTGTATAGCAAGAGAAGGAGATCACGTAGCTGTACATGAGAACAGGCTCGATGTTTACGGTAAGAAAATATATATTGTTATGCAGAAAGATGGCAGAATGTAAAGGAAAGAAGTACTGTATGGAGAACAATGCCATGGTGACCTAATTTTTTCATGGCTCCTTTTTTTTTTAAAGAATATTAGTAACCGAAATTACTAATATTCCCCCTCCAGCTAAGCTATATTGCTTGTGTTAGGAGTGGGTTCACGTCGCTAGTGTAATGCCCAGGATTGGAACACGGGACCTCTCGATCGTAAGGTCGACTCCTTAACCACTAAGCTACCGACGCTTAAATATCATATCAATTTAATCATCATCATTTGCCTCATAATCTCAATTATTTTGGATCAGTTCAAGTTATTCTCTTCAATACATTCCTGTGAGACGTCGTCTGCTCAATCACCCCTTTCCATGATATGTCTTCTTTCACACAGTCTATCTATATTCCCTCATATTATATCTTTGTGGTGTAGCAGTAGTGCGTTCGAGTGCCAAGTCAGAAGTCGCAGATTCGATTTCCGTCCACTGCAAATATGTATATTTGCATTGGTCTGGATGTTCCTATGTATAATATGTATTTATTGACAAAACCAGTATCTAAGTATGTTTATCCGCATTCTGGAACCCATATAAAAAGCTCTGCTTAGTTTTAGTCTAGATGGCGCTGTTTAATTAGTCCTAGAATATTTATTTATTATTATATTTTTTATTCATTTCTTGAGCTTACCTCTGCTCCTTAAGCATTAAGCAAGCGGCCCCTAACAAGAATACAAGATTATTCAATAAGAACTTTTTTTTCTAAACAACTAAATCAAAGAATATATGTGAAAATCATTTAACTGTTTAAGCCATTGATCCTATCGCTAAACTTATTACTAAACTAACTTAAGCAAATCTTGTTACGAGTCTTGAAAGGACCGAACTGAATATTATTTAGGGGATCAAAGCATAATATTGGCTTTACCTTGACTTATAATATTTAAGATGGTAAATCACTTAACCTGTTGTTCGTATAAACTTGGTAATATTTTTTCAGGTCCACCATACATCCGGTCACTGCCGCCACTTAAAATCCAAAGCGGAGAATCAGTTAATTTGAGATGTCCATTTTATGGATATCCTATAAGGTGAATTTCGTTAGATTTCGTCTTTCTGATTTCTTGTTTCTATATTTCTGTATTGATTTTATTATTTTTAGTGTCTAATAGTGTCAGTACTTATAAAACTTAATAATTATCCTACTGGCCGCAGATTAAGTTAGTGTTCTCAACACTGTATTTTAATTACCAATAAATTGTGCTTCGATGTATGATCACCTTTTCTATTTCCTACTTTTAGCACAATTGAACAAGCGTTCTGAATCTTTCTCTCAATTCTAACCATTAATATTACAGTAAAATCGACTGGGAATACAAAGGAAAACTTTTAACATCTAATGCAATCTTCCAATCCCGTTACAAGCGATCGCATTTGAAACGAAAGACTAGACGAAATGCTCCTAGTGTCAATATAAATGGAATCCTATCCATTCCTGAAGTATCTAAAGAATTAAATGGTGAAGTATACACTTGCATCGTTACTAGTCCTTCAGGTGAAATGGCAAGAAGAGCCTTTGAAATCCAAGTCATAGAAGCTCCAGTTTTAGACGATTTGTTACTTGGAACTAATCTTCAGGAGGGACAAATTGTAAATATCTATTGCAATGTCCGCACTGGAGATTTGCCAATTCACTTTGAGTGGTTGAAAGATGGTAAAAGGATTCCTAGTAACTTGAAGGTAAGTTCTTGAAACGTTTAACACATTAAAATAATTTGTATTATCCATGAATAAACTCGTACAAATGTGCAGCTAGCTAGAGATCAATAACTAAACAAATATATTATTCTTTATTGATTCCTTAATAATTATAGTTCATCAAGATTTTATACAAATGATAAAACCAAATAGTCAAGAGTATATTATTACAGGTGTTTTATATATTTTGAATTATAAAATAATTTGCAGGTGGTGGAAAGAAATTCAGAGCTCTTCAGTGCTCTGGTGATCAAGAAAGTGTCTTTAGAGCATTGTGGAACATATACATGTGTAGCTTCCAATCACGTTGCTAAGGTGAATCGTTCTACAGAACTATATATAAAAGGTAAATAACCATTTTATAATATTCCATCACTGACTTACTACTATTATAAATGCGAAAGTTTGTATGGATGAATGGGTGGATATTTCTTACTCAATCATGCCAGAATGTATGAACGGATCCGGATGAAATATGGTGCAGAATAAGACTAAGAAAGTCTGAAATAATAGATAAGCTAGCCTTTTTACCGGGAATCGAATCTCTGTGGGTTGCAGGAACGGGAGCAACATTTCACGCGGGCAACAGCTAGTTTACCAATATTTGTACCATTATTACCCTATTAAAGTACAATAGCAACATCTCTTTACAACAAAATCTTGCTTAAATAAACAATCCTGAATAATAAAACGTGGCATATCTATAACCAACTTCTAATCTTTGACACATTAATATTCTCATAAATGTAAAATACGTAATCACCATTCTAATTGCAGTGGCGCCCAAATGGTTAGAAGAACCCAACAATTCTTCTTTACTGTTGGGTAGACGAGGCTCTGTGTCCTGCAGCGCCAGTGGTTACCCACAACCACAAGTTCATTGGATGAAGAAAGATGGTATAACACATTTGCTATTATGATTATCTACAAAGACGATTACATCATTCATAGATGACACAACATAGAGAAGATATACATACATGATAAAAAAAACTGAAATACAATGACCAATTATTATTATACTGGACTGCATAGATCAGACAGCCACCACTGTGTCAAGTGGTGTGAGAACAATTTCACATTGGACTATTTATTTTTGTAAATGACACAAAAATTGTTTTTAGTGTATTTAGTATCCCCGATTCCTTAATGGTAGATTGTCAACAACATTTTGAATCAAAAGAACATCAGTTCTGTCTGATTTGTCTTATTAAAAAGTCTGCATTGGTTCCTGAACTCTTGTACTCGTTATTTTTATACCAGTTTACTTCAAAGTACTGAGAATATCACTATCTGTATGCAGGTTTTGCTAATGAATGTTCAAAGATTAATCAATAACCTACTCCAAATATAGAATTCAATATTTTTTCAGCACTTCTGGGCACTTGGCAGCCAGTCCTTGAGTTAGCCGGTGGTGGAATAATGAGTATTCCCAATGGCACCCTGATCATTGAGGAGGTATCTCTCACAGACGAAGGTTTATACTCTTGTAATGTGGAAAATGGAGTCGGACAGCCTTTGAGCAAAACTATTTGGATGAGTGTAAATAGTAAGTATCTTGCTCCTATAAGTGGAAAATTTAAAGTGTAGTAGATTTTGTTTATAAAAACTACAATAGTTTAATTAGCTATTTAATTATTTTCATTGTTAAATATAATCGCACTTAATAAAAACTGATAATATTTAAAGTTTAATCGGAATGATTGTAAGCTTACTTTGTGAGACTTAATAAGTATTCCTTATCTTTCCATTCCAGAGCCAGTTCATTTTGAAGTAGCATCAGTAAACGCAACATCAAGACTTGGACATCCTGCAACACTAGACTGTAAACCACTTGGTGATGAACCGATTAGAGTCACGTGGACGCATGATGGCAGTGTGTTAGATTTTAATACTCAAAGGTCAGTAAACATACAAGAACATGAAAACTTCAACCTGACACTATACACTGTGATTAATCAATATTATAAATATTATTTGTTGGTTATTTAAAGAGCTACTATCAGTTATTCTAAGTTACCTTGTTTTGCTCCAAAGCGACTATATAATCATGGTGAATACAATCGAAAGAAAGAGTCCTCTAACCTTGCTAATATTAAAACTATGTCGCCTCATAACAATGTTAATTTTTTACAGAATCAAGATTTCTGAAACGAAAACTGCACTTGGACTGACGAGCATCATTAATTTACAATACTCAGAAACCAGTGATGCTGGTATTTACCAATGTAGAGCCAGCAATCCTTACGGTGCAGCCAGTTTCAATGTGTATCTTACTATATTAGGTAAGTAATAGCATACAGCTGAGATGCGAATGTTGAAATTGATGTCTGGTATGATAACAATAAATAATATTAGAAATGAGTACATTAGAGGAAGTTTGAAAGTAGTGCCATTCGGACATGTAATGTGTAGTCTATCCATTTCCTCTTATGCCCTCTGCCTTTGCAAATAATCGCAAGGAAGGCATCATAAATGGAAGTGGACGTTTATAAGGGAAGAAGAAGGCCTAACAGAAAATGGATACACTTTGTGAAAGATGATATGACTGAAAGGGGGGAATGTTGAGATGATTGCAAGCAGCGAGGTCAAGTTGGCATCTAAGGAACTTGGAGTGCTCAACAGGGCGAAGCAGTATTTCATTGCGGAGCAAAGACTTCTTCTTTATAAGTCGCAAGTCCGGCCCCAGTTTTAGTACTGCTGTCACCTTTTTGCTGGAGCACCTGCATACCAACTTGACCCGTTCGACTCGGTGCAAAGACGGGCGCTGAGGATCATCGACAATCCCATACTTACAGGCAGTGCCTCCCTGGGCGTTTTCTACCGCCTTTATAATAGTGTGTGTTCAGAAGAATTGCATGACATGATGCCCACGGCCACATTCTATCTTCGCACCGCTCGCCACAGACAGGAAATTCATCCTCACACGTTGCGACCGGAAACGGTGCGTATAGTTAGGTATGAAAGGCACTTTATTCCGTATACCCTCAGGCTATGGAATGATCTCTCTGCTGTGGTTTTCCCAAGCGACTACAATATGGGGTTCTTGAAGAAGGGCATTAGAAGGTTTTTACATGGTCGGCAGCGCGAGTGTGATGCCCCTGGTGTTGCACACGTCCATAGGCCACGGTAACCGCTTCCCATCAGGTGGGCCATGAGCTTGTCTGCCACCTGAGTGGTATAAAAAAAAGAGATGAATGGAAAAGCGAAATTACATGTAGCACCGACTCCAAATAAATATGAGATAAGTGCAAGATAAGGCCTATGTCCAGCAGTGGACTGCTAAAGGCTAATTATTTGAATGATTGAAGTGCGAGAAGATAATATTGATTCATCAATCACTTTCTATGTTTTTATTGGAGTATATTTTTCGTTTCTTTTTTAATATTTGATAAAATATTTCTTTTTAGAACCACCGACTCCACCCTCAGATCTACGCATCGAAACTGTTAGGTCTCGTACGACTACAATCTCTTGGCGAGATATACTTCGCGCCCATGCCCAATATTATTCTCTGCAGTATTCACATTTACATTATAATGACGCCGTATGGGATCATGCCACTTCTATAAACATTAGCAGGTAGAGATATGTTTTTTAGAAATGAATGTTATAAACTGAATAATTATGGTACCTTGAACCAAGCACGATAATGCATAAATGATTGATGGAATATTGAATGGAATAGACTACTTACAGTTACATTCTTTCGTGCATAACATATACAATACAACAACAGTAAACCAGATTAGACTTGTCATCATCATCATCATCCGAGCGCAAATCACGTTTGCATCCAGAGCTTGTACTTTCAAACCCAGGACCCACGTTCCTACTTCTCCATTCCTTGCCGTCTGATCCCCGAAATCCAAGAGGAAATCTTGGTCCAGAGTCTTGTTTATTAATTAGGTGAACCGGCTAGCCGAAGATCTTGATAGGGCGCCATACACCAAGATTAGTTGGCCTTCTAACATTTTAAAAACGATTTGATTGAGGTGATTAAATGGTAGACACATTGGAGGTATTAGAAACCAATCGATCTATTGACTTACGAATAATAGATCTAGAAAGAAAAGACTTTTCATTATATTTTCTGTCTTCGTTGTTCAAATGTTGCATTGTCTTCAAATTACGCATAGTATTTGTAGCCAAGAATATTAACTGCACCACCACAGGTTCAAAATAATAAAATAACTTTGTAAGTCACAATATTGAATTCAATTTTGTGACCTCAGTCATTCGTTTCAGAAAAGACCAAGATCTCCGCCAAATAGTAGAGCTACAGAATCTCCGGCCAGCGACAGCTTATGCAGTGCGTGTGGCCACAGGCAACCAAGTCGGCGTCAGTTTGTACACTGCGCCTGTACATTTTACTACACATGAGGAAGGTAAGTGTTGTAATAACTTATTGCCTTTCAGATTAAGCCAGGCTCATATCAGAATGTTACTGTATTCCGTACCCAATACCTTCCAGAGAAGTTATGGAAACCCAAGTTAGGTGAAATGTCCCATGTAATTGTAATTTACTGCAGTTTTGGTTAGTTGTACTAGCAGCGCGAGGTCCAGTGCTTAATTCTATAAATAAAAAATATTTGGTCCTTATATCCAAAGCCTGATAATAATGAAAGTAATTTTTAGAAAGAGCGAAGTTATTAAATAAATTCCACGAAATATAAACAGTGATGAAAATAAAAATAAAGATTAAGATCACTGTTCTGAAATATGAGTAAAATACAAAAAAAATGTCTTTCATATAGGCCTCGAACTTATTACTGTTGGCAAAACTATTTAAAAACCTACTGCTTCATCTGCGCAGACAGTTACAAAGACTATAAAATTAAGTATTATTTACGGATATTTCCATTGGCTTCTAGCTCCTTCATCTGCACCAGTGAACGTACAAGTAGAGCAGACAGAAAATCCTGGAGAATTATATATTTCATGGTCACCACCTTTAAAAGACACACACAATGGTGTCATCATTGGGTATCATGTGAAAGCTGTTGCTCAAAACGTCGGTACAGGTAAAATTCTATTTCATAGATTGATAGAAGTATCTATCTACCTATATAAGGTGTCACAAAATTAGGTCTCTGAATTTGGTGAGATGACTTGGTATCGGCAAAATATGAATTTGACACAAACAAAAAAAAATATCGGGTAAAATAAAAAAAATATAAATAAAAAATATAAAAATGAAAAAAATACCACCAGCGATCAGCGTCACGTAACGCGACGAGCCCGTGACGCACGTGGTAGGCGTGCAGTCTTTCTCCTCGCAGTATTCTCCAAGCGGATGTGTGGGAAATACCTAAATCGCGACCAGGGTCACGTGTGCTCGTCGCGTCACGCTGGTCGCTAGTGGTGTTTTCTTTTTAATTTTTTTTTATTTGTTATTTTACCCGATTTTTTTTTGTTTCAAATACATATTTTGTCGATACCAAGTGATCTCACCAAATTCAGAGACCTAATTTTGTGACACCTTATATATAAAAAAATGAATCGCCAAAATGTATGTATGCGAACGAGTAACTTCTGAACGACTGCATCAAATTTTATAATTCTTTTTTTTTGTATTGATTATTGTCAGAACAAGGTTTGTGTGAAAGAAAATGTTTGGCAAGTCTACGGGTAAAGTGCTATAATTACACCAAGGTGAAGCCAGGGCACGCAGCTAGTATCTATAGTGATTGAATCCGTTTGCCGTTATAATTTGAGAACAACTTTTATTTTTTTTAATTAATTTTATAAACTTTCTAGAAGAATCTTACGGAAAAGAAAAATAAAGAAATTGTTTCATGCTAAAATACAGTATTAAGTTTGTAACTCGAGAAGGTTTTTTGAATTGACTTACAAAATTAACTGGTTATTGCATTCGCAAATTCTGTTTATAACATTTTTAAAACATTTCAGTTACAGATGAAGCTGATACCAGAACTGTCAAGATATCTCAGCTCTCTGGGAAGCAAGAAACTTTATTAAGTGGACTTTTAAAGAATACCAGGTAGGTACTTATAATATTTCAATCGTTTAGAAAATATATTTACTATTAATGAGAATATTGTTAAGGTCGAGAGCAGCACTAAACTATAAACTTTCAAGAAATCAACGGAGAATTCTGAATCTCGATTCTGTATTGGAGCTTAAACAAAATGAATAAAAATGTATACGTGGTAATTATTATAATATCAAGCTACGTAAAAGGTATATCTACTACCGAAGTTATCAAAATATTTTTCTGGTTATTTCGGCAGAAGCGTTTTTTTTTTTTACGTGCGGAAATTCCTACGGATATCCCCCCGCCGGCCAGCGGGGGTGGTTACGTCGGGTATCGACTAAAACCGCACGGTGTCCTCCCCAATCGTTATATAAAACTATCGATTCTTTTTGTCTTGATGATGTTTGGCTTTTTTGAATTATTGTCATCTTTCGATCATCATCATTCACGGAAAGAATTTTTTGCATAACTTTTTTTTATGAGGAATTATTCTCAAATCCTGCTACTATCCTATACTATATTGTTGTTATAAATGCGAAAGTAAGCGGCGATGGCCCCCTCGGGTTTGGGAACCACGGTGTCCCCGTCTTGCCCCGGTTTGGGGGAGGGGCGTTAGTCGCCCCACCGTCCCGGCCTGCTTCTGCTGGGGTGACAGGCGGCCTCACCTGCCAGCCCAATTGAAGGACATTTTTTCTAAATACATTTAGATTTTCAATCACTAAAATACATTTTGGTAATTTATTAAATAAAGGAGGAGCCATACAGAAGACACTCTTATCATACAGCGCTGTTTTATGTTGAGGCATACATATTTTGAAGCGGTTACGGACACTGTTATATGTAGTGAAGCGGCTAATGTTACCCTTCACAAAATTTACAACTTCATATATATACAGACACGGTAGAGTTCGTATTTTTAATTTAATAATGTGTGGTTAGTAAAAGTTAATTTAATAAAGTGGTATCTAGTTGTATTTACATGCGAAGTTTGGTCAAAATTGGTCGATTAGTTTAGGAGGAGTAGCGTCACAACCGAAATTCACTCAGTGGAGTCGAGCGAAAAGCTCTCTATTTCGCTCGACTTCGTCTCACTCTCAGCTCAAATAGCAAGTTTATCAAAATAATAACATACCTCACCCGGAATCTATATCGTTGAACTGGTATGCTGTCATAATATTTAATTCCTGTAAAAATAGAGCACTCGTTTCGGTAATATCTTGGCATGTCTTGAACTAGGTTAAAGGAAGAAAAAGGTGGGCGTGAATTATGTTATCATTACTTTTAGGTGTCAGATTTATGTACCCACTGAAATACCGTGAAGTATAAAATTTCGTTCATTGAGGTGAAGTCATTTACACTTTGACATTTTCATTCTGTATTTATTTTTCTTATGTTCGATTTCTTTCATAATTTATATGGAAGGACTGGCTAGAGAGGCGACACGCAGGTGATCTCTGGGAAGGGGTGGTTCGGGGATCACCTGTATCAGATCAGGAAGAAGCCAACGTCTGAGTGCCATCACTGTGATGCAAGCGAGGACTCAGGGCTGTACACGCTGACGGAATACCTGGCGTAGGAGATACCGCGGCGGGCACTCATGGCGTCCCTCGGAGTGAGAGTCCTCTCACTCGGCGTCTTGCTCACAGCGATAGTGCGGAGCACGAGCGTGTTGGCTGCGGCCACCTCCTTCTGCGAGCAAGCAATGCTCGAAATAGAGGCGGCAAAGCTGGTCCGGCAGAGACTCAGGTCGCTGAACAATCTCCGTCCTTTATAAGCGCAGGCCTGGGGTTGACAGGTGCAGCCGCCTTTCACAGAAGCAGGAAGGGGCCACGGCACGCTGCGACCCCCCTCCCGTCTCCCCTCTTTCCGGGGGCAAGACGGGGACACCATGGTTCCCAAACCCGAGGGGAGAATCTCGAAACCGGAGATGGCCCTGGGTCAGTCAAGGTGCGAGGGAAATGCCTTATGGGCCCACCTTACACCCTTAAAACCTGACATGGTGTGCGGAATTAGTCGGTTCGAATCCGACATAACCAACCTCACTGACTGGCGGAAAAAAAAAGTCTTACGTAGTAAATCTGTATGATTTTCATATCCGTATTACTATTTTCATGACACGTAAAAAACTCCACTGATTATTATGACTTGTTTTCCTTCGATGAATAACAAAATGACTGTGGACGTCCAATGACGACTTTTTAGCAGACTTGGATTACACCTAAGGCATAGCCGGCGCTGGCATTAATGATGACGTTTATGGTGACGGGGATGATGACGGTAATTCTGATGCTGACGATAAATTGCGATATCAGAAATACAAAGCTCCGACTGGCTCGCATAACAACAATAACAATATTCATCAATGAAATACAACGAACAAAAATTAAAATATACAAGGATATAATAATTGAGTTAATATTTCAATAACGTAATAATTTGAATATTAAACTGATGTGATGGGATAAGAGCATAATTTCGATTTCAAATACTCCGCCGATGAACGTTAAAACAGATACAATATGAATGTATATAATTATTACTAAAGTAATGGAATTTCAGTCGACTTCTCACTAAATATTCAATAATAAAATAAGTTTATTCACAAAAATAATAATTTTAAAGACCTATAGAATTTCTGTCTTTCTACTTTCAATTTTTTTCGAGATTGTTACATAGGTTCTTGCCCCAAAAAACCTTTCAATTTATTTTTTCTGAATCTTACAGGTATGCAGTTTCTGTCTCAGCCTTCACAAATGCTGGTTCGGGACCATTCTCGTTACCAGTCTTTCAGGACACAAGAGAGGGAGGTAAATATTATTAAAAGCTTTGATTATTATTAATGTTAAATAATCGTCAGTAGCATAATAGAAACCCATAGAGCCAAGTGGTAACTAGCGGCGATAGCCCAGTGGCGTACGTAACTAGCGACGATAGCCCAGTGGCGTACGTAACTAGCGACGATAGCCCAGTGGCGTACGTAACTAGCGGTGATAGCCCAGTGGCGCTCGTAACTAGCGGAGATAGCCCAGTGGCGTACGTAACTAGCGACGATAGCCCAGTGGCGTACGTAACTAGCGACAATAGCCCAGTGGCGTACGTAACTAGCGACGATAGCCCAGTGGCGTACGTAACTAGCGACAATAGCCCAGTGGCGTACGTAACTAGCGACGATAGCCCAGTGGCGTACGTAACTAGCGACGATAGCCCAGTGGCGTACGAAACTAGCGACGATAGCCCAGTGGCGTACGTAACTAGCGAGTAAGTAGTTGGGCCCAAGAGTCTCCCTCCGAGAAAAGTTCAAAGAAGTAAATATTCTCACTGTAGTTTCCCAATTTATTTTTGAAAATCTTTTGTATGTTAGAAGAAACATTTCCAATTTTTTAAGGCTTTGTGATATACATAACGTAAATACTAGGCATAAAAACAATCTGATGGTTTGTAATAGTCGACTCCACAAGATTAGTAATTCCTTTCAGGGTAACTGTATACGCTTCTACAACAAGCTTCCTAGTGAAATGAAGAATCTACCTCTTTATAAATTTAAAAGTCAAATTAAAAGTAAACTCTGTCAAAAAGGCTATTATATAATTCAAGACTATTTAGACGACAAACAAGCTTGGATATGAACTCTTTGCTCTCTCTCTCTATGCTACTCAAACGAAATATTGTACTTAGGTTAAGTAAATATGTGTGTAAATAGACCAAAAAAAACAGCCCCCTGAGTTTCTTGCTGGAGTCTTCTCAGGACAGGGCCGCGATTCGAACCATTCATTCATTCGGTCCATTTGGCAAACATTAGATTAATTTATTTTTTTGACGTTTTGTAAGTTCCGTCTTAATGGTCTCTTTGACTTTGACTTTGATAGCCCAGTGGCGTTCGTAACTAGCGGAGATAGCCCAGAGGCGTACGTAACGAGCCGAGACGAGGTCTCGAGTTCGATCCCCAGACGCCCTGGGCACACGCCTCTGACTTTTCGTAGTTATGTATGTATTAAAAATTTTAATTGTCGTTCGCTTAGTAATGTGCTCCGTAGATGGCAATAGTCTCGCCTCCTTTTACATTGGGACCTAACATAACTGGCGAATCGTGGGTGTCGTATCGTAATACATCAATGCGGTAGGCATTGGCCTTTGGGGATAAAGATGTGAAGTTATGTTATGTTATATATTTTATTTAGCCATTTGATTGGATACTGGCGTTTAATGAACAGCCTAGGTGTCCAATTAGCTGAATAATTTAACCAAAATAACCCAAATTGATTTTGACAGACTATTCAATCTAAAACAGATTTTAATCACAATTCCTGTAGGTGTAGTTTGTGTTGAAGTCAATTTTTTCTATTTATTTTATATCTTGTTTAGCAACGTTCATTTTATTTCTTTTGTTTTGAGACATAAACCATCATCTACAAGTATAGTATATGTTACAACGGTATTGGCTCAGTCATTAGATACATTTAAATATAAACTTAACATATACTGATCAAATTAGTGAGATACTGAAAATAGGGCAGGTCAAAAGCACTCGAAACCGGCGGGCATGCATGAGAGGTTTAATGACAGTGAAGGAAGCTCGTGAAGTATGTAAGGACAGAAGCAGATGGCGGGCTGTTGTCTCTGCGTACCCCAGAGGAAAAAAGGCGTGAGTATATGTATGTATATGTTCATTTCAGACAATGTATCTTTACACTGTACATGATTAATTGTATTTCTTTCTTTCTCGTAAATCCATCTTTGACTCATTCATCTATGTATTTATTTGTAGCTCCTGAACAAGCTCCTTCATCTGTAGAATGCACAGCAGTCTCCTCGACGTCTCTACGAGTTGGTTGGCAGTCTATAATTCTGCCTGGACAGGGGAGCTCCCTGGTTGGATATACTGTGCTGTTTGCTACTGACGGTAATTGTTTTTTTTTATTAGACAATATTATTAAAAACAAAAAAAATAAAACCCGACCCCAACAGGCGTGGCCGCGGTAAAGTCTGCCGGTAATCCTGGGGTTATCCTTTCGAGTGGTTACCTGGCGTGCCCGGCAATGGATACTTGAGGAGGACATCGTGTGGTTTTAGTCGCTCCGATTCCGACATGCCCACCCCATCGTCGGCACCGATGGGGTGAAGCCCATGGGGGTTTCCACACGCTAAAAAAAAAGATTATTCTATGTTAATAATTATTATTATTATCTAATATATAAAAATCTCATGTCATGGTGTTTGTGTTATTCTTCCGAAACGGCTCGTTCCCGTGACACAGTGATATTTTTCTTTGTCACAAAATATTTACTTATCCGAAGCATTATTTTTATCTTTCAGAAGCGGCCTGGCAGAACCAAACATCTCTTCACACAGAACTGTACCTACAAGGTCTCATGAAATACACCAATTACACAGTTAAAGTAGCCGGCTTCTCAAATTTTGGCACTGGACCATACTCATATCCAATTGTTTGTTCTACTTTACAAGATGGTGAGTTGGCTTTAACAGTGTCTACTGCCTTATGCATACGCACGCAACCAGGCGCCCGCGTATTATTAAGACGAAATTCGCTCAATATTATTTGTACGAAACAGGCGCCTGCATGCGTGCATACGAATGAGGCAGCGGATAGCCTAAACTTCACTTTAAAGTAAGTATTTTAACACATTACTATTGTTCGCTCATTGCTCGAAATTCAACCACAATAGTAATGGAAATTTTAAGAAAAACTTTAGGGGAAGTATTGTTTTTACTTTTTTATTGATAACACTAAATCTCGATCTTTAACAGGATCACACAGTAACAATAGTGGTGGACTAAATAATGTTTAAATAAATAAATGATAATAATAATAATAATATAGCCTTTTATTCAGATCTCTTAACTAGTTACAATGGATTTAAACTTATAATATAATAACACTGAACTCTTAAACTAAATAAACTATTTAAGCTAATATCTGTTGCTTGGTTATCATTCCCAGATCTGTTTGCCAATTGGCAAAGGCCTCCTCCAACCTTTTCCATTCTTTCCTTTCCTGTGTCACTCTGTTCCACATGACTCCGGCCACTTGTCTTATGTCGTCCTCCCATCTTTTTTATGGCCTACCTCTCTTTTTTATTTTTTATTTTATTTTGTAAATACATAATTATTATACATAGAAACACCCAGACCAATGCAAATAGACATATTCATGCATACAAATATTTGCACTGAGCGGGAATCGAACCCGTACCCCCTGTCGTAGCAGTCGAATGCACTACCGCTACGCCACAGAGGACGTCATTTAACTAACATATTTTACATAATATATAGATATCATGGGCGGAAGATAACGACATAACCACCCCCGCTGGCCGGCGGGGGGGTATCCGAAGGGATTTCCGCAAGTAAAAAACAAAAAAAAAATATGGACGGAAGAGGTGCAAAAAATGGTGAGCAGTATAAATGAGGTCTTTAAAACGAAAGGTATGAAAGTGAATTCAATATAGACGAAAGTTATAGTTTTTTAGAGTTAGATAGAGTTAAGAGGAAGCAACAAATGGCTGTAGGTGGTATAATAATTGAAAGTGAATGTGTAGAACAAGTGTCAGAGTTTGTATAGATACTTGGTTATTTTGTTCACACGGGATGGAAGATTTGAAGGAAATATTGAAAGGAGAGTGTCTGCGTTAAATCGCGTGTAGGGTTGCCAGGGCGCCAAACCTTATAGCCGGACAGACCAGCCAATGTGGCCGGACATTTGGGTAGAAAGGCCGGACACCCTACATTATTGAGGATTTTGTGTCTCAGTATTAATAGGTACGACAATTTTTTTTATGTAAAATAAAGTTTTATTATTATTGTCATAAATCTTGTTAAATTCTCATGAAATAATAAATAAAATCGAATGCAAAATCAGTCTTAAGTAGGTACTTTATTATTAATCAGTCAAATAGTCATCAGTCAAAATTAAATGCAAAACTAAAATAGCCATTATGAAAGATGAAAGCCCAAATGTAAATCATTAGTCGGGGTGCGAGGGATATGCTCTATGGGCAACCTTACACCCCGGCGTCTGCAGACCCGAGACGGCGTGCGGTTTTAGTCGGTTCAAGCCCGACATAACCGCCCCCGCTGGCCGGCGGGGGGGTATCCGAGGGGATTTCCGCACGAAAAAAAAAAAAAAAAAAAAAAAAAAAAAAAGGTGCAAAAAACCGAAATGGTAAACTGAGGCAATTGGCATATTTAAAGAGATATCTTATACAAAAACCAACAAATGCATATGAAACCAAAACTTATCTATATAATGCTACTCTATATGTTAAATAACTTACTAGAACAAATAGTTCAAAAATATGTAACACAACAGCCCTTTGTAAAAAAGTTACGAAGCCATTTCTTAAACAATATAGAAGATTCTGTACTTAGTTTATTTTATATTATAATTTTTCACTCATGTAATTATTTAGTTATAAATCTTTAAGCTTCCACGGCCGGCGTTGCATGTAGAGTATACTGCTTCCGGGCTGTTTGGCTGTGGTCCTTAAGAGACTTCGGTGAGTCGCCGTCGAGGAGAGTTCTACGCACTCGTCGGCGCCCGGACCTGACCACTGAAGAAGTCGACCGAAGTGATCGACGAAACGTTTGGAACACAAGTTTCAAATGCACCACGGCCAAACAGCCCGGAAGCAGTATATTCTATAATAATTAGTTGTTTATAACTACTATGCGAACTCCCGCTTGCATAAAAACCATTGTAGTTTAAGCGGGTGGTTTAATTGTAATAACAGAAACAATGTAAATTATTTTTAGCCATCATAAAAAATGCGGTCATTGCGCAGTAATCCAGTAGTAAGGCTGGCTGATAGAAAGAAAAATACAGATAGGTATTATTCGAAAATGGTGTAGCCTGAAAGAGAATATTGTAACGACAATTGAACAGGGTATGCTTCGTTGGTTTGGGCACGTAGAACGAATGAGTTATGTAAATCTCTAGGCTTTCACGGCCGGCGTTGAATGTAGAATATACTGCTTACGGGCTAATTGGCTGTCGCCTCGTCCATATGAAACTTGTGTTCCAAACGTTTCGTCGATCATCGCGGTGGACATCTTCAGTGAATGAGTATGGCCAACACTATCACAGCAAGTGTTTATCAGTGATTTTGTAATTTATTTGACCAATAAGTGAGCTCTTGGACCCATATAACAGGTTATATGGATCCAAGAGCTCGCATCACGGGGTCACCCATCACCCTGTGGTGGTGAGAGCAGGCTATTATGTTTATTTGATATTATTTTTTGTTTTTCAATAAACCAATAGTTCCTTTACAGGCAATTAGTTTATAATATTATCAACTGGTTTTTACGCGGCTATCGCTAATTCAATTGGAAATTCCACTTCATATTTCAATGATTGTGTAATACCTAATGTTTTCACTTTTTTTTAATAATTGCAGACAGGCATAATGCTCTCACAGACAAGTACTATATAAAAAAATAAAATTGAAGTGTATTTTCTTATGGTAAAATAACAGCTTCAAAACAATGCATATTATTATGAATAGTTTTATTTTATTTTATTTATTTTTGACATTGTGTAACACAGGTATTACAAAAGATCTTAACATTAAAAATATGTTTCAGCGCACTGTATCCTACAACTAACAATGTGTACAAATTAAATTTAAAATATGTGGACATATTACAAAAAAAAAAAAAAATTGGATATGTCTGTTTATACGGGTAATTTCCGAATTGGCTGGGCCGATTTTGATGAAATTTTTACTACGGCTAATGTTTTGAAGTTAAACAGCCGAAACGAACTGAATTGGAAAACGGTTTAACGGCCTCTGTGGCGTAGCGGTAAGGCATTCGACTGCTACGCCGGTTCGATTCCCGCTCAGTTCAAATATTTGTATGCATGAATATGTATATTTGCATTGGTCTGGGTATTTCTATGTATCATATATACGAATTATCAAAGTAAAAAGTAAATAAAAAAGTATATAAGTATGTTTATCCGCATTCTGGAACCCATAACACAAGCTAGTTAAACTATGCTTCCTTTGGGTCTAGAAAGCGCTGTGTAGAATGTTATATTATATTTATTTATTTAAGGTGTAGAGCGGACCTGGGGTTATCCTTTCAAGGGCTTACCCGGAGTGCCCGTCAATGGACACTTGGGGAGGACACCGTGTGGTTTTAGTCAGTCCGATTCCGACACGCCCATCCCATCGGTGGCCCCGATAGGGTGAAGCCCGTGGGGCAAGCTTTGAATGCTACCGAGATTGGTGCTCGGATGCATTTTGGACCAAGTGATGGCACAACCATTTAACGTTAATTCTTATTGCATTCTTCCAGTACCCGGTCCACCAGCCGACATCAAAGTCCTTGTGCTGACATCATCATCTCTCCTGATTAGTTGGAAGAGACCAATTCACCCCAACGGAGAGCTTCACCATTATACCGTGTACGTGAAGCCTACTTCTAGGTAAGAACCTATTTCATCTTTAAAGAAATAAATAATATGGTAGACTGAATTTAAAATAATCGAGACAAATGAAATCTTTATAAAAAATAAATCTCATCTATCTAATCTATTTAGGAAATCGGAGGAAAAAGTAAGATCCGTATCCGTATCCGTTTCTTCATGAGCGAGCCGTTTACCGGACTTTAATTTACTTCAGGCCACCAACCAGGTGGACACCGAAGTCTTAAAAACACGCAAAAAAAATCAAAATCTTACACCCACTTTTTATCACTTTTCTCGACGTTTCACATGATTCTAAGTCTAATTAAGCAAAAAAAAATTTTGTGTCGGTCTGTCTGTTGGTCTGGATGTCTGGATGCTTGTTTACGCAATAACTCAAGAACCAATTATCCGATTTAAAAAAATCATCTTGTTTGGCTAATGGGAAGAACTGATTAGATTTTGGGGTTTGTACGTTCAAGGTCAATCTAAGTTTGGCCCGAAGTTTGACAATCACTGTGTGATTTCCGCCCCACTGATTTTTAATATTTTAAATATATATATATGAAATTCAATATAGGTGTGATTAAGTAGCAATGAAAAGTTATTAAATGACCCGCGCATTGCAATTCGCAACATGTCCTGTCACGCAAAGCGTCAAGTGGCATCAAAACTATCGTTTCAAAGTCACGCGCACTGACACTGATTGAGTTAAAACGTTAAGTTCCGTATCCACGGATCTTGACACTAAATGTCTATATTCGGATCCGTATCCGCGAATATAGTTTTCTAACGATTCAGCACATCACTATGGATCACTGCTATGGACTTGTCTGTGCTGACCACAGACGATACTGTTTACACTGTGACCGCAGTATCACGCGCCATGGAAAGCTGCTTTGAGTGCACCATGACCAAACAATAATATAGAAGAATATTATGCACATGACCATCAGCCTCATAGGGATTTTCCAGTTGCGTTCAAAGTTTTAACTATGGAGCCCGAGGTTCGCTGATTGATTTTGATTGGTATGTCGGCTTTTCCGGGTGCGACTGCCGTCCAACCTTCCAACTTCAAGAGGAAAGCCTACGCCAGACCTTCGTCCGTTGCTTAGTAGGTGTACCGACTCGCTGCTGACGTTGGCAGCGCCTCAAGGAGGTGGAGAAGTACACCACAGCACACAGCACCTGTAAACCGGTACACCTGCTAATTGATTGTCAAGGCTTCTGGAGCAGGCTTTCCTCTCGGGGTTAGCAGATCAGACAGCAGTGGGTCCAAACCAATAAAGCAAAGAACAGGATGGCGGATCCTGGCCCCGGAGTGCGAGCTTTGGATGTGACTGGGCTTGGCTCGGATGAAGAAGAAGATTAAGCACATATTATGGCACAATAATAACTAACGTAATTACTGAAAGGTTCATTCATTTCAGACGATAGCCCAGTGGCGTACTTAACGGACTGCTGAGACGACGTCTCGAGTTCGATCCCCAGTCGCTCTCACACCTCTGACTTTTCGTAGTTATGTGTGCATTAATAAATGTTAATTATCATTAATAATGTGCCCGATAGATGGCAATAGGCTCGCCCCCTATTACATTGGGACCTTAACATAACTGGCGAATCGTGGGTGTGTAATACACATCTCTGCCTACCCCTTCGGGGATACAGGCGTGAAGTTATGTTATGTATGTTTATGTTTTCATTATTTTTTCTTCATTCTTCTTCTTTTTCATTCATCCATTCTTCTTTATTCCAATATTGCACAATATTATCCAAGTGCGGGGAGATGAGGCGTTTTAAGCGTTTGCTGCCTTATCTATTTGCACGCATGCGGGCGCCCGCACTGCGTACGATTTTGCTCAAATCGTTTTTTTTTACACGAAATTCGCTCAATAGTATTTACACGAAACAGAGGGCTAACCATGACTGCTTAATAGCAATTGAATAGTTTCGTATTCAAAACAATGACTACGTATTAAGTCGTTCAGATTCACGCTCCAAATGTCAACAAAGGAACCAAACGCGAACGCGTTTCAGTTTTATCATGTCATAGCACGGATCATGGCAATTTAGTTGTATTGAATTACTTCGAAATTGAATTGTTTATAAGTCATCATGATAAGGCCCCAGGCGTCCAAATACGTTCACACACATGAGCCAGCAGACGACTTAACTTGCAGAGGTGTTTTAATATAGGTACTCTAATACGACTTGACTCGGTTCCATTTTGTCATCGAACTTCAAAACTTAACCATCATGATCAAAGTACAGTATGTCAATTATCACAGCAATGGTCCACCACAGACGTACCGCGTGGATTCTGAAGGTCGAACGACTTTTGATGTCAAGGACCTCGTCTCTGGCAGAACTTATGAAGCTTGGGTGACTGCTAGTACTAGTGCTGGTGAGGGAAGTGCAACTAGAAGGGTGTCCCATACCCCTACACATAGAGGTATATGTATGAACAGATTATTTCGTATTAGCTTTCTCTAGTCGTAAATTTTTACGACTCACTAATAGTCCTTCATCAGCCGCCTGCGTATAGGGCAAATTTCACTAAAAATCTAGATATAATCCCTCGCATTGCCACTCACAGAGTCCAATTGAATGTACAGTCAACGACAAAAGTAGCTTTACAAATTCCAGTCTCTTGATCATTTTAACTCTTAAACTTAATAAAACTCCTCTAAAACTCTTAATAAAATAATAAATAATAAATTTATTAACTTCGTCCTCTGGGGATAATAAAACTACTTATAAAACAATCGTCGGTACATATATTCAAATGTAAAAAAGGTTTGTAAATATTTTAGTGTTAATCAACTTTTGTACTTCATCAAAATACTTACACGTTTATTATTTAGGGATATTTTCACTGTACTGTTTTTAGATGTGCTAGCTTTCAGTAACTTTTGTCGTTGACTGTACAATATCTTCGTGCATGCTTTATATAAAGTCGGTTTCTAATAGGTACAAAGACGGGGATACTGTGGTTCCCAAACCCGAGGGGGGTCAGTCGGGGTGCGAGGGATATGCTCTATGGGCAACCTTACACCCCGGCGTCTGTAGACCCGAGACAGCGTGCGGTTTTAGTCAGTTCAAACCCGACATAACCGCCTCCACTGGCCAGCGGGGGGGTATCCGAAGGGATTTCTGCACGAAAAAAATATCTATTGTCTGTAAAGTCGGTTTACTGACGATAGTTGAACATGACAACGTCATAAGAAAATACTGATGGAATGGTTGCATTTTTCAAAAGAAAATTTTAATTTTATATGTTCCGCGCTCTCGCTTGCACTTCAAGCCTGAGACAGATGTCGAACGCTGCCGAACGCGGAGGCCGATTGTGCCTCTTTGTCGCTCGTTCCGCGCTCTCGCTTGCACTTCAAGCCTGAGACAGATGTCGAACGCTGCCGAACGCGGAGGCCGATTGTGCCTCTTTGTCACTCGTTCCGCGCTCTCGTTTGCACTTCAAGCCTGAGACAGATGTCGAACGCTGCCGAATGCGGAGGCCGATTGTGCCTCTTTGTCACTCGTTCCGCGCTCTCGCTTGCACTTCAAGCCTGAGACAGATGTCGAACGCTGCCGAACGCGGAGGCCGATTGTGTCTCTTTGTCGCTCGTTCCGCGCTTTCGCTTGCACTTCAAGCCTTAAATGGAACGCCTCATTTTTTCGTGCGTGCAGCCGGCTCTATCGAATTATAAGACGTTAACGTCAAAAAAAAATGATCACTATTTAATTTATGATATAAGTTGATACCAATTATAGTACACCTACTGATTGACGGACAGGGCTCTAGAACAGGCTTTCCTCTAAAGTTGGGAGGTCAACAGCAGACGCTTCCGTATTAGCCAAAATGAACTAAATCCCGTAAAGGAGGGTGCAGCTTCACCATACTTCAAAGTGCAAGCTTTGAATGCAACTAAAATTGGCTCTCGGATAAAAGAGACTAAAATAAAAATAATTACAACAATGTACCTAGATGCGATAGCCCAGTGGTGTACGCGACTGCCGGGATGAGGTCTCAAATTCAATCCCCAGTCGCCCCGGGCACACACCTCTGACTTTTCGTAGTTATGTGTGTATTAAAAATGTTGATTATCGCTCACTTAGTAATGTGCCCGGTAGATGGCAATAGGCTCGCCCCCTATTACATAACTGGGACCTAAACATAACTGGCGAATCGTGAGTGTGTAATACTCATCTGCCTACCCCTTCGGGATACAGGCGTGAAGTTATTTTATGTTATGTAAACATATGTACTTCTGAAGTTTAAAAAAATCTGTTCCTACATTTAATTTTCAGTGGTTGCCGGTGTAGCATCTCTTGGAGGTACCATTTCTGTTGGAGTCGGAAGTTCCCTACTCTTAGTATGCCAGTGTGTGGGAGTACCACCTCCTCGCACCGTGTGGTACCACAAGCACAATATCATCACTCATCATCCAAGATTCACGAGGAACCATGATGATAGTCTGCTAATAAATAGTAAGTTATCTTAATTTCTTGGGTTTTAAAGGGTCCCACTAAAACCTTCGGGGCTGAAGACAACCTCGCCTGCTAGCTGGTGCACCTACTAACCGATGAACGAGGTTCTGACGAAGACTTTTTCGGGGTTCAGAGGTTAAATGGCATACACTCCCATAATGTATTATCATCATTGAACAAATTTGCCAAGTCTTAAATATGCTGACTCCGGGATGCGAGGTGAGAGTCACTGTATCACAGGCACTTTAACCATACGATATAAGTATCCAAAATACACTTTAACTACAGAATAGATATGAATTGGTATAGCCATATTGACGTGTCCATTATTAAAAAAAATTGCTTAAACTCAGACCATAAATTTTGTGTCTCATGGGTTGTCACACATTGACTCAGTTTCAGTACTTTTTTTTATGTTTTTTTTTTACCAGCGGTTGCCAAAAAAATCCACAAAATTGTGAATAAAATCTGAATTACTATGGAACGGCTGGGCCGATTTTGAGGGGACTTGTACTAGTAGATAGGTAATGTTACAAGGCGTAACATAGGTTACTTTAATTTTAAAAATAATTAGGGTTCCGCGCAAAAAACTAAAATCCTAAAATTGAAATCCACGCGGATAAAGCCGCGGGCACAGCTAGTACTATTATAAAATTGAAAATTAGTTGTATCTGTACATTGGCGATATTAAAAAAAAGTACTTGGGTTAGGTTAAATTCAGAAAACATTTCTTTTAAATTCTTATCTGTTTATTCGCAATGGACGCAAAAACTAATGAACATATTTTAATGCGGTTTTTTTCTATGACAAAGGTCTTGGTCAAACTTAAAATCTGACGTATTTTTGATTGCTATTGGTTACGTAGAACTGGAGATAGTACCAAAAAAGATATCCGACTTCCACGAGGGCGAAGCCGCTGGCATTAGGTAGTACAGACTTAAGATTCAATTACATTTTTAAGCAATTAGCATGCTCACTTTTCCTATAGATCGGAAAAAAATTGTAAGGGACTGGTCGCGGGTTCAATTCCCGTCCTAGATATTCTCTTTTTCCGATCTAAATCTACAGACAAATTATATTTGCCGTTTTTTGGAATATACGGTCATGATTACTTTCTTTATGAATCTGATTGTTTACTGAAATAGCATAATTAATATTTCTACCCTTTTTTTTTCAGATATTGATCAATCCTTGAGTGGCAACTACACGTGTCTTGCGAAAAACCTGTATGGCTCCGACTCAGTAGACTACACAGTCATTGTGTTGCCGTTACCAGAGGCACCCATACTCCGAGCAACACCTTACAAAGACTCTATATTAGTGGAATGGGAGCAACCATACTACTCTATCAGTAACAAAAGCGCTTCTCATAAAATCAGTAAGTATTTTAATAATAGTATAGCAACGATTGCCCAGTGGCGTACGTAACGGACTGCTGAGACGAGGTCTCGAGTTCGATCCCCAGTCGCCCCGGGCACACACCTCTGACTATTCGTAGTTATGTGTGCATTAATTAATGTTAATTATCGCTCGCTTAATAATGTACCCGGTAGATGGCTCGCTCGAATAGGCTCGCCCCCTATTACATTGGGACCTAAACATAACTGGCGAATCGTGGGTGTGTAATACACCTCTGCCTACCCCTTCGGGGATACAGGCGTGAAGTTATGTATGTTACGTTATGTTATTTTAATAAAGTACTAGCTGTCCCCCGCGCCCCGTGGCATACTTCGCCCCGTGACACCTATTTATCCCAAAAAAGTCAACATTTTTCTTTTTTTTTCGGGCAATTTTTAAAATATTTCTCTTCATAAGAACCATCCTTTTACTTCAAGGAATATTATAAACAAACAATCAGCGAAATCGGTTCATCTGCTCTCGAGATTTGCGCTTAGCAACACATTCAGCGATTCACTTTTATATTATAGATACTTCCTAATAGCAATTTCTCTCCACCTTGGTTCAAGAGATTCATCATTTTTTTGTTCTAAGAAGCAACTTTTGACTGATTTCAATATTAGATATATTTAATTTAACTTATATATCATTTGAATTTCAGGAGTTATGACGTGAATGTACAATTATTTATTCTTCGTAACATCTTTTTAGGTTACAGTCTCACCTGGAAAGAGGCCAACAGTCCATGGAGAGAAGCGTGGCCTACGAATAAGCTGCCCAACTTGTTGGGCGTCCAGAAGCATGCTCTGACTGGACTGAAGTGTGGCACTAAATACTCTTTGAGAATTACTGCTACAAATAAAGTTGGTACTTCGCAACCGGCTTACTTAGATGTCAGTACTTTGGGTGGAGGTAAGTAATATCACTACCTTCACAAAGTTCAAAGTTTAGCGATTTTTTTAGGGATTTTCTTTAGAAAAGCCATAGGGCTTTTCTAAACTCAACTCGATAGCAATAGTGCTATCGAGTTGTCGTCGTTGCCAATTTTCTGTCTCGGTTTTGGGTATGAAGGAGATGAGCTATCGAGTTGCTGTTTTCGGTAATAGATTCGTGCTGGGGTGAACCATTGCAAGATAAAGAAAAAATCGCAAAAAAAAAAAAAAAAAAAACGCAAAATCGAAAATCCCTTGTATTCGGCTGAGCTCGTCTCAGGAATTCAACTTGCTAAAGCATATTATGAACAGAAATTACTAATATTAAGGAGTGGGTTCACCTGGGAAGTGTAATGCCCAGGATTCGAAACCGGGACCTCTCGATCGTAGGGTCGACTCCTTCACCACTAAGCTTATTCTATGAAGGTTACTAGAATACTACATTTTCTAGAGCCCCTGGTTCCAGAACTTCGGCTCATTTGAAATATTATTGACTCAAGAGAATAAAAAAACCTAAATTGTGTTATAGGGTAGCCCGCTGGCACGCGGGGGGGTATCCGAAGGGATTTCCTCACGATAAACAAAAAAAAAAAAAAAAGGTATTACATGGATGAAGAACTTGAATTTGAATCAAACTGAACAGTAGAATTAATAATAACTTTGGTAGAAATAATTTGATTTACATATTCGTAAGGACGTTATTGAACTTTTATTAAAGTACTTAGTCCGCTGGTTAAACATCAGAAACTACCATTTATTTTTTTGGCAACAACTAAAGAAATAATGACTACTTTTCATATAATATAACCATTTTGAAGGCCTCTGTGGCGTAGCGGTAGTGCATTCGAATGCTACGATAGGCGGCGCGGGTATGATTCCCGCTCATTGCAAATATTTGTATGCGTGAATATATCTATTTGCATTGGTCTGGGTGTTTCTATGTTTAATATGTATGTATTTACAAAAAAAAAAGTATATCAGTATGTTCATCCGCATTCTGGAACCCATAACACAAGCAAGTGAAACTATGTTTACTTTGGGTCTAGAAAGCGCTGTGTAGAATGTCGTAGAATATTTATTATCATTATTATTATTTATTTACCTATGAAATTACGTTATTATGTTATTAGTATCCCACTAGTATCTTAATTATGAAAGTTTGAATGGATGCATGAATGTTTGTTACTCAATCATGCCAGAACAGCTGAACGGATCTGGCTGAAATTTGGTACAGCGATAGATTATAGTCTGAAATATGACATAGGTTAATGGGAAACGGGAATGGGAACGAAATTCCACGCGAGCGGAGCCGCGGGCAATAGCTAGTAATACTATAAATAAGTGGTAAAAACATTACTAACCGAGTTATCTTTGTTCTTGAGACATCGAATACACAAACACAAAATATTATTACTGAAAACTGTAGCTTAATTAAAATAACTGAATACAATTTTTTTTTTTTCTTTTCTTTATTTGGGAAAACAAACAGTTACATAATGTACTTAGCCTAGGGTCTTAACATTATCATTATTGTTATTATGTAACCTACTACGTTATCCACATGTTAGTAATTTATGTATATTTCGAGCAGTGGACTAGCATAGGTTAATGATGATGACGACGATGATGATGATGATGATGATGATGATGATGATGATGATGATGATGATGACGATGATGATATTTTCAGTGCCTATACCTCCATCTACGAACGAATGGCTGTGGAGTAACTCATCGCATATTTACGTTCAACTAGCGGGATGGGACCACGGAGGCTGTGACTTAAAAGCTCTTGAAGTAGAATATAGACAGCTCGGGTCCAGAGTCTGGACAAAAGCACACAACAACATGGTGGGTAGTTACTTGAATCTTAAGAAGTCATTCAACTTATTTTCATCTTCCAAGAGAAAACCGATGATGTTCTCATCGTTTATTATTTTACATATAGTTTATTATTCAAGAGAGTGGTAGAGTCAAGCAACAGTCATTTTGGCCGTTGCATGAATGGGTCAACTCGACCGGGGAAGCACCACCCTCTCACAGAATATCGACGCCAAGTAACAGTATTTGAACTGTTGCGTTCCGTTCGGTGAGTGTGAGCGCCGGAGCCCAAACTCCGATCCCATCCCCTCCCAAACTCCTTTTCCATCCCCTCCCAAACTCCTTTCCCATCCCCTTTCCTTTACAGGGTCGGCAGCGCGAGTGTGACACCACTGGTGTTGCACACGTTCATAGGCCGCGGTAACCGTCAGGTGGGCCGTGTGCTTGTCTGCCACCATAGTGGTATTAAAAAAAAAAAAAACAACTAATAAAATTAAAACATCACCAATTCGATTGGATATAGCAGTTAATATCCCAGCATTATATGATTTTAAATTTTGATAATCAATTACTAATAAATAAGATACTAATCCTAACCCATCTCAACCTAATAAATATCTAATAATATTAGGTCTAATAATTAATATTGTATAGTCTCACGACTGTACATCGCATGTATAGTGCCATGACTGTACATGCATTGCTGACGCTGCGGCATTTATTACATTGGGACCTAAACATAAACTGGCGAAATGTGGGTGTTAGCACCTCTGCCTACCCCTTCCGGGATATAGGCGTGAGTTTATGTTATGTTATGTTTTTTTCATAATCTATTCCACCTTCATATCTGGTGGCATCCAAAACTGCAAACTGGATTTGTTTTACTACTCTTCCTAGTAATTCCTAGTTTACCTTGGCTTTTATGAAAGCGATTGCCATCTGATCCCCCTAACACCGAGAAAAAAGTCAGCCTTATCTCTCAATCAGCTGCTCTGATTGGCTTAGGCCCCGAAGATTTTTATGGGTAATCCCAATTTTGATCACACTAATAATTTAACTTTTTTGTGTTACAGCCTTACGCAGATCTATCGTGGAACTTCCAAAACCTGTATCATACTAAAATACCAACATACGCCATCATTGATCTTTCATCTGGTTCGTGGTATCAAGTCAGAGTAACCGCTACTAATGAAGCTGGTACTGTTACTACCACATATAATTATGCTACGAAGAATGAGGATGGAAGTAAGTAGCGATTTTGGGATTGGGAAGTCGGACGTTAGTCTCTCTCGTAAAAGCCTAATAAACATAACTTCACGCCTGTTTCCCCGAAGCGGTAGGTAGAGGAGTATTACACACCCACGATTTGCCAGTTATGTTTAGGTCCCAATGTAATAGAATGCGAGCCCATTGCCATCTACCGCGCACATTACTAAGCGAGCGATAATCAACATTTTTAAAACACATATAACTACGTCAATTCGTGTCGGTGCAGAAGTGTGTGCCCGGGGCGACTGGGGATCGAACTCGAGACCTCGTCTCGGCAGGCCGTTACGTACGCCACTGGGCTATCGCCGCTCTAAGCCTAATAAGTGAAATTAAAAGGAGTAAGTGAGCCTCAGGCTTCGAGATAAAAGCCTTAGATTCAACCGAGAACAACGCGAATAATCTAAATATCTAAAACAATATCGTGCTAGTGATGACCGGGATAAACTCAAGAACGGGTGTACCGATTTCCATGATCTTTGATTTTTTAAGATTTGTCTCCGTCAATGCTGCGCCGTTTTGAGGTGGGTACGTCGGACTCGAACCGACCAAAACCTCATTCAAGGTGCAAGGAGGCATTAAAAATATATTTAATAGTTTTAATAGTTTATTGACACAAACCTCTTGTTTTACATTGTTAGTGAACGAAGCCTCCTTTTAAGCAAATAGTTTGCCTATATCAGGAGACCTCGCTCCTCCATATCGAGGTTGGAAACATGTATGATTAACATAATAAGCTAAACTACAATTAAGAACTAAGTAAAATATTAAAACAAAAGAGAAACAGGAAAAGAATACCATAAATAGTTTATTTTATAGCTATTTCATATACATTTGTGTGTGAGTGTGTGTGAGTATATGAGTGTGTGTGTGTGGGAGGGTATGAGTGTGTGTGTGAGGGTGTGAGTGTGTGTGAGTTAGTGTGTGAGCTGATAAGGTAACCATCATAACTTGATTCTAAGGTAGAACGAAGTTTACCGGGTCAGCTAGTATTTAATATGCTAATGATACAGTTACTTAAGTTAGTTAAATTACAAATGATTTTATTGTTTTATAATTTATGTTAATTTTTCCAGCCGTAGTTGGTCCACCTTCGGAGATGTTCGACCTAAACATGCTCGTGATTATTTGCAGTTCAATACTGCTGACACTGTGCCTGATTAGTTGTATTTATATTCTAGTAAAGCGACAAAGGTAAGCCAAATTGTGTTTAAATAATATACATTAAGAGGCCTTCAGAGGACGCCGCAGACTCATCTACGCCCGGGACTACCGACCTCCATGATCGGGGCCTGAGGACGGCAGTTGGTCGACTCGCCGTCCTTACAGAAGCAGGCCGTGGCGGAGGCGTGTCGTGTGTGCCCTACATACGCCTGCCAACTCACCGAAGCGGGATAAAACCCGACCCCAACAGGCGAGGCCGCGGTGGCGGCCAAAGTCCGCCGGCAACCCTGGGGTTATCCTTTCGAGGGCTTACCCGGGGTGCCCGGCAACGGACACATGGGGAGGACACCGTGCGGTTTTAGTCGAGACACGACATAACCACCCCCGCTGGCCAGCGGGGGGGTATCCGAAGGGATTTCCGTACGTAAAAAAAAAAAAAGAGGCCTTCAGATATTATTCTAACAGTAAGGCATTTAGACAACATACTGTTATAGATTTAGATCGGAAAAAGAGAACATCTTAGACGGGACTTGTACCCGCGACCAGTCCGTTACAAGGGAAATGCACTGACCAACCGAGCCACCTAGACACGTCCCAGATATTCGAAACTTACGTCCATACTGTTATGTTGAAAAGTTTACAGATGACTAGTGTAACATAACATAACTTCACGCCTGTATCCCCGAAGGGGTAGGCAGAGGTGTATTACACACCTACGATTCGCCAGTTATGTTAAGGTCCCAATGTAATAGGGGGCGAGCCTATTGCCATCTATCGGGCACATTATTAAGCGAGCGATAATTAATAATATATATATATAATTAATAAATAATTAAGAGGCCGCGGTAGCCTAGTGGTATGGGTAATGGACTGCTGAGACGAGGTCTCGGGTTCGATCCCAGGTTTTACCATGGCACACACCAATGACTTTTCGATGCTTTTCGAAGTTATGTGTGTATTTATCGCAGGTTTATAAGTGCCCGGTTAATGGCAATAGGCTCGCCACCTATTACATTGGGACCTAAACATAAACTGGCGAAATGTGGGTGCTAGCACCTCTGCCTACCCCTTCGGGATATATATAGGCGTGAGTTTATGTTATGTTATGTTAATTAATATTTATTAATGCACACATAACTACGAAAAGTCAGAGGTGTGTGCCCGGGGCGACTGGGGATCGAACTCGAGACCTCGTCTCAGCAGTCTGTTACGTACGCCACTGGGCTATCGCCGCTTGACAAGTCCGGCGGTTCCTCTGCCAATCGCCCTAACACCCCGGTCGACTGTTGCCCACCTCGCCGGGGCGATCTTGCCACCTCTTCCGAACATGGGGGAGGCGTGATGTAGTTGAATGAGATAATAATTATTTATTTATTAAAAGTAACAATGACTCATTTTGGTACGAATCTCGTATCAACTGGGGTAAATTTCCGTGCATTTAGACACTTTTACCGTACGTATTATTGGAATAAAATATATTTCACTTAGGACCCATAATATTTGTATCCGTGGTGCTATTTCTTTTATAGATAGTTTGCCTATTTTACTCTATTTTGCCCTTAGCAAGGATGGAAGTGGATTTATTATATTTCAAACTTAATCAGTCAAATTAATCAGAACTAAATTAGAGGTAATTTAGTTCTGATTAATTTCGATGCGGGTTCCAAGACGGTTTAACTTTCCCTGGGACTTTTTGTGTTCGTGGGTCACTATTGATCCTGGTATACAGGAGTATTGGGGATGAGGAAAGGATTGTTCCCATTAAAAGACATGATTAAATCAAAATTTTCTTCACATAAAAAAGTGAAAGTAGTAGTCTTTTGACTTTCACTATACTTGGTGACTGGTGTTGTTGGAATAATATATTAGTGGAAAAGTACAAGTGATACATTTATTTCAATATGTTGGCTCTATATATCAATTAACCTATTACAGTCCTCTGCTGGACATATACCTCTCCCATTATGCGCTACAGCTTCCAATCCTCCGCCTTCCGCATCTAGCGACCATTTTTCATGTGGTCAGTCCATCTGACTGAGGGCCTACCACCTTCCGTTTCCCAATTCGCTGTCTCAACTCTAAGACTCGTTTGCTTCAATGGCCATCAGCCATTCTGCAAATATGGTCAGCCTATTGTCACTTAGTTCTTTGAGATGACCTTTATTTTTCAAAGAAACATCATAGCTCGCTCTATAGCCCGTTGCGTGACTTATATTAGTCCCACCGTCAGTATCCAATATATGGAACACTGGCCGCGGCTATGCCTGCGTGGAATTCTGATCCCGTTCCCGCTTTCCATGAGAACCTATTCCAGGGATAAAAATTACTATAATCTATCCCTGTTCGTTCAGCCGTTAGAGCGTGATTGAGTAACAAACATCCAAACATCTTCACAAACTTTCACATCTATACTAATATTATAAAGAGGAAATATTTGTATGTAAGTATGTTTGTAACGAAATGGCTCAAAAAGTACTGGAGCGATTTCAAAATTTCTTTCACCATTAGAATGCTACATTATCCCTGAGTAACATAGGCTACTTTTTATCCCGATATTCCCACGGAAACAAGACTTACGCAGATGAAACCGCGTGGCGATGCTAGTTTATAATATTAGTAGTAAGTCGGCAGTAAGATAGGATAGTAATAAAATGTTAATATTAAGATATGGTGTAATGTTTTAACTATGAATAACGTTATTCTATATTTATATTTGAGAGTATCAGACACAGTAGGTCAAATTCATAAAAATATTATCAACTACGTCATTGAAAAAGTTAAAGAAATTTATTGTCTTTCAGAACTGGCAATTTAACAGAGTACCGTGATTCTATAACCGTAGACAATAAGTCTGAGAGTGGTAATCTTACCGCCAACACTTCGCACACTAATCTCGCCAATGTGAAAGAAAACGCATTGAACGCGCAGAACCGCATATACAGTGCACCAATACATATGAGAAACAACAGTAAACATGGTGAGTAATATAATATTTATAATTCAAAGATATTGGATACTGTATTAGGTACATATATGAGAAGCTGGCGAACAAAACGGCACAACTACGCTTCTGCTCAAAATACTTTTTTTTTGAATGCGAATCTCAAGTCATTTCCAATCAAAACAGCTTAAAAATGTGTTAATATTTCATGTAATTATACCGTTTTGTTCGCCAGCTCCTCATATAAATTCTTTTAATTAAAATATAAGTAACTGAAATTACTAGTATTCCGTTTAACCCTTTCAGCTAAGCTAAATTGCTTGTGTTTTGGAGTGGGTTCATGTTGGTAGTGTAATGGACAGGATTCAAACCCGAGACCTCTCGATCGTCTTCTCATTAGTTATAGTGGTAATTTCTGTGCAAGAGTAATGTACAGGAACACTGAGGAAGGCATACTGAGTTAGACATTGTTTATAGTTGTGAATAAATAATAATAATAATAAATATTCTACGACATTCTACACAGCGCTTTCTAGACCCAAAGTAAGCATAGTTTAACTAGCTTGTGTTATGGGTTCTAGAACGCGGATAAACATACTTATATACTTTTTTTTTGTAAATACATACATATTATACATAGAAACACCCAGACCAATGCAAATAAACATATTCATGCATACAAATATTTGCACTGAGCGGGAATCGAACCCGCGCCCCCTGTCGTAGCAGTCGAATGCACTACCGCTACGCCACAGAGGCCGCTGTAATGGGGCTGTAAAAATAATTTTAGGTGCTGTAATTCATTCTCCGAGCCTTTAACTTACTCAGTTAGGCTCGGTGTTCAGCCTAACTACGAAACGGCTGAGCCTCGATATTTTCAAAGAAGCGACTGGCATCTGACCTCTACAATGGACTGACAATATCGAAATTATGTAGTAAGACCAGGTTGTCCGACTTTTGAAGTGAAAACTTTAGTCGGTTCAAGCCCGACATAACCGCCCCCGCTGGCCGGCGGGGGGGTATCCGAGGGGATTTCCGCACGAAAAAAAAAAAAAAAAAAAAAAGGCACCTTGGGTATTTTTGAGATGAAAGAAAAAACAATTAAAACTGCAACACTGTTACTGTTACCGTTACCGACAGCTCTGTAAATATTTCTTGACGATTCCAAAAACACGCAAGTACTTGATTAAGTTTTTTTATAAGTCATCTTTTTGAATTACGTCTTGGGTTTTTTGTGGGGTTCTTAAGTTTTTCTTGAGGTTCTTGAGGGCTCTTGAGTTTTTCGTGGGGTTCTTGAGGGTTCCGTTACCGACACTACTCTCTAAATATTTTCTGACGAATAAAAAAATACACAGGTAATTATTCAAGTTTTCAATTCTGTAAGCACTCCCGGAATTCTACTGTTTTTTTAGAGCCGTACCGTATGCCATAGATGTTCGCATGGCAACCGGAATCGACAGCTTAACGTACTGCTTTCCAAGGCACTAAGGGCTCTCGATGTTTTAAGAATGCTCACCTATCCTAAGACTAACCTGGGTAGTATAGCCTAACCCTGCAATGTGCTAATCTACTCGATTGCCACTTAACCACGAACTCCCTTTTAAGTATTGAAATTATTGCCTAATTTTCAGTTCTATATCAACATCAAGTCTATGTTTATATGGGAATTAGGTGTCTCCTTTGTTTCACTTTGACTATACATAGTACATTTTAAGACATTTGAAAAACGCTGAGAAGTTTTCAATTGAGTTTAACTTAATTGTACTTACTCAAAGTCAAGTCGAAAACACGTAAATGACTTACAGTCAAAATATTTTTTATACAAGTGCAATACAAAACATTTATTTACAGAATTGTATGAGATAAGTCCATACGCACAGTTTGCAGTGGGCTTCAGGACCTTTGGGCATGTGGAGAACCAAGATATGCCTAGTCGGCACACTAAACATGGCAGATATGATACAGGTATACTTACTTCCAAATTCCAAATCCTAGGGAGCTCAATTTACGAGTATATGATTATTAAATGGTCTTCCTTTTTCCAGAAACAAGTTTCCAGGTATGTTCAGAATCAGAAGATAGTGACAGCATATCAAAATCTACACTTAAAAGTGTACCCAGAAGTAAGTAATCGTAATAACTTTAATCGTAATAGCTTTTCATATTCATATAATAAAAATAATCGAATAAATAAGAGGATGGTAACGTAAGGAATTTTAGAACTTATTATATGTAAGATGTCTAGGCAAAGGTGACAAAATCCTTTAAATTAAACCTCTTTCATATTGTTAAATACAGTAAACCCAAAAGTAACATATAGTAACAAATATTTAACATAGGGCAGTGGGCGGGACACATAGCGCGGAGAACCGATGACCGCTGGGGCGGAAAGATTCTCGAATGGCGACCGCGTACCGGACGACAAGGTGGACCGACGATCTAGCCAAGGTAGCCAAGCGTCGGTAGCTTAGTGGTTAAGGAGTCGACCTTACGATCGACGGGTCCCGGGTTCGAATCCTGGCCATTACACTACCGACGTGAACCCACTCCTAACACAAGCAATTTAGCTTAGCTGGAGGGGTTAGGGGGAATATTAGTAATTTCGGTTGCTAATATTCTTTTAAAAAAAAAAAAAAAAAAAAAGGTCGCGGGAAGCCGTTGGATGCGGGCAGCGCAGGACCGATCGTTTTGGAGATCCTTGGGGGAGGCCTATGCCCAGCAGTGGGCGGTTTTTGGCTGACATGATGATGATGATTTAACATAATTGTAATGTTATTTTTGCTGTTTACAATCTGTATGTTATACATGATATTGTTGGAAGATTACGCGAATGTCACAACTAGAAATATAACTATTTTAACGGATTCTGTCGCAATTTATTTGATGTTATTTTACTATTTACATTGAGTCCGATGTTTCGGTTGCTTTTCAGCAAAGCATAATTAAAGTATCACTATTAAGTATTTCTATTCCACTTACGTCACTCGCCGTAGTACTATCCAACGTATGTTATAAAGCCTCCTGTGAGCAAATAATGCTCGAGAAAGAGACAGCGGGGCGGGTCTACGAGAGACTCAGGTCTCCCCATGATCTGCATTTACCGCAAGGCGTCGGAGGTCACTCGACGAACCCCGTCCTCTATGAGGCCTGGAGATGACAGGTGGAGCCACCTGTCCCCCTAGCAGAAGCAGGCCGGGAACCGGAAAAGGCGCTGGGTCAGTCGGGATGCGAGGGAAATGCCTTACGCCACCTTACGCCCGGCAGGTCAGAGGTCAGAAGACCCGAGATGGCGTGCTGTTTTAGTTGGTTAGAGCCCGACATAACCTCCCGCGCTGGTAGGCGAAGGGGTATTCGAGGGGATTTCCGCACGGGAAAAAAACGTATGTTATAAAAAGGATAATGTTAAATTATTCAAATTTTTCATCGTATTCAACAGTATTAAAGCTGTGTCAGAATCCAGACACTATGAAACTCTTCTTTTCATCCGAACGATAATACCAGTTGCATCCAAAGTTCGCACTTTCTAGCCCTGGATCCGCTGCTTCTTTCATTGATATGTGTACGGGCAAACCCGAACATTTCGCTAGAGTAGAAAGGAAAAAGAAAGGTCCATCCGGCTCGAAGGACCAAAAATTTTGAATGATATAAGATCTTTACTGGGATGATTTCCTTCATTGAAACACATGTGTTCAGAATGACGCATTTATTGGCACTGACTTAAAGTACATAATTATGTAATAAAATGAATATGATGCGACACGGCCGCAGCACAAAAGCTACGCTAGCGAAATGTTCGGGTTTGCCCGTACAACATGTTATGATGTTTATGGGAGCGGCTGCCATCTGACCTGCTGAACCCAACCCCGAGAAGAAAGCTTGAAACCAGAGCCTCGTCCGTCAATCAGCAGGCGATGTTGGCTTGGGACCTGAAGATCTTGGTATCCCCATATACAAACAGACAGTTAAACTAAAAACAGTATTTTTAATTTTTGCAGAAGTATGCAGAACCCCACATCATAGGTAACTAAGCAAGGAAGAACTTTCATTTTAGAAGAATCTGGATTCGAAGGACCATGTTTCTATATCGTGAATTATTGTTTTCCAACTTCTAAAGAAGATTCAAACACACTGTCTAAACTTTCAATTGCTACAGTCTTCAAAGAGTAATAGTTATGTAACTTCGTAATATAATAAAAAATAAAAGAGAACTCCTCGATGACTTTAAGTTAAATAAAAATTGATTGTTGACAATCGTAGCACTTCATAAGGTTACTAGTTCTGCAAGGCGAATCGCTGCTTGCAATGTTGAGCTGAGTGAGAGTGAAAATTTTGAACAGTGATCATGCCTCCGTGGCAAGTCCGATTTTGAAAATTCTTTTTGAAAGTCACAACTCTGGATATGCTTTCTGAGCCTGTAAAGTTTGGTCACAGTGTCTCGAGCGGTTATTATGTAATTCCATCTGGAATTTTTTAACGGTAATCATTCCTCTGTGGTAGCATTAATTTTTTCAAAATATATCCATAAACCTTCCTCTGATTGACCTCTTTAATCATGCCAAATTTGGTTCTGTTTGGATTAGTAGTTTAGGAGGAGACCTGTGACAAAGAGAATCCTGAAGTCTGGTATGAGGAGCTTTCGCTCGACTTTGTCTCACTCAGCTCAAATATTACACTATAGACATCAAAATAACATAATTCACGTACATACTGCCAACATTAGAAAAGTTTTGAAAATCGAATCTATTGGTTACATTGTAAGCGAGTTGGTAACGAGATGTTCATCTAGGCGACCATGTAAAAAAAGCGTCATGATATCAAGGCATTATGACGTAACTTAATTATCATAGACTCCATGGCAAAACTTAAAATAAAAAAAAAATTATCTTCCACCCTAAGGATAAAATAAGCTACTTTCCACCTGGCTATCTACCCATGAAACCTATTTACCTTATGTCGTGAAATAACTACTAAGATAATAGAAAACAACATTTTTGGTCACTTAAGACAAATCACTTGTACCTCAATACCTCATCTACCAGCCCTTATCCCAATTATTTGGAGTCGGCGCAACATGTCCCACTCCTCCATACATTCCTGTCAGATGTCCTCTCCTATATCACCCCCTTTCTTGTCATATCATTCGTGTCACACGCATACCATCCATCATTAACCGGGCCTATTTTTTAATGTTTTTTTTTTATATTTAGGACACGTCAATTTGGCTTCACCTCGCCTAATGGTAAGCTGAAGGTAAAGTCTCAGGAAAGAGGATCACCATTACATATACGTACCATGTTAACAATGATGGCACTCAGCTTGACGGCCTCATCAGAAGAGGATTGTCGTCGCAGCACCGCATGACACCCACCGGTCCCACTAGTGCTGCGACCACAATCCCCCTGCCCGGCTATGCACTTGCTGACCCCTGGACGCAATCAAACCGAAATTGGATTACTATGGAGGGTTTTTCGCAATAGTGCGGTGGTACCTACCCGGCCGAATTTTGTGACAAATTTGTGTCATCAAATTTCTACCACCATGGCCTATGTGCCATAAATACCTATGCTTACTAAATTGTTTCTTCCTTATCTCTCTTCAACGTAGTTCAAAACCGCAATAAATTTGAAAATTTTCCAGAAATACGGACTACCGTGACGTTAATCCTTGTACCTTTAATTTACTAATAACCACGATGAGTGCTTAAAATAATTGAAATTGGAAAATTATTTAACAAATAATGCAATATCAATACATTATTACATGGTATAAACCACAAAATCGTATCTAATTCGGTGACTAAACAAATTTCTTGTGTAATTTTATTCAAATTGATTACCTACATTAAGTTTCTAGTGAAACATTGTACGGCTTGGAATAAATGTAATGTCACATGATATTATTAGTCATCAATGAATTTGACAATATTAGGTATATTGAACAACATTAGAAATGACAGGCATTATTTGTGTATGAATCTCTTTCTTGACACCTTGAATTAACCTGTGGATTAATTGTTGCAAAAATATGGTCAAGATTCAGTTCCGATCTCATCTCGATTTGTCAAATGTCATAAGAGGTATTCTTGTAACAAAGCTTTGAACATCCAACATTGGCTGTGTGATTATATCGATTTGCGACCACAAGTTCCAAGGCTTTTTTTTACGTGCGGGAATCCCTTCGTATATCCCCCGGGTAAGCCCTCGAAAGGATAACCCCAGGGCCAAGTTCAAGGGCTAATGAAAACACAGGTACCATATCTACAGTTGAAATAATCAGAGAGCCAATGACATGCACTTGTACATGTGCTTTGTTTTAAAAAGGAATTATTATAGGTAGAGTGAATTATCACAAGCTCTGCACCTAACTTTTACTGTTCATGAAATAAGCTCCTGTTGAATTTTGTTGTATTTATTATACAATTGTCTTAGTAAAATTTTATCACATACTAACATTAGTATTTAGATTTGTCTAACTACAAAATTTTGATATAGCCAGTGAGTTGTGGAAGTCAGAAGACAATCGCTTCCAGTGAAATATTCAGTCGTTTCGTGGTTAGACAGAAAGCCAACCCTTGACCATGACCCAAGACTTTAATTGACATGAAAATTAATATGTATGTCACAAAAATTTGTAAGCTCATTACAGTGTTAACATTTTTAAATTTTCTTACATAACATAAACTCACGCCTATATCTCCGAAGGGGTAGGCAGAGGTGCTAGCACCCACATTTCGCCAGTTTATGTTTAGGTCCCAATGTAATAGGTGGTGAGCCTATTGCCATTAACTGGGCACTTATAAACCTGCGATAAATACACACATAACTTCGAAAAGCATCGAAAAGTCATTGGTGTGTGCCATGGTAATACCTGGGATCGAACCCGAGACCTCGTCTCAGCAGTCCTTTACACATACCACTAGGCTACCGCGGGTTTTTAACTTTTCTACATATTCATAAAACTAAAGTTAAGTAAATGTTTCGTTTTGTTTGTTTTGTTTGTTGTTGTATAGTTTTTGTATAGAAACTACTTATTGAATTTGAATAGTAATTGTAAGTTAAATATCATTTAAATTTATAAAACGATAAACTCCTAAGGTAAAATAAAATTTAAAAGTTAAGGCTGTAAAAATTTGCATATAAATTCGTTATAAACATGTATATTAAAAGCCAAATGTAATAATAATAATTAGACTGAAATTAAAACTGTATTCTAAACAGCTATTATCCAAAATACACAACTGAATTTCTAGAGCGCTAAGTTTTTTTACTATCGTTTAAATAATACATGTAATCATCATCACATGAAAAGTAACATTAAAAATTTTGTAGTAATTCTAAAAACAATGATATTGTCTGCAAAATCAACTATTTCGTAGGTTACCGAAGATAATGATTTAAGTATAAGTTTTCAAAGTACCTTAACTCTAAGGGCTCAAAGTCAAAATCTACGATCAAAGTAATCCAAATAATCTTCTGAAGATAGCAAATAGTTAATTGGTGTGTGTGAATCTACTTTCGTTGCTGACTGTACGATATCTTCCAAAACGACAAAGAACAGAACGACATTTGATACAATATCGTTCATATCATTTAAAAATATTGCATATGTTATATAACTAGGCAAGAATTTAAATGCTCACCAAAATGGATAAATGCGTACCAAAATGGATAAAGCTCACAAAATATTAGTTAACTGAAACAGTAAGAAAATAGACTACTTAAATAGACTTGGATTTTTTTAACCACCCAAAAACAGAAGCTCTGTCAAACAAAGGCATGAAACACAATTTAGCGAGCATAATATTCATTTTGGTACGCATTTATCCATTGTGGTAATTTCTTATTTATTAGTTGTAAAATTAGTGCATTTATGTTAAGCGTTTAAACACGAACTTCACTAAAGCTGTCTGTATAGTGGATTGCGGCTGTAAAATTCTGTAAATAATTGATAATATAGGTACTGTATCTAGTCACATAATATTAACTATTAATGAATCTTCTGGTGATATATGACTGACTTCTTTACACATTACTATATTTATTCAATCAAATTTTAAGTAATTAGTATGCTTACATTTCCTATAGACTAAGATCGGAAAAAGAGAATTTCTAGTATGGCAATCGAAAAACAATGTTTAAAAATGATTGTAAAGTCATTCATTGTTTCCGTAGTTCGCAATAATTACAGTAGATGGCTCCAGCGTCGCCTTGAGACGTATATAATAATATATCGAAGAATTTTGAATGTTTGGGTCGTGTCTAGTTGGCTCAGTTGGTCAGAGCATTCCCCCTGTAAGGGACTGGTCACGGGTTCTAGTCCCGTCCAAGATGTTCTCTTTTTTCGATCTAAATCTATTAAGTTTGTTTTTTATTTTATTTTATTTCTTTATATCTTTATATATATATTTCTTGTGTGCGTGTGTATGTTACTGAACTCCTCCTAGACGGCTGGACCGATTTTGATGAAATTTTTTGTGTGAGTTCAAGGGAATTCGAGGGTGGTTTAGATTCACAATTTGGTCCACTGGAAAATTAACGACGTGTGTACAGGACAACGTCTGTCGGGTCTGCTAGTATCTATCTAAATCTTTGTTTTAATAATGAAACTGATGAAATGAAATTTAATAACGAAAACTCCGTGTTCTGGCATTTGCATTAATGCAATAAAATTTTATAGTATCCGCATATAAACGTAAAAGGATAGTTGGTCGTTCACTCAAAATGCCAATAAAGGAGACACAAAATCCCAAACTATCCATTACCTTTGCACTGTGTTTTTGTTATAAATGTTTCATTGGATTCTCTTTCATATTCCACACAATTCGTACGCCTAATTGTGTCGCAAATAATACCATCACCATTACGTGGTAACACCTATTAACATTCATTATTTTGACGCTATACGATATTAGTTGATAACTGTCGACAAAGCTGCAAACCAATGATTTCTATGTCTACAGAAGCTATATGGAACTAAAATTATGCCACAGTTAAGGCGGGAATGGCGGGAATACGGGAGGTATAGCTTTGGTAAATGAGTTATTGAATTTTGATACATCTAGCATAGCGCGCTTTTTTATAATGTCACCAGGTCCAGTAATCAGTCAGTTTAGTAGTATACATGGAATTATTTGCTTAAAACCGGCAACTTACACTGTTTACGTGTTCTTTTTATCTACAGTTGGTTCATTTGGATTTAACTTCTGATGTCATACTTATGATAATTCATTCAACGAACTAAGGAAAATCAACCTTATTCATTTTATTGTATCCAGTATGCGATGCGTGATCTTTAAAATAATTAACCATACTTTATGTGGCGTATCGGTAGCTTGAATTTATGTTATATTGAAATTCCTGTATCACATTGTAGGTAATTCAATAACTAACTTATCAAAGAAATTACAATATACTGCTTCCGGGCTGTTTGGCCGTGGTCCATAGGAAACTTGTGTTCCAAATGTTCCATCGATCACGGCGGTCGACATCTTCAGTGGTATAGGTCCGAGCGCCGAGGAGTGTGGAGAACTCTACTCTGCGGCGACTTCTCTGCGACTGAATAATAATGATTGTTCAATTAATATTGATTGTTCAGTCGCAGAGAAGTCGCCGCCGAGGATAGTTCTCCGCGCTCAACGGCACCCGGACCACAGTGATCGACGAAACGTTTGGAACACAAGTTTCCTATGGACCACGGCCAAACAGCCTTTAAGCATTATATTCTACATGCAACGCCGGCCGTGAAAGCCTTTAGATTTATATCAAAGAAATGTTTAACATCTGCTAAATATGTCCGTTTAATATGAATATTGAAAAAAATAGTATATTTAAATACTTTAATAATGATTGTCTAATTTTCATTGGTTCTAGAATTCCTAGGTTCGGGAATTAACCGATGTCTTTTAGGAATTACACTATTTTCTTTAATAATTTTGTTTTCCTTTTATTGATAATCTGCATTGTTTGTATTTGTATTTGATTCAAATTATATTTCATCAAATTCGTACCTACTCTTAAACTAGGTTATTAAATTTTTTGAGTTGCACTGCATATTACATAAAAAAACATTACTTCACGCATGTATCCCCGAAGGGGTAGGCAGAGGTGTATTACACACCCACGATTCGCCAGTTATGTCCTTAGGTCCTAATATAATAGGGGGCGAGCCTATTGCCATCTATCGGGCACGTTACTAAGCGAGCGATAATTACCATTTTTAATACACACATAACTACGAAATGTCAGAGGTGTGTGTTCTGGGCGACTGGGGATCGAACTCGAGACCTCGTCTCAGCAGTCCGTTACGTTCACCACTGGGCTATGGCCACCTATGTTTAATGTTCTATCAATATGTATAACTAGTCGGGCCATAAATACTGTTACATCAAAACTTTTCTTTCTTTTTCAACTTTTTCATTATTTTGAATTTGAACACGTATATTATTTTAAAAACTTCTTTCGATTTCGCGCCATTTCACATATTTTTTCGTGTTCATTATCGAATTACAATATGGAATGGGGTGTTAAAGAAAATAGGATCGCAGTGATCGTCTTGTGTGGCGTAAGTGGGTATGGAGCCGTCGGTCATATTCCAGACACTTCAAAAACTTGGTATCAGCCGTATGTTCTTATATCGTACTATCAATAGATAGAACAACACTTCGTCTGTCGAAGACCAGAAAAGAACGGGGCGGCCGCGTGCTGTTAGAACTACAAAGGCTATTAATGCTGTTAAAGCCAGAATTCGTCGAAACCCCATAAGGACGCGAAACATCTTATCGTGAGAAATGAAGATTCCCACTAGGACTCTGTCACGTATTACAAAACAAGACCTGAAGCTCGGTGCTTATCGTTGATATACAGAACATGCCCTAAATCAATCTTTACGATTAAAGAGAGTGGATCGATCAAAGCGCCTTCTGTCGCGATACGCAGATGAAAGGCACAGAAATATCCTCTTTACCGATGTTAAAATTTTCACGATCAAGCAAAATGATAAAGTGTACGCTCACAGTTCTGAGGAAGCTGCTCACCTTTCCGACCACTTGGTCGGAAAGGTACAACGTGGTCATCACCCTGCGTCAGTGATAGTTTGGTGGGGCGTGTCTTATCTGGGAGTCACAAAACTACATTTTTGTGAAAAAGGAATGAAAACTTCAGCCAAAGTGTATCAAGATACTGTCTTGGATCACGTTGTGAACCTCTCAGCAATACACTTTTTAAAAATATACCGTGGACTTTCCAGAAGGACTCTGCTCCTGGCCACAAGGCACGAACTACCCAAACCTGGCTAGAAACCAACGTTCCGGACTTTATAAGAACTGAAGACTGGCCTTCATCTAACCCAGACCTCAACCCTTTAGACTACAAATTATGGTCAGTTTTAGAGGACATGGCCTGCTCTAAACGACACGGCGACATTGAGTCTCTTAAAAAATCTTTGGAGCAAGCGGTGCCAAAATTTCCCTTGGAAACAGTGCGTAAATCGATAGATTCGTGGCCAAACAGATTAAAGGCCTGTATAAAAGCCAAAGGTGGTCATTTCGAATAAAATAAATTTTTATTTTTTGTTAAGACTTTAATAAATATGTAGGTTTACATTTTAATAATATTACATTACTTCATTTAAAAAAATTGCATTTTCATTTGTAACAAAACTTATGGCTGGACTGGGTAATATATCATCTATTGACGAGGCGTTGACTTGTGAAGCTATTGCTGATGTAATTACTCATAACTATGTAATAACAAGAAATGGTTTTTCTGAGAGTACCTATTTTATTCATTTTGTATGTATGTGTGTATGATTGTATTCATCATTGGATTTCTCTTGGCGCCAATATTATGTTACACCGTCATTCAAAAACCATTTTAATGTATTCATATTTTGATGGATTGTTTACAGAATGTTTCTAGTCCCTTATAACTTTGGGAAGATGCACGATTTAATTTAGTATCTCCTTGTTTAAGTTAATATTAAGTCCTGTAGTGCTTTTTTTTTCGTGTGAAAACCCCCTCACGTTTCACCTGGATGGGCGTGTCGGAATCGGACCGACTAAAACCACACGGTTACATCCCCAAGTGTCCATTGCCGGGCACCCCGGGTAAGCCCCCGAAAGGATAACCCCAGGGTTACGGGCGGCCTTTACCCGCCATCGCGGCCATGCCTTTGGGGTCGGGTTTGATCCTACGATGGTGAGTAGGCACAGTGCGTAGGACACACATGACACGCCTCCGTTTTGACCTGCTTCTGTAAGGATAGCGAGTAGGCCAACTGCCGTCCTCAGGCCTCGATCATGGAGTTCGGTAGTCCCGGGCGAAGACAAGTCTGCGTCGTCCTCGCCGCAGATTACGAAACTCAGGGGGTAGGGATCTTTCCCACTTCCTCTCCGCCGCCGCCACTAGTCTTTGGCGCTCATTACCTGCTCACAGAAAGAGGCGGCAGCGTGCCCTTTGTTCCCGTCGGAGACCACGGCTCTCACCATGGTCTCCAGCGAGAAAATGTCCACGCCCAGGACCGTAACGAGCTCCTATTCTTATTCTGTATCATCTTCATTCTTTACCTCCAGGCCATGCTTGGTATAAAAAAAATTGCACTATATAAGATAATACTTCTTTTGTTTTAATTTTTTCGTCCTATTACCATAATAAATTGCATTAAATTTTTTAATATGATGGTTAGAATAATAATCATGAGTCACTTATCACCAGAACATTATTTATTTTAAGTCGAATTTTATGAAGTTGTAGCGGTAACTGCTAAAAAATATATCTACAAAAAGACTGATTATGTAATTCATTTTAAACAAAATGTTGTTTCATTCTATACAAGTTTGATCTAGATATGAAATGAATAAATGTTAGCTAAACATAACTGATTTTTTATTTATTTATTAGTAATATTATTGCAAAGGCCGTGAAATAAGCAATTTCAGGTCGAGTATGAGTTTAAAAGCCGAGCCGTAGGCGAGGCATATATAGTGCTTTTCTCAGAAGAATGCAGGTAAATAAAACATACTTTTTGATAAATTATATTTATTAATCATTCAATCAATTAGCCAACAATTTTAGTGAACTGAAAAATTTATTAATATTAAAGAGTATTTAATACGCCGTTTCATACAACATTGCTGGAGCGCTGTAAATTTCCAAATTCAAAAAACGCTCTAGAAACGGATTTGCGTTTATTTGTCCGTAAATTTTGGTGGAGCGTTGTAACGTTCCAAATTCAAAAAACTCTCCAGCAGTGGATTTGATTTTATTTGTAAAAACAATATTTCCATGCATGTTTGAGAAAAATCAGTTAATAACCTTCTTTTAAAGCTTGCAATTTAAGCCCCGAGGTCCACTCTCCAATGATTCAATTATTTGGTTTATTGCGAGCCTAGCAACTGTTGTCTGACCGCCAACCCCGAGAGGAAAGGCTGAGTAAAAGCCTCATTCGGTGTTCATCTCACGCTCATCCTCAGCAGGTGTATTGGTGGGGCTCCAAATAACAATTTTTATGCAATCCAAGAAATATAATATCATGATTTACTAGTGTAAATTATAGCTGGAGTTGTCTAGACCCAAACTAAGCAGAGCTTGTCATATGGGTTCTAGAATGCGGATAAACATACTTAGATACAATTTTTTTTTTCGTAAATAAATACATATAATACATAGAAATGTAACCAATGCAAATATACATATTTGCACTGATCGGGAATCGAACCCGCGATCTCTGACTTAGCAGTCGAACGCCACAGAGGTCGTCAAATTATGTTTTTATATTGTTTGGCACCAACAGTCGTCAGTCCGATACCCATTGTGCATGAGTTAGTCCTATATATTTTATTGAGATTTTATAGCAGGAATATTCAAATTGATAAAATAAATAAAATAGAGTATAAATTTTATTCCATTTAAATATTGGAATTCGTAGAAATTCTTCAAATCCATTACCAGTTGATATGTGTTGCCAGAAAAGTATTTATTGCTATAAAAAAAAACATTCTGCAACTTAAATGATAATATCAGTAGATAAGTAAGAAAATGGGATTTATTCAATGGTTTCCTTAGGTAGTGTGACCCTGGGGTTATCCTTTCGAGGGCTTACCCGGGGTGCCCGGCAATGGACACTTGGGCAGGACACCGTGCGGTTTTAGTCGATGCACGACATAACCGCCCCCGCTGTCCGGCGGGGGGGTATCCGAAGGGATATCCGCACGTTTAAAAAAAAAAAGGTGGTGTGACTAATGGTAAATATTAAAATAATATTAAAATAAAAAATGTTTTAAGGAAAAACATGAATATATTCATCATCATCATTTCGGTCAATGTCCTTTCATATAATCATATAGTGGTTAGGTGGAAATTCACGAATTCACAATCTTCTATTTTATATATATTATAACTTGTTACACTTATTGTATTTCACTTATAACAATAATTTACTACTTAACTAGGAACTTTTTTTAACATATTTATTATGCTCAATTCTACCTTAAAAAAATCTAGTATTTATTGTAATTGAAGCGTAAATAGTTGAAGCAGCACAAGACATGCATTTACGTCTATTATCATTAGTAGTAATATTATCAATTAGTTAGTTACGTCTTGTACCTTTTTTCATGCGGAAAATACCCACGGATACCCTCCCCCGCCGGCCAGCAGGGGTAGTTATGTCGGACTCAACCGACTCATGTGCCGGGTGTAAGGTGACCCAAGGAGGCAATTGCCCCGCAACCCGGCTGACCCTGGGCCATCTACGGCTTGGAGATGGAGAGAACTCAGACGCCGGACGTCGTTGAACGACGTCCGGCGTCTGAGTTGCCTGCGCCGCGCGGCGAGCATGTTGCGGGCTCGGCGGGAGAGTAAAAATCTCTCCCGGGCCCGCTCCGCCGCCTCCTTCTCGAGCATTTCATTCTCACAAAAGGAGGAGTTACGTCCAGTACCTAAATCTTTGCGCTTCATCTACATTCAATACTAGCTCTTTGCAAACATAAATTAACCTTATATACCTATATCCTAAAAATAGACAGTTACTTTCTATTCATCTATACAGAAATGTTTTAGATACGACTACATTAACAGTTACAAAAGTACTGTCCTACATTTTTTCAAAATATTATCACTACTATCAGTCAAAATTAGTCTCTCTCAATAATTAGTCCTCAGGGTTGATCATCTCAATCACAGTCAAAATCCATTCTAAATGATCGGCCACGTTTGTATACAACCCTGGCGAGTTCTTGGTTCCACAATTTACATTTCCAATGCTTGTGACTCCCCACAATTCAATCCTATCACGAATCCATAACAAAGGTCCTCCAGAATCTCCTCTGCAAGTATCTACGCCTTCAACACCTCCAGCACAAATAACTTGTGGAGGTACTTCGAAGTGCTTATAAGCCACCACACAAGCATCACGTTCCCAAAGTGGGAGTGGGATAATCTTCTTGATAGAGCTGTAATATCCTAAACGAGGAATTACTCCCCATCCTGAGGCTGTGAAAGTAATTTTGGGTTGCAGTTTTCCTGTTGGTAAGCATGCTGGACGAATGAAATCTGTAAAGAAAATATTTATGTTAATGAAACTGATTTATTTAAATAGCTTGGAAGCACCAAGTAGTCGGAACTGAAAAATATCATTTAAATTAAGTTTAAACAAATGTTTTGAAATAAAACAATTTTTTAACGGATTCTATCGCGATTTAGTTGATGTTATTTTATATTTGACATTGATAGTCTCCCCGTGACCATGTCTGCTGAGAAGCAACCGAAACGTCGGGTTCAATGTAAAATATAAAATAACATCAAATAAATCGCGATGGAATCCGTTAAGAAATAGTTTTATTAAACAAATATTGTTTCATTAAATTGTTGATATTTATAATCCTAATTAGATAGATAGATAGATAGATAGATAGAATACTCTTTATTGTACACCACATATTATTATATACAAAATCTTAAGTAATTGTAGGTACAATGGGCGGTCTTATCGCTAAAATCTGCACGGTCTTATCGCTAAAAGCTGCGCGGTCTTATCGCTAAAAGCGATCTCTACCAGTTAGGTTTGTTTACTTCCAATATTTCACTTAAAAGTTTCACTTAATAGACGTTACAACAAGCTTACCAGTATAAGGCGCTGGTGTACTAAGCCTCAACACAGCAACATCATGAGAATGGCCATCGTAACCTGGATGGACGATCTTGTCAACGATTTCCAGAAGAACTACAGGTGGAGAACAGGTGTTACCAACACAATCGACTGCTTTAGTCAAATCATATTCTCCTAAACGAGCTACTAACCTGTAAAGAAGAAATGTAAGAGTTTAGAGATTTTGAATTAGAGTCATACATTTTAACTCAACACATTTTTAATTTTCTGTTTTCTCTTTTTAAAATTCGCAGTTTTAGACTAAAAAGTTTACTATAGATTTAGATCGGAAAAAGAGAACATCTAGGACGGGACGCGTACCCGCGACCAGTCCCAAATCAATAGGAGAAAGAAAGCATACAAATTGCTTAAAAATGTAATTAAATTAAAAAGTTTACTTTTAATTTAATAATATATCAAAATATTATTCATGATTGAGCTTGGGGCTATCCCAATAATGATTAACAGGAAGTTATAATATATGCACGTTAGGTATACAACAAGTCAAGTTTCATTATTTTCGGAATTCCCATGTAAATATTATAGATAAATATTGTTAGTTTACTTAAACAATAGAATTCCTTGATACACAACTTTAATGAGGTTACACAACGCAGGTTTTAGTCTATAACTATAGTATATAACTATAATCAAGTTTAAATAATATTGTTAAAATTATAGTGCGATTAATTTACCTACTTTTAATAATTTGAACGTTAGTGTTTGGTTAAATTTTAATCAATTCAGTTTTAAAATATTGAACTACTTAATTCTAATATTGATATAAATGGTAAGTACCTATCATCCAAACTAACAGAAACACTCATATTATCTGTTTCTTTGTTATAATAAAATATTCGTATATATATATATATATACAATACATTCGCTGTTGGGAAATATATAAATCTACTAATCGTCTCTTTCTCGGTAAAATTAGTAAATGGTACAAACTTAAAAAAAATACAATTGAGGTGGACACTCAATCACTACATATTATAAAACAGTCCGCCCCGTCTGTCCGTTCGCGATAAACTCAAAAACTACTGTACCGATTTTCATGCTATTCTCACCAATTGATACAGTGGTTCTCAAGGAAGGTTTAAGTATAAAATTTGTACACATTGGCTAAAATATAATGATATTTGTTGGAGGTATCGGAAACAAATAAGCCATCTGGGAGCTTTCCACGAAAACGCTGCCTAAAACCCTTTGAGATTTAACAAAATGATGTATGGTGGAATTGTGTATCTTATAAAGCTTGTTGTGGTGGAATAGGGTCCCATGGGTACCCGGAACAGGGACAAAATTCCACGCAAATGAAGCCGCGGGCAACAAGCAAGGCGTAAAAATAAATTACCTGGTAAACTTGGCTTTCCTAATACAATGAGCCGCGGTGATTAAATTAAGACTGTCAATCAGAGTGGCCGTGCAGCGAATTTCAGTAAGGTAGTTTCCTCTCCAATATTCTAAGAAGACCAACCATGGATTGTGATGAATGATATTCGTGCTGGCTTCCACTCCACAAAGTTGTTCTGTTGACAAAATATTATTGCTATTACGAAATATAATTATTAACAAAAAGGGTAAAATGTTCTTTAAACATATGATAACATTTAAATATATGATTGAATTTTTCCAAAATTTTCGTTCATACAAAACTTCGGTTAAGCGGTTTTTAAGTTTTACATACGGTGTATTACACACCCACGATTCGCCAGTTATGTTAAGGTCTCAATGTAATAGGGGGCGAGTCTATTGCCATCTACTGAGCACATTATTAAGCAAGCGATAATTAAGATTTATTTTCATGTTAGTTATTATTTACGTATTAACATATAGCAATATTTTCATTACGAATAAAATAACTGAATGATATATGATTTGAAAAACATACCTGGTTTGATACTGAAAGTTAATCCACCAACGAAACAACTGAAGAGAAATACTAGCCCAAACATAGATAAAGCTTCCTTAAATACGAGTAACTTAGCGACTACTGTGATCGCTTCCCATGCACTATACAACTGAAACTCAATACTACTTAGAAATGAGTCGAGTGAAGAATTGATCGCCGTATTTATACTACCAAAGCACACAGATATAAAATAGTAACATTACACACAGACCTATTCAAAAGGAAAATAGATCAAGTGACGTTCAATAACGTCATTTTATCCTTTTCGACTGTCGAGTTTAACGGAGTCAATCAACACTGTATTTTTTAAGGTTCCATAGCCGTCGGGGTGCGAGGGATATGCGTACGGGGGAGTAACCTTACACCCCGGCGTCTTAAGACCCGAGACGGCGTGCGGTTTTAATCGGTTCAAGCCCGACATAACCGCCCCGCTGGCCGGCGGGGGGGTATCCGAAGGGATTTCCGCACGAAAAAGAAAAGTGTTCCATAGCCAAATGGTAAAAAACGGAACCCTTATAGATTCTTCATGTCTGTCTGTCTGTCTGTCCGTCCGTATGACACAGCCACTTTTTTCCGAAACCATAAGAACTATGCTGTTGAAACTTGGTAAGTAGATGTATTCTGTGAACCGCATTAAGATTTTCACACAAGAATAGAAAAAAAAAAATATATTTAAGGGTTCTCCCCATACTTAAACTGAAACTCAAAATATTTTTTTCATCAAACCCATACAGAACACGTATGGATCTATGAATATTGATATGGTTCTATTTCTTCAAAAATGATATTGAGGTTTCGAATATAATTTTTTTCTAAACTGAATAGTTTGCGCGAGAGACACTTCCAAAGTGGTAAAATGTGTGCCCCTCCCTCTCCTGTAACTTCTAAAATAAGAGAATGATAAACTAAAAAAAGATATAATGTACATTACCATTTAAACTTCCACCGAAAATTGGTTTGAACGAGATCTAGGAAGTATTTTTTTTAATACTTCATAAACCGGTGCTACGGAACCCTTCATGGGCGAGTCCGACTCGCACTTGGCTGATTTACTTTCTAATTCGTAAGATTAGTTGCTTCTTGTCAAATTTCATTATTCTAGCTCAACGAGAAGTTACTAGGTTTTGATTCCCTTGCGAGTGCCCAAATATGCAGCATGAACGGCTGATTGTACTTTGAGTTAGAACTTAACTCTACTTACAGACTTCAGTATTTGATATTTATTTCAACTTGGTACCTCCGTAGGAACCCGTGTTTTTAAAAAGAAAGAGGCGTTGGATAATTGACCCCAGCTCCAAGGTCAGCAGCGTCAGCTATTATTAGATGGGAGCAAAGTCACATTTAACATAGACGTCAGAAAGTATAATTAAAATAATAGACAGATAGAACGCGCAGGAATAATACAGGGTGAAGTGTCAACCGTCACATCAAGGTAGTTCTAACAAAAGGCCGGATCAAGAGGCAACCACGAGCATGTATGAAAACAATTATAAAATTAGAATAATTGAATCGTGGTTGTCAGGGTCATAGTAAGTGGAAACATGTGATCTCTATCTACCAAAATGGGAAAGCGATGTGATTGGATGTATATGTTTAATTCATTTGACCTATATCTAGCCAGCTCCTCGTGTCGAAAACTTGTTGACGTGACAACGTCTTATAATTCAATAGAGCCGGCTGCACGCACGAAAAAATGAGGCGTTCCATTTAAGGCTTGAAGTGCAAGCGAGAGCGCGGAACGAGCGACAAAGAGGCACAATCGGCCTCCGCGTTCGGCAGTGTTCGACATCTGTCTCAGGCTTGAAGTGCAAGCGAGAGCGCGGAACGAGCGACAAAGTGGCACAATCGGCCTCCGCGTACGGCAGCGTTCGACATTTAAAATAAAAATTGTCTTTTGAAAAATGCAACAATTCCATCAGTATTTTCTTATGACGTCGTTGTCACGTTCAACTATCGTCAGTAAACCGACTTTACAGACAACCGTTTTTTTTACGTGGGGCATGTTGTTACGCACGGTACAGCTGGCTACGGGGTGGTAGCCGGAGATTGTGTGTGGGACTCTCCCATCCGGTAATCAGATAGGTGTACCCACTAAACCCCAGGGTGTGCCATACTCTGCGCCTTGTCTGGGGGGCCTGAAATGAAATGAAATTTTCAGGCCACCCCCCCCGCCCCCTGACATTTCAGGTCCTCATGTCGAATCCTGGGACAGTGTCAGTAAATGTACATCATCATAATCATCATCTAAGCGTTGCTCCCGTTTGCATGCTAGGTTTTCACGTGGAGCCCGAATTTCGCATATTCTTTCTTCTCCTTTTGGTTTGGTTTACAGTACATCGGTAAACGTACAGCCTTTTATGTTTGGGACTAAACAGGCATGAGTAATTCCATGTTTTTATTGCATAAGTGGTAAAAATTGTGACGTGTAGTTATTTACATATAGTTCAGTAAGAATTTCTCATGTTTTGATTGGTTGTTTTTCTATTGTTCTAATGATTATTGGCACTAGTCATCACAATGTTGACTCGTAGTACGTTGCACTTGTGACGTAGATATATTTTCCTTACAAATAATAAACATTTTTGTCGTATATCTCTAAAATTGTTACTCATTCTTGGCCAAGGAAAGCAGTGGGAATTAATCATACTACTTTCTAATGTCAAAAAATCTTACTTAATGGAGTATTAAAAAAATTAAATTGGATAAAAGTATAAATATCAATTTTATTAAATCTATCGAAGAAACGAGATCTATTTCCGGCACCTGGTTGTATATCTGCAAATTATTTTAATACTACAAAAATATTGAGATATTTAATACTTTCAAAGATGTATTAAAATGCTCCCAAATTCCACTATACGGTAAGTCGATGTAGAGAAAAACTTATAAACATAAAAAAGACAGAAAATCTTATAGATTAGGATATTAGTTGACGTAATTTCAGTGGGTGAGTCTTGTAAGTCGGTCACCATACTTCTGATCAATGGTCGACAAACTGTGAATAACGTAAACAAGTATTACAACAGCGGAATAAAGACGTTTCAAGCCCCTCCTCTTTCCACACCTCTAAATGCAATACGTCAAAGTGGGATAAAGCTTGGTTTTTGTTTCACTTTTGACACTTTTTTAGGTGATTTTTTGTATAAAATTCGTAGAAATCTTTTACATACTCAAATAGAATATTGCACAATATTGCATTTACAACCTTTTGTTTTGTACCATTAATTTAAGAAAAATAAGTGAGTAATGAAGTACTTTCTAAGAAAAAAAAAAGATTATACATGCGGTTAAACGTATCCAGCTATATCGTTAACTATATGACATTCAAGTTTAAATATAAAGATATTTTATGTAGAATATACTGCTTCCGGGCTGTATGGGCGTGGCGTATATGAAACTTGTGTTACAAACGTTTCATCGATCACTACGCTCGACATCTTCAGTGGTGTAGTTCCGGGCGAAGACGAGTACGTAGAACTCTCCTCGGTGGCGACTTCTCTGCGATTGATGTAGAGGTATTGGGTATTCGCCCCCACCCCTAGGGATGGGCGGAATCGCATTCTGGGGCGTGTGCCCCCTGAGCGAGACGATTCTTCCTCGGTCTGTGTGAGCACAGACCGGTCGTTGGGTCTGGCTTTGTGCCCTTTTTATTTTAGATGACGGGCGTGGCATGGTGGGGAAGCCAGCGGAGTTCTTCTTGTTGGGTGGGGTCGAGATCGCGCTTCACGTCCCCCTGGGCAGTCTACCCGAGCCAGGTGAGATCTCCGGTTGCCCGGAGAAGGCCCAGCTCCGGGTGACACGCATCCTGGGAGACGACTGATGCGATCACCGACCCCACGGACTGCACGGGAGCGGCTGTGGGATCGCTGATGTCGGGTGAGCGGCCCACGTGGTCGCTAACGCTGCCCTAGCAGGTTTGCGATACCCACGAGGACCGTACGGACGATGCTCATGGGCTCTTCTCCAGCTCGAAGAGCGATGAGCACCTCCTGCAGCACGTCGACGGCGGTCTCGATGATTGCGGCCTTGTCCGCGCTTGCGTTTGAAGCTGGAGGCTTCCGGGACGCCCTTTGCACCGCGTTTGGGGCTTCTGGGCGGGAGTTGAGATTTACGGGAACGACTGTCTTCGATTTTGGATGTAACCGAGCAACGCTCGAATAAAGAAAACGAAAAGGCTAAGGCAGATAAAATAAAATATAATGGGAAACTTCAATCCAAGATTACCTGGCCTGAATTATTAGGTAAGTTAATCGTGCTTAGTCAGAAAACCTTATCAACATACGTTGCTTTTCTTCGTGTCTTTGATGAATTTGTTGCTGCAACTGGCTAATGTTCTTCCCAGATAGGAGTGATGTTTTGGGCTATTCACCTGTACAGATAATTACATATTACATCAATAATGCAGACAGGATTTCATCACTGTCTCCTTATCTTTTAAAGAAGTGTATATCGTCAAACCGAAATTTTCATTTGAACGAACGTTTAACTATTTATTATTGAGCCGAGCGAGCGAAGCGAGCTAAGCTCTTATACGCGGCATAGCCGTTTGTTGGTGGCTGAACTACTCTGTAACCACTTTTGGTCAAATATACCACGGTGATAGTGTGGACACTGAGGAGTGTTTTGAAGTGAGATGGTTCATGTCCGATGTACCATTGAGGAATAATCACCGAAAAGCAGTTTCACGAGCGCGCGGCCTTAGCTAAGCGCGCGACCGTAGTAAGATGTCTTATTTTCAAGTAAGACTCCTGCTCGCTGAGTTCAATTTATTTCAGTCGCACCCTGCACTGAATTCCTAGTATATACTATTTCTCGGAAGGTTAACAAGCTAATTAATTATTAATAAATATTCACAAATTGCTAGGTTCGGCTGTATTGTTGTATGTGTTTTATATTACTACATGAACAGGGATGATCCTGTTCAAAGCTATATAATTATTCAAGGCTAAGAGATACAAAAACCTTGAAAGATGACGTCAAGGGCAATTGGTTGGAGCTGTGAATTTGCTGAAACATAGTCGATTAAATTAGTAGAAATCTAAGACAATCTTTCGAATATTATTTTGACAGGATCCACAGTAGAAGCCATCCTCATTCCGAATTTCAATCATCCATTACCATTTAAGTTGCCGTCGTTATAAAAGAAGTTGTTAGACACTGAAATGCAGAATATAAAACTGCTAAATAATGTTTAATTGTCATTACTTTTTGTATAGATAAAGCTGATTAGCAATTTAAATATACTTATCAAGAGCTCGTATTACGAGCACTGACGGCATAAGGACTGTAATTCCTGGAAGCATTATATGTATATATACAATTAAATTATCCTTGTTCAATTTGGGAAGCTTATACAATACGTTAGATTAAACATACCTACCTACTAATTACCTAATTATTATCAGCAAACAAAGTTTGAGCGGACCCCGGACTCCGAGATGACGACCTCGGAGGTGACCAGTAACGCTAGGATGATGACAAAAGTTTTAGAACATTGCGCAGGCTGCTTCGGGAAGTACCTCCCTATTTTACCATAGAATGGGAGTAAAAGTGTCATGAGTCCTCACTACAATATATGTAACTAAACCTGGGACAGATAAGAGAAGGTGTATTAGTATTAGGGTCTGTTCAAGTTATCCATTTTGAAAAATAAATTCATAATACACCACATAAACTACAATAAAATTGCGTTCCATGAGGAAGAGTGCATATAGCAACGCACGATAGTTTAGCGATTTTAATATAATTAAATATTAATAATATAATTTAAAATAATTAATGGTTATCCATTTTGCGGTGTTGTCACATTCTTGGAATAGGCGAATGTGATACATATCTACTAGGAAATTGCATTTTGAATTCCAATAATAGGTAAATTTTTTTCATTATCATTTTTTAATATGTAGTTATGTATTTAGGATACTTTTTTTTTTCTTTTTTTTTTTCGTGCGGAAATCCCTTCGGATACCCCCCCGCCGGCCAGCGGGGGCGGTATTTAGGATACCTATGAACCCTTATTGATCGGATAGGAGTTTTGTTATATACTGTATAGGTGATGTTCTAAAAATACCGCGCCCCATGGGTCCTTGCGACAGTCCTTTCACTACTGTAATGTTCAGGGCAGCAGCGCTTCAACTTCGGGTCGGGCATCAGTACAGAAGTTATAACAATTCAACCAAAATTTTGTCCACACATATTTTAAATTGTTACTAAGGAAGAATTAATTATTCATATATTATATCCTCGCCATACAATACAATACAATTAATTTTTTTCCGTAATCTATCACGTCATTAATTACCTAGAAAGTAACTTTTCGATAAACGTTTAATTAGACAGGGTTTTTAGAAACCTGTAAAAAATGGATAAAAAGTACTTAGAGGGATGACGTCACGGATTTATTTTTAAACATGAGAAATTGTAAGGTAAAATCTGTATTCAAAAATTTTAATTTAACGGGAATAGGCAATCCAACCATGTATATACGTTTTTTTTTTTTTTTTCGTGCGGAAATCCCCTCGGATCCCGCCGGCCAGCGGGGGCGGTTGTGTCAGGCTTGAACCGACTAAAACCGCACGCCGTCTCGGGTCTGCAGACGCCGGGGTGTAAGGTTGCCCAAAGAGCATATCCCTCGCACCCCGACTGACCCTGGGCCATCTCCGGTTTCGAGGTGGCCCCCTCGGGTTTGGGAACCACGGTGTCCCGTGTTGCCCCGGTTTGGGGGAGGGGCGCTAGTCGCCCCACCGTCCCGGCCTGCTTCTGCTGGGGTGACAGGCGGCCTCACCTGCCACCCCCAGGCCTGCGCTCATGGAGGACGGAGGTCGTTAAGCGACCTCCGGCGCCTGAGTCGCCTGCGACGCGAGGCGAGCATGTTGCGGTCTCGGCGGGCCGGGAGGGTTCTGAACCTCTCCCGGGCGCGCTCCGCCATCTCCTTCGCGAGCATCACATGCTCGCAGAAGGAGGTGGCGGCGGCCCACGCGCTCGCGCTCCGCACCATTGCCGCAATCATGCTGCCGAGCGAGAGGACTCCCACCCAGATGGCTGCCACGAGGTCACGCCTCGGCACCTCCCACGCCGGGAAGTCCGCCAGCGTGTGCAGCCCTGAGTCCTCGCTCGCGTCACAGTGATGACACTCAGGCGTTAGCTCCTTCCTGATCCGATGCAGGTGGTCCCCCAAGCACCCCTTCCCGGAGATCACCTGCGTCAGTCGGTACGAGAGGCTTCCGTGTCGCCTCTCTAGCCAATCCTCCATGATGGGCCTTACCGCCGCTATTGCGGCGTGCCCTGCGCTTGGTCGCCCAAGTCGTTCTTTCCACTCCACCACGATGGCCTGGCGGAGCCGGGACTGCACGGCCTCGATTTCTCGATGCTCGAGGTTCAGTCCCTGCTCCCGCGCCTGGTACAGTTGCGAAAGGGCTCTCGCCTCCAGGTCCCATGGCGGAGTTCCGGCAAGGAGACTCGCCGCCTCGAAGGAGATCGTGCGGTACCCGCGGATGACCCTGATGGCCATCACTCGCTGCGGAGCGCGCAGCATCCGCACACTTACGGCCTTCAGGGCCTCCGCCCATATTGGGCACCCATACAGGGCCATGGACCGCACGATCCCCGCGTAGAGTCTCCTGCAGGAGTCATCGGGCCCCTTCATGTTGGGCAGCAGCCGCGCCAGAGCGAGAGCTGTGCACTTCAGTTTGGGGTCCAGACTTCGGATGTGCTCTCCGAAGTCCCATCGGCCGTCGAGCACGAGCCCCAAATATTTCATTTGGGGCTTGATGCCGATGCGATTACCTCCCACGATGAGACTGGATCCCTCAGGTGGCTTGCTCCGAGGCCCATGAAAGAACAGGGCCTCGGTTTTATGCAGAGCCACCTCGAGACCCAGCCGCCGGATCCACTCCACAACTTGGGCAACCGCGGTCGTGGCCTTCAGGGTCGCTTCGCGGTACGTCGCTTCGCACGCCGTCACGAGCGTGTCGTCCGCGTAACACGTGACGGCGGCACCGTCTGCGAGCTCACCGCGAAGCACCCAGTCGTATCCGATGTTCCACAGGAGCGGCCCCAGGACCGATCCCTGCGGAACACCGCACGACATCTCACGCCGGCCCAGACCGGTCACGGTTGGGTAGAAGACGGCTCTCTCCGTCAAATACGCCCCGACTATGAAGCGGAGGTAGAGAGGCATTTCGTGATACACGAGCGCCTCCCTAATGCAACTCCAGGGCAAGGTGTTGAACGCGTTGGCGATGTCCAGGGATACCGCCAGCATCACCTCACCCCGGGCTACTGCATCCTCCGCCAGAGCCCTCATGCGCATGATGGCATCCACGGAGGTATGTATATACCTATAAATGATCGCGTTAATTCCCGTTAAATTAAATTATTGTATATTATGGAACGCGAAAGTTTAAAAATTAATAAAATCTGTATTGAAGAGAAATTTATATTTTAGTTTACATTGATGAAAAAGCAGCGTTTTTTTAAGCTATTTCAAAGCAAAACAAATAAAGAGTCGGTAAGGGGAGCTTCGGGGACCACCTGCATCGGATCAGGAAAGAGTCAACGCCTGAGTAGGTACCATCACTGCGACGCGAGTTAGGACTCAAGGCTGCACATGCTGGCGGACTCCTCGGCGTGGGAGGCGCCGAGGCGTGACCTCGTGGCAGCCATCGAGGTGAGAGTCCTCTCGCTCGGCAGTATGATTGCGGCAATGGTGCGGCTCGAAACCGGGGATCGCCCAGGGTCAGTCGGGGTGCGAGGGATATGCTCTATGGGCAACCTTACACCCCGGCGTCTTAAGACCCGAGACGGCGTGCGGTTTTAGTCGGTTCAAGCCCGACATAACCGCCCCCGCTGGCCGGCGGGAGGGTATCCGAAGGGATTTCATCATCATCATCATCAACCTATGCTAGTCCACTACTAGACATAGGTCTCCCCTAATGAACGCCATAGCGCCCTAACTTCAGCTTGCCGCATCCAGCATCTGCCCGCAGTCTTTCGCAGATCGTCATCCCACCTGGCCGGAGGGCATCCTACACTACGTTTGCCGAGTCGCGGTCTCCACTCAAGAATACTTTTACCCCAGCGATTGTCGGTTCTTCGCGAGATATGGCCAGCCTACTTCCACTTCAGATTGCAAATTTTTTGAGCTATGTCGATAACCTTGGTTCTCTGTCGGATGTATTCGTTACAAATACTATCCTCCAGAGAAACTCCGAGCATAGCTCTTTCCATAGCTCGCTGAGCGACTTTGAACTGGTGGACCAGCCCTACCGTGAGTGTCCACGTCTCAGCCCCGTAGGTCATTACGGGTAGGACGCACTGATTGAAAACTTTCGTTTCCCTTCGATTCGATTTCTGCTATTTGCATTGGTCTGGGTGTTTCTATGTATAATATGTATGTATTTACAAAAAAAATGTATATAAGTATGTTTATCCGCATTCTGGAACCCATAACACAAGCTAGTTAAACTATGCTTACTTTGGGTCTAGACAGCGCAGTGTGAAATGTCGTAGAATATTTATTTATAATTATTTCCTTTATTTAAGTTTAAATATATATCAATTATATTTTTAAATACATTCTATATATATAAAAAAAGCAAATATATTTAAAAATATAAAAAAATAGTGGCCCACCGGCACCGGGAACAGGGACCAAGCTACCGGTGGTTAGGGCTCCAGAGAGAGGAATCTCCTCACAATACGTGCCGTGTCGAGGAGCACTGCCTTCTGCATCAAGCGCTTGACCCAACTGCCTAACGCGAGCCTCTGGAGATGTTGTTCGAGGCTCTTGGCAATCAGTCCGTGCACCGATACAACTATCGGAATAATAATCGCCGAATCCACACTCCACATGTCGACAACCTCGTTAGCCAAATCCAAATATTTTATTTGTTTTTCTTTTTCGGCTTTCACAAGATTCTCGTCATGTGGAATGGTGATATCGATAATTATTGCGCGGCGCTCTGATCGATCTATCAACACTATATCAGGTTTATTAGCTACAATAGTCCTGTCAGTGATGATAGATCGATCCCAGTACAACGTGATATGCCCATTTTCGAGAACTGCGTCGGGCACATACCTATAGTACGGTACCTCTGATTCCACAAGGTTGTACTTTAGAGCAAGCTGTTGATGAACAATCCTGGCTACTTGGTTTTGTCTATGCAAATACTCGCCGTTGGCAAGACGAGAACAACCAGAGATTATATGTCTAAGGGATTCTCCGGGACGGTGGCACGTCCGACATATGTCAACCGAACCATCCCTTAGAATATACTTCCGATAGTTATTCGTCATCACAACTTCGTCCATAATTGCGATCACAAAACCTTCGGTTTCTCCAAATAGGTCACCGAAGCGTAGCCAAGACACAGATGCTGGTAAGTCTATATCAGACCCATGAAGAGCCCGATAGAAACGTCCATGCAACTCCTTGCTCTTCCATACATCCATGCGGTCATTAATACTTAATACCACAGGTTTGCGCCAGTTCTCTTTAGCCAAAGCTAGCGGGGTAAATCCGTTATCCACCCTTACTACATCACGATGCATATCAGCTTCATTGTGTAGGAAGTATTCCCTGAGGTTGCATACCTCACGGTTATGGAGGGATTTGGCATTTAAAAAGCCACGTCCCCCGCATTTCCGTGGTATGTACAACCTCATCACAGATGAACGCGGATGATGCATTCGGTATGCAGTAAGAAGCGTACGGACTCTCCTATCCAGGGTGTCTAATTCCATCTGAGTCCACCTGAGTATGCCGAAGGAGTACATTAAAACCGGCATGACCCAACCGTTATAGACGCGCACCTTATTACCGCCTGACAAAAGACTTTTGAGGACTTTTTTCAAGCGGCCAAAGAAACGTTCCCGTAACGATTGCTTCATGCTTGCTTCTGTAATGCCTAACGCCTGCGACATACCCAGGTATTTATAGGTGTCGATTGCAGAGAGAGACCTGAGTTTTGTGGAATCTGAGAGCTCAACCCCATCAGATTCCACAATCTCCCCTCTTTTTACATGCATGACCGCACATTTGTCCACACCAAATTCCATCCTGATAGATTTACTAAAGGTTTCGGTCATCTTTAGTAACGCTATCAGTTGGGAATTGTTGGGGGCAAATAATTTAAGATCATCCATGTAAAGGAGGTGGGATATAACCTGACCGCATCTCTCCGCAATCGACAGCCTAACCCTGAACTCTCCAGCATATAACTAAGAGGGTTCAGTGCCAGGCAAAACCATAATGGACTAAGACTATCACCCTGGAATATGCCCCGCTCTATCCTTATCAGCCCGCCATTCTCGCAGGTCCGTCGACACCCTGGATAGCAATGGACCGTACTCCATTGCCCCATACATGCCTTCAGGAAGGTACATAGAGATGTATCAATTTTATACAACTCAAGCACCCTCAAGAGCCACGTATGCGGCACGGAGTCATAGGCCTTTTTATAGTCTATCCAACCTGTCGCCAGGTCCTTACGATTACGGCGTGCCTGTTGACTAGTGGCCATGTCAATTATAAGGAGCTCTTTAGTGCCACGAGCCCCACTTCTACATCCATTCTGAGAGATAGACATGATAGAATTGTCGGTTAAGTGTGAAGATATTTTTACTCTCAGGATGGATGTAAGAAGCTTATAGACCGTAGGAAGACATGTGATCGGTCTATAATTTTTAGGGTTCGTAGCACTACCGGACTTGTAAAGAAGGTGGGTTACACCAGTGTTCATGAAATTGGGAATCAATCCTGATTCAATACATGACTGAAATTGAGATGCCAAACGACCGTGTGAGCTTTTCAGCCATTTTAACCAAAAATTATGCAGTCCGTCTGGTCCCGCTGACTTCCAGTTAGGCAACAGACGGACTGCATCGGTTACATCCTCTTGCAGTATAGTAACCGGATCCATGATCTTAATAGGCTCACACGATCGCTCAACATCCTGCATCCAATCACCCTCCGTATGACTGACGGGCATCGACCAGATATTACGCCAGAATGTATTAGTAATATCATCATCTGGTCGACACACGTCAGCCCCAGTCGAATCAGGGCGCTCCCAATCTCTGTAGACCCACCTTTGGTCCCTTTGGAACGTGCGATTCTGAGAATATCGCTCCACTCTTTTTTTATACCACCGAATCCGGTTTGCCCACGCATAAACTTTTTGTTTCAGGAGTCGATACGCTCTGTGACTCGTGCCAAAAATTCTTGAGGCCTAATATCAGACCCCGAGAACGCTCGACTCACAAAGCGCATCACTCTTGGGCGGGTATTGCCCGACCTGAAACAAATGAGCTTTCCAATGCGTGCCCTAGTCTCGGTGATACGTTGCTCAATTCTAAATTGCCAAGCCGGCACAGCGGTCGAGTAGCTAAGTCGCACTTTGGAAATTGAACATAGCTACTCGACATACTGCGACGGCCGCGCAATAAAGAATTGAATGTGTATCACCGAGATCTTCGCTATTATCAAAATAATCTGATAATAACGAATCCAGGGCACACACCAGCGCTACTTTTTTTTTATGCGTTGGCAAACGTGGTAGGCGAGGTCTATTAACAAAAGGCATGGAACGATATTCCCGCATAGCACATTCCAAAGCACTCCTTAATTGCTCGTCGTACTCGGTACTTACCTCTATAGCCCTGGTATCAATCACTTCTTCGCTACAGATGTGTTGTGAGATGGTCTCCGTGGCTGGTTGTCTCACTGTTTGCAGAGAGGGTGTGCTATCCGGCCTACTTCGTATGTTAGAGCGTAGCCTCTCAAGTACAGAGTCATCCAACAAACGACAACGTTGGATGGCCCGCACTTGATCCGATAGCCGTTGTGCGGATACGTTGACAGTTGGTTCAAGTACCTGAAACAAAGGCAGCATACGAACACGCTACGCAGTGAGGTTGACTCCTCCCTCTGTAGCCACAAAATATGCCCGCATGACGTTTTCGTTCATAGAAGTAGTCCATCGCATGCGGTGCACATCACCACCGGTAGCGGGGGCCGTATTCGAAGCCGGTGGGCGTCGGGGCTCCAAGCCAGTCGGTGGCCGGCCTCTCCCCTGCCGACGCACAGGTGTTGGCGACGTCGGCGGGGAGAAAAACTCATCGCTGGAACTTGAGCTCGACGTCGCTGTCACACCCAGAGAACTGGCTGGTGGCTGCGATTTTCAGTATTTGTTTTTGACAGACAGAAACTGTCATGTCAATAATTGTTGTGAGATATAATATTCTTGCTTACATATTTGTTGTATGGATCAATTTTATAATACTTTTTTCCCTTGATGGTTTATTGCACTATTGTAGTTGATTATATATTTAACAGATTTTATCTAAATTTAATTTGATTTAAAGCACAAAAATAGCTGACTGGTTGATACTAGTATTGCCATTATTATTATTATCTACACCAGTAAAAGTAGTACGTATGTATTATGATAGAGCTTTTTAATAAGATGTGGCAAGTATTTCCTATTAAATATGAATAGACCATCAACTATTGTGGAGTATACTCAAACTCTCAGAGCACCCCAAATAAAATCCAGTCGCTACAAAATTTTGTCTGTAAAAAATGGAAAAAATGCAATATGTCTCATATCTTTATTGACTCTATACTAATGTTATAAATACGAAATTAACTATAGATTTAGATCGGAAAAAGAGAAAATCTAGGACGGGACTTGAACCCGCGACCAGTCCCTTACAGGGGGAACGCTCTGACCAGCTGAGCCACCTAGACACGTTGTAACGTTGTGGATTCTTTACAAATCAAATTAAACAATATCCGTAAATTAATCGATATTTTAGTATGTTTCTATAATATATTACTAATTATCTATGGTTGTGCAAGCGAGATTGGACAACACTAGCCCAGTTATCAACTGACGGCTCTTAAATCGGTCCTTTCCTTGGCAACGGTCACTTTGACCCCGTGGCCAACTGCTGTCGGCTCCGGGTAAGTTTTGAGATCAACATTTCCTACTTCTTTCTACAGGTGAAGACTTTCCAGCGGTGCAGCTTATTGCCTGCTAAAATGCATGGCTTGATATATTTTGTTTTATTCTGTGTGCTATTTCAGCCTACCTTAATAGTGCCACGAGGCCGATGACCCCTACGGTCAGAGGTCGCGGCACCAGCTTGTGCTGCCTATTCATATTCTTTTTATTATAGCTTCTAGCTACGCTGCATTGCCGCTGGGAGATTCTCTTCACCTGCTATTTTAGCGGGTCACTTGGACGTAATTACCTAGTGACAAACTGACCCGCACTTTTTTTATTTCCAGGGTCTTCGCACCGGGCTTCGCACCATCATAGCGGTAGCGAGGCACACCAGCGGAGACCCTGGCACGCCGGCATCACCACTAGCCACGTGTCCACTAGCTAAGTGCATGCTACCATCTTTGCACAACGGACCGAACAACGCCACGGCAGAATATTTATTACGAATCCATTCCCTGAGATTCATTATTTAAAATACCTAATATAAATTTATGTAACGTTCTCTATCACCAATTATAATCTCGTAATATATTGTAATCAACCTTTTATTTCTCTCTGCTCGCCCTAGCCGGTAGTTAGCATCAATTACTTTATTAAATCTTCAGTGCATCAGTCCCCCCCTTAAACTTTTCATATCTTCATTTAAAAACCTTCTATAAAAACAACGTCCCAGATATTCGAAATTCTCCGACATATTATATACGTCTTAAGGCGACGCTGGAGCTCTCTCCCGTAATTCTTGCGAACTACGGAAACAATGCAGGACATTACAGACACTTTTAAACATTGTTTTTTGATGACTCCGCCTAATTAATTCAATAAAATTTTTAAGCAATTTGTATGTTTAATTTTTCTATAGATTTAGATCGGAAAATCCGATCCGATTTCCGATCTAAATCTTTAGAGGAGATAGTTACTTACTATCTATTCCTCTTTCTTGCCTAAACTACTGTACCGATTTTAATGGAATGTGCATAGAGGCGGGACTAGAGCTTGTTTAGTCGCGATAACCGACAATCACGCGTGCGCAGCCGCAAGTAAGAGCCAGTAAGTCATGCGTTTGATCAACTTGGTGCATTAATGTGTCACACCTACGTCATTACATATTTTATACATAATGTAATTTACCAGACCGGTAAAGAACAACACGTTATGGTATATACACGTTTTATACTTTGTACTCTAAAAATATTTTCCAATGGTGATAAGTCATGCGTCATTTAGAATGTCAGCATAGGGACATTATTTTGAGTGGTTATTCACCTAAAGGGTAATCCCATTTAGATTTGTTTTGGAGCACATGAATCGGTGTTCTGGAATGAGACCACAATGCACCACATATTTCTTAACACCAAAATGGATTGAACGGATTCCATTTTGGTGTTATTCTAACGAGACAAGTGTTTATTCACTAAAGACGCAATTTTTTTGAATATACAGTTTTTTGGAATTCTTGTCTGTTTGTTCGTGATGGACGTAAAAATTATTAAACGGATTTTGATGTAGTTTTTTATATCAAAAAGGTCTTGCTTAGATATAAAATCTGCCATATGTTTGAGTGCTATTGGTTAAGTAGAACCGGAGATAAGACCAAAAAACGATACCGACAAACGCGCGGGTGGAGCCCAGAAATCCAAAAAAAATATTATTGTGTTCAGAATCGTTCATTTAACATAACCAAAGTTTTTTTTTAATATCTCCAATGTACAGACACAACTAAGTTACAGTTTTATAATAGTATAGTTTTTTTTTGGTGTGCAATAAATAGTTATCTATCAGATAGATAACTATTTATTGCATTTCTTTTTTCATTATTAAATCGACAATTTCATCCATGTTTATCAGAAAAATTCAATAAAGCGGACAAATTCTTGGGCCGAAGCTAGAGTATAAACATATTTGTTCTATTGGCGGTCAATAGCACAGTAGGTGAACTGTAAATAGCATTTCTGAGGCATTAATTTACTGTAAATTTGAGTTTGGTTTGAATTTATAGCAACGAGGTATTAGTATTTGCGTATCTATACAAGAGAGAGGCCGAATTTTGTAAGATTGTTTATGTGTTGGGGGTAATCTTCGGAACCACTTATTGGCATTATTAACGCGCTTATTGGAACAAAAATTTCACCATTTGAAATGTACATTATCCCAAATGGGTATTATGTATGTGTGAATACGATGGTTTGAGTAAAAACAACTCATATAAACTGAAATGAAGCTGGGTCGCCAGTTCTCTAATATTATGAATATAAAAGTTAGTGAAGATGTTTCGACGTTTCCGTCGGAGACCTTGGGGTTATTCTTCCGAGGGCATACCCGGGGTGCCTGGCCATGTTTTTTTTTTTTTTTTTTTTATTTAGGACACGTCTATTTGACTTCACCTCGCCTGATGGTAAACTGAAGGTAAAGTCTCAGGAAAGAGGGTCACCATTATATACACGTACCATGTTAACAATGGTGGCACTCAGCTAGACGGCCTCATCAGAAGAGGATTGTCGTCGCAGCACCGCGTGACTCCCACCGGTCCCACTAGTGCTGCGACCACAATCCCCCTGTCCGCGCGGCTATGCACTTGCTGACCCCTGAACGCAATCAAACCGAAATTGGATTACTATGGAGGGTTTTTCGCAATCGTGCACAGTGGTACCTACCCGGCCGAATTTTGTGACAAATTTGTGTCATCAAATTTCTACCACCAGTGAAAGATTGGAAAGGACACAGTGTGGTTTTAGACGGTTCGATTCCGACATACCCCCTCATTGCTGACACCAGTGGGGTGAAGCCCGTGGGGACCTCCACACGTAAAAAAAAGAAAGATGTTTGAATGTTTGTTACTCAATTACGCTCTAATAGCTGAACGGATTTCAGTGGAAATTGGTACAGGGATAGATTATAGTCTGGAATAACACATAGGCTAACCCGGGAATAGGTTCCGATGGATTGCGGGAACGGGATCAGAACGCCATGTGAGTGAAGCCGCAGGCTACAGCTAGTAACTCATAAGCAGCAGTTACCCTTCAACTTGTCTCTTCGAATGTACAAGTTAGCGTGCTTTTTAGACAAAAAAAGGACGAGCCAACTGATAAAACTCTCTAGAGTAAGCATGAGGGCTCGTCATAGAAGTGTTAACAGGACATAGCCGATCGAACAGGCACCTGACACATCAGGCGTGAAAACCGACCCCAAATGCCCAGAGTGCATGGATGGTGACGAGACCAGCTTCCACCTGCTCGCCGAATGCCCCATGTACTCACTGATAAGATGGGAGACAATGGGGACGGACACACTGGACACAGAAGACCTGGAGGATCTGAAGGTGGACCAGATCGTAAGATTTTGTAAGGAGACAGGTAGGTTCGACGGAACGCTGTGTTTGCCGGGTAACCACATCCTTCCCAAAAGGGAGGATCAGGGGAAATGGGTGAAATGACCCACTAAGGTAGGGTTGATCACCCGCCACGTCACCGGCGTCCCCGTTGGTAATAATAATAGCGTGCTTAAGGGGATTGTCTTATTCTCATTCTACTTCTACTGCATGTAGCGATACCACAAATACATAACGCCATCTAGCGACAGCGAGTTGAACTAATTCGATACTAATAATCTTTATTGGAACCAAAAAACACAGGAATAATATCACTTAGTGTGATAGTGTCTGCATAAGTTGTGAACTGTTTCGCAGACACTAACGCCACCTGGGGCACCAGAGTTCCTTTAGAAAAAGAGTAGGTATACTATAAATATGACAGTGAAAATAAAATTGTAATAATTAATTAAAGTATTTAAATAGAACAAAATAGTTTACGTACTGAAGAAATTTGGAGGAGGGTATTCCTAATAAATGTTTCTTAATAAATATGTATAATACTACTACGTCACTACCGAGCCTAAATCGCGAAAGTGAAGTTCGCGCGCTGATTTAACATATATGCAACATCCCAACGGCAACCGTTGGGCTACGACCCGCCAGGCGTGATCACCTTGCCTGGTCGGGGAATCCTCCCTTTGTGTTGAAGGAACATCACACCCGGTTTCTCCACATACACATCAATGCTATCTTGTCTATCGGCAATATACAGTAGTCGGCATTTGATTTTGCACGTAGCGAAGAAGAGCCACAGTTTGGTGAATCCTCATAGGTAGTATCACTTCGTTATTCAAATCTCTGTCACGATCTTTTTCTAAAGAAAGCGTGAAGGTATCAAGTTGAAAGCAATATGAGCTCAGGTCTGTAACCTTTAGAAGCTGTGAGCCGCTGTGAATCAAGGTGAATTTATTTTGTCATTTGAAATGAATTTTCTACAACGAATTAATAAAACCACTACCCATTGTGTTTGTGGTTAAACGTCATTAATTTTTGAGGAAATTTACGACACGTACGTCTAGCTTGTTGAAACAATGCAATAGGTATAGCTATATTGGGGTGTGTGTTGGGTAACCTCCTCGAGTGTCGCTCCGATTCCGATCCCGCTGCAGTCCGGGGGGAACGGAATCGGAGCGGCCGGTACACCCTGGGCGGCGGTCAATGGCTTCCCCTTCACCCCTTCATAGGGTTGGCATTGATCGTCGGCCAATACCCAACGTGGCGGGAACACATCGCTCTCCGTACTCCTCTGCTTTCAGAGGAGACAGGATGAGCGATGCTGTTAGTGGTGAGATGGCCCAGGGTCAGCCGGGGTGCGAGGGATATGCTCTATGGGTAACCTTACACCCCGGCGTCTGAAGACCCGAGACGGCGTGCGGTTTTAGTCGGTGCAAGCCCGACATAACCGCCCCCGCTGGCCGGCGGGGGGGTATCCGAAGGGATTTCCGCACGATAAAAAAAAAAAAAAAAAAAAAAAGGTATAGCTATATTATTATCACTAAATGGGCACACCGATGTATGTAATGTAGGGCCTACAACCTACAAGTCAACTTCGCCTGTAAGTCGCTACACCTGCTGATTGCTCATATGGATCTGGAGCAGGATTTCCTCTCGGAGTAGGTAGGTCAGACAGCAGCCGCTCCTGTAGAAGCCAAAACAAGGACGCAAGCAAAAGACGCCGGGCTCCAAGTACAAGCTTTGGATGCAATTTCTTTTTTAAAGAATATTAGTAACCGAAATTACTAATATTCCCCCTAACCCCTCCAGCGAAGCTTAACGGCTTGTGTTAGAAGAGGGTTCACGTCAGTAGTGTAATGGCCAGGATTCGAACCCGGGACCTATCGATCGTAGGGTCGACTCCTTAACCACTGAGCTACTGACGCTGATGCTGTATGCTTGTATGGAGATTTTGCAGTAGGTGTATCAGCTAGCAGGTGACGTTGACTTGGACCCTGAAGATCTCAGTGCCCCCCCCCCCCTGCCCCATACGCCGTGTTGTGATATAGTCCTGCGATATACTTAATCACTGACTACCGAAGTTACTAGTATTCCCTATAACCCCTCCAGCTAAACTAAATTGCTTGTGTTAGAAGAGGGTTCTCATCGGTAGTGTGATAGTCAGGATTCGAACCCGGGACCTCTCGTTCTACCGACGACGCTATAAACGCCATAGTCCGCCTCGGTGGATTATTTTCTGAGTCGCAGTGAAAAGTTCACTATTTAAATGTAAATTAGCCAAAAATGGGTGCAAATGGAAATAAAAGATATCATTTAAAAATGTATAAACGCATTTTTATTTTTGAACGCTGGGCAAATATTTCTAGTTTTCAAACACTTAAGTTTATATTTGTAAAAAATAAGGCCTTCACTTATTATAATATACGTTTATGATATACTATGACAATAATTAATAGTAGGTATTGATTACAGTCTGTGGTAAAAAGAGTATTCATTAAGTATTATCAGACATTGGTATTATTAAGTAAGTATTATAAGACAATGATTACGTATTATCAAATTACATGGCATGACAAATTGACTTTATAATATTAAATAAAACATGATATGTATATGTTTTATTTAATGATATATAAGGTGTCACAAAATTAGATCTCTGAATTTGGTGAGATAACTTGGTATCGACAAAATATGTATTTGAAACAAAACAAAAAAATCGGATAAAATAAAAAAAATATATATTTAAAAAATATAAAAAAAAAACACCACCAGCGGCCAGCGTCACGTGACGCGACGAGCACACGTGACGCTGGTCGCGATTTAGTATCGCGGATTGGTATCGCGGATAGTATCCTCGCAGTATTCTCCAAGCGGATGTGTCGGAAATACCTAAATCGCGACCAGCGTCACGTGTGCTCGTCGCTGGTGGTGTTTTTTTTTAATTTTTTAATATCTATATTTTTTTTTAATTATTTTATCCGATATTTATTTTTGTTTCAAATACATATTTTGTCGATACCAAGCCATCTCACCAAATTCAGAGACCTAATTTTGTGACACCTTATATATATATATCTACTATATATAATATATAACTATAGACTATTTTTTATTTTACATGGAATGTAACATCGGTGTAAAAATACCTCTAAAATATATATTTTTTTACAGTAAATGTACAACTTTTATATAAGTATATAGCTTTTTATTCCTTTGGTAAATTTTTGGTTTCTAAACTCTTAAATTAACATTTGTGCAAAAATCACGCACTCATTACTTGTACTCCTACTAATACAATAAATAAGAGTATTGTTTATTGTCTGTGGTACATTAACAATTAAAATTACACTGAGCACTATGAAATTGAATATGAAAACAGCCTTTTCAATATTAAATGAAATAGACATTTTGCATATTCTGAACATATTAGATCTGATTTAACAGAAATATAAACAAGAAAAAAACATAGTATTATGTTACGTCAACGTCTTAAAATAAGTGAAAAAAAGTTTTAAAAATGATTTTTTAAATTAAATGCACAATTTTTGTAGGTTTAATATATCGACGGTGAAGTGTTAACAAATGATAAGTACCAAAAATATTTTATAGGCTTTATAAAAGATTTCATTTCACAATATTATTATCTACTTTAAAACTATAGTAATATTCGATCTCATTATTCGATTCAATTAACTTTGTAGATTTAATACACTACGTATATTAAGCACAAAATGTGCAATAAAACGAAAATAATCAAAATATTATACCTATATTGACATTTCACCGTCGATATGTAGTTTTTTTATATCTGCACATAAACATTTAAATTATCTATAAATTAATATAAATATACCTACTGCCTAACAAAACTATGATTTTTAATGAAATTCTCTTTTTCCGATCTAAATCTTTAGAAAAAAGTAAGCATACAAAATGCTTAAAAATTTAATTGAAAAAAAAACTATGATAATTAAGTAGCACCTATATCTAGTCGTTGTACATAGAAGTGGCCCCAGGGCTGATCCTTGAGAGACACCTCACAATTAATCTCTATAAACTATGTTATCTATTGCTGGTAAAGAAATTTTATTTTATGTAACAGTCTCTTAAAAGACGTAACATCGTACGTACGGTGTACAAAACAAGATGTATTAATTATTATAGCACGAACACAATCGAAATCAGCAATATATATCATAGTTGATGTAAGATACAGATTTGTTTGCCAGAGTATCTATATAAATGTTGGAATAACAAGCGACTATATCAAAAATGAAATTTGAATGCTTCTTGAAATTACATCAGTTTACCAGTATCATGCTGTCAATTATGGTTTGCTTTACGTTGTTAATCGTTATCAGGCCACAAAGGTATTTTTTTAGGATTTAAGTACTGCCTGAATCCATTCGAGATAGTCACCTACTTTAGTATAAATACCGGGGGAGTTTTTAGTTCCACAGCGTGCATTACCACCACTGGTGACACCCATTAACTCAACATATTCCTGAACCCTAGTTAAAGGACCACCTGAGTCACCCCTGCATGTATCGATGCCTTCTTGACCACCAGCGCAAATGATACTTTGTGGTAGAACATTGTGTTTATAAGACGCTTGGCAGTTGGCTCTGTTCCAAAGTGGTAATGGGATGATTTTCTTTTCGTGAGCATAGATACCTTTCATTGGAATTTCGCCCCAGCCAGCTGCGAAGAATGTAGTGTCGGTCTTAAGTTCTCCGCTCGGTAAACAGATAGGTCGGATAAAATCTGTAAATAAATAAAACATTTCTATGAGTCTGTGAGCTATACCTTGTTTAACAACTTATTAAAAATATCGTATTACATAAAGACATTTCTTACTAAATTTAGCTCTTTTTTAAAGTTTATTCAGAAGTTACTATACATTAAAGAGTCTAACTTACCTACTTGGGGTAAACTAGACTTTTCAATGACTATTGTTTTATATTAAAACTTATTTTATAACTTGAATTGTACTAATTGTATGTATTTAAATATACTAACCAGTATAAGGAGCGTCTTCAGCTAGTCTTAGGATAGCGATATCGTGTTCCTTGCCATCATATTCGGGATGCACATAAATATCTTCTACGTCGATTCTAACTACGGGATCAGCACACACGCCTTGTACGCAGTCTTTTTTTGAATATAAGTCGTATTCGCCAAGACGGGCAACTAATCTGTAATGTTAAAATATTCATTAGTTTTATTTCTCAGTAGTTTCTCTCATTTATGCTACCAAACAGGAGAAAATTATGTTTTTAAATGAAAAGAGAAACCTTTAAAATATGTTTCAAGTTCAACATTCTTCTGATCATATATAACGATACGCTTCTTACCTAAATTTAGGTTTGTTAACGCAATGAGCGGCCGTGATTAGGTGCCTGCTGTCAATAAGGGTAGCAGCACATCTAATTTCAGTAAGATCACTTCGCCAGTATTCAAGATAGACCAACCATGGATTGTGGTGTACAAGATTTGTACTCGCTTCCTCACCACATTTCTTAACAACTGAAACCAAACAATTTAAATTAAATTAAAAGGATAGTAAATTTAACCAAAATTTGGACTACCTCATGTTTATTTTAAATAACTTAAGGCAATGAATACAAAAACCTTACTGGCTTATCAAGTATATGACTTTGTATACCACTTACTTGACTGCCTTAAATGTAATCAAATTCAGAATATTAATTAAATATCCACAAATATGAAGTATTAAATCCGTTTTCCTCAACGAATCCAAATGGCATGGATGAAACCGCGGAAATCATTTAATTAGATCTACGTCAATGCGGTTAAGGAAACAATCAGAAACATTAACACGGAATTTAATATGTTACAAAAGCTGTGTTTTCTAAGTTGTTGATGTCCTGCTAGTCGCAAAATGTTACTATACTATTGTGGAATATTTAGAAGACAAAAGCATCGAATAACATTTGCTTAAGAGTTTAAATATTGTTTGTTACATTTTATATAATATGTACGATCCACTGGCTCAGGGTGCATGATGAGGTTAAATAGTTAATAATATAACATGACCGCTATGAATTTGTGAATTATAATATGTAATAAATGAACTAATATAATGTAATATAACTAATCCTTAAAAATATATATATATTGTTTTTTTTTATATTTAGGACACTTCAATTTGACTTCCCCTCGCCTGATGGTAAGCTGAAGGTAAAGTCTCAGGAAAGAGGGCCACCATTACATTCATGTTAACAATGGTGGCACTCAGCTTGACAGCCTCATCAGAAGAGGATTGTCGTCGCAGCACCGCGTGACACCCACCGGTTCCACTAGTGCTGCAACCACAATCCCCCTGCCCGGTATGGCGAAACATGGCTGATCAAGTTTTTTGTAAACCGTCTATGTACCTACATATATTTCACAATAAATCATTTGAATTTGAATGTTCCAGAAGCCAAATCTACAAAAGTTTTAGAAGCCAAAAGTAGAGCTGTAGTTAATATTTACATTTAAACCAATACAAGAAGTGGTATTCGTTAGGTATGCATTTATGATTCTATAAGCTTCACCGCAAATGGTATTTCCAGTATTCATGGCACGCGCGTCAATCACTTTCCATTGACGCGTGCCATAGTGTCGTTGACGTCAGATTATTATAAGACTATACCTATTAATGATTTATTACTAGCTGTTGCCCGCTTCTCCGCCCGCGTGGCATTCTTATCCCGTTCTCGCTTCCTATGAAAACCTATTCCAGGAATAAAAAGTAGCCTATGTGTTATTCCAGACTATAATATATCTCTGTACCAAATTTTAACCAGATCTGTTCAGCCGTTTTTGCGTTAAAGAGCAACAAACATACATACATACTCACAAACTTGCGTTATAATATTAGTAGGATAATTGAATAAATTGAAATCCAAACAACCAAGCAACCATCAAATTTGGAATCAGATAAATTATTTATCTTTCTGAATACCACAGATATGTCGTTAAATTATCGCGTCTAGTTATTTTATAATAATTAATTCATTTCATTGTTTTATAAAAATTGATGCTCCACATTTTCCCACAGAAAAAAAGTACCTACTTAGGTTATAATGCAAATTGTATTTGTAACTTATGTCATGAAAGTTTCAACTACTGGACATTTTCGTAGCGAACTGTACTTCAGTAAACATTAAGTGGATCTGACCAACGCGATGGTCCGACGACCTAGCAAAGAGCACAGGGACTCGGTGGATGCAGGCCGCTACAGACCGGTCGAAATGGAAGTCGATGGGGGAGGCCTATATTCAGCAGTGGAATTTCTACGGCTGATATGATGACCTACGTGAATAAATATTTCCGTTGATCTGACTAGTAACAAAACCCTACAAATACTAGGTCTGCTAGGCGAATCGCTGCTTGCAATGTTGAGCTGTGTGAGACATCGTGAATCAGATTTTGAAAATTTTGAACAGTGATCATTCCTCCGTGGTAAGTCCAATTTTGAAAATTCTTTTTGAAAGTCACAACTCTGGACATGCTTTCTGAGCGTGTAAAGTTTGTAATGTAATTCCATCTGGAATTTTTTTAACGGTGATCATTCCTCTGTGGTAGCATTAATTTTTTCAAAATATATCCATAAGCCTTCCTCTGATTGACCTCTTTAATCATGCCAAATTTGGTTCTGATTGGATTACACAGGTCACAGGTCTCCTCCTAAACTACTTTAGGAGGAGACCTGTGACAAAGAAAATCCTATAGTCTGGTATGAGGAGCTTTCGCTCGACTTCGTCTCACTCAGCTCAATTAAAAAATAATATTAAAACGCTAAGACCGTAGTCAACTTCTAACAAATTGAAAGTAATAATAAATGAAAATAAATGAACGCCTCTAACACAATAATTAAAATTAACTACCAATATATTCGTACCGCTAATTAATTAAAAGGATAATGAAAGCTTATTATTTAATAAATTAAGAGCTTTGATAAAATATTTTCCTTATTATATATAATCAAGACAGCTTTAAAGAATTCAGTTGTGGATAATAATTGTTTAGATGAATGACAAGGATTGATTTTTTTTATCTCAAGATAATCTCATTTAATCAACTTAGTTATGAATTAGATTGAAGTATGTTAATACCACTAACATTTACGACAGATAAATAAGACTACTTTTACATTGAAATTCAATCGTATTTTGTTTGGAAATTATGAAGTGAAAATAGAGATAATTCTGATTGGTAATTGATGCAAAATACTATGTTTATTACTATGATACAGGTGTCATAAGTCATAATATGTATCGGGGAGGGAGGGGACAGAAAACTCGGCAATAATTTGACTCTTGACAAAGTTATACCCGTAGGGATTTCCCCAACTGCAGGAATAAAATTTAAACAAATAACTAAGTAATCATTTGCTAATTAAATCACTATATCGACTTATTTAAGGTTCATAAAGCCATTAATCATTGAGATTAGGATTGCCTTCCTGAATTAAATTTGGTGGAAAAAAAAACATCAATAGCTTACCTTTACGCCCTAAATTGAAATGGGCTCCATATACACTTAAAGATAAAACAGCAACCAAAAACACGAGTAAACTCATTTTTAAAACTTCTTTTTGCTTATAGAGAAAGCTAGGAACTTTGTATCCTGACCTTACAAAGGTTTTAAGGATAGGATTGGCGGTACAACTGCGAGTACGAAACTCGCTTATAGTTGACCGTTCAATCCAAAGCACGGACTGTGACTGGTTCTCTGCAACAAATTCATTCATATTATAAATGGTTCACATTTTCCTTATAGCATTCATCACGTACATGAGTAAACCCAATTAGTTTTGTCATGTGTGTGCTTTCGCACTATTCCATGTTATTAGTACCTAAATATTTTCTTAAAGAATTTAATCGAAAATTATCGTTTATATCACGTCTCGCGTTTATTTAATATGAATGAAATCTAATGAATGTAATCGTTATGTCCAAGATTTTGTTATTAAAGTCGTAAAGGGCGTAGAAAGTGGAGGGGATTATTTGTGACGTGTAGCCAATACTCTAACTCCGCCCAGATGTTAATGCCATTCTAAAAAAAGTTAAAATGGCGGTGTACAGCTGTGTTAAGGTGCGTTTTCGCTGCGGAGACGAGTGTAGCAGATTTAAGCTATATAGAAGTTGGCAGCCATATTACTTAAAAAGAAAAAACTATTCTTGTACTGTCGGAATTCATATTCATTTCTCGTATGTTTGCTCATTCCCTGGAAGTTGCCTGACAAATTAAGTTTTAGTATTGAATTCAACTTAGTAACTAAAGTCAACTTTATGATCTGGAATGTAATTTCTAGGAACGATTCGCAGCTCCTACAAAACAGTGATGATATAGACTTTTTTTTTACGTGCGGAAATCCTTTCGGATATCCGCCGGCCAGCACCCCCCCCCCCGCCGGCCAGCACCCCCCCCCCGCCGGCCAGCGGGGGTGGTTATGTCGTGAATCGAATAAAACCACACGGTGTCCTCCCCAAGTGTCCGTTGCTGGGCACCCCGGGTAAGCCCTCGAAAGGATAACCCCAGGGTTACCGGCGAACTTTGGCCGCCACCGCGGCCTCGCTTGGTGGGGTCTTGTTTTATCCCACGTCGGTGAGTTAGCAGGCGTGTGTAGGGCACACACGACACGCCTCGGCCACGGCCTGCGTCTGTAAGGACGGCGAGTCGGCCAACTGCCGTCCTCAGGCCCCGATCATGGAGGTCGGTAGTCCCGGGCGTAGATGAGTCTGCGGCGTCTCGCCGCAGACTGCGAAACTCGAGGGGTAGGGTTCTCTGCCGCTCCCTCTCCGCCGTCTCTTTCGCGCGCATTACCTGCTCGCAGAAAGAGGTGGCGGCGTGCCACTTGCTCCCGTCGGAGACCACGGCCCTCACCATCGTCTGCAACGAGAGAACGTCCACGCCCAGGACCGCAACGAGATCCCGGCGTTGACTCGTCCACGCAGGGCACTCCACCAACGTGTGGAGCGCCGTGTCTTCGCCAGGATCCTCGCAGTGCTGGCACTGCGGCGTTGTCTCCCGGTGTGATGATACAGACTTATAAAACTAGTAGTGTTTTGAAAATTTAAGAATGTTGAAACAATTTTCATACAATTTTAGGTACTACCCGCGTTGCGACTGGTTGGATCACCTCCAAGTTTGGTGCACCCTGGGCAACGTAGGCGCTGACGCATCATTGATTGCTCCTCTGGAGTAGCTGGCGTCAACGTCAACAGCCAAGAGTCTGACCAACCGGCCCTTTTCAGGGCCAGCTGACCCCATTGCACGAGGGGGTCGGGGTATGGCGGGCTGGCAAGGCCCGCGCTGGTGGGGGCCGCTCCAGGTACCCCTCTGCTGTTATCAGAGGGGACACTGCGAATGGCCCAGGGTCAGTCGGAGTGCGAGGGATATGCTCAATGGGCAACCTTACACCCTGACGTCTGTAGACTCGAGACGGCGTGCGGTTTTAGTTGGTTCAAGCCCGACATAACCGCCCCCGCTGGGCGGAGGGGGACTATCCGAAGGGATATCCGCACGAAAAAAAAAAAAAAAAAAATTCCCGCGTATTTGTGTGACAACTACTTTGTAATCGGATGAAAAGTTTATATATCATTTATTTAGAAGTAGCATTAAATAAAACAATAAACACCATTTTTGGATTAACTAAAAAGTAAAAAACAATTTGGGTTAGCCCCATAAATATTTAAACCCCATACAATTTTTTGACTTCCATCAGAGAGTCCTTATTAATATTATGTAAACATTCAATTAAATTTTTAAGCATTTTGTATGCTTACTATTTCCTAAAGATTTAGATCGGAAAAAGAGAACATCTAGGACGGGACTTGAACCCGCGACCAGTCCCTTACAGGGGGAATGCTCTGACCAATTGAGCCACCTAGACACGTCCCAGATATTCGAAATTCTCCGATACATTAATACGCCTTAAGGCGACGTTGGAGCCATCTACCGTAATTCTTGCGAACTACGGAAACAATGAATAATTTTACAGTCTTTTTTAAACATTCTTTTTTGATCACTCCACCTAATTAATTCAATTAAATTTTTAAGCATTTTGTATGCTTACTTTTTTTTAAAGATTTAGATCGGAAAAAGAGAACTTCTAGGACGGGAGATGTATCGGAGAATTTCGAATATCTGGGACGTGTCTAGGTGGCTCAGTTGGTCAGAGCATTCCCCCTGTAAGGGACTGGTCGCGGGTTCAAGTCCCGTCCTAGATGTTCTCTTTTTCCGATCTAAATCTTTATAATAATTTATAATAATTAATAACATAACATAACACATAACATAAACTCACGCCTATATCCCCGAAGGGGTAGGCAGAGGTGCTAGCACCCACATTTCGCCAGTTTATGTTTAGGTCCCAATGTAATAGGTGGCGAGCCTATTGCCATTAACCGGGCACTTATAAGCCTTCGATAAATACACACATAACTTCGAAAAGCATCGAAAAGTCATTGGTGTGTGCCATGGTAAAACCTGGGATCGAACCCGAGAACTCATCTCAGCAGTCCATTACCCATACCACTAGGCTACCGCGGATGATAATAATTAATTTTTATAATAATAAATACATTTTTATAATAAAATGTTTCAGGTGCCATATAAGAGTAGCCTATTATTTCATATAATAATTATGAATAATATATTTTTTAATGTTAATCTGAAGTTCTTTTCTGGCAATCGACGACGATGGTTTCAGTAGATTGATTTCGACATGAAACTGAAACCACAAATCCTGTAACCTTGTAAGAAATTTTTAGTAAAATCCTTATCGATAATAAATATTTAAATGAAAATCATCATCACCATTCGAGCGCGAGGCCCAGTTGCATACAAAGCTTGCACTCTAGAGACCAGGATCCAGTCCCCTACTTCTCTTTTCCATTATTTAGTTCATATTAGCATTTTCGAAAGGTACTATTACTATTAACCCGAGGGGGCATCTCGAAACCGGAGATGGCCTAGGTTCAATCGGGGTGCGAGGGAAATACCTTAGGGCGTCTGAAGACCCGAGACGGCGTTCGGTTTTAGTCGGTTCAATTCGCTCGCTGGCGGGGGTATCCGAGGGGATTTCCGCACGAAAAAAAAAGAAAGATACTATTACTATTATTCGATTATTATTATTATTCATGAGGAAAACCTGATGATCTCATAATTACCTAAACTTTTTTTCGTTGAAGAGGAGAAATAAAAAGGAGCCACAACGGGGTTCCGCGGTCTTTAAAATGTATAGAAAACAATAATCAAAAAGATCATCAAATAGATAAATCAATAATGGAGGAGTGGGGCAGTGGACCTCGGGCTCTTAAGTGTAAGCTTTGGATGTTAACGAGATTGGCGCTCGGATGATCATGAAGAAAACATAAATAATTAAATAAATAAATATTCTACGACATTCTACACAGCGCTTTCTAGGAAAGTAAGCATAACTATTAACTAGCTTGTGTTATGGCTTCCAGAATGCGGATAAACATACTTATATACTTTTTTTTGTATATACATACATATTATACACTACCGCTACGCCACAGAGGCCTAATAACCCGACTGCGCCAGCGCGGGTAATGTCTTCGCACGTATGTATGTAGTTTTACTTTATCCCCCTCTATAAGCCCATAACGAATTCTACGGAAGGCCGAATTTCTATGAATGAGGTCTCAAATGAAAGGTATTTATCTCCCGAGTGTCATAGGGTACACAAAATTGGAGGAAACACTATGGTGTGGATTTTTGGCAGTAAAATATAAGGTGAAAAAATAAACACTCAAACCTATTGAGTAGGGTATCAAAATGAAGGGAATCAGAAGGATGTAACAAAATATATATTACAAAAATATAACATAACCAAAAAGTATAAAATAAAACATATTATTAAAAAAATTAAAAACCCGACTACCTCTGAAAATACCGAAACAAGTTTGATAGCAGGCGGTACCCGTTAATTTTTTTTAGTTTATGGTTCCTATTTGTCGATAGCAAAATAAGATTTTGAATTGATTATGAACGCTTATCATCAGTGGAGTCAGCTAAAGAATAGGGATGATGACATTGAGCGAGGACTCAGGGCTGCACACGCTGGCGGACTGCCCGGCGTGGGAGGCGCCGAGGCGTGACCTCGTGGCAGCCATCGGGGTGGGAGTCCTCTCGCTCGGCTGCATGATTGCGGCAATGGTGCGGAGCGCGAGCGCGTGGGCCGCCGCCACCTCCTTCTGCGAGCATTTAATGCCCGCGAAGGAGATTGCGGAGCGCGCCCGGGAGAGATTTAGAATTCTCCCGGCCCGCCGAGCCCGTAACTTGCTCGCCGCGCGTCGACTCAGGGGCCGGAGGTCGCTTAACGACCCCCGTCCTCCATGAGCGCAGGCCTGGGGTTGGTAGGTAAGGCCGCCTGTCACCCCAGCAGACGCAGGCCGGGACGGTGGGGCGACTAGCGCCCCTCTCCCAAACAGGGGCAAGACGGGGACACCGTGGATCCCAAACCCAGGGACAGTCGGGGTGCGAGGGATATGCTCTATGGGCAACCTTACACCCATAGCGCATATCCCATATTAAGACCCGAGACGGCATGCGGTTTTAGTCGGTTCAAGCCCGACATGACCGCCCCCTCTGGCCGGCGGGATGGAAATAGTGGTACTCCACGATATCCGAAGGGATTTCCGCACGGAAAAAAAAAGAATGATGACATGGTCTAACTAAACTTTCATTCTTTTTAAATCCCAAAATAGGTCAAAATATAGTATTACCAGTCGAATTAAGTCAAAATTTATAACTGTTTAGATTCCTTATTAAATTTTAAATTAATTTTATTAAACACTATACACATGTAAACGTAGCGCAGACTGAGATAAATGTAATATTGTCTTGCACTTCATACATTTGCACTACGCTCTATGTAGTTACGACGTCACTTCTTCGCAGATCCACTGACTTACTCCTCCTTTCCATAAAATATAACTTCACGCTTGTGTCCCCGAAGGGGTAGGCAGAGGTGTATTACACACCCACGATTCGCCAGTTATGTTAAGGTCCCAATGTTAGGGGGCGAGCTTAATGCCATCTACCGGGCACATTATTAAGCTAGCGATAATTAACATTTATTAATGCACACTTAACTACGAGAAGTCAGAGGTGTGTGGCCGGGGTGACTGGGGATCGAATTAGAGACCTCGTCTCAGCAGCCCCCAGCGGCTATCGCCACTATTTCCATAATTAGGTTTATTTTGGCTCTCATGGAAAAGACTACCGTCTGACTTCCCAACTTCGAGTAGAAAACCTGTACCAGAGCCTTATTCCTCAATCAGCTGGTGCACTGACTTCCAGGTTAGGTCAGCTTCGGCCCCGAAGATTTTAATGGGCCCCATATACTCTAATAACAATACCATTATTTCAATTAAATGTTTAAGCAATTAGTATGCTTAAATTTCCTATAGATTTAGATCGGAAAAAGAGAACATCTAGGACGGGACTTGAACCCGCGACCAGTCCCTTACAGGGGGAATGTATGTCTCCAACGTCGCCTTGAGACGTATATAATATTAATTTTAAAACTTTCGCGTTCCATACTATACAATAATTTAATTTAACGGGAATTAACGCGATCATTTATAGGTATATACATACCTTTGAATTGCCTGACGTTTCGACGAGGTTACACTGGCCGTGGTCACAGGCTTGCAGAACTTGTTAACATTCGCCAGAGACTTATAAAGGTCGTGTCAGTGCCCGAACCCAGTGGCGATTCAGAATCCGAAGGGTCGGATGATGATGATCCTTCGAATCGAGTCCAGATAGGGTATACGTCACCTGCAATGAGGGAGGATCGCTCGGCTGGGGGTAGTTCGAATTAAATTAGCTCAGCTTATGAAGTCAGCCTTTGACCGTTTTTGACGCTGAAAGTGATGAAATAACGATATGCTAGCATCAGTCTTACCAATGCTCGCAGGTAACTTTTTATTTTTATTTTCGTGCGGAAATTACTAAAACCTCAAAAAAAATGCATAATTTTGTGTAAAAAATTTCTATTTAGGTATAGATATTTATTGATGAGAATTTTTCATTTAAAAAAATTGACAATCGAGAACTTTCATCCTAATTTTGAAAGAGGCTTAAAAAGCACATAAATATAGATAATATGTAAGTAGTCAGTTTTTTTTTTTATTTAAATATGTAAGTATTTAAACTGCTCGTTTTATTTTTTAAATTAAAAGACACACCTTGAAACGTTTACCTGGTATTCCTCCGTAAAACTATTTGGCTGATCTTAAATGGATTCCACTCAGAAACACACGTGATTAATTAATAAATTATAACATTATTTTATTTTATTATTTTTATTCTTTTTGTTGATAAAAATATGTTTAAAAATCGGTTACAAATAAATGAAAGTTCGAAATTAAGCTTCACTAATGTTCACAGCAATGCGTAACACTATCGTTTTCCTCGAAGGCTCGTGATCTACTGAATAAATGCATGCAGAGGTTTAAGTTTGTTGGAACTTATAACATCATAAGTAAAAATAACCTTTTACCGAATCTTTGGTATATTCGTGAACAGGAAAACATAAATAATTTATTTCAAAGTTATGAGCAAGAATATGAATTTAGCTTTATCAAACTGGTAGACGAAGTATTTTGACAATATAATTTGTTAGTAACTATTTTTGTAAGTGTAAAAAAACCGCTACCAAAAAGACGTATGCCTAATAATTTTAAAAATATAACAAGACGCTAATAGTAAAGATCTAGACAATCAGCAATCGTGAAGCAAGTTTAGGTAACATGGTGCAATCAACAAAAAAACGTTAAAAAATATTCAAACAGCGCACAACATAAGTTAAGAATAAAATCAGTGACCATTTAAGGTAATTTGCTTGCATGCAGTAAAAAAATACCTTATATGGTCACAGGGACACTGAAAAGTATTAAAGGACTTCATTCACCATAAAAATCAACCAGCAAATTTAAAAAACCCAGCAGTTACCTTGATGGCATAAGCAGATAACAATCAGACCCGTGAACAAGAGGCTTGAGTTCGATCCCACCATGACCGTCAGTGAGTGTCTTTTTGTAATTAGTCCGATACAAGGTACATAGGATAATCACTGCATTTACTCAGGGATAATGTAGCATTCCAATGGTGAAAGAATTTTTGAAATCGGTACAGCAGTATCGGAGCCTATTCAATGCAAACAAACAAACAAACAATCAAATGGCTCCTATTTATAATGTTAGTACAGATCATAGAATGATCATGCTACACTTCTCTCATTATCTCATAAACATGAAAAAGTAATTCTTAAAAAGTCTGAAGCTACTGCAGATATCGAAAAGGCAGGCAACAACTTGGTTTGCTTGGATACATCGCATCTTAACTCGTATGCAGATCCTAATATGTTGGCCTTATGAGTTGATGAGGTGATGAGTTGATAGGCACGATCAAGGAGTGCCGGTAACATAGTTCGATTACCTTGTTCGATCATTCTCATGACCACGATTTTTAAATACACACTGTTCAATTCATTTGTCGTACCACGAGACATTACAATTTGTCAGTTTTTACTGTTCAATTTATTAGTCGAACCACGGGAACTTATAACTATATGGTGCTTATTCTTCGATTCATTAAGCGAACCACAAAAACTTGTAATTTTCTTATGGTTCGACATATTAGTCAAATTCCCAACACAAGAGTTACTAAACGGGGTAACTCGGGGCCTAGACAAAGTCACATTCTTTTGGCGGTATCACTAGTGGAAACGTCCGAAATTTATGGTAGTGGCATTATTTGTCGCCATGTCACGTTAACAAATAATGTCACTCCTATACATTATTTCTTAACGTGACATTTGAGGGTCGAGAGGCTAGAGTCCCGCCACAGTACCAATTTCAAGTCGTTCGTGGTACGGGTTCCGACACCTCACCTCGCGAACTTCCTCAAAGAAGAGTTTTGGCCGAAGGGTGTCATGTACCGCCGATTTCGAGGGCAGCTACGAGACACCACGCAGCGCAACACGACGCCGTCATTTCGTGTGAATTAGTTATAGGAATTTTATAATTAAATGTATGTTAGTCTGTAAGGTATTTATGTATGAGCCATTGTGCTTGAAATAAATGATTATTATTATTATTATTATATATTTTGTAATTTTTCACTGGTGTTATAACCAATACAATTTTAGTTTATCTAGGCCCCCAGGAATCCGATAACCCTGGGGTTATTCTCCGGGATCCCTGGGGTTATCCTTTCGAGGGCGTACCCGACATTCCCGGTATGGACGCTTGGGAAGGACACCGTGTGGTTTTAATCCGATCCGATTCTAACATACCCACCTCATCGCTGGCACAGGTGAGTTGAACGTACCACACGTAAAAAGAAAAATGCCCCCCAGGAATCTCTTCTCCTTAACAATTTTACTGTTGGGATTCCGAGTAGTATACGTAACGTAAAGCTTTGGATCTCTGCAGGGCCCAGCGGTGTGTTAGATTAAGAAACAAAATGCAACTTAGCAACTTATTCAACTTACGAAATTACCGAAATAGTTCAACATCAAAAATCACTCGGGGTGTGTGTTGGGTAACCTCCTCGAGTGTCGCTCCGATTCCGATCCCGCTGCAGTCCGGGGGGAACGGAATCGGAGCGGCCGGTACACCCTGGGCGGCGGTCAATGGCTTCCCCTTCACCCCTTCATAGGGTTGGCATTGATCGTCGGCCAATACCCAACGTGGCGGGAACTCATCGCTCTCCGTACTCCTCTGCTTTCAGAGGAGACAGGATGAGCGATGCTGTTAGTGGTGAGATGGCCCAGGGTCAGCCGGGGTGCGAGGGATATGCTCTATGGGTAACCTTACACCCCGGCGTCTGAAGACCCGAGACGGCGTGCGGTTTTAGTCGGTGCAAGCCGCGCCCGCTGGCCGGCGGGGGGGTATCCGAAGGGATTTCCGCACGATAAAAAAAAAAAAAAAAGGTACAAACTTTTTCGTAACATTAGTACTAACCTAATCAAAAACTAAATTGAAAAGACAATACGATGTGTAGAACTAAAATAGCTGCCTGTACAAAAAGCCGAAAATAACTATGGAGAAAAATATATGAAATAAAAACATAACATAACATAAACTCACGCCTATATTCCCCGAAGGGGTAGGCAGAGGTGCTGGCACCCACATTTCGCCAGTTTATACGAAATATTATATTATAACAGTTTATATGAAATAACAAATTGAAATAAAACTATTTTTAACGGATTCTATCGCGATTTTTCTGATTTTTTTATTATTAACATTGTGCAGTCTCCCCATGACCATGGCTGCTGAAAAGCAATCGAAACGTCGGGTTCGATGTCACTTAGATACCTTAAACCGAGTAAATCAGTTTTGTGCAAATATAGGTCATCTACTGGCAGAAGACATTATTACAAAAACTGGATCATCAGAAATAACTTTGGGGTAACTTCTTTTGAGCTGCTCGAAACCGACCTAATGGAGATGGATGGGTACTCATAGGTCTTGACTCTGGAAGCGTTTTGGGTAGGGGTTTCTTAAAAAAGACTAGAGACTTTGTAATTCCACTCATATGTCAGCTTGCTAACTTGTCATTTGGCATCTTGGATCCTAAAGCACTCCATGATTACTCCTGTACACCGCTATACATTAAAAATATTAAAATAGTTCTTCAAAGGAATCGTAGTGTAGCAATGAGTTGTGCATGATTGTGTGAGGACCTACGTTCATGACCTAAGGCCCATCGCCTGCCACTGTCTTGAAGCCATAACAGTGGGAACTACAGTACGTAATGGTTCAATTTACGTACCTTAAGTAGGTGGATACGTGCATGGAGTTATCATTCACATTCCTTCGCGGGTACCTTTTTTTCGTTCGGATATCTCTATGGATATTCTCCCCCACCGATCAGCGGGGTTAAGTCAGACTCGAACCAACTAAACCGCACCCTGGCTACGTATGTGATATGAACAATTACCGTCCAGTACCGTCATGTCTGTCACCTATTGCAAAAACATGACATGACTCCGCCATGAGAAAACTACGGCAAGAAACTGAGCAGGCATTTTGTGGTCTTTTTACAAACGTGAAAAAAAGGTAGGAACTTAATCTTTAATTTAATTAAGTACAATGTTTTGTTTGAGTAGCATGGTGGAACAAACAGTCCACTTCCGAGCTAGTTTATCGTCCAAATAATCTTGAATTCTATAAATATAACCTTTTTGGCAAGGCTTCGTTTTGTTTAAACTCTTATATGTGTTAATGGGTAGATTTCTACTTAGTTTCATTACAGAGCTGGTTGTAAAATTATGTGAAATCATACTTTCTACTAATACTAATGTGAAAGTTTGTAAAGATGTGTTTGGACGTTTGTTACTCAATCTCGCTCCAATGAGTGAACGGATCTGACTCAAATTTGGTACATGGATAGATATATCATGGGTTGCAGGGACGAGATTAGGATATCACGTAGGCGAAGCCGGGAGCATCTGCTAGTATGGCAATATTTCCGATAAACCCGAAGCACGAACCGTGGTGAAAGGGAGGGGCGGCCCCCGCCACGATTCGTGTAGTTGTTCGATAGGCGTGTCACGCTACTACCGCGATGACGTCACCACTGGCGCGAGGAATGGCGATAGATATCATGCGTAGGCGCAGTCTACGTTTTGAGTGTCTGTCTCTTTCTAAGGCATTGTGGTCGGAGTGAGTAAGATAAAATTATCCGTTATCATATATTATATCATGATAACTTGTACGATATCATGTTTGTCAAAAAAGGCAAAAGATTTACTCTTAAAAGATAGATTTACTTACACCTTAACATGACATTTGTGGCTTTGAGGTAGTGCATTCGACTGCTACGACAGGGGGCGCGGGTTCCATTCCTGCTCAGTGCAAATATTTGTATGCATGAATATGTCTATTTGAATTGGTCTGTGCGTTTCTATGTAAAATGTGTATGTATTTACAAAAAAAAAGTATATAAGTATGTTTAGTTAGTATAGATAGATAAGATTGGTCTGGGTGTTTCTATGTATAGCGTATATCATATATAAGCGGGACCTTATCAAACGACTACGGTTTGCTAAAGCTATGGACGATAATCAACTTAGTCATCAACTGGCCAGAGCTTTAAGGTCCATACTGAAATTAATTCAAGGAATTTCTGTTCAAATAATAAATGAAAACAATAATTTTAATAGAGCAAAACATGAAGTAGAGTTCGTTAGGGACCCGTTTAAGTACTCGAGGAATATTTTTAGCGACAGAAAGCTAGATAGGCTACTGCTAAGTAACGATCAGATCCATAGCTACTATAAAAGTATGGCGGAGTGCGCCCGGGAGAGGTTCAGAACTCTCCCGGCCCGCCGAGCCCGCAACATGCTCGCCGCGCGTCGCAGGCGACTCAGGCGCCGGAGGTCGCTTAACGACCTCCGTCCTCCATCAGCGCAGGCCTGGGGGTGGCAGGTGAGGCCGCCTGTCACCCCAGCAGAAGCAGGCCGGGACGGTGGGGCGACTAGCGCCCCTCCCTCAAACTGGGGCAAGACGGGGACACCGTGGTTCCCAAAGCCGAGGGGGCCATCTCGAAACCGGAGATGGCCCAGGGTCAGTCGGGGTGCGAGGGATATGCTCTATGGGCAACCTTACACCCCGGCGTCTGCAGACCTGAGACGGCGTGCGGTTTTAGTCGGTTCAAGCCCGACATAACCGCCCCCGCTGGCCGGCGGGGGGTATCCGAAGGGATTTCAGCACGAAAAAAAAAAAAAAAGCTACTATAAAAGTAATTATGAGGTGCCTAAATACGAAAAACAATACAGTAAACCAAACGCGCAAAAACCATTAAGCCCTCATTTCACATTTGACTGTAATCCACCTAGCTTAAACGAAATAGAACACCAAATCGAAAAGAAACCAACAAAAACCGCCCCAGGGCCTGATGGCATACCTTACATTATCTATAAAAAATGCCCATCGGTATGTAAGCATCTTCTAAGCATATTCAATAGGATCTGGTCGAGTAAAGAAGTCCCAGCGGCCTTCGGCAAGGCTAATTTTGTGCTCATTCCAAACAAAGAAATAGTAACTAGTCCAAAAGACGCTGGACCAATAGCATTAACCAATACAATTTCTAAAATTTTCTTCTCATGGCTTCAATTTAAAATGAAAAATTTCATGATTAATAATAACTATTTCAGACCAAACCACCAAAAAGGGTTCCTACCCGGAATTTCAGGATGTCTGGAACACAATTCTTTACTGGCGGAAAGTTTAAAAGATGCCAGATCAAATGAAAAGCAAATAACAGTTTGTTGGATAGACTTAGAAAACACTTTTGGCTCAGTACAACACGAGCTTATGTTGTTTGCATTAAAATGGTATCACTTTCCGTCCATCATTTGGGAAATAATATCCTCTTATTATGGTAAATTAAAGTTTGTGATCAATACCAAAGATGGATACACGCAACCTTTAAATTATAATGTGGGTTTGTTCCAAGGTTGCTGTTTATCACCTATAGTTTTCAATATAGTAATAAATATTTTAATAGACAACATTTCCACACACGAAAAGAAGTGGGGCTATCGGTTTAAGCTAAACGGTAAATATAGGGAGTCTATCCTCGCATTCGCGGACGATTTGGCAATACTGACTAGTAACCCAAAGCAGTGCCAGGACCTACTGCGTAGAGTAGACGATTTCTGTACATGGACAGATGGAATGAGAACAAATCTAGCAAATGCTACTGTCTATGTCTGGGTAGGCGGGGTACCAGGTATACTTCATATGACCCAGGGCTTAGTACAGGCGGGGAAAACGTTTCAACTATATCTGAAACCGTGCCTTTTAAATTCCTCGGAAGAAAGAGTGACAACAGAGGTTGCACTCCAGCTTTGGACGAATTAATTGATAGTCTCATTATCAATTTAAAAAAGGTAGGCCAGCAACCAATAAGTAATGTTAAAAAAGCTTGGATCTATGATAATTATTTAACCTCGCGTCTTAACTGGCCGTTTCTTATATATGATATAAACCAGAGCCTCCTCAAAAAACTAGATGCGAGTGTCACGAAGACACTGAAGTCGTGGCTAGGGCTAGCTCAGTCGGCCGACCCGTCGGCACTATATAGATCCGCGAATAATTTTGGAATGACGCTTAAGAAGCCATCAGAACTCTATAAACACCTAAGAGTAACTAAAATGCACGTCTTATCGAAATCTAAAGACGAAATAGTAAAAGTCCTTCCAAAAGATAAAAATGCATCGGAGCTCGAATCACGCCTCCAGTTCCTTAAAAAATTCATGATAGGCTCGCAGACTGGTAGAGTAGGTCTAGGTAATATTCAGAGACAAACAGATAAAGAAATAACAACATCTTTTCTTCAAGCAGACGAAAACAACACCTATAAGGTGCACGCAATGAACCTAGAAATGCAAAACGAATGGTTGATCCTAGGTGAATTTTGTATTCCCATAGCCTTAAAATGGCGTACCATAAACCGACTGGTCACCGGCCTTACTTAAATTTTACCTAAATGCATTCCAGTTGACCCTCCACGACCAAAGCAATCTGGTCAGATGGGGAAAAGCCACAGATAAAACATGTAACTCATGTGGTGAAGCAACTGGTACGGCTAGACACCTACTAGTAGGTTGTAAGACGCTAATAAACCGGGGTCATTACTCGCGCCGTCATGATAAGGTATTAGAAATCATACGTGAGTTTGGCGGTAGCTAGAGCGAAAAAAGGATTAACCACAAACCAAAGGAATGACATTGCGTTTGTAAAGGAAGGCTGCTCAAAGAAATCACCTCAAAAGCCATATTCAATTTTGATAGCTGCCGTTGACTGGACATTACTCGTAGACACGTATGAGAAGCACACGGAGGGGGAACACTACTGACGGTGGAGGTGAGCGCTGATGCATCACAAGGTGGCCACCCTAAACCTACATCTGGGTCGCAAGTCCCAGTCGCCGTCATGGTGTTCCTCTCTGTACCACGCTATGGACCCGGCGACCGCACGGCGAATCCATGGAGTGCTGAGAATCGGATCTCTCTGGTACAGAGTATGCAGGCAGAAGATGAAATGCCATAATATAGTATAGGTATGGCCATTGTAACCGCCCCCGCTGGCCGGCGGGGGGTATCGGAAGGGTATCGAACGGAAATTTCCGCACGAAAAAAAAAAGGTGCAAGCCATTGTTAGAAAAAGTCATCCTTTATGTGTTTCCTTCTTCATCACCCGAGTGCTAATCCCAATTGAAGCGTCGGTAGCTTAGTGGTTAAGGAGTCGACCCTACGATCGAGAGGTCCCGGGTTCGAATCCTGGCCACTACACTATCGACGTGAACCCACTCCTAACACAAGTAATTTAGCTTAGATGGAGGGGTTAGGGGGAATATTAGAAATTTCGGTTACTAATATTCTTTAAAAAAGAAATTACATACAAAGCTTGTACTTGGAGCGCGGGGTCTTTTGCTTGCGTCCTTGTTTTGGCTTCTACAGGAGCGGCTACTGTCTGACCTACCTTCTCCGAGAGGAAATCCTGCTCCAGATCCATATGAGCAATCAGCAGGTGTAGCGACTTACAGGCGAAGTTGACTGGTAGGTTGTAGGCCCCTTTACATTTTTTTTTTTTTTTATATTTAGGACACGTTAATTTGACTTCACCTCGCCTGATAGTAAGCTGAAGGTAAAGTCTAAGGAAAGAGGGTCACCATTACATACACTTACCATGTTAACAATGGTGGCACTCAGCTTAACGGCCTCATCAGCAGAGGATTGTCGTCGCAGCACCGCGTGACACCCGCCGGTCCCACTAGTGCTGCGACCACAATCCCCCTGCCCGGATATGCACTAGCTGACCCCTGAACGGGATCAAACCGAAATTGGATTACTATGGAGGGTTTTTCGCAATCGTGCACGGTGGTACCTACCCGGCCGAATTTTGTGACAAATTTGTTTCATCAAATTTCTACCACCAGTGAAAGTATTCACGTGAAAGTGATAACATCCCATGTAAGTTGTACATTCATTGAACATTTTGAAGCAACTCGTTTGCTAACTTTTCCTATAGATTTAAATCGGAACAAGTGAACATCCACAACACTTTCCGATCACTGTTCACTTTTTCCGATTTGAATCTATATCGTACATCTCCCCACCTACCCGGCCGAATTTTATGACAAATTTTTGTTGAAATATGTGTTGTATTGTTTCAACAAGATAGGCACAAAAATTAATGACGTTTAACCACAAACACAATGGGTAGTGGTTTTATTAATTCGTTGTAGAAAATTCATTTCAAATGACAAAATAAATTCACCTTGATTCACAGCGGCTCACAGCTTCTAAAAGTTACATACAGACCTGAGCTCATATTACTTTCAACTTGATACCTTCACGCGTTCTTCAGAAAAAGATCGTGACAGAGATTTGAATAACGAAGTGATACTATAAGGATTCCTTTTTATTTCTTTTGTCCGGGGCGACTAGCGCTCCTCCCCCCCCCCCCTTCCGTGGCAAGATGAGGACACAGCGGTTCCCAAACCCGAGGGGGCAATCTCGGAACCGGAGATGGCCCAGGGTCAGTCGGGGTGCGAGGGAAACCTTACACCCCGGCGTCTGAAGACCCGAGACGGCGTGCGATTTTAGTAAAAAAAAAAACAAAAAGTACGGACCCCTAATAATAAATAATAAAAGCGGCATTTTGAACACCTTTTTTTTAACATGCGGAAATCCCTTCGGATACCCCCCCGCCTTGCATCGACTAAAACCGCATGGTGTCCTGCCCAAGTGTCCATTGCCGGGCACCCCTGGTAAGCCCTCGAAAGGATAACCCCAGGGTTACCGGCGGACCTTGGCCTCGCCTGGTGGGGTCGGGTTTTATCCCGCGTCGGTGAGTAGGCAGGCGTGTGAGGACACACACGACACACCTCCGCCACGGCCTGCTTCTATAAGGACGGCGAGTCGGCCAACTGCCGTCCTCAGGCCCCGATCATGGAGGTCGGTAGTCCCGGGCGTAGAAGAGTCTGCGGCGTCCTTGCCGCAGACTGCGAAACTCGCGGAGCAGTGTTCTCTCCCGCTTCCTCTCCGCCGTCTCTTTCGCGCGCATAACCTGCTCGCATAAAGAGGTGGCGGCGTGCCACTTGCTCCCGTCGGAGACCACGGACCTCACCATGGTCTCCAACGAGAGAACGTCCACGCCCAGGACCGCAACGAGATCCCGGCGTTGACTCGCCCACGCAGGGCACTCCACCAACGTGTGAAGCGCCGTGTCTTCGCCATGCTCTTCGCAGTGCTGGCACTGCGGCGTTGTCTCCCAGTGGATGCGCCACAGATACTTACCGAAACACCCGTGTCCGGTAACCATCTGGCACATTCGGTAAGGGAGGTCCCCATGGTCCCTCTCCAACCACTCCTTCATGATCGGCCTCACCGCCGCAGTGGTGGATTCCACCCACAAGTCGCACCCTCCACGTCTCCATGAGTTCCTGGTGGAGCAGGGACCGCGGAGCCCTGATTTCTCGGGGCTCCGTCCTATGGCCCCGCTCCAGCGCCTCCTTGCACCACTGGTACAGCAGCGCAAGGGCTCTCGCTTCCAGGTCCCATGGAGGGGTCCCGGCTAGGAGACATGCCGCCTTGACGGAGATCGTGCGATACCCCCTGATGACTCTGACGGCCATGGCTTTTAACGGGCTGTTTAGGGGGCCCCGTACAGGGCCATGCTCTGCATGATCCCCAGGTACAGTCTCCTAGTGGGGGCGTTGGGTCCCTTAACGATGGGCATCAGTCGCGATAGCGCAGCCGTAGCCCCCCTCAGTTTCGGGACCAGACTTCGGAGATGAGGTCCGAAGTCCCATCGGCTATCGAGTACGAACCCAAGGTACTTCATCGTGGGCTGGATGCCGATGCTTACGCCCCCTACGGTTATGCTGGTTCACGCAGGTGACCCCCTCCGAGGCCCCCGTGATAACATATAGACTCGAATTTGTGGAGAGCCACCTCGAGTCCCAGCCGCATTTTGAACACCAATCTAACCTACTACCTGGACTTAGTATCACTAACTAGCTTAGTTGTTAAGGAGTCTACCCTACCACCAAGATGTCATGGGTTCGAATCCTGGCCTTTACACTACCGACATGAACCCACCCCTAACAGAAGCAATTAAGCTTAGCTGGAGGGGTTAGGGGGAATATTAATAATTTCAGTTACTAAAATTCTTTGAAAGTTTTAAATATGGCCGTCTTAGTCTACGTACTATGCAAGACACATGACAAATTAAACCATTTGTATTAGTATTTGAATATGTTAAAACCAATATCATCCTTAATGCCAGTTATTTACTTCACCTTTATAATAATTGTAGGTATTCATTATATAATTATTAAATAGCTCTAAATTCTTAGTAACTAAATCTACTGCCAAATTAGGTGAACGGCATAAATTGCTAATCATTTATTTGTCCATTAGGTTTGGTTTTCTTTTTATAAATAATATAGTAAAGTAGGTATAATAATACTTAAAGTAATTATTACTTTAAGTTTTATTCAAATGTATTGAACATTTATGTTAATCTCAATAAATAAAGAGAATAATATTATTATTGAAAGGGAATTATGTTTTTGTTCAGTAATAGTAGATTGTTACACAAGGATTGAAAGTCAGCCATTTCACCCGAGATATTTCTGAAGCTCGAGCGAAATGAGAGCACCAATAGTTCGAGGGTGAAATGGGTGACATTCACCCGAGTTAAACACTCTACTTTTCATTTCGACTATGTGAGGAAATTAAAATACTACACACACATTTTAATGAAACAGGTATATTGATAATCAGTTAAAATTTAAAGTAAAATTGGAAAAATTGGATGGACTCTCGTAGTGATGTGTCCAGAAGACTGGCAGCATTGACTCGTCGTGTGGCAATACTTATTGTCTGTGCTAAAAAGAAGCCAGCCTTCTGGTCATGAGAAGCATCCATATATGTAGCTGGGGCATGGGGTCCGAGTGCTCGCAATCTCTTCAGGGACCCCATGCCCCAAATATTTCGACTCCAAACGGCACAAATTCATAATCACCAATGAAATTTGAGTATTTCCGAAGTTTGAGAGTCTCTTCTAAGGCGGCGCCGGCACATCCAGCCATGCTAGTAATATGGTTAGAAGCAATAGTGCCGCACCAGAGCTCTACCCATTTTCCGAGGCGCTAATGACATACCGTTCGGTCTCTTACCATCGTCGCGGACCGAACCATTCGGTTCAAGTGCAGCTGGTACACCGGAGTTGACAAGAGTACGTCTGACTAAATTGTGTACCAAATGATATAGGGACAAACTATGAATAAACATTCATCTAACTTATGGTGTCTAGAATTATGATCACATCATGCATTGATGGTATATTCCACTAGGACAATGAAATACAATGATATTATGGTCTTCTGTTATACGTATTGCCGTCACCAACGTTCGGATGCCAGTGTGTGTGCGAATATCAACAAGTACCCTCACCCTTCTCGTCTACTTGAATAACAAGTGTAATCAAGACGCCACATAACTTATAAGTTAAATAACATCATTCATTGTTTCCGTAAATTCACAAGGATTACGGTAGATGGCTACAGCGTCGCTCAAAGACGCGTAATACATCGGAGTGTTTCGAATATCTAGGATGTGTACAGGTAGCTGGTCAGAGTCTTCCCCCTGTAAGGGATTGGTCGCGGGTTCAAGTCCCGTCCTGGATGTTCACATTTCCAAACTAAATCTATTATAAGTCAATGGTTAAATCATAGCAAACACTTCTACAATATACACAGTTGTAAAGATCGTGAGTTGGGCCTACTATATTATAATAATTATTAAATAATAACACTATGAATGGGGAAATTCGTTCGCGTTCTGCGTAACGAAAGATAGTATATTTCCCACACAACATATATTTACATAGCAATGATTTATGAACTAAATCATACACTTTATTTGTATCTAAACAAATAGGTAAAATGGAAATGTCTGTTTATAATTTTAAAATAACCGTTTTCAAATAAATGCATAAGTTTAGTGCGATACATACCTACAACAAGAAAAAGCAATTTTGTCTGTCTGTCTTTAACACATAGGCTACTTTTATATTAGAAAAATATTTAGGGTTCCGCGCAAAAATATTAAAACCTAGATCCAAGTCCACGCGAGCGAAATCGCAGGCACAGCTAGTAACTTAAAAAAATACCTATAGCGCTAACTCTGGGATGTGGGTTTACCCAAAAACGGTCTAGGATTAGGCGTTGGACGTACTGCGAAATCACTACCTACAATATAATCTATCAGTTTGACTAAATGGATCTTCACAGTGATTTAGCGACTGTTTGGTTGACACAGGTGTCATGCAAGGCTCTTGTTACTTACAATTTGTGTGGATATAGCCCAGCTATTGTGTAGAGTGGGATTTCAAGCAGATAGTTTGTTACAGGAATGTGATTGTTAAGGAAATACTTTAATTTTTAATTGAATTAGTGTTATTTAGCGTGCAATTAGATTCATATTCGGTTTACGTAAATATGATCACGTTTCTGAATTTCATAATAGACTCAAGTAGCTCCTAATTCGTTTTCGCAGGAATGCCCATATTTTGGCATTATTATATAACATTCTTTTCAATCCCTCTACGCTCACGTATCTCAAAGAAAGTTTTCGATTCCTTCTTGACACACATGTGTGATATGAGACGCTGGAAGTGACAGAGCACTCTACCGCCTATTATGCCAAATAAAAAAAAATTAAACATTGTTAAAATATTTTAATTAATTACTAAGGTACACGAGAAGACTCAAATATAAAAAACTAAACCCACTTGGTTACTACAAGCCCCTCTGCCTATTGAAATGTGTCCGCTATGAAAGAGCCCGAGAGTTTCTGTTATTGAGAGATGTACTAATATTATGCTCCTTGAATTACTGGCGGCGATAGACCAGTGGAGTACGTAACGGACTGCCGAGATGAGGGATTTCCCTCATCTCGGCAGTCCGTTACGCATTTGCTAAGGCATTTGCCTTAGGGCCACCTTATACCCCAGCGTCTGAAGGTCCAAGACGGCGTGCGGTTTTAGTCGGTTAGAATCCGACATAATCACCCCAGTTAGCCGGTGGAGATATGCGGGGGGATTTCCGCACGAAAGAAAAGGGTAAGGCAGAGACACAACTTTCCTCCTTTTATTCTGGCATACGCCCTTCGCTTTTTCTACTTTCATTATGTTTTCATACATACACATCGACTGCGAGTACTCTTGACCTGGCCTTTTTTTTGAAGTTTGAACAAACTATTTTTTTTAATTTAGTCCTTAAGTTCAAAAAATAGTGGCCACAATTTCCAGAGATTGACCGTAGAATGATGGCCCTTACCTAGACGGACTCGAAAGATACTTTTTCACTTCGCGCATAAAGAACCCAGGATTTTAGGAAGAAGGGAACACTTGTGTAGGTAAAGCGTTTCAATTCGTTATCGTACGATGAAGAAAGGAATCATCAAACCACTTGGTTCGCGATAGTATCGATTGCACTGTATGAAGATGACACCTAAGTCCTGTGGGATAACGGTGAAATGAAAGACACCATTTTAGCAAGTAAACCACACCGTAATCGTGATTGGTACTGTATCTCAAAGGTGATTCGAGGCCTAATCAAATAGTTTTTTTTTTTTATATATTTAGGACACGTCAATTTGACTTCACCTCGCCTGATGGTGAGCTGAAGGTAAAGTCTCAGGAAAGAGGGTCACCATTACATACACGTACTATGTTAACAATGGTGGCACTCAGCTTGACGGCCTCTCAGAAGAGGATTGTCGTCGCAGCACCGCGTGACACCCACCGGTCCCACTAGTGCTGCGACCACAATCCCCCTGCCCGGCTATGCACTTGCTGACCCCTGAACGCAATCAAACCGAAATTGTATTACTATGGAGGGTTTTTCGCAATCGTGCACGGTGGTACCCACCCGGCCGAATTTTGTGACAAATTTGTGTCATCATCGTCATCTAGTTGGCTACCCTTTTCTTAGCTCCGTCAAATGGCTGCTCTATGTCTGATAAGATCCCGAATAAAACACCTGTACATGACGTCATGTTAACGTCTAATGACTAATTTAATTGGCAATTATATATTTGAGCCACCTCGAGCTAAGATGCTGAGGTCGTAGGGTCCAAGGTCATCGTTTCAGCGTCCTGTAGAAGCTACACGTGACCAGAGATCTGGTTTATTCCTTGCATAGAGAATTGGCATTACTATAAGTCGTCGCAATGCCGTCAGCCTTTTGGCCACTCTTCCTGTGGACGTTGATGGGGAGGATTTCATCGACGCCTAAAACTGTAGGTTTATATTTCATATAAATTTTGACAATCCCACTAATTTCATAAATGTGAAAGTTTGGATGGATGGATGGATGTTTATTACTCAATCACGCCAGAACGGCTGAACGGATCTGGCTGAAATTTGGTACAGAGATACATTATAGTCTGGAATAGAATATAGGCTATTATTTCGAACGAGATCTAAATTCTAGGCGGGCGGAGCCGCTTGCAACAGCTAGTATTATAAGTAATAAATGTAAATAATAAAGTGTCCAATTGGTTTAATACCTTTTTAAGTTTTACGTTTTCATTCTATTCGAAATTCTTCATTGTGCAACATAGATACAAATAGAAATGGTAGATATGATATGACGGCCTCTGTGGCGTAGCGGTAATGCATTCGACTGCTACGACTGGGGGCGCGGGTTCGCTTCCCGCTCAGTGCAAATATTTGTATGAATGAAAATGTCTATTTGCATTGGTCTGGGTGTTTCTATGTATAATATGTATGTATTTACAAAAAAAAAGTATATAATAAGTATGTTTATCCGCATTCTGGAACCCATAACACAAGCTAGTTAAACTATGCTTACTTTTGGTCTGGAAACCGCTGTGTAGAATGTCGTAGAATATTAATTTATTATTTATTATATACTTAACAAAGAGTGGTTCAGGCATGTCGGCATACAATATTTTACAAATTCTACAAGCCTATTTATTAAATAAATAATTTATTTAAGATGAAAAGGCGTACTACTGCTACTACTACAAGGCTACTGCCCTCAATAAGGTACTTGGATTAAAATATGGAAATAAATGGAGTACGTTGCAAGTTAAAGGGTGTATGAGGCCTCCCAAGGTATTTGAGGCCCCCAGGAGCTTCATATGTTAGCCTTATACCTTTTTTTTTTTTTTTTTTTTTTTTTTTTTTATCGTGCGGAAATCCCTTCGGATACCCCCCCGCCGGCGAGCGGGGGCGGTTATGTCGGGCTTGCACCGACTAAAACCGCACGCCGTCTCGGGTCTTCAGACGCCGGGGTGTAAGGTTACCCATAGAGCATATCCCTCGCACCCCGGCTGACCCTGGGCCATCTCACCACTAACAGCATCGCTCATCCTGTCTCCTCTGAAAGCAGAGGAGTACGGAGAGCGATGTGTTCCCGCCACGTTGGGTATTGGCCGCTGATTTACGGGCGAGTCTTTTTTCCGAAACTATAAGAGCTATGCTGTTGAAACTTGGTATGTAGATGTATTCTGTGAACCGCATTAAGATTTTCACACAAAAATAAAAAAAAACAATAAATTTTGGGGGACCCATACTTGGAACTGAAACTCAAAAATATCTTTTTCATCAAACCAATACGTGTGTGGTATCTATGGATAGCTCTTCAAAAATGATATTGAGGTTTCTAATATAGTTTTTTTCTAAACTGAATAGTTTGCGTGAGAGACACTTCCAAAGTGGTAAAATGTGTGTCCCCCCCCCCCCTGTAACTTCTAAAATAGGAGAATGATAATACCAAAAAAAATATATGATGTACATTTAACCAAGTTTGCATTTTAGAGCGCGTGGTCCGCTTGTTGTTTGCGATAAAAATATCGGTTTTTCCGGAAGCAATTGCCGTCTGATCTCACAACCTTGAGAGAAAAGCTTACGCCAGAACCTAGTCCGTTATTTAGCAGTTGCACGGATTCAGGGTTTGGCTTCGAATCCGGTATAATCACCCACGCTGACCGGCGGGAGAGTATCCGGGGACAGTTCCACACGAAAAAAAAACAAAAAAGATGAGGTTGGCTTAGGCCTCCAGGATGTTGGTAGGGCCCTGTAGACCTCAAAGGTTTAATAATAACTTTGTTTACTATAACAACATTATCTTAGCCTTCATTCATACATTACGTCACTTACATACTGGTGTGCCTTCCCAAGTGCAAATACTCAATCTTGTTGACGCGTTTACCCTTAGTCTGAATAGAGAAACAGGAAATTTAAATTTAGCCATCTTTGCTTTATTACTGTGTAATAACAGCATAAATTATTGCTACAATTTTCACAACAATCTTGCGAGAAGTACCTCTAAAACGTAGCAAAATCTTACCAGTGTTTTTTTAGGGATTTTCTTTAGAAAAGCCCTATTGCTATCGAGTTGTCGTCGACGTCCTCGACGTCGTCGTTGCCAATTTTCTGTCACGGTTTTGGGTATGAAGGAGATGAGCTATCGAGTTGCTGTTTTCGGTAATAGATTCGTGCTGGGGAGAACCATTGCAAGATAAAAAAATCGCAAAAAATCGCAAAAAAAAAAAAAAAAAACGCAAAATCGAAAATCCCTTGTATTCGGCTGAGCTCGTCTCAGGAATTCAACTTGTTTTGCTCCATGGAAATCTGTTCCAGAATAATAAGCCACAGTGTTGTACAACTTCAAGCTTGTTTGGTAACTGTGTTTAATTTTGAAAGATCTCTCTTTTCTCTATGTAAATCTCTCTCTGGGAGACTTGGGATGTCATAGCTCTCAACCTCGTGTGTTCTTGGCCTCCTACTCCACACTGCGTGGAAAAATGAGCTGGTACTGGCCCAGCTCATTTTTATGTTGTGCAAGTCTTTTCTGGTATAATTGGCTATGCTGTTTTTTTTATACAACTTCGATGGCAGACGAGCTAGCGGTTCACCTCATGGTAAGTGATAACCGCAGCTCATAAACGCGACTGTATTTCCTCAGCATTGCAGAACAATACCTAGGAAATAGAACCTAGCCGCTGCCTATCGTAAGGAAGGAGGGATTAAGGGACTGAGGGGACAATTGGGCCTCCGGCACTCAACACTCACCAAACAAAACGCATTTCCTCCTTTACAGTTAGTATATTGAAGTCTAGGTCCATTGGGGAAAATAGTACAGTACGATTTGCAAACTAGCTGACTCGTCCCGGCTACGCAAGGGGAATCGTATAACCTGCCTGTACACGACCATTATATTATAGTTAGCGCTTAACCGACTGAAACCGCACGCTGTCTCGGGTCTTCAGGTGCCAGGGTGTAAGGTGGTCCATAAGGTATTTCCCTCGCATCCCAACTGACCCAGGGCCATCTCCGTGGATAGACCTTTAGTGCCCAAGATCCGCTTATTGTTATCGATTAGAATGTCGGCTTTACATACTACGTATTCTACGATATTCTGCGACATCCTACACAGCGCTTTCTAGACCCAAAGTAAGCATAATTTAACTAGCTTGTGTTATGGGTTCCAGAATGAGGATAAACATACTTATATACTTTTTTTTGTAAATTAATACATTTTATACATAGAAACACCCAGACCAATGTAAATAGACATATTCATGAATACAAATATTTGCACTGAGCGGGAATTGAACCAGTGCCCCCTGTCGTAGCAGTCGTATGCACGACGGCTACGCCACAGAGGCCGTCATCATTCATTCAAATCATTATCATCATCGTCTTAGCTTCATTCCCGGTTCAAATCCGTTCAGCCGTTCTGGCGTGATTGAGTAACAAACATCCATACATCCATCTATCCAAACTTTCACATTTATGATATTAGTGGGAATTGGGATTAGTGGGATTCCTGAAGAGGAGGTTACCCTTTCAATTTTATGGGGCTATTATTCACACGAAGAGATGCAGTTGCCCTTGTGTCCTAGTTAACCGGGAACTACACCACAAACACACAAACAAACAATAAAAAACGTAACTTTTCAAAGTTATTGTACACGTTCAATAGATAATAATGACGTCAGCATGCGATTTTCATGTAAACAACAAAAAACAGTAGGTAATTCATAGAGAGTGTTGTAACTATTGCAATAATATTGATAATCGGTTCTGTCCCTGTCGCGTATGTATTCTCTTAGGCTGGTTTCAAACAGACGGCATGTCTGAATTCATATTTATTAATTCAGAAAGCTTAGAATTCCATGCATAGTAATTATGTTCCACACACATTCTGTATGATTTAGATTATGAATTTCTCATCTCATCTGTAAAAATGATACGGACGGGCGTTCAGAATTCCGAATCCGAATATTTAAAATTATCTATGATTCATAACGGGTATAAATCCATATATTTGAATAGAGCAGCATACGCATACTGAATTCAGATTTTTTATTAAATAGTTAGAGCGTCCCTTTTTTCTTTTTTTTTGTTTTGTGCGGAAATCCCTTCGGATACCCCCCCGCCAGCCAGCGGGGGTGGTTATGTCGGACTTGAACCGACTAAAACCGCACGTTGTCTCGGGTCTACAGACGCCGGGGTGTAAGGTTACCCATAGAGCATATCACTCGCACTCCGACTGACCCTGGGCCATTCGTAGTGTCCCCTCTGATAACAGCAGAGGGGTACCTGGAGCGACCACGCCCCTCCGCGGGCCCGCCATACCCCGACCTCCTTGTGCAATGGGGTCAGCTGGCCCTGAAAAGGGCCGGTTGGTCAGACTCTTGGCCGTTGACGTTGACGCCAGCTACTCCAGAGGAGCAATCAATGATGCGTCAGCGCCCACGTTGCCCAGGGTGCACCAAACTTGGAGGGGATCCAACCAGTCGCACCCCAGTTAGAGCGTCCCTATAGATGCATTAGCCGTGTATCAGGAGACTACAGATCAATCTGAATTTTTGACACATGTGTCAGATAAGGTGCCGTAATCAAAGAATATGAATTCAGATTATGAATTCAGAGTGACAATCCGGGTGTATGAGGCCAGCCATATATGCCTAGTTTTAATCGTCTAGTGAGTTGGTGTATCATCGTCTACCAGAACTTAATAGTCCTAAGCTTCAGGCCCGTAAAGGAACTTACTCTGTGAAAATATCCACCGCGAATTAAGTTTAGGGGATGGCTACTAAAGACCACTAAGAGATGTAAGAAATACGGCTTAAAAAAGGCGACTTCTCTATTTCTCGACATATTTTTTTTTTTTTTTATATTTAGGACACGTCAATTTGACTTCACCTCGCCTGATGGTAAGCTGAAGGTAAAGTCTCAGGAAAGAGGGTCACCATTACATACACGTACCATGTTAACAATGGTGGCACTCAGCTTGACGGCCTCATCAGAAGAGGATTGTCGTCGCACCACCGCGTGACACCCACCGGTCCCACTAGTGCTGCGACCACAATCCCCCTGCCCGGCTATGCACTTGCTGACCCCTGAACGCAATCAAACCGAAATTGGATTACTATGGAGGGTTTTTCGCAATCGTGCACGGTGGTACCCACCCGGCCGAATTTTGTGACAAATTTGTGTCATCAAATTTCCACCACCAGTCATCTCGAATAAGTCCAGAATTCCCTGGAATTGTCGCTTCGAGAACTCTCGATCAGAAACCCTACTCTCGTAGTTGGGCGTCAAATTCCAAAAAAAAAACAAAAAGCAATAATGGAATAGAGGAGCGGAGGAGTGATTTCCGGGCTCCAAGATGTAGGCTTTGAATGCATTCGGAATTGGCTTGGAAGAAGAAGGATTACGTGAATATGATACAGCAAAATTCAATACCTGGTCAAGTACCTAATCGTATGACGCAAATAGGTACAATAGAAAATTTCCTCGTAGACGTGGCATTCTTATCAGTAGTACCTATTCTTATTTCTTGCGACTCATGTAGACGTTCCAATTCCTTGAAATTGTCACGTAAACCGCATCCCATGGGAACCAATTCCAGGAATAAAAGTCTTATTTCAGACTATATTCTATCCCTGTGCTAAATTTCAGCCAGATCCGTTCAGCTGTTTCAAATTCAAATTCAAATTCAAATTCATTTATTTGCTCAAATGCGGTTATACAGATGTTACTATTTTTTTTTTGTACAGCACATTTACCATTTTTATGGCATGCAAACATTAAATTACACATACAATCAATATAATTAGGCATTACACAGCAACAGTTTGAGCGTGATTGAGTAATAAATATTCAAACATCTATAAAAACATTCAACATTTATAGTATTATAGGTATAGATCGTAAAAGAGACTATATAGGACGGGACTTGAACCCGCGACCAGTCCCTCTACAGGGGGAATGCTCTGACCAACTGAGCCACCTAGACACGTATTCCAGATATCCGAAATTCTCGAAATTATTTATGTGTCAAGGTGACGCTGGAGCCATCTACCGTAATTTTTGCGAACTACGGAAACAATGAATAACTTTACCATCATTTTTAAACATTGTTTTTTGATTACTCCGATACATTAATTCCATTAAATTTTTAAGCAATTACTATGCAACCAGCCCCTTACAGGGGGAATGCTCTGACCAACTGAGCCACCTAGACACGTCTCAGATATTCCCCATATATCAAGTCCCGTCCTAGATGTTCTCTTTTTCCTATCTATATCTATAGGAAAAGTAAGCTTACTAATTGCTTGAAAATTTAATTGAATTCATAGTATTAGTTCCAGGTGTCTAGACCCGAGACGGCGTGCGGTTTTAGTCGGTTCAAGCCCGACATAACCGCCCCCGCTGGCACGCAGGAGGGTATCCGAAGGGATTTCCGCACGAAAAAAAAAAAAAAAAAAAAAAAGTTTCTGAACATGTTCAAGAGATGTTATGATAGTAAGTCGTAGAAGATTGGGTGTATATGCGGCCCCAACAACCCAAACCAAACTCACCTACAAACCGGTGCTGATTGACGGACTAGGATCTGGGCTTTCCTCTCGGGGCTGGGAGATCACAAGGCAGTCACTCCTATAAAAGTCAAAACAAACAAATAAAAGGCGGACCAAGAGAGCGGACCCCGGGCTCCATGTTACGACCTCTGGATGGGTTAGGATTGAGGCTCGGATGAAGAAGAGTGAGTTGTAGAAGATGACATGCTTGCTAATAGTCTCACTGCCAGGGATGCAAAGTGGCGAACTTAAAACTAAAAAGCGGACCACAGACTCCGAAGTGATCTACGCAGGTTATTTAAAATCCAGTGGTCCGATTCAGTAAAATTATGTTTTTAAAATGTGTGATTTTCAAATATTGTAAAAAAATGTTTCAAAATTTAAATTAAAGCCAATCTAATGATTCTGTAGGATTAAAAAGCTCACGAAAACGTAAGTAGATTTTATTTATAACCCACTTCAAAGGAGGAAGGTTCTCGACTATTTTGTCGGATCGAACAGATTATACGGAATACTAAAGTTTCTTTTACGTTTTTCTTTCTAATCGAAATGAAATCACAAGTTTTGAAAAACGTGGCGTTACTAAATCCTGAAATTATCCTCATTCATTTTATTAACTTAATGTGTGACGTTGCCTTGTCACGCGATGATGACGTAGGCCCATGAGATACTTCTATGAGGAAGGAAGAAACAAGGAAAACGTGACATACATCATATTTCAATATTTTTCCTGAGAGATGTACGACATAGATTTAAATCGGAAAAATTGAATGATGATCGGAAAGTGTAGTGGATGTTCACTATTTCCGATTTAAATCTATAGGAAAAGTTAGCAAACGAATTGCTTCAAAATTTTCATTGAATGAACAATTTAAATGGGATGTTATCACTTTCACGTGAATACTTTCACTGGTGGTAGAAATTTGATGACACAAATTTGTCACAAAATTCGGCCGGGTAGGTACCACCGTGAACGATTGCGAAAAAATCTCCATAGTAATCCAATTTCGGTTTGATTGCGTTCAGGGGTCAGCAAGTGCATAGCCGGGCAGGGGGATTGTGGTCGCAGCACTAGTGGGACCGGTGGGTGTCACGCGGTGCTGCGACGACAATCCTCTTCTGATGATTCCGTCAAGCTGAGTGCCACCATTGTTAACATGGTATTTGTATGTAATGGTGACCCTCTTTCCTGAGACTTATCTTCAGCTTACCAGCAGGCGAGGTGAAGTCAAATTGACGTGTCCTAAATATAAAAAAAAAGAAGTTTTTACCATATGTACGGGACCCTAGCCAACCTCACCTGTAAGCCGGTACACCTGCTGATTGACGGACGAGGCTCTGGCGTGGGCTTTCCTCTCGAGGTTAGTTTGTCAGACAGCAGTCGTTCATGTAATCCTACTAATATTATAAATGTGAAAGTTTCTGAAGATGTTTAGATGTTTGGATTTCGTCTCGTGGTGCCGCTGGTGTCGGAATAATCTAAAAACAATGTTTAAAAATAATTGTAACAACATTCATTGTTTCCGTGAGTTCGCAAGAATTACGGTAGATTACTCCAGCGTCGCCCGGAGACACATATCGGAGAATTTCGAATATCTAGAATGTGTCCAGGTTACTCAGTTGGTCAGAGTATTCCCCCTGTAAGGGACTGGTCGCGGGTCAAGTCCCGTCGTGGATGTTCACTTTTTCCGAACTAAATCCATTGGAGTTTGAGTTTCTTGCCGGAGTCTTCTCAGGACAGGGCCGCGTTTCGAACCGGTGGTCCATTTGCCAAACATTAGATTATTATTATTTTTATGACGTTTTGTAAGTTCCGTATTAATGGTCTATACAGAATAAATGGTTTTTGACTTTGACTTTGACTTTGACTTTGACTTTGACTTTGGAAAAGTTAGCATACTAATTGCTTCAAAAATATTATTGAAGAAATATATTCCTTAATATTTATCTATTAATTAAATGTATTGTAATTAACAAATGAACGGTGAAACTCAACGTATGATTAGGCTAAATTATGATTCAGAATTTCAATGTCACGGTAGTCGTACGTGACTGTGCCTACGGTGAAACATTACTTGCATGTTTAGTTACCATGTAGGTAGATTTCGATGAAATCGATCTACCTATTGGTTTCTTGACTACTGTCGAATTTAAAAAAAAAAACTTCATAGGAGGTCTAGTTATGACCCCCTGAGACCGAAATGACCACTGGTCAAAAAGTTTATATATATATGTATGTATGGTTCCACTTCCCAAAATTTGCGGCACTCTCACGGTCGCATTTTTGCCCCGATCGCTTTCAAACTGCGGTCAAAAATTGCTTGGGTGTAAACTTAGTTTAAGTTCGTGAACGGGTGGAATCCGGCCTAAGGGGACGGTAGGGCCTCACTTTTTGTGAAATCAGTCTTTCCTCAATATTTCACGTTCCATGAAAGATATTCGAACCGTTCTAATTTTATCCCATAGTATACATGAATACCAACAACTTTTAATTATGAACCTATAAGATTAAAACTTTAACTAAAAGTGGAGGGCGGAAAAACCAAAATTTTTTGAGAAAAAAATCATAACTTCTAACCGGTGAACATTCTTGCGGTCGGAAACATTTTTAATCGATAGGCCATTTTTAAGTCTAAAATAAATGTCTGAAAAGTTTTTCGCTAAAAGTTATCGTTTTCGAGGAAAAAAAAATTAAACATGTTAAAAATGCGCTCGGCGTGGGTCATAGAAGAAGCATAGGTCATAGAGGGGCAAAAAAATATTTCTAAGCGATAGGTTATTTTTTGCTCTAAAATAAATGTCCGAAACGTTTTTTTTGCTTCACGAAATCTACCTGTGCGTTCCCCCTGCGGAATTTTTGAGAATTTAAATTTGTTACTAACCAGAATATGAGTCTTAGTTACTTGCAATGAAAATGTATTATTATTATTAAGTGTACTATTATGTTTAGATATAGAGGTAAGTATAGTTAGTTACCTCTGAGGTGTTTGACGTATTGTAGGTGACACTGGCTGTGGTCAGTGACCGACTACGTGTCGCCAGTGTAATCAATGACTAATATCAAAGTCTCTCCTTTATGCTTGATGTGTTAGTTGTACCGTCTAGCTTGCACATACCTTTTTTGCGCAAATCTCCATCTGATACCCCCCCCCCCGCCGGCCAGCGGGGGCGGTCATGTCGGGCTTAAACCGACTAAAACCGCACGCCGTCTCGGGTCTTCAGACGCCGGGGTGTAAGATGGGCAATGACTGGCGTTTAAAAAGAGTGGTCGTAAGTTTTTTCATAAACATAACATAACTTCACGCCTGTATCCCATCGTAGGGGTAGGCAGAGGTGTATTACACACCCACGATTCGCCAGTTATGTTAAGGTCCCAATTTAATAGAGGGCGAGCCTATTACCATCTACCGGGCACATTATTAAGCGAGCGATAATTAACATTCATTAATGGACACATAACTACGAAAAGTCAGAGGTGTGTGCCCGGGGTAACTGGGGATCGAACTCGAGACCTCGTCTCGGCAGTCCGTTACATACGCCACTAGGCTATCGCCGGTTTTTTTTTTCATATTTTAACATATTTTTCAGACTTACAGCTAGTATATAGATCACGTTCGTAAATACTAGGTATATAGCTGAAGGTCATTTACAAGTACAAGTATTGACGAGTAGCAATCAATAACGATTCGATTCCCGCTAGGTGCAAATATTTGAAGGTATACATGAACCTTTTCACTAAATCATGGTTTAAACTTGAAACGTGTTTTCTTACAGCCGTTACCTATTGCCTTATGAATCTGGCTGTAAGGGTAGGAGCATTGTTTTTAAAGTTATCAACGTGATAATTTGTGATCTCAATGTATAAAGATGTATTATGATGATAAAAAAAAATTTGGAAGAAAAATGAGTAACTGCGATGTCATGGACATGAAGACTACTACGAATACGGAAGGCCCTCATACGTTCTTTCGTGTGAGCCCTAATCTACATTCACCGTAGCGAGATTTAGGAGTAAAAACTCTTTCGAAAAATATTTTTTACTTCGGGCCACCAACCAGGTGGACACCGAAGTCTTAAAATCACGCAAAAAAAAAACAAAATCTTACACCCACTTTTTATCACTGTTCTTGAAGTTTCACATGATTCTAAGTCTAATTAAGCAAAAAAAATTTTTGTGTCGGTCTGTCTGTTGGTCTGGATGTCTGGATGTCTGGATGTCTGTTTACGCAATAACTCAAGAACCACTAATCCGATTTAAAAAATTCTTTCGCCAATCATCTTTTTTGGTTAATGGGAAGAACTGATTAGATTTTGGGATTTGTACGTTCAAGGTTTCGGGTACCTACCATACAAATTGTACCTAAAAATAAGTTTGGCCCGAAGTTTGACAATCACTGTGTGATTTCCGCCCCACTAGTTTTTTTTTTATATTTAGGACACGTCAATTTGACTTCACCTCGCCTGATGGTAAGCTGAAGGTAAAGTCTCAGGAAAGAGGGTCACCATTACATATACGTACCATGTAACAATGGTGGCACTCAGCTTGATGGCCTCATCAGAAGAGGATTGTCGTCGCCGCACCGCGTGACATCCACCGGTCCCACTAGTGCGACCACAATCCCCCTGCCCGGCTATGCACTTGCTGACCCCTGAACGCAATCAAACCGAAATTGGATTACTATGGAGAGTTTTTCGCAATCGTGCACGGTGGTACCTACCCGGCCAAATTTTTGAGTTTCAGTTCTAAGTATGAGGAACCCCCAAAATTTATTGATATTTTCCTATTTTTGTGTGAAAATTTTTTTTTAACAAAGTTTATTTTTTTTATTTATTTATTCACCTTACTTAAAAACTACCATTACAGGTTACCCCAATGCGATAGCTAGTACTTAATATAACTAATAATATATAATGATGCCTTCGTGAACTCACTCAGACAAACCGTAAACACATCAACAATTTCCCCAATTTTGTTGAGGGCGCGAAGAGCGCGAGTGAACGGCGCCTCGGCGCGCAGGTTCGTGCGCGCGCGCGGTATCGCCAGCAGTGGCGGCCGGCGCCGGCGCCACACGTACCGGGCCGGCACGCACAGGGACAACGCACCCAGTATCGCTGGGTTATGTGACTTACCCCTCAGTATCCCGAAAATATATGTAACCAGCGCGAGTTCCCTCCTAACTTTTAACTCGTTGTATCCCACCATTCCCAATACAAACAAGGTGGGATAATTTAGGGGATAAAAGGGGTACACACCATACAACCTTAGATACAGATATCGGGCAAACTTGTTCTGTATCCGTTCCAACATTAGGCTATATTTAGCCTCATGTGGTGACCATATAGCCGCGTTGCCCTCCAGCTGACTTCTTACTAGGGCATTATATAAGGCAATGATCGCTGCTATGTTCGTAAAACCTTTTGCTCTCCGTAGTATAAAACCTAAATTTCTGTAAGCTTTCTTACATACCGCAGCTATATGGTCACCAAATGAAAGAGTCGTATTAAGACGGACGCCCAAATCTCTGACCTCGTTTACCCGAGTCATGGTCACTCCACCCACTTCATATCGGTACAGCTCGGGGTTACGCGCTCGACCAAAGCTTATTGTTAAACTCTTGGCGGAGTTGAACTGTAATCCGTTCCTGACACTCCACTCTACCACCCTGTCTATGTCCCGCTGCAACCTCACGCAATCCTCCTGATTCCCGATGGCCATATATAACTTCAGGTCATCAGCAAACAGTAGGCACTTTGCATCTCTTACGACCGTCGGCAGATCATTGACCATCAGTATGAACTCCAGAGGACCCAGGTTGCTACCTTGACTTACACCTGACCGCGTGTAATACGGTTTTGAGACGTGCCCTGAGTACTCCACGTATTGCTGTCTATTTCTCATATAACTGGCAAACATCCGCAGTAGATGCGGGGCAAAACCAACGCCCGCTAACTTTGCAAGCAGAATATCATTATGGACCCGATCAAAAGCTTTTTTAAAATCAAAGTAAGCGGCGTCGACCCGCATCCCACTATCCACTACGGGTATGATGTCTACCATGTAATTGAGAAGATTGCTAGTTACACTCCGACCTGGCCGGAAGCCATGCTGTGCGTCCGCCAGTTGCCCGCTTACTTGCGTGTAAATGCTGTCGTGTATAGCGGATTCAAAGACTTTCGCTGGCGTCGACAGGACCGCCACCGGTCTATATCCCTCCACATCAGACGTCAACCCACCCTTCGGCACAGGTACAACTCGGGTGATTTTCCATCGTTCTGGAAATTCCTCTGATGCCAATGAGGTATTAAATATATGAAGCAACGGCTCTTCAAGTACTCCTCGACAGTCCCTAAATACGTAAGGTGGAATTCCGTCGGGACCTACGGATCTCTTGGGCTTGAGACGTTGCAGAGCGGTACGCACGTCACCCAAACGTAGCCGGTCCAGCTGAACACGCGCAGCTGAGTTGTTACTGCCGGCGTCTATCACGCTAGCTTCCACATCCAGTTCCGCCTGTTCCGCTTGGTATACTGAATGAAAATACCGCGCGAATTCATTTGCGCACTGGTGTCCAGTCAAGACCTCACCGTTCAACAAGATATTTCGCGTACCCGCTTTTCGCCTTTTCGACCTTATGTAGTTCCAAAACGCTTTTGGGTCTTTTAATAAATTGTTTTGGATCCGGTCTTGATACCTTTCATGAGCTTCCTTTATCATACATTTAACTCTCGATCTACACTCAGAAAAATGTTTGTAATTAATATGAGATTGAGTTAATTTGTACGTCTTGTGAAGAAAAGCTTTTAATTTAATTTCACGAATTAAATCCGTATTGTACCAATCTGGATATACGTAACCGAGTGGTGCACTTTGTCTCTTTTTCTTTGGAACAAAAATGTCTAAAATAGAATTAATAGTACTGTAGAACAAATTTAAACTACATTCTAAATCCATGTTATAAATCGGTGTCCAGTCTATATTAGCTATTGAGAAATATAAAGATGGAAAATCTGCCTTATTAAAGTTCCACTGTACCGGTACATAATGCGCATTAGCAGCGGTGTGCGGGGCCGGCGCGGCGGTCGCAGGCGCCGGCGGCGCGGGGCGCGACGCCGCCGCCGGTAACGGCGCGAGCACCCTCAGCGGCGGGTGCAGCGGGTCTGGGCTAACGAGCGGCTCGGCCTCGCTCACCCGCACCCCTTCCCACGTACTCAACACTAGGTCTAGTTTACGACCCTAAACTCTTAATGCGGTTCACAGAATACAAGTTTCAACAGCATAGTTCATATAGTTTCGGAAAAAAGTGACTGTAACATACGGACGGACAGCCAAACATACATGACGAATCTATAAGGATTCCGTTTTTAGCCATTTGGCTACGGAACCCTAATAAAATGGTCATTAGAAAATTTTCAATATTTTCTTCTGCAAATTTTAAAGTACTGAACTAAATTTCAGATTTTTCCGTTCATTATGAGATTAAAGAGTCCATAGTTTTGAAATAATTTAACCGCATGAATCATCAATGTCAAACTTACAATCTCGTTCTAATGTCATGCCATGCCGAGCCTGTCCATATACGGCAATGACTCCTATGTATAGTTCAAGAGTAAGATTTTTTTGTTGAGGGCCACTTGAATACTCAATGCCTTTATTACGATTTTACTTACTTTTATCCCGACGAGGCATGTATTTAAATCGATATCTGTGTATTCCTTTTTCGAACAAAATATTTCCAAGTTAAACCAAAAATACTGACTTGCACACTAATTAAGCAAACAAAATAAATCTAATTAGTATACTGTTTAATGGTATTTGCGGAACTGTTTTACTGAACGAATAACTATTATCAAATCAGTATGTCTATCAATTCCTTAGTTCAACAAACATAATCACAAGTGACCTAACACGAAGGGTTATTGCGGAGGTCTCGCAGAGACTCTCTCTCTCGCCCTTCTTACCTATATCAATCCGTGTCGGAGCGCGCGGTGTCCACGAGCTCGCGTTGCTCGCTCCCGCGGCATAAAAATGTGATTCGTACATCGGATATGGGTGCGCCTTTAGATAAATATCAGTTTTAGAAATTCCGTTTTAAGATTGTACAATTTAGAGTGCAAGTTTGTATTTTTGATAAACAATTCGTATCTTTGTTTTAAAAATCATATATCCGATGTACGAATCACATTTTTGATTTGAATTCGATAAAAAAGGTAACTTCGTTTTGTGTGATTTTTTAGTATATTCTTGTAGGTAGGACGTGTTTAGTTAATCAATTGGTTTTTTTTTTGCACAGAATTGTTTTTCCTGGTATACATTCAGTTAATTAGTGTAGTTATCTAGTGTGCTGAAAAATTATACAGATGTGCATTTAAAAATATCCTATAAAATAAGTCCAATGACAACAATAGATTAAGTGGGTATGAACCATTGGCGGCCTTATCTACCATACGTTAAAATGAATAGGACAAAAATATAGTTTGTCCTATTGTATATATAGTACAGGACGAATCAATGGTATTTTCAGATATACTTTAAACAATTTCTGTTTTTTACACTGGGAAATCCAAATATTATGGTTTTGCTAGTAGACTTAGCTCTGCAATTTTGAGGTCAGTAAAGTTAGGAAGCAGACTAATATGGACACCGTAATGTTTGTGTACATATTCTCCAAAACCGAGCAATCTGCGCGCTATTTATAATTTTGGCGCTCGAGTTTGCCTCCATTCACATATCGACGAATCATAATGTATTTTTTTCTGAATCATAATTTAGTACGAACCGTTTTAATTTTTTCTGTGGTACATAAACTCTTATGACTGTTTTTGACATGTTGACGATTCATGAAAAACCTGAAATATTAATCATTTATTTTTTTGATTGATTGATCTTTTTTAGGGTTCTGTAGGTACCCTAGTCTAACCATCAACTCGGTTTTGGGGGACAAAATATGTACCATTATGTATATTTATAAACAAATAAATAAATAAAATAAAATAATAAATATTACTAAGACTCCACTATCCGTCTGTCTGTCGGTCACCAGGTTGTATCTCATGAACTGTGATAGCTAAACAGTTAAAATTTTCACAGATCATGTACTTTTATTGCCGCTATACCAACAAATACCAAGAACAGAATAAAATGAATATCTAAGTGGGACTCCTGCAACAAACGTGATTTTTTTTTAAGTTTTAAGCTTGATATTAATAACGGCAACAGGTAGACGCTTGAAATATTAACAGAATATTTAGTTGTATATTCTCTTAAAAAAAATGTATATAACGAAATTTTGTATAGATAAAAGTACAAAACCCTTCGTGCGCGAGTCCGGCTCGCACTTGGCCGCTTTTTATTTTATTGCTTTTCGTCGTTTGGTTTTAAGTTTCTCCTGGGCCATCTTATTTGATAGTACATTCGAGAATTCTTGTAACAGGCTTTCCGCTCAGGGTTGAGAGGTCAGAAGGCAGTGGCTCCTGTAAAACCCAAGGTAAGCCAAAAGAAGAGAACGCTGAACACTGACGCTGTGATAATATTGTGTTGCCATGTTACGTAAATGATCCTACGTGATGTCAACGAATATCCCATTCATTTTCCTCTAATTAAATCCTCATAATTATTATAAAATTTTACATCACAATTATTACGTTCATAATATTGTTACGTATATTATGAGATACAATAGTAGCATTTGGAAATCCTGTCCTCTCATATGTAGCCATATAAACAGGGAAATATACACATATATACAGGGAGGTATATGTACATATTTTTGTGATTTTTGGAACCCATGCCAACCTCACTTACATGCCGATACACGGATACACCAGTTGATTGACGAACAAGACTCTGGCGCAGGGTTTGAGGGTCAAATGGCAGTCACTCCCCTAAAAACAGAGATTAACCGAATAATAGAGGGAGAAAGAGACTAGTTACCGGACTACAAAATGCAAGCTTTGATAATACATATATTCACACTTGTTTATCTCTGAAGGAAAGGTTTATTAATGATTACATTGTGTCAACGATTTCCTTTGGTGCCACGACGTGTTAAAGCGTCCGTGTGCCCGGCGAGAAAAAGGAATGGAACTAAATACAGTGTAGGTCTATACCTCTTTCTCTCCCGGCATACGGACGCTTTAACACATCATGGAAAGCCCACTCATCATCATCATCTTTAACTTAGCCGCGGTCGCATCCGAGGCTCTCACTTCGGAGTATGGGGTCCACTTTCCGTCTTTTACTGCTCCACTTCGCACGGTCTTGAGTATCCATGACAGTAAGACCATTGGCACGTATATTATCCTCTATTTCGCCTAGATAACACTTTTTGAGTCTACCTCTCCTACCATACCCCCGGCGGAGGTGGCATGTTTACCGCAGAACATCGCAAGCCCACTGTCGGATGGAAGGCATTCCTAATAATCACCCTGTATGACACCCACGGGTAGAGATAATATGGTCCTTGTTTTGTACTTCGCACGAAACCATGATTGATACCTACCTACTGGCGACCTCTGGTCATCACAATATGTGTAGGTACAGTATCCGGCGCTTGGGTTGGCACGTCGGCAAAAAATTAAAGAGCCCGGCCATGATTAGCTTACTTCGGTTTTGTACAGCGTGCTGATCATAAAGTCATCAAACTGTCGTCCGATGTTCGACAGAGAGAACACTCCAAAATCGAAGTAAGTCGATCTTAGCCGGCCTCTCTCTCTTCTTCCCGACGTGCCAACCCAAGTGCAGGGACTTGTAGATAATGATGATGAAGCATACGTACCTTTTTTTCGTGCGGAAATCCCCTCGGATACCCGCTGGCAAGCGGGGGCGTTATGTCGGGCTTGAACCGACTAAAACCACACGCCGTCTCAGGCGCATATCTCTCGCACCCCGACTGACCCTGGGCCATCTCTGCTTTCGAGATGACCCCCTCGGGTTTGGGAACCACGGTGTCCCGTATTGCCCCGGTTTGGGGGAAGGGCGCTAGTCGCCCCGCCGTCCCGGCCTGCTTCTGCTGGGGGGACTGGCGGCCTCACCTGCCACCCCCAGGCCTGCACTCACTGAGGACGGAGGTCGTTAAGCGACCTCCGACGCCTGAGTCGCCTGCGACGCGCGGCGAGCATGTTGCAGGCTCGGCGGGCCGGGAGAGTTCTAAATCTCTTCCGGGCGCGCTCCGCCATCTCCTTCGCGAGCATTACATGCTCGCAGAAGGCGGTGGCGGTGGCCCACGCGCTCGCGCTCCGCACCGTTGCCGCAATCATGCTGCCCCAATGGCTGCCACGAGTTCACGCCTCGGCGCCTCCCACGCCGATCAATCCGCCAGTCCTCGCTCGCGTCGCAGTGTTGAAGCATATGTACCTAATGATGTAAACAACAGCATTGAATTTCTTATTTAATAAGGTTGGTTAACCGAACTACCATAGTAATATTGTAATTGAATCCCACTAGTATTATAAATGAGTGTATAAAAGTTAGTGAGAATGGGAAGACTCTCCGTGACCGTGACGTGGCGGTTGAAAAGCGACCGACACGTCAGGTTCAGGTCAGGTAAACTAGGCCTGCAATACATTCTGCTGTAAGTTGTACACATGAATTTTTAATTACATAGCCTATGTCCTTCCCATCAGTAACATCTTTGCTTGTGTGAAATTTCATTAGAAGCGGTTCAGCCGTTTGGGAGGCGAAGATGGTCTAAAGAAATACATTAGTCGTCTAAAAGAGAGCAAAGCTCTGACAAACTTCGCTCAATAAACTAATCAGATAGACAGCGATGGAATCCTTTAAAATAGTTTTGTTACAATGTGTGATATTCGTGAACTTCTGACAATATCGTGTTTGTTACTCTTTTAAATCGGTTGAACCGATTTGGATGAAATTTGGCACAAAACCGATCGATTCAGCTGACCCACATTCTTATGTCATTTTAGTGTAAGTGATGTGTTATTTACCTAATTGAGTCGGTAATATATGATGCATCAGTGGGTGTTTCGTGCTCCATCAAGACATTGGGCCCTAGCCAACCTCACCTGCAAGCCGGTACACCTGCTGATTGACGGATGAGGCTCTGGCGCATTCTTATCTCATTATTCTCGGTGTAAGGAGGTCAGACGGCAGTCGATACCATAAAAGCCGTATAAACCTAACCAATAGGAGGAGTGAGCGGATGGACGGACTGGGCTGATGATGAAAATTATATTAATTTGTCTTTTGAACAGAATTTTGCAGCCATCGCCTCCTTCATTCCATCCACCTCCCTCCACAGTCATTATCAACAACATCACAGTTTGATTCTAAATTCGAAAAATATAGTCTTGAAGAAGGACAGAAGTCCTGTCTTGCTTGTAACTATGGCTTGCACTTTGACTACTTTTTACATACAGGATGTATTTATGAAACGGGGCAGTAAGGGCTAGTACCTACCTTAACCGTTTTAGTTACAGCAAAACGTTCTTAGAAGATCGATATTTGGAACTGCATTCACAGATTTTGCAAAAATCTCGCTGTCAGCAAAAAAAATGCAAAAACTCCAAAATTTGTTTTGTGCCCATCGACTCTATGGTTATAATATTTTAGCTTTGAGTACTAGGAAAGACAGAAATCGCCAAAAACGTTTCCCATACATTTCGGCAAGAGAATCCAATTTCTACATTGGTCAAACTATTTGTTATTTTTGTTATGGGAAGTGGGTAGGATTGGCTAAATGGTAAATAAAATAATTCTTACCCACAAATTTCGAATTTGATTAAAATATCTTTATGTCATTCTTAGTATCAGCTGAGAAAATCGTATAAGTTATTAATTAAGAATTTTGACTAAAATGCCTTCTAATGTTGAAAAATTTGACTTATTAGAAGCCTATTTTGTCAATAATCGAAACGCGGGAGCTGCATTAGTGTGGTACCGCAATAAGTATCCGTTGCGGCATGTGCCAACAACAAAGGTTATTACAAATCTTTTGAAAAACCTGGAATTGCAGGGTTCTTTCAAAAGCAAGCGTCGTTCGTGTGGACATAGACAGGAAGATTGCGGTTCTGACTTATGTCGAAGCATATCCAGAGGTATCGTCCAGGCATGTCGCTCTTGAAGTAGGTGTTTCCCACTCCCTTGTGACAAAGATATGGAAAAAATACGGCTATAAGTGCTATCGATATGGGCGCATTGTTCAAGTGTTACATCCGGGTGATGATGTTCGCAGTCTTACTTTTTGTTGTTTTTGGCTAAGAGGAAAAATAAGCCGAGATCATGAATTTTTGAATTAAATACTGTGGTCTAACGAAACACATTTTTCCAATAACGGTATGTACAACCGAAAAAATCGCCACTATTGGTTCAAAGAGAATCCACTAAGAGTTACGGCAAGTCATAATCAGGTTCGTTTCTCATTCAACTGGTGATTTGGTATAATGTCCAATCGAGTCATAATGGTGAAATTTTATGAAGGGAAACTGAATTCTGCCATGTTTAATGACGCCATTTTATACCATCTTGAAAACGAGATGGACGAATGGCCCCTGTCGGAATTGCGAAAAGTTCATTTTCAACAAGATGGTGCTCCGCCACATAACAGCCACCTTTCACGTTCCAATTTGAGCCGCCTATTCGGTACACAGTGGATAGGTACACATGGTCCAACACAGTGGCCACCTCGTAGCCCCGATCTAATGCCACTCGATTTTTTTTAATGGGGCTTCGTAAAAAAAGAGTTGTATAAGACAGCGTACACCAGTGTTCAAGAGCTCAAGGATACATAATATTCATCCCAGAACATTATTAGCCGCCATTCGTTCAGTGCAAAAAAGGATAAACTTATGTATTCATGAAAATGGAAGTTATTTTCAGCAATTTATTTCATAAACTAATTTCATACATGTTTAAATGATTTTGTTTACTTGCAAAGTTCAAAATTTTACCTGAGCTATGAGTTTCGAGTTGATTTATCGTATTTCCGTACGAAATGTATGGGAAAAGTTATTGGCGATTTCTGTCTTTCCTAGTACTCAAAGCTAAAATGGTCCCATAGAGTCTTTTGATCCCCACATAAAATAAAATCGCAGGGCACAAAAAAAATTGTTGGACTTTCTGCATTTTTTTTTGCTAACTGTAAGATTCTTGCAAAATCTGTGAATGCAGTTCAAAATATCTCAAAAAGTTAGGGAAGGTCTCCTAAGAACGTTTACATTAAACTTACCTTATGATCCTTTATTGCAAGGCTTTATAAGAGTTCGAAATCAGCAAAATATTCCAATTCCATGTCACATTTGATTCAAGTCGCACTTATATTTCGGTATTCACATGTAAGTATTCAAACTTTGATCTTTTATTTCTACACAATTATATCACAGAATGTTTATAATACTTCGCCTACAACTCACTAATAAGTAAGTACCTTTTTTTTTTAGGTACCTACTAATAACATCAGTATTAACTTGTTTTAGTCGTACTCATTTTTATCTAGTAAAGTTGACCACATTACACAAAGTCTGTATCTGGTAGAATGACAATCATTGTCGCATCTTAAATAATTTTACTGAATCGTTGCATAATGATTTCAATCCATATTACGGATTGTATTTGCTTGGTAGATGACGCGATTATAATTCTCAGATATACCTAAATTTCAAAAGAGCTTAATAATTATGACCTTTTTATGACTAATACTTGCTTCTGTCACAGATAAGATAATAGTTACTGCCGTAACCGAAACATGCATCACTCTCGAACAAAAGTGAAAAAACCTACGCGATAATTACCTTAACTGTCTCATAAAACTTACCTCGGGTTAACTGCAAGCAAAAATCCACCTTTGCACGCATATGGACAGTTGAGAATGCTGTGCACACCGCTTGCCCTGTCGTCTGCTCAAGTCATTGACCAAACGTGCTAAGGTTGTGCATATTCCCTACTGTACCTACCTATACTAAGCGAATTGGGGAATAGGTTGAGGGACAAAACGGGTAACTCCCGCTCCGGCTCGTATCTGGTGCAAAGGTTAGCCATCGCTATTAAACGGGGCAATGCAGCCAGCGTAATGGGCAACTATGCACCAGGTACGGTGAGGGGCTCCCGGCCCGCCGAGCCCGCAACATGCTCGTCGCGCTCATCTCGAAACCGGAGATGGTCCAGTGCCAGACGGGGTGCGAGGGAAATGCTTCATGGGCCACCTTACACCCCAGCGTCTGAAGACCCGAGACGGTGTGCGGTTTTAGTCGGCATAAGCCCGACATAACCGCCCCCGCTGGCCGGCGCGCGGCGGGGAGGATTCCAAGGGGACTTACGCACAAAAAAAAAATGAATTCTACCTTAGCATTGAATAATATTGTAATTTGTTATGAAATCAGGGATATGCGAGTGAAACCACAGGTTTTGCAAGCAACCATAAGCCAAGCTAGATGCTTACCAGCAGGTACTCGTATTTTACTTGTTATTATACCATAATAGTGTAAAAACATTCTTCATTGGTATATAATAATATAAAGTAACCTAATTACATAAACCATTTACTTACTAGGTTAGTAAGATACTTATTTAACTTTAAACATTCTGTGATACAGCGGTCACTTTAACACTGCTGTCTCAAAAAATTCGTTATCCCATGCACAGAAATAGCGATAGGTATAATTATCTTTCGGGGTGCGAGGGATATGCTCTATGGGCAACTATCACCCCGGCGTCTGTAGACCCGAGACGGCGTGCGGTTTTAGTCGGTTCAAGCCCGACATAATCGCCCCCGCTGGCCGGCGGGGGGGTATCCGAAGGGATTTCCGCACGAAAAAAAATAATGGTATAATTATCTTGCCGTAAATGGCCGAATTGCCTTACACCCGGCATACGAGAACCGAGACGGTGTGTGGCTTAGTCGGTTCGAATCCGACATAACCACCCCCAATGGCCGAAGCCTGTGGGGATTTCTGCACGTAAAAATAGTTATCTTAGCGTTGTTTCCGGTTATATCCGAGGTTTTCACCTCGGAGCTCGGGATGCCACCAAGTTTGTCATACCGTTCGGCCCGCACTGTCGTATGGCACATTGATACCTAGCTAGGTCAGCTTAGAAAATTTTTAACACACTATTATCATCCATTATTAGGGTCCAGGGTCCGATCTCTTACGCTTTATTTTTCTGATCTTGGCTTTTATGGGAGCGACTGCTGTCTAACCCCAATCTCGAGAAAGCCGTTAATCAGCAGGTGTACAGGTTCGCAGGTGAGTTTGGCTTGTCCTCGAAGATCTTGAATACCTCGTATAAAGTATTTTTAAATAAATAAAACACACTTGGGGGACATAATATTGTTATAATTTTCACCATTTTGATTTCAATTACATACGTTTTTCTCTTAACTAATAGTTTAGTAAACCATCAAAGTCATTGGAGCTAGTTTTAGTGGAAATTATCGACGTAAATAACTTTTTAAATTCAACAGAAGACAAATTCATTATCATTCTTAAGCTAGGTAGTGGGGTTATCCTTTCGACGGCTTACCCGGGGTGCCCGGCAATGGACACTTGGGGAGGACACCGTGTTGTTTGAGTCGGTCCGATTCCGACACGCCCACCCCATCGTTGGCACCGATGGGGTGAAACCCGTGGTAAAAAAAACCTATACCTATCTGTTGAGTGATATATGCTAGACAAGCTGTTAAGAACGAAAATTGTATCACGGTTTCTGGGTGAGCTGGAAATAGGCAAGTCCATCGGCCTAAGCGGTATATCTATAAATAATAAATAAATATTGTACGACAAAGTACACAACGCCATCTAGACCCAAACTAAGCAGAGCTTGTCATATGGGTTCTAGAATGCGGATAAACATACTTAAATACTTTTTTTTTGTAAATAAATACATATTATAACATAGAAACATCCAGAGCAATGCAAATATACATATTTGCACTGAGCGGGAATCGAACCCGCGACTTTTGGCTTAGCAGTCGAATGCACTACCGCTACGCCACAGAGGTCGTCAATCTACTGGTGGTAGAAATTTGATGACACAAATTCGTCACAAAATTCACAAAACCACCGTGCACGATTGCGAAACACCCTCCATACTAATCCAACTTCGGTTTGATTGCGTTCAGGGGTCAGCAAGTGCATAACCGGGCAGGGGGATTGTGGTCACATCACTAGTGGGACCGGTGGGTGTCACGCGGTGCTGCGACGACAATCCTCTTCTGATGAGGCCGTCAAGCTGAGTGCCATGGTACGTGTATGTAATGGAAACCCTCTTTCCTGAGACTTTACCTTCAGCTTATCATCAGGCGAGGTGAAGACAAATTGACGTGTCTTAAATATAAAAAAAAATATTTAAAAAAATAAGAAAAAAAATAATTTAGAATTTAGAATTCTGAACGAGAAGCCGAAACTAGATAAAAGAGCTAATGTATTTTGATACCTACCTATCTGTAGGTATACGCTCAAAGTGGGGTGTGTGTTGGGTAACCTCCTCGAGTGTCGCTCCGATTCCGATCCCGCTGCAGTCCGGGGGGAACGGAATCGGAGCGGCCGGTACACCCTGGGCGGCGGTCAATCACTTCCCCTTCACCCCTTCATAGGGTTGGCATTGATCGTCGGCCAATACCCAACGTGGCGGGAACACATCGCTCTCCGTACTCCTCTGCTTTCAGAGGAGACAGGATGAGCGATGCTGTTAGTGGTGAGATGGCCCAGGGTCAGCCGGGGTGCGAGGGATATGCTCTATGGGTAACCTTACACCCCGGCGTCTGAAGACCCGAGACGGCGTGCGGTTTTAGTCGGTGCAAGCCCGACATAACCGCCCCCGCTGGCCGGCGGGGGGGTATCCGAAGGGATTTCCGCACGATAAAAAAAAAAAAAAAAAAAAAAAAGGTATACGCTCAAAGTAACGTTTTGTAATGTCATCTTTATGACAGTTATAACAAGTTAGCGGTCGGATTGTGGTCAAATACCACAGATCACATAATATAATACCTTTTTTTTTTCGGGCTGCCATGTTGGTGCGTAAGAAAGTAAAGTACTTTGGAGTAGGCAAAGAAAACGGCCCACAATTTGCTCCTGCATCTACCAAAGGGTCCATGAACTTAATCTCCTTCATAAAAAGACGATAAAAAGATGACGATCCTCGGGAACATATTCCCGGGACAAAAAGTAACTTAAGTACCTCTAAGCCAATGATGCCCAAAGAAGTCTAAATATAGACCTCCCAGGGTTGACAAGGGGTCCATGAATTGGGGGTCCCTGAAATGGAAACGGGGCTCACAATAGTACAGTCCTTAAAGCATGGCGTGGCTTTAATTTTGACGTCCCATTAATTAGGCCCTTTATTGCTCTGCGTGTGGAAACCCGCACGGTCTCCACCCCATCGGTGCCAACGATGAGATCGATGTGTCGGAATCGAACCGACTAAAAACCACACGGCGTCCTTCCCAAGAGTCCATTGCCGAGCATCCCAGGTGCACCCTCGATATTTTTAAGGTAAAATAATAGAAAACCACACTTACCAAGCCTTTATTGTGGTTTTCTATGTGGAGGTACTTGCCCCACGCGTGTTAACCTTAAAACTAGCAGACTTGTTATAAGTATTATCTACCAAAATTAAAAATAAAACCATCATCCGTTCGGGAGCTACAATGTCACAGATACACAGACACGTTCAAACTTATAACACCACATCGTTTTTGCGTAGGGGGTTAAAAACAAAGAATTTTGGATGAAGCATTATTCCCGGAAGCACCCAAAATTGTACTTTCGAGCCCGAGGTTCGCTCTCTTACTTTTCCTCTTGATTTGCTTTATCTTGGCTTTTGCGGGAGCGACTGCCGTCGGATCCCCTAACTCCTAAAGCCTGTGCCAGAGCCTTGCCCATTAACCAGCAGTAGTCCTTGCTTGCAGGTGAGGTTGGGTTGAGCACCAAAAATTATCTTGCCTAGTCGGAGGTGTACACACACCCACGATTCGCCAGTTATGTTAAGGTCCCAATGTAATAGGGGGCGAGCCTAGTGCCATTTATCGGACACATTATTAAGCGAGCGATAATTGACATTAATTAATGCACACATAACAACGAAAAGTCAGAGGTGTGTGCCCGGGGTGACTGGGGATCGAACTCGAGACCTCGTCTCAGCAGTCCGTTACGTACGCCACTGGGCTATCGCCATTTAGTATTTGATAGGATGTAGTTATAGGACTTTTAGTATTGTATTGCTTCGCTTCAGGTCATATGATATTTTCTATGCCAGCTTTCGTACCTAATCTATAGTAATAAAATATTATAAGGCTGAAAAGTTTGTTTGGTTAAACGCTCTAATCTCAATAACTACTGGGACTCAACATAAACATAACATAACTTCACGCCTGTATCCCCAAAGAGGTAGGCAGAGGTGTATTATACACCCATGATTCGCCAGTTATGTTTAGGTCCCAATGTAATAGGGAGCGAGCCTATTGCCATCTACCGGGCACATTACTAAGCGAGCGATAATCAACATTTTTAATACTCTAATAATAATAGGGCTCGATTCAGTAAAATTACGTTTTTTAAACGTATGATTTCAAAACTAAAATCTCAATATCGAATTGAAAATGAAATCAACTATGACTGGTTCTAAATGTTTAATAACCTCACAAAGGTTTTGTTTTGACAGATCATACTGAATGCTATAATGTTTTTTTTAACACCCTTGCTCGTAAAGCTGATGTAATTCCACCGGTTTTAAATATGTAAAGCGGGTCATAACAAACGCGTGTGTACCAAAGCAAATAGTTAAGTTATAGTCCATACAAATTCCTTAACAGTATTATTTGCCATTTCAAATATGGAACTGATCGCCGCCGCACGAAGCAGCGCGCTGTTGCTATTCAAGTTTGGAACTAATCGCCGCGCGGCGCCAGTCAGTAGGCAGCGCTAGCGCGCTGTTAATTTCACTAACTGTTTCAATCATTGAAAATGAACAAAATATAAAATGTTTTTTTTTCTGTTTCCTCGCAAATGTGTTAAAAAACGTCGTACGATATACGTGCGTATTGGTTATAACATGCTCGGCTCAATTACGCCCTCGCCTTCGGCTCGGGCTGAAATTCCGCCTCGCATGTTATAACCATCTTAACGCACTAATATCGTAATGTACTATTACAGTTTTTCTTACTAAACGAATCGAAATCACGCGTTTTGAATTGAGTCTCTCTAACGCGTCCCTCTTTATAATATTAATATATGGCCTAGGCCTAGGTCGAATCTAACCGGGTTCGCATTCACCCTCGCCTCATAAATGTGTTACGTCAATTTCATTCATTTATGTGGAGGATATCCTTGTTACTTGCAAAGTATACCTAGTAGGTACTTTTTTTTTTAGGTGCGGAAATCCCTTCGGATACCCCCCCGCCGGCCAGCGGGGGTAGTTATGTCGTGTAGTGACTAAAACCGCACAGTGTCCTCCCCAAGTGTATGTTGCCGGGCACCCCGGGTAAGCCCTCGAAACGATAACCCCAGGACCTAGTAGGTACTTATATATTAGTCGGTTCAAGCCCGACATAACCGCCCCCGCTGGCCGGCGGTGGGGTATGCGAAGTGATTTCCGCACGAAAAAAAAAGAAAAAAAAAGGTACTTATATATTATAATGACATCAATGAAATCCTATCATTGAGTAAATGTCACTATCAAACATAATCAATATTACCTATAGTGCTGACCAAACAATACAAATATGTAATTTTTCCTTCCTTATATCAGTAAAGTTGTTTTCAAACATATGCTAGCTGATGCCCGCGGCTTCGCCTGCGTGAAGGACATTTCTCGTTTTGTGGTCATATCTCCGGTTCTACTAAACCGATTGCAATTAAACATACCTAAGATAGATTTTAAATCTGACCATGACCTTTCTAATGCAAAAAAACCGCATCAAAATCCGCCGAGTAATTTTCACGTCGATTTTTGTGTTCAGAATTGTTCCTATAACATTTTTTTCAAGTATTTTTTCTGAATAGGTATATCTCCAATGTACAAACACAACTAAGCGTCGGTAGCTTAGTGGTTAAGGAGTCAACCTTACGATCGAGAGGTCCCGGGTTCGAATCCTGGCCATTACACTGCCGACGTGAACCCACTCCTAACACAAGCAATTTAGCTTAGCTGGAGGGCTTAGGTTAGGTTATTAGTAATTTCGGTTACTAATATTCTTTTTAAGAAAAAAAAAAATAAAAGAACTAATTGTCAATGTTATAATAGTATAGAATTCAATTTTTCACGCGTAGGTTAGCTACGGGCTGGGTGATACATTGGCAGTGAGTATGATTTCTGTGAGTGAGGCCTTTCAATTCCCGTGTCAGGGAAAATTTATCGGTTTTTTTTACTACTTTGTATTCATAATCTATTCCCGATAGATTCTAAATCGCAGAAATAGGATCAGTATTCCACACGGTCCCACCCGTGTGGATTCTATAGTCGAGTTAGTCGTCATTATCATTATTCCTGTTTGCACACCCAGATAGCACTTTGGAGCCCAGGATTTGCTCTCCGATTCTTTATCTTGATTTGGCTTATTTAGTTTTTGCGGGAGCGACTGCCGTTTACCTTCTAACCGAGAGAGCTTCAGCGTCAATCAGCAGGCGTGAACCGGTTTTTAGGTTGATAAAGTGTAGGTATAGGACTTTCTTTTATTATTTTACAACTGATTAGCGGCGATATCCTAGTGGCGTACGTAATGGACTGCCGACACGAGGTCTCGAGTTCAATCCACAGTCGTCCCGGGCATACACCTCTGACTTTTCGTAGTTATGTGTGTATTGTTAATGTTAATTATCCCTCGCTTAGTAATGTGCCCGGCAGATGGCAATAGGCTCGCCCCCTATAACACTGGGACCTAAACATAACTGGCGAATCGTGGGTGTGTAATACAACTCTGCCTACCCCTTCGGGGATACAGGCGTGAAGTTATGTTATGTTATTTTAAAACTAGCGGCCCGTTTTCTTGGCAAGAAAAAATTTCTTGTTTTGCCATCTCAGGAGTCAATATTCCAAAAATCCTTCCTTATTCGTATCCACTTTAATATCGTAAGCATCCGCCTAATATGAAAGAAATCGACTGCTAAAATTTCAAGTTTGTAGTCCAAGCAACTTAGGGAAAACCTATACTGGTGGTAGAAATTTGATGACACAAATTTGTCACAAAATTCGGCCGGGTACCACCGTGCACGATTGCGAAAAACCCTCCATAGTAATCCAATTTCGGTTTGATTACGTTCAGGGGTCAGCAAGTGCATAGCCGGGCAGGGGGATTGTGGTCGCAGCACTAGTGGGACCCGTGGGTGTCACGCGGTGCTGCGACGACAATCCTTTTCTGATGAGGCCGTCAAGCTGACTGCCACCATTGTTAACATGATACGTGTATGTAATGGTGACATTCTTTCCTGAGACTTTACCTTCAGCTTACCATCAGGCGAGGTAAAGTCAAATTGACGTGTCCTAAATATAAAAAAAAAACCCACAAGCTACTACACCTGCTGATTGACGGACGAGGCTCCGGCGCACGTTTTGCCCTCGGAGTTGGGAGATCAGACGGTAGGCACTCCCATAAAAGCCGTTTAAACCAAACCTAAGGTCCGCTTACTTCTCCTCCTAGGAGGAGAAGTAAGCGGACCTCCGGATCCAAGGCCTTGGATGCTTTAGCCTTGGACGCTTCCGGGAACAACGCTAAGATAATAAGTCCATCCAACTGGAGGTGTGTCCCAATTGTCGTGACTAATGACTATTTCGGCTCAAGCATACCTTTTCTTTTTTTTTTCGTGCAGAAGTCGCTTCGGATACCCCCCGCCGGCCAGCGGGAGCGTGGTTATGTCGGGCTTGAACCGACTTATAAAACCGCACGCCGTCTCGGGTCTTAAAACGCCGGGGTGTAAGGTTGCCCATAGAGTTGCCGAGGCTTTAGCATACCCAAACGAGAACATCTAAAAGTGTAATCTCTATCTCTAAAATTGTTATTAGTGATCCTGTAGGCGCTATAGTCGAGCACCGTAAGACTTATACCTCGGAATCCAGGGCCAGTCAAGGAATCTTTATATAAACTTTTGAAATGTGTTTTTGATAATATGTAAAAAAATGTTAAAAAGGAAATTGTACGATGTATTTTTTTTTTTTTTTTTTTAAAGAATATTAGTAACCGAAATTACTAATATTAATAATAGTAATTATTAATTTTCAGTTTCCTTTTTATTTTTAGTAGTTTAAAGTTGTAAGAAGAAAAAACTAAAGAAGAACTATTACAAACTGGTGCTTGGGCCTCAAGGAACTGCAGGTATGAAGGTGAGGGGGGTGCTTGGTTGGGGACCTCCACGCGGTGCACCCTGGGCAACGGAGACAGCAGCGCCTCGCTCCTAGGGCGGGAGAGACGCTGCCGCCTACGGCCAACTCCGACCGAGGCGAGGACGTCCCAGTTGAGGGCTGTTCGGAAGCTTTCCACGTGTCCCTCTGATTAGCAGATGGCACAGTGGAGAGCAAGTAAGGGGGCCATCTCAAAACCGGAGATGGCCCGGGGTCAGTCGGGGTGCGAGGGATATGCTCTATGGGCAACCTTACACCCCGGCATCTTAAAACCCGAGACGGTGTGCGGTTTTAGTTGGTTCAAGCCCGACAAAACCACCCCCGCTGGCCGGCGGGGGGGTATCCGAAGGGATTTCCGCACGAAATAAAAAAAAAAGGTACGAAGGTGAGGGTTGGGGGGAATTATAGAAGGGACAAGGTAAAAGAGACAAGGTTAGCTAGGCTAAATCCGTAGCTATTTTTGTGCGTTTTGAAAAAAACAATCTATTTTCCATTTAATGGCTATTATACACAAACATAGTATTCATTATTGTGCAGTTAAACCTTAGTCACCTAGACAAGTTTGGTGGGCATTGCGGTCTTTGGACTTGTCGTATATTTATTTTCTTTACCTTTCTATGATTCTGTACTTCAAAAGGAAAAAACTGAACTCTACCCGAAAGCAACCTCAAGTTTGTCCCTCAGTGCGGTCCTCAGGAACCTTCAACGTTCGACTTGGTTGTTTAGGTTGTATTTTTTGCACATTCAACCAATATGATGAGTACCAATCTTTATGTTCCTAGCTTGATAAATTACCATAGTTTCATACAAACTTACATCCACTAGTTTAAAGGACGGAGAGCTAAATATACAGATTATTTAATTTGTATGTTGTCTGTGTGCTAATCCTAGTTCGCACGCAAAATTTCAGGTTTCTACGACTTCAGGAAGTACCCTAAAAGTTTTGACGATCATCAGTCAGTGAGTGCCGAAGAATGCTGCGTATTCAAAACACTAATAATTTCTAAAGTATACTAAGTATGCATTTGAAGGGTGCGCCAAAGTTCACCTAAATTTTCAACTCCGAAAATTGGAACTCCGAAAATGTTCTTCCTAACATTTTTCATCCTAACAATCACAATTCCTAACTACTCTGTCTCTAATGTTTTAATTCCGAATCATTCAACTTCATAATGTCGGTAGCAATAAACATCTATTATACTATTATTTCTTTTCCTATATTTTGTCAACATAACCATCTTTTACATAAACATCTATTATACTATTATTTCTTTTCCTATATTTTGTCAACATAACCATCTTTTACACTATTATTGAAAGTCATACCTTTTTTGTTTAGATTTATTTTTATTAATAATAATCAGTATTATATACACTAATTTTGCGTAACTTTTCCAGTTTCAGTTATTTAGTTATTTTCACATAACATGTATAACATATAAGTATAACAGTAGCATGGTACAAGTAGCACTTTACCCACCTTATACCACGGTACTATTTATAGTCGTTCGTTTAGGTTAGGTTAGAACTGCGACCACAACGCACGAGCCGAGCAAGCGAAGCGAGCGTGCCGCGGCAGCGGCCGGCGAAGTGCCAATTACTCGGTAAATATTTCTTTCCGAGTATTAATGACAATATTATGGTAATTATGTTTAGGAATAAAAACGTTAGGATAAAAAACAGTAGGAGCTTTAATATTGTATGTTAACGATTTTATTGATAACAATTTTCGGAAACATGAGTGTTATGAACATCGACGGTAGCACTACAAATAGTATGAATAAAAACTTTAGGATGAAAATTTTTAGGAGTGATCATTCGGATTACAAATCGTTAGGAAGAACAATTTCGGATAAAGAACTTTAGGTGAGTCAATATGGACCCGCATTAGAAACTTGGTATGATTAATAATTATTCTACGGACATTATATTTTGAAAATTTGCACTCTCTAGCACTGTCCAGACCGAAACTCTAAGGGTACAAAAATACAACGTGACGTGTGTGACACGCCCATAGGCCAAGGTAACTGCTTCCTATCAGGTGGACCGTGTGCTTGTCTGCCCTAAGTGGTATAATATATATATATATATAATATATATATATATATGTTATTTATCTATTTATACTATTATAAAATTGTAGATGAGTTGTGTCTTTACATTGGATAGTCAAAAAATAATTGGATTATGTTTAAAAGAACGATTCTGAACACAAAAATGTTTTTTTGGAATTCTTGTCTGTCTGTTTATCTGTTACCGCACGCCGTCTCGTGGCCAAATAAGGCAATTCCCTCGCACCCCAGCTGACCCTGGGCCATCTACGGCTTTGAGATGGCCCCCTCGGGATAATATGAGACACGAAATAAATTCAGCTGATAATGTAACCAACATAACTTGATTCTAAGGCGGAACGAAGTTCGCCGGGTCATCTAGTAGTATAAAAAAAACCGGTCAAGTGCGAGTCGGACTCGCACACCGAGGGTTCCGTACAAACTTGTAGGTATATAAGTAAAAGTTCACCCATGACGACAATCGAGTCATAGTTATGGTAATAGTAACTTTAAAATTTTCAAAAATATTTTTTATTATATGATGTAACTAAAAATTTACGGTTTTCGCAATTTTTCCTTTATCTGTACGTATAAGACGTTACTTCGTACCAAATTTCAAGATTCTAAGTTCACGGTTTTGATTCCTGTGCGAGTTTCGAAAATTTGCGGCATAAACGACTGTATCTTGTGATTGCTTTGGCTTAGAAGTTTGATTTTTTCACAGTTCCAAGGGACGGTAGACCTGAGTATCCCTAGTATTATAAATGCGAATGTAAGTTTGTTTGTTACGCTTTCAAGCAAAAACCACTGAACCGATTTTGCTGAAATTTGGTACAGGGGTAGATTAGACCTTGGGAAAGGACATAGGCTATGTTTTGTCGCGATAACTGACATCTACGCGGGCGGAGCCACGGGCAAAAGCTAGTTAGATATAAATTTCAGTTTGATACCTCCACGCGTTCCTGAGAAAAGCGGTATTGACAGACGGACGGACGGACAACGGAGTGATCCTATAAGGGTTCCGGTTTTTCCTTTTGAGGTACGGAACCCTAAAAACAGTCTTTAATTTCTTTTAAGTGATTTATCATGTCATTAAAAACTGAAATAGTCCTACAGACTTATACTCGTATATCCCACGTACTTGCTTGTTTTTATTGTGAAAATAACACATTGTCTATTTACGTTCATTAAAATTATGAGTAAATAGCCTTTTACTCATAATTTATTTGAAAATGGAATCAACAAATACGATGAATAATTATTTGTAAACAATATAGAAAACCATTTCTAAGAAATGCTCCACGTCATCAAAAACTGAAAATGTTTACACAAATTCAATTATATTTTTTCTATAGATTTAGATTGAAAGATCACGCATTGTCTACGTAGTTAGCAAGAATTACGGTAGATGGCTTCAGTGGGGCTAGGATGTATCCAGGTAGCTCAGTTGGTCAGAGTCTTCCCCCGTAAGGGACTGGTCGCGGGTTCAAGTCCCGTCCCGGATGTTCACTTTTTCCGAACTAAATCTATAGGATGTTTACACAAACTTAACTATTACATTATTTAGTACTGAACGGGTCTCGAGGGGCCCAAACCTACCTCACTTACAAATCGGTACAGCTGTTGATTGGCAGACGAGGTTTTGGTGCTTTGCTCAGACGGCATTTGCTCCCGTAAAGTCAAGATAAACAAAATATTGAAGAAAAAAAAGAATAAAGGAGCGGACCCCGGGGTTCCGAAGTCCGCTATTGGCTTTGGATACAACTTTGGGATTTACGCTTGGATGAAGATTTTGTGGTGAAAGTTCAAAATATAGGCTGGCTCAAATACGTTTATTTACGTTAAATAAAATTATGACTAAAGGCTATAGACGCCATAATTGGAAAATAAAACAAACAGGTTATACAAAACAGGTTGTCATGGTTAAAATTACAACCAACAAGTAGGATGAATAATTATTTGTATTTGTACAACGTCATATCTAAGTTCATGACGTCAGTACTTTTCTATACACCTTCAGGAATAAACAAGTCTCCCATCACGTGCGTCTTAAAACATATTTTGCGAAATCTGGACGTTAACACATTTCTACCTACCGTTTCAGGAATCCACAAGCGTACCTTACTATCTGTATGATCCAAACCTGATGTTCTAGAATATTTTAAATAAATATTCATGCGATGCGACGTACAATTCTTCACGGTAATCAGTAGTCACCTATCTGCGTTTTGCAACCAAACGTACGTCAGTTAACTGTGCCCGCTACCTACAGACGTACGACTACGACGCCTATTGAAGGATAAACAACATTATATCTATTATATTTTTAGATGCCTTTTCCTAGCAACCTTTCCTTGTTCTTGTGTTCTATTTTGCCTTTATAAAACCAACCATATTGCCCAAGCCACGTGTAAACAGGTTAAACACGTTATAGGCATTCTCAACAATCGTTTATAGCCAAGAAAAAAAAAGTTGATTACGATTATAGACGTCTTGTGATTTCCTCGAAACTGTTTGAAATTTAAATGAGCCGTAAGTCGATTTTTTTCGTTAATTAATCAATCGTTTGCAGACAAGAAAACAACCTATACTTGAAGAGTGGATAACGACTATAGGCGTCTTATAATTTCAAAGAAACAGTTTACCTACACAGCAGCTAACAAGCCGTTGGGCTCAAAATTATTCGCTATAAACAATCGTTTACAGCAAAAATAAAATTATAGTATATAGTCTTATAATTTCCACTAAACTTTAACGTACAGGGGAAGTAATTCGGTGACGGGTATGGACGTACGTACTATAGTATCAAGATATGTAAACATCTACCCTACATTCTATAGACACACTTATACTAATTATACATGTATATATTAGCAATCAGTACTGCTCGTCGCAAAATATAGAAAAAAAGTGTTATAAAATAAACGAGCGAATAATTTCTAAGAAATATATAATCTATTTTTCCTTTTACGCATGCTTCGATATTATCTGATATTATAATGAAGTGACAACACCCCTTTTATGAAACCTCATGCCACGGTAATGTTAAATATACATATGTTAGGAGCCCAAACTAATCACACTTATATTCAAACTATAATTTATATTTTAGTTTTAAACTTACACCAAAACTTTACAGGCTTTGTTAGGCATGAAAAATATTTTGTCTACCTAAAAAACTATAATATTGATCTATAAAATGCTATACTTAAATATATATTATGTAAACAGTTGTGACATACAATATTACATGCGGAGATTTTTCGCAGACATTTCGATATGGACAAATTCTATGGAGGCGACTTAGTATTAAATTTATTTGATTGAAAATAAATATTGACAAATTACAAGTGTTAAAAAGGTTATATAACTTTTCGATACTAAATGTTTCGAAAAGTAATATATAGAATACAAGTTTCTCGCAATGGCAGTGTCGCATCCATAGAAACGCGTTTTATAAAGAGGAAGATTCTCTCAAGTCAGAAGATATGTTGTTAGTGTACATTTCTCAAAGAATTTCACATTAATTTTATTATATAGTAGTAGTATACTACAAAATGTTAGAAAAACACCAAACTTGGCAACATTTGGACCAATCAATTGCTATTGACTATGTAATTAAGAAAAATAGACAGTACTTCTTATCAATCATCAATGTTGATCAATAGCAATTGACATGTTCCGAATTATTTCATTTTTTTATAAAATCCGTAGATTATATTTGAAATAAAAAACATTCAAAAGCAAAAATGAAATGTATCATTATATGTATGTTAAAGATTGATAATATTCCTCTTAATTCTAATAATTTATGTTTTCAAAACTTATACACAACTAACGTTTATGTTTTCGAAATTAGCTTGCTTAGTTTCTTTTATTATTCGGCGTTTCGTGGGCGACAAAAATACAAAATAATATAACATACAATAGAATGTCATAATTTGACACAATTACTTATAAATAAGTAACAAAAAAAATCTTACAAATCAAACGACCCTTTAGCATCGCTGTTCTAATTTATTGTCGAAATTAATTTCTGTCGCAATGAGTTTATCATATGTCATTCACAAACAATAGTGAAACGTGCAACAAAACAATCAAAGATCTCTTATTCAACGTAGGGCGCTTTTAGACAGCCAATAATGTCGCGATCCAGATATATATATTGACACAATATTGATATGCAAACGCGATTCGTGCCTATAATATTGAAACGTGAAACTGGATCACGATGTTGGATCGCAATATTATATTGACTGACTATACGTGCCCTTATAAGAAGCGGAGAGGCCGAAAGATCGATGCCTAGGTCAGTTAACAAACGTCAGGTGACGTTGCAATGTGGCTCAAACAGTATAGCTATCTCACTCTACCATTGAAGGATACGTATAAAGCGAGAATAGAGACAACTGCACGTGTTTCTACTTCAACTTTCGTCTATTTTTAATACAAGGATTTATTACAAAATCTTGGTCATACATTCCGCTTGTGTGCGTGATTGATATTTTATGTTGAAATCTCTCAATGTGTTTTAAGAAATATGAACACAAATTACAACAAATGAAACAGTATCATTCCGAACATTTTCTTCTTAAATCATGATTGTTATTTCAGATAGTCCGGTGAAAATAATTTTTAACCGATTTAAAAAATGGAGGAAAATATCAATTAACTGGTGTTTGTAGTATAGGTATATCCGGCGATTTCCAAACCCGAAGAGGCCATCTCATCGAAACCGAAGATGGCCCAGGGTCAGTCGGGGTGCGAGGGATATGCTCTATGGGCACCTTACACCCCGGCGTCTGAAGACCCGAGACAGCGTGAGGTTTTAGTCGGTTCAAGCCCGACATAACCGCCCCCACTGGCCGGCGGGGGGGTATCCGAAGGGATTTCCGCACGAAAAAAAAGGTATATCCGGCGACGTTTCTTTCAGCGTTGTTCGATCTTCATCATTACTTATTTGTTACAAGGACTAAATACAAATAATACTAATATTATAAAGAGAAAAGCCCAATTTTGTTGAGTGTTTATGTCTGGGATAATCCTCAGAACCACTGCACTTGTTGGGAAAATTCTTTCACCATATATAAGGTGTCACAAAATTATCTCTCTGAATTTGGTGAGGTGACTTGGTATCGACAAAATATGTATTTGAAACAAAAAAAAATATCGGGTAAAATAAAATATTAAAAAAAAAAGAAACAAAAAATACCACCAGCGACCAGCGTCACGTGATTCGACGAGCACACGTGACGCTGGTCGCGATTTAGTTTCGCGGATTGGTATCGCGGATAGTATCCTCGCAGTATTCTCCAAGCGGATGGGAAATACCTAAATCGCGACCAGCGTCACGTGTGCTCGTCGCTGGTGGTGTTTTTTTTTTATATTTTATTATATATATGATGAATGATGACTTTTCGAAGTTATGTGTGTATTTATCGCAGGTTTATAAGTGCCCGGTTAATGGCAATAGGCTCGCCACTTATTACATTGGGACCTAAACATAAAGTGGCGAAATGTGGGTGCTAGCACCTCTGCCTACCCCTTCGGGGATATAGGCGTGAGTTTATGTTATGTTATGTTATGAATAGTATAGATGTTTACTGGAAACCATCAACAAAGCTTCCACGAATTTACGGAAAACCCTATACTACCTATTAGGTAAATCATTGGTATTGTATTAAACGTATGTAATTAGGTACAATTAATTTATAGCGATTGCTCGTACAACGAGTAAATAATTACCATTTTCTGTGAAGGGACACGGTTGGCTTTTTTCATCTTTCATGGTAACCTGTGACGTTTTCTATTTAATACTTAAATAGAAAACGTCACAGGCGAGCTGTCCATTTTTATGTATACGTATCACCACTGAAGTTCTGACTAAATAAATAATTCTTTATAATAATTATTATTATGTTATAATAATTATTAAATTAAATGCGAGAGTGAGTTTATTTTTAATGAATCACGCAAAAAGCGTGCGATCGAAGCGTCGGTAGCTTAGTGGTTAAGGAGTCGACCCTACGATCGAGAGGTTCCGGGTTCGAATCCTAGCCATTACACTACCGACGTGAACCCACTCCTAAAACAAGCAATTAAGCTTAACTGGAGGAGTTACGGGGAATATTAGCAATTTCAGTTACTAATATTCTTAAAAAAAAATGACTTGACGGATTTGGTTGAAATTATTAGTCTCTATAGGGGAAAAGGGAATAGCTGGCTGCCGGTCGCAGTATCTATTCGGTATATCAGTACCTTTTTTTTTTCTTTTTTCGTGCGGAAATCCCTTCGGATACCCCCCCGCCGGCCAGCGGGGGCGATTATGTCGGGCTTGAACCGACTAAAACCGCACGCCGGTACCTAGTCAGCATAAGTTAGTTGAAATATACGGTACATAGAATAAGTCCTAGATCGTAGGTTTGTTTTGTTTTACGCTCAAGCAATTCTTCAATTTGAAAATAAAAGTCACAAATTATGGAAAAAGTGGCCCGTTGCCGGCAATACGTGGGGTCTAATACGTGGGCTCGAAAATAAGTAATTAGTCAAGTGTGGGTTTTAATACGCTTCGGGGGTATAATCGTGTCTGTTCAAAAATAATTAAATCGGCTATATAAGATTAAATTTTGCATTATACGAATATCTTATATCCCAGAAATAACTATTGTTACTGACATATTTTTCCATGGAAAAGTTGTCATAACGAGTGTATTATTTCAGGTATTTCGGAAATTGTAATGTGGCTTATTGACCGATACTAATTATTTGTTGCTCTTTTTGACGATTATTTAATTAAATAAATATATTTTAAGACGTGTTAAGGTAAATTTTATTAGTATATAACTCCAGAAATTGGGAAAATAAAAAAGGTATTATTATTCCATTTCTGAAATAGCAAATTTTACCAGACATACCTTTTCAATTTGGAAACTTTATAATTTCACCGGATATTCCTTTTACATATTAGAAAATTGATAATGTCACCGGAGATTCCCTTTCAATTTTGTAAAATTGTTAATTTCAGCAGACACTTCTCTTGAATTATATTAAATTGTTAACTTCACCGGACATTCTTTTTCAATTCTGGAAAATTGTTAGTTACGCCAGACTTTCCTTTTTAAATTTATACTCTCTTCAGAGAGGACTGTGAATTAAAAAGATACATTCAAAATATAATCTAACTAAAGCACACATACAAAGTCGCCCACCTTTTTACTCCTGGTTATTTAAAAAGTTTCAAAGTCATTAATAGTCAAAACCAGATACACAAACTATACGTACAATATTAAACACATGGATACAGTAACATGTATTGCAACGTCTAACGTATCTTAGGTGCGGATCTGTCGTTGCAGTGCTTGTTGCGGCGTAACGTTGCGCCGCGCTTGATTTGTTCCATTAAGGATGTGTGGCACACTCGGGGGTCTGGCTGTGGGGAAAATAAACATTGATACAAACGAATTGTAATACATTTTATATTAATGAGTTAGAAAAAGGTTAGGTTTAGTCAAAATTTGAAGTCCTTTGTGCCACTCAAAATACCAAACATAGTCGTAGCTATAATTATATATAATACCTACCGTAAGCGGCGATAGCCCAGTGGCGTACGTAACGGTCTGCCGAGACGAGGTCTCGAGTTCGATCCCCAGTCGCCCCGGGCAAACACATCTGACTTCGTAGTTATGTGTGTATTAAAAATGTTAATTATCGCTCGCTTAGTAAGTAGTCGCCCCCTATTGGGACCTAACATAACTTTCGAATCGTTATACACCTCTGCTTACCCCTTCGGGAATACAGGCGTGAAGTTATGTTATGTTATTACCTACCGTACAAATCGAAAAAGCATATTTTTCATGGCAGTCATATTTGAGTTTAAATTATGTTGGTAAATCTAATTTAAGATTATTTTGCGTTGTTTAATATTCAATATAAAATCGTCTTAATATTTTTTCACCATTTAAGGCACTTCAGATTCCATTTTTACACAATTCCAAATTTTGTGCCAGGCGACTAGTCAACTTATTCACTTGTACGGCAATATCTTGTCATCAATTATGCTTCACAATTTATTTTATGCATGTATGTACTCTTACGAATTTTTATAGTGTATTACTTTACATCTCTTTTAATGTGAAGTGGAGCAAATTAAGCTTTGAAAGATTCGTTGTACAGTCAATGACAAAACTAGCTAACTAAATAAAATACCAATTTTTTGAATAATAAATAAAAAAACGACAGGCTGCACTCCGGGAGTGCCGGCAGAAGTGAAAACTTGAATATTAACGTTGTGCATTTTTGATATTTTCGAATGGTTAGGGACTAATTTTGCACGAATTGCTTTAATTATCAGTATAAAAGTACCTACTATCATTTATGTGGTAACATACAATATTCATTTATTGCGCTATCGTACAGAAACATGAAAATTTATATTACATTAAAAATTTAACACCAGAACTATTACAATTATTTTAAATTAAAAAGTTTATCTCTCAGAAAAATCAACTTCCATCCATAATTTCAACGACTTTTTTCACCATCATTATTACCAGAACCATCATCGCCAATATATTTATAAAGTAATCACTCATTTTCTTTCGCTATTTCTTCGTCACTTTTTTCATTAATAGATGCACTTTGTTTAATTTCCATTTTATATCGATAGATTTATGGTACAAAATAGAATAAATATTACGAAAAGTTATATGATGACAAAAAGTGTTTCCTGGGCATCGGTCGAAATCGATCTCAGTCTTGACGATGTCAACGATCACTCATTAGACGAACGCGCCACCAAGGTTGTTAATTGCAGTGTGAAATTAGCGCTTCTACATTTGTCTGCAAACGTCTTACGAATTTTCTATCAGGTCACGTGTCCTAACGCGAGTTTTACCTTTTTTACCCATTACAAAAAAAATGCAAAACGCCGCTAAAGAAGCTTTCACTTCAGAAATGAAATATATTAACTTTTGTCTTCCAGGGATTATAAAACTACTTGTACTGTCTAGGCAAACCGCCTAGTTAAATTGCATGCGGGCCTTTAAATTATTATGTAGATACCTAACAATTTTTATTTTTTCTTAATATAATATCTGAATAGAAAGTAACCGCATAGCAGTTTTAATAATTTCCCTAAATTAGACCTGGAGCCCTTAACACATCAAATTATAGGTACATGCAAGTATTCAAAAAAAAAAGGTCAATTCGGATATCTTGTAATAATTGTCACTTTTGTTGTAGACTGTACAAAAGTTAATTCACATTCATACTCATTTATTAGTTAAACTATCCTAGTCGCCATAATACTCAAATCGTTAACAATACCTGTTCATTTACCTGCGTGTGAGCGTTTATCATTTCCCGGACAGACTTAGCTCTAGTCGAGTCCAACTGCCGCCGCTGTTGCTGTATCGTTGCAGATAACTTGTCAAGGAACGCTGGTTGCACCGCAACAGACATCGAAGCTAGGAATAAAAACTCTATTTAATGGCACTGTTTCAGGTACATTCGTAGACACAGGAAATGAAAGAATTCCTAATAATATCATAAATGTGAAGATGTTTGAATGTTTGTTACTCAATCACGCTCAAACGGCTGAACGAATCTGGTCGATATTTAGGGATAGGTACAGGGGCGGAGCCACGGGCAACGGTTAGTTTAATATAACTTTACTAGCCGATTCGTCCCGGCTAAAAATTAAAAACTTTCATTAAAAAATAAAGAAAATGTGGAATCGGTATATGCGATACACAATCATGTTCCAAATGGGAAAGAAACATGATTGTGTGTGTGAGATATGAAAGGAACTTTATTCTGCGCATGCTCAGGTTGTGTAATGATCTCCCTGCTGTTGTTTTCCCAAGCCACTACAATATGGGGTTCTCCAAAAAGGCAAGGCAAAGCATTAGAAGTTTTTACGGGGTCGGCAGCATCAGTGTGTCGCCCCTGGCATTGCACACGCCCATAGGGTGCGGTAACCACTTTCTATCAGATGGGTCACGTGCATGTCTGCCACCTAAGTGGTATAAAAAACCCTTTCTATGTAATCTACAAATATCTGGATCAAAATTATATTTTTATTTTACTGAGTTGGTAAGGGGGTTAATACAAACCGTTAGCCGTTAAGCAGGCGGATAAAATATTCAGGTTGACCAATTTTGGCATACACAAAATGTGGTGGGACTAAAATATTTACAATTATCCGTAGAACCACTGCATTGTAACGGAACGGGGAAGAAATTTCCCGTGGACCTACCAGAGGGTCGTAGCGGTGGGACTACGGGGAATATATCTATCAAGAATCATACAACTTGAATGTTTCTGAATTGATAAAATATACTCGTCATATAGACTCATAGGCACTAAATCACGAAGGAAAAACCCAAGGTGAACTGGCAAGGGAAGGAAAAATACGTAATTTTCTAGATTTGCCCCTAAGTGGGCCAACCCTTTATAATTTACATACAAACACTTCTACATCATTATGGCGTTGTAATACTTTATCTTTGATTTTTTTAAGTATTAGGTATTTTGTCTGTTCAAGCCCGACATAATCGCCCCCGCTGGCCGGCGGGGGGGGGGGGGGGGGGGTATCCGAAGGGATTTCCGAGCGAAAAAAAAAAAAGGTATTTTGTGCATTGCATTATATTTAGGTTTCTATAGAAGCAAAAAATCTAATTTTGGAGAAACAAATTCATATATATATGTACATAAAGTAAAAATACATGTGATTTATATTCTAAATAACAAACACGTTTATTTTATAAACTTTGAAGACTAATGAATTTTCTTGACCATAGACGATTTATCGTAAAGAAGTTTCATAAATGAAATAGGTATTTTTGATAAGTCTTACATGCTTGTCAAAAAAATGTATTTATTATTTAGAATCTCCATCAGAAGGGGTGGGCCCTCTGAAGTTGTTAGCTTTGGAAGTTGATTCTGCTAAGGTACAAGTTGATTGACGGACGAGGCTCCGGCGCAGGCTGTCCCCTCGGCTGGGCCAGGCAAGATAAGTTCGGGCGAAGCTACGCACCTTTCCCCTTGGGCGGCGCGGGCGCGGGCGCGGCGGCGGGCGCGCGCCGCGCGGCGCGGGGCGACAGCGCGGGCGCCAGCTTGGCGCTGAGGCTGGCGATGAGCCCGCCCTCTGTGCACACACATTACACTACGTCAATGGACTGCTCAGCTCGGACACTCGGACACTCGGACACTCGACTCCACACTCGGCTTATTTTCATTTCATACATACTAAATAAATATTCTTGGACTTTCTATACGGCGCTATTTAAACCCAAATAGCTTAACTAACTTGTATTTTGAGTTTCTAGAATGTTTTTAAATTCATACATATTGTATCCATAGGTCACTTGTTCATATCCGGCTCGAAGGACCATTAATGTACGGTCTCCGTACACTATTTGCTGAATAAATAATAAACTAATGTTTTAGTTAATTATTTAATTATATAAAATGATTCATTGCTATACTAGGTGAGTACACTCGGATTGCTAAACGTGAACTATATGTAATTTATATAAAAGTCACCGCGTAAAAGTAAATTTGCTGATCATGCGAAATGTTCGGTCATTAGCCCGAACACATATTAAGTTAGTAACGCTCAGACAAATGCAAATATTTGCACTGAGCGAGCATCGGACCCGCCACCTATGTCGTGCCGTACAAACAAATTCCTAATACAATACAACAAACTTCATAAAACACACTCGATTCCCTAGTCGACTGTAAAATCAGCAATTCACAACATTAATACCAACTATTATATATTACTTACGAAGCAAAACTATTACGTCATCACACTATCTTACAATACAACGTCATACAAACACACATGAATTCAATTGCTTTTACCTAAAATTTGTTGCAATCTGGTACAAGAGTTGTACGTACGAGATGCGATAATGCTATGATACATAATATGAGCCGTGCTTCGGAGATCACTGTAAGCCATGGGTCCCGGTGCTACACAAACATCTATGACATTCGTTACGCTAGTAGGGGCGCTAAAAAGTGCGACAAATAGTCAAAAACCAGAATTTTGATAACGCCAATGGGCTGTGAAGGTCAGATGGCAGAATAAAAAGCCGATCTCAACTTTCAGCATGATGATGACATAATATGATATTGTTACAACGAGCGTCGATATCTCGAAAACTACTCATCGAATCTTCTAAAACGCATTTCTAGTGTTGAAGTATTCTACCGATTAGTGTAGAATAATCTAGAATCGCCAATACAAAGTTGCGTCTACCTCGAATACCTATACCTACTTCTTAATGCAAGATTGTAGGTATTTACCTACAAAAAAAAGGTACCTTTCTCGAACGCTCTACTTAGGTACCTAACGTGCCTTTCTAGATGATTCTGGAACATTCTACCCTCCTAATTAATAAGTTATCTAGTTTGTTGTGAGCGAATAAACCTCTTCGTTGTATAAACGGCATTTAATTGTACCACGCGCACGTAACAATATGCTATAACAAATAATTATTGGTTTTTTGGTTGGTCTCGCGGCGGGTGCGGCGGGTACGGCGGGTACGGCGGGTACGGCGGGTACGGCCGGTACGGCGTGTACGGCGGGTACAGGGGTACAGCATACGTACGGTCGGCGTGGTGCCTGTCGGCGGAGTGCGAGCGCGCGGCGATGTTCCTGCGCAGCGCGAGCGGGCTGAGCGCGTGCGGCGCGTCGTGGCGCGCCATGCTGTTGAAGCCGGCGATGATCTCCGACGGCTGCGCGTATATCGTGTTCTGGCTGTACTTCTTCTCTTGTTGCAGCTTGAAGCCTGCGGCCATCAGGGTTATTATTTAAATCAAACAATTCTAAATGTAAATGTTAAGGCTTTCACGGCCGGCGTTGCATGTAGAATATATTGCTTCCGGGCTGTTTGGCCGTGGTCCATAGGAAACTTAACTTGTGTTCCAAACGTTTCGTCGATCACTGCGGTTGACATCTTCAGTGGTACACGTCCGGACGTCGACGAGTGCGGAGAACACTGACGTATTTTTTTTATACCACTCAGTTGGCAGACAAGCTCACGGTCCACCTGATGGGAAGCGGTTACCGTGGCCTATGGACGTGTGCAACACCAGGGACATCGCACTCGCGCTGCCGACCCTGTGAAAACCTTCTAATGCCCTTCTTAAAGATCCCCATACAGTAGTCGCTATGCAAGGGGGCCTGGCCTCCCGATACCGGGGATCGGATGGTGTTGTCTTCTCCATGTTTGAATTGTGATGACGAGCGGCTTTCAGTGGTGAGTACCAATCTTTTTGGAGACACAAGTTTTCTATGGACCACGGCCAAACAGCCCGGAAGCAGTATATTCTACAATTCTAAATGTTCTTATTTTTCAACTTATAAATTGTCATGTCTTTGATATATTGTGACAAACTCCGGTAAGTTTTGAAATACTTGTTTTGGGGTTATCTCGCTACTTCTCTTAGGTCAACATCATCATCATCACGACGTTAGTCCCGGTTGCATACAAAGCTTGCACTTTAAAAGCCGGAGTCCGCTCTCCTACTCCTTCTCTTCATTTGGCTTATCTTGGCTTTTACGGAAGCGACTGCCATCCGATTAAAAAAGCAGAAGCGGCCTTCAATGGTGCAGCCACTTTTTGTGGCAAGTGGATGTTGAAAATTGTGCGAAGGGGAAGAGCAATAGACTCGGCGCAGGTTTTCCTCTCAAGATTGGGGGAAAGACGGCAGTCACATCCATAAAAGTCAATGAAACCAAATCATGACAGGAGCGTTGGAAGCATCCGAGATAACTCGCTGGGATGAATATGGTGATTAAAATATGCAATAGTGTTATACAATGAAAATATACGACCATTTTAAAGTTTATATTTGTTTTCACCAAAATAACGATCTTCTCATACTGGGAACTTGTGCTATATACCGATCCAGGTTTCCATCACTTCGTTAGCTAAAACACCTGGTCCAGACGTACAAGAATAAAGATTAATTCATACCAGTTTGTCCATAATGCGACTCGTTGGACATCCTCGGTCCGAAGCTAGAGAAAGAATTATTGTCTCCATAAATCGGGGTGGAAGGGCTTGAGCCGTGAGGCGAACCGCGTCCTTCGCCGTACAGACCTCCTGCGAGAGAAAAGAAGTATTAATATGTTTACATAAAAAATAAATAAACGCCCAGTCCAACAACAAAGTCTCAAAGCTGTAGATGGCCCAGGGTCAGCCGTGGTGCGAGGGAATTACCTAATTGGGCCACCTTACAACCCGGTAGTATATGACACCCAAGACAGTGTGCAGTTTTAGTCGGCTAAAGGCCGGTTTTTTTTTAAATTTATTATACAAAAATATACATATTATGTGTGTATAAAGAATGTTAATTATCGCTCGCTTAGTAATGTGCGCGGTAGATGGCAATAGGCTTGCCCCCTATTACATTGGGACCTAAACATAACTGGCGAATAGTGGGTTTGTAATACATCTCTGCCTATCCCTTCGGGGATAAAGGCTTGAAGTTATATTATGTTAGTTTATACATAGATTGTTTACATTGAATTTTATCGCCGAACTGCAACCATAACCAGACTCGCTGGCCAGCGGGGGGAATCTGTGGGGATTTCCGCACGAAAAAAAAAAAGAATACGGTCTCTCGTGACCAGTCAGGTAATGAATAAAAATAAAACTCACCCGAATTTTCCCTCATCAGATCCGAATTGGAACTATTCAAGCTATTCTTCCTCACATACATTGAATTCTCCACGTACGCCATTATCCGATGGCCCGTCTGTCCATATATCGGGTTCAGGTTCCCAGTGCTATTTAAACTGGTACTCGAAGAGAAATTGCTCTTGGCTTGTTGAAACGTACTAAGAGAAGGCTGTGTAGGAGATTGTGGATTGGCATTGTTCTGGTTTTGAAGTTGTTGAAGGTTTCGGCGGACGATGCCGGGGGACGCAGGCATATGTTTGAGCTCAGTCAACTGCTTGACCGTTTCAGCTACCGTGATGTGGGCTGTAAATAATCGAAGGTATATTTATGTCGGCAGAACCGGGGTCAACGTCTCAAAAAATACACATAAGCGGGGCGTGAAAACACATCTGTCTAGGCAGTCTAGGTAGGGGCCGCTATTCAAGTGACAATCTCTAGAAATGGTGGCCACTACTTTTTGGAAGCCGTCGCATCTTCATTGAGATTCAATACCATGTATTGGCGTTCCGATGCGGAAGATCCGCGACAGCATTACTGTCGAGTGAGGCGTAGGTCATACACAAATAATAAAGCAGCGAGCAGTTAAAACGATTTTAATGACAGTAGAGGATGCTCGTTGAGTGTGTTAGGACAGAAGCAGTTGGCGAGCTGTTGTCTCTCATGCGTGCGGCTAATACGAGCGTGGCTGGGGTTTAATATTGGTTATATTCACAATAATCCTACAAGCATAGCAATATTGACCAAGTGTAATTATCCATCTGTGCACATGTGAATTAGTAATACAATGGACTCGTGATTATCCGGCCCCCACTTTAATCCGACACCTTATTCTTTAATTCGACTTGACTGTTCACCTTCCAATATAAAATGTTTTCGTTAATGCGTATCTGAATAGGATTTAACTAATTAGTTCACATCACTGTGAATTTTACTCCCATTCCCCCTTCACCCAGGTCCCGTGTCACAGTCTTGTCTAGTAAAGATTTAGATCGAAAAAAGAGAACTTCTAGAACGGGACTTGAACCCGCGACCAGTCCCTTACAGGGGGAATGCTCTGACCAGCTGAACTATCTAGACACGTCCCAGATATTTGAAATTCTCCGATATATTATATACGTCTTAAGGCGACGCTGGAGCCATCTACCGTAATTCTTGCGAACTACGGAAACAATGAATAACTTTACAGTCATTTTTAAACATTGTTTTTTGATGACTCCGCCTAATTAATTCAATTAAATTTTTAAACATTTTTTATGCTTACTTTTTCTAAAGATTTAGATCGGAAAAATAGAACATCTAGAACGGGACTTGAACCCGCGACCGCTGTCCAGCTGAGCTATCTAGACACGTCCCAGATATTCGAAATTCTCCGATATATTATATACGTCTTAAGGCGACCTTGTCTAGTAGTTACATAGAAGTTATTGATATAAAAGCGAAAGTTTCACAACATGCAATAAACATGACAGATAAACACAAAACAAATAATAATATAAAAGAAAATCTATATACAGTCATCGTAATCACCGCCACTAGAGTCGTGGTCCGGCTGCAGCAGGAAGGCTGGGGGCGGCGGCAGGTTGTCCGCCTCGCTCGACCCCATCTGTGGTGTTTGGGCATTGTTCTGGAAGATAATTAGATAGGTTTTTATTTTACTACTAGGTAAATCTTTTGTTTTTAAATGCCTTCATTCATTTATATCACAAAGTAACATTTATGAAAGTAAGTTTACTTTTACAGCCAGATTTGTAAGACAATAGGCAGAGCCTATGAGAAATTTATCTGACAAGAAGAACTCACGCCCTCTCTCTTCATATCGCCAGTGAATATTCGTTTAACTAAACGGCGTTTAGACATTTTGCTCAATACGGTTCATTGAATGAATGTAGTAACACATTCTAGTTCGCTTCGAACGACGTCTGTATCGTTGATGAAATCACTCTTAGATATACTTATGAAAACTCAGAACCTACTCATAAGTCTACATTCAGCGCTAAGTCCTTTGGTAATAAGGCCAGCAATAAATGAATCCGACAAAAAAAACACGTCACTTTTTATTCGCCAGTAATATTATAATGACTTAAAAATTGCATAGTCAAGCAAAATGCTATAACTAATACACCAACAATGAACATTTTTAGACTCAGTTTTGTATACATTAATGCTTACATTTGTGGTGATACCACATGACGCCAGCGCCACCTAGCGACAACTAGCTAAACTTTTTTTTTTTTATACCACTAAGGTGGCAGACAAGCACACGGCCCACCTGATGGGAAGCGGTTACCGCGGCCTATGGACGTGTGCAACACCAGTGGCGTCACACTCGCGCTGCCGACCCTGTAAAGGAAAGAGGATGGGAAAGGAGTTTTGGAGGGGATGGGTAAAGGAGTTTGGGAGGGGATGGAAAAGAAGTTTGGGCTCCGGCACTCTCACTCACCAAACGGAACGCAACAGCTGAAATACTGTTATTTGGCGTCGATATTCTGTGAGAGGTTGGTGCTTCCCCGGTCGAGTCGGCCCATTCATGCAACGACCAAAATGACTGTTGCTTGACTCTACCACTACTAAACTACTCAGAAACTACTGATCCTGCATTGCCGTATTGAAGTACTGATGCTGATTGTCATTAAAGTTACAATAACCCAATATCAAACCTTGGGCCGTGACCCAACAGGCTTACTCGGAGGTTGTAATGTTCCTCCACACATTATTACCACTTCTATTGAGGTAAACGTGAGAACCCAATTTAGTTAAACGGATTTCGACATATATAAGTTATCAAGTTTCCTATCAATGGCGAAACCCGCTCTTAGTGAACTAGATAAATAAAACAAGTTGAATTCCTGAGACGAGCTCAGCCGAATACAAGGGATTTTCAATTTTGCGTTTTTTTTTTTTGCGATTTTTTGCGTTTTTTTTTTATCTTGCAATGGTTCACCCCAGCACGAATCTATTACCGAAAACAGCAACTCGATAGCTCATCTCCTTCATACCCAAAACCGTGACAGAAAATTGGCAACGAAGACGACGTCGACGACGACGACGTCGACGACAACTCCTTAGCAATAGGGCTTTTCTAAAGAAAATCCCTAAAAAATCTATTAGAATGCGGGTGAGAATCAGGAATGTGACTCCGTCCGTCCTACAACAGCTAATTCATTTTGGAAATAATTTTATTATGTCTGCTTAACTCACCTGTACATAGGGTGGTCTCTGGGGCCTCGATATAGATGAAGACCGACGCACAGGTGGTGGAGGTTTCCCCAAGGAGCTGGACGAACCGCGACGGGACCATACCGATGCTGCGAAGTATAACTTAAAATTAATTTTGTGAGATGCACATGATATACAGATCAAGCGCCAATTCAACCCAACTCCTTTTTAAAAGAATCTTTGTAGGTGTGAAAAAAATATATTTTTAAAGTCCCAGACTATTCATTATGGTTTTTTACATGGGCCAGAGGAGACGTCCGAGGGAACAACCTCAATTGGATATCTATTGTTATTTTTCACATGTCACCGCATGGTAATTCCATATCTAATTTGGATGTTATTAAGTGGAGAGAAAGTTCAAAATGTTAAACACAATTTCGTTCTATACAGCTATACTTCCCTTATGCTATTTTTTTTCTACGAAATTAATCTTCATTCTACAACCTTCATTTTCTATAACATTCAGAAGATATTTCTTTAATTTGAATTGTTTAGGGAAGTGCCTGAAGGATTACTGACTGCAACACAAATCGATGCGTTGGTTGCCATAATACCCATACAGCACGGCGTTACCCAACGTAGGTAACTTTAAGTTTTTAATTCTTCATTTTTTCACTTGTCGTTTGTCTTTGTAAGTATATACACGTACAGTTCCAATTCGGTGTACTTAGTTTTATTTCTGAAAATCCGAGTTTATTCCTAAACACGACTATCTAATCTTATTCAGACACTCGTATTTGGATTAAACTCGTCCAGAGCCTTATTTTCTATATTTTTTGCCTAAAACCTAATAAAGGGGGAGGGATGGATTCGGGGTTGAGAGCAAAATGTATGTCTATCTCACCAGTCATGGACACAGGCCTTCGTTTAGGTACGGCTGGTTTCTTCCCGATTGTTGCAAACGCTGGTGAATCACTGGCTTCATCTAAAGACCTCACTGCTTCTTCTAAGCTGCCGAGTGAGATAGAGAAACTCTCTCTCGCAGCTGCTACGGAAGCATCGCTGTCCCGACGGAGAGTCACGATTTCCGATTCGACTATAGAGCGGAAAGGCATGCGAAGCAGCGTTACAAACAAAATAAAAATAATCATAAAATAAAAAGTGATGTATAGAAAAAGAAATATGTAGGTAGTGTTAGATAAAATATTTTTAGAGGAAACAAAAATCTAGTAAAAATTGCCTTTTTTTGTTTTATCTAATATCTTTTATGGAACATTTCTTTAATAATCATGCTGCAAGTACAGCAATGACATATCCACAGAAACACAATAGGTGTTATTGTGTAATTAATTTAAAATATATAGCGGCGATAGCCCAGTGGCATACGTAACGGATTGCTGAGACGAGGTCTCGAGTTCGATCCCCAGTTGCCCGGGCACACACCTCTGACTTTTCGTAGTTATGTGTGCATTAATAAATGATAATTATCGCTTGCTTAATAATGTGCCCGGTAGATGGCAATAGGCTCGCCCCCTACTACATTGGGACCTCAACATAACTGGCGAATCGTGGGTGTGTAATACACCTCTGCCTACCCCTTCGGGGATACAGGCGTGAAGTTATGTGTATGTATAATTTAAAATACATATGTGAATAATATACCAATACTAATATATCAGCTACTTTTGATTTTAATTCATTTTTTACCTATTAGTAAAACGTTACGTTTACTAACTATTCATAAAGAATAGAAAAAATAAAGTATTTATTCATTTTATTCTCTTAAAACATTTCAACTTTAGATGAGAATTCAGACAACACTAAATGATTTGCAATAGACTTATGCTCCATGTTGGTGATAGAAATTTTCTATTTTGAACCATATTTAGCAAATAAACAATTTGATTTAATTTAAATTTATATTTTTCAATTGAAAATATGCAGTTCGTAAATTTAAAACGAATTTACTGATACCTAAAAATGTTATACAGTAAAACGTGAACTATAATAAATAATAATTAAGCAAAAACGCACATCTACAATCAACTAACGTTGAGCTACAGAACATATTCACACACACACACACTAATCTTAAAAGAACCTTACACTACACAAATAAGGAAGAGATTCACACAAAACGTGACAAATAATCGTAAGCTATGAACGCATTAGAAACATCACAGTACAGAATAGACTTCTAAAAATAAAAATAAATACTGATGTTCAATTTAACTTATAGTATAGTTAGTTACTTAGCGTCGGTAGCTTAGTGGTTAAGGAGTCGACCCTACGATCGAGAGGTCCCGGGTTCGAATCCTGGCCATTACACTACCGACGTGAACCCACTCCTAACACAAGCAATTTAGCTTAGCTGGAGGGGTTAGGGGGAATATTAGTAATTTCGATTACTAATATTCTTAAAAAAAAAAAAAAATCACAAACGATTTTTACATTGAAACAAATTGAATTATAATTAAATAAAGTTTAAGGTAAATATAAAGTTTAAGGGCTAAGGGGGTCGGTAACATGTAATGTGTTAAGCTAATTAATACCGTTGGGGACTGTACCTTTTCTTTTTTTAAAGTCTCAATACAATCTTTACATAGTGTAGTGTGTAGTGTACCTATCTAGCGTGTAAGTGTATCTTTACGTAGTGTATTTTTCTCTTATTTTTTTTTTTTAAAAGAACACTAGTATCCGAAATTACTAGTATTCCCCCTAACCCCTCCAGCTAAGCTTAATTGCTTGTGTTAGGAGTGGGTTCACGTTAGTAGTGTAATGGCCAGGATTCGAACCTAGGACCTCACGAACGTAAGGCCGACTCCTTAACCACTAAGCTACCGACCTACATAGTTTTATTTTACATAGTGTTACAGTCGTAACGTCTTCGTTCGTAGGACAACCGGAACTGAAGGCTTCAAGTGCTCTCCGAGGCACAGAGGGGTCTTAATGTGTTAAGACTGAATCGGTTAGTATTGCTTAAACTTGTATTAAATAAATCAATAAATAAATACTCTACGACATTCTACACAGTGCTTTCTAGACCCAAAGTAAGCATAGTTTAACTCGCTTGTGTTATGGGTTCCAGAATGCGGAAAAACATACCTATATACTTTTTTTTTTGTAAATACATACATAATATACAACGTGGCAATGCTGCCAGTCTTCTGGGCACGTTACCACAGGAGGCATGCGATGCGGAGGAATTCCACGATGCATTTTAGGTATAAGTTTCTTTTAATTATTTATTTTATTTTAGTTTTATTTAGTTTAGTTAGATATAAAATTTGTATCCACATTTGTACATTTACTTATTGTAATTTATAATATACATAGAAATACCCAAACCAATACAAATAGACATATTCATGCACACAAATATTTGCACTGAGCGGGAATCGAACCCGCGCCCCCTGTCGTAGCAGTCGAATGCACTACCGCTACGCCACAGAGGCGTATTATTTTATATTTATTTCAAATTGAATACGCTTTGTAAACTATAGTAAGCCGCAATATTCTTATCTGAAAATAACGTGAATATACGTACCTAAACAACATACGTACCTTTTTTTTTTTTTTTATCGTGCGGAAATCCCTTCGGATACCCCCCCGCCGGCCAGCGGGGGCGGTTATGTCGGGCTTGAACCGAATAAAACCGCACGCCGTCTCGGGTCTACAGACGCCGGGGTGTAAGGTTGCCCATAGAGCATATCCCTCGCACCCCGGCTGACCCTGGGCCATCTCACCACTAACAGCATCGCTCATCCTGTCTCCTCTGAAAGCAGTACGGAGAGCGATGTGTTCCCGCCACGTTGGGTATTGGCCGACGATCAATGCCAACCCTATGAAGGGGTGAAGGGGAAGCCATTGACCGCCGCCCAGGGTGTACCGGCCGCTCCGATTCCGTTCCCCCCGGACTGCAGCGGGATCGGAATCGGAGCGACACTCGAGGAGGTTACCCAACACACACCCCACAACATACCTACCTAAGATGGATAAGCGTCGGTAGCTTAGTGGTTAAGGAATCGACCCTACGATCGAGAGGTCCCGGGTTCGAATCCTAGCCATTACACTATCGACGTGAACCCACTCCTAACACAATTTAGCTTAGCTGAAGGGGTTAGGGGGAATATTAGTAATTTCGGTTACTAATATTCTTTAAACTTCATTCTTCATTCTCAAAAATTCTTTAAAAAAAAATAACGGAAGAATTATACCCGATTGCGCCCCAAGACGTATGTATATGAAAAAGAAACATGTCCCGACCATGACTCAGTTGGTCAGAGTATTCACCTTTTTTTTTATGCAGAAATCCCCTCGGATACCCAGCCGGCCAACGAGATGATTATATCGGACTCGAATCGACTAAAACCGCACGCCGTCTCGGGTATTCGGATGTCGGAGTGTAAGTTGGCCCTAAGGCATTTCCTCGCATCCCAGCTGACCAAGGGCCCCCTAGGGTTTGGGAACCACGGTATCCCCGTATCGCCTCAGAGTATTCCCCCCTAAAAAGTATCTGGTTACGGGTTCAAATCCCATCCTACATGTTGACTTTTGCGATTTAAATTTATAATCTGTTTCTAAGTACAGTAACCGGCGCTTTGGGGGGCACGTCGGAAAGCAGAGAGAGTGTCGAGCTAAGATCGGCATTCTTCGGTTTTGTAGAGCGTTCTCTCTCTGTCGTACATCGGAGCGGCAGTAAACGTAGACAGATCATGAATAGATAGGAATAGCCAAGAATCTATCTAATCTATTTCATGCATAGTGATATTTTTTTTAATTACCAGTCTATGACCACTTATATATGATATAATATTAAATATTATAATATTAAATATATAATAATAAATAGTCTCTCTTGTGTGGTTCTTAGTGAAGTAGACTTACTTCACTAAGAACCACACAAGAGAGACTATTTATCTATTTATTTAAAAAAACTAACATTCATCCACCATATAACCTACATAAAATTATCCACATAGTAACCATAGAGATGTAGCCAGACAGTTTTGTAGTTTATTAAAAAATAAAAAATAATTGTTACAACTAAGTTAAAATAAAAAATTCGATTAATTAAACTTGTGCCTCTAAATTGGTGAACAGTCTATGGCTTCCCGTATAAACTGCGGGGTAGACAGAAAATATATATCTAGTACTATAAAATATGTATCAAACTAAGATTGAAAGACTGGTCTTGAGAACTAGAGAGATACATATTATATAATTGACGGCCTCTGTGGCGTAGCGGTAGTGCATTCGACTGCTACGTCAGGGGGCGCGGGTTCGATTCCCGCTCAGTGCAAATATTTGTATGCATGAATATGTCTATTTGCATTGGTCTGGGTGTTTCTATGTATAATATGTATGTATTTATAAAAAAAAAGTATTTAAGTATGTTTATCCGCAGTCTGGAACCCAAAACACAAGCTAGTTAAACTATGCTTACTTTGGGTCTAGAATGCGCTGTGTAAAATGTCGTAGAATATTTATTATTATTTATTAATAATCCGAAGGGATTTCTGCACGAAAAAAAAAGGTACTTAACATTCGGTCTAATGCGTTCATAGCTTAACACCTAACACACACGACAGCTAATCTAATCAAACTAAACAGAACCTTACTACAACAGTGGTAATGTCCATCTTACCGTCAGCATGCTGCACTTGGTGCTGATGACCGTGGTCTTCGGCAGCAAAGGCGCCCTGACTGCCGTACCCGCTCGACGACTCTAGGGAGGACTCGCTCGCACTGCTCTCGGAGCATACCTGAAATTAACGTAGCAATTGAGAATTGCGGTGTTAACTGGTGGTAGAAATTTGATGACACAAATTTGTCACAAAATTCCCACCACCGTGCACGATTGCGAAAAACCCTCCATAGTAATCCAATTTCTGTTTGATTGCGTTCAGGGGTAAGCAAGTGCATAGCCGGGCAGGGGGATTGTGATCGCAGCACTAGTGGAACCGGTGGGTGTCACGCGGTGCTGCGACGAAAATCCTCTTCTGATGAGGCCGTCAAGCTGAGTGCCACCATTGTTAACATGGTACGGGTATGTAATGGTGACCCTCTTTCCTTATAAAAAGAAAAGTTATTCATCATGATCTTAGCATAGTCCAGGGTTCGCTTAGTTCTCCTTCTCCTAGTTTTAGTTTAGACTTATACGGCTTTTATGGGAGTGAAGGCCGTCTGACTTCCAACCCTGAGATGAAGCCTTCGCCAGAGCCTCGTGTGTCAATCAGTAGGTGTACCCAGTTTGCAGGTAAGGTTGGATTGGACCCGAAAGTCTTGATGCCGCCCCAGACATAGAAAAAAAATTTTGTGAGGAGTTACTCCCTGGCTTTTGATTACTTAATTTATATTATAATTTGTACTTAAATGAAAAAAAAAACGATGATTCTTCTGATTCCAAGAAGCTCCCAATCTTAGAACGCAAAGATTTTACAGGAGAATAAAAACAAGTTGAATTCCTGAGACGAGCTCAGCCGAATACAAGGGATTTTCGATTTTCCGATATTGTTTTTGCGATTTTTTGCGATTTTTTCTTTATCTTGCAATGGTTCACCCCAGCACGAATCTATTACCGAAAACAGCAACTCGATAGCTCATCTCCTTCATACCCAAAACCGTGACAGAAAATTGGCAACGACGACGTCGACGACAACTCGATAGCAATAGGGCTTTTCTAAAGAAAATCCCTAAAAACGATGATTCTTCTGATTCCAAGAAGCTCCCAATCTTGGAACGCAAAGATTTTACAGGAGAAAAAAAAACAATTGTTTTATTATTTTGCCAGCAGGAAGATGAGCTGAGATTTTGCAACAAACCATACGGAGTCCATATTATTAAAAAAGTAAATATTATTATTACACATGTGATGTATTGTACCGAATGTATATAATGTACCGAAATGTAATCACATTGTTACTGTTAGGTATTTAATCAAAGTTTTGATGAACGCGAACAATGGCATGAGGTTGTGAACAGAGCCTGATAAACTGCTGCGATGTCTTGATACTTTGAGGAATGGGGACTTTAATGGTAGATATTGACCAAAAATATTTTATTAATATGAGGCAGATATGTAATGTCAATACTATCGTTATGTCAAAAGTATACTCATATCATACACACGTAATTTTTAATTACTATATAAATAAATAGTATTTTTTATAATTGTTTGAGATGATCATTCATAAATACACTAAAAAAATCTGCTCAACTAAAAAAATAATTCAATTGTCATCCAAACTGTGTACACGTGTGTGCGACGAACAGTGCGAGTTAAATAAAAGATTGTAAAAACTAGATAGCATTATTTACAGCAAATATTTGCACTGAGCGGGAATCGAACCTGCGCTGTCGTAGCACTCGAATGCACTACCACTACGCCACAGAGGCCGTTTGTAAGCGCCAATGCCGTATTTAACTCTATTTATACCATTATAAAATTGTAAATTACCTAGTTGTTTCTGTATATTGGAGATATTTAAAAATATACTTGACACTTCCTATGTAAAATAATAATTTTTAATGCTTCTCTATTTGTCTGTTTGTTCGTGATGAACGCAAAAACTACTGAATGGATTTTGACGCGGTGTTTTCGATTAGAAAGGAGCCGCTTCACATCATCCTGTAAAACCCCACTATTCTTCACCCGAACCTCGCGTACTAACGCAGGCGTGCGCGCACTTCTTTATCGTGTACTTAACTGTCACATCAATCATTTCAGCCAATTAGATATGTTGTGCAGAAATGAGCCAACCCACCGACTGGCCAAAATTTTGATATTGTATAAGATAGATATATTATTAAGATATAGATATAAGACCAATTTTATTGTAACAACTAGAAATTAATTTTTCTAGTTGTCAGAATAAAATGAGTCTTTGCCAAATAAGAATAGGGATTACTTTTGATGGTTTGGCATTATCATTCTGCACAACACGGTCCATATATTATATGCAAATAGTTCCAGTATCTATAGAAGATTGGTGATTACGAGGCGTCATGACTTGAGGACAGCCCCCGGGTCCTGAAGTTTTTCAATCACTAATCAAATCAAATCTTAAATAATCTAACCTAATCAAATCTAACCTGATCTAACACTACCATCGCCAAACAGATGTATTCATCTTAACCTATAGGATTATTATGTATTTATCATACTTGTGGTGAACACCGTTGATGTCACAATTATAATGTTATCGCTTAACTATCTTAAGCATTTTTATTGTACTGTTGTTTATTTAACACCTCATTCATAGAAAGTCTTAATCAGTGAGTAATATAGGCTAGTTTTCATCCCGGTTCCCACGGAATTAGGACTTACGCGAAACAATGCTAGGATCTAATAAACGATCAAAACGTATCGGTGGCGCTATATACTCCGATATCAATGAGTATACATAGCCATAACATAGTAAGCCACTGTATTAACCCGCATCGACTCAATATAACGCATTACACCTCAAACGCCGGTCACAGTCTGACCACTGTGTGTGTTCAACTGAAGTCATACTTGATTAGTACAGTTCACGTAATTAGTGTTATACAACGTCATGCTTGGGAACGCAGTTAATATTTTTATTCATTTACTGTGAGTATGATTATATTTTTTGTTGTTATTGGTGATAATAATGAGCAAAAAGCTTGGAATTTCATAACTGTGTCAAACTAGTCACATGCAGACACGTCGCTTTTTTTTTACGTGCGGAAATGCCTTCGGATGCCCCCCCGCCGGCCACTGGGGCGGTTATGTCGTGCAACGACTAAAACCGCACGGTGTCCTGCCCAAGTGTCCATTGCCGGGCACCCCGGGTAAGCCTTCGGAAGGATAACCCCAGGGTTATCGGCGGACCTTGGCCGCCAGCATAGCCTCGCCTGGTGGGGTCGGGTTTTATCCCGCGTCGGTGAGTAGGCAGGCATGTATAGGGCACACGACACGCCACGGCCTGCTTCTGTAAGGACGGCGAGTCGGCCAACTGCCGTCCTCAGGCCCCGATCATGGAGGTCGGTAGTCCCGGACACACGTCGCAGACACGTCGTGATAAAATATTAACTAACAATAAATGTGATCGTCAGGGTTAAAACCAATGTCACCCGCAAGCCGGTACACCTGCTGATTGACGGCAAGGCTTTGGTGCAGGCTTACCTCACAGGGTTAGCAGGTCAGGTCACGGTTCCCACAAAAACCAATTCAAATGAAGGAGCAGGAATGAATTGAATTTGAATGTGACTGTGTGTAACGATAATTTGAGATTCCCCCCCCCCCCCCCCAGAGGTGAAGTCCCGCCCTGAATGTTGACTTTTTCGGTTTAACTTTATAATAATAACATAATATCCTAGGACGTACTAGACCCCAAACTAAACATGCGAGACATTTTGGGTCTAGAAAGTGTATAAACATACTTTGTTACTTCTTTGTAAATACATTATGGAAAGAACATAACATAACATGGAAAACAGACCAATATACCCAGACCAATATACCTAAAAATGTAAACAAATATTGGCATTAAGCGGGAATCGAACCCGCGACCTCTCACCTAGCGGTCGAACGCTTTCCCGCTACACACAGGTCATCAGACAGTACGCTTCAGTGACATTTTGGTGATGTAAAAAAGTAGTACATCCGAGCCAGGAAATCTGCTATATGTAAACAAATACAGTGAGACAAAGAACATTCCGTAACGTATGTACACAGAAGGAAAACAAGTTCCTCAAATTGTGTCAACAATCACAAACAATGTTGATGCATCGACACAAATGATAGCAGGATAGTGACAAGAAGGAAAGTTAATGGGCGACGATCTTTTCGTAAATCATTTAGGGCCCCAACTAAGATCTAGGGGGCCCAAGCCAACTTAACTTGCTAGACGGTGCACTTGCTATTTGACTGGCAGGCTGGCGGCGACTGAATCCCTTTGCCCCGCGCTGTTCGGGCAGGGAGGGACCGATGCTTCTTGCGACGTTTTCTCAATGATTTTCATGAATACCTTCTAATGTATATATATATTTGGATTCCTTATAAAATTCCCTACAGATCAGTATGTAAATAGTCTAATATTAATAAAATAAATATTATTAATATTGCCAGCAATTAAGAGGAAAGTAAAAATTGCGATGTCTATGTGTAAAATACGGTATATTTAAAAAAATATTTATAGTTTAATAGTATATTTACAAATTGAAATAAAACTATTTTTAACGGATTCTATCGCGGTTTATTTGATGTTATTTTATATTTTACATTGACCACGACGTTTCGGTTGCTTTTCAGCAGCCATGGTAAATGTAAAACATAAAATAACATCAAATAAACCGCGATAGAATCCGTTAAAAATAGTTTTATTTCAATGTTTAACATTCCGACAATATCAAGTATATTTACAAATGAAAATAGTTACAAGTTTCCATAGATATTTTTTACACCAAGGCTATTTAGAAATCACGGCATAATTTTGTCACATTGTGTAGCCCTTTGTGCATTCATAAAAAGATCATAGTATAAAAATATTGTTGTTGGAACCAAAGTTTATTGTTTTAATCGATTAATCGATTCTTTATCGTGTGTCTCTGAATAAAAAAATTGCCCATAGTGAATTATAAAAGCGACCTTTGCACAGTTTAGTGGGACGTGGGAAGAGTTGCCTAGCAGGCCGGTTGCCAGACGCGGCTGGCGACGAATCGGCCGTGATTCAGGCTTCGTTCTAAGCCTCGTCCATTATGCTTTTGCAGGCAGGCCCACCAAAAGCATAACGGACGAAGCTTCTGGCGCAAGCTTCCCCTCGGGGTTGGGAATTCAAATGGCAGTCGCTCCCGCAAAAGCCGACATTCAAGTAAAAGAAGTACAAAGGTATAAATTTTAGACGCAACTGAGAAATCACTATGATGATTATGACTTTCATAAATAGTACGAAAGATAGTATACTCATTAATGATTACGGTTGCATCCACCGAAATCCGCTGTCCTACTATTATTTTTAACTTGGCTTTTACAGAAGCATCTGTCCATCTAACCCCCAACTAGAGAGGTGCGCCTGCGCCAGTGCCTCGTTAAGATTTATGTTATTTTGAAAGCAACCGATTTTCTTCGTGAAATAGGAAAGAATTTCATATAATTTGCTGAATATACTTTTTTTTTTTTTCGTGCGGAAATCCCCTCGTATACCCCCCCGCCGGCCAGCGGGGGCGGTTATGTCGGGCTTGAACCGACTAAAACCGCACGCCGTCTCGGGTCTGCAGAGCATATCCCTCGCACCCGGACTGACCCTGGGCCATCTCCGGTTTCGAGATGGCCCCCTCGGGTTTGGGAACCACGGTGTCCCCCGTCTTGCCCCGGTTTGGGGGAGGGGCGCTAGTCACCCCACCGTCCCGGCCTGCTTCTGCTGGGGTGACAGGCGGCCTCACCTGCCACCCCCAGGCCTGCGCTCATGGAGGACGGAGGTCGTTAAGCGACCTCCGGCGCCTGAGTCGCCTGCGACGCGCGGCGAGCATGTTGCGGGCTCGGCGGGCCAGGAGAGTTCTAAACCTCTCCCGGGCGCGCTCCGCCATCTCCTTCGCGAGCATCACATGCTCGCAGAAGGAGGTGGCGGCGGCCCACGCGCTCGCGCTCCGCACCATTGCCGCAATCATGCTGCCGAGCGAGAGGACTCCCACCCCGATGGCTGCCACGAGGTCACGCCTCGGCATTGCTGAATATACCTATATTCTTAGCCGTTCATTCACAGGAAAGAATTGATTCATACATGAGTGTTCTGTTTTACATTACAACGAACCTTACACTAAAATCTAGTGGGGCGGAAATCACACAGTGATTGTCAAACTTCGGGCAAAACTTAGATATTTTTGTTGCAGTATTTTTATTCAAAATTACAGATCTGAGGCTTTATGCATATTATTCGACGCGTCTTTATATATTGAGCAATAAATATGAAGAAAATGAAATGAAATCAAACGTCTTCGACGTAAAAAACACAAAAAAATGATTTTATATTTCAGTTTCTTTCAGAGTCTGGTTGTCTTATGTAAATATACAATATACGTATTGTCATTGTCAATCAAATATCAAAGTCAAATACGCGTTACTCTGATAACTCGAAAGAAACTCACTTGTAAAAGTTTTTTAGGGACAATTTGTATGGTAGGTACCCGAAACCTGGGGTGTGTGTTGGGTAACCTCCTCGAGTGTCGCTCCGATTCCGATCCCGCTGCAGTCCGGGGGGAACGGAATCGGAGCGGCCGGTACACCCTGGGCGGCGGTCAATGGCTTCCCCTTCACCCCTTCATAGGGTTGGCATTGATCGTCGGCCAATACCCAACGTGGCGGGAACACATCGCTCTCCGTACTCCTCTGCTTTCAGAGGAGACAGGATGAGCGATGCTGTTAGTGGTGAGATGGCCCAGGGTCAGCCGGGGTGCGAGGGATATGCTCTATGGGTAACCTTACACCCCGGCGTCTGAAGACCCGAGACGGCGTGCGGTTTTAGTCGGTGCAAGCCCGACATAACCGCCCCCGCTGGCCGGCGGGGGGGTATCCGAAGGGATTTCCGCACGATAAAAAAAAAAAAAAAAAAAAGGTACCCGAAACCTTGAACGTACAAACCCCAAAATCTAATCAGTTATAATCAGTCTTAATCTTCCCATTAACCAAACAAGATGATTGGCGAAATAATTTTTTAAATCGGATAAGTAGTTCTTGAGTTATTGCGTAAACAGACATCCAGACATCCAGACATCCAGACCAACAGACAGACCGACACAAACATTTTTTTTGCTTAATTAGACTTAGAATCATGTGAAACGTCGAGAAAAGTGATAAAAAGTGGGTGTAAGATTTTGTTTTTTCAGTGTCCACCTGGTTGGTGGCCCGAAGTAATATAGCATAAGCATAGCAACACAACAGCGCAGAGAATCAACTAAGGTACTTTAGAAAATCTGTATACTGTACTGTAATAAAATATTGGCCAGTAAGGTAACAAACAAGGTAACGGTAATCCCATCGAGACAAAAAAGAAAAAAGGTCGGTAGCTTATTGGTAAAAGAGTCGGCCTTACGGGTCCCAGGGTCGAATCCTGGTCATTACACTACCGACATGACCACACAAGCAATTTAGCTTAGTTGGGGGGGTTAACGAGAGAATACTAGTAATTTCGGTTACTAACAAAAAAAAAAAAAGAAAATGTCACATTACAGAAATAACAGTAAAAGAAACAAATCTGACTAGATATATAAATGCCTATTTACGAAATATAAAAAATCTACAATTATCAGAATTACCTTAGTTTAGTCGAAATATAAAAATTTCAACAATTAAGAAGTCGAAGTATAAAATGCAGATCTCTGCCCTACCAGTGATAATGCGATCTTATGATGGAATTGGCTTCAGGAAGGTAGTAAAGTGAACTACATTCGTAAACGCGGCACCGCACTTGGTTATGTGTAGTTTTTAGGGTTCCGTTGCCAAATGGCAAAAAACGGAACCCTTATAGATTCGTCATGTCCGTCTGTCTGTCCGTCCGTATGTCACAGCCGCTTTTTTCCGAAATTATAAGAACTATGCTATTGAAACTTAGTAAGTAGGTGTATTCTGTGAACCGCATTAAGATTTTCTCACAAAAATAGAAAAAAAAAACAATAAATTTTGGGGGTCCCCATACTTCATCAAACCCAGTGGTATCTATGGGTAGGTCTTGAAAAATGATATTGAGGTCTCTAATATCATTTTTTTCTAAACTAAATAGTTTGTGCGAGAGACACTTCCAAAGTGGTAAAATGTGTCCCCCCCCCCCCTGTAACATCTAAAATAAGAGAATGATAAAACTAAAAAAAACATATGATGTACATTACCATGTAAATTCCACCGAAAATTGGTTTGAACGAGATCTAGTAAGTACTTTTTTTTTAATACGTCATAAATCGTAAACCACAATTTAACTTTCATTCAATCAACTCAAATATAATTTAAAAAAAATATATTATGTTACTTGCTGCTACGGAACCCTTCATGGGCGAGTCCGACTCGCACTTGGCTGCTTTTTTGTTATTCGCCTTATTCGACCGCTTACGACGAAGTGTGAGGCTCATTTGTCTATATGGTATGTAACAATAAGACCCGATCAATAAGAGGCACATAAGAATACTAAATACATCACTATTAATAAAATTACTATTAAATAATACTATTAGGGTACTTTTTTAACTTATTTTCCAAAAAGCATTTTTTTTTCTTGATATTTAGGACACGTCAATTTGACTTCACCTCGCCTGATGGTAAGCTGAAGGTAAAGTCTCAGGAAAGAGGGTCACCATGACATACACGTACCATGTTAACAATGGTGGCACTCAGCTTGACGGCCTCGTCAGAAGAGGATTGTCGTCGCAGCACCGCGTGACACCCACCGGTCCCACTAGTGCTGCGACCACAATCCCTATAAACAGAATGCAGTATGAATGAACAGAGCATATAGGCTATCTATATACACCTTCACTGATCGGTCCCCAGTTTATTTTTAAATTGCTTCATTGGCCCGTGCCAATGAACCACTTCGTTACGGGTTATACCACCGTTGGTATAAACCCGTAACGAAGTGGTTCTGCCATAATAACGAAACTGAAAGAAATGGATTAGATTCACGTGGATACTATTCTGGGTGGGGCTCGAACACTGAGTTCAATGAGCTATCGTCACTTTTATTTCTAGATCCTTTAAATTTTATTTTTTATTCCTTTTTCAGACTCGCTGTCAATATTCGAATAGGCCAAGCATGGTGAGTTTGAATTATGTATATTTTAGCTAAAAAAAAATAACTTGACGAAACTCCAGTTCGCGGAGCTCCTATTTCTGGGTGTCTATAGAAACAACTACGCTACGCTGCGCTCTCACCTTTTAACCTAAGGTATCCGAGTCTATGCCAAGTTTCATACAAAACCGTTCAGCCTTTTTTGCGCGAATGAGTCACAAACATCCATATTTTCATACATCCACGCATCCAGACAAAATTTCGTGTTATACAACAGTAACTTAAAAAGGTTATAATGTTGATAATGGTTATAATAAATGTAAAGAAAAATAAACCTAAAAGATAGAAAATATTTACATACATGCGTCATAGAATTCCTCCTCATCCTCACCGTCTGGTACTATTCACAGAAGACTGGCAGCATTGCCTCGTTGAATGGCAATGCTAATTCAATTAAATTTTTAAGCATTTTGTATGCTTACTTTACTAAAGATTTAAATCGGAAAAAGAGAAGTCCCGTTCTAGATGTTCTCTTTTTCCGATCTAAATCTTTAGAAAAAGGCAATGCTAATTCTTTGTGCAAGATAAAGTCCAGTCACGTGTAGCATCGATCAGCTTTGCCAAATTTTTGTTTATAATATTATTGGTGTGATTTGTAAATTCTACAGTCCGCTAAACGAACAAGCCGAAATGAAAGCTGCTTACAAGTCAGGCGAGATGCAGGACTCTCAATCAACCCCGATAACGCTAGAGAAGATCAAGATGAAATTAAAACAGAGCGGGATATTTGATTGGGAAGACCCAACCATAACCGAACGGGAGAAGAAAGAGATGGCAAAGTTGTTTGAGGCTGTTCAGATTATGGTAAGTTTGAGTTTCTAGCACCTAAGTATTAAAAAAAGGGTTAAAGATATAATCAAGTGTGATTCACACACAAAAGGTTCCTTACGGGCTAGATACAGCATGTACATTAAATAGTATGAATATGGAACATTTAATTTGAACTTCATGAATAACACGGACGTGAACCACCGAAATTGTACACAGCATAATGAACTTTAGTTTGTATATTATACAATTGACATAAAGTTCATTATCCTTTAGTCCGGCGTACCGGCAAATGCAGTTTTGCGTTGATAGGTACGCTATGGACAATATCGTTTGCGTCCAATCCGGAGTGATGTAAATTGAGCCTCAGTGATAAGACAATGATCAGCGTAAGCAGAATTGTATCAGTCACAACGGTTCTGTCGGCATAGTTCGGCATTTTTATGATGAATAATATTATTATTATTATTATTATATTTTTATGAGGGAATTATCATTTTGTTAACAATTATTTAACGGGAATTAACGCGATCATGTATAGATATATACATGGATTGCCTGACGTTTCGACCAGGTTACACTGGCCGTGGTCACTAGGCTGAGAGACCACGTTAATTACCAGCTCATCATATGTATATATGCATATTACAGACCACCTCGCGCAACCGACAACCAAGTAATGTCCAGACGGTGTTCTCATCTCTGCGCCTAGTCGAGAGAGTGGTCAAGAAGCAGTTGAAAGAAGGACAGATCTCTGAGTCACTCGCTGCCAAGTTCAACTGGGATAAAGTGTAAGTATAGCAGTCACATTATTTCTCGTGAACACACTAAAAAGAACGGCTTTCTGGGGTTAAAGGTGTGTTTCAAAAGTGGTGTGTAGGACTCGATTTAAAGAATTTTTCATCCAAACGGTTAGAGCTGTTTCCGAGATAGTTCCGCCAAACCCATGCAACCAAAGCTTGCATTTGGAGCCCGTGGCCGCTTCTGTTTTCCTACTGATCTATTATTTTATCAATGTTCTGTACATTGGAGATATTTAAAACGAAACAACAACTAATTAATTTTTTATAATAGTATAGAAAATGACCATGGCTGCTGAAAAGCAACCGAAACGTCGGGGTGTGTGTGATAATCGCGTAAACTACCGACAATATTATAAATAAACAAAAATAATAAATTAATAAATAATATAATAATAACATTAATTTTATTGCCGCTCTACTTTCAGATCAACCCGGGCAAGGCGAGACAAACCGAACTACGTGTTTGACAATAAAACAAATATGAGAATCTTTAATACTGGTCAATAAATTAGAATTGTATAAATTAAAGTTTATTTTTAAGATATGATAGCGGATCATATCAATTTAGAATTAAACACGCATACATATATATGTTCACACCTTTCTCGTTTCAAGGTATGCAGGGCAGAATCAGGCAAGAGGCAAGAGATTCGACTATCACGTTTCAACAAGCCAAAAAGTTACCGAAAGAGATGAGATTGTTATAATATTATACTTAGTTAATATTGTTTTCTATTCTACCCGTGAAAGCGACTTAGAGCGTATTTCATCAATGACAACCGAGATCAATTAAGTAAACGTGAGAATCCTGTTTAGTTAAACGGGATTTCGCTGGTCGGCTTGCCAGCGGGGGCGGTTATGTCGGGCTTGAACCGACTAAAACCGCACGCCGCCTCGGGTCTACAGACGCCGGGGTGTAAGGTTGCCCATAGAGCATATCCCTCGCACCCCGACAAGGTCTAAATATACCTAAGCTAGATGACTAGACTATGACTCTTTCCCATCCTAATTTTGTTTTTTATACCACTTAGGTGGCAGACAAGCTCACGGCCCACCTGATGGGAAGCGGTTAACGTGGCTTATGGACGTGTGCAACACGAGGGGCATCACACTCGCGCTGCCGACGCTGTAAAAACCTTCTAATGCCCTTCTTGAAGAAGCCTATATCGTAGTCGCTTGGGAAAACCACAGCAGGGATATAATTCCACAGCCTGAGGGTGCGCGGAATAAAGTCCCTTTCACACCTAACTGTACGCACCGTTTCCGGTCGCATCGTGTGAGGATGAATTCCCTGTCTGTGGCGAGCGGTGCGATGATAGAATGTGGCCGTGGGCATCATGTCATGCCCATTAAGAATTTGGAACGCTATTATGTGGCATCGAAAAATATAGTTGGTGAAATGTGTATTCAAAATACGTACATTACACCTCTGTCTATTTATTCGCGGATAAGCAGGTGTGAATATATATGCATGTGTATGTAATTAACACGAATCAGAGGTGCATTTTTATAATAATATTTTTGATTAAATCACATGTTTTCGTAATTAAATTTGAAACCTAATAATGACTTTTATTTTGTTCATGTTTAGATTGTACTTTAGGCACCATCAAGTGTAATAGTCTTACTACCAGGCATGCCAAAGACCAGGCGAAGTTGTAGGGTAGTGAACCCCGGACTTTGAGGCGAAAGCCTCAGATCCAACCTATCTGACTAAAACTCAATATATTCAATTTGGTACTTACGGTAAGAAGCTGCAAAATTTGGATATCATATAACTTAATGATGAAACTGATAATGTTATAACTTATGACTGAAAACTTAATAAAAGTAGACAAACGCCCTTTTTAGGCATAATTGTTGATAACAACCTTAACTGGAAGGCACACGTAGAAAAGGTTTGCAATAAAATAAATGAATTTGTCTATGTTCTGGCTAAACTAAGAAAGACCTCAAACCCTGAATAAGTCATCATGGTATACAATGGCTACGTTGCCTCGGTTGTAAATTATGGTCTAGTAATTTGGGGCAACTCTCCGGACGCGCATAGAGCCTTTATTGCTCAAAAAAAATCTCTCAAAGCAATGTGTGGTGCTGCACCATGGCACTCGTGTAGACCTATATTCATAAAGTTGAACTTGTTAACCCTCCCCAGCATGTACATTTACGAAGTTGCGAGATTTGTTAGGCAATATCCTGGTTTCTTTTCGAAGGCACGTGAAGTTTATCCGAGGAGCACTAGAACCCCGGATAGAATTGTATTCCCAAGAGTACCAAAAACAACTCTCTACCAAAAAAAACGACGGGTTGCACTTCGGGAGTGCCAGCAGAAGTGAAAACTTGAATATTAACGTTGTGCATTTTTGATATTTTGGAATGGTTAGGGAATGATTTTGCACGAATTGCTTTAATTATCAGTATTAAAGTATTATCATTTATGTGGTAACATACAATATTCATTTATTGCGCTATCGTACACAAACATGACAATTTATATTACATTAAAAATTTAACACTTCAGAACTATTACAATTATTTTACATTAAAAAGTTTATCTCTCAGAAAAATCAACTTCCATCCATAATTTCAACGACTTTTTCACCATCATTATTACCAGAACCATCATCGCCAATATATTTATAAAGTATTCACTCATTTTCTTTCGCTATTTCTTCATCACTTTTTCATTAATAGATGCACTTTGTTGAATTTCCATTTATTATCAATAGATTTATGGCACAAAATAGAATAAATATTACAAAAAGTTATATGATGACAAAAAGTGTTTCTTGGGCCTCGGTCGGAATCGATCTCAGTCTTGACGAAGTCAACGAACACTCATTAGACGAACGCGCCACCAAGGTTGTTAAAGGTAGAGTGAAATTAGCGCTTCTATATTTGTTGTCTTACGTTCAGGTCACGTGTTTACTGATGCGAGTTTAACCTTTTTTACCAATTACAAAAAAGTGCACAACCGCGCTAAAGAAGTTTTCACTTCAAAAACTGTTTTGCGATGTGTGGTCTTATTTATAATGCAGTCCCAAACAGCTTAAAGCAATTTCAAACCTCTGTATTTATGAGGAAGTTGAAAGCATGGCCCACCAAGAAATGTTTTTATACTATAGATGAATTCTAAATGTGTAAAGGTAAATTATAGTAACTATTATTAGGAATTTATTGAGTAACGTAATAATCATTTAATAGGTATTATTGCCTTCAGTTATTATAATTTTGCGTTTTTTGAGTGTTCAGTGCCATCATACTTCAGGAAAGCTATCATTAATTGAAAAAATGAAGACGCCAACAATGATATAACGGTAGGTGGTGGTCTCCTAGTTGAACGTCTCCAACCTCCGAAGCCGAATCACGTGTTCTTGTACAGAATTCCAAGTCTGTATGTTGCGTTAAAGAAAATAATATTTTATTTTTATTTTATCGCTTTTTATTTAAAATGTTTTATAGGTGAACTTACCTTTTCTTGTTGTGGATGTTCGGCGTTGTGTTGCTGGGCGCGAGAGGCAGCCAGTGTTGCCAGCTCCGACATATTCACGTATAGAGCTTGTGGCATTTCTGTAAAAGAACAATAATTAAAGTAAAATTTTTATATTTGAGTTGATTGAATTAAAGGTAAATTGCAGTTTACGATTTATGATGTATTAAAAAGATCTACTTACTAGATCTCGTTCAAACCAATTTTCGGTGGAAGTTTACATGATAATGTACATCATATATTTTTTTTTGTTTTATCATTTGCTTATTTTAGAAGTTACAGGGGAGGGGGGGGGGGCATTTTACCACTTTAGAAGTGTCTCTCGCGCAAACTATTGAGTTTAGAAAAAAAAAAATTAGGAACCTCAATATCATTTTTGAAGACCTATCCATAGATACCCGGTTTGATGAAAATTTTTATTCTAAGAATGGGAAGAACCCCCCAAAAAAATTTTTTTCCCTATTTTTGTGTGAAAATCTTAATGCGGTTCAAAGAATACTTCTACTTACCAAGTTTCAACAGCATAGTTCTTATAGATTCGGAAAAAAGTGGCGTGACATACGGACGGACACACAAACAGACATGACGAATCTATAAGGATTCCGTTTCTTGCCATTTGGCTACGGAACCCTAAAAATGTCGAAGCACTTATAAAATACCTACCTTTAGTAAGATGTGGCGGCAATGACGAAGGTTTCGTCGCTTTGAATTCTTGCTGGCCGGTGTTGGCGTTGCCGGACTTGCTTGGCACGGACGGCCGTTCTAGGGACGAGCATCTCTGGCGAAGGAATGGTACTTATTGTAAAGAGAAAATATTGATAAAAAATCGGCAAGGTGTGAGACGGATTTTTACAAGTGTCCGTATTATCGTACAAAATAATACTATGTGGATTTAGCTTAATAGTAAATGTATGAATAGCAGCAAAAGTACAATTGGGAAATACATGTTGATTTCTTTATAATGTTTTTAAGTCATTTTGTGCGATGCAGATTTCATATCAATTTTGCAATATCTTTAAAATTAACGAAATTTCTGTATACAATAACTTATCAGGTAAATTAACCATTTCGAGCTTCATGCGGCATATATACTTTTTATACAGCATGTTATTTTTTGTACCAATTGATATTTTTTGGTCTTGCGAATTTTTTGTACACAGCATATGTTATTTGTTTACTCTCTCCATCACTGGTCCTTTGAAACGTTTTTTTTTACACAACATATTATTTATGTACACTGTACTTATTGGTCCTTCGTGATGGTTCTTTTTCAATACTACTTTTGAAGTAGTTAGTTTTACGAGAATCTGTTGTCTAGACAAACCTATTATAGGTTTTAAGACAATATAATAAGTGTAATATGTTTGTAAAAATTATTAAAAAAAAACAAAAAAAGTGAAAACTTCTTTTTTTTTCTTTTTATTATATAAGCGCGCTGAGCACATTTTGGGTGAACAAAAATCATTAAACTAGCGTCATCGTCACCGAATACTTTCTATATTTATATAACAACGCCATCTTTGTTATAGCTGATGAACTCGTTTGGAACCTTAACAAAATTATTTTGTTCTGACGTTGATGAAATTTCGAACTGATTCATAATGAACAACATAAATGGCTCTGTAATTATTTATTTTTTCACTTCTATTGGCACTCCCAGAGCGCCACTTTTTATAAAAATTGAATTTAATACAAAACACTGATAACTTACAGTAGGCAACGGAGGTCGTGCGTAGATCCCTCCTGCCTCACTCCTCTGCTGGGCCACCTCCAGCTCGGAGTGCGTGAAAGTATGAGCGCTTAACGCGGGGCGTGGATGACCGCGCTCGTAAGCTGTAGGGAAACATTTTGAGATGAGACACTATACTATGAGGTCATTGGACACTATCATTATCACCTCCTGCGGACCCAAGTTGGCCACTGCAAGGACAATATGGCGAAATGGGGCTATATTGAGCAGTACTGGTGGTAGAAATTTGATGACACAAATTTGTTACAAGATTCAGCCGGGTAGGTACCACGATTGCGAAAAACCCTACATAGTAATCCAATTTCGATTTGATTGCGTTCAGGGGTCAGCAAGTGCATAGCCGGGCAGGGGGATTGTGGTCGCAGCACTAGTGGGACCGGTGGTGTCACGCGGTGCTGCGACGACAATCTGATGAGGCCGTCAAGCTGAGTGCCACCATTGTTTACATGGTACGTGCATGTAATGGTGACCCTCTTTCCTGAAACTTTACCTTCAGCTTACCATCAGGCGAGGTGAAGTCAAATTGACGTGTCCTAAATATAAAAAAAAACGTCGCAAGTGAACTGCGATGGCGGGGTTTATGTCGCATTTGCTCCCTTGTACACTGACCCCCCCCCCCTCCCCGTACCATCGAGGACCTGTATAGGGCAACGGACAACGCTGTGGCTGTGGCTAAGTATTGGCTTGACAAAATATAGGAAGAAGCCAGGACATTGTTAACAACCATTGACTCGATGAAGAAGAAGAACATCTTCACCCTCATAGTGATTTTCCAGTTGCGTCCTAAGTTTGTACTTTGGAGTCTGGAGTCCAAAAGGTTGGTATGTCGGCTTTTCCGGGAGCGACTGCAGTCTGAGCTCCCAATACCGAGAGGTGCGCCTGCGCCAGCGCCTTGTCCGTTGTTTAGCAGGTGAGGTTGGGTTGAGCCCTAAAGGTGTGGGTAGGGTCCTGACAAGTAGAGTCATTGAACATCTAATCTAATCCTACCATGAAATGTACATCCGAAGTTTCGGATAATTGAGACAATGAAATGCATTTATCCCGAAATCTGGTTCGAAGACGGCATAATATGTATTGTGACACTTTGTTCAGCTAAATGTGTGGACCACGGGCTCAACCCCATCGGTGCCAACAATGAGATGGGTGTGTCGTAATCGGACCGACTAAAACCACACGGTGTCGTCTCTAAGTGTCCGGGTAAGCCCTCGAAAGGATAACCCCAAGATGTTTCATGCATGCCGGAAGTTTCTGACATACATGTCATGGTAGTGTAATTTTTTAAAATTTTAAATATGCATTCTATATTCAAAATCATAGATGGATTATGATGAATCTAAGACCCTTCATCATCAGAAGGGCTTATGAGTGATTGATGATTATGATTTAAAAAAAATGTTACCAGCAGAAATAGTGTGTGGCCTACCACCCATGATAGCGGATGCTGCCCTCTCGAACTGAGCAGTGTCCTTCAAATCTGGCCACGTTGCTGATGCTGGAGAGAAACATAAAGTTGATTGAATAATACAACAAGATTAGCGTTTACAACAATAATAACAGTGTTTGTTTTCCTAATTAAAAACTAGTGGGGCGGAAATCACACGGTGATTGTCAAACTTCGGGCCAAACATAGATATTTTTAGGGACAATTTGTATGGTAGGTACCCGAAACCTTGAACGTACAAACCCCAAAATCTAATCAGTTCTTCCCATTAATCAAACAAGATGATTGGCGAAAGAATTTTTTAAATCGGATAAGTGGTTCTTGAGTTATTGCGTAAACAGACATCCAGACCAACAGACAGACCAACACAAAAATTTTTTTTGCTTAATTGGACTTAGAATCATGTCAAACGACGAGAAAAGTGATAAGAAGTGGGTGTGAGATTTTGATTTTTTTTGCGTGATTTTAAGACTTCGGTGTCCACCTGGTTGGTGGCCCGAAGTAAAAATGTCGTTCATTTGCATTATCACGCCGTATATTCCTAAAGGGATAGGCAGAGTTATATGAAATATACACATTTGGTTAACTTTTTTCAGTATAAACATTATCGAAAGTGAACCTTGATACTTCAGAAAGGCTTGACGGGTTTTGATGAATTATTTTTTGTTGTGTTCGTAATAGGGTATTTGACTACTGCTAAAAAATAGTTCTATATTATGTATTACAACATAAAAATGCAGATGGCATCAATATTTTTTTGAGAACTGTTTTATTTACGATAAAAATCGATATTAAAGTTTGATTTAAAAAAAGTACGCGCCATAACGGATCCCGTGACGTCACACCAAAGTAAATAGTAAGCGACTTAAAGCACGTTTATATAATTATTGAAATTAGTTGCAAAAATAATGGTTTATTCCGAGATATATAAAATAAAAGTGAAACATTATTAGTAATTAATAATTCATCATCATCATCAACCTATGCTAGTCCACTGCTGGACATAGGTCTCCCCTAATGAGCGCCATAGCGCCCTGTCTTAATTAATTGAATTGAATTGAATTGAACCAGTCGATTAACACTAGGAAATGCAGACAGCCTGTATTGAAAAACTGTTTACCTATGTGTGACGTCACAGAGCTTTTATAAGCACGTGATCAAATCTCAAAAAAGTGAGATTTTAATCTTGATTTTTTAACAAATAAGAAATGTATTTTATATTGAAAATTAAGAAAATATGTTTTTTACGGTACATTTTATTAGGATGACAACAATTCGTACAATATTTTAAATATAGTCAAAATGCCTATTGTCAAGACCATAATTTTCTAACAAATAAAACCCTTTTATATGAAACATAAAAAGTCTACAGGAAAAGTCATCACTCCAGTCAGTAACGCCATGCATGAATAGATGAGATAAGATAAATGTTTATCTGTCGAAAAGTGGTTTTCACTTAACTTTTTAAGTAAAATAATAAAAATATAGTAGGACAAAGTACACAACGCCATCTAGACCAACTAAGCAGAGCTCGTCATATGGTTTCTAGAATGCGATTAAACATACTTAAATCCTTTTTATATAATAATCCTGAAGACAGGGCGCTATGGCGCTCATTAAGGGAGACCTATGTCCAGCAGTGGACTAGCATAGGTTGGTGATGATGATGAAATCCTTTTTTTGTAAATAAATACATATTATATATAAAAACACCCAGACCAATGCAAAAATACATATTTGCACTGAGAGGGAATCGAACCCGCAACCTATGGCTTTGCAGATCGCCGCACTACCGCTACGCCACTGGGGTCGTCGTCGTTTACTGCTTATGTAGCTTGCAATGTAATTAAAATTCGTGTTTTAATTTGATTGTATATTTAGCACATACGTATGAAGTCATGATGGAATAAAATTAACACATTCAACAAATTTTATAATATATTGTACTAGCTTATCGCTTACTCGCTACCCTCAGGAATATATTACCGAGATAAAAAGTAGCCTTTGTGCTAGAATATTTTACTTGTATCTCTGTGCCAAATTTCATCCAGACCAAGCTGAGTGCCACCATTGTTAACATGGTACGTGTATGTAATGGTGACCCTCTTTCCTGAGACTTTACCTTCAGCTCACCATCAGGCGAGGTGAAGTCAAATCGACGTGTCCTTAATATTAAAAAAAAAAAAAAAAAAATTACTCGGTCAGCCGTTCTGGCGGTATTGAATAGCAAACATCTTCACTAACAAACATACATTCGTCCATCCTCACATTTATATTATTAGTCGGATAAAATTCCGTAGCCGACGAACTATTTGTGACATAGGAGTACAATTCCGTTATGATGACCCACCTGCGTTGCTGATGACGTCATGGCTGTCATCAGTGTGTTCGTCTTCGGTGTTACTCTTCGTCTGAGTTATACATTCGCTGCTTACGCTCTGATTATCTGAACCCTGCAATGTACACTGAACGATATCAATGAAGTTCAGAGACAGGTATAATATGCGTTCTTGAAAGAAAGGGAGGAATAGAGGAAAATGGAATATTCCAGATTTTGTTTATAAAGCATAATTTTAAAAGTACATTATGATAGGATTATATATGTCCTTAACACAGCCGTTTCACCACTTAGCAACAGATGGCGCTAACATTAATATTTTTCTTTAAACAGTTTTAATCAGGGCTATAAATCTTGGGGTGTGTGTTGGGTAACCTCCTCGAGTGTCGCTCCGATTCCGATCCCGCTGCAGTCCGGGGGGAACGGAATCGGAGCGGCCGGTACACCCTGGGCGGCGGTCAATGGCTTCCCCTTCACCCCTTCATAGGGTTGGCATTGATCGTCGGCCAATACCCAACGTGGCGGGAACACATCGCTCTCCGTACTCCTCTGCTTTCAGAGGAGACAGGATGAGCGATGCTGTTAGTGGTGAGATGGCCCAGGGTCAGCCGGGGTGCGAGGGATATGCTCTATGGGTAACCTTACACCCCGGCGTCTGAAGACCCGAGACGGCGTGCGGTTTTAGTCGGTGCAAGCCCGACATAACCGCCCCCGCTGGCCGGCGGGGGGGTATCCGAAGGGATTTCCGCACGATAAAAAAAAAAAAAAATGGCCATAAATCTTGACAATGTACTCTTGTTGCGCAATACGCATTTTTGAATGTCTGGTGGGGCGCGCGGGGGGCGACGGTAGAGGCGCGCCAATCTACCAATCGTAGATTATTTAAAACAATCACGGGTTCATAGGGCTCGCACCATTAGTTGATCAGACCGTTGGTTGGTTTTTTGGATGACCAATTAGTGCAAACCGATGACCGATGGCCGATGGGGCAGAAAGGTTCTTGAGTGGATACCACGTGACGGCAAGCGCAGCGTAGGAAGGCCTCCCGCAAGGTCGGCGACTCGGTGGATGCAGGCCGCTACAGACCGGTCGAAATGGAAGTCGATTGGGGAGGCCTATGTTCAGCAGTGGACTTACTACGGCTGATATGATGATGATGAACTACATTAGAGCAAAGCCCACCCCATATTAAGAATGTCAAAAATCAGTGACACAGTATAACATAATTAGGTACGTTTTTAGGGATACTATTACTATACATATTGTTCGCTGTCGTAAAGAAGTGTTTACATTATTTATCAGATCTCGTTGGCCGGGCTGTAATATTGTGTGTCACACATTACAAAGGCTGAATATACCCCATCATCATCATCACAGCTTTAATCCTTGTTGCATCCAAAACTTTGGAGTCCAGGGTCTGCTCTTCTACTCTTTCTCTTGATTTTTATCTTGTCTTTTACGAGAGTGACTGCCGTCTTACCTCGCAATCCCAAGAGGAAACCCAGCGCCAGAGCCTCGACCGTTAATAAAGCAGGTAAAATTGGCTTGGGTCCCATACACGCTGGTTTTTAGAATATTAATAACCGTGGAAAAATAGGGCTGAATATACCCAGGGTTGACGAAATTTCGCAAGCTTCGTACTTTCAATAGATTATTTTTAATTTAAGAGACACACACAAGATAAAACTTAACTTACCAATAGGTGAATTTAGTACCAACATAAAGAAAAATTCAAATAAATATAAAGAAATAAAAAAAACAAGCAAAAAAAAAATAAACATTACATTGTCAACGTAGAGCGAGCGTCGTAGTAGCGCATCTTGTGAGCGGAAACCGGAGTCAGCGCTGCACACACTTGCCAACCGGAATGCGGACTACACGCCAAGTAAAAAAATAAAATAAGCAAAAAAGCCAAAAAAAAAAAGTAATTATTATTTTCTTCAAATAGTTAAATTAGTAGGGCCCTATTCTGGACTCTAGATAGACACCAGAATAACGACCCGTGAATGATAAAATCTCTACAACATACAAGCGTTATCTTGACATTACTATTGTAACAATACTAGGGATTTTAGATCCACAATTTTCACTAATAAGGCATAGTTCAACATTCCGAAACTGACAAATATACAGAAAATATCACTCAATATCCTACACTTAGCTACATTATAAGTTAAGCTGTCGCCTTGTTGCCTTGCATACAATGTAAGGCGAACCCCGTTAAGGGGTCTTGGTTCCCACCATTTCTGACAGATTTCCCCTTGGACCCCTGCCCCCCAACCTAACCCTTTTCAAGTTATAAGGCTTTAAAGATTTTTTTGAAAAAAGTCCGATTTCTTGTCTATTTTTTTTGTTTATTATTGTTCAAATATTTATTTTTATACGATTTTTGGGTAGCAGATTAGTTTCTTCATCATTATGAAAAATAAAAATAGAGTTACCTCAACTAAATAGGTTGTAGATAGAAGATTGATAGTTATAGAATCAAACAAAAATCAGATTTAAGTTACGTTAAGTCTAAGTTAATCATATTTAACTCAAACCGTTCTGGCATAGGTTAGGCAACAGGTGTGATTTTATAAATGCATGTCACCTAGTAGTCTTGTGGGATTTAAGGCCATTGTATTTGTACGATACTAAGGTCCACAAATGATACACACACACACACACAGAATATATCACTCGATATCCTACACTAAACTAGCGACAATATAGGCTACGCTCTCGCCTTGTATACCTGAGTGAGACAGTGCTGCGACTCGCTGTTCGGAGCTGGAATGGTGCCAGCGGACGAAGCGCTCGATATCGGCGTCGAGCAGCTCACTGTTGAACCTGATACACCTGCAATATGAACATATATTTCACACTTTCTACTTAGTACAGTGTCAAAGCGATCGACATTTATTATGATTTAGTAGAAATGGGAAAAGTGTCAGTCTCTTATATTTTTAAATGGTAGTTTTTTTTATAGATAACTATCTATTTTTTTGATTGTCAACATTATAGTGGAAGAGATTTCATTTTTATTTTTTGTTAATAAATTTTATTTATGTTGAGTTAAGGTGAATGCATGGTTGTCAATCACGGGAGTAGGTCCTTGGCGTCACACATATATAGATATTATGTTATACGCGGCATAGCCGTTTGTTGGTGGCTGAACTCCTCCGTAACCACTCGCGCGATCTTGACCAAATTTACTACGGTGATAGTGTGGACACTGAGGAGATGGTGCATGTCCGATGTACCATTGAGGAATAATCACCAATAAACAGTTTCACGAGCGCGTGGCCTTAACTAAGCGCGCGACAGTCGTAAGATGTCTTATTTTCAAGTAAGAGTCCTGCTCGCTCAGCTCAATTTATTTCAGTCGCACCCTGCGCTGAATTCCTAGTATCTAAGAGACTCTATAAAAGCCGCATTTTTAATGAATTAGTAGGAAAAACTAAGACAATATTTTATTAATAGTTTGATGATACCTTTTTTTTTTTTTTTTTTTTTTATCGTGCGGAAATCCCTTCGGATACCCCCCCGCGTGCCAGCGGGGGCGGTTATGTCGGGCTTGAACCGACTAAAACCGCACGCCGTCTCGGGTCTACAGACGCCGGGGTGTAAGGTTGCCCATAGAGCATATCCCTCGCACCCCGACTGACCCTGGGCCATCTCCGGTTTCGAGATGGCCCCCTCGGGTTTGGGAACCACGGTGTCCCCGTTTTGCCCCGGTTTGGGGGAGGGGCGCTAGTCGCCCCACCGTCCCGGCCTGCTTCTGCTGGGGTGACAGGTGGCCTCACCCGCCACCCCCAGGCCTGCGCTCATGGAGGACGGAGGTCGTTAAGCGACCTCCGGCGCCTGAGTTGCCTGCGACGCGCGGCGAGCAAGTTGCGGGCTCGGCGGACCGGGAGAGTTTGATGATACCTAGCAGAAATATCAAACATTACGATATTTCTGATGATCTACTTAAAAAATCAAAATAGCTGACTAATTTCATGATTTAATAGAAAAGGGCTCGTGGCTAAGTGGTAACCGAGTAGGTTAACACACTGCAAAGTTAAGCAACACTAGCCGAGGCAGCCTTAGGATGGGTGACCATTCTTAACACATTGAACCCCTCTGTGCCTCGGAGAGCACTTTAAACCGTCGTCCCGGTTACCATACACACATCTATAGCATTCGTTACGGGTAGTTAGAGCCCTTAAAAGACGATTGGTCCCTTTGGTCTAATATATATCTATAAGCCCTTTGGTCTAATTACAAGTCTATTCTGTATAGACCATTAATACGGCACTTACAAAACGTCAAAAAAATTAAACTAATGTTTGGCAAATGGACCACCGGTTCGAAACGCGGCCCTGTCCTGAGAAGACTCCGGCAAGAAACTCAACGAGCTATTTTTTTTGTTGTGGTCTATTTACAAACATGTTTACTTAATCTACTGGTGGTAGAAATTTGATGACAGAAATTTGTCACAAAATTCGGCCGGGTGGGTACCACCGTGCACGATTGCGAAAAACCCTCCATAGTAATCCAATTTCGGTTGGATTGCGTTCAGGGGTCAGCAAGTGCATAGCCAGGCAGGGGGATTGTGGTCGCAGCACTAGGCGGGCCGCTGGGTGTCACGCGGTGCTGCGACGACAATCCTATTCTGATGAGGCCGTCAAGCTGAGTGCCACCATTGTTAACATGGTACGTGTATGTAATGGTGACCCTCTTTCCTAAGACTTTACCTTCAGCTTACACACTACTACAGCTACAATATTTCGTTTGAGTAGCATAGTGAGAGAGCAAGCAGTTCATATCCAAGCTTTTTTATCATAATAGCCGAATAATATATAATTTAATATAATACAGAATTTCGATATCGCCAATGGGTTGTGAAGGTCAGATGACAATCGCTTCCCGGAAGATATTGAATTTCAGCCGCTTCGTAGTCAGACTTTAACTGAGTTGGGAGAGGCAAGTAATGATGATGTGTTTACTTACCGTGTTGATTATCAGAGCACTGGCTGTTCAGCGAGGAGATGGAGGTGAGAGAAGACTTGCGGCTGCCGAGCCTTGACGAGGCTGAAGGCGAGTGTGGAGCTGACCCGCTTTCCGCCCAACCACTGTAGCAGGACTTTATATCGCAGATCACCTGGAACATACACACGTTGTTTTATATACCACTTCGATAGTTACGGATAGTGATGTGATGGATCGTTAAAGACGTAATATCGATACGAATAATTTGAATACGGATATTTGGTGTCAAGATCCGCGAATACGGATTTTAACATTATGTACTAACAACTACAATTACAGCAATAGTCCCGGTTGCATCTAAAGTTTGGACTTTGGATTTGAAGCCCGGGGTCCACTTTCCTATTCTTTTTCTTGACTTTGATTCTTGGCTTTTACGGGATTGACCTCCAGCCCTGAGAGAATAACTTACGCTAGAATCTCGTCCATTAATCGACAAGTATAAAGACCAGCATGTGAGGTTGGCTTGGGCCTCCTCCTTATAACCTCCTTACAAGCTCGACCATTGTTGATAAAAGATGAGACTTTAACCTTATTGTCTTTTGAGGATAATCCAGATTCAATAGATAGACATAGAAGCGTGCTAGAGACCCAATCCATACACAAACACAACGTCATATTACTACAGTATAGGGCAAAATTTGATATTTTAGTTAGAATTTTCTGAATAAATTATTAACATTGATCATTTAATTTCTAGGAAAACCACATATTTATTGGATTAATTTCGAGGTAAGTATGACAGAAGAGGAAAGTCGTGAAGTGTGTGTGTGGGGCTGTCATCTATGCCTATCTTGGAGGGAAAAAGGTATGAGTGTTATGTAGCCTCTCCTACCGGATGACGCAGGTGCTCACCGGACATGGCTGTTTCGGAGAGTTCCTGCGACGTATATGCAGTGCCACCATTACCGGGGCTGCTCCTTGGACACGCCGCTTTACACACTGGCAGAGTGCCCAGAGTGGATAGAGCGGCGCCGTGTCCTTGAAGCAGCTATTGGAGTGGGTAGCCTCATGCTGTAGACCCTGGTGCTGGCATGGTCAGTAGCGAGAGTATGTAGAACATCGCCACCTTCTTTTGCGAGGCGATGATGCGCGCAAAAGAGGCGGCGAAAAGGTACGGGAGAGGTCTAGCACTCTCCGTTGCCGTAGAAGGCGCACCGGGCGGCGGAGTTCGCAGAACTATCTCTGTCCTCCATGAGCGCGGCCTTGGGGGTGACGGTCGGGCCTAGCCGTCATCCTGGCAGAAGCAGGCCCAAGGTGGCGGCGATTATTATTAGATCACCAACAACGCGTCGGAATCGCCAGCTCTGGCGGCCGGTGCAGGTCGGGGTCACTATATATAATTTATATATAGACTTGAATTTTATAATAGCCTTTTTGGCAGAGTTTACTTTCAATTTGTCTTTTAAATTTATGAAGAGGTAGATTCTTCATTTCACTAGGAAGCTTGTTGTAGAAGCGTATACAGTTACCCTGAAAGGAATTACTAATCTTGTGGAGTCGACTATTACAAACCACAAGATTGTTTTTATGTCTAGTATTTACATAGGAGGGGGTTTGCAGCACGTAAAAAAAAGGTATCAATGTATCGAACCGTTCCAATACTAGCCAGGTTGGTCTTGGAATGGGTGGCCATTCTTGCCACATTGAAATTCCTTTGTAAGGAAACCGAAATAATGACAAATAGGTAATGGATTCATGTGTATACCTACAGAAAGCTCCCTGGTATCTAGAGCCACAGTTGGAAACCAGCGTTGCAGATTGTACCTAATCTGTAGCATTAGCTTATTGCTTATGCTTATTCCGCACGAAAAAAAAAAAAAATAGTACCCTCTACCGGGGGTGCTTGGTTGGAGACCTCCACGCGGTGCACCCTGGGCAACGGAGACGGCAGCGCCTCTCTCCTAGGGTGGGAGAGACGCTGCCGCCTACGGCCAACTCCGACCGAGGCGAGGACGACCCTGAGGGCTGTTCGGAAGCTTTCCACGTGTCCCTCTGATTAACAGATGGCACAGTGGAGAGCAAGTAAGGGGGCCATCTCGAAACCGGAGATGGCCCAGGGTCCGTCGGGGTGCGAGGGATATGCTCTATGGGTAACCTTACACCCCGGCGTCTTAAGACCCGAGACGGCGTGCGGTTTTAGTCGGTGCAAGCCCGACATAACCGCCCCCGTTGGCCGGCGGGGGGGTATCCGAAGGGATATCCGCACGAAAAAAAAACGGTACCCTCTTTTCCTGTCTTACTTTTCGTGTCGTTAATTATTATGTGTTTAGTTGCTTATGTTTAGCAATTGTTAAGTGTGTGTGTGTTTAATAAATGTATTTTCTTTCTTTACTTTCTTTACCTCTCTGTGTGCACGTTAAGAAGTCGTTTGTATGTAAGAGCGACTCCTTAAGCACTAAGCTGTGGACGCTTTACTATTGTGTTCCACTTTGTGGTCTATTTACAAACATGTTTACTTAATCTTCAGCTAAGATGATCTTTTAGTGTTAAGGAGTTGGCCCTAAGATCAAGTGGTCCGGGTTTGAAATCCTGGCCATAACACTACCGATGCGAACCCACTCCTAAATCAAGAAATTTAGCTAAGCTGGAAGGGAAATTTCGGTTACACGTAATCTTGAAAATATTTTTACAACATACCTGTAAACTGGCGGCTGGTAAAGTTCTGGGTTCCGCAGTGTGTCTGATGAGCTGTTCACTGCCTTCTTGTAAATGGCCGACCTCGGCTAGCATTGCTACTTCGGATTCCTGTAAATAAAGAGAAGCATTTCAGTAGAGTTCAATAAAGTTAACAACCTGCGTGGCGTGACGTAGATTGTTACGAGAGGTCACGGGTTCGATTTCCGCTCGGTGCAAATATTTGTATACATGAGCTGGGAGGGGTTCGTGGCTAAGTTTTAAACGAGTAGGTTAGCTCATTATAAGGTTAAGCAATATTTTCCAGGTCAGTCTTAAGATGGGTAACCATTCTGAACATGTTGAGACCCCTACGTGCCTCGGAGAATACGTTAACTTCAATAATTACCGTGAAACGGTTGCCCTCTAACCTGCACAACCCAATGGCGATATCAAAGTTCTGTAGTTATAGACTAGGTTGGCGAGCTTTTTAGGGCTCCAACTACCTTTTTTTTTTTTTTCGTGCGGAAATCCCCTCGGATACCCCCCCGCCGGCCAGCGGGGGCGGTTATGTCGAGCTTGAACCGACTAAAACCGCACGCCGTCTCGGGTCTGCAGACGCCGGGGTGTAAGGTTGCCCATAGAGCATATCCCACGCACCCCGACTGACCCTGGGCCATCTCCGGTTTCAAGATGGCCCCCTCGGGTTTGGGAATCACGGTGTCCCCGTCTTGCCCCGGTTTGGGGGAGGGGCGCTAGTCGCCCCACCGTCCCAGCCTGCTTCTGCTGGGGTGACAGGCGGCTTCACCTGCCACCCCCAGGCATGCGCTCATGGAGGACGGAGGTCGTTGAGCGACCTCCGGCGGCTGAGTCGCCTGCGACGCGCGGCGAGCATGTTGCGGGGCTCCAACTACCTGTAACGAATTCCACAGATGTTCGTATGGCAACGGAACCGACTGATTAACGTGCTCTCCGAGGTCTCACTGTGTTAAGAATGGTCAACCATCCTAAGACTGATCTGGTAAGTATTGCTAAACCTTGCAAGGTGCTAACTTACGCAGTTAACACTTACCCACAAGCCCCCCTTGTACGTATTTTTTTTTCTTGCGGAAATTCTCTCGTATGGCCCCCGCCGGCCAGCGGGGGACGTTATGTTGGGCTTGAACAGACTAAAACCGCACGCCGTCTCGGTTCTTCAGACGGTGGGGTGTAAGGTGGCCCCATAAGACATTTCACTCGAAGCCTGATTGACCCAGGGCCATCTCAGCGTGTATTTTACTTTATCATATAGCAAATCCAGGTACAGTCAACGACCAAAGTATATGAACTTTGGTCGTTGACTGTACCTGGATTTGCTATATACTCTAAAATATTTACATACCTTGTTTTCCATTGGAATACATCTATAGTTAGTTTTATATTCCCCAGAAGACAAAGTTAATATAATTCATGTTTTATTTATTACTTTATGAAAGGTTTAAGAGCTAAAGTGATCATTAAATTAGAATATGTTAAGCTACTTTTGTCGTTGACTGTACTAGTATAAAGGTTCTGTATTGCATTAAAAGGCTAGAAGCCAAACGAGTTTTTTAATCAGACATGTATAGGTATGAGTATATTGGCAAAATAAAACACTCAGAAAGGTCATTGCTATTTATGACTTCATAGTTTTGACCTTTCTAACCGTATGTATGCTTGTGCTCAACGCCGAAAATACACAATAATTGTCGGGTTAGACGGTCTCTGTGGTGTAGCGGTAGTGCATTCAACTGCTATGACAGGGGCGCGGGTTCGATTCCCGCTCAGTGCAAATATTTGTATGCATGAATATGTCTATTTGCATTCTTCTGGGTGTTTCTATGTATTTTGTTTTATACCACTCAGGTGGCAGACAAGCTCAAGGCCCACCTGATGGGAAGCGGTTACCGTGGCCTATAGAAGTGTGCAACACCAGGGGCGTCACACTCGCGCTGCCGACCCTGTAAAAACCTTCTAATGCCCTTCTTGAAAAACCCCATATTGTAGTCGCTTGGGAAACCTACAGCAGGGAGCTCATATAATATGTATTTACAAAAAGAAGTATATAAGTATGTTTATCCGCATTCTGGAACCCATAACACAAGCTAGTTAAACTATGCTTACTTTGGATCTAGAGAGCGCTGTGTAGAATGTCGCCGAATATTATTTATTGTGGGGATACCTGTAGGTATATCAAATTTTGCCTGGGGGTGACAGGTGAGGCCGCCTGTCACCCCAGCAGAAGTAGGCCGGGACGGTGGGGCATCTAGCGCCCCTCCCCCAAACCGGGGCAAGACGAGGACACCGTGGTTCCCAAACCCGAGGGGGGCATCTCGAAACCGGAGATGGCCCAGGGTCAGTCGGGGTGCGAGGGATATGCTCTATGGGCAACCTTACACCCCGGCGTCTGTAGACCCGAGACGGCGTGCGGTTTTAGTCGGTTCAAGCCCGACATAACCGCCCCCGCTGGCATGCGGGGGGGTATCCGAAGGGATTACGCACGGGAAAAAAAAAAGGTATAAGTATCAAATTTTGTGCATATTAAAAAATGTCGATTTTCATTATGCAAAGCGATTACCCGATTGCTTCAAAAGTTAGCACTTTGGAGCCCAAGGTCCACTTATTGGTATGTCGGCTTTTCCGGGTGCGACTGCCGTCTGTCCTCCCAACTCCAAAAGTAAAGCCTGCGCCAGAGTCTCTTCCGTCAATCAGTAGTAGCGCTCCCATAAAAGCCGTATAAGCCACACCAAGAGGAGGAGAAGAAGCAAGTGGACCTTGGACTCCGAGGATGCCGGATTTTGACGCTAACGTCGAAAGCTGCTGCTAATTCAGCGGTAGATTGTGTATCATCGGCTTCCACAATCGCCTTTAATTCATCATTGTCGACCAAAGTCTTCGGACGACCGCGAGGTTCGTTTTTCAGGTTGATATTTCCAGAACGGAAGCGAGCAAACCAATAACAGGCGGTGCGTTGGTTTGTAGTGTTAGCTCCGTAAACGTCGTTGATGTTGCGTGCCGCTAGTGCCGCGTTGCTGCCACGACGATACTCATATTCCATAATTACTCGAATTTTTAACGTATCCATGATAACGAAAAAGATTGAAATGCGATGAAAACGTAACACTAGTCAATAAACAAATGACTACTTTTGGAAAATGAATTCCATGTTTTTAAAATAAAATTAATTTGAAATTAGAATTCTTTGCCAAACAAAAATTATTTTGATTTGAAATGGCCAGTACTGCAGAACGGCCTAGACCCAAGCCAACGGCCAAGACCTATTATAATGATCATTTTAATGAAAAGATCATTTGTAAATTTGTTAGTGTTCAGTAACCGCTAAGGGCTGCATAAAGTAATCCAAAGAAAATCTTACCACAACTGGATTTAGCAGTGAGACAAAGTGGCAGAACCGGTTTCGCTCTTCAATCAGCGCTGCTTTTACCGCTTTCTCTTCCATTTCTTCGAGCTGCTGCTTCCGCTCTTGTATGTCCTGGAAAAATAGTGTGGTCAATTAACTAAATGCCTTTGAAAAAAATCATAATCAAAGCCAGTAAAATTACTTGGATGTATGAGGCCCAGCAAGCTGTCCACGGTTCAAGCAATCGTCTGCGAGCTCATGGGTGCGAGCCAGTACACCTGCTGACTAGCGGACGAGGCTCTGGCATAGGCTTCCCTCTTAAGGCTGGAGGGTGACACAGCACTCACCAGGATAACTGCTGGGATGATGAAAATCCACCGTAATCCTTAGTTCACGTCTGCAATCTAATTGTCTTGAATTTCATATTTTCATCATGAAGTAAAATATGAAATATGTTCTTTTTCAACGATGTAGAGGAACGAGGGATAATCCTTTGACACACAGGGAGGATCCTCAGATCAGGTAAAATGATCACGCCTGGCAGGCCGCGCCCAATCTCTTGTATATGTTATCCAGTGGAGCTTGACTGTGGTACATGGGGTTGGATACATGAGATGTCACCTCAACGTATGTCGGTCAGTAGAACTTCGATAATTTAGTGACACAAGTTGCCATACTAACGAAGTTTAAGGATAAAATACTTACTAGTACTTATGAGACCCGAGACGGCGTGTTGTTTTGGTAGGTTCGATTCCGACATAACCACCCCCGCTGACCAGTGGGGGTGGTTATGACGGACGGTACTTGAAGCTACTTATCAGTCAAATAGTTATCAAAGCGATGTTACCTGCATGCACACTTCATTTTTCCTCTTGGCATCGGGCGGCGCTCTCCTCGCTTTCCTAGCGTGTCGCTGTGCTTCAGTGACTCTGCGGCGCAGCTCTGCGCGCGCGCGCTTGCACTCGCGCGCGTGCTCGCGGCTCAGCGCGCCCGGCGCGCACGCGCCGCGCCGCCACTCGTCCGCGCGCTCAGATAGCGGAGCTACCAGTGTGTCCATGAGAACGCTACGGCAATCATGGACACTCCATTACACACTCATTATAATTTTTGTTTTGTAACTGAGTATATAGCTAAGAATGAGGTATCTACAGCAATTTCGCAGGCACAGAGAGAACTGCGGGCCAACAAAGACGCTCGTTAAGCAATTCAGTTTTGAGCAGCGGTTCAGAGGGAGAGGGATGGAGCTATTCATCCTTGTATAGCTCCACTTCTCCCCCTCTGATACGCTGCCCTAAACTGAATCGCTTAATGCGCGTCGCGGTAGACCCGCTAAAGTAACTACACGAAATAGTTTTTCAGGAAAAATCCTATAGTCACGCTGAACCTAATCGTTTTATAGCCTGAATTCTTTTACAGCTCCCCTACAAATAGTCAACTACCCTGTCACAGTCCACTGCTGGACATAGGCCTCTTCCAATGTACGCCACAGCACCCGATCCTCCACTTTCTGCTTCCAGTCTATCCCAGCTACCTTTTTCATGTCGTCAATTCATCTGACTAAGGGGCGACACCTTCCGTTTGCCGAATCGTGGTCTCCGCTATACATAATATAACTCGTTTGCTTCAACGGCCATTGGTCCATCAACAGATATGGCCAGCCCATTACCACTTCAGCTTGCATATTCTGTGAGATATGTAAAATAGTATGCAGATAGAAATCGCAGTAAACTTACCCTATAAATGTCTTCATTCTTGTCTCAATTGCGCGGTGTCGTAAGCAAACACGCGTCAGAGCTGTGCCGATCTCTTTCGTAGCGCCTGCAACAATGAAAACATACTTGATTAACATAATATGTATTATGCGCAGCGCTATATCAATGTTGTCAGACAATATTAATGATACTAAGTGCTTAGGTCATCCATACTTAGTGGAGATTCCACCTTTTTTTTACCACTCGATAGTCAAAACTTACACGGTTCAACGTGATGATAAGATACACTTGAAAGGTTACTAGAGATATGAATTGAGCGAGGATTCGTATCGAAACGGTATATTTAAAAAAAAACAAGAATATTAGTAACCGAAATTACCCGTACTCCCCCTAACTCCTCCAGCTAAGCTAAATTGCTTGCGTTAGGAACGTATGAACCCATTCACTTCGGTAATGATTCGAACTCGGGACCGCTCGATCGTAACGCCAACTCCTTAACTACTGAGCTACCGAAGCTTTTAATGAGCATGATCATCTACAGAGAAAGAGAGAGAGAGAGAGAGAGAGAGACAGAGAGAAAACAGAAGAATGGGACAAAAGTAATAAATAGAGATTAGGTTTCAAACTCTCAAAAAGTATACAAAAAGCAGTATACTGCCAGAATCATACCTAACACATTCGTCACAAAGCGATTGGCAAGGCGAGAAGACCACGTCTTTTGGACAAAAACGTTATCTGCAGGCAGAAGATTAATAGGAATCATGCTGTTATTATGATTACGCTGCGTCACATCGTCTCTACATAACAGAAAATGCAGTTTATAAAAACATTAAAATCAACATTCTTCTGTGGAATCTGTGTGTAATTGCTGAAGTAGGTAATAAGGGGAAATTCCTGTGCGGTTTTGGTGTATTCATCATTTTTGGAATCAAATAATATTAGTGTATGGTGAGTAATACCCTAGATTAAATAATAGTTGGTAATACGTACATCAATTGTATGGTGCCTTCTCTAAGTTTTGATGTATTCTCTTTTGACTACTCTCCGCAGAAAACCGCTTTTCTTAGGGATTTATCTATATATATATAGGTAAGTATTTATTCTGGTTGACTGAAATAAACCCCCGGGGGTACAAACTTGAAATTGTAGCACTTGATTATCGATGACCTTATGTTGTAGGCATCCACTTAGGAAAGATTTTTGGAAATCTCACCCCAAAGAGGATAAAATACGATTTTTTTCCGTGGGAAGCCAGGACAGTTAGGTATCTATATGAAGGATTGGCTCGACTAACACTGACCTACAATTCTTTAAGTTATAAGGTGGAATACTGTCAGATTCAGCGGACCTTCCTCTTGTAATCCTAGTTGAATTAGTTGAACAAGTTAGGGTTGAAAGGGAAACCGTTACTGTTCCGTCCTCGCCACTTGTTTCTGCTGCTGCTGCGCCTAAAACTATTTTCGGCTTCTCAGTTCGGCGTGAATTACCTTTACAAAAAAGGCAAGCTTAAGGTATAAACCGAGGAGACGGAGTAAATAGTGTTCATACTGTGTGATATGCAACAATATATGTGCCTCTAGCGCGCCTCTTGCATGTCGCTTCAGTCTCGCCTGTTAAAGAAACAGAACAGGCGACCAAGAGGCATGTCTCCGCCACGCTTTTGTATGTAATTTACGAAGCATCGCTTTCGTACATTTTGTATGAAAACTTAATCAAGCGCAGATGTCCGTGCTACGCCTTTAGCTCATCTTATGCCTCCTGCCTTATCTATATAATTAAGGCCTTAGGTAGACAAAACAAGAATAGTTGGAGAAACCCCAAGATACAGTAAGCCTAATAACGCTTCAGCGTATTTGAAAATGGGTCGAAGGATGCTCGAAGGCCTCTCTTGGACTTAGCATACCTACAAATGCTGCAAAACCATTTAACACGAAAAATAACAATATATCTCTTTATTGTACAGCAAGGACATCATACAGAATAAAAATTATAATTTTGAGTGGTTTATATAATTTGGCGGCCTTGTCCCACTGCGGTCATCTATTACCTTGAGAGGACTACCAGGTAAGGTTGGCGATCTGTGAAATTACGGCAAATGACCCGTGTAAAATTTGACTTAAAGCAGCAGATATCTCGACTGTACCTAGTTAATCTGCATATTAACGGATGTTTAATCGTTAAATCGCGGAGGACAGTGGGCGAAACATCTTATGAATTAGAGATGTCGACGGAGCTCCGCTTCGTGGGGCTCCTATTTATTCGTACATTGTCACAAGTAGTGTCCAGTGTCCACGAGCTCGCTTCACTCGCTTCACTCGCTCCAGTGGCGTATGCGTTTACCAAATTAAATAAATAATTACAACAATTCGAATGTTTTATTTAAAAGGGACCTGTTTTTTTGTAGAATATACTGCTTTCGGGCTGTTTGGCCGTGGTCCATCGGAAATATGGACCTGTTTTGTTTTAGGGACAATTTGTATGGTGGCTGCACACGCTGGCGGACTGCCCGGCGTGGGAGGCGCCGAGGCGTGAAATCGTGGCAGCCATCGGGGTGGGAGTCCTCTCGCTCAGCAGCATGATTGCGGCAATGGTGCGGTGCGCGAACGCGTGGGCCGCCGCCACCTCCTTCTGCGAGCATGTGATGCTCGCGAAGGAGATGGCGGAGCGCGCCCGGGAGAGGTTCAGAACTCTCCCGGCCCGCCAAGCACGCAACATGCTCGCCGCGCGTCGCAGGCGACTCAGGCGCCGGAGGTCGCTCAACGACCTCCGTCCTCCATGAGCGCAAGCCTGGGGGTGGCAGGTGAGGTCGCCTGTCACCCCAGCAGAAGCAGGCCGGGACGGTGGGGTGACTAGCGCCCCTCCCCCAAACCGGGGCAAGACGGGGACACCGTGGTTCCCAAACCCGAGGGGGCCATCTCGCAACCGGAGATGGCCCAGGGTAAGGGTGCGAGGGATATGCTCTATGGGCAACCTTACACCCCAGCGTCTGTAGACCCGAGACGGCGTGCGGTTTTAGTCGGTTCAAGCCCGACATAACTGCCCCCGCTGGCCGGCGGGGGGCTATCCGAAGGGATTTCCACACGAAAAAAAAAAAAAAAGGTACCCGAAACCTTGAACGTACAAACCCCAAAATCTAATCAGTTCTTCCCATTAACCAAACAAGATGATTGGCGAAAGAATTTTTTAAATAGGATAAGTGGTTCTTGAGTTATTGCGTAAACAGACATCCAGACATCCAGACATCCAGACCAACAGACAGACCGACACAAACATTTTTTTTGCTTAATTAGACTTAGAATCATGTGAAACGTCGAGAAAAGTGATAAAAAGTGGGTGTAAGATTTTGATTTTTTTTGCGTGATTTTAAGACTTCGGTGTCCACCTGGTTGGTGGCCCGAAGTAATATTATATGAGACTATCCGTAAAATGTATAAGACATATCAAAATATAATAACCACAATTATAGTCACTAACTTACTCGACCGTAAATAAAACTTCGCAAGGAGGATAATCCAAGTAACAAATGAAGTCACTAGTAATACCGGTAAAACTTCAATATTATCAAAATAGCTACTCTATATTATGCTTTACAGTCTTCAAAATAGAGTTAAGTTTTCGTGTCCACATCTTTGTTGACTATGATCTGAACATCATTTAAGTATATCGTGTCCTTATGTACACTAATACTGTGTACTGTTGACTTTTAATTCATAGTATACCCGACCCCTGAGAGGGAAAGACGTATTTTTTAGTTTAGTGTAACTGTGATGTGATATTATAAAGAAAATGAATAGTGTTTTAATACTGTCTGTGATATCCGCGCTTTCCTGTTTGGTGAATGGACGTAAGGTTTTTTTTGCCATTCTTTGTCTATAAGGCGTAAACTGGATTAGTGACGGTATAAGATAGATCGAAAGGATGTTAAGTATCAGTATGCCACATTGCGTACAATTCGTGAAAATGTTGGACAAATGTACCCTAATTTGTTTACTTTTTCATATTGTCTTCTATTCCCTCCCACTTTTCCCCTGCAGATGGTAACCCTTGACTGATACCTTTGGTGCATTTAAGGTCTAAGAGACCGATCCCAATATTTTTAGAATCGATTGTGATATCAATAAAACGCTTGAGAAATAAATATATAGTCACCTTTCTAGAGTCTCACAAAGAACTGACACGACTGTAACTTATACTTGTAGGCCTTCCAAGGACTTCCATGTAGTACTACTTCACTGTATAGCATAAAAAATAGGCTATTTAGTTGATAGCAGTTACGATCAATTAACCCGCAACTTTTTGTAGCTGTTATCTGTAAAAATGCCTAGATTCATTAATTCATTACGAGTCTCTGGGTTCCGTACGCCTCACCAATTCCCGACTCACCCCCCGAATCGCATCACAATATGGAATCCAATACATGTCCTCAAACTCAAAGTTGGCTAAGTGAAAAAGCAAATTACGAGCTAGAGCTGAAAAATGCTGAATATTTTAAAACCTATGCTAGTTTTTTCAATAAATCTACATTTACATTATCATTTAACAGTCGATGGAAAGTTGGTATTAAAATATATATATATTTGTTCAAAGTTAAGATGTGAAAATTGACTAAAAGTGACTTAACCGCCTTTTAGCTTGAGGATGCCGTCCGTACGTACGTTGTTGAATACGTATGAGGAAATATTTTAATGAAGTATTTTTTACCTATTATAAACTAGTTTGTTTTTTGAGTGCTTGCAAAACTTTTGTTCATTCATCATATGCAAAATTCACATCACTAGCTAAAACAATGCATGTTCTTATCAGTTACGCTATGCTACTCTATACGTCTCCTCCATTGAGATCTGGTCCACTATTGCTCGTGGCTAGTGGTAACCAGGTCAGTCTTAGGGCAGGTGACCATTCCCGCAACATTGAGATCCCTTTGTAACTCGGAGCGCACGTTAGGCCGTGTGCTCCGGTAGTCATACGAGCCTCTATGGCAGTTGTTACGGGTTAAAAAGTCCGGCAACTGGTCAACTACGATATCGTCAGTGGGTTGTGGAGGTTGGATTCCAGGAAAATATCGATAAAGTAAATTCTACAACTTCATCAAAGTCACAAACAAGAATCAATTGTTATATGAATGAAATTTTTATTATAATTGTGAACCTTTCAGAGCAAGGTCCATGCCAAACAACAAGTGGCGGTCAGGGAGAATGCAAGTCGGTGTACAGTTGCCTGCCGATAATGGCAATAGTCAACAAACCGGACAGGACGCCGCAAGACACGGAGTTATTGAAAAAATCACAGTGCGGTTTTGAAGGAAGAGACCCCGCTGTAAGTGTTCTTGAAGCAGTTTCTTTATTATTTTCTTGCACAATTTCATATTAAACAAGTTGAATTCCTGAGACGAGCTCAGCCGAATACAAGGGATTTTCTTTTTTCTTTTTTTTTCTTTTTTTTTCTTTATCTTGCAATGGTTCACCCCAGCACGAATCTATTACCGAAAACAGCAACTCGATAGCTCATCTCCTTCATACTATAAACCGTGACAGAAAATTGGACACGACGACGTCGACGGCGTCGACGACAACTCGATAGCAATAGGGCTTTTCTAAAGAAAATCCCTAAAAAGATAATGCTCATTCCATCAGTCATAACTCGTTAAAATAAACATAAAACATTGATTGATTGATTGATTAAAATGTGGTAAATATGGCAGATTTATTCGCCTTGATCACAATTCGTATCATTAGTAAAATCCAGCCTTAATTCATGAAATTATAGAAAATTTCTCCAGCCATATCCATGTCTATCTTTGTGTTTATTCCGGTTAATCACCGCAGTGGCTAGGCCGATTGTAAAGGGATTTTTACTGCAGATAGCTGGTGTTACAACTCGCACCGGAACTCGCCTCCTCGAGGTCTCCGGCGCCACCAGCGGCCCCAAAGCCGACGCCCTAGCGGCCAAGCTGAGGGAGTCGCTGGACAACGAAGCCGTCCGCGTCACCAGACCCAACAAATGCGCAGGTCTGCGCATTTCGGGTCTGGATGACGCGGCCACGACGGAGGAAATTATCTCCGCCGTCGTGGAGGCGGGCGGCCGCCCCCGTGATCAGGTGAGAGCCGGAGAAATCCGGTTCAGCCCCACCGGTCACGGCACGGCAGTCATCAACTGCCCCGTCGCAGCGGCTCAGATGATTGCGGACGGACGGAGCCTCCTCGTTGGGGGCTTCCTTAAGGCGCGGGTGCAACTCCTGCAGCCCCGCGAGACCAGGTGCTTTAGGTGCCTGGCCGTGGGGCATGTGGGGATGCAGTGCACAGCGGGAGACACCGTGGGGGATCGGTGCTTCCGCTGTAATCAGCCCGGGCACAAGGCCAGTGCTTGTGATGGTCCGCCACGCTGCTACAAATGCGTAGCGGAGGGCAAAGCGGCGGAGCACCGGGCGGACAGCAAAACCTGCGCCGCCTCGAGGCCAAAGCCCAGTTCGTCCGCAACGGGTAGCGGGGGTGCCGCTCAGGAGCGGCCACATACACGGCGGGATGCGGAAATGGCAGTCCAATAATGGACACACCAATCCGCATCCTGCAAGCGAACATAAACCACTGCACCGGTGCTCAGGATCTTCTGTACCAGAGCACCGTGCAGTGGTCTATCAATGTGGTCGTGGTCGCTGAGCCGTACTGGGTCCACCCCGGAAGCCCGGTGGACCTGGACGGCGTAGCGACCGTCTTCGGGGGGTCCGCCGCGGACACCTCGCGCCTTGCACTCATTGCAAGGTGCAGAGGCTGTGTCGCGGCGGACTATGAGGGCTTGGCTGTCGTGGCCTTTTACTTCTCGCCAAGCCTTGACCAGTACGAGCTTGAGCTGAACTGGACATTGTTCTCGCTGCGTGCCGTCCTCGTCCTGTCTTGGTCCTGGGAGACTTCAACTCCTGGTCTCAGGCCTGGGGCTCCCGGGAAACCAATGACAAGGGGCGAGTACTGGAGGACTGGGCCAACAACCGAGGTCTAGAGGTCCTCAACCGGGGGAATGTCGCCACCTGGGAGCGGCGGGGGCTCAGTTCGGTCGTGGATGTCGCGTTCGCGAACCCTGCTCTCGCCCGCCGCGTCCAGGGTTGGCGCGTGGTGGAGGAGGAGGAGACGGATTCCGACCATAAGTACATTCGGTTCAACGTCTCCCCTCCAACTAACCTGCCGCCGACAATCGCGAATCCCCCGGATCCACGTTGGGCGCTCAGACGCCTGGATCGGGAGGCTCTCCTGGAGGCATCCATAGTGCAGGCCTGGATTCCGTCACCGGCCAGGCCGATGTCGACGCAGAATCGGAATGGTTCAGGAGAGCCATGTCGCATATCTGCGATGCGGCGATGCCTAGGGTTAAGCCCGGCCGGGCCAAGAAACAGGTGTACTGGTGGTCAGCGGAGATCGCACAGCTGCGAGCAGCGTGCGTGACCGCTCGCCGCCAGTACACCAGGTTTCGCCGGAGGCGTCGCCGACCAGATGATGCGGCAGCCCGAGAGGCGGAGCTGTATGAGGCGTACAAGGGGGCCAAGAGGACCCTCCAGGAAGCCATAAAGCAGGCCAAACGGCGGGCCCGCGAAGAGCTGCTGGAGTCTCTGGAGCAGAACCCATGGTCAGAGGCAAAATCCGCCCAAGGGCGCCCCTACTGACCCAGAGCCTCCAGCCGGAGCGGCTGGAGGGGATACTGGGCTCCTTGTTCCCAGCGAGAGCGGAGGAGCATTTCCCTCCGCGTATGGCTCCGCCTCAGGCGCCTGACGCCCATAATAGCGAGAGCGATGTGCCCGAAGTCAGGGAGAGTGAACTGGGGGTAGCAGTGCTCCGGCTTAAAGCCCGGAAATGCACTGCCCCACGGACCCGACGGCATTCCAGGCCGAGCATGGGTCCTGGCCCTGGAGGAACTAGGGCCTCGACTGGTGGCGCTCTTTAGCGCATGCCTCGAAAGGGGCCAGTTTCCAAAGGCTTGGAAGACGGGGAAACTGGTCCTTATCCGGAAGGCGGGGCGGCCGGCGGACCAGCCATCCGGTTACCGGCCGATCGTGTTGCTCGATGAGGTGTGCAAGCTCTTTGAGCGGATTATTGCAGAGCGCCTCGTCGAGCATCTCACGAACGTGGGGCCAGATCTGGCGGACAACCAGTTCGGTTTCCGCCGGGGGCGCTCCACCGTGGAAGCGATCATGCGCGTTAGGCGCCTGGCGGAGGAAGTAGTCTCGCGGGGTGGGGTGGTGGTGGCGGTGTCTCTCGACATCGCCAACGCCTTCAACACCCTACCCTGGAGCTGCGTTAGGGAGGCGCTCGCGTATCACGGAGTGCCTCCTTACCTCCGTCGCATTGTCGAGGCATACCTATCCGAGAGGGCCATAGTTTACCCGAGCTGGCTAGGGCCAGGGCGGCGAGAAGTGTCGTGCGGTGTTCCGCAGGGGTCGGTCCTAGGGCCACTCCTGTGGAACATCGGATACGACTGGGTGCTGCGCGGTACGTTGCTCGAGGGTGTCAGCATAGTGTGCTATGCTGACGACACCCTCGTTATGGCGCGGGGAGCAACGTACCGAAGCGCGGCACTGAAGGCCACGGCAGGGGTTGCTCAAGTCGTGGGTCGAATACGGCGGCTGGGACTCGAGGTGGCTCTCCACAAATCCGAGGCTATGTGTTTTCACGGGCCTCGGAGGGGGCCACCTGCGGGAACCAGCATAACCGTAGGGGGCGTAAGCATCGGCATCGAGCCCACGATGAAGTACCTTGGGCTCGTACTCGATAGCCGATGGGACTTCGGACCTCATCTCCGAAGTCTGGTCCCGAAACTGAGGGGGGCTGCGGCCGCGCTATCGCGGCTGATGCCCAACGTTAAGGGACCCAACGCCCCCACTAGGAGACTGTACCTGGGGATCGTGCGAAGCATGGCCCTATACGGGGCCCCCGTATGGGCGGAGACTCTGGCGGCCCGGAACGTGGCTGTTCTTAACAGCCCGTTAAAGGCGATGGCCGTCAGAGTCATTTTTTTTTTTTTTTTTTTTTTTTACATTTAGTCCGTCCAATTGACTGTACCCCGCCTGATGGTAAGCTGAGGTAAAGTCCAAAAAGTAGTGGCCACCATTTCTAGAGATTGCCCCTAGAATGGTGGCCCCTACCTAGACGGCCTCAACAGATGTTTTTTCACGCCCCGCTTAAAGAGCCCAGGATTGTAGGTAGAAGGGAACACGTGAGTGGGTAAAGCGTTCCAGTGCTTTATGGTCCGACAAAAAAAGGAGTCACCAAACCGCTTGGTTCGCGATGGTATCGATTGCACTGTATGAGGATGACACCTAAGTCCTGCACGTGTTGTTCGGGACAAGAAGGGAGAAGGAGGAATCAATTGGAATAACTCATCGGAACATTCACCATGGTAAATGCGATAGAATACTGCCAAGGAGGCTATATCTCTACGCAGCTGCAGAGATTCTAGAGAACTGGTGACCTCAGGACTATCAATGATCCGGACTGCCCGTCGCTGCAATCTATCGAGAGCGTCTAGTAAGTACTGAGCGGAGCCATCCCACAGGTGAGAACAGTATTCCACGCAGGGACGGATTTGAGTCTTATATAAAAGACACCGCTGCCCCGGCGTGAAAAACCGCCTCACCCTGTTCAGCACTCCGAGTTTACGAGAAGCTGTTTTAATAACGCTCTCAATGTAATTTTTATTATTAAGTTTGCAGCGAACATCCATACCGAGCATGTTGATACTGTCCTGCAGTGGTAGTGGTGTGTTCCGAAGAGTTGGGAGGGGAAGGAAAGGAGATACCTTTGCTGTAAACGCGCATGCCTGTGTTTTCTTGGCATTGAACTCGACCAGGTTCTCAGATCCCCATTGGGAAATGTGGTCTAGGTCCTGATCGAGCTCAATGACAAGTTGCCGTCTTCTCTCCTCGATGTCAGTCTGCTTGGCCGCTGAATGTCCGAGATAACGCCCATGCAAAGTACTGTCATCTGCATAGCAATGTATGCTGCCCACGGACAGCATATCATTGATATGCAGAAGAAAGAGAGTGGGCGATAAGACGGACCCCTGAGGCACACCAGCATTAACCTGCATGAACTCAGAAGCCCGGCCGTCACAAAGGACTCGGATGCTGCGCTCATGCAGAAAACTGGCAACCCAGCTGCACAGTCGAGATGGCAGACCGTAGGTCGGGAGCTTGGCAAGAAGCGAACTGTGCCAGACCCTATCGAAAGCTTTGGCGATGTCAAGGCTGATAGCCAGTGACTCGCCATGCTTGTCCATAGCCTCACCCCAGAGATGTGTGACGTACGCCAGAAGATCACCCGTTGACCGTTTTGGCCTAAAACCATATTGCCGGTCGTTAATTATGGAGTGATCTTCTAGGTAACGCATGAGCTGTGCGTTAATAATGTGTTCAAACACCTTGCTGAGAACTGAGGTGACAGCTATGGGTCGATAGTTGCCCGGATCGGACCGATCTCCTTTTTTGGGGACCGGTTGTACATTTGCCTCTTTCCAAGCCCCCGGGACCAATCCCGAGGAATAAGACAGGCGATACAGTCGCGTCAGCGTTGGAGCTAACTCCGCTGCGCATTTTTTAAGAACTACCGCTGGTATACCATCAGGGCCACTGGCTTGCCGGACGTCGAGTGACTGTAGTGCAGCGCGGACGTCGCATTGCCTGATACGAGTATCAGGCATTGAGTGGTCACAAGTGACAGGTGTTGGCGGCTGCAAACCAAAGTCGTCGATTCGGGAGTTAGCCGCAAAGAGGTTAACCAGCATATCTGCTTGCTCTTGCGGCTCGTGAGCCAGTGAACCGTCAGGGTAACGCAACGGGGGCAGCGAAGGCTGGCAGAAGTTGGATTGCACGGCTTTGGCCAGTCGCCAGTACCCACGGCTACCCGCGGGATGTGACATGAGTTGCTGACCAAGCCGTGCTATGCGCTGGGCATCCGCTCTGACGTATGCCCTCTTGCAGTCCTTAGTGGCCCTGTTATACGCCGCCTTGAGGTGCCCTGCATTCGGATCGCACTCGACTCGTGCCCTAGTCCACGCGCGGTACGCCGACCGTTTCCGTTGAACAGCATCAGCGCACTCGCGCCCAAACCAAGGCCGAGTTCTGCGGGCGCTGGTGACCTCAGTGTGTGGAATATAATATTCCATACCCAAGCTGATTTCACCAGCGACGGCAGAAGCACAATCCGATGGGTCCTTTCCATCAAAGCAGCGCTTAGACCACGGGACGGATGCGAAATAGTCTCGCATGCCGTCCCAATCCGCTGACGAGTAATGCCATAGCCGTCGCTTTATCACCATAGGTTGTGGAGGTGCAGTAACTGGCACGTTGGCGCAGACCAGACAGTGGTCGGAGGAACCCAGTGGAGCTCGTACCGAAACTCTGTACTGGGCTGGGTGGGTCGTCAGTAGAAGGTCTAGCAGAGAGGGCTCATGACTTGATATGTCTGGTATCCGGGTGGTCTGTTGTACCAGTTGAGTCAAGTCATGCGTCAGTGCGAATGCGTGGGCGGCCCGTCCCGCATGGTCAGTTTTGAGAGAGCCCAGCCAGGTCTCGTGGTGGGCGTTGAAGTCTCCCAAAAATACCATTTCGGCGGTCGGAAACCGCTCCTGCGCAACATCTGCCGCCTGACTCAGGTGGTCGAAGAGTCGAGTTGTCTCGGTATCCCCGTGATGGGATAGGCACACGTAAACCCGGCTAGAAGAGCCATGGTCCACGTGTAGCCAGAGGACAGAAAAGGATGGGTCCTCTAGGCAGCGCAAGCGGCGACAACAAACATCCGCCCTGATATACACGCACACCCCGGCTTTTGCAAGGAAATTTTCCTCTACCACATAGCCGGGGTAGAGTAAATAAGACGTATCTTCAGGGCGGCGTATTTGCGTCTCGGTGAGAAAAAACAGTGCCGGCCGTACCGTCTCAAGGTGATGGTGGACGGCTTGGAGGTTTGTATGGAGTCCACGAATATTCGTGAACTCCACCTCAAAAAGTGATGTGTTGGTGGGAGAAGAGTATGCCGCTGTCTTATGTACTTCATTTCTCATTTGCGCTGCCATAATTATCTTAATAGGAAGTGAAGGCGTGAAAAAAAGAGGAGACAGACGCCACAGCAGAGTTTGACAAAGTGCAGGGTTTGGTATCGCCTATGGATGCATGGCATGGCGGTAGCCGACCCGCCGAACGGAAGGGCCCCCGTACCCTCTCGAGTGTGATCGCCGGACCCACCATCCGGTCACCAACCGGTACGACGAATCACATCGGGATTATGCGCGACCTGGTGGGGCAGCCTCCCGGGTTGGTTAGTCCCGGTTGGGCCCCTGTACTATGCCGCGGGCGGCCAGCGGCACCACCGGTTATACGGGTCTCCCTGTCAGGCGGGTCGACCCACGCCATCCACACTAGACTCCGCCAATACCCCACTGGTCCCACAACTGCTGTGTCGGCTGGGGGGTATCGCACGATCTCCGTCGAGGCGGCATGTCTCCTAGCTGGGACCCCTCCATGGGACCTGGAAGCGAGAGCCCTTGCGCTGCTGTACCGGTGGCGCAAGGAGGCGCTGGAGCGGGGCCATAGGCCGGAGCCCCGAGAAATCAGGGCTCAGCGGTCCCTGCTCCGACAGGAACTCATGGAGACATGGAGGGTGCGACTTGAGCACCCAAGGTGGGGGGAATCCACCATTGCGGCGGTGAGACCGATCATGAAGGAGTGGTTGGAGAGGGACCATGGGGACCTCTCCTACCGGATGTGCCAGATGGTTACCGGACACGGGTGTTTCGGTAAGTATCTGTGGCGCATCCACCGGGAGACAACGCCGCAGTGCCAGCACTCCGAGGATCCTGGCGAAGACACGGCGCTCCACACGTTGGTGGAGTGCCCTGCGTGGGCGAGTCAACGCCGGGATCTCGTTGCGGTCCTGGGCGTGGACGTTCTCTCGTTGGAGACCATGGTGAGGGCCGTGGTCTCCGACGGGAGCAAGTGGCACGCCGCCGCCTCTTTCTGCGAGCAGGTAATGCGCGCGAAAGAGACGGCGGAGAGGGAGCGGGAAAGAACCCTGCCCCCCGAGTTTCGCAGTTTGCGGCGAGGACGCCGCAGACTCATCTACGCCCGGGACTACCGACCTCCATGATCGGGGCCTGAGGACGGCAGTTGGCACTCGCCGTCCTTACAGAAGCAGGCCGTGGCGGAGGCGTGTTGTGTGTGCCCTACACACGCCTGCCAACTCACCGAAGCGGGATAAAACCCGACTACACCAGGCGAGGCCGCGGTGGCGGCCAAAGTCCGCCGGCAACCCTGGGGTTATCCTTTCGAGGGCTTACCCGGAGTGCCCGGCGTCCGTTGCCACTTGGGGAGGACACCGTGCGGTTTTAGTCGAGACACGACATAACCACCCCCGCTGGCCAGCGGGGGGGTATCCGAAGGGATTTCCGCACGTAAAAAAAAAAAAAAAAAAAAGGTAGCTGGTGTTATAAAGCGCAACTTAAACTACTTTTATCTTAAAAAAAAAATAGGGTTCCCCGAAAATAAAATTAAAATCCAGATCTAAGTCTCACGGATGAAATAGTACGCACAGTAGGCAATAGAGATGTATGTCATGCCATCAATATTCTGTCAACATTATCAATAATATTGACATTCTTTGGAGCCCGGCGTCCACTCTTCTTTGTGATTTATTTTATCTTTCACGGGAGCCCCCAAACCTGCGCCGAAGCCTCGTCCGTCAATCTGCAGATAACCTGCTTGCGGTGAATTTGGCTTGGGCTTCAGAGATTTGGTGGGCCCCATACACTTACATACCATACATAGCACTAGTGGGACCGGTGGGTGTCACGCGGTGCTGCGACGACAATCCTCTTCTGATGAGGCCGTCAAGCTGAGTGCCACCATTGTTAATCTGATACGTGTATGTAATGGTGACCCTCTTTCCTGAAACTTTACCTTCAGCTTACCATCAGGCGAGGTGAAGTCAAATTGACGTGTCCTAAATATAAAAAAAACCTTAAATTGAATCTGAGTATTGAGCAAAAACTTACCAGGACCTGAATTTATCATCAAACCAGGTCACAAGGTCAGATTTTTTAAAACCAACGTATTCTAGTTTATTACATAACAAAGTCGTTCGGACAAGAAATCTAAAACTCCAATTTGGTTAGTTATTTATTATCTACTAGCTGACCCGGCAAACTTCGTTCCGCCATAATGTGTAGTTATGTTGGTTACCTTCTCAATCGAATTTATTTCGTGAATGTCTCTAATTTCTAACTATCCTAATTGCTAGTATAGGCACAGCTCCCGAGGGTATCATCTAAAAGCCGTAGATGGCAAGGTCAGCCGGGGTGCAAGGGTATTGCTTTATTTGGCCACCTTACACTCTGACATTACAGACCCGAGACCACCACTCTGGTCGTAGGGAGGGAACGCCTGGGGGAAACCGTGGGTTTACAGCGATGAAAACGAAAAAAGGCACAGTATGGGCGGAGACAAATCTAAAAAATCATAGATCATGAAAATCGTTCCACCCGTTCTCGAGTTTATCGCAGTCATCACTAACACGCCTTTCTCTGTCCTCTCAAAGCCTGCGCCAGAACCTCGTCAGTTGATTAGCAGGTGTTCCAGCTGGTGAAGTGTGCTTAGATCACAACATTTTTATTAGGATTATACCTTTTTTTTTGTGCGGAAATCTCTTCGGATACGCCCCCGCTGGCCGGGGGGGGGATATGTCGGGCTTGAACCGACTAAAACCGCACGACGTCCCGGGTCTTCAGACGCCGGGGTGTAAGGTTACCCAATGCTTCTCTCACAAATTAATTCGCAAAGTTGTTAGAATTCTACCTTGGGTGTAACCTAGCCGGTACTGATTGCCGCATGAGGCTATGGCCCAAGCTTTTTATGGGCAGTCGTGCCCATAAAAAGCCGTATATGTGAAATCGAGGAGGGGAGCAAGCGGATCCCGGTCGCCGAGGTGAAAGTCTCAGACAGCACCGAGAACAACGCTAGAAAGATGATAGGTTAAGATTCAATCTTAGGGGAATTCGTCCTCCGGGTTTCCAATACAAACGGCGAGGACTCCGTACAGATTCAGTTTACACGCCATTGACGTGTAAAGTGAGTCAACTTACTTATTATGAAACCGGACTTTTAAATTATGATAATATTTATAAGCAAATAGTTCTATATTTACCAATGATAGTGTTAGATATAGCATAGTAGGGTGAAAAAGTCGTCGAGATTACCAGATTAAATCATATTCTTTTCATCTCTCCAGTTCGGAAAGTTTAATTTTCATGGGTAGATAGCCGGGTGGAAAGTAGCTGATTTCATCCCTAGAGTGAAAAGTAATTTCTTTTTTAATTTTAAGTATTGCCATGGAGCCCATGATAATTAAGTTACGTCATAATGCCTTAATATCATGACGCTTTTTTTTTACATGGCCGCCTAAATGCACATCTCGATTACAATGTAACCAATAGATTCGATTTTCAAAACTTTTCTGATGTTGGCAGTATGTAAGTGAATTATAACTTTTTTTTATAATAAACTCATAAACTCACGCCTATATCCCCGAAGGGGTAGGCAGAGGTGCTAGCACCCACGTTTCGCCAGTTTATGTTTTAGGTCCCAATGTAATAGGTGGCGAGCCTATTGCCATTAACCGGGCACTTATAAACCTGCGATAAATACACACATAACTTCGAAAAGCATCGAAAAGTCATTGGTGTGTGCCATGGTAATACCTGGGATCGAACCCGAACTTTTTTTTTTCAGAATTAAAAAAAGAAACAATTTATGTTTGCTAAATAATTAGCAGGAAAACGAGACTCAATATAAATAAATACCTCGTGTTAATTGTAGTTAAAAATAGTTTCGGAAAGTGATTCCAATGACATGGATATCAATTTAACTCCCGATAAGATTAAAGAACAGGAAAAAGCTGTTGTTAATAATCTATTTCCAATTTTTCCAATTTTACTTTAAATTTTAACTGATTATCAATATACCTGTTTCATTAAATGTGTGTGTAGTATTTTAATTTCCTCTCATAGTCGAAATGAAAAGTAGAGTGTTTAACTCGGGTGAAATGGCTGACTTTCAACCCTTGTTTAACAATCTATTATTAATTACTTTAAAGGTATGCTGTCCGCGAGAAAATGAGCCAGTGTCACTAAGCAATCACTGTTACACTCCTGAAGGCAAACCAGGGCAGTGCGTTAATGTGTACAGTTGTCCAGCCATCAGCAACTTGCTGCTTCCTCCAGTGCCCAGTGAAAAAATTCAATACGTACAGCAATCAAGGTAAAATATAAACATACTAGCTGATGCCCGCGGCTCTGCCTGCCCGGAGGATGGTTTTTTTATATTAGATACTTAGTTGGCCATCTCCTTCGCGAGCATCACATGCTCGCAGAAGGAGGTGGCGGCAGCCCACGCGCTCGCGCTCCGCACCATTGCCGCAATCATGCTGCCGAGCGAGAGGACTCCCACCCCGATGCCCCCGCTGGCCGGCGGGGCGGTATCCGAAGGGATTTACGCACGAAAAAAAAAAAAAAAAAAGGTACTTAGTTGGCAGACCAGCACACGAGCCATCTGATGGGAAGCGGTTACCGTGGCCTATGGAAGTGGTTATCGTTTTTTGGTCATATCTCTGGTTCTATTTAATCAATTGCAATCAAACATACGGCAAATTTTAAGTTTGACCAAAACCTATCTAACAGAAAAACTGCATCAAAATCCGTTCAGTAGTTTTTGCGTGCATCGCGAAGAAACAGGCAAGAATTCCAAAAAAGAAAATGGTATTCATAATGGTTCATTTAACGTAACCCAACGTATTTTTATAACTCCAATGTAAAGACACAAAATAGTATAGATATACAGGGTGAATTTTCAAGTGGGCGTGGATGGCCCGATCCAAAACTATGACCGACCGATTTTGAAGATAGCGAAAACTGTATTTGTGAAAAGTCAATATTTTTAGCCAGGAATCGAACCCGTTGATTTTGAAAAAGAAAACACACTGTAATATTTTAATTTAATTTTAATCTGAATCAATGGAAAAAGTCGACCGGTCACGTTGACCTATTGTTGGATAGGCAAATCTCGCTACGCTTAAGTTTGGGTTGATTGCGAAGCTGGTAACCGTCCTAGGTAGTTTGCATTTCTTTTAAATCGTTAATGATTTTAGAAAAGTATAACTTTAGCGCTCGATTTCTCTATAACTTACGTAAATATAGGTCTATATTGAAATGTAGTGTTTTCAAATAGTAAGCTTGAATCTGCGGACACGGTAATGTCTCCGCCAAGACGAGACAGCGGAGAGCAGGGCACTGGCTACCTTTTCTCGAAGCGTTTCGCAGTATTTTTGTACCCTTATAAATTCGGTCTGGACAGTGCTAGAAAGTCCAAATTCTCCGGATATGATATCAACACAGTACTTATTAATTAAACCGAGTTTCAAATACTACTTAAGACATTATTAATGTCTATTTAAGCTTCTATTTAGACCATTTAGCCACAACTATTAAGCAGATTCAATCCTTTAACGAAGATCACTTATAATTTCAGATGTAACGGTGCAGACAAATACAGTGTGTGCTGTGGTCCCGTCCCAGATTTTCAGCAAGTTCAGAAAGGAAACTGTGCAAGTAGGGTGACTGCGTTCCCGCCAGATCCCAGAACGGACTGTTGTGGTATCGACACCAGCACTGAGAACAAAATTGTTGGTAAGCACGAGCCGATGGAACTATTGGAGGCTTTTGCTTTTACAAATAAATTGAAATAAAAAAAAACATTAATTCAATTAACTTTTTAATTAATTGAATTAATGTTCTTTAAAAAACATTAGTTAATTTTTTTTTTAAATTAAACGGTTTTTTTAACAATTTTACTTTCAAGTTTTTACTTTTTATATAATATCATATTAGATTTGCATTTTTTACACTTTTCTTTATTATACTAGTTAAACCCTTTCATTTGATGAAGTGAAGTGAAGACACTCAATATGGATTGAGTGTCTTATGTAAAAAAGTACCTTTTTTTTTTTTTTTATCGTGCGGAAATCCCTTCGGATACCCCCCCGCGTGCCAGCGGGGGCGGTTATGTCGGGCTTGAACCGACTAAAACCGCACGCCGTCTCGGGTCTACAGACGCCGGGGTGTAAGGTTGCCCATAGACCCTGACTGACCCTGGGCCATCTCCGGTTTCGAGATGGCCCCCTCGGGTTTGGGAACCACGGTGTCCCCGTCTTGCCCCGGTTTGGGGGAGGGGCGCTAGTCGCCCCACCGTCCCGGCCTGCTTCTGCCGGGGTGACAGGTGGCCTCACCCGCCACCCCCAGGCCTGCGCTCATGGAGGACGGAGGTCGTTGAGCGACCTCCGGCGCCTGAGTTGCCTGCGACGCGCGGCGAGCAAGTTGCGGGCTCGGCGGACCGGGAGAGTTCTAAGTCTCTCCCGGGCGCGCTCCGCCACCTCCTTCGCGAGCATTACATGCTCGCAGAAGGAGGCGGCGGCGGCCCACGCGCTCGCGCTCCGCACCATTGCCGCAATCATGCTGCCGAGCGAGAGGACTCCCACCCCGATGGCTGCCACGAGGTCACGCCTCGGCGCCTCCCACGCCGGGCAGTCCGCCAGCGTGTGCAGCCCTGAGTCCTCGCTCGCGTCGCAGTGATGACACTCAGGCGTTGGCTCCTTCCTGATCCGATGCAGGTGGTCTCCGAAGCACCCCTTCCCTGAGATCACCTGCGTCAGTCGGTAGGAGAGGCTTCCGTGTCGCCTCTTCAGCCAATCCTCCATGATGGGCCTTACCGCCGCTATTGCGGCGTGCCCTATGTAAAAAAGTACCTAATTCGTCATTTTGTAGCGGCGGCCATCTTGAATTTACAATGATACTGAATATATAAAAAATTGTATTGTATCTGAACTAAAGGTGTGTAAGTAACCAAAATTTTATTAATCAGTCAAAAGGAAGGGGGGGGGGGGAATTCTGTTACTAATTTTTTTCCAAATAAAAGACAACCAGGGCAAACTAGCTAAATAAAAACCGTTTGAAAAGTCACGTAAATCATACTAAAATTTAAAACGATCAATCCTTGTAACCGCATATTATGACTTCAGGAGGGGAAGATACTGCAGTGGATCAGTATCCTTGGTTGGTGCTCATCGAATACGTCAATCCGAATGGTGATGTTCTAACGTTGTGTGGTGGATCCCTTATCAGTGGCAAATACGTTCTGACTGCAGCTCACTGTGTAACTGGAGTCGAAAGGAAACGTGGTAAACCGTGAGTAACTGTCATATCTACTGTTGATGTTGTTGGTCTATAGGCCAATGCAGATAGCTATAAAAACGGGCAAGTATAGACATTCCATAAATATTGCGATCCAATATCGCGATCCTAGTAGATACGATAGCGTTTGCTAATCAGAATTGTATCAATTTTATCAATATCATAAATATATATTGACAGGATTGCGATATATTAACTGTCTATACGCGCCCAACGATGAAAAAGGGAAAATTAATAACTGCACGATACCTTTTTTTTTGTGCGTAAATCCCCTCGGATACCCCCCGCCGCCCAGCGGGGGCAGTTATGTCGTGCTTGAACCGACTAAAACCGCACGCCGTCTCGGGTCTACGGACGCCGGAGTGTAAGGTTGCCCATAGAGAATATCCCTCGCACCCCGACTGACCCTGGCCCATCTCCGGTTTCGAGATGGCCCCCTCTGGTTTGGAAACCACGGTGTCCCCGTCTTGCCCCGGTTTGGGGGAGGGGCGCTAGTCACCCCACCGTCCGGCCTGCTTCTACCCCTCACCTCACCTACCACCCCCAGGTCTGCGCTCATGGAGGACGGAGGTCGTTAAACGAACTGCACGATACTTATTGGCAATGAAAGTAAATATAGCGAAGAGGAATCACGAGGTACTAGGTCGGGACTGCAGTAAACCCTCTTTACCTTAGTAACTGATATATTGGATTCTGTCACGACCTCGCTGTTGAATAAGCATTTATTTATAACATTATTTAACATTCCAACGAATAGGTATCATGTAATAAGTCATAACATAATATTGTATATTATCATTCTTAAAAGCGTTTTTAAACGCTTTCCCTTGCAAAACTAAGTTTGATGCGTGACAATTTGTAAAAATAATGATAAATTCTTTAAATACAGATACGTCTACAACTCCCCAAAGATTCCTTTTTGTAATGCAATCAAAACACTTATATTCTGTTTATGTTTTCATTATATTTATTGTTTATTTTATAATTTATTGTGTTCATTCGTAGCAAGTGGAAAGATGTTGTCTCTGCCTACCCCAATGGGAAAGAGGCGTGACTATATGTATGTATGCATGCATTATATAATTTGTTATTTATGGTGACAATAGAGAATATTGTATTGTATATTTCAAGATCACTAGAATATTTAATAAACATGGCGCGGAAATAATAAGATACATAGAATATTAAGGCCCTGTCTGGACGCAAGCTACCATAATTATGCTTATTTTTGTTTCCAAGATTATTTCTCTCTCTCTCTAAGATTACTGATGCTAGACAGTTGATTTTTTTTATATATACAGCTAATTATCTACTGTTCACGCACATCCAAAAACATTTTGGATAAATAGAGCAGTTTCTTGTTAAAAAAATTGCATTGATTTATTTATCTGTTTGATTTGTTTGATTTGTTTGGCGGCAAACGGATAAATAAATCATTTAAAAAATATGACGGATTTGAGGATGTTAATTTGTAGATATTCCACTAGTTGATTAAATTTTCTTTATATTTGTAACAAAAAATATATATGTCATCGCTAAAAATATTGAGATAATTGAAACGAAAAATTTATTTCAAAGAGTGTTTCTTTGCAATTTTTTTAACAAGAAACTGCTTTATTTATCCAAAATGTTTTTGGATGTGCGTGAACAGTAGATAATTAGCTGTATATATAAAAAAAAACAACTGTCTAGCATCAGTAATCTTAGAGAGAGAGAGAAATAATCTTAGAAACAAAAAATCCACCAAGCGTCCTTACCCGTGGGTCTACTTAAAGTAAACAAAAATGTCCACTTTGCCCCACCGGTGGGGCAATGGCCGTAAAATTTTGTAGAGACAATTGGTGGGGCAAATTGGAAGCACCCGTTTCATCGGATCAACACACGTTTATAACAAAAATGATTCAATTATTCTAATTTTAAAATTCTTTACTTCAGTACAAACATTCGTCTTGGAGAATACGACACTGAACACGAAGGTCGCGACTGTGTGCCCATTGAACCTAGGGGTATGGACTGTACAAAAGGTACCACTGTAATACCGATCGAAAGAACGATACCACATCCGCAGTACAACCCCTCGAACCCGGGCAAGAGGAATGATATCGCCTTGATTCGATTGATTAAAATGGCACCTTACACAGGTTTGGAAATTTCTACTTCAATCTTAAAATACTATCTATCATCATCACAGCCTTCCAGTTAATTCTAAAGCTTGTACTTTAAAGCCCCTGGTCCGCTCTCTTTTAGTCAGATGACAAATGTTTTTCGAAAAAATATACTTACGAATTTTTCGAAAATGCGTTTTTTTTTATTCTTAAGATTTTTGGCCAAATAAATAAGTGTCTTTTTAATCACGTCTTTCAGCACTTTTTGAGCACTCTTTTTTAATTCCGTACTGACTATGGATTTTCCTCCAAATTTGAGCATTTATTATCTTGTAACTCAAAGAATACTACAAAAAAATTGCTACTTACTCGTACAATAAACGATTTTGAAGATTTGAAGACGTTGATGGAGGCTCCCATACACTCTAATCTTATGATACTATATCTTAATGAATTCGTTCTGTAATCATATTTTAACAGAAATAATCAAGCCTTGGAGCCTAACTTCAAAAATCTAAGGTCAACCAAAGTACTATAACTCCTATTTAACAAATTGCTAATTTTACAGAATTCATTCGTCCCATTTGTCTCCCAACGGTGGATATCACGCAAGGGACGGATACTTTCAATACGACTGCTGCCGGCTGGGGTGCAGTCAGTACGAGAAAACTCAGCAGTGCGAAAAAACAACATGTTGTACTGCCTTTTGTGAGCAAAAGTGTAAGTTGGTATTTTACTACCCGTGTTGAAATGGAGGACGCGAGATTTTTTTACCGCTTTCTGAATCGAGAAATTGAAGTTGAGCCTCGTAAACGCTTACTTATTCACAGTTTCGTATTGAACCCTTTGTGTAAGTTGGGCGTTGACGTGACTCAACTTAGAATAATTAGTTTTTTTTATAATCCTTATTTATTTAGGAGCTTTTGGGCTAAGAGGCCATTCCAGCTCCATCGTACCCTGAGCTTACATATGACTTAAAATTATCTAATCTACATGTACACTACGCTTTCAAAACATCATATGTCAATTAGAATAGCAGCTTCAGAGAGAGGTTCGGCCAGAATGCTATTGAACCTCCATCGATCGTATTTACTGGTGGTAGAAATTTGATGACACAAATTTGTCACAAAATTCGGCCGGGTTGGTACCACCGTGCACGATTGTGAAAAACCCTCCATAGTAATCAAATTTCGGTTTAATTGCGTTCAGGGGTCAGCAAGTGCATAGCCAGGCAGGGGGATTGTGGTCGCAGCACTAGTGGGACCGGTGGGTGTCACGCGGTGCTGCGACGACAATCCTCTTCTGATGAGGCCGTCAAGCTGAGTGCCACCATTGTTAACATGGTATGTGTATGTAATGGTGACCCTCTTTCTTGGACTTTACCTTCAGCTTACCATCAGGCGAGGTGAAGTCAAATTGACGTGTCCTAAAAAAAAAAAAAATAAAAAAAAAAAAAATATCAGCAACTTCCAATAAAACCACTCTTAATACCCGTGTGACCCGTGTCGGACACACTCCACCCACAGATGATGTACAATATAATCAATTGAGACACCCATTAGTGAGTGCGCTCGAAGGTGATATTTATTTCCCAAAGTGGTTTAACCTATTCAGATGCGGTTTTTAGGGTTCCGTAGCCGAATAGCAAAAAACGGAACCCTTATAGATTCGTCATGTCTGTCAGTCTGTCTGTCCGTCCGTATGTCACAGCCACTTTTTTCCGAAACTATAAGAACTATTGTCGGAAGTTTACGCGAATGTCACACATTGAAATAAAACTATTTTTAACGGATTCTATCGCGATTTATTTGATGTTATTTTATATTTTTTACATTGAACAACACGTGCAAGGTTGAGGTGCCACCATCATAAGGTGCAACCAATTCTATTCAGGACTAAGCGGTTCGGCACCGCTTTTCTTTACCGCACTATAAAGACTTGGAATGATCTACCAGTACACGTGTTACCTTCTTCCTACAATCTCAGATCCTTTAAGCTGGGCGTGAATTCCTGAGACTTTCCTTTAGCTTACCAACAGGTGAGGCGATGTCATATTGACGTGACAGTAATAAAAAAAGCGGCTAAGTGCGAGTCGGACTCACCCATTAAGGGTTCCTTAGTAGCAAGTAACATAATAATGACTTCTTTTATAATTTTTACATTTGAGTTGATTGAATGAAATGTAAATTGCGGTTTACGATTTATGACGTATTAAAAAAAACTACTTACTAGATCTCGTTAAAATCAATTTTCGTTGGAAGTTTACATGGTAAATTACCATGTAAACTTCCAACGAAAATTGATAATGTACATCATTATATTTTTTTTTTGTGTTATCATTCACTTATTTTAGAAGTTACAGGGGGGACACATTTTACCACTTTGGAAGTGTTTCTCGCGCAAACTATCAGTTTAGAGAAAAATGATCTTAGAAACCTCAATATCATTTTTGAAGACCTATCCATAGATACAACACACGTATGGGTTTGATGAAAAATAAATTTTTGAGTTTCGGATTTTTGTGTGAAAATCTTAATGCGGTTCACAGAATACATCTACTTAATAAGTTTCAACAGCATAGTTCTTATAGTTTCGGAAAAAAGTGGCTGTGACATACGGACGGACAGTCTATAAGGGTTCCGTTTTTTGCCATTTGGCAACGGAACCCTAAAAAGAGCTAGAATTTGTCAGAATTTGTCTTTTTTTTAAATTTCAAAATGTAGTTTATTAGTTATCATATGAGAAAAAAAAACATATTAGCTAAAAACAAAATTATATAAACTAAAATATTTACATTCTAAAAAACAGGGGAGGGAGTATGTACAAAGTAAAAAGTATCGGTGTCAATGAATTTCTCCACATCGATATCGAAAGGTTACGGGTACTTTCATCGTTTGCTTAAAATCATGAAGCATTACAATAACTGTTCATCACACTTTCCTTTCAACTTCTTGTAATCGTAACATTTTTTCACAGATATGCCAACCAGTATTTTCAGTGCCTGGGCGTAAAATACCATTATGGAAGGGTCAATTTTGCGCCGGTGGTCTGAAAGGGAAGGATGCCTGCAAGGGTGACTCTGGAGGCCCACTCATGTACGAAAACGGCAGGATAATCGAAGCCATTGGTGTGGTCAGCTTTGGCACTCTGACTTGTGGCTTAGAGAACATTCCTGGAGTCTACACAAATGTACACGAATATAGTTCTTGGATTAGAAATACGATTATCCCTTAAGTCTGTATATAATAATATCTATCTGTATGTGACGGTCTGAATATAATCGAAGTGTACGTACAGCGTACTATTTATAAGATAAGTAATAATAAAAAATAAAACGTATTAGAAAAACAAATAAAATATTTGGATTTGGCTCACGAGCTTGTCGACGTGTGGAGTGTGGATTCGGCAATTATTGTTGCGATGGTTGTATTGGTTCACGGACTGATTGCCAAGAGCCTCGACCAACATCTCGAGAGGTTCGCGTTAGGCAGTTGGGTAAAGGGCTTGATGCAAAAGGCAGTGCTCCTCGACACGGCACGTATTGTGAGGAGGACACTATCTCTGGAGCCCTGAACCACCGGTAGCTTGGTCCCTGTGCCCGATGCCCATGGGTCACTATTTTTTATATTTTTAAATATTTTTGCTTTTTTATATGGAATGTATTTAAAAATATAATTTATATGTATTTTAAATTTAATAAAGTTAATAATAAATATTCCAGGCAAAATTACACAACGCCATCTAGACCCAAACTAAGCAGAGCTTGTCATATGGATTCTAGAATGCAGATCGAATTAATACTTAAATATTTTTTGGAAACACATACAAATTAGGTATACATAGTAACACCCAGACCAATGCAAATATAGATATTTGCACTGAGCGGGAATCGAACGGTTTTTTCCGACATTTGTTCATGTTGCCAGCTACTTCATGAACAAACTAGGATGCACTTGGACTGTTAAAATAATTTGAAAGTCTTGTCACCAGAGACTTATCGTTTCTTTTAAATCCAGTGAATAACCCCTCATCCTATGGCTGTGACTAGTGACAAGTAAACAGAAACATGATGTACAATACCCGGGTTTTGATTTCAATACATCAGGAAGAGTTCGGTTAAGATCGGCTTGTTTCGGTTTTATTGAGTACTAGCTGATGCTCGCGGATGCGGTCACATCTCCGGTTCTACACACCCTATTGCAATCAACATCTAAAAAAAAACTAGTTCAAAATCCGTTCAGTAGTTTTTGCGTCCATCGCGTGCAAACAGGACAAAAATCCAAAACAAAAAAAGAATTTGAATATACCTACTGCTTCCGGGCTGTTTGGCCGTGGTCCATAGGAAACTTGTGTCCCAAGTTTCCTATGGACTACATGCAACGCCGGCCGTAAAAACCTTAAGAATTATAAAAAAATTATGTTCAGAATCGTGCATTTAACATAACCCAAGTTTTTATTTTTTAAATATCTCCTATGTACAGATACTAACTAAAGTATACTTTTATAATAGTTGATTCTATCTATAGCATATCGCAGTGACAGTACCTTCGACACCTTTATAGAATAGTTAAAACCGTTTGTTTGTGTTTATGAAATACTAGCAACTGCTCCGCTTCGGTTTATATGAGTTTTTTAACTCAAGCCATCGTAATTTACACATAATATGTAGCATAATGTCCATCGCGGATAAGGTACCTTTCAAATGGTGCTAGAATTTTCCAATAAGTAGTGCAGTGGTTTTGAAGATTAACATAACATAACATAAACTCACGCCTATATCCCCGAAGGGGTAGGCAGAGGTGCTAGCACCCACATTTCGCCAGTTTATGTTTTAGGTCCCAATGTAATAGGTGGCGAGCCTATTGCCATTAACCAGGTACTTATAAACCTGCGATAACTACACACATAATTTCGAAAAGTCATTGGTGTGTGCCATGGTAGTACCTGGGATCGAACCCGAGACCTCGTCTCAGCAGTCCTTTACCCATACCACTAGGCACCGCGGTTCTGAAGATTACCCCACACATATAACCAACCACACAAAGTTTGGTCTCTCTCTTTATAAAATCAGTATAGATTTCAACCAGATATCGCTTCTGTTTTAAGTACTTTAAAAGTAAGTATGTCAGCGCGCTGTGTGATAGAGCCGATCCTAGCTGGACCCTGATCCTGATCCTAGCTGGAAACTGGTGGTAGAAATTTGATGACACAAATTTGTCACAAAATTCGGCCGGGTTGGCCGGCGGGTGGGTATCCGAAGGGATTTCCGCACGAAAAAAAAAACAAAACAAAAAAAAAATGGTACCACCGTGCACGATTGCGAAAAACCCTCCATAGTAATCCAATTTCGGTTTGATTGCGTTCAGGGGTCAGCAAGTGCATAGCCGGGCAGGGGGATTGTGGTCGCAGCACTGGGCCCGGTGGGGGTCACGCGGCGCTGCGACGACAATCCTCTTCTGATGAGGCCGTCAAGCTGAGTGCACCATTGTTAACATGGTATGTAATGGTGACCCTCTTTCCTGAGATTTTACCTTCAGCTTACCATCAGGCGAGGTGAAGTCAAATTGACGTGTCCTAAATATAAAAATAAAACCCCCACTCTTCTTCGGGTGCTATACAAGTTTTGAGTGTCAGTCTATAATTAGTTTTCTACATTCCCTGTTCTAGTAGTAGGATGTTCATTCGAGAATGTGATTGGTGGTGGAAATGCCACACAATGTAAAAAAAGCAAACATAACAATTGGAAAAGTAGTCAAGTCAGCTTGTAGCTTGTAAGTATTAGATATTTAATAAACATTTACTTCAATTCTGTTTTCTTTTTCGTTTCATTTCCATTCCATTCTACACGTATGTAACTACTTCAGAAAACATTCTGAAATAATTATCATTCCGAGCGCGTGGTCAGATGGTAACCAGCCAGGCCGGTCTTAAGATGGGTGAACATTCCAAAACACATTGTGATGCTGTCTCCGTACTTCGGAGATACGGATACAGCAGGATGCGATATGAGTTTTTAGCCAAATTGTGCAATAGCCCTGCACGTGCACTAGTGACTTAAGAGTTGAGCTAACCAGTGAAAATCGATTCAACTAAACTGAGTTTTAGCCAATGACATTCATTGAGTATACCTTATTATTACACAGTTTACTTTTAATTGATCTTGGTTCCTATCATTAATGAAATCCGTGCTAATAATAAAAACATAACGACTATTCATTATTGTTTGGGATTCAGTTATATAATATTTATCGCATTAGTTTATCATAACCATTATCAAGTAATAGTTAAATAATAATTATATACTTTTATTTATCTTGTAAGCTATGTTATATAATTATTCAGATTATGATGACAGTTTAATAACACAAAAAACAAGTCAAGTAATGTTCCGTCACATACAACTTTTGAAATCGATACAATTATAGAATCTTCGTGTTAGGCTATGATCGGGGCCTGAGGACGGCAGTTGGCCGACTCGCCGTCCTTACAGAAGCAGGCCGTGGCGGAGGCGTGTCGTGTGTGCCCTGCCCTACACACGCCTGCCAACTCACTGAAGCGGGATAGAACCCGACCCCACCAGGCGAGGCCGCGGTAGCGGCCAAAGTCCGCCGGCAACCCTGGGGTTATCCTTTCGAGGGCTTACCCGGGGTGCCCGGCAACGAACACTTGGGGAGGACACCGTGCGGTTTTAGTCGAGACACAACATTACCACCCCCGCTGGCCAGCGGGGGGGTATCCGAAGGGATTTCCGCACGTAAAACAAAAAAAAAAGGCTAGATATCGTGTTTTCCTTCCCTGTGAATGTAGATTATAAATTATGTAGAAACATTATTTCTTATCTTACTTATTTGACGGCCTCTGTGGCGTAGCGGTAGTGCATTCGACTGCTACGACAGGGGGCGCGGGTTCGATTCACGCTCAGCGCAAATATTTGTATGAATGAATTTGCATTGGTCTGGGTGTTCATGTATAATATGTATGTATTTACAAAAAAGTATATAAGCATGTTTATTCGCATTCTGGAACCCATAAAATACAAGCTAGTTAAACTATGCTTACTTTGGGTCTAGAAAGCGCTGTGTAGAATGTCGTAAAATATTTATTTATATTTATTTATTTATTTCTAAAGATAAAGGTTTTTTTATGTTATTGGGAAACAAAACAGCTACACTTACATTGTATAATACACTAAGAAGTTAATGTTATAACATTTTGGTGAATGTATCACCCACACTTATGACCGCAGAATAATGGGGTAGGTTGAAAGAGTAAATTCTGTGCCTATCTGAATTAAATAAGTGAAGATATACCTTGCATTTAAATTCATAGATAATTCCAGAGAGATCCTACCTAGGACGCACCTGGTTTCCTGAGAACACACGCAGAAGCGAGGAAGCGCCATGTAGTTTTAGCCGGTTCGAAATCAAAGTCAAAAATAATGTATTTGTATAGACCATTAAAACGGACCTTATAAAACGTCAAAGGAAAAAAATACTATTTTTGCCAAATGAACCACCATCGATTGACCATGCGGCCTCGTCTTAAGAAGACTCCGGCAACAGAACACTAAGAACAAATTACCTTGCCGCTAACGATGCGCAGACGCAAGCAAGACAAAAGCACAGAAACGTAAATATTAGTTTCTTTAATATTGTTGATAAGACCTATCGCAATATAATAATCTCAATTACAATCGCAAAAATTACCGCGTAAACAGAATATCTACAAAGTATTTGTCAGCAGAATGAAGTCACTTGTATTACCGGTAAGACAACTTCAATTTTAATAAACTAGCTATTCTATGACATACTTTATAGTGATCGTGACAGAGTTTATATTGTAGTGTATCATTTCTGAAAATGTTTACCGTCATCGCGTGAACCAGCGAACGTCATATACATTTATATATATTAAGTCCAGTAGCTCTATGGTCAGTTCAGTCTTGATATACATAGTATAACCAACTCTCGTGTGGTACAGACGTACTTCAAGTTATTATTTAATGTATATTCTGTGATACATCGAAAAAATGATTAGTTTTATAGTATTATCAGTTATTTTTGCGGTTTGCTCTGTGGTGAATGGACGTAAGTATTTTTTTGTAACCTCTTTTTCTCAAGGCAGTAGTGCTTGCATTTCATTGTATTTTATATCTTACTAGCTGATGTCCGTGGCTCCGGCCGTGCGAAGGTCGGTTATCGTTTGTTGGTCATACCTCCGGTTCTTCTTAACCAATTGCAATCAAATATATAGCAGATGTTAGGTCTGACCAAGATCTTTCTAATAGGAAAAACCGCATCAAAATCCGTTCAGTAGTTTTTGCATCCATCGCGAACAAACAGAATTCAAAAATAAAATTATTTTATGTTCAGAATCGTTCATTTATCGCAAATCGTGTCACTGTTTCGAGCATACTGTCAGTCATTCCACACCTGTTGGATATACGCAGAAGGCTTTCCGCGCTTTGCGCGTTCAGTATAATAATGCGTTCAGGGTATTCTTGGGGCTACCACGCTACTGCAGTGCATCTGGAATGTTCGCGGAGGCGAGGATTGAAGGTTTTAATGCCATCATCCGAAAGCGATGCGCATTTGTTCTTCGTAAGATGCTAGAGAGCTCCCACAGTATCCTGAGTGCATTATCAGATGAGTGGGACGATGCTGGGGTATTGGGTACGAGCGCATACTGTAACGTAGACAGTGTCCTAGTGTCGCGACAATACCAATTTTTTTTTTCTTGGGTTCTGTGAGGTGTGTTTACTAACAATAGGATAAGATTGTTTTTTGTTACCAACACTATATGGACTACTTTGGTCTGCAATAAAGATTAATTATTATTATTATTAAACAGAACCCAAGTATTTTTTTAATATCTGCAATGTACACAACTAATTTACAATTTTATAATAGTATAGATAAATATTTTATATCTATATGTCTTGTGTCTATGAAAACGGTTCTGATGATTTGGATTATTTAAAAAAGATTCTGCGTAGAATAACATGTAACGCAATAATTGTGACCTATAAATCCAAAACTAGGCTAGTCAGTCACGTGGGTTCAACTGCAGACGGGGAATGGGAGTGACACGAGAGGAATGTAGGAAAGGTCTCTTATAAAGTCTCCTAAAACGTAACCGCAAGGTCTCAAAAACGGCAATTTCACAAACCGTACGAGATTAGGTAGTATTTAAAGTCGATATACAATGAGGGGACTACCCCGTTTGTAAGACGCCCCTTAACGTATCCACTCACTCCACGCGGTGGGTGCGCGGGATATTACAAAGACACGTCTAGGTCGCGCGCCCGTTCTGTTGTGCTTGTTAATTGCTTCCCGTCCTTGATGTTCACATTTTCCAAACCAAATCTTATAGAAATATAATACTAATTGCTTCATAATTTAATTGAAAACGTTATGTTGATGTTATTCATATAAAATGTAGCCTATTGCATCTAGAACATGATAGTGAATCGATTGACACCTCATTCGTTACAATCAGTTCAGTATTTTAGGAGCTACAGAGGAACAATCAGTGCGACGCGAGCGAGGACTCGGGGCTGCACACGCTGGCGGACTGCCCCGCGTGGGAGGCGCCGAGGCGTGACCTCGTGGCAGCCATCGGGTAGAGTCCTCTCGCTCGGCAGCATGATTGCGGCAATGGTGCGGAGCGCGAGCGCGTGGACCGCCAACGCCTCCTTCTGCGAGCATGTAATGCTCGCGAAGGAGATGGCAGAGCGCGTCCGGGAGAGATTTAGAACTCTCCCGGCCCGCCGAGCCCGCAACTTGCGCGCCGCGCGTCGCTGGCGACTCAGGCGCTGGAGGTCGCTTAACGACCTCCGTCCTCCATGAGAGCAGGCCTGGGGGTGGCAGGTGAGGCCGCCTGTCACCCCAGCAGAAGCAGGCCGGGACGGCAGTACGACTAGCACCCCTCCCCCAAACAGGGGCAAGACGGGGACACCGTGGTTCCCAAACCCGAGGGGGCCACCTCGAAACTGGAGATGGCCCAGAGTCAGTCGGGGTGCGAGGGATAGGCTTTATGTGCAACCTGACACCCCGAAGTCTGAAGACTCGAGACAGCATGCGGGTTTAGTCGGTTCAAAAAAAAAGCTGCAGAGGAACATACGTCAATACCGTACAGTCGCTATCGGTATTAGCTTAATACATTACAAGTTCCTTACCACCGTAGCCAACTTTACATAAAATAATAAACAACATTTTAAAATATTAAATTTTGCCCTCCTAAGAATAGAAAAATAAATATACTTAAATTTATTTACTGATTTATTTCAATGTAAAATTAGCTTGTAACGTTGTAAGTGTTCAGCTACTTCTGAACAAACACAACCTAGGTACGGACGCGCGGGGGTGTGTGTTGGGTAACCTCCTCGAGTGTCGCTCCGATTCCGATCCCGCTGCAGTCCGGGGGGAACGGAATCGGAGCGGCCGGTACACCCTGGGCGGCGGTCAATGGCTTCCCCTTCATAGGGTTGGCATTGATCGTCGGCCAATACCCAACGTGGCGGGAACACATCGCTCTCCGTACTCCTCTGCTTTCAGAGGAGACAGGATGAGCGATGCTGTTAGTGGTGAGATGGCCCAGGGTCAGTCGGGGTGCGAGGGATATGCTCTATGGGCAACCTTACACCCCGGCGTCTGTAGACCCGAGACGGCGTGCGGTTTTAGTCGGTTCAAGCCCGACATAACCACCCCCGCTGGCACGCGGGGGGGTATCCGAAGGGATTTCCGCACGAAAAAAATAAAAATAAAAAAAGGTGCGGACGCGCGCGCCGTAGTCAGAAGCTAACTTTTGCGAACAGGTTCACTCGATGAATGCAAAAGCGGCTGACCATTATAAATATTGACTCAATGGAATAATAGCTATTCGGTTGTTTCCCTTTTAAAGGTCGATGTTCATACTTCTTATTATGTCAAGGAATACTTAAGGTAAACGTATTGAATCACGCAAGTTTATAATAATTCAGTCTTAGTAGGTCTTCTTCATCTGAGCGCCAAGCCCGGATTTGCACTTTGGAGCCTGAGGCCTGAGCGCAGTCGGGCCGAGGGAGCCATTTCGAAACCGGAGATGGCCCAGGGTCAGTCGGGGTGCGAGGGATATGCTCTATGGGCAACCTTACACCCGAGAACCCGACCCGGTCTGTAGACCCGAGACGGCCTGTGGTTTTAGTCGGTTCAAGCCCGACATGGTTTTTTATCTAGGACACGTCAATATGACTTTGCCTCGCCTGATGGTAAGCTAAAAGTAAAGTCTTAGGAATGGGGGTCACCATTACAGATAGCGACGATCCTACAATGGTGGCTCTCAGCTTGAAGGCCTTATCAGACGCTTTTTCACGCCCCGCTTAAGGGACCAGGAACTGTGGGATGAAGGAAACACGTGAGCTGCTGAAGAATTCCAAGTCTTGATGGTGCGGCAAAGAAAAGAGGCGCCGAACTGCTTGGTTTTTAATGGAATTGTTTGCCCGTGTGAGGGCCTAGGCCCCTAGATCTTATGTAGGGCATGATAAGCCCTCGTTTAGGTAGGTCGTCATCTTCCATCTAATGGCGAATGAATACCGTAGCCTATGAAGGAAGGAAGGAAAGGAAAATAGGGATCTGTTGAACCCTCGGTTTTGGACGGGAATTTTTTGTTAAATCTAGTGGGGCGGAAATCACACACTGATTGTCAAACTTCGGGCCAAACTTAGATATTTTTGTTGCAGTATTTTTATTCAAAATTACAGACCTTAGGCTTTATGCATATTATTCGACGCGTCTTTATATATTGAGCAATAAATATGAAGAAAATGAAATCAAATCAAACGTCTTCGACGTCAAAAACACAAAAAATGATTTTATATTTCAGTTTCTTTCAGAGTCTGGTTGTTTTATGTAAATATACAATATACGTATTGTCATTGTCACTCAAATGTCAAAGTCAAATACGCGTTACTCTGATAACTCCAAAGAAATTCACTTGTAAAAGTTTTTTAGGGACAATTTGTATGGTACCCGAAACCTTGAACGTACAAACCCCAAAATCTAATCAGTTCTTCCAATTAACCAAACAAGATGATTGGCGAAAGAATTTTTTAAATCGGATAAGTGGTTCTTGAGTTATTGCGTAAACAGACATCCAGACCAACAGACAGACCGACACAAAAATTTTTTTTGCTCAATTAGACTTAGAATCATGTGAAACGTCGAGAAAAGTGATAAAAAGTGGGTGTAAGATTTTGATTTTTTTTGCGTGATTTTAAGACTTCGGTGTCCACCTGGTCTTTACTTTACTTCGGGCCACCACCGAAGTAAAATAAAATATCTAACCCGCAGCGTTACCAATTATTGACCTTAATAAGTGTGGCCTATAACTTCCGTACAAGTGCAAGCAATAAGTTGACAGAGTTTTAACACAATCGGATAGGCAGCGCACAAAATACGAACAAACAAACAAACATTGATTTATATATGTTAGATAGAAGCAAATAAACGATGACTGCTTAAGTAATTAAAATAATTGGGTACCTACATAATAGGTATATAAGTAATGTTTGTGTTTAAATGGTAAATACGTTAATACATGTTTCTTGGTAGTTAGTAGGTATTACCCATCTGTGCGAGGGATATGATCTATGGGCAACCTTACACCCCGGCGTCTGAAGGCCCGAGACTACGTGCGGTTTTAGTCGGTTCAAGCCTGACATAACCACCCCCGCTGGCCGGCGGGGGGTATCCGAAAAAAAAAAGGTATTACTCATCTGTGCGAGGGATATGATCTATGGGCAACCTTACACCCCGGCGTCTGAAGACCCGAGACGGCGTGCGGTTTTAGTCGGTTCAAGCCCGACATAACCACCCCCGCTGGCCGGCGGGGGGGTATCCGAAGGGATTTCCGCACGAAAAAAAAAAGGTATTACTCATCTATTAATATGTATACTAGGTTAACAACAGAGGAGCAAAGAGAAGAGTTCGTTAGACTGATAGTAATCTGATCGTCGAAGCTTTTCGCACAAAAACCTTAAGTAGGTAGCGATTTCTTTGTTTTATTCTTTAGTTTTTAGCATAAAAATACAAATAAATATGTTTAACATTATGCCGAAACCTAAAGAGTATTTCAAAAAAATCGGGCTTTCCGACGTTAGAGCCACTTGTCCGAATTGACATTCTTTAATTTTAATATTTTTTTACTGACAATTTGGACACCATTAAAATATTAAAGCAATTTTATACTATGCTAATATAATATAGTATAAATAATGAATACAAAAAAGTTTTAATATTTTGATAATGATAATTGTCAGTGAAAAAAGTGGCACTCCAGGAGTGCCGACAGAAGTGAAAACACGAAAAAATTCTACAGAGTAGTTCATTATGAATCAGTTCGAAAGTTTTAGATCGGAACAAATACTTCATCAGTCACAACAAAGATGGCGTTTTTATTAAAAAAAATAGGGAGAGCTCATCATCAAACTCGGATCATCGTCACTGTGACAGTGACGACGATGCGAGATCCATGATTTATGTTCACTCAAAAAGTGCTCAACATGCCTTTTTTTTTTTTTTTATCGTGCGGAAATCCCTTCGGATACCCCCCCGCCGGCCAGCGGGGACGGTTATGTCGGGCTTGCACCGACTAAAACCGCACGCCGTCTCGGGTCTTCAGACGCCGGGGTGTAAGGTTACCCATAGAGCATATCCCTCGCACCCCGGCTGACCCTGGGCCATCTCACCACTAACAGCATCGCTCATCCTGTCTCCTCTGAAAGCAGAGGAGTACGGAGAGCGATGTGTTCCCGCCACATTGGGTATTGGCCGACGATCAATGCCAACCCTATGAAGGGGTGAAGGGGAAGTCGTTGACCGCCGCCCAGGGTGTACCGGCCGCTCCGATTCCGTTCCCCCCGGACTGCAGCGGGATCGGAATCGGAGCGACACTCGAGGAGGTTACCCAACACACACCCCTGCTCAACATGCCTAAGGAGGCTTTCACTTCAAAAATATTAATAGCCGCAGTAGCCTAGTGGTATGGGTAATGGACTGCTGAGACGAGGTCTCGGGTTCAATCCCAGGTTTTACCATGGCACACACCAATGACTTTTCGATGCTTTTCGAAGTTATGTGTGTATTTATCGCAGGCTTATAAGTGCCCGGTTAATGGCAATAGGCTCGCCACCTATTACATTGGGACCTAATCATAAACTGGCAAAATGTGGGTGCTAGCACCTCTGCCTACCCCATCGGGGATATAGGCGTGAGTTTATTTTATGTTTATGTTATGTTATGTTTTACAATTTTTTGTAGTATTTATTTGTAAAGTATTTCCCATAACGCTTCCAGTTAAGCTAAATTGCTTGTGTAAGGATTAGGTTCACGTCGCTAGTGCACCAGGATTCGAAACCGGGACCTGTCTCTTGCTGTCTTATTAAGACGTATATATACGTCTTGATAAGACAAAAACGTCATATATGTATGTATATATACGTGGCGTTGGCATATGAAACCTTAATGACGTGACTAACAAAAAATATAACTTTAAAACCGGCTCTTATAATCAGAATACAAGCAAAAATGCGTCACAGAATCGTTTCAAACCTATGGTTATTGTTGTTATTACAAGTTATAAACAAAAAACTACTTTACTACAGTGTTAGAGTAGAAATAAAAACGATGGATGGATACACTGGTGGTAGAAATTTGATGACACAAATTTGTCACAAAATTCGGCCGTGTGGTGCACGATTGCGAAAATCCCTCCATAGTAATCCAATTTCGGTTTGATTACGTTCAGGGGTCAGCAAGTGGGGGTGTGACTGGTTGGATCAACTCCAAGTTTGGTGCACCCTGGGCAACGTGGGCGATGACGCATCATTGATTGCTCCTCTGGAGTAGCTGGCGTCAACGTCAACGGCCAAGAGTCTGACCAACCGGCCCTTTTCAGGGCCAGCTGACCCCATTGCACGAGGGGGTCGGGGTATGGCGGGCCTGCAAGGCCTGCGGGGGTGGTGGTCGCTCCAGGTACTCCTCTGCTGTTATCAGAGGGGACGCTGCGAATGGCCCAGGGTCAGTCGGAGTGCGAGGGAAATGCTCTATGGGTAACCTTACACCCCGGCGTCTGTAGACCCGAGACGGCGTGCGGTTTAGTTGGTTCAAGCCCAACATAACCGCCCCCGCTTGCCGGCGGGGGGGTATCCGAAGGGATTTCCGCAAAAAAAAATAAACAAAAAAAAGGGGTCAGCAAGTGCATAGCCGGGCAGGAGGATTGTGGTCGCAGCACTGGTGGGACCGGTGGGTGTCACGCGGTGCTGCGTCGACAACCCTCTTCTGATGAGGCCGTCAAGCTGAGTGCCAACATTGTTAACATTTTTTTTTAAGAATATTAGTAACCGAAATTACTAATATTCCCCCTAACCCCCCAGCTAAGCCAAATTGCTTATGTTAGGAGTGGGTTCACGTCGGTAGTGTAATGACCAGGATTCGCACCCGGGACCTTTCGATCGTAGGGTCGACTCCTTAACCACTAAGCTACCGAACATGGTACGTGTATGTAATGGTGACCCTCTTTCCTGAGACTTTACCTTCAGCTTACTATCAGGCGAGGTGAAGTCAAATTGACGTGTCCTAAATATATAAAAAAAGTTACAAGAGCGGTAAGTGACGTTACAAAGTGATTTGCCAAATCATAGAGTCTTCGATCAATAGGATCCGTACACTGTTCATATTTGATTGAGGTTCACTGTGTCCTAAATGTGAGAATTACTTGAATGAGCACTGTTTTCTAAAATACAGGTTTTGGCCTAGTTTGAAAACCGGTATCAATTCAATTCGATGGTAGATGACTCCAGTGTCGCCTTATATAATATATCGGAGAATTTCAAGTATTTGTGACGTGTCTAGGTGGCTCAGTTGGTCTGAGCATTCAGTGTCGGGTTCAAGTTCCGTCCTATATGTTCTCTTTTTCCGATCTAAATCTATAAACCAGTATCAACATAAAATTGTACAGAAAAATAGACAAAGTAAAGTTCGTAAAACATTATTGTAAAAAACTTTGAGACAAATAAATATTTTTTATTATATTTTATTTCATTTGGGGGGGGGGGGGGTTATATTTAGGACACGTCAATTTGACTTTACCTCGTATGGTAAGCTGAAGGTAAAGTCTCAGGAAAGAGGGTCACCATTACATACACGTACCATGTTAACAATGTTGGCACTCAGCTTGACGGCCTCATCAGAAGAGGGTTGTCGACGCAGCACCGCGTGACACCCACCGGTCCCACCAGTGCTGCGACCACAATCCCCCTGCCCGGCTATGCACTTGTTGACCCCTGAACGTAATCAAACCGAAATTGGATTACTATGGAGGGTTTTTCGCAATCGTGCACGGCGGTACCTTTTTTTTTTTTTTTTTTTTTTTTTCGTGCAGAAAGGTACCTACCCAGCCGAATTTTGTGACAAAGGAGAATGCCCAGTCTTCGTTTCCTTTTGAAAATCGTAAATAAAAAGTGTATGGCCATATGATTAAATTCATAAATCATTAAATATCATTTTAATTTCTCACAATTCATTCGAACAAAATCGTATGTGGGGTTTTATATTTTGATTTAATTCGTGGTGTAATTGATATTTATTGTCTTCCTAATCGCCATAGATAGTTTTAAATGGATTAGGAATATTGTTGTTGAGATACAAGTAGATGCCTACCTACCTATGTGAATTATGACTGTAAAAATAATTTCTTTTAAGTATAGATACCTTCTTTTTAGCCCGATATTGGAGATTTTATTTATAACGAGTTTACGGAAAGAAATCGAAATGATTTAGTTCTTAAAATCACAAACTGGGTTTTATTTTAATTTACAAAACATGTCTTTTGCATTTCGAATCTAAATCATAATTATCTATGCGACTATTCCTCTGAGGGTAGGTTAGCGGAGCACGCTTTTGACGCTATCATCTCGCGTAGTTTTTTGTAAAATGCCGTTCGTGATTTGTGAAATATGCGTAAAGCTTCTTGAACGAAATACAAACTGTCAGAACTTTTAAACAAAACTTCGTTTCGGTAACGAATGTTTGACGGACATTTTATTCAAAACTAACCTCTAAATTAAGCAGCAAAACAAAGACTAAGAGAAAATCCCACAAAATAACAAAATAGTTTTTATTTCCTTTGAAAGTACGATATCAATCCAATTTATCATCTGATTTTCGCTATCATACAAAATTATTTTATACTAAACGACGGTCCATTAAAAAATGGGCACTCTCCTTTGCGTCATCAAATTTCTACCACTAGTAACCAAAACCAGTTTGGACCATAACCCACCGCGCTGGTCCTGTGCGTATTGGCCGGTCGAATGGAAGTCGATGGGGGAGGCCTATGTTCAGCAGTGGACTTCCTACGGCTGATATGATGATATTTTATTATTTTAATATTTGGGTGTACAAGGCCCTACCATTGTCCTTGAGGCGCAAGTCAACCTCACTCGACTTGCATGGCGATGCACCTTCTAAATAAAGTTCATTAACTTTGTTCAGTAAGGAAAACTTGAAGAACAAATAGCTGGAAACTGATACGACTTGTTTACTGTTCATAAATATATAGGTTATCAATTGATGTGTTCTTTTTAACCCTTGGCATCGCATTGGTAACAAAGGATAGTGAGTATATTTATTTGATACTAGCTGCTGCGCGCGCGTCGCTCGCGTGGAATTCTGATCTCGCTCCCGCTTCCCGTGGGAACCTATTCCAGGGATGGCCTATGTGTTATTCTAGACTATAATCTATCCCTGTACCAAATTTCAGCCAGATCCATTCAGTAGTTTTTTGCGTGAAAGAACAACAAACATACATAGGTACTCACAAACTGGGGTGCGACTGGTTGGATCACCTCCAAGTTTGGTGCACCCTGGGCAACGTGGGGATGACGCATCATTGATTGCTTCTCTAGAGTAGCTAGCGTTAACGTCAACGGTCAAGAGTCTGACCAACCGGCCCTTTTCAGGGCCAGCTGACCCCATTGCACGAGGGGGTCGGGATATGGGGGGCCTGCAAGGCCCGCGGGGGGGGGGGGGGTGTCGCTCCAGGTACCCCTCTGCTCTTATCAGAGGGGACACTGCGAAAGGCCCAGGGTCAGTCGGAGTGCGAGGGTTATGCTCTATGGGTAACCTTACACCCCGGTCTGTAGACCCGAGACGGCGTACGGTTTTAGTCGGTTCAAGCCCGACATAACCGCCCCCGTTGGCCGGCGGGGGGGTATCCGAAGGGATTTCCGCACAAAAAAAAAAGGTACTCACAAACTTTCGCGTTAGTATAATATTAGTGGGATCTTCTCCTTCTCCTCGGAGATTATGTTTATTATGCATTTTACGGGAGCGACCGCATTCTGACATTGGAAAGCCTGCGCCAGAGCCTCGTTCGTCAATCAAAAGATAAGCTACGGTAAGGGATTTGTATGTGTGGTTGGTACGACGGCCCCCGAACATCTTGGTTTGATGAGACCCATATATCCCAAGCTATGGGACTATTATTGTGAGTTGAAAAAAAATTGTAATTGTTAGCCCAGTTTGTGGGGAAGGTTATAGACTGTTTAACATCAAGCTGCGACCCTTAGGAGCTGAGCATTAGGAAGAAAATTCAGAAAGACGTTGGAGTCCACCTGAAAACCGATTATGGCAGCTGATACCGAGGAGCATACCTTTTTTTTATTTTTTACGTGTGGAATCCCCTACGGGCTCATCGGAGCCAACGATGGGGTGGGCGTGTCGGAATCGGACCGACTTAAACCACACAGTGTCCTCCCCAAGTGTCCATTGCCGGGCACCCCGGGTAAGCCCTCGAAAGGATAACCCCAGGGTTACCGGCGGACTTTGGCCGCCACCGCGGCCTCGCCTGGTGGGGTCGGGTTTTATCCCACGTCGGTGAGTTGGCAGGCGTGTGAGGACACACACGACGCGGAGCATACCTTTTTTTTTTTTTATCGTGCGGAAATCCCTTCGGATACCCCCCCGCCAGCCAGCGGGGGCGGTTATGTCGGGCTTGCACCGACTAAAACCGCAAGCCGTCTCGGGTCTTCAGACGCCGGGGTGTAAGGTTACCCATAGAGCATATCCCTCGCACCCCGGCTGACCCTGGGCCATCTCACCACTAACAGCATCGCTCATCCTGTCTCCTCTGAAAGCAGAGGAGTACGGAGAGCGATGTGTTCCCGCCTCGTTGGGTATTGGCCGACGATCAGTGCCAACCCTATGAAGGGGTGAAGGGGAAGCCATTGACCGCCGCCCAGGGTGTACCGGCCGCTCCGATTCCGTTCCCCCCGGACTGCAGCGGGATCGGAATCGGAGCGACACTCGAGGAGGTTACCCAACACACACCTCACGCGGAGCATACTTTTTTTTTTTTTTTTTTTTTTTTATCGTGCGGAAATCCCTTCGGATACCCCCCCGCCAGCCAGCGGGGGCGGTTATGTCGGGCTTGCACCGACTAAAACCGCACGCCGTCTCGGGTCTTCAGACGCCGGGGTGTAAGGTTACCCATAGAGCATATCCCTCGCACCCCGGCTGACCCTGGGCCACCTCACCACTAACAGCATCGCTCATCCTGTCTCCTCTGAAAGCAGAGGAGTACGGAGTTAAATAAAGTTGATTACCATTATAGCTATACACGAAGATATAGATAGACGTGATGGTATTTGGTGGATATAGTAACAACTTACAAAATCTATACATATAAAATTCTTTGTTCTGAATCAGACTGACGGATCGACGCTCAGCTTAAACCGCTGATCGTAGAGACCTGAAACTTGGAGAGTTTGGTCGTTGTATGACATAAGCATCCGATATGAAAGGATTTTCTGAAATTTTATCCTCAAGGGGGTGAAATAGAAGTGCAAAGTTTGTATGGAACAACGTGATTCCTTGGTTCAATCTACTTCGAAAAGGGTAACCAACCATCTTTAGCTTGAATTTGCGTGCAGTGCAGTGACCGACGGGCACCCGCGGCTCGGCTCATTCGGCAAAATCTATTTTCTTTTTTGCGTCGACCGCTCCCGACCCAAGTCGCAGTGGGGTGCTTGAGTTAGAAAAAATCGGCGCGGAAAGCAAATTCTAAATAACTTGCTCTGTTTTTGGTTGAAAAAAGAAAGGCTATCGTCTAAAAAAAAGGGCGGACATTCATCAATAGACAATGTTACCCATCTTAAAGCTGACCTGGTTAGGATTGCTTAACTTTGCACTATGTTAACCTTCTCGGTTACTACTTAGCCACGAGCTCCTCGATCAACAGCATACCTTGATCTATTCCGAACTTAACGCGGACGGAGTCGCGGGCAACAGCTAGTCAATATGACATAAAACAAAGTCGGGTTAGTGATACCCTTTGTAACTCGGGAACGGATGGGCCTATTTTCACGATCTTTGGTTTTTTAGATTAATCTACGCCCATACTGTGCCATTTTGTGGGTTTTTTTTGCGGAAATTTCCACGCTTTCCCCAACGGCCAGCCAGTAGTTATATCGGATTCGGACCGACTAAAACCGCACGCCGTCTCGTGTTTCTAATGCCGGGGTGTAAGGTGGCCAAATAAGGCAATTTCTCTCACACCCCGTTGACCCTGGGCAATACACGGCTTTGAGATGGCTCCGTCAGGATACTGTATCAATATGAGACATTCACAAAATGTACGAAATTTCAGTGGTGTAAACTTAGTTTAAGTTCGTGAACGGGTGGAATCCGGCCTAAGGGGACGGTAGGGCCTCACTTTTTGTGAAATCAGTTTTTCCTCAAAATTTCACGTTCCATGAAAGATATTCGAACCGTTCTAATTTTATCCCATAGTAGGTATACATGAATACCAACAACTTTTAATTATAAACCAAACCAAGGAAAAACCAAAATTTTTCGGGAAAAAAATCATAACATCTAACCGGTGAACATTCTTGCAGTCGGAAACATTTTTAATCGATAGACCATTTTTAAGTCTAAAATAAATGTCTAAAAAGTTTTTCGCTAAAAGTTACCGTTTTCGAGAAAAAAAAATTGAACATGTTAAAAATGCGCTCGGCGTGGGTCATAGAAGAAGCATAGGTCATAGAGCGGCAAAAAAATAAATATTAATTGCTTCACGAAATCTACCTGTGCGTTCCCCCTGCGGGAAAGGATTTTTTTTTTATTTTACGTGCGGAATCATCCCTTGGGATACCCCCCCGCCGGCCAGCGGGGGTGGTTATGTCGTGTATCGACTAAAACCGCACGGTGTCCTCCCCTTCAGTGTACATAGAAGTTATAACTTGGTTTTAAGGTGAAACGAAGTTTGCCAGGTCCGCTATTAATAAATAAATTCAATGCAGGGACATTGGATGTCGCCCAAATCAAGTTTTGTGTATGAATACATTATATCAATAAAATGTTAATTTAATTAGGATGCTCGAGAGTTGATGTTCGTTCTGAGGCGAAATCTTAGACTAATACCAACTATTAGGTAATCTGTGCAAATACTAACTGTTACCCGCCGTTCCGCCCACGTGTAATATTCCTATACGGCAACTCACAGGAACTATTCCCGGAATAAGAAGTAACGTACTTGTGTGCTATTCCAGACTATCGAAAGGTCCTGGGTTCGAATCCTGGCCGTTAACACTGCCGACTTGAACCCATTCCTAACAACAGCAATTTATCTTGGATGGAGGGGTACGCGGGATTACAAGTAAAGTAGGTTATGAGTTCTCTTTATCAAAAAAAAAAATCCAGAGCCGTTCAGCCGGTCTGGCGTGATGGATTAACACACTTCCACCCATCTATCCAAACATTCCATACTATTATGGCCAATGGCCAATGGCCATTATGATCAACTTTGCCATGATCCCGGCTGCATCCGAGGCTTTACCTCGGAGCCCAGAGTCCGCTTACATACTTCTTCTACTAGCATCATCTTCATCACACACATGCTATTTATTAATTACTAGCTGTTGCCCGCGACTTCGTCCGCGTTAAATTCGGAATAGATCACGGTATATTTACTTCTGCAGTTTCGAACCCAAAATCACCGTTATTTTTTCAATAATTTCTCGTGGAGAAATAGATGTTTACATGTAACATCGAAATAAATTCTACCCGGTCTCCTAATATAATGAGCGTAAAAATAGCGTGATCATATTTATTATCAACGGTTGAGTTTCTAATTTGCGGGTTCGATTCCCGCTCAGTGCAAATATTTGTATGCATGAATATGTCTATTTGCATTGGTCTGGGTGTTTCTATGTATAATATGTATGTATTTACAAAAAAAAAGTATATAAGTATGTTTATCCGCATTCTGGAACCCACAACACAAGCTAGTTAAACTATGCTTACTTTGGGTCTGGAACGCGCTGTGTAGAATGTCGTAGAATATTTATTATTTATTTATTTATTAATTAACTATCTTTTACACGTAGGAAACTCTGTAGTTTCGAGATTTCATATTTCACTGCTCATCACATTTTAGCTATATCGTGATGGGGAATCATCACGATATAGCTATATATATATATATATAATATGCGACTTCGACCGAACGTCGACCTATCGAACTGCAGAATTTCGTGATGATCTGCTTTGTGATAATAAAGGAATAATGAATAATAGATTTGGTCGATTTTACCCTGCTACTCCTATCAAACTTATAATAGCGTGATGATATATAGCACAATTTATGACCAAACTCTAGAAGGATGTTCATGCAAAATTTCAGCTGTATCTGTTCAGCGGTTTGCAAGTGATGCTCGGACATCGATAATAAAAAGCAGACAAACATTCTAAAAATCGCATTTTTGGCATCGTTATCGTTCCTAGAACACAAAACGATTATTTATTTTGAAAAAAAAAAAACCGGTTGTCTGTAAAGTCGGTTTACTAACGATAGTTGAACGTGACAACGTCATAAGAAAATACTAACTATATGTATAGCAGCTGTCCACGCGGACGCTTGCACTTCAAGACCAGAGCGAGGTAACGCCGCATACGAGGTAACGGCATACGAGGTAACGCCGCATACGTCAGGTAACGGCATGTTACGTCATGTTTTTTCGTGCGTGGCTGCACGCTCGGCCATCGATTTATAAGACGTTGTCACGTCAAAATATTCAATGTACAGTTTTCACCTCGTTACGAATTTATATAATGTATAGATGTTAAAAACATTAAATATAAGGAAGTGCTAGAAACATCAGCAATTTAGAGGATAGAAATGCTTCGATCGCACGTACGATACATTAATACGTGCGTGTGTATGTAACTACACGTGTGTACAAAAGGAACTCAAATATAATGCGTACATTGCAGACTTACATGCATTCTTTTACTTCCTTATATCAAATGTTCATAACGTAATTAGTAAATGTTTCTTCTAGCAAAGTGCTGATTTAGACAAGTCGTTATAAATAGCACAATTTTCGATTGGACATGATTATATGGTATTATAATTATTCATGAAATTAGCTAAACATATAAAATTATGACGCCTGTTTATATAAAATGTTAGTTGAGATCATTCTTCCGGGTAAATAATTAAAATATTTCGATCTAACTTAAGTACAGCCATTGAGTAACAGCATACATAACCAACCTTCGTGGTTTAAGGCATGCTGCTATGGCATAACACTTGTTTATATGTAATTTTTAATGTGAAACCCACCGTTGCACCAGATACGGTGAGGGGCGGGTTAATAACTGACAGCGATGGAGCGGAGCGCGAGCGCATGGGCTCCCGCCGCCTCCTTCTGCAAGCAAGTAATGCTCGAGAAGAAGTCGGCGGAACGGAGAGAGTCTCAGGCCTCTCCCGATCAACACGTGCGATTCAGGCGTCAGAGGTCGCTGAACGACCTCCGTCCTGCATGAGCGCAGGCCTGGGGATGACAGGTGGAGCCACCTGTCACCCTAGCAGAAACAGATGCACCCCCTTCCCCCATTCCTTTTCGGGGAAAAGACGGGGACACCGTGGTTCCTAAACCCGAGGGAGCCATCTCGAAACCGGAGATGGCCTTGGGCCAGCCGGGGTGCGAGAGAAATGCCTTTATTCTGTGCTTATGGGCAATGCTGGTATGCGGTTTAAGTCGGTTCGAATCCGATATAACCAACCCGTTCCGATATAACCAAGTTCTTAAGTTCTCTACAAATCCTACACCTTATTCAAAATGTGTGGCTAGGCAGTTTCGTTACTTGAATAAATAAATAATTTTATAGATCCTTGAGGATCTATAAAAAAAAATATTTACTAGCTGAGGCCCGCGGCTCCGCTCGCGTGGAAGTCGCTTATTGGGTCCACTCCACTCCCACTCGCACTGCTGTTGGCCGCGATGTGATGTGATCAAAAAGATATGAAATAATTAAATTTTGAGAACACAAAACCTGTATTACGGTTGCATATATCGCCTCGCGGACTTTTTGTAGACATTAAAAAACCTGAAGTACATCATATTGTTCTATCATCAATAGTTTACGCAGCGCACGCCTAAAAAGATTTTCATTTCTCTAAATTTTTTTACAATATTGCGATTTTCTTACGGATTTCTAATTTTTTGAAAATAAATTGTAGCCTATATTACTCCTAGATATTGTAGCTTTCTATATGTGAAAGAATTATTGAAATCGGTCCAGTAGTTTCGGAGCCTATTCGTTACAAACAAACAAACAAAAAAAAACAAATATTTCCTCTTTATAATATTAGTGTAGATTTATTTATAAAAGCCGGTTAATTTACATTTGCGAGAGAAATGGCTTATGGGGCCACCTTACACCCTGGCGTCTGAAGACCCGAGATGGCATCCGGTTTTAGTCGGTTCGAAGGTCCGCGGGGCTTGAGGGGGTATCCGGGGAGAGTTCAGCACGAAAAAAGGTTCTTTATCATACCAATTATTTTTTTATCATTTGACTTATCAGAAGCGTAATGAACCGATTTTGATACGTATTTTTTTGTTCGAAAACCGATATGATCGAGATGTTCTTAGAAAGGAGTTTTCTAGAAATGGGTTTTTATTCTTGAAAAATTCCAGTAGCTATGAACCAAATATTTTTGGATAGACTTCCTAAGGACTTATATTATGATTTCTGAAATGGAATTTTAAACTCCTGCAATTTTGAGAAAACATCGTTTTTGCTTCGGTATATTTTTTAGGCTGAATACGAACAAAAATTTTGTTACGTGTGCCCAACAAAAAAAGATAAGTTTGACAATTGTCACCTACGCGTCACGTGTGACAGATGGATGACGCTTCTGTAGCATATTTTTTTGCTTACTTTGGGTATGCTATGAGGAATTGTGAGATTTCTACAAATATAAAGAGAAAATGGTAGGCTACGCCATATGCAGACGAAAAGCGTTACCTACTATTGATTTATCTATCTATAAAGTGCATTATTTAACTACATACATATATCATTCACATATAGTGTTTTGAAACTATGAGACTTAAACACCATCATTGTATTCCTCCTATAGAGCCAAGAAGCGTAATAAAATTGTAATAACATATTACAATGACTGCTTGTCAAAGTATAACTGATCGCAAATATTTGAGACTTAAATAGCTACAAGCTACTGAAATCAGAGCAGTACCAAAACAATACATGAACTATTGGCTTGAAAGAAATGCAAATTCACGACTAATCCTGTAGTTATGATGACCTAATAAGGACTCCTATTTAGTGATAAGTATATCTAACACAGCAAACGAAGCATAGATATCTTACATTACTGAAATGAGTACCTATGGTTCATGTGACCTCTAAATATATTTCATATTGAATGAGCCACAACATTGTGTTGATAATCCCTAGATGATATATCATCATCATCATCATCATCATACCGTAACCATCAACAAAGCGAGTAGAAGAAAGTGACAGTAGTGAGTGACAGTAAAGTGAAAGCCATAGTTGCAATTAAAATAGTAGTTTATGCAACTGTCATATAAGAAGGGGTATTAAAACACGAGAGTCTGTTTATATATGAGATAATAGGTTTGAAATACTCTCACTCATACACACTCACTCACTCACACATACACTCATAGGAAAAATTGAAATTAAACAAAGTAGGTAGGTTACAAGGAAGTAATTTAGCGTGCGCCATTTTTTTCATAGTTCGAACTGCGCATGCGTGCGCCTTTTTTTTCATATTCAGCCTAAAACCTTAGACTAGTTTAATGAATAAAAAAAGATAGCGGTGCTATAATGAGTTTAATGATACAGTTGGCGGTACTTTAATAAGTTTTATTTTTAATTTTATGTATATGCGTTTATAAAGTGCGTATGTATAGAATCGTCTTTGAATTCGTAATTTGAATTTTTCGATTTGAGTGTAGATAAAAATATATTTAGTATTGACATCCTCCAATAAAAATATCTACTAACATAAAATAACGTTTAGTTTTTCTCTAAAAGCAGGATTTGAAAATTATTATCTCACTAATTCCAGATTCCTAATTTTGGCTACTTGGTATTTATCAGTGTAATATGAGCCATATTGAAATTTATTCGGAATAAAAAACCAACGTCCATACAAAAAGTGGACATCTTTGGGTCGGGGATTTTTTATTACAGTTAATAATGTCACAATTGTTAAGACGCTTACCAATTTAGTTCAAATCTTATGGGAATCATATGGGAAGAAGCGTTACCTGAAACATGAGAAACAACACATATAATATATCTGTACATACATTTATTTTTAAACATTTGAATTTTTTTGTTGTTTGTTCTTTGATGACAAACTGGCGTGGCAAGGCCGTGGAGCCTTCAAGTGCTACGTCAAAAATCGTGTATGCCTCTCAGTGCAAATATTAGTATCCATGAATATGTATCATCATCATCATCATCATCATATCAGCCGTAGGAAGTCCACTGCTGAACATAGGCCTCCCCCATTGACTTCCATTTCGACCGGTCTGTAGCGGCCTGCATCCACCGAGTCCCTGCGCTCTTTGCTAGGTCGTCTGTCCACCTTGTATAAATATTCGCATTAATCTGAATATTTATATATATAATTAGCTGATAATTGCAACTCTGCCCGCATGAAACACTTTTGCCGTGCATTTATTTATTTTTCCTTTTCCGGAGTAACCTTCTACAAAATATTATAAAACCAAAATCAAGATAAATGATTTTTTTAATGTCGTTCTCCAGTTATGGCGTAACCAAGGGAAACAGGGATTCATTCATTTAAATAGGTATATAAAATGTAAATTATCGCTAGCTTAGTTACTAAGCGAGCGATAATCAACATTTTTAATACACACATAACTACGAAAAGTCAGAGGTGTGTGCCCGGGGCGACTGGGGATCGAACTCGAGACCTCGTCTCGGCAGTCCGTTACGTACACCACTGGGCTATCGCTTCGTTACGTACACCACTGGGCTATCACTTATTACAATCGAATATTTTAATTTATTTAAAATTCTTCTGTACTTGTGTTTGTCACCTGACTCCTCTTAAAGCGGCTTGACTGATTTGGTAGAAATTTCTTATGTATATTTCAATGGGTAATGTCACCAAATGTTTTTCTGGTTTCAGAACAAGGCGAAGGTCCATGCACAACAACAGACGGTGGTCAGGGACAATGCAAGTCACTCTACAATTGCCAACCGTTACTGCAAATAGTCAACAAACCGAACAGAACGCCGCAAGACACGGACCTACTGAAAAGAGCACACTGCGGTTTTATCGGAACAGCACCTGCTGTAAGTGTTCGCAGAATGTATTTATTTACTAGCTGTTGCGGCTTCACCCGCGTGGAATTCTGATCTTGTTCCCGCTACCCATGGGACCCTATTCCACCACCACAAGCTATATAGGTAGGTAAGATACACAATTCCACCATACATCATTTTGTTATATCTCAAAGGGTTTAAGCTGCGTTATCGTTCCGACACCTCCAACAAATATCATTATATTTTAGCTAATGTATACAAAAACTTAACAAATCATATACTAAAACCTTCCTCGAGAACCACTCAGTCTTTTGGCGAAATAACCAGCATGAAAATCATAGCGGTACTTTGTGAGTTTATCGCAAACAGACTGACGCGGCGGAGGACTTTTTTAGATACTCCTATTATGTCGGGCTTGAACCGACTAAAATCGCACGCCGTCTCGGGTCTACAGACGCCGGGGTGTAAGGTTGCCCATAGAGCATATCCCTCGCACCCCGAGTGACCCTGGGCCATCTCCGGTTTCGAGATGGCCCCCTCGGGTTTGGGAACCACGGTGTCCCCGTCTTGCCCCGGTTTGGGGGAGGGGCGCTAGTCGCCCCACCGTCCCGGCCTGCTTCTGCTGGGGTGACAGGCGGCCTCACCTGCCACTCCCAGGCCTCCCTTACAGTACCCTACCTACTGAAAGGCCCCAATAAGATCTTCAGAGTCGTAGACAACCTCACCTGTTAGCCGATACACAGTTTAACAGACTTTCGTCTCGGAGTTGGGAATCGTTCCCGTAAAAGTCCAAAAAACCAAATCACGAGAGAAAAAAGTAAGCAGACTCCAGGCTCCAGGCAGGCGCGGAAAATGCCTTATGGGCTATCTTACATGCCGGCGTCTGAAGACCCGAGACCCGGCGTGCGGTTTTAGTCGGTTCGAGTCCGACATAACCATCCAACCCGGCCGGCGGGGGGGGGTATCTGGGGGGGATTTATGCACGGAAGAAAAGATAATGGACCCCGGGCTCCAAAGTAGTTTAGATGCACCGGGATTGGCAATCGGATGATGATGATGATTGGATTGGAAATTTCACCAGCAAAGTCACAATTCACTAGTAGTCGTAAAATAACGAGTCTGAGCTCTCAAGTACAAGCTTTGGATGCAACCAGGACTAACGCTGTGATAATGATATGATGGAGACGTAAGGAACGAATGCAATGAACAAACTCGAGGTGAAAAACACAGTTTGGCCCGCTGGTTTGGAATAATCTAGATGGAAGGTGTATGGGGCCAATCTCACAATAAAGCCTCTGACAAGAAAAGACAAGGTTCTGACACAGGCTTAGGTCTGGGGATTGCTCAGTAAAATAATAAATAAATATTCTACGACATTCTACACAGCGCTTTCTAAACCCAACGTAAGCCTAGTTTAACTAGCTTGTGTTATGGGTACCAGAATGAGGATAAACATAGTTATATACTATTTTTTTGTCAATACATACATATTATACATAGAAACACCCTGACCTATGCAAATAGACATATTCATGCATATAAATATTTGCACAGAGTGGGAATCGTACCCGCACCCCCTGTCGTAGCAGTCGAATGCACTACTGCTACGCCACAGAGGCCGTCTCCAAGACCAATCAGATTATAGAAAGGAGTAGGAGAACAGACTCCGGGATATCCGGGATCAACGCTCGGTCGACGAAGAGAGAACTAAATTCATATATTTCACTTGATTACATGTTATAGGTATGCTGTCCAGATGAAACTAAACCACCAACGCCAAGTAATGGATGCTTTACTCCCGAAGGCAAGCCAGGCCAGTGCATTAGTCTGTACAGTTGCCGCGCTATCAGTGACTTACTGAAGCCTCCTGTTCCGAACGAAAAAATTCAATTCGTTCAGCAATCAAAGTAAGTCAATATATTAGGTCCTTACATACGAAATTGCCGTTTTTCTTGAAAAAATTGGAGGAAACCCAATTTTCAGTACTAACATTTTTGCATTTTTTTAGGAATGACAATTCCAAATTTTATGATATTTTTGTGTATGAATGAGACAACATTAAGCTAACAAACAGCAACTTTTATTACATTTTTGAAAAGTGACAGCTGTTACGTAATACGAAATTTATCATCAAAATGGATAGCATTTAGGAAGTACTGTTTTTGAAGATCGAATTAATTTATCAAGAGGCTAATAAACACAAAATTTAATACAGAGTTGTAAAATCTTAAAATCAACTTTCAAACAAAATATAAATAATGGCAATAACTATTAAATTACAGGAATAACGAACTCATGAATTTGTAAGAAAATATCGGCAATTTCATAGGTAAAGACCTATTATTTACATCTTTACATAGAGTAGCATCGTCATTGTCTCGCGTTTGTCCCGGTCGCATCCGAGGCTCACACCTCACAGTCCAAGATCCGCCTTCCGACTTCTTCAAGTCGTGATCATCTATCTAGCGATTTCCTGGTTGCGTCCAAAATTTCACGAGAGCTATTGCTGTTTGACCTCCCAACCTTGAAATGCGCCTAGCAGGTGAATTTGAATTGGGCCTCGAAGGTATTGGTACCCCCTGTTCCGACTTCTACTGTAATACCTTGTTCTTCTAGAAGCAAGTTCATTCTGATGAGTAAGATATTTAAATGAACTTAGGATAAAGTTAAGGAAAGTTGAACTTATATAGCCTAACATGACGTTATATGTATGTCAAAGTGTTTGCATATGTCTAGAAATAATCTATGATGTCACTTGACCAGGATTCAACAATTAGTTGTTTAATTAAATTGTGAAATATACTATAGGCGACGAAACTTGTTTTGTAAGGAAGGAATCGATGTGCGAAACAGTCTATAAGGATAATGACCGTAAGCTATATGTATCTTCAAAAGCACAATGGTGCAGTTTTAAAATAAGTACATTTTAAATTGTGGATTAACTCAATGCCGCTAATCCGAAAAAGAAGTTGTTTTAATGTTTATTAACAAATAAACTTACACGTAACTCTACATACGAAGAATCATGTACACATTGGGAGAGCCCTATGTCCAGCAAAGATGTCCAGATTGGTTTATAACAAATAAGAAAAAAGATATAGGTATACAAAATTTCAAATGCATCATGGAATTGTGTAATGTTCCCATAGGACTGGCAAAATTGCCCCGTTACAGGATATAAATTACTCAGTTCCATTAAATGTGTTAAATAGTTAAAACACTTTAATCACGATTATTTATAATTTCAGATGTAATGGTCCAGACCAATACAGCGTGTGCTGTGGTCCCGTCCCAGATTTCGAGCATGTCCAGAAAGGAAACTGTGAAACTAGAATGACTGCGTTCCCACCGGATCCCAAAACTGAATGCTGTGGTATCGATAACACTGCCGGGAACAAAATTGTTGGTAAGGACAAGCATTGAATATGAGTATCATACTGAGGCTTTCCAAATAACCGTATAATATTATTATTTAGCAATGGCTACCTAGTAATAAATAAGTAGTAGGCGCCTAGAGCTACATGTATAAAATGAGAAGGATTGAGGCAGAGTTAAGAGATTTGTCGTGGTCTTGAGAGATCTATTTGCGAATAAAGACCTGGTTAAAGAGAATCAATTTAATTAAAATGCCAAATTGAATTATCCTAAAGTATAAGCTAGTAAATGTATTTTATTGGTGTTGGCTGTTGAGAATGGGAAGTTAAAGCCTGTGGGTAAAAGCTTTACATGTGGAATTATCTAAGTACTTTATAATAACGTTAAAATTTTATAATTACCTGACACCGTAAGTATCACTGTTCAATCATTTTACGTATTGAGTCTATAGTTTTGCTAAACTAATATTTTGAAGAAGGTTATATTTTCATCACCTCGTTATGACTTCAGGTGGAGAACCGACTACCATAGACCAGTATCCTTGGTTGGTGCTCATCGAGTACGTCGATCAGGGTGGCGTTGTTAAAACATTGTGTGGTGGTGCCCTTATCAGTGGCAAATATATTCTGACTGCTGGCCACTGTGTTACTGGCAAAGTGCTGACTCATGGTACTCCGTAAGTAACTGTTATGCTATTTTTGACTGACTGATAGTGAAATGAAACACCGCAAAGTATTCACTTTTATAATCAAGTCTAATAATACGAATGATGCGTTTTGTAATGGCAACCGTTTACCTAGCAAGCCACGTGATATGATAAACCAAATATTCGGGTGTTTGGTTTATCACATTCGTGATGAAAAATGTAAATTAAGTATGTTAAAATCAACTAAACTACTATAGTCTTCCGTCGCGCACTGTCCAACACGCAAATCCTTTAGGCGATAACTATTAGTGTGTTTTGTATCCAATGCATGTTTTGTTGGCTTAACAGTTAAATAAGAACAAGAAAGAAATCTATACTACATAAACTATTTCCTATATCCATTCGTGATATTTTCAGTTGTCTCCTTAATGAAAAGTTATCAAACTCCTGCCATGAACGTATATCTGCCATAATAAATATGCCTAATACTCTCCTACAGTACAAGAATTCGTCTTGGAGAATACGACACTGCACACGAAGGTCCCGACTGTACTCCCCTTGAACCTAGTGGTGAAGATTGCACAGAAGGCGTCACTCGAATAGCAATCGAGAAGACGATACCACACCCGGATTACAATCCCACGAGCCCACTAAGGAGGAATGACATTGCCTTAATTAGAATGACCGAAATGGCACCTTTCACAGGTTAGAACAATAATTTTATAAAAATTTCAACAGAATCATTATCATTTCATTAGATAATTTTCTAAGAAACTAATAAAAAATATGAATATGATTCTAACTTCGAACAAGAAAACGAATTTACTATTTATATAAATAACTTAAATATTTTACAGACTTCATTCGTCCCATTTGTCTACCGTCGGTGGATATAACGCAAGGAACTAATCCTTTCAATGCGACCGTTGCCGGCTGGGGCGCAGTCAGCACGATACAGTCCAGCAGCGCTAAGAAACTGCATGTTGAGTTACCTTACGTGACCAAAACTGTAAGTTGGTATTTTAATTGTAGACCCACCTGTCCCATCATGGCACTAGGTCATTGGGACTAGTGAGAAAGACGGAACTTATATCTGTGGACTAAGATTAGTTGCTGGACAAAGAATGCAGATAAACGAAAGCGGTATTGTTTGATAGAGGACAATAGTGACGAAAGTGTCAAGAGTATATTAAATCGTAGAATCACTTATTCATATGAAAAACCAAGTATATAAAGCAAATTGAAGTGGACAATTTAGTCGTGGTCGACCTATAACAGAAACATCAATCAGATTGGTATGATCTGAAATAAAAGGCAGGTCAGAAGTATGTGAAATCAGTGGGCTTATATAAAATGCTTAAATGAGAGTCAATAGACGAGGCTCGTGATAACGAAACAGTCCTCAGTAACAAATGACGGGCTGTTGCTTCTATCCGGGGGAACAAAGCCGTGCCAAATGCCAGGCTTTCTTTCCTTGAATGGTTATTTCAATAATCTCTTTCTTCTGAAGTAATACTTCATGAAAGTTTCCCCTGAAATAGGTGCATGTTAAAGGAATGTATTATTCCCTTAACAATATAATATAGAAATACAATGTACAAACATAACGGCCAATATTTGCAATGATAGAACTTTGAATAATTATAGCCTTCTTTGCAGGAATGTCAACCAGCGTATTCAGTCGGTGGGCGTAATGTACCATTATGGAAGGGTCAATTTTGCGCCGGTGGGCAGAAAGGCAAGGACTCTTGCAAGGGTGATTCTGGAGGTCCTTTCATGCACGAAACCGGCAGGACGTACGAAGCCATCGGTGTGGTCAGCTTCGGACCTATTCCTTGTGGCTTAGAGAACATACCCGGAGTCTACACAAATGTATTTGAATACAGTTCTTGGATTAGAAATACGATTGTCCCTTAAAAGTCAATTGCTTTGGAATCTGTACATACGTTGTGGAAGTATAATTTAAGATTTGCATTTCAAAATATAAATAAAATAAGTACAGCGGCTGCGTACCATTTATGAAATGGAGTTGTATTGTACCATTGGAGGGTTCAGAAGATGGCGTTTATCAGAAATTAGTCATTTTAAGATGCACTTGGCTACATGAAATTTTGGCAATTTTGTGTCGATGAATGAAACGTTTGTTTAGAATACAATGAACAACACATCATGTATGGCTGTGACTAGTGCGGAGTTAACCAAAATCTGACATACAAGTTTTATTTATTTGTTAATCAACAAGATTTACGGATTCCCTGGTCTATTAGTAGAATGTTTAACTAAGAATGAACGTGATAGAGACTACAATTTGAAAATAATGGTATTGAATGCGTGTTTAAACTTAGCAGTAAGAAAAGTAGGTAATCAGTCAGTTTGTTGTAACAGTATAAGATATTTAATAAAACATTTTTATACATCGTATTTGTGTTTTATTTTATTCCATTTTATTATACTGTTTAAAAAGCTTTTCTATTTCCAATGATAACGTCTGCATGTCTAAGTAATAAATTGATTAAGCTTATATATGCAGCCCTGGTACAACGCATAATCATAAATCAATAGTTTGTGGACATGACTGTACTGTTTTACTTATCAATCTACAAAGCCTGATTTTAAAGTGTATTGAACAAAACGAAAACAAACCAAAAAAAAAAAATACTTGTTTTGTTTTCATAAGTATTATGTTGGTCTTAATTCGGCCACTGAGTGCAATGACAAGTGAATTGAATTAAAGGTTAAAATGCTTATATGCACATGGGTTAGTAATCGAGTATGCTGTGGTTTTCCCAAGCGACTACAATATGGGGCTCTAAAAAATGAGGAAATACTTCCCATCAGGTAGGACGAGTGTATGTCTGCCATCTAAGTGGTATAAAAAATATATCACAAAAATAATAATAATACTTATCACATTTCAATTCCCTATATGCTTCTGCCCATCGACGCTGCAACAAGACATAATGCAATCTAGTCAAAGGCATTAGATAGATCAATGTCAAGACTTTCAAAAAGTTTAACTTTCTGAAACGGTAGATTACGCCTGTGAAGTTATTTCATATCCCAACGAAAATTCAAATGCTATTTATCTGCATGACCTTGTCTCTTGAATCTGTGAGGCTGTTACTATTAGTGTGTCACATTACCGAGGTTATCAACAGGATTCTAAAAATATCACTTAATTATGACAATACTTATAAATATTGCATTGCATACAAATGCCATATTTGCATTGTATTTATACTGTAACTGGATTTAGTTATCAACGGTGAAAAATTAGCAATGGTAAGAAGAAGAGATTAATTTATGACACAGAAATATAAAAAAATAATAACTTACTTTCGACAACCGCTTTATATTTGGTACTATTAGTAGAAATATTATAAAAATATATATGTATATAAGTAAACAAAGGCAGTGATAGCCCAGTGGCGTACGTAACGGACTGCTGAGACGAGGTCTCGAGTTCGATCCCCAGTCGCCCCGGGCACACACCTCGGACTTTTCGTAGTTATGTGTGCATTAATAAATGTTAATTATCGCTCGCTTAATAATGTGCCTGGTAGATGGCAATACGCTCGCCGCCTATTACATTGGGACCTTAACATAACTGGCGAATCGTGGGTGTGGAATACACCTCTGCCTAACCTTTCGGGGATACAGGCGTGAAGTTATGTTATGTTATGTTATGTAAATTATTTCATATCCCAAGGAAAATTCAAATGCTATTTATTTGCATGACCTTGTCTCTTGGATCTGTGACGCTGTTACTATTAGTGTGTCACATTACCGAGGTTATCAACAGGATTCTAAAAATATCACTTAATTATGACAATACTTATAAATATTGCATTGCATACAAATGCCATATTTGCATTGTATTTATACTGTAACTGAAAAATAATAACTTACTTTCGACAACCGCTTTATATTTGGTACTATTAGTAGAAATATTATGAAAATATATATGTATATAAGTAAACAAAGGCGGTGATAGCCCAGTGGCGTACGTAATTGACTGCCGAGATGAGGTATCGAGTTCGATCACCAGTCACCCCGGGCACACACCTTTGACTTTTCGTAGTTATGTGTGTAATATAAATGTTAATTATCGCTCGCTTAGTAATGTGCCCGGTAGATGGCAATAGGCTCGCTCCCTATTATATTGGGACCTAAACATAACTGGCGTATCGTGGGTGTGTAATACAGGCGTGAGGTTATGATGTAAGTAAACAAATCGTTGGAATTCATTATAATACCTAGCAAATTGGAAGGAATATAGCAAACGGAACATTACATTTTAAGTGACAATAGTCTGATCAATAGATATTGTAAAATCTCTCTTGCTCCAAGAAACCTCTAGGTAAAAAAGGGCAAAACATGTCGAGAAATATAAAAGAGGGAGACGCCTTGACAGGCTTCGATAGTTAAGTGAGAGCGAAGAATTAGCTTTGCTTTTTCTTTTTTTTAATAATATGAATCTAATATGATAATAGTAATTTATGCAACTGTGGTATAATGAGGGGTATTAAAACATGAACGTGGGTTTATCACACGAAGCGAAGCTGAGTGTGATAATAGTATCACATGAGTGTTTTAATACCTAATTATACAATTGCATACAAGACTTTATCTACACCCATGATGTGTCCTCTATAAAATATTCTGAAACCATGAGGCGAATCTTGGTACGCCTTTTCATACTGTTTTCTAGATTTTTCCGGTAGTCATTTGTTAGAAATGTCCTTTGCTGCATTCGAAATGTCTGGAGGTGTGTTATCAAAACTTGAATCGCTCATTTTCGTAAGTAAACAAAACAATTTGCAAAAATAATAGCGAAGAAAAATAGCGGGAATTCGAATTCGAACGAATAAACTTTAATTTTTTTTTACGGCGCGCCGCCGCCGCTGTGGTAGTGCAATGCAACGCGCGTGAATGACAAAGTTCTTTTTTTGAAACTCATACAGATTCCACGCATCGAGCGGTAAGAAGTTGGCTGTCTGATGAGTAACCCTTTGCGCGGAAGAGATTGAAAAAGCGAAAGGAGTGTTATTATGAAATTTCATACAACATTATAACACCCTTTCGGATGATATTATGGTTATTAGGACATTGGATGTATTAATGTTGGCAATAAGCTAACTGTTTCAGAATCTTTTATAGAGGATTTAAAGCATGGGTGTAGATAAACTGTTTAACCTCTAGGATTCTAACAAATAATGAAGCCAAATATATTAATACAATCTTAATAGATTAAGTGATGCAATCTGTTATCTGCACACATTTGAAATATCATTCAGTAATCTTTGCTATCCTTTTTTATCGAATCAATTAGACTAAACCATGTTTTTATATCCAGTTTTTAAAGTAACTTTGGTAAAAATAGTTTTTTTGTTTTAAAACTGGTTATCTCAGCAGAGATTCTTGAAATACAAAACGATATTATGGCCTTCATATGACTCAATTTTTTTTTTTTAGTTCATCCGTAAGAGTTTATTTGCAAATAAAAGAAAAATGCAAAAAAGTTTTCTTTCACTGGTGGTAGAAATTTGATGACACAATTTGTACAATATTCGGCCGGGTAGGTACCAATTTCGGTTTGATTGCGTTCAGGGGTCAGCAAGTGCATAGCCGGGCAGGGGGATTGTGGTCGCAGCACTAGTGGGACCGGTGGGTGTCACGCGGTGCTGCGACGACAATCCTCTTCTGATGAGGCCGTCAAGCTGAGTGCCACCATTGTTAACATGATACGTGTATGTAATGGTGACCCTCTTTTCTGAGACTTTACCTTCAGCTTACCATCAGGCGAGGTGAAGTCAAATTGACGTGTCCTAAATATAAAAAACACAACACATTATGCACCTGTTCATCACCATTATCATCATTGTCTGCCTGTCTTGCTTCCATTTATTTGGTCATTTGCTTCCGTATTTTCCGATGGAACGCAATCTCCTCCGTTATTTTATCTTTTCTTGTCGTTTTTCACGTATACATTCATCTCTTTTTCCATCATGTCTACAATCAGCTCTACAATTACATGTTAGGAAATCAATAGTTGAATATCTTACGGTCTTATAGTTCACTAATAGTTTGTAGGGAGGTTATCCGATTTTTTTTGTTTATTTATAAAAATCGCACTTCACCTTCATTTTAGATTATGTGAAATATCTATTGGTCCGTCTTGACAGTAAGCAGACTTGTGTGCCGTGACAGCAAACAGCACGATAGTTATTTTTTTACTTATTTTTTCTTTATTTCATTAATTATACATTCTGCCATTATACAAGTTTGATGCTTCACGGATGTCCTGTGATGTTGAACTTTCGAATACTTGACATTCTATATGATTTCTTTATTCTACTGATCATAAAGCTACAGACGGTTAATAGCTCATAGATAATTGAGACACGTAGAGAGGACGGACGAATGCCGATTAACGAAACAGATTTAGAGCCGGGGTGAATGAGCAACTTGGTAAGGTCGACCTAGGCGTAGGTATGCCAATCAGATCGAGGATGTTCTATGGAAAAGACAGATCAGACAGACAAACGTAATCAGTGTGCATGTATAAAAATAATTATGAAAGTAGAAGAAGTGAAAGCTCTATGTCCCGGATCGTATCAAGTGGCAAGATGTTGTCGCTGACTACCCCATTGGAAAAGAGATGTGGGTCGTAACTATATGTATATATAAAGCTGCATTTACGTTTCATCTTTAATAAACAAACTCAACAGCATTCCATCTATTGACACTCGTTCAAACAACAAACCTTTAAAAATAGCAAGATTAATATTTAAAAAATATGTCTAGACAAAATGAATTCTTTATGCAACATTAATAACTAAACGTAAACTGGATATGGCATATGGTTATATCAACTAATTTGCATAACGTAGTCAATGGGGTATTCCAAGGAGCAATATTTTCAAACCTTGGATTTCCGTCATCAAGAAAGTTATAGAAAACCCCAATATCAAAATGGACTACAACAAGTTCGACTATAGGAATAACGCCTTGCAACGCAACGGTTGTTCAACTATGTATGCTGGACCACGCCATAGTGCGAGCAAACGTCGACCAGTGAACACATAATTTAAGTTAGTGTTTAGTGTATTACGCTGTGATATATCAACAAAATGAATAGTTTAAAAATATTGTGGATTGGCTTTATAATTGGTTGTATAGTTAAAGAACGTAAGTTTTTCTTTCTTGTAACTTTTACTATTGTAAAGTGGTAATACAGGGCTTTAAGTTTACCATAATGTCATTTAATTTTTGAGCAAATACATGACATTTTGGTAAATTCGAAGTTTATTATTTATAAGTATTTCAAAAATAAATATATGAGGAAGATACCTTTATACGTAACATTTTTTATTAAGCTAAACGTACTTGAAAGTTCGTTTACCTGAATAAAAGGACGACGTAATTGTATGTGAAGTCACACACAGTTAAATACATTTTTAAGACGTTAATTTTCATTCAATTTTTAATGATCTATTAAAATGCTGGTTCTACGTTTCCGAGGTAAATTAAGTTATTACACTATACTAATAGTATAGAATGCTTCGCAGACTGGGTGGCAGTCTGCGAAGCATTCTATACTATTAGTATAATGTAATAATAGTATAGAATGCTTCGCAGACTGGGTGGCAGTCTGCGAAGCATTCTATACTATTATAAAGTAGTTAATTAGTTGTGTTTGTAAATTGGAGATGTAAAATAAAACCCGCCAAGTGCGAGTCGGACTCGCCCATGAAGGCTTCCGTAGCAGCAAGTAACATAATATAAAAGTTCTTGCAGTTCGTTCAAGCCACGCCCCGCGCGAATTATAATTATTATTTACTTAGGCACCTATTACAGATTTTATGATTAGAAAATAATGGTTCACGGTTTATGCATAAGGTTTATGTTTATGAAACTAAATGTTTTTTTTAATTTTTATATTTGAGTTAATTGAATGAAAGGTAAAATTGCTGTTTTATTTGTTAAGATTTATGACGTATTAAAAAAAAACCTACTTACTAGATCTCGTTCAAACCAAAATCCAAAACAAAATGGTAATGTACATCATATATTGTTTTAGTTTTATCATTCTCTTATTTTAGAAATTACAGGGGGGACGGGACACTTTTTACCACTTTGGAAGTGTCTCTCGCGCAAACTATTCAGTTTAGAAAAAAATGATATTAGAAACCTCAATATCATTTTTGAAGACCTATCCATAGATACCACACACGTATGGGTTTAATGAAAAAAAACTTTTGAGTTTCAGAAAATTAATTGTTTTTTTCCTATTTTACTGTGAAAATATTAATGCGGTTCACAGAATACATCTACTTACCAAGTTTCAACAGCATAATTCTTATAGTTTTGGAAAAAAAAACTGGCTGTGACATACGGTTGGACAGACAGACAGACATGACGAATCTATAAGGGTTCCGTTTTTTGCCATTTGGCTACGGAACCCTAAAAACAGGTACTTGGGTTATGTTACTTATGTTAAATGAACGATTCTGAACAATAAAAATGTTTTTTTTTTTAATTCTTGTCTGTTTGTACGTGATGGACGCAAAAACCACTGAACTGATTTTGATGCAGTTTTTTCTATTAGAAAGGTCTTGGTCAGCCTTAAAATCTGCCATTTGTTTAATTGCAATTGGTTATACCCGAACTCCGCGCGGGCTAGTGGTTCAATAAAGTATAAATATATTAATATTAATCAAATTATAAATATATATGGGTATGCTGTGCCTTATTTTTTCTTTTTCCTTTTTCAGAAAGATAGACTTCATATAGAAAGCTAAACTTAAAAAGCAAAACCCCATCTAATTACAAATGTTTGTCTAAATTTTAATAGCTGTTATTTATTTATTTATTTAATAGGTTTATCCACAGCAAATGCATTACAAATTGGTATATAATACATGTTTAGCGAGTAATGTGGCTGATACATTTGCCAATTACGGATAACCAGCATGCGTAATATTATAACATTGAAGAAAAGAAAAAAAAACCTATATTAGCACAGAGAATTAAATAGACAGAATAACATATCATACAGACTGAGTTTAGCAGAAATAAGTAAAATGAATTACATACCTACCACTATTTACTTATTATACTGAGTAGGTATACTATCTACTTTAGCTGTTTCCGAGATAGTAGTGTATATATGTAGAAAGTAAACATTTACAAGAATTGTTTGTTTAGTATTATAAAATAAGCTAAAAATTTAGCTTCAGGATGCCATTTATTTAATATTAATATCGAAATAATTTTGCCAAATGAGGAAAAAACACTTCAACAACAAAGCATTATTTGGACATAAAAGATAAGTCTACAAAAATGGTTAAAAACCGGATCACATTAAAATTACAAACAAAAACGTGATTCAAACTAATTTATAATTTCAAACTGGTTACCTTTTCAAAATCCGTAAGTCAGAATGAACATATATGGTTAAGAACCATAACTCCTTTAAGTAGTTAACTTTTCACTCCTACTTCCTACTAATTATAAACGCGAAAGTTCGTGAGTATAAATGTTTGGATGTGTTTTCTTTTTTTTTTTCTCTGTATTTATTGTTCGGGACTTTTATACAAATGTATATGCCAGTCCCATCGTACCTTTTATACATACTTATCTATCTTACAAACCGTAACATTACAAATTTAAATAAACAATCGAGAACTCAGGGCTGCACACGCTGGCGGACTGCCCGGCGTGGGAGGCGCCGAGGCGTGACCTCGTGGCAGCCATCGGGGTGGGAGTCCTCTCGCTCGGCAGCATGATTGCGGCAATGGTGCGGAGCGCGAGCGCGTGGGCCGCCGCCACCTCCTTCTGAGAGCATGTGATGCTCGCGAAGGAGATGGCGGAGCGCGCCCGGGAGAGGTTCAGAACCCTCCCGGCCCGCCGAGCCCGCAACATGCGCGGCGAGCATGTTGCATGTCGCAGGCGACTCAGGCGCCGGAGGTCGCTTAACGACCTCCGTCCTCCATGAGCGCAGGCCTGGGGGTGGCAGGTGAGGCCGCCTGTCACCCCAGCAGAAGCAGGCCGGGACGGTGGGGCGACTAGCGCCCCTCCCCCAAACCGGGGCAAGACGGGGACACCGTGGTTCCCAAACCCGAGGGGGCCATCTCGAAACCGGAGATGGCCCAGGGTCAGTCGGGGTGCGAGGGATATGCTCTATGGGCAACCTTACACCCCGGCGTCTGCAGACCCGAGACGGTGTGCGGTTTTAGTCGGTTCAAGCCCGACATAACCGCCCCCGCTGGCCAGCGGGGGGGTATCCGAGGGGATTTCCGCACGAAAAAAAAAAAAAAAAAGGCAGCTTCAGAGTTAGGTGTACACAATATTTGTTGCAAGATACCTACATCATATAGGTTTAAGTTTATTTCCTTAAATAGCTTCTCCCTGGCAGACCGATATCTAGCACATTCCACCAATAAGTGTAACACATCTTCTACAGTGCCACAAACCTCACAGTTTGGTATGGATGTTTGTTACTCTCTCACGCAGCAACGGCTGAACGGATCTTGCTTAAAATTGGTAGAGGGATAGATTATAGTCTGGAATAACATATAGGCTACTTTTTATCACTGGAATAAGTGGGCGGAGCCGCGGGAAAAAGCTAGTATAATTTAATTATACTGTTTATTGCTTTTCATTTTATGTCCAAGTTGACTAACAGGCCCACGTAATGCTAAGCCCATATCAGCACCAATAAACGCTTACAATGCCAGAAGTGTACTCATGTATTACAGATCCTTGTAGAGGTCAAGGAGATCTGATTACTAGAAACACAGCACTAAGCCCCATCAGAAACACAGCACTAAGCAAGTGATTATATTTTATGCCAATCGTCGGTAGCTCAGTGGTTAAGGAGTCGGCCTAACGATCGAGAGGTCTCGGGTTCGAATCCTGGTCATAATACAACCGACGTGAATCCACTCCTAACACGAGTTATTTAGCTTACCTGGAGGGGTTAACAGGAATACTCGTAATTTAGGTTACTAGAATTCTTTAAAAAAATGTACCGTAGTGTCACTTTTCCACGACTGGCCCTATATCCTCTAATAAAGAAATAAACGATAATCTCTCTCCTGACCGTAAGGGATTAACTGCTACCTTTTTTTTTCGTGCGGAAATCCCTTCGGATACACCCCCGCCGGCCAGCGGGGGCGGTTATGTCGGGCTTGAATCGACTAAAACCGCACGCCGTCTCGGGTCTACAGACGCCGGGGTGTAAGGTTGCCCATAGAGCATTTCCCTCGCACCCCGACTGACCCTGGGCTATTTCCGGTTTCGAGATGGCCCCCTCGGGTTTGGGAACCAAAGTGCCCCCGTCTTGCCCCGATTATTGAGCACTTAGTAGGTGTGCTCTCAGGTGACTGCCTATCCTTAAAGCGCCTGTACGATCACATCCGCTGCAAGTCAGCACCCCTCCGACGTAATTGTAATGTATGGCCGCAGGTGAACGGGCCTTGACCTCGTCTCATTTTGCATTGAACTCTCCTAATCGCCTCCTCTCAAACTCGGACACCTTGATGTGTACACTTCAGACGCAACTCGGAAATCACTCTAAAGATTATGATGAAACTTCTTGACAAGCCTGACAAGACGGTTTCCACAGGTAAAAGATATGTACTCCAGCTGGACAGAAAGCGTTTTTTAGGTTTTTTTAGTGGCAGTGCGAGCGCGACGTTTGAGATGTGCAAATTAATCAATCATAGATCTGACGACCTCTGTGGCGTAGCGGTAGTGCATTCGACTGCTAAGCCAAAGGTCGCGGGTTCGATTCCCGCTCAGTGCAAATATGTATATTTGCATTGGGCTGGGTGTTTCTATGTATAATATGTATTTATTTACAAAAAAAAAAAAGTATTTAAGTATGTTTATCCGCATTCTAGAAACCATATGACAAGCTCTGCTTAGTTTGGGTCTAGATGGCGTTGTGTACTTTGTCGTACAAAGATGTCGACCGCAGTGATCGACGAAACGTTTGGAACACAAGTTTCATATGCACCATGGCCAAACAGCCCGGAAGCAGTATATTCTACATGCAACGCCGGTCGTGAAAGCCTTAAGATTTATATAAGTTCAAGATGTTTACCGGCATTCATACAGCAGGTGTACAACAATCTACAGATGCTTTTATCTTAAGGTCATTATAGCGCTCGTGATCATAATATAGCCATAGCATATATTCCATAGAAGGTTGGCTTTTACGGCAATAAGTAAAAAAAAAATACCAAATACCAGCATTGGCATTCGAAGTGACTATGTTCGAAAAAAAAGTCAATGCTGTAAGGTCTATAAAAGTTACCGCGCAAGTGCAAGCATTTAAACTAGTCAAACGACTTCAGAAAGACTTTAAATACAATATGGCGAGGCACAGAACTTCTACGCTCTTTTTCAGCGTATATATGTGATCGTACAAGCGCTTTAAAGATAGGCTATGCCAGTCACATGAGAGCACACTAACGAATTGCAGGTAGCAGTTAGTCGTCTATGGGCAGACGGCGTGCGGTTTTAGTCGGTTTAAGCCCGATATAACTGCCTCCTCTGGCCGGCGGGGGGGGGGGGGGGGCCTTGCATCCAAAGAGATTTCCGCACGAGATTTTTGTTTTATTTCTCTTTATTAGAGTATTTAGGTCCGGAAGTGACGCTGCGGTAATATTTTTTCAAGAGTAACCTAAATTACTAGTATTCCCTTTAATTCCTCCAGCTAAGCTGAATTGCTTGTGTTAGGAGTTGGTTCACGTCGGTAGTATTATGACCAGGATACGAACCCGGGATATCTCGATCGTAAAGCCGACTACTTAACCATTGAGCTATCAACGCTATCATAGCTACGCGAAAAGTTGTAGGTTCAATTCCTGCTCAGTGTAAGTAATTATTTGTGTACATGAATATTTGTATTTGCATTCGTCTGAGTATTTGTTTAACTAGCTGCGCCCTGCTGAATTAATACCACCTTAAGCCGTGAACTTTCCTAATTTTTTCTTCCATACAAACTTTGTCCTGACAATAACGAACACAATTTTTTTTTATAAATTTTGGTGCAGTCGTTCGAAAGTGATGCGCGTAGATACATTTCGGCGATTCATTTTTAGGGTTCCGTAGCCAAATGGCAAAAAACGGAACCTTTATAGATTCGACATGTCTGTCTGGCCGTCCGTATGTCACAGCCACTTTTTTCCGAAACTATAAGAACTATGCTGTTCAAACGTGGTAAGTAGATGTATTCTGTGAACCGCATTAAGATTTTCACTCAAAAATAGAAAAAAAAAACTATAAATTTTGGGGGTTCCCCATGCTTAGAACTGAAACTAAAAAATTTTTTTTCAATTAAATTTTTAAGCATTTTGTATGCTTACTTTTTTCTAAAGATTTTAGATCGGAAAAAGAGAACATCTAGGACGGGACTCGAATCGCCTTAAGACGTAATAATGTATCGGAGAATTTCGAATATCTGGGACGTGTCTAGGTGGCTCAGTTGGTCAGAGCATTCCCCCTGTAAGGGACTGGTCGCGAGTTCGAGTCCCGTCCTAGATGTTCTCTTTTTCCGATCTAAAATCTTTACTAAAAAAAATTATTCGCCGAACCCACACGTGTCTATGTGTATGTCTATGGATAGGTGTTTAAAATGATATTGAGATTTCCCATATCATTTTTTTCTAAACTGAATAGTTTGCGCGAGAGACACTTCCAAAGTGGTAAAATGTGCCCCCCCCCCCTTAACTTCTAAAATAAGAGAATGATAACGCTAAAAAAATATATGATGTACATTACCATGTAAACTTCCACCGAAAGTTATTTGAACGAGATAAACATAACTGGCGAATCGTGGGTGTGTAATATAATATATAATATATAATATAATATAAATAAAAACCTCTGCCTACCCCTTCAGGGATACAGGTGTGAAGTTATGTTATGAAGTTATGTGAGATCTAGTAAGTAGTTTTTTTTAATACGTCATAAATCATAAACCGCAGTTTACCTTTCATTCAATCAACTCAAATATAAAAATTATAAAAAACATTTAATTTCATAAACTACAATAACTTTTATATTATGTTACTTGCTGCTACGGAACCCTTCATTAATATAGATCCGGTTTTTATTTATATAGATAATAATAATAAATAAATAATAAATAAATATTCTACGACATTCTACACAGCGCTTTCTAAACCCAAAGTAAGCATAGTTTACCTAGCTTGTGTTATGGGTTCCAGAATGCGGATAAACATACTTATATACCTTTATTTTTGTAAAAACATACATATTATACATAGAAACACCCAGACCAATGCAAATAGACATATTCATGCATACAAATATTTGCACTGAGCGGGAATCGAACCCGCGCCCCTGTCGTAGCAGTCGAATGCACTACCGCTACGCCACAGAGGCTGTCAGGATCAAGATTCTGTGTATGTTTACAGAATGTAACTAAGTATGGTTATCCATATTCTACTAGGTCAGCAAGGCGAATCGCTGCTTGCAATGTTGAGCTGAGTGAGACATCGTGATTCTTGTCCAATAGATTTGACCGCTATTGCGGAATCAGATTTTGAAAATTTTGAACAGTGATCATTCCTCCGTGGCAAGTCCGATTTTGAAAGTCACAACTCAGGACATGCGTTCTGAGCGTGTAAAGTTTGGTCACAGTGTCTCGAGCGGTTATTATGTAATTCCATCTGGAATATTTTTAACGGTGATCATTCCTCTGTGGTAGCATTAATTTTTTTTAAATATATCCATAAACCTTCCTCTGATTGACCTCTTTAATCATGCCAAATTTGGTTCTGATTGGGTTAGTAGTTTAGAAGGAGACCTGAGACAAAGAAAATCCTGAAGTCTGGTATGAGGAGCTTTCGCTCGACTTCGTCTCACTCAGCTCAATAATCAGTAAGAGGTACAATCTATGCTTAGTTAGGTTCCGTCAATCACACTTAGGTTCACAACGGTAGTGTAACGGGCAGGATTCAAACCTGGGACCTCTCCATCGTAAGGCCGACTCCTTAAACACTAAGCTAACAAATATTGTTCCGCTCTTCACAATAGGTCGCCATCTCAGCGTTATATGATGCACAAGTAGTCTGGGTATAAACTAGAGGTAGCCCCCCAGAGGACCCGTCCGAATAGCACCTACGTAAATGGGCTGTACCTAGCCTAGTCCACAAAAAGCACCTATCAATATTATATATAATAAAATATCAATTTATACTATTATAAAATTGTTAATTAGTTGTGTCTGTACATTGGAAATATTAAAAAAATAATCTTGGGGTATGTAAAACTCACGATTCTCAACACAAAAAATTATTATCTGTTTGTTGGACGCAAAAACTACTGAACGGACTTTGAAGCGGTTTTTTTTCTATTAGAAAGATTTACCACCGTGCACGTTTGCGAAAAACCCTCCATAGTAATCCAATTTCGGTTTGATTGCGTTCAGGGGTCAGCAAGTGCATAGCCGGGCAGGGGGATTGTGGTCGCAGCACTGGTGGGACCGGTGGGTGGAACGCGGTGCTGCGACGACAATCCTCTTTTGATGAGACCGTCAAGCTGAGTGCCACCATTGTTAACATGGTACGTGTATGTAATGGTGTCCCTCTTTCCTGAGACTTTACCTTCAGCTTACCATCAGGCGAGGTGAAGTCAAATTGACGTGTCCTAAATATAAAAAAAAAAAAACAATATTGACAATAAAAGAAGACCAATGCACCTTTTTTTTTTTTATTTTTTTTTATCGTGCGGAAATCCCTTCGCATACCCCCCCGCGTGCCAGCGGGGGCGGTTATGTCGGGCTTGAACCGACTAAAACCGCACGCCGTCTCGGGTCTACAGACGCCGGGGTGTAAGGTTGCCCATAGAGCATATCCCTCGCACCCCGACTGACCCTGGGCCATCTCCGGTTTCGAGATGGCCCCCTCGGGTTTGGGAACCACGGTGTCCCCGTCTTGCCCCGGTTTGGGGGAGGGGCGCTAGTCGCCCCACCGTCCCGGCCTGCTTCTGCTGGGGTGACAGGTGGCCTCACCCGCCACCCCCAGGCCTGCGCTCATGGAGGACGGAGGTCGTTAAGCGACCTCCGGCGCCTGAGTTGCCTGCGACGCGCGGCGAGCAAGTTGCGGGCTCGGCGGACCGGGAGAGTTCTAAGTCTCTCCCGGGCGCGCTCCGCCACCTCCTTCGCGAGCATTACATGCTCGCAGAAGGAGGCGGCGGCGGCCCACGCGCTCGCGCTCCGCACCATTGCCGCAATCATGCTGCCGAGCGAGAGGACTCCCACCCCGATGGCTGCCACGAGGTCACGCCTCGGCGCCTCCCACGCCGGGCAGTCCGCCAGCGTGTGCAGCCCTGAGTCCTCGCTCGCGTCGCAGTGATGACACTCAGGCGTTGGCTCCTTCCTGATCCGATGCAGGTGGTCCCCGAAGCACCCCTTCCCTGAGATCACCTGCGTCAGTCGGTAGAAGAGGCTTCCGTGTCGCCTCTCCAGCCAATCCTCCATGATGGGCCTTAAGACCAACGCACCTATAACTACCGTTCCTTTTTGTAAAACTAGCTGATGCCCACGGCTCCGTTATTGTTTTTTGGTCATATTAATTATTATCTCCAGTTCAACTTAACCATTGCATACGGCATATTTTAAGTCTGACCAATACCTTTCTAATAGAAAAACCACATAAAAATCCGTTCAGTAGTTTTTGCGTCCAACGTTAATTATCTATTTATAATTAAACCAATTTTTTTTTGTGTTGAGATTCGTTCATTTAACATAACCCAAGTTTTTTTAAATATCTCCCATGTACAGAAACAACTAATTTATAATTTTATATCAGTAGGCTGATATAGATCGATGACCTGTCCTTTAATAATTACTTCCTTTTCTTCAACAAATATGTGTTTTTCCTCAGCTCAGGACATTGTCGCTTTACGACCTTTTAAAGTTGACCTATAGATATAAAAGGCAAAGTCAACGGCATCTAAAAGTTTTCTTTTGAGTATTTATAAATAACAAGATGTTGCCCGCGGCTCCGCCCTCGTGGAATCGATCCCATTCACACGGAATCCTATTCTATCCATATACCAAATTTCAGCCAGATCCGTTCAGCCGTTCTGGCGTGATTTAGTAACAAACATCCATCCATCCATCCAAACTTTCACATTTATGATATTATATATATAGTGGGATTTACGTGTACCGGCTTCGGTTCGGCCGGGTAAGTAACCTCACCTGCCAGTTGGTGGCGAGGCTCTCTTGTCGGGGTTGGGAGGTCAGACGTCAATCAGTCCAGGAAATCCCGGGCTCCAAAGTGCAATCTTTGAATGCAACTGGGAAATCGCTATGAGGATGATGTTCAGTCCCAGCTACGAACGGGAAAATTTTAAAATTACAATTCTATAACCAGCAGGCCTACCGTTGCATATTATTTACCATTGCATGCATTACACCAATAAAAACTAAATTATATAATTCACTCATCTCAATGTATTACATATATATTCTTTACCAATGCATTGCATATTCTTTACCAATGCATTGCATATTCTTTACCATTGCATGCATTGCACCATTAAGAATGAAATTATATAATTCACTCATCTCAATGTATTACATATACATTCTTTATCAATGCATTGCATATTCTTTACCATTGCATGCATTGCACCAATAAAAATTAAATTATATAATTCACTCATCTCAATGTATTACATATATATATTCTTTACCAATGCATTGCATATTCTTTACCATTGCATGCATTGCACCAATAAGAATTAAATTATATAATTCACTCATCTCAATGTATTACATATACATTCTTTATCAATGCGTTGCATATTCTTTACCATTGCATGCATTGCACCAATAAAAATTAAATTATATAATTCACTCATCTCAATTTATCACATACCTGTTCTTTACCAATACATTGCATATTCTTTACCATATATTGATATTTGCAAAGGGAGACAATAATGTACATGTAACATGCCAAATAAAATTAAAAAAAAGATTTAATAACGTGAATTTAAAAGAGCAAGGTAAAGACCTTAATCACTCTTTGCCAATCACTAAATTACAATAAGATTGTTTTATCCTACGTAATAGTACCAACTGTTATGTAATCTGTGGTAATAGAGCTAGCTTATTGCCATCTATCGGGTACATATGCCTGACTCTGTGTTACTACCGAAAACTTTCACACAGAAAAACCGAACTCAGGTTTTAGCGATAGCATGCAAAGTTATGACACGGAACCAGTAAGTCTATTTTTTTTTAATCCTCTTTTTTTCATTACAGTGCACGGGCAATGCACGACGGCATACGGCGGGCAGGGGCAATGCAAGTCGCTTTTTAGCTGTGTGCCGTTAAACGCAATAGTAAACAGGCCCAACAGGACTCCGCAAGACATAGATGTACTTAGGAGGTCACATTGCGGCTTTCTCGGGAAATTACCCGCCGTAAGTAGAAGGGCTGTGCAGTGTCATAACATCGGTCATCGTCATCATCAAAGGGATTTCCCAGGTGCATTCAAAGTTTTCACTTTGGAGCCCGAGGTCCGCTTCTTGTTTATGATGCCTTCGGTGCACGTGGTCCTTTCCCAAAATGACTACCTCCCAAAATGATTACCTTCCCATAATAACTACTTAGTTTCCCAAAATGACAACTTCCTAAAATAACTACTTTCCCATTCGGCAGCGACTGCCGTTTGACCTCCCAACATTGAGTAAAGCCTGCGCAAGAGCCCTTTTTTTTTCGTTCGGAAATCGGCCGGCCAGCGGGGGCGGTTATGTCGAGCTTGAACCGACTAAAACCGCACGCCGTTTCGGGTCTACAGACGCCGGGGGTGTAAGGTTGCCCATAGAGCATATCCCTCGCACCCCGACTAACCCTGGGCCATCTCCGGTTTTGAAACCACGGTGTCCCCGTCTTGCTCCGGCGCAAGAGCCTAGTCTGTTGTTTAGCAAGTGAGGTCGGCTTGGGCCTCAAAAATGTTGGTAGGGTAAAACATCCAATGTTGTAACATCGGTCTAAAACCCAAATTAAACATAGCTTGTGGATATTTGCCGACTTGGTAGCATTAATATGAAGCGTCATGACCGCTCTAGGTATGCTGTCCAGAAGACCAACCACGACCGCCACCGCCTCCGCCACCACCACCGAACAACCAATGTACCACGCCTGACCAAAAACTTGGGAAGTGCATTAATCTTTACTCCTGTCAACATCTGGCTGAATTACTGCAACCACCTGTCCCAAAGGACGTCATACAATATGTGACCAATTCAAGGTAAACATTTATATTTATTTTTAAATCCCGACGCAAAAACGACGGGTTGTTATAAGTTTGCCGTGTCTGTGTGTGTGTGTGTGTCTATTGCATCGTAGCGGCAACGGATGAACTGATATTGATTTTGTTTCAAAGGTGAACTAGTCGAGAGTGTTCTTATGTTTAATGAAAATCGGTCCAAGATGGCCGCCGCTACAAAATGGTGGATAATATATTTTTTCACAACTCCCTCAATATGGGTATCAAATTAAATGGCTTGACTAGTAGAATATTATACACAAATTTTCTTTTCCTTATTTTAAACAATATTTTCAAATTTAAATTCCAAGATGACCCGTCACCACAAAATCGTTTGTGACAGGCAGCGGTTTTTTAAAATATTGCTCGCGGCTCCATCTGCGTGAAATTCTCATTCTGTTTCAAACTGTTTTCAGATATTTATTTTTGCAAGACTTTATATATATGGCATCATTATATGAAATAATAAAAAGATCATTATTATATCAAGGTATCTCATCAAAATTCTTTTATTGTCGTAAAATACCTTGAAAATATAAAACAGTTATAGTTGTATCTTTTTCAAAGTAAAAAGCTTTAGTGTTACAAGTTAGTTATAAGTAAAAAATTAAATAAATATTCTATAACATTCTACACAGCGCTATTTAGACCCAAAGTAAGCATAGTTTAACTAGCTAGCGGCGATACCCCAGTGGCGTACATAACGGACTGCCGACACGAGGTGTCGATTTTGATGTGTGTATTAGAAATGTTAATTATCGCTCGTTTAGTAATGTGCCCGGTAGATGGCAATAGGCTCGCCCCCTATTACATTGGGACCAAACCTAACTGGTGAATTGTGGGTGTGTAATACACCTCTGCCTACCCCTTCGGGGATACAGGCGTGAAGTTATGAAATCATGAGTTCTAGAATGTGGATAAATATACTTAGATACCTTTTTTTTGTTAATACATGCATATTATGCATAGAAACACCCAGATCAATGCATATTTACATTTTCATGCATACAAATATTTGCACTGAGCGAGAGTCGAACTCACGACCCCTGAATTAGTAGTCGAATTTTCTACCGTTACGCCACAGAGGTCGTACATTACATTATTTAACAGCAATACAGCCTGACGAACCAAAACCCTGGATATTGGTGTCTTTCTTCTGTTTTCAAATTGTTTTCGAAACTAATTACTAATTGACTACAATATTAGATATATCCACTATGTATATACGCTTAAAGTAATATCCTCTCAAAGGAATTCCCTCCTGCGGCGTTCTAATTCGCTCTCATAAGAATATTATGTCGGGCAGGTTATTCCTGTCTGACATGATATTTTTATAGTAGACTCTTGAACGGGGTTCTCCAAATAGACATAGTAATCTTTTTATATAGCAGGCAAGTTGCGAGTGACACCCGCGATCTTCCAAGGGCCAATAACCGAAGGTGCGCCGCTTTGGGCAAAGACGGAATCATCGAAATCGACACTACCGATGTAAAGTAATTTACATACGTTTTAAGGGTTCCATACCCTTTTTTTTTTTCGTCCGGAAATCCCCTGGGATACCCCCCCGCCGGCCAGCGGGGGCGGTTATGTCGGGCTTGAACCGACTAAAACCGCACGCCGTCTCGGGTCTGCAGATGCCGGGGTGTAAGGTTGCCCATAGAGCATATCCCTCGCACCCCGACTGACCCTGGGCCATCTCCGGTTTCGAGATGGCCCCCTCGGGTTTGGGAACCACGGTGTCCCCGTCTTGCCCCGGTTTGGGGGAGGGGCGTTAGTCGCCCCACCGTCAGGGTTCCATACCCCAAAGGAAATACGTTTTTATATTAATTTTTATTTAAACAAAAAAATATACTTCAAAGATTATTTACATTGCATTTTCTCGCCAAACTGCAACGTTTGATGGGCAAGCCTTACCTACGCTTCATAAAACACGACATTATCGAAATCGGCATGCCGACGTACAGTCTTTGATTATATAAATGTCTAGATGGAGCGTCGCCCTACTACCAACAGATATAAAACAAGACAACCGATGTAAACATGAGTGCGTGCGGCCGACTTTACACGATGCATTCATTTTTCTGTGTGCGTAAATAATGATACCAGCTACTACAAAATATCCCAAAAATCGCATAGCTATAATTACATTAATTACATGCTATTTAAATATATGTACGTATTTTTATGACAGCCTCTGTGCGTGACAGTAGTAAACGCGACTGGTACGTAAGCGCCGCGGGTTCGATTCTCGCTTATTGCATTGGGCTGGGTACTTTCATGCCACAGAGAGCACGTTTAGCCGTCGGTTACGGCTGCCATACTAATATTAATGGCAGTCGTTAAAGGGTAGTAGGAGCCCTTAATCACAGTATTCTTTGAAATATAAAGTTTACATAAGAAGATATCAATTTTTAAAGATTTTGTCTGTCTGTTTGTTCCGGTGAATCTATGAAACGCCTAGACCGTATTTGACGGAACTTTTACTGGTAGATAGCTGTTCTGACGGTATGTTTATGAAAATATGTATTTGAAATGTCCAAAGTCTTGAATTCAAATTGTACATAATATAATTTGAATTAAAAACTAGACTAGACATTTGGAAGATAGTAGTAGATGTTTAGGTAACTTGTTTATAGACGGGAAGTACCTATCTCCGAATTCTGATCTCCAAGCTAAGGGGCAGAAAAATAAGCTTCAAAAGACTCAAGAATAACATAATAAAGAAATAAGTACCCACATCCTACGATATAATACTATTAAAGCTAATTAAGGCTTTTCATGGTATCAAATAATAATAATATTATTTCATTTGATACCAAACACGGCATATTTATCTCAAATTTATTTTGTAACACTACTTTATGGCCACTAGAGGGCACCACATTAGCTTCAATGACACCACATATAGCCTATAACGAGCGGACAATAAAGACGCTTCTAATGGTTACCTCATTTGTCCAATAACATTCTAATAAGTAGTTGAGGATCTACGAAGGAACAGATGAACATACATTTGCTCGTCAAAATCATAACCCTCGTTTAGCTTTGCCGTAGTTAGTAAATAATGTTCTAATCTAAATCAATGAAAATTGAGAGATTGGCTCCCCCAACCGATAAACATGAATTAAAAAAAAACTGGCAACACTCACAACTATGGCGTGTGATGAATGACATTTTTTTATGATGACAAGAAAAAATAATATAACTTGTATTTTGGTTATTTACCGATGATAGGTAATGTGCGTAGTAGTTTTTAGTCGTCCTTTATAACTCCGACACACTTTAATAGTACAAGTCGCCATTGTTTCGACAGTTTTTGTTTATTGTTTTTCGCGGGAATTATGTAGTGACACCGAGCCGCCACGATGGTCACTGAGCAGCGCGTAAGTACTTATCAGTTAGAAGTGAACTGATATTTTTTGAGACGCTTGTGTGCATTTTACACTCCATCCAGACATTTATATTATCAAAGCGTACAGTCTAGTAACGGCATTTAACAAAATTTACGTACATTTTAAGGGTTCCATACCCCAAAAGGAAAAAATGGAACCCTTTTACATAGTATCACTTCGATATCCGCCTGTCTTTATATCAAGACTTTTACTCAGGAACGCGTTGAGATATTATGTTGCAATATCAAATAACAAGGCGTGCTACCTCCTGCAGCTGTGAAAAATCTAACTTCTAAGTCAAGGCAATCAAAATATACAGACGTTTCTACAGCATATATTTATTTCGTTGTTATAACCAATCTGCAAACTCCCGCATGCACGAAAACCATTGTGGTTCAAAGCGGGTGGTTTAATTGTAATAACCAGCATGTAAATGTTTAAAAAAGAAAATTACAATCGCAAAGGAATCGAAACCAACTAAAGTTTTGATATGGTCTTTCTACTAACCTTTCGACTGTGTTCTTAATAGAGCACTACGTAACATAGTGACGCCTCCTACGTATAGTATCGAAACTGCATTTGACCATCTTTGGTGTGCAATTGGTCAAATGTACTTAAGATACTATACGTAGGGAGCGTTGATATATCCGTCAGGAATATGTTAGTGAACATTCAATTAGAAGTCATAATGTTTTAATGCTTATACGCAACAACATTATAAAGATCATACAAGGCCAGAGTTTGTTCTTATGTATTTTTTATCGATGAGCTGTTTCGAAGCAGACATTCGCTGACTTGTTAATTAACATACTTGAGGAAAATCGCTTTTAATATTACAATCGTACCTTCACAGATTAATTGGTACGTTTATAATCGGTTTTCGCAGACAGCAATATTTTAATGGGAATCGTATTGGTTTATTTTGGGGTGTATGGGCCCCATGTCACATGAGAGAGTTTGTCAAGATAAAACAAAAGAGCCCCAACTAAATAGGTTTATCTTGTTTAACTTAGGAGTTCCTATGGCCACCTTCCTACACCATCAATAGACCCTGAATACTATATCACATCAGAGAGTTTGTCAAGACAAAACTAATGAGCCAAACTCGATAGGTAATTTAGGAGTTATTATGGCCACCTTCCTTCTCCATCGTCAGATCAGCTCCATGGTATCTAACCTAATAATGCATTGTCATCCAAACTAAACGTGTATGTAAAATGTCATCTCAATCGGTTGAGGATAACTGCCTCAAAATTCTGTTGCAAGATTTGACCCCAACTAACATACATAGGTACATACTTACATACACAGCAAGTTAATTAAAAGCTTGTAAAAAATTTGCTTCGTTCTGTAGCAAAATAGTTCCTAAAATTATTATATTGGATTTAGACTTCTAGTTTGACCAATACGAATACTACTCATATTATTAACGTGATTGTAAGTATGAATGTATCAAGGATGTATGGACGTATGCATGAATGGACGTATGGGTGTATGGATGTATAGGTGTATGGATGTATGGGTGTTTGGGTGTATAGGTGTATGGGTGTATGGATGTATGGGTGTATGGATGTATAGGTGTATGGGCGTATGGATGTATGGGTGTATGGATGTATAGGTGTATGGGTGTATGGATGTATGGATGTATGGGTAAATAGGTGTATGGGTGTATGGATGTATGGATGTATGGATGTATAGGTGTATGGATGTATGGGTGTTTGGGTGTATAGGTGTATGGGTGTATGGGTGGATGGGTGTATGGGTGTATGGGTGTATGGGTGTATGGGTGTATGCATGTATGGATGTATAGATGTATGGGCGTATGGATGTATGGGTGTATGGATGTATAGGTGTATGGGTGTATGGATGTATGGATGTATGGGTAAATAGGTGTATGGGTGTATGGATGTATGGGTGTATGGGTGTATAGGTGTATGGGTGTATGGATGTATAGGTGTATGGGCGTATGGATGTATGGGTGTACAGATGTACCTATAGGTGTATGGGTGTACGGATGTACCTATAGGTGTATGGGTGTATGGATGTATGGATGTATGGATGTATGGATGTATGGGTGTATAGGTGTATGGGTGTATGAATGTATGGATGTTTGTTACTCTTTCACGCAAAAACGGCTGAACGGATCTGGCTGAAATTTGTAACAGGGATAGATTATAGTCTGGAATAACAGCTAGACTTTTTATCGCTGGAATAAGTTTATATGGAAAGCAGGAACGGGAACGATTTCCACGCGGGCGGAGGCGCAGGTAACAGCTAGTGAAACTATCTTTCTTCTTCTTCTTCTTCTTATATATAAAAATGAATTGCTGTTCGTTAGTCTCGCTAAAACTCGAGAACGGCTGGACCGATTTGGCTAATTTTGGTCTTGAATTATTTGTGGAGGTCCAGAGAAGGTTTAAAAGGTGAATAAATATGGAAGTTGTTATCGATTGAGGCAGTACGAAGTCTGCCGGGTCAGCTAGTTATATATAAAAATGAATTGCTGTTCGTTAGTCTCGCTAAAACTCGAGAATGGCTGGACCGATTTGGCTAATTTTGGTCTTGAATTATTTGTGGAGGTCCAGAGAAGGTTTAAAAGGTGCTATCGATTGAGGCAGTACGAAGTCTGCCGGGTCAGCTAGTAAAAATATAATTCCTACTGAGTTTAATTTGTTTCTTCAAATTGATATTTATTTCTATGTCATTTAATCTCTTGGTACGATTTATCGAACGCAAATGACTCCTGTTTGAGATTTCCATCTTTTTTTCGACTATCAGAGCTTGACCTTACATAATATGCTCGTCTGGGTGATTCTTCGGAACTACTGCACTCATTAGTAAAATTCTTTCACCATTTGAAAGGTACATTAGGAATCTCCGATGGAGATAGGATGTGTTAATTACGATGGCTTGAGTTATACAAAACTCATATAAATATAGGAATAAAGTTAAATTTGAAGCGTCGTCGGTAGCTTAGTGGTTAAGGAGTCGACCCTATGATCGAGAGGTCCCGGATTCGAATCCTGGCCATAACACCACCGACGTGAACCCACTCCTAACAGAAGGAATAGCTTAGCTGGAGGGGTTAGGGGGAATATTAGTAATTTAGGTTACTAATATTCTTAAAAAAAAAAAAGAACAAATTTATCCGTTACGAATATTTCAATCCCATCGTAGCTTAAAACAGTAGACATGCTTACACAGTATATAACAAATAGAAAAATTTAACTACCCTGATGGTGACCAAATAACTCAAACAAACTTGTAGCTGCTTAACCCCCCGCCGGCCAGCGCGGGCGGTTATGTCGGGCTTGAATCGACTAAAACCGCACGCCGTCTCGGGTCTTCAGACGCCGGGGTGTAAGGTTGCCCATAGAGCATATCCCTCGCACCCCGACTGACCCTGGGCCATCTCCGGTTTCGAGATGGCCCCCTCGGGTTTGGAAACCACGGTGTCCCCGTCTTGCCCCGGTTTGGCGGAGGTGCGCTGGTCGCCCCACCGTCCCGGCCTGCTTCTGCTGGGGTGACAGGCGGCCTCACCTGCCACCCCCAGGCCTGCGCTCATGGAGGACAGAGGTCGTTAAGCGACCTTCGGCGCCTGAGTCGCCTGCGACGCGTGGCGAGCATGTTGCGGGTTCGGCGGGCCGGGAGAGTTCTGAACCTCTCCCGGGCGCGATCCGCCAGAGGTTCAGAACTCTCCCATATGTAGTCTGTTTAGGTTATAGATCCCAATCAGACTCTCGGGCTGTTACATAGCGCACACAGTCCCTTAGTAGATGGTGCATATCCTCAACTACGCCGCATACTCTTTTTTTTTTTTTATATTTTGGACACGTCAATTTGACTTCACCTCGCCTTATGGTAAGCTGAAGGTAAAGTCTCAGGAAAGAGGGTCACCATTACATACACGTACCATGTTAACAATGGTGGCACTCAGCTTGACGGCCTCATCAAAAGAGGATTGTCGTCGCAGCACCGCGTGACACCCACCGGTCCCACTAGTGCTGCGACCACAATCCCCCTGCCCGGCTATGCACTTGCTGACCCCTGAACGCAATCAAACCGAAATTGGATTACTATGGAGGGGTTTTCGCAATCGTGCACGGTGGTACCCACCCGGCCGAATTTTGTGACAAATTTGTATCATCAAATTTCTACCACCAGTCATCGCAGTTTGGGGAGTCTGTGATGTCCCATTAGGAATGCGAACTTCTTTTATCGCATGTGTCCAGACCTAAACCGAAATGCTGTAACGATTAGTTTTTTTCTCAACCATATGTCTCTAAACCAAGGTACACGAGGAGCTTACATTGAAACGTTAATAAATAAATAAATATTCTATGACATTCTACACAGCGCTTTCTAGACCTTAAATGCCTTGGGATACCCCCCCGCTGGCCAGCGGGGGTGGTTATGTCGTGTCTCGATTAAAACCGCACGGTGTCCTCCCCAAGTGTCCGTTGCCGGGCACCCCGGGTAAGCCCAAAGTAAGCCTAGTTTAACTAGCTTGTGTTATGGGTTCCAGAATGCGGATAAACATACTTTTTTTTGTCAATACATACTTATTATACATAGAAACAAACACCCAGACCAATGCAAATAGACATATTCACAAATATTTGCAGTGAGCGGGAATCGAACCCGCGCCCCCTGTCGTAGCAGTCGAATGCACTACCGCTACGCCACAGAGGCCTTCAAAGTTGATAGATACTTATAAAGTAGACACATCACTTATACGTGGCCAGAGTATAACGACCTCCATATGGATTCTATCTTGCGAGCAAGTTCGTAGACGGTCGGCAGTTTTTGCTTCGATCATTCGATTTATCAACTCGTAAGCCCCTATGGCCGTGGACGGGGGGCCGTACACCGTCAGGCCCTCAAGAAAAACCGGCCAAGTGTGAGTCGGACTCGCGCACGTAGGGTTCTGTACCATTATCTATACACTGGGAGCTCCCATAAGTTTTTTTGAAGATAATATACGACCTAATATTCTGTGAATATTCCAAGCGTGTACCTTTCTTTTTTTATCGTGCGGAAATCCCTTCGGATACCCCCCCGCCGGCCAGCGGGGGCGGTTATGTCGGGCTTGCACCGACTAAAACCGCACGCCGTCTCGGGTCTTCAGACGCCGGGGTGTAAGGTTACCCATAGAGCATATCCCTCGCACCCCGGCTGACCCTGGGCCATCTCACCACTAACAGCATCGCTCATCCTGTCTCCTCTGAAAGCAGAGGAGTACGGAGAGCGATGTGTTCCCGCCACGTTGGGTATTGGCCGACGATCAATGCCAACCCTATGAAGGGGTGAAGGGGAAGCCATTGACCGCCGCCCAGGGTGTACCGGGCGCTCCGATTCCGTTCCCCCTGGACTGCAGCGGGATCGGAATCGGAGCGACACTCGAGGAGGTTACCCAACACACACCCCCACCGTCAGGCCCTCAAGAAAAACCGGCCAAGTGTGAGTCGGACTCGCGCACGTAGGGTTCTGTGCCATTATCTATACACTGGGAGCTGCCAGTTTTTTTTTTGAAGATAATATACGACCTAATATTCTGTGAATATTCCAAGCGTATACTTTTTTTTTTTTTTTCGTGCGGAAATCCCTTCGGATACCGCCCCCGCTGGAGAGCGGGGTGTGTCCAGCGGGGGCGGTTATGTCGGGCTTGAACCGACTAAAACCGCACGCCGTCTCGGGTCTTAAGACGCCGGGGTGTAAGGTTACCCATAGAGCATATCCCTCGCACCCCGACTGACCCTGGGCCATCTCCGGTTTCGAGATGGCCCCCTTACTTGCTCTCCACTGTGCCATCTGCTAATCAGAGGGACACGTGGAAAGCTTCCGAACAGCCCTCAACAGGGCCGTCCTCGCCTCGGTCGGAGTTGGCCGTAGGCGGCAGCGTCTCTCCCGCCCTTGGAGAGAGGCGCTGCCGTCTCCGTTGCCCAGGGTGCACCGCGTGGAGGTCCCCAACCAAGCACCCCTCCAAGCGTGTACCTGTCGCTGCTATTAATATCGACCCATAAATGGCAAATTAATCCCGTTTGTTTATGGGAGCCCCCCTTTTTTTTTTTTAGCGTGTGGAGGCCCCCGGGCGGGTGGGCGTGTGGGAAACGGACCGACTAAAACCACACGGTGTCCTCCCCAAGTGTCCATTGCCGGGCACCCCGGGTAAGCCCTCGAAAGGTTATCCTTTTATCCGGTAGCTTTTATCCGAGATAACCCCAGGGTTGTGATGAGTAACACCACCACAAGAGCAAAGGTAGTCAGAGGATGCCCCCAGGGAGGCGTCCTATCACCACTCTTATGGAACATAGTAGTAGACAGTCTTCTAAAGAGACTAAATGAGAGAAGATACACCACCTTCGGGTATGCGGATGATCTTGCAATACTAATAAGCGGAACGGCTGAGAACGTGCTATGCAAAGTCATGCGCTCAGCCCTTCAGATTGTGGAAGAATGGTGCGAAGAACACCGATTATCAGTAAACCCGAAAAAAAACAGAACTTATCCTTTTCACCAACAAAAGAAAGTTACCAGAACTACAACTACCAAAACTATTTAATACCAAACTAGCCCTAACAACTCAAGTTAAATTTCTGGGCATCATACTTGACAATAAGTTGAATTGGACTAGCCACATAAATGCTAAAATGAAAAAGGCCTGCATTACTTTTTGGCAATGCAGAAGACTCGTTGGTAAGAACTGGGGTCTTAACACAAAGATAACACTTTGGCTGTATACGGCAATTATCAGGCCTTCTCTAACCTATGGATCAGTTGTATGGTGGCCCAGAACAGAACTGATCACTGTGAAAGAAAAGCTTCAGAGTCTACAACGCCTAGCGAGTACAGCAGCCACTGGATGCATGAGAACCACTCCATCAGCCGCACTTTTTTTTTTTTTTTTTTTTACTAAAAATTTGAGTGCGTTTGACTGCATCTCACCTGATGGTAAGTGACGATGCAGTCGAGGATGGTACACGCAAACTCAAATAATGCCTATTCACTCTCGCCTTGAAGGTCCCCAAATTATAAGAATCGGGGAACACAGACGCACAGACATCCTAAACCTGAGACCGCTGCATCTACTCATACAGGAGGAGGCCAAGGCAGCAGCCTTAAGACTGAAAAGTAATGGGCTCTGGAAAGAGAATACTGGAACAAAGCATTCAAAAATTCTACAGGGAATCCTAAAGAAGATACCACTTCTTGAGGCGCCCGTAGACAGAATACCATGTCACCACGTCTTCGAAAGGAATTATCATATCGAACTTACTGAAGAAAAAAGAGACAGCTCTTGCGTCAAAGAAGTTAGGATATACACAGACGGCTCTAAAACCACATATGGTACCGGAGCAGGCGTCTTCTCGAATGACCTAAACATCAAAATAACAACCACCCTGGACAAGCTAAGTACAATATTCCAAGCTGAATGTATTGGCATAACGAGAGCGGCGGAGACGATTGCCGCCAGAGACGTCAGAGATCTAGATATAAAGATCATATCAGACAGTGCATCCGTACTCCAAGCTCTGAAAAGCAACACCATAACCTCTGTCCTCATATTGGAATGTCACAATACACTCCAATCTATTGCAAACACAAACAAGGTCACGCTGCAATGGATCAAGGGACACAGCAACTCCCTCGGGAACGACGCAGCCGATGAATTGGCCAAGAGAGGATCAGGGGCAACAGTATATGGACCGGAACCAATACTACCTATACCTCAAGCACAGGTCAAAACTTGGCTGCGGAAAAATACGGAAGAAACCCATCAAAAAGAATGGACAAACATTGAAGGATGCAGGCAAACAAAGAATGCAGTTCCGGTAGCATCAAAAACGTTTAGCCGAAACCTCATTAGATTAAAAAGGGACCAGATCCGTAAGGTCATAGGCATTTTGACCGGTCACTGTCCCCTAAACAAGCATCTATTTACAATAGGTGTAACGGACAGCCCCCTGTGCATAGGCTGCATGGGGGCAGAAGAAACGCCACATCATGTGCTTACAGAGTGCATGAGCGTGGCCGAACAACGGGCGAAATTCCTCCAGTCACCAGCGTCTCTCCGGGAAGCATGTGGAAACCTGAAAAGGCTGCTGGCTTTTTGGTAAGATCTGGGTTGGTTGGAGTGAGAGGTAAGATGCTACGCACAATGGCCCAATCAAGAGGCTAAGTGCGGAACAGCCCAGTTAAACTAACAAACTAACTAACTAACCCCAGGGTTGCCGGCGGACTTTGGCCGCCACCGCGGCGTCGCCTGGTGGGGTCGGGTTTTATCCCGCGTCGGTTAGTTAGCAGGCAGTTAGTTAGTAATGAGTAGGACACACATGGGAGCCACCCTAAAAATATTTTTTTCTGTTTTTAGTATTTGTTGTTATGGCGCTAACAGAAATACATCATCTGTGAAACTATAGCTTGGGGAAGGGCATAGGCCGTGATAACGGACATCTACTCCATATGGGGCCATTTGCCCAATCAAAAACGGCATTGGCCTATGCGTAAGAAGTCGCTCATTATCATCATCATCATCATCATCATCCAAGTGCCAATCCCGGTTGCATCCAAAGCTTGAACTTTAGAGCTCGGGGTTCGCTTTCCTGCTCATTCTTTTCATGATTTGATTACTTTGGCTTTTACGGGAGCGACTACCGGCCAATCCGTGAGGAAAACTTGCACCAGAAGCTGTTCCATCGTGTCCACGTGTACCGTCTTGGAGATGAGGCTTGAGTTCCGAAGATCTTAGTCGGAAGCCGTCAGGAGTATGGGGATCCCGTACATTTGGGTTAGGTAAAAGAACGCTGATAGTGCTAAAATTGAGCTCTCTGAACATTCAGGAAGTGAGTTCTCTCGTGAAAGTGAACATAGAACACATCAAAATTGGTACATCCGTTCGGAAGCTGCGATGCCACAGACAGACACACACACAGACACGTCAAACTTAATAACACCCCATCGTTTTTGCGTCAGGGGTTAAAAAGCATAGTAATATTAAAATTGTGTCGTATTTATTTGCAAGTAGCAATTAAAGTGTATTTTTGTATCTTGTAAATGGGTGGTACTTAATTGTATTTCGAATTCTGAAATTAACCAGTGTCGCCATTTCCAGATGCAATGGTCCAGATCAATACAGCGTATGTTGTGGTCCAGCTTCAACGACTCCAATTTCTGGCGGAAATACGAATGACAGATGCGAAACTTCGGTGTCTGCGTTTCCACCTGATCCGAGGTCTAGATGCTGCGGCTACGATGTCAGCTTCGGTGATAAGATAATTGGTTAGTATTGCATGAATCTGCTCTATCGTATCTTAAAATAGAGCACGAAGACCGCCAGGATATGGTTTATACAGCTTATAACTGACAAAATAATATAAAATACATTTTTTTTTTTTTTTTTTTTCGTGCGGAAATCCCCTCGGATACCATTTACCTTTACTTACCCAATTTATCAACTATTTTATACATAATAATTGTAAAAAGACGTCCTATAAAATGTAAATTTTACAATAAATGCAAATATCATTGAATACATACGGATTCGATGATATTTGATTCGGATACCCAACCCCCCCCGCCGGGCAGCGGGGGCGGTTATGTCGTGCATCGACTAAAACCGCACGGTGTCCTGCCCTAGTGTCCATTGCCGGGCCCCCCGGGTAAGCTCTCGAAAGGATAACCCCTGGGTTACCGGCGGACCTTGGTCGCCAGCGCGGCCTCGCCTGGTGGGGTCAGGTTTAATCCCGCGTCGGTGAATAGGCAGGCGTGTGTAGGACACACACGACACGCCTCCGCCACGGCCTGCTTCTGTAAGGACGCCGAGTCGGTCAACTGCCGTCCTCAGGCACCGATCATGGAGGTCGGTAGTCCCGGGCGTAGGCGACTGTGGAACTCGGGGGGCAGGGTTCTCTCCCGCTCCCTCTCCGCCGTCTCTTTCGCGCGCATTACCTGCTCGCAGAAAGAGGCGGCGGCGTGCCACTTGCTCCCGTCGGTACTTACCGCATACTTATACATTAATTTTCAGCCTTCGTGCCTTTTTATAGAACAATTTACACTAGTAATAACATTTTTAGACGTAGTGATGCCACATGTAATGATGATTTTAAAGAATTGTATATATTCAATAATCGTTTGGCTTCTTACAAAATAAAATTACGCAAGTAACTCCTAACCACATAAATTATAATTTTTGTTATTTAGCACTTAATTGTGACGGTTGTCTTCATTCGGTGCATGTTTTGTATGTTTTGTATGTAATTACTCTTGTTTTTCTTTCTTGTACCTATGTATCAGTGAAAACTGTTTATGACTGTCTGTTTCCTAAATAAAAAAATCCGTTCCCGCAGGGGGAACGCACAGGTAGATTTCGTGAAGCAATTAATATTATTTTATATAGAGAACTACGGACTTTAAACAGTTTAATTTTTTTTTCTCGAAAACGGTAACTTTTAGCGAAAAACTTTTTAGACATTTTTTTAGACTTAAAAATGGCCTATCGATTAAAAATGTTTCCGACGGCTAGAATGTTCACCGGTTAGAAGTTATGATTTTTTTCCCGAAAAATTTTGGTTTTCCCCCCCTCCACTTTTAGTTAAAGTTTTAATCTTATAGGTTTATTATTAAAAGTCTTTGGTATTCATGTATACTATGGGATAAAATTAGAACCTCATTCATGGAACGTGAAATTTTGAGGAAAAACTGATTTCACATAAAGTCAGGCCCTACCGTCTCCTTAGGCCGGATTCCACCCGTTCACGAACTTATACTATATAATAATTTTTGACCGCAATTTGAAAGCGATCGGGGCAAAAATGCGACCGTGAGAGTGCCGCAAATTTTGGGAAGTGGAACCATACATACATATATATATATATATAAACTTTTTGACCAGTGGTCATTTCGGACTCAGGGGGTCATAACTATACCTACTATGAAGATTTTTTTTTTAAATTCCATTTTTAAAGTCAAGCAACCAATAGGTAGATAGTAGTAGAATTAGAATGCTATAATACACATTTATTAAAGTTATAAATATTATTTCGCGACGGCTGCTGTGGCCTGTGGCAAGCTCAGTGCAAATATTTGTATGCATTAGTCTGGGTGCTTTTATCTATGATATGTATGACATGCATCATGTGTTTTTTATGGTCATTGACATACATTTACAAAAAAATGTATCTAAGTATGTTTATCCGCATTCTAAAACCCATAGCACAAGTTGGTTAAGCTATGCTTACTTAGGGTCTAGATAGCGGTACGTAGAATGTCCTAGAATATTTATTTTTTATTTATTTATTATTTCAGGTGGCACAGAGGCAGCAATAGATGAATACCCGTGGTTGGTGCTTATAGAGTCCGAGGAGGGTGGGCAATTAAAGACATCTTGTGGAGGCGCCCTGATCAGTGGCAGATATGTTGTGACTGCAGCCCATTGCTTTGAGAGAAAAAATAGAAGAGCGTAAGCAATATTTCATGTCTTTTATACCACTAAGGTAGAAAATAAATACTTGTTCAAACTAAGCCGTTTCTAGGTGTCAACCTTACACCCCGGCGTCTGTAGACCCGAGACGGCGTGCGGTTTTAGTCGGTTCAAGCCCGACATAACCGCCCGCGCTGGGGTATACGAAGGGATTTCCGCACGATAAAAAAAAAAAAAAAAAAAAAGAAGGTGTGTATTTTCACAAAAGTTTATTCTCGGTGTTGGGTCAAACAGCTGTCACCCACGTAAAAAAGACCTCAGACCATATCAATTACATGTCGGAGGGCGGTATCAGTTGGTCCTCCGGCACAATGATGCTTGAATCAAAATATAAAGGGCTAGGAGGTGGCAGCCTAGTGGTATGGGTAATGGACTGCTGAGAAGAGGTCTCGGGTTCGATCCCAGGTTTTACGATGGCACACGCCAATGACTTTTCGAAGTTATGTGTGTATTTATCGCAGGCTTATAAGTGCCCGGTTAATGGCAATAGGCTCGCCACCTATTACATTGGGACCTAAACATAAACTGGCGAAATGTGGGTGCTAGCACCTCTGCCTACCCCTTCGGGGATATAGGCGTGAGTTTATGTTTATGTTTATGTAAAGGGCTAACCAACCCGTTCAAAGATTAAAAGATAAATAATTTTATCTTTTAATCGGGGGTTTTAAAAATTTTAATTATATTTTTATTTACGTTCGATTTCTTTGATAATTTATATGGTACGTTTGCCGGGTCAGTTAGTACTATAAATAACACAATTGATGTCTTTTAGTGTAAGGATTCGTCTTGGAGAACATGACACTTCTCACGAAGGTCGCGACTGTGTGGGAAATGACTGTAATATTGGCGCAATAAGAATACCGATAGAGAAGACGATAGTTCATCCAGAGTACAAACCGGCGACGGACCCGGCCAGACGAAACGATATAGCTCTCATCAGGATGACCCGCCTGGCACCTTTTGGCGGTTTGTATAAAATCTCATCATCATCCTCAAAAGCTTATTGTTGCGGGCTCGGCGGGCTGGGAGAGCTCGCAACAAGCGCGTCGCAAGCGACTCAGGCGCCGGAGGTCGCTTCACTACCTCCGTCCTCCATGAGCGCAGGCCTGGGGGTGGCAGGTGAGGCCGCCTATCACCCCAGCAGAAGCAGGCCGGGACGGCGGGGCGACTAGCGCCCCTCCCCCATACCGGGGCAAGACGGGGACACAGTGGTTCCCAAACCCGAGGGGGCCATCTCAAAACCGGAGATGGCCCAGGGTCAGTCGGGGTGCGAGGGATATGCTCTATGGGCAACCTTACACCCCGGCGTCTTTAGACCCGAGACGGCGTGCGGTTTTAGTCGGTTCAAGCCCGACATAATCACCCCCTCTGGCCGGCGGGGGAGTATCCGAAGGGATTTCCACACGAAAAAAAAAACGGTACGCTTAGTGTTTTTGAATGGTATGTCGGCTTTACCGGAAGCGACTACCGTCTGACCTCCCAACCCTGAGAGGAAAGCCAGAGACTCGTTCGATGTATAGCAGATGAACCGACTTGCAGGTCGATACCAACAATTAAGACTACGCTAACTAGCGTATGTCAATTTTTGACCAGAGCGTTTACAGGTGCAAACTTAAATTTAACTGTTCCGTCCATTTCTGGAAGACTAGGTGGCTAAGTCCAATGTTCTATTTACAAACGAGGTGGCTATGAACAAACTACACTACGCTAAATTAACAATTATTATCTTTTTATTTAACTTCATGCACAAAGTACATTGGCGGACTTAATGCCGTAGGCATTCTCTACCAGTCACTATAGGGTGGTGCAGAGCTAGAACGAGGCAGGTATAAAAATTAAATTATATATATATATATATATATATATATACAGAACACAAATACATATACATATATATAAGATAAACATATAACATATACATAATCAATATAACAGAATATACAATTACCGTTGAGATGACTCTGCTAGCTCTTTGAGAAGCAATAGCCGTACTGATGATGTGACTCATCCTGATCTCAAGAGGGAGAGCGTTCCACAGAGTACAGACTGAACGAAGAAAGAGGAGCTTAAGAAGCCAGCTCTATGGAAAGGGCATAAAAGGAGACGGTTATTTGAAGAGCGAAGATTTCTATTATGGTTTGAAGGTTGTGGTGCTATGGCCCGGTCTGAAGTCTGATTGTAAATTCCTTAGCAAGTTGTTTTTATGGATAAACAAAGCGAGTTGTTTCTGCACACAGGCCTCAAGCACTTTTGACAAGAAAGGAAGAATGGAAGTAGGACGAAAGTGGCTGGGGAGTAAATGGAATTATGTAGGCTTTACGTCAAAGAGATGGGAACATTCCAGAATAGAGACACTAATTAATTATATGGGAGATTGCCGGAAGCAATTGACCGAGAATGTTAACAGCCAACTGCGTTAGATTTAATTGAGAGAATTTTCTGTTTTATTTCCTCGGTTGCAACTGGAGAAAAGTTGAAAGTATCTATATCGGGACTGATAAGAACAGCAATATAATTCAGTGTATGACACTTGATTTGGTGATCAAGTGGAGTAGTATTGGAGAAATGTAGATTCAGATCATCAAAACCAACTATCGACTGATAGTCCTCTTGCTATTTACCAATGCCCAAAGTGCTAAGAAACTTCCATATATTAGCAGGTGAAGAAGAACTAATATTATCATGTCATGTGTATCAATATGTCGGTATTTAGCATTACGTATCATCTGGTTGCAACGATTTCGAGCTGTCTTGAAGCAGTCCCAGTTGTCCTCAGTGCGATGTTTCTTAAATTTATTGAACGCTCGATCTCTACTTCGCATTACCAATCTAACTTCCATCGTCATCCATGGTGCCGGTGATCGTTTAAGTTTCACGGTACTGCTGGGAGCATGAACATCGTACAGACTGACCACAAGGTCGTTAAACACCGTAACTTTTTCATCAACGGTGAGTGCTGCATCTAAGGCGTGCCAATTCAATAGGGAAGCATCAAAACTAGTCACAGAATGTACCTTAGGAGGGGACTTAGGGGGTTTTAGAACGTAGGAGAGAAAAATAAAGTCATGACGTGAAAATCCCAGTGCAGACATTTGTCCTTGGCAGGAAATGTGCGAAGCCGAAGAAATTAAAATTAGGTCAAGCCAGGTGTCCTCAACCAGGATTTTGTGATGAGTAGCTCGTAAGGGTAGAACATGGAGACTGGCTGATTCGACAATGTTGCGAAGTTTACGGGCCTCTGGTAACTACAGATCTATGAGATTCATGTTAAGATCGCCCATGATGATGTGATGCATGTAAGTTGACCCCAAAGATTCCTGAACTGTTTCCAGACTTCAGAAGTAGTTGACAGAAGGAGGACAGTAAACAACTCCGAGAACTTGTTTGATTCCCCTGACAAAAACCTCAAGAAATAAGAACTCTGCATCAGCAGTGTAGTGTGAACACGAAGATGCTAGAATCCAATAGGGTAAAGAGCTACGAATGTAAATGGCAATACCACCTCCACCCTTGCCAGTACGGTCGTTACGTATAAGAATGAAAGCCGGGAAGAGAGTAAGAAGTGGATAATAACTCAGGTTTGAGAAAGCTCTCAGAGATCAGGATAGCATGGACGTCCGTATTTGCGAAAGCCTCCACTATGTCACTATAGTGACAGGGTATGCTCTGTGCATTTATACACATTCAGCAAGTTGTTAGATTTTTGTGTAAAAGTCTGTCACAGGCGATCATCAAGAGTAGTACTACTAGTTAGAGTGCTGAAGCTGTCATCGTTGCTTAAAAAAGATTCGTTAGCAGAATGAAAAGAATCATCGTCTTCGGTTATTATATACAAGTTATCTAAAGGGTGTTTCAATAAGGACGGGTCGATGTTAAAATTGAATAAAACCAGATGTCTGTGAGATATTAACGAATACAAATCAATTGAGTCTACTTGGCTGTCTTGGCTCTCCATATGGTCGATCTCACTTTCAAGCTGAAAAACGCACAATGACTGGCCGATGATGCTACTTACTAACAGTACCTAGCCTGTGACAGGTGACAATTGAAACAAATGAGCAGTCCTTCAGAGCCAGATTCTTGTGAAGAATATCTACTATGACTTCCTTAGAGTCTTCATTCTCAGACTCCGCAACCCCCAGAAATAAGAGTGTCTTACGCCGGTGTTTTGTCTCCAAGCTATCAATGGCCTTTGAACACTCATTGATTTGCTTACGTAGCACACCAAGCATGCCGTACATGAGCTCCCTGAAGGTCCGGAACTCTTCAGCCACTCTCGCCAAAGTGTCCTTAGCCAGACCTCCACTTTGAAGCTGTGCCTCCAACTCCTCCATCCTTTTCGTTAAGCACTCCTCTAAGGACTTTTGTGCTGACTCAGTATTACTTAGTTAAGCCATAATAAAATGTGTTTTGCTGAAGTGCTGGCAGGTGGTGTATTTGGATTTATGTTACATAAACCTTTGCAAACGTGAGTAGTACTTATTTAGACTATATGCCACTTGTTGCACAAAAAATAGGGATTAATTTAAGTAAATCTAATTAAAATAATATTTAATCTTTTATGAAATGTGTTAACGTTTTCACACCTACCCCCGAAAAAAGTATATAAAAAAATATCGTAGCCTTGTACGGCTGCATATCTCGCGCTCTTCCATCTTACACACCTTTAACATTCAACAGTTAGCTCAATATACATCAGGCGATCGCGAAAATCACGTTCACTTGGCGTTATGCGTCATTAAAAATGTCTTAATTTTCCGTAAATTTACATAAAATTTTCAGTACATAACTAAAACACCACGACAAACTATTTGGCACTAAAAACGCAAAACGGCCGAATTTCAAGTTAGCGTAGTGTTAGTTGCTAGTATCGAGGTGAATTTGGCTTGGGCCTCAAGGATGTTGGTAGTACCGTTATAACATAGTTTTTTTATGTCTTACTAATATAATTACTTTTATCGGGATATTTACCATGTGTACATGCGGGCTGATAAAAGCAGAAAACAGATTATACGGGAATGGTTTGACTTGAACTAGAATGTTGGAACGAGAATTCAAACGGGTATGATAAGGTAATTTGGGCACGTAGAACGAATGAGTACCAGTGGCGAAGGGCGAAAATTTTCAAAAGGGAAGTCGGAGAAAAGGATGTCGACGATCAATGTTTCGACTTTCACCACCTTCACTATACTTACACGTAATTTAAACATGGAGTACAGGACAATGTCATACATTGTATGAAAAGCCTGTTGATGAAGCTCATGCTTTCGGCTTTGCATCGCTGCAAAGGGAGGCCATAAGGAATCGGTATATATGGACCCCTCGCCACTGATGAGTACTAAGCAATTATATACCAAAAATGTAAGGCACGTGTAAGTAAACATGCAAGCCAGGATCAACCTAGCAGAAAATACGCTGATTAAATACCTAGATTAATCGTAAGCATCATTATTATCATAGTGTTTAACCAGGTCGCCGCTTATTTTAGTCGTAACTTCGAAGCCATAATTTGCCAGTCTCTAATGGAAGTTTTTCTTACACCACTACAAGCAACATGCCCTACAAACTCGGCCTCCTTTTAAGCATGTCGTGAAAAAGTAACTCTCGAGGCTGTCAAACTGAACACCACTATTTTAGCATCTAGAAGGGATTACCTACCTACCTCAGAAGGCGTGTTTACAAATGCTTGTTTAGCCCAGCGCTTGCAGTGTTGTGCTAAAGACGCTTACGGACGGGTAAATTGCAAAAACGATCCACCTATCCTACTTTAGCCCAGCACTTGCATAGTGTTGGGCGAATGAAGCCGCAAAAGCTTATTCAACCCAAAATTGTAAACACGCCCTCAGAAATCGTCTCATATAATTTTGGTCCACTCTGATGATCAAATCCATGGTAAATGCAACACTTTTTACTATTTTATATGTTAAACTAATATTTTATGATAAATTAATTGTGATTACTTATACTAAAAACAAATATCTTACATTTAGGTCACAAAGTAACAGTTGTGAACGTTAAAAATAATATACTACATTTAGGGCCAGATTCGTGAAGCATAAAGCCTGTGTGAAAAGAATATGGCAATCAAAAATCCACGTTCAATATTTTTCATAAACTAAAAATGTATCTAACTTTCAGATTTCGTCCGCCCCATCTGTCTTCCAACAGTGGACTTGACACAAACTGGCGTAGACTTTTACAATTTCACTGTGGCCGGCTGGGGTGCCGTCAGTGAAAGAGTCGGTCAAAGCCCCACAAAACAGTTTGTAGACGTACCATACGTCTCCCGAAGTGTAAGTCGATGGTTTGTAAACTAGTATAAGTAAAATAAAAAACCGGATAAGTACGAGTCGGACTCGCGGACGAAGGGTTCCATACCAATATGTATACAAATGGGAGGCCCTCTTAATTTATTTTATTTTGATTCAAATATTTATGTTTGAAGTGGCAACTAACTATTCTGTGAATATTTCAAGCGTCTACCTGTTGCCGTTATTAATGACGGCAAAAAATCACGCTTCTTGTATGGGAGCCCCCCTGAAATGTTTATTTTATTCTGTTTTTAGTATTTGTTGTTATAGCAGTAACAGAAATACATTATCTGTGAAAATTTCAACTGTTTAGCTATCACGGTTCATGAAATACAGCCTGGTTATTGCCGTGATTACTAACTTGCAAACTTTCACCTCCCTATTTTAAGGGAAATGTTCAAATTTCTTAATTTTATATTATGTGTGTGCTAATCCTAGCTCGCATACCAAATTTCAGCTTTCTACGATTTTATAAAGGACCATAACAGTTTTGATGATTTGTCAGTGAGTGACGAAAGCTGCGTATTTTAGACACTAGGGTTGCGATGCAGTTAGCCGATCGCAAGAAAATTGAGCTGAGCGAGCATTAACTTTTTTATTTCAAAATCTAAAAAAAAACAATTTTTGCGCGCGCGAACTTTTTCCATTCGTTTCAATGGTAAATTTGTTTTTCGGTGATAACTCCTCAATGGTTTGGCTAACGCCTTTGAGATGACCCTCCCAGACCAGAGTAATATATAGTATATAAGGCCACAGAAAAACAATGTTATACTTGTGGTGAGGCAATAGGGACGGCTAGACACATATTAGTAGGATGTAGGGTGCTTCTCGATAGAGGCCAATACTCACGCCGCCACGAGAAGGTGCTATCATCATACGTGAAGCAATGAGTCTGGCAGTAGCCCAAAAAGGATTGACTACTAACAGACGTCATATCAATTTTGTGTCTAAAGGTTCATCCATAACATCCAGGAACAAACCTTATTCAATCTTAGATACTGCCCCAGATTGGACTCTCCTAATCGACACGTATGAAAAGCACTATAAAATTCCGGAGGATGTTGGGGTTTCGTCATCTAGACCTGACATATTCCTTTATTCTAAGAGGTTAAAACATGTGGTTCTTGTGGAACTTACTGAACCGTGGGAAACAAATATACCGGAGGACCACACAATAAAGAAAAATAAATACTATGATCTCACAAACGAATTAATCAAAAACGGTTACGTGGTTAATTTGTATGCAGTGGAAGTGGGAGCGAAAGGTATACCAGCAAAATCTCTCTATAACCTACTTAAAGATCTAGGCCTATCGAGAGCTACAATAAGCTCATTACTAGGACGAATGTCTAAAGCGGCACTAGTAGGTTCGTATCAAATTTGGTTAGGCAGGGAGGGGAACTTGGGTAGTGAAGGTGAGTGTTGATGTACATCAACAAAAGGGGCCCCTTCTAAACCTACACTTGGGTCACAAGTCCCAGGCACTGTCCCGAGTTCCCAACTCAGCAACGCGATGGACCCGGCACCCGCACGGAGAATCCATGGATTGCTAAGAATTTCGGTCTCCGATTTTTAATTTTATGATCTCAAAACATGCCCCTAGATTGTCGTTATGATCATGCCAAATTTGGTTGAAATGAGATTATTGCAAAGGAGTATCCGAGTTTGTAAGCGGCTATCCCACGTATAAGTACGTATAAGCATAATTAATAATCTCTAAAGTATAATAGCTATGCATTTGAAACTTGGTATATTTAATAAGTACTCTATTGACATTCTATTGTTCTGCGTGAATTCAAGTCTTAAGTTCTGTACAAATCCTACACCTTACAAAATGTATGGTTTGGTTGGGTAGGTTATGTCCGTAGAATGGTTATATGTTTGGTTGTCATGTATATATTTACTTATGTTCCACTGTAGCTCCTAAGATACTGAACTGATTGTAATGAATGAGGTATCAATTCATTCATCGCAAGCGACTCAGGCGCCGGAGGTCGCTTAACGACCTCCGTCCTCCATGAGCGCAGGCCTGGGGGTGGAAGGTGAGGAAGCCTGGCACCTCAGCAGAAGCAGGCCAGGACGGTGGGGCAACTAGCGCCCCTCCCCCAAACCGGGGCAAGACGGGGACACCGTGGTTCCCAAACCCGAGGGGGTCATCTCGAAACCGGAGATGGCCCAGGGTCAGTCGGGGTGCGAGGGATATGCTTTTTGGGCAACCTTACACCCCGGCGTCCGACGACCCGACACGGCGTGCGGTTATAGTCGGTTCAAGCCCAAAAATTAAGTAAGTCAAAAATTACTCGTTCACGTCTATATTTTTAACCTTTTAGTAGTCTGGTTACAGTTTTACAAACTTTGTCTTATATTAAAAGTAAATCAGTTGGGGTCGGCTTTTCAATCTAAGTACGAAGCGGCTGGCTGAACTTGGATCTTTTCCGTGAATCCCATTGGCGATACTTTTTACTGCCATATTTGCTGCAATCTTCGTATGTATTAAATTAAAGTATTATATTATGATTGTATTATAAGTAGATAAAGCAACAAATCTTTTTTCAGAAATGTGCACGCCACTACGGCCGCAATTTATTGGGGGAGGGTCAGTTATGCGCTGGAGGCGTGATAGGAAAAGACTCCTGCAAAGGTGATTCTGGAGGTCCACTAATGTTAGCACAAGATAGGCGTTACGATTTGATTGGAGTCGTAAGTTTTGGCCCTAGAGCATGTGGTCAATTTCATGTTCCCGCAGTCTATACTAATGTGTACAAATATGTTAATTGGATTAAAAACAATATTTCTGTATAGTTTTCTCGAATGTTAAAATTTAGTTTCAAGCAATAATATGGCCTTAAGACATAAAGAACATGTATTTCTTTTACATTAAATATTAAAATAGGTATTATCAATACCGTTAATCGATTGAATTGCAATACAATAGAAAGGATGTTAAGGAGAGGAAATAAACAAGATAAATAATATAAAATATCTTTTATTTCGAACACAATGATTCATATTTTGTTAGTAACAATCAAGATAAATAATATAAAATATCTTTTATTTCGAACACAATGATTCATATTTTGTTAGTAACAATATACTTAGAATGTTAGTAAACAGATGGAAATGTAATGCTGAAATTTTTTAATAAAACAATAATTATGAACACATTTTTTTTTGTTGTTGACCCCTCTAATTTCGACGACAACTTGCATTTGATCGTTCAGTTTTCCGATCAATTCATAATACATATTTTTAGGGTACTTTGTCACTTGAGAACAAAGTGACAGTCTTTACGAAATTATTCTTCTTAATTCCAAACTCATTTTTGGCTTCAACAAATCCACACTGAGATTTAATAAATAAATATTCTACGACATTCTACACAGCGCTTTCAGGACCCCAAAGTACCTAAGCATAGTTTAACTAGCTTGTGTTATGGGTCCAAGAATGCGGATAAACATACTTATATACTTTTATTTTGTAAATATATACATATTATAAATAGAAACACCCAGAGCAATGCAAATAGACATATTCATGCATACAAATATTTGCACTGAGCGGGAATCGAACCCGCGCCCTATGTCGTAGCAGTCGAAATGCACTACCGCTACGCCACAGAGGCCGTCAATTTATCAATTTATATCTAGCGTTATCAGCTATGCTTTTCTGTAAGAACGTTCACGAATCTCGATAGCTGAATCTGCGGTGAGTATCAAATTTCTTATGGCGAATATGATAACTCACCTTGGATTCAGCTGTCGAGATTTATAAACACTCTGGGCCACCACTGGACTGTAATGGCCAGTTCTGTTACTTAGTTCTGTTAGATTTTCTAGTACAGTATAACACCTGTGCAGAGGTTTTATTAAGTACTTAAGCTATGAGTGTTCAATGGGTTTCAAGTTTAGCGAATAAGTAGACCAGTGTATGTTAGTATGGTAGTTTTTTTTTTTTTTTTTAAAGAATATTAGCAACCGAAATTACTAATATTCCCCCTAACCCCTCCAGCTAAGCTAAATTGCTTGTGTTAGGAGTGGGTTCACGTCGGTAGTGTAATGGCCAGGATTCGAACCCGAGAACTCTCGATCGTAAGGTCGACTCCTTAACCACTAAGCTACCGACGCTTACGATGGTAAGTATGTTTGTGACGACTGTAATGGTAACTGGACGTGCATTGTAAATTAAGCTGAATCAATATCCAATGACACAATTACGTCTGGAAAGTAAAGATAATATTTGACACAATCGTTCCAGCAGTAATATGTCATCATCATCATCATATCAGCCGTAGAAAGTCCACTGCTGAACATAGGCCTCCCCCATCGACTTCCATTTCGACCGGTCTGTAGGGGCCGGCATCCACCGAGTCCCTGCGCTCTTTACTAGATCGTCTGTCCACCTTGCGGGAGGCCTTCCTAGGCCACGTGGTCTCCACTCAAGAACCTTTCTGCAGTAATATATTATGTGCATTAAGATTATCTACATCCCGACGTCTGTAATAAAATGATGGGAGCCAAAAGGTAACCACAGGAACTCTGTGATACTACAAAGCAACCCCTCGAATTTCACGTCGTATCCAACGTCTTAAAGAAGTAATCTGATCACGATTGGTTGCCAAGGAATGATGATAACGTAAGCTAACGACGATACAGAAGGTAAGCTCCGTAAAATGCGCGCTCGAGCAACGACCACAAAGACATAGCACACGGACACGAAATCTCGGAAGGCGCTGGGTCAGTTCGAGGTCTACTAGCATACAAAAACTAAAAGTCAAGAACAATTTTTTCGGAGCATTTCCTGCAACTAAATTGACATTAATTGATAACATTTCAATTTAATGCTAAGATGAAGAAAGAATTCGTAAAGGCGACGGATGAAAGACGACTGCATGCAGCCGAGATGCGAATGCTGAGATGGATGTGTGGTGTGACAAGAACGGATAAGATTAGGAATGAGTACATTCGAGGAAGTTTAAAAGTAGCGCCAGTAACAGAAAAGTTGCGAGGAAATCGCTTGTCCTTGTTCGGACATGTAATGCGTAGGGATGAAAGTAATATCGTAAGGAAGGCATTAAGTATGGAAGTGGACGGTTACAAGGGGAGAGGAAGAACTAAGAGGAGATGGATGGACTGTGTGAAAGAGGATATGGTTAGGAAGGCAGTGACAAATAAATTTTGGGATAAGGGCAGGAGGATGATGATGAAGAAGAATTTTAACATCTCTCTGCGTCCTTGCAAAGTAAGTGAAATTGTATAATAAATACAAATTGTCTTAATCGTGCGCACTAAATTGGATATGAATAAATAATATGTTCGATTTGGTTACTTAGGAGAAACTATTGAATTTTAGATATGATGAGATTTAGAGCGTTAGGTTAGGGCGTGTAGAGTTCTTGGCTCGCCAAAGGATCCGACAACTTTTTTACAGCGCAAACGATAAAAAATAGATGGGTAATTGCCAAATGGCAAAAAACGGAAGCCTTATAGATTCGTCATGTCTGTCTGTCTGTCCGGCCGTATGTCACAGCCACTTTTTTCCGAAACTATAAGAACTGTTGAAACTTGGTAAGTAGATGTATTCTGTGAACCTCATTAAGATTTTCACACAAAAATAGAGAAGAAACAATACATTTTGGAGGCTTAGTACTTACTAAGTACTAAGCCTCCAAAATTTTGAGTTTCAGTTCTAAGTACTACTTAGAACTGAAACTCAAAATTTTTTTTTCATATAACCCTTACGTATGGATGGTCTTATGGATAGGTCTTCAAAAATGATATTGAGGTTTCTAATATAATTTTTCGGAACTGAATAATTTGCGCGAGAGATACTTCCAAAGTGGTAAAATGTGACCCCCCCCTGTAACTTCTAAAATAAGAGAATGATAAAACTAAAAAAATATATGATGTATATTGTAAACTTATATATACCATGTAAACTTCCACCGAAAATTGGTTTGAACAAGATCTAGTAAGTAGTTTTTTTTTAATAAGTACGTCATAAATCGTAAAACGAAATTTACCTTTCATTCAATCAACTCAAATATAAAATTTAAAAAAATGCATTACTATGTTACTTACTGCTACGGAACCCTTCATAGGCGAGTCCGACTCGCACTTGGCCGCTTTTTGTTTCGATTTAAATGTATAGGAAAAGCACGCATACCAACTGAAAAATAAAGATGTAAGTAAATTAAAGGGATGAGGACACCCTTACATACATAGTTGACGCCAATTAAGATAGTCTTCCGAGTTGTATGGTCGCTCATACAACTTAAAACATAACATAACATAAACTCACGCCTATATCCCCGTAGGGGTAGGCAGAAGTGCTAGCACCCACATTTCGCCAGTTTATGTTTAGGTCCCAATGTAATAGGTGGCGAGCCTATTGCCATTAACTGGGCACTTATAAACTGCGATAAATACACACATAACTTCGAAAAGCATCGAAAAGTCATTGGTGTGTGCCATGGTAAAACCTGGGATCGAACCCGAGATCTCGTCTCAGCAGTCCATTACCCATACCACTAGACTACCGCGGCATCTAAACTTACTAACTAACTTAAAAGAACTCGCTTAATTTTATTGTCATCAACCTCAAATAGGGTAAATAAATAAAATTGTGCTATTGAGTCAAAGAAAATATAAGAAACTATTTATTGCGATACCAATTTTTTTTTTTTATATACCACTCAGGTGGCAGACAAGCTCACGGCCCACCTGATGGGAAGCGGTCACCGTGGCCTATGGACGTGTGCAACGTGTGCAACGTGGGCGTCACACTCGCGCTGCCGACCCTTTTTTTTTTTTACGTGCGGAAATCCCTTCGGATACCCCCCCGCTGGCCAGCGGGGGTGGTTATGTCGTGTCTCGACTAAAACCGCACGGTGTCCTCCCCAAGTGTCCGTTGCCGGGTAAGCCCTCGAAAGGATAACCCCAGGGTTGCTGGCGGATTTTGGCCGCCATCGCGGCCTCGCCTGGTGGGGTCGGGTTTTATCCCGCGCGCTGCCGACCCTAAAAAAAAGAAATTGCAAAGTAGGAATAGCCTTTAGTCTTCCGGGAAGACCAAAGGCTACTCCCGCCTCTCCCTTCTTTTTTAGTTCTTGTGCTGTCAGAAGGAAGACTCTTCCCTCTGACAGCACAAAAACTCTCAGTGAGCTCTGGCTACCCTACTCACCGTCGGGAACACAACACGAGGTTATTATGGCCGCGGTATTCTGTAGGGCGGAGGTACTTCCCCAGTCGGACTGCTCGGCATGTTATTATGGCGGTATAAAAGGTGGGTACAACGTAATATATGATAATACTTACGGTCCCAAAACTCCAACATAAACTCATATATCCCGCGAATAGGTTCCCGTGGATCACAAGAACGTGATCAGTTAAACACGCGGGCGGATCCGCCGGCAACGGCTAGTAATTAATATTCGCTAACTAATTATCATATTAATATTTCCAGATGGGCTATTCCATGGAGCAACATTTAAGACATTTGTATTAAATTTCGTCATCATACAAGTCGAAAAACCCCTCTTTAACTATTTAACATAATGGTGAACCACGCCATAATGCGACTGGCCGTTGACCAGTAAGGACGTACTTAGTATAAGTTAGTGTTTAGTCAATTACGCTGTGATATTTCAACAAGATGAACAAGTTTATATTGTGTATTACCTTTATGGTCGGCTGTTTGATTAAAGAACGTAAGTTTTTCTTTTAACTCATTTTGGGCAATGACAAAAGTTTGGGGTTTTCTTCGGAACCACTGCACTCTTTGGGGTTATCCTTTCGAGGGCTTACCCGGGGTGCCCGGCAACGGACACTTGGGGAGGACACCGTGCGGTTTTAGTCGATACACTACATAACTACCCCCGCTGGCCGGCGGAGGGGTATCCGAAGGGATTACCGCACGTAAAAAAAAAAAAACCACTGCACTCTTTGGAAAAAATCTTTTACTATTTGAAAGCTACATTATCTCCGATGGAAATAGGTTATATTTTATGTGTAAATTACGATGGTTTGAATTTAAAAACCTCTAAGTATATTCGGGTTCTAGTCAGGGTTTCTATCGGGTTTCTAGTCTGTTGTAAATTAGTTGTGTTTGTACATCGAAGATATAACTAGGTCTGCAAGGCGAATCGCTGCTTGCAATGTTGAGCTGAGTGAGACATCGTGATTTGAATTATTAAGAGCGATTTATTTATCATTAAAATCATTCATTCATCATCACTTTCATCAATAATTTGTTCAACTGATTATTCCTCCGTGACAACTCCGATTTTGAATATTGTTTTTGATAGTTGTTCGGGAGTTTTGGACGACAGTTTTGGCGCCAAAACTTGTCCAATAGATTTGACCGCTATTGCGGAATCAGATTTAGAAAATTTTGAACAGTGATCATTCCTCCGTGGCAAGTCCGATTTTGAAAATTCTTTTTGAAAGTCACAACTCTGGTCATGCTTTCTGAGCCTGTAAAGTTTGGTCACAGTGTCTCGAGCGGTTATTATGTAATTCCATCTGGAATTTTTTTAACGGTGATCTTTCCTCTGTGGTAGCATTATTTTTTTCAAAATATATCCATAAACCTTCCTCTGATTGACCTCTTTAATCATGCCAAATTTGGTTCTGATTGGATTAGTAGTTTAGGAGGAGACCTGTGACAAAGAAAATCCTGAAGTCTGGTATGAGGAGCTTTCGCTCGACTTCGTCTCACTCAGCTCAATTACTATTATAACATTGTAAATTAGTTGTGTTTGTACATCGAAGATATAAAAAAAACTTGGATCTAGTTAATTGAACGACTCTGAATACAATTTTTTTTTTTGGAATTCTTATGTTTGCCTGTATTTTTTTTTTAAAGAATATTAGTAACCGAAATTACTAATATTCCCCCTAACCCCTCCAGCTAAGCTAAATTGCTTGTGTTAGGAGTGGGTTCACGTCGGTAGTGTAATGGCCAGGATTCGAAACCGAGACCTCTCGATCGTAAGGTCGACTCCTTAACCACTAAGCTACCGACGCTTTATTTATTTATATGTTTGTCTGTTTGTTCGCGATGGACGCAAAAAATACTAAATGGATTTTAATGGGATTTTTTTCTATTAGAAAGGCCTTCGTCAGACGAAATCTACCGTATATTTAATTGCATTTTTTTTTGAAAGAATATTAGCAACCGAAATTACTAATATACCCCCTAACCCCTCCAGCTAAGCTAAATTGCTTGTGTTAGGAGTGGGTTCACGTCGGTAGTGTAATGGCCAGGATTCGAACCCGGGACCTCTCGATCGTAAGGTCGACTCCTTAACCACTAAGCTACCGACGCTTGGTTAAATAGAACCGGAGATATGACCAAAAAACGATAACTGCTAACTGATAACGCTGGCGGAGCCGCGGGCATTAGTTAGTATTTCATATATCTAAGGAAATAGTATAATTATACAAAGAGACGAGCTTAACTCTGGCTGCGAGCGCAAGAATGGCCACAAATATTTTACAAAAATTGGAATATGAGTATAGTCATTCGAATGTGATTTGCTATAAAAGGTAACTGGTCTAATACCGATTTTATAGCATCAACAGATAGCACCTACTTACCGAATATAAAAAAAAAACAACTAACTTTGGAACGAGATGCAGAAATAAGATAAATGAGTTAACGTATTTTGATAACTCTCTGTATAGGCGCCTTTTTGTAATGTGATCTGTACTACAAAAAGTTAATGGTCGGATTGTGGTCTATCGCAATCGCAATACAAACGTTTTTGCCGTACAGCCAGTCTAGTAGTAGGTATACATAGAAGTCATTTACCTTTTTTTTTTCTTCGTGCGGAAATCCCTTCGGATACCCCCCCGCCGGCCAACAGGAGCGGTTATGTCGGGCTTGAACCGACTAAAACCGCACGCCGTCACGGGTCTACAGTCATTGGTATTACCTACACGTCATAATCCTCCAAGTCTTTTAACAACTCCGCTGGGGTCTACTACGAAGCTGCCGAAATTCGATATTTTTCGTGAAGCTACTGCGACCTCCACAACCTACTGACAATCGGGACTACCGACCTCCGTGATCGGGGCCGGAGAACGGCAGCTGGCCGACTCGCAGGCCATTATGCAGGCGTGTCGTGTGTGTCCTACAAACGCCTGCCAACTCACCGTCGCGGGATCAAACCCGACCCCACAGGTGAGGCCGCGATGGCGGCCTCGCCGGTAACCCTGGACTTGTCCTTTCGAGGACTTACCCGGGGTGCCCGGCAATGGACACTTGAGGAGGACACCGTGTGGTTTTAGTTGATCCGATTCCGACACGCTCATCCCATCGTCGGCACCGATTGGGTGAAGTAAACCGAGGGGGATTCCACACGTAAAAAAAAAAATTACACTGGCGATATCGAAATTCTGTAGATAGACCAATTGTCGGATATTAAGAATGTTCCATATATCCCTACTGAGTGAAGGATACTTGGATTTTTTTTTCCAATTGTCGCTACCGGTAGGGATATTTGGAATCTTCTCTTCCATATATACCTACTGATCCACACTATATAGTAGGGATAGTTGGATTTTTTTTCCGTTTAATCCCAACCAGTGGGGATAAAAAGTTTTTCAAGGTTTTTTATGATTAATAAGTTGTTGCTGAATTATTTGTGATATATCGGTTTGTGCTGACTGCTCCTCCGGCGCATCATGCAGGAGGAGGTTTCGAGCGTGGCCAACACAGACCGACACAGTTTTAACTACCCGCGCCGGCTTGACGTGCTGCTGTCCGAGTCTCAATGTGTTAAGATTGGTCGTCCATCCTAAGACTGAACTGAATAATATTACTTAACTTTGCAATGTGTTAACCTCTGCCAACCCTTTCGAGGATACAGGCGTGAAGTTATGTTATGTTATGTGTTAACCTACTTGGTTTCCACATCGCCACAAGTTATGACCTACATGATATAAGGTAAAAATGCAGTCCCCAACTATTAAATATTACCTAAATTGTTGGGAAAACCGTAGTTGGTAATTTCATCGTTCTTATCTCGAAACAAGGAAAAATCTTTGGTAAAGATATTCTTTCGTCCGGGTCAACGCACCTGCAAGTACGTTTGGTTGTGGTCCGCGACTCCACCCGCTTGGAATACTGATCCCAATCCCGTGAACCACAGGAACCCACAGGATTTTCCGACTATGCTTTATCACCACAAGATTTTATCGGGGAAGGTTAAAGGACCCCACCAGGAGAGCGGAGTAGTAATCATAAATATCAAGAAATCGGTCAATATTCCCTACATTATTGTAGAACTAATAATTGCTAGCACCTCTGCCTACCCCTTCGGGGATATAGGCGTGAGTTTATGTTATGTGAGTTTATGTTATGTTATGTAATAAATTACATATTTTTATTTAATTTTATTTATTACATTTTAAGGAAACTTACAGCTAATGGTTACTTTACAAATAGATAGATACTAGAAGAGGGCCAATTACAAGTTTCCACTTACGAGTTATATTTTAGTTATATGTTAGTTTGATGGTTGTATTTATTATATAGTAGACTGGTTATTGATATGGACGCGAATGTTAAAGCTAAGATTATATAAAAAGACAACAAAAAATAAAACGGATAATTTTCAGAAATCCACGAGCTAAGTACGCTTTTCATCTTCGCAATACTGGTTCCAAACAACTCAAGGTCGACCTTACGACACTCCGTATTGAATGAGCGACATGCTCTATTAAGAAATGAGTTCTGTCTATACGTAGTCGTAACAAGCGGTATATCTAGGACATTTGCTCTTCGCAGAAATGCGGAAGGCACGCGGAGGTTAATTTTGCTTACCAATTAAGGAATGTCAGTATGGCCATTCATAATATCAAATAAGAATGTTAAATCCGCAATTTTCCTTTAGAGCGGGAGTATATGAAATCTTCTACATCGAGCTAAATAGTTAGGTAAGTAGGTATATATTACAACGATATTTAATGTACCTTAGAAATCTTCTTTGTATACCTTCAAGGCGATTGATGTACATATAAATAAATAAATAAATAAATAATAAATAAATATTCTACGACATTCTACACAGTGCTTTCTAGACCCAAAGTAAGCATAGTTTAACTAGCTTGTGTTATGGGTTCCAGAATGCGGATAAACATACTTATATACATTTTTTTTTTGTAAATACATACATATTATACATAGAAACACCCAGACCAATGCAAATAGACATATTCATGCATACAAATATTTGCACTGAGCGGGAATCGAACCTGCGCCCCCCTGTTTTAGCAGTCGAATGCACTACCGCTACGCCACAGAGGCCGTCAACAATATATCATACAAACAATATATCATAATTTGGATTCCGAACTGGTGAAGAATAATCGAGTTGACTATGGACGAAAGCACAGTACAAAATTTACATTGTTTTAATGTTACTAAAATCAGAAGATAACTTTTTTTATTTTTTTACGTGCGGAAATCCCTTCGGATACCCCTCGCTATTTTTTTTTTTATCAGAAGGTAACCTAATAATAAAACCAATTGCCACATTACACACACGACTATGTATGGGATAAATATGTACCACAGGGGCGAAGAATACCACGGGCGAAGTCGCGTGGCACAGCTAGAATTGCTAGCTAACATTGTAATAATAAAAATATTTTTACGAGATCTAATACATAAAAAATCAATGTTTGTTGATTGAATCAATGCATCCCCGCATCCTTTCGCGTAAATGCTATTGGCTTAGTTTCGACCCGGTAGGCGGCGCAGCAATCGGGTTTTAGGAATTTCCCGTGCTCAGCCAGTGGTCAATATTAAGTATATAATTATTTAAATTTTGCTACCGTATAATAATAAAATTGTTCGCAATATGAGGAAAATAATCACTTTATTTAACTACTACGTTTGTATTTCCATCGTCTAAAAATATATATACATGATGTCATATTAAAAAATAATTATAAAACTGGTTGACAATGAATCTTTGAACAAACGAGATTCAAGATAATATTATAATGGGTTTAAACCAGTCGGGTTCTCGAGATGCGCAAGTTAAGATTTAAAATAAAAACATAGTCAAAAACTTTAACGGTGGTTATATTCTTTATATTTTTATATACGACGGCCTCTGTGGCGTAGTGATAGTGCATTCGACTGCTATGACGGGGGGCGCGGGTTCGATTCCCGCTCTGTGCAAATATTTGTATGCCTGAATATATCTATTTGCATTGGTCTGGGTGTATCTATGTATAATGTGTATATATTTACAAAAAAAAGTATATAAGTATGTTTATCCGCATTCTGGAACCCATAACACAAGCTACTTAAACTATGCTTACTTTGGGTCTAGAAGGCGCTGTGTAGAAAATCGTAGAATATTTATTATTATTTGTTATTAAATACTTTTATATTTTACAACACACGGCACAGAGCTGTTTAGACCCAAAGTAAGCATAGCTTAAGCTGGTCTGATGATGGAGTCGGAAGGTATCCATAGGAACTCCTGAACTAAACAAGATAAATCAATAGAGTTTGGGCTCATTTGTTTTGTCTTGGCAAATACTGTGATGGAGACAGTAAGTGGTCATAGGAACTTCTGAACTAAATAAGACAAGCCCGTCATGTTTGGGCTCATTTCATTTGTCTGGTTATGCACTTACTAGAAAGCTTGTTTTAAAAAAAAGTTGTTATATTAATAAATTATTCTACTATACTTCAATTGGTCTTCTACCCTTGTAGTGAGACTATTGACAGGCATGTCATCTTTTACGACGCCAAACCAGCACTTCTAGGGGCCTAGTGGAAGCGGCATGGCCTGACATTTGTTACACACGTAACCAGGCGATAGCTGCAAAATTTAACGAGCGAAGACAACTTAGTAGAGGTTATTATCTTGTGATATAGGAGGTAATGTCCAACTGAGGGTGTATAGGGCCTAAGATCCTAGGGGCCAAGCCAACCTCAATTAGATCCTGGTAGGGCCTATAAGTCGGTACACCTGCTCATTGACGGACTAGGCTCCGGCGTAGTCTTTCCTCCATGAAAGCCGTATAAGCCAAATCCAAAAGAGGAGAAGGGGTAAGCGGACACCAGGCTCTAAGGTTAATGCTTCGGATTTAAGCGGGAACTACAATAAGATGATGATGATGATATGAGGCGGTGCCCTGAGAAGAGGAAAGCAAAAAACATGATACTCGTATGTAAAAAACAAAACCATATCTAAGCAGGAAAATATGAAAGGTCAGGTGCAATGATCTTTTGACATTGATTGATTCATCGCGATATTGTTCGGCATAGCTAGGTGACCAAAAGGCTGGCTTGTTATTTGCGCAAAGAATTGGCATTGCCATCCAACGTGGCAATGCCGCCAGCCTTTTGGGTACGTTATCAGTCGACATCTTTGGGGAGGAATTCTTTGACACCTAAACTTTTTACATTTTAAGTTTATTCTGTAATAATATAAGAATTATATTATAATATTATCTGTGGTAATACTAGTAGTTAATAGCTACTAAAATAAAAGTATCCTGGTACATCTCTTCCACATTCACATCTTGTTTTTTTTTACGGTAAAGGCTTTTAATAGATAATGCGTCTTTATTACAGTGCATGGGCAGTGTACTACGGCAGCCGGAGGGCAAGGGCAATGCAAGTCGCTTTTTAGCTGTGCGCCGTTAAACGCACTAATTAACAAGCCGAACAGGACTCCGCAAGACATAGACCTATTAAGGAGGTCACATTGCGGATTTGAGGGGAATTCACCTGCAGTGAGTATAGTTGTGTTAGAGCTAGCAACTGCGTGTGTATTCATGATTCTTTTTATTTTTTAATACATTTAGGGTACATCAATGAGAATACAGGACCCTAACAGCATCTTTGAGGCCCGAGGCAACCTCACCTGCAAGCAGGGTTGCCAGAGGTCCCGATTTTGGCGGGACGTCAAGATTTTTATGTCCCGCACGTTACAGGTTCAATCCCGCTTTTCGGAGATAACCCGACCGTGGACAGTGTGCAGCGTGCGGAGGAATAATATATTAAAACTGACTATTTTTATTATCTATTATCATGTAAACGTAATTTAAAACTCAGATACAAAGATAAAAAATTTAAAATTCTGTTTATACACACGTTTTTTTCCTATCGCTATTTTTTCCAGCTATCGACGAGAGAATTCCGCTTTCTTCACTTGAAAAATTTCAAAGTCCCGACTTACCAAAAAAAAAATTCTGGCATGGCTGCCTGCAAGTCGCTGCATCTGCTAAACAACGCACTAGGTTCTGGCACAGGCTTTACTCTCAGGTTTGGATGGTCAAACGCTTCCAGAAAAGCTGACATACCATTCAAAACAATTTAGAGCCCAGAGTGGACTCTTCCACTCTGGGCTCTAAAGGGAAAACTTTGGACGCTACTGGACAATCGCTATTAAGATGATGATGATGGTACGTCATTTGCACTTCACATTGCCTGACAGTGCATGATAAGCGAAAGGTGAAATCTCAGGAATGAAGCTCACCATTACAGTTGCCAATAATTTTACAATAGTGTCCTCGTGACAGCCTCGTTAGATACTTTTAGGCCCCAAGTGGGTAAATTAAAAGTGGAAATAAAAGGGAATTTTGTGGACCGTGGTCCCGGTCCACAAAGCCTCCCGACCCACTTAAAGGACCTGGGATTGCAGGAAAATAGGAAGACGAAGTGTGTCATTTTTTTGCCACCACCGATGACGTCACGCAAGATATTTACTGATAATACTAACCGTAAACGCGTAATGAATAGTTCACAAAAGTTCATTAGCTGGCAACATGAGCTAAAGTTTTTGTCACTTCATTCTGCCCTTCCCCTTGGGTCTATGGCCATCAAGACCCTCAAGGCCCATCGGCAACTTCACCTGCAAGCCTGTAAACCTACTGATGAACGGACGAGGCTCTGGCTCAAGCCTTCCTCTAACGGTTGGGAGGTCTGACGGCAATCGCTCCCGAAAAAGTCAACATACCAATGAAAAACAAAAGCGGACCCCAAGCTCCAATGAACAAACTTTAGACGTAGCAGGGAAATCGTTATGAGGATTATTATGATTCTTTCCCTTACCAGGAGTCAGCAGGCCCTGGTAGTACCTTTTTTTTTTCGTGCGGAAATCCCTTCGGATACCCCCCCCCCCGCCGGTCAGCGGGGTGGTTATGTCGGGCTTGAACCGACTAAAACCGCACGCCGTCTCGGGTCTTAACACGCCGGGGTGTAAGGTTGCCCATAGAGCACATCCCTCGCACCCGATCAATGTAAAGTGCCAACATGTTAACATTTACTTTTTGACCCCATAGGTGTGTTGTCCTGAAAACCCAGCGCGAGAGCCATCTCTACAAAACATCCCATGTACCACACCTGACCAAAAGCCTGGTCAGTGCATCGATGTTTACTCCTGCCCACATCTCGCTAAATTACTGCAACCACCTGTTTCAAATGAAAACATACAATACGTTTCAAATTCAAGGTATTTTTTTTTTCACATCCTCACATTTAAAGGAATTCATTATTTCACTAACTGTAATTAAGTACCATTTTAGGAGGGGCGAGTTTATTGCCATTAACCAGGCGCATTTCTAGTTTCTAACAGAAAAATATAATAAAGTTTTACCGAGTGATTGAACCGAGGAGATCTTGGAAGCAATCAGTATGCTTCTGTATGGCAGTGTGCACCTTAGACGATTTAAAACTTCAAACTTATTGCAAAAAGGATCAAACTATTGACCGACTGAAAATCTCCAGTGCGTAGTGGTTCAAGTGGTACCCATTTGGATTTAACCGAACTAATCCCACCCGCATTCATTACTGCACACCTTCACCCCTTAGGCGCCAACGATGGGATGGGCGTGTCGGAATCGGACCGACTTAAGCCACAAGGTGTCCTTCCCAAGTGTCCATTGCCGGTCACCCCGGGTAAGCCCTCGAAAGGATAACCCCAGGGTTAAAACTGTAACTCCTGTACACTGTGTAGTGAGCCACAAAACCCCAAGTAATGATACTCAGAAAGCCGCAAGGAAAATGGAACAGTCTATGAACCCGCATCGAAATTAATTGGAATTGGAGGAGTTATAAATATAATTATCTACACCCATGCTTTAAATCCTCTATAAAAGATTCTGAAACAGTTAGCTTATTGCCAACATTAATACATCCAATGTCCTAATAACCATAATATCATCCGAACGGGTGTTATAATGTTGTATGAAATTTCATAATAACACTCCTTTCGCTTTTTCAATCTCTTCCGCGCAAAGGGTTACTCATCAGACAGCCAAATTCTTACCGCTCGATGCGTGGAATCTGTATGAGTTTCAAAAAAAGAACTGTCATTCACGCGCGTTGCATTGCACTACCACAGCGGCGGCGCGCCGTAAAAAAAAATTAAAGCTTATTCGTTCGAATTCGAATTCCCGCTATTTTTCTTCGCTATTATTTTTGCAAATTGTTTTGTTTACTTACGAAAATGAGCGATTCAAGTTTTGATAACACACCTCCAGACATTTCGAATGCAGCAAAGGACATTTCTAACCAATTACTACCGGAAAAATCTAGGAAACAGTATGAAAAGGCGTACCAAGATTTCATGAATTGGAAAATATCAAAGGGCAGTATATTTTATAGAGGACACATCATGGGTGTAGATAAAGTCTTGTATGCAACTGTATAATTAGGTATTAAAACACTCATGTGATACTATTATCACACTCAGCTTCGCTTCGTGTGATAAACCCACATTCATGTTTTAATACCCCTCATTATACCACAGTTGCATAAATAACTATAATCTAAGAGTGATATAATAATAAAACAACAAACAATGGACATAACACATGCGTCAGCAGGAGTAAGGAAAATCTGCAGCTGCATTCACTTAATAAAACCTGTATGGAATGCCAAGGATGCAAATGATGACGACCGCTTCACTCAGAACTCATAATAGTTTCATATCTTTAAAGTTAAACACAACAACTGTATGAAAAAGACACAAGGCCAGAGGCGGTAATCATATACATACATTATCTTGTATATAAGTTGTGGGCAAATATCCGTTGACTTGTTCCTTAGCACAAATTGAGGAAAATCACCTATTATATTACAATTGTACATACCCACGCTACGCAGATTAATTACAATACAACATATTAACATTACTTAGTTTTTGCACAAAGGTGAATTTTAATTAAAATCTAGGCTACCATTATATTCTGCGAGTAGGTATAAGGAATGTATATTATTAACAACTGTGTATAGTATACATTCCTTATACCTACTCGCAGAAGAAGAGGTTTTGCTGTATGTCTGCTCACACGTCTTAGTAATCGAACCACGAGGTGATCGATTTGATATCCAAAAAGAGTGTACTAAATATATGACGATTTTGGAAATAAAAATCTGATTCTCTTCTTTCAAAGAAACAAACCATTTAATCACAACATACCTTATTGTTGAAGTTCCTACTTTGGATTAAGATCCTTGTTTCTATTGATATACACTATAACAAAATTAAGAAATCATTAATATTTGGTAAAATAATAACCTTTGTATACAACGGCTTCACAAAAAGGTTTATTACTCCGAGTGAAACTATATCATTAATCAAACCATCTTAGCTTTACATGTTGTCATCGGTGCCAGTCGGTACCTACACTTGCTAATTGTAGGACAAAGATTTGGAGCAGCTCGTGAAAGCCAAGATAAACCAATCAATAAGAAAAGGAGGGGCACGAGAGCGGATCCCGGGCTCCGAAGTGCAAGCTTTGGATGCTACCGGGATTGGTACTCAGAAAAAAAAAATACACCAATTTTGCAAGCTTGTAAATGGACAGAAATCATATTGCAAGTTTCCATTACATTCATAGTAAACAAAAAAAAACATTCTAAAACTAACCAAGTTGCCATTTCCAGATGCAATGGTCCAGAAAAATACAGCGTATGTTGTGGTCCAGCTCCAACAACTCCAACCGTCACGAGTAATACGATTGGCAAATGCGAAACTTCGTTGTCTGCGTTTCCACCTGATCCAGAGTCTAAATGCTGTGGTCGTGACATCAGTTTTGGTGATAAAATAGTTGGTTAGTATGTACCTAAATATCCTGCCATTATATCATATTTATTCGATAATCTCAACATTCACTCCCTTCCGAACCATATCATCCTTCACATAGTCCATTCATCTCCTCTTAGGTCTTACTCTCCCCATGTAACTGGCCACTTTCAAACTGAATGCCTTCCATACGACATTTCATCCCTAAGCATTACACGACCGAAATGAGAATAATACTGTCATAGTAACCTGTCTCTAATTGGCGCTACTTTCAAACTCCCTTTTACGTCTTCGTGTTCAGGATCGTTCTTTTAACATAACCCAAGTTTATTTTTTATGTCTCCAATGTACAGACACAACTTATTTACAATTTTACATAAAAAAACTTACGCCTATATCCCCGAAGTAGGCAGAGGTGCTAGCACCCACATTTCGCCAGTTTATGTTTAGGTCCCAATGTAATAGGTGGCGAGCCTATTGCCATTAACCGGGCACTTATAAACCTGCGATAAATACACACATAACTTCGAAAAGCATCGAAAAGTCATTGGTGTGTGCCATGGTAAAACCTGGGATCGAACCCGAGACCTCGTCTCAGCAGTCCATTACCCATACCACTAGGCTACCGCGGCTACCTAAAACAACCTAAACGCTATTTACAATTTTATAATAGTATAAATTCTCTTTATAATTATCGTGACAATGCGGTTACATGGTGCATGTCTATTATGACGTATTTTTGTCAACTTTTTGTTGTTGTATGTCACATCACATACTCAATGGACAACATGTTATACAGGTCCGAGGGGATTTCCGCACGAAGAAACAAAAAAAAAAAAAAAAAAAAAAAGGTAGCGTGCGGTAACGTTATACAAAGATAACTAACAGTTCAACGTTGTGGCGAAGATTGATTTACGTCCAACATCTTTCTCCTCATCGTATACATTCTTGTTACGCCACACATCCATCTTTATATTAGTACCTCGGCTGCTTGCAGCCGTCTTTCATACATCGCCTTTACGGGCCAGCTCTCCAATCCATATAGGACAGCACCTAGCGAAAGGTGTATGCCAAGATTGTAGCAAATGTAAACATGTGGTCTCTGCGACACGTTTGCGCATTTGTTGTTTCAAAAACATACTACTGCGAAATTAATTTTAGTATGGTATAATTCCAGGTGGTTCAGAGGCAGAGATCGACCAATTCCCTTGGGCAGCGCTCATAGAGTACGCATCGTATTATGATGGATCAACGAAATTGTTCTGTGGCGGCAGTCTTATCAGTGGTAGATATGTTCTGACTGCAGCCCATTGCCTTATTGGAAAGGTGTTAGAAAGAGGGAGACCGTAAGTAATTTATCACTTTTTTATACTATTGGAGGCAAACAATCGTATGGCCCACCTGATCGCGAGCTACAACAAAAAATGCTGGCAATTTGACAGTAACTAGATGACTCAGATAGCAATTACTTCTGTGAAAGCCAAGATAAGCCACAACAGGAGAAGTTAGCGTAGCAGCTGCCCGGAGTCCACTCTCTTACTCCTCCTGCCCAGAATGTACGGCTTTTACAGAAGTGACTGCCGTCTGAGCTACAACCCCGAAAGGAAAGCCTGCACTAGAGTCTCGTCCGTCAATCAGCAGTTGTGCCGGCTTACAGATGAGACCATTTGCCAACTTATTACCATCCAAGCGGCGATAGCTCAGTGGCGAACGTAACGGACTGTTGAGACGGGGTCTCGAGTTCGATCCCCGGTCGCCCCGGGCACACACCTGCATTAATAAATGTTAATTATCGCTCGCTTAATAATGTGCCCAGTAGATGGCAAAAGGCCCGCCCTGTATTACACTGGGACCTTAATATAACTGGCGAATCGTGGTGGTATGTAATACACCTCTGCCTACTCCTTCGGGGATACAGGCGTGAAGTTATGTATGTTATGTTATAACCACCCAAAAGCTGCTTGGCGGTAGCCGTTCATTGATTGCACTGTTTCCACAGGTTTGTTGTAAATGTTTGTCATGGTATGTGTTGCAGTGTAAAAGTCCGTCTTGGAGAACACGACACAAGGACCGAAGGACCAGACTGTGTGAAGGGGGACTGTACAAAAGGGGCAATCAGTATACCGATCGAGAAGTCAATAGTGCATCCAGAGTATAACATTATGACTATCTCTAGATGGAACGATATAGCTTTGATCAGGCTGAGCCGCATGGCTCCTTACACTGGTATGTTTTATGTATGGTCTAATTGTAGTCTTGCTTTTCTTTGTACGAATACCTATTCTTCCTCATTGCATCCTTTCCGTTGAGAACATCTATGGCGTTGAAACTATTCTTAGGTTACTATATTTGACTGTGTTTTAAGTGAGTAGAAAAACAGACGAACTTTTGAATTACTATATTTTTTATATAGATAGATTCTCTACAGTATACCAAAAGAAAAAAAATACACTGTAATGTTGTACATGAAAAGTACAATTATTTTAAACAGAAATCTTTTCCAGGCAACCTTTATATGAACAGGAGTGTATAGGGATAGAACTGATATAACGTGGGTATTTGGTGAAGTGAATGTGTTTTTGGAACGAAGTTCCTTATCGCGCGTTACGAAAGGGGGCTAGACGGAAAAAATTAAGATTGTAACGACACTTTTCACTTTTGTAACTTCTGCGCACCGATCCGCGCATTGTTGTCACGGTACTATGGAAACGTATGGTGTCATTGTCAAACCGTAAAAATAAACTATGATTTGATTCGAATACGACGAGGAGTTTGTTTCTGAAGAACTTTATGATCAGTAAGAAAAAATAATAAAAAATAACAATAATGAATCCTGACAGTGTTTCATAAAATGTGTGTGACATAAAATTTTATTACAATTCCTTCACTAATTAATCGAAATGAACTTCGTTCCATCCGGGTGTCCTTGACACCTCTCAAGTTTTATTTTTATTAATAAGGGATACCACCTGAAATGTGGTCAATTGTTGACAAACTCGATTTATCTTTTGTAAAATATTTTATGTCTATAAGTAGGTACATCTAAAGCTAGATCCAGACGTGTGTAACGCGTAATGTAAGATTACGGGTAATGTTACTTGAACAGTATGATACTAGCGTTACATGTAATGCTCGTAGTGCCATCCCCACGGCAGATTCGTGTTTCAATACACGATAGATTACTGTTACGCGTTGCACTCGTTTGGACCCAGCTTAAAATCACTTTCTTGTAGCATTATGAGCAAACATTTTTTTATTGAAATCATATCGATTATATCACAATACAAAAATCTATCTAAATTTTACAGAATTTATCCGCCCTATCTGTCTCCCACAATTGGATATAACGCTATCTGGTGATACTTCTCTAAACTTCACCGTGGCCGGCTGGGGTGCTATCAGTAACTCTACGTTTTCCAGCCCCGTGAAGCTGTATGTAGACCTGCCATACGTCACACAAAATGTAAGAAAATTGTTTTTGGACTAGTTTTAGCGAAACAAGTGCGAGTTAGGCTCGCCACACTGAGGATTTCGTACGCAACTGTTAAAGCACAATGTAAACACTGCTTTTACCAATATAACATAACACTAGGACGGTTGCCAGCCTGGCAATCAACCGAAACTTAAGCGTAGCGAGATTTGCCTATCCACTACCGCTACACTATCCATCAATAGGTCAACGTGACCGGTCGACTTTTTCCATTGATTTGGTTTTTCGGCGATTATTCCTCGATGGTAAGACCGATCTGGACATTCGACCCGTTACGACACTCGGTAATGTCTACTTGATCACCGTGGCAAATTTGGTCGAGATCGGTCAAACGGTCTCGGAGGAGTATCATTTGTTTGAAATGCAACTTTGAAACCAAAGACGCTTCGCTCGCCTTCGGCTCGCTACGCTTAATAACATCACGCCTGTATCCCCGAAGGGGTTGGCAGAGGTGTATTACACACCTATGATTCGCAAGTAATGTTAAGGTCCCAATGTAATAGAGGGGCGATCCTATTGCCATCTACTGCCGCCTTATCGCCGCTTTTTTACCAATATAACTCGCAGCAAACTGAAGTGACAATGGGATGGCATACTTTTTAGGGATTTTCTTTAGAAAAGCCCTATTGCTATCGAGTTGTCGTCGACGTCGTCGTTGCCAATTTTCTGTCACGGTTTTGGGTATGAAGGAGATGAGCTATCGAGTTGCTGTTTTAGATTCGTATGCGGTAATAGATTCGTGCTGGGGTGAACCATTGCAAGATAAAAAAAAAAAAAAAGATAAAAAATCCCTTGTATTCGGCTGAGCTCGTCTCAGGAATTCAACTTGTTTTTGGTAGGCTTGCGTTTGATCACTATCTCACCGGTAAGTGATGTGACCGAGGGTGCAGCACGTATTTATAGTTTTTGGCCAGTCACTTCCGTAAAAATATGGAAATGAGGAGTAAGAGCGGACCCTGGACTGCAAACTGCAAAAAGTTTGGATGCAACTTGGATTGGCACTCGAATGAAGACGAAAATAATATTTAATCTATACTAATATCATAATGCTGAAGGGTTTGTTTGTTTGTTTGTTTGTTTGTTTGAACGCGCTAATCTCAGGCATTACTGGTTCGAATTGAATAATTCTTTTTGTGTTGGATAGCCCATTTAACGGGGCAGGTAAGGCTATTTATCATCACGCTAATACCTAGTAGAGCGGAGCAGTAATCATAAATACCAACAAATCGGATAAATTTTCATACATTATTGCACAACTAATTAACTACGGTCATATACGGGACAAATGGGTGCCACGAGCGAAGCCGCGGGGCACAGCTAATATAACATACACGTCGATACTTATTTATGATACGATTTTTTTTTCAGCAATGTCAAAACATCTATTCCAGTCGCAAAGTAAGCTTAGGAAAGGGTCAGCTTTGCGCTGGAGGTGTGGAAGGTAAAGACTCTTGCAGAGGTGATTCTGGAAATGCTCTCATGTTAGAAAACAACAGGCGTACCGATGCTGTTGGAATCGTTAGTTTTGGTCTGGAAGAATGTGCCTTGAATAACGTCGGCGCAATCTATACCAATGTGTACCAATACCTTGATTGGATCAGAAGCAATATTTCTACTTAGTTTCTTAAACTGGAACAACAGTAATGGGCAAATTCAATTCCCATTATCGCGTTAAATAGGTATGTCGCGTTAATTATTAGGTCGTTACATATGAAATTGCCGTTTTTCTTGAAGAAATTGGAGGAAACCCAATTGTCAGTACTAACATTTTTGCATTTTTTTTAGGAATGACAAATCCAAATTTTATGTTTTTTTTGTATGAACGAGACAATATTAAGCTAACAAACGGCAACTTTTATTACATTTTTGAAAAGCGACAGCTGTTAATTAATACGAAATTTATCATCAAAATGGATAGCTTCCTAAATGGAAGTACTGTTTTTGAAGATCGAATTAATTTATCAAGCGGCCAATAAAAACAAAATTTAATACAGAGTTGTAAAATCTTGAAATCAACTTTCAAACAAAATATAAATAATGGAAATAGCTATTAAATTACAGGAATAACGAACTCATGAATTTGTAAGAAAATTTCGGCAATTTCACAGGTAAAGACCTATTATTAACAAATGAATTGCAGTGGCCACATGTGAATGATCAACGGCAATGCCCATTCTTCTCGATAAAAGTCAAACGGCAATGTGAATGCCGTTATCAAATTATCGCGTTAATTCGTGGATATACTTACGTTAAACGTCCATTATCGCGATAATTTTAATAAATAAACATAACATAACATAACATAAACTCACGCCTATATCCCCGAAGGGGTAGGCAGAGGTGCTAGCACCCACATTTCGCCAGTTTATGTTTTAGGTCCCAATGTAATAGGTGGCGAGCCTATTGCCATTAACCGGGCACTTATAAGCCTGCGATAAATACACACATAACTTCGAAAAGCATCGAAAAGTCATTGGTGTGTGCCATGGTAAGACCTGGGATCGAACCCGAGACCTCGTCTCAGCAGTCCATTACCCATACCACTAGGCTACCGCGGCATTTTTAATAAATAAAACATTTCCCGTTAGTGTGGCTCCAGTATTAGTGATAGCTAGGTAATTTTGTAGTAACATGTAATGGTGGGTGCTGACAGGCTTTACAGAGCTTAATGTAACATCTTACCAAACGAGCATTCCTGCGGTCTGTACAAGGAACCAAGCGAGCAATAAGTTGTTTTCCCGTAATGATTGTACGAATGCTATACAGCTCGTATCGCGCCTGTCAGTGCGCACCTTTAGAATACGTTTATAATACGTAGGCTATTATATGAGTTATAGTTATAAGTAGATAATAAATAAGTTATGTAAATACATTTGCAGGCAACAAAATTGTCAACGCCTAAGTGTGCGCTAATAAAGTATTATTACCCAAAACTGATTGATGTAACTAAAAAATATTAATTTTAGACCACAATTCAGGTAATGCTGGGTGATGTTAAGTTTTAAGAACATTTAATAAAAATACCAAAATATATGACGGTAATTTTTTTTTAGTCGGCCCTGGTGGACATTTGGTCGAGTACGCCAAAAAATCAAAACAATTGATGAATAAATGCGAGAAAATTAGAAACAAAATTGCGCTTCAATTTCAAACCTCTCTCATGTTTAGTACACTCACCTCTGGCATTTGTTGCTGCATCTGCGATCTTCTGGAACGCGTCCAGAAAGGCAGCTATCGCAACTAGCGCTGATCTGAGAAAATAAAAAAACACTACTGTAAAAGAAATCTATAATATATATTGTTTATGAGTTCTCATATACCATGCTTGTTTGCTACCTTAGTAGTACCTTTTTTTCGTGCGGAAATCCCTTCAGATCCCCCCCTCCCCGGGGCGGTTACGTCGGGCTTGAACCGACTACAAACCGCACGCCGTCTCGGGTTTTAAGACGCCAGGGTGTGAGGAGGTGTAAGGACCTTAGTAGTACCTTTTTTTGTTTTCGCGCGGAAATCCCTTCGGATACCCCCCGCCGGCCAGCGGGGGCGGTTATGTCGGGCTTGAACCGACTAAAACCGCACGCCGTCTCGGGTCTTAAGACGCCGGGGTGTAAGGTTATCCATAGAGCATATCCCTCGCACCCCGACTGACCCTGGGCCATCTCCGGTTTCGAGATGACCCCCTTACTTGCTCTCCACTGTGCCATCTGCTAATCAGAGGGCCACGTGGAAAGCTTCCGAACAGCCCTTAACAGGGCCGTCCTCGCCTCGGTCGGGGTTGGCCGTAGGCGGCAGCGTCTCTCCCGCCCTAGGAGAGATGCGCTGCTGTCTCCGTTGCCCAGGGTGCACCGCGTGGAGTTCCCCAACCAAGCACCCCTTATGCCTCGTCCCTTTTGTATAATTCACATTTTAGAAGCCCTAACTAACCTCACCTACAAGCCGGTAGGCAGGCTGTCTTCTTGAGGTTAGGAGGTCAGATGCAGTTGTTTGTAAAAACCAAGATAAACCAATTTGGGAAGGAGGAGTACGAAAGCGGACCCTTTTTTTTCGTGGGGAAATCCCCCCGAATAAAATCGCACGCCGTCTAGGGTCTTCAGACGCCAGAGTGTAAGGCATTTCCCTCGAACCCCAGACGAGAGCGGACACTGGGCATCAAAGTACAAGCTTACGATGCAACCGGAGTTGGCGTTCCGATGAAGAAGAACTACTAAAACAAGTAGAACGTAACGTTTGAGATTCTAAAGTCTGAGAGCAAAAGGTTTTTTTTTAAATATTTAGGACACGTCAATTTGACTTCACCTCGCCTGATGGTAAGCTGAAGGTAAAGTCTCAGGAAAGAGCGTCACCATTACATACACGTACCATGTTAACAATGGTGGTACTCAGCTTGACGGCCTCATCAGGAGAGGATTGTCGTCGCGGCACCGCGTGATACCCCCCTGCCCGGCTATGCACTTGCTGACCCCTGAACGCAATCAAACCGAAATTGGATTACTATGGCCCTCCATAGTAATCCAGTTTGATTGCCCGGCCGAAATTTGTGAAAAATTTGTGTCATCAAATTTCTACCACCTGGTAAAAGGTGCCATTCCGGGACCGAACGCAGAACTGCAACCGCAGGCGCCATTGCCAACTGCGGTTGCGGTCGACCTCAGTGCCGCAGGTGGTATCGATACTTTGCATTCCGAGCAGAGCGGTATTGCCGCTGCAGTCGCCTCTCTTGTGATAAAGTATATCGGTAAATCTCGTACTTTTCCGCGAGATAGAATGTAAGACGTGTTTAATGCTAATAATCCATACAAATATATAGAATTGAATTGTCTGTTTGTAATATTAAAATAACAGAATTTCAATGAATGCATATGAATGTATACTCGATGCTTACAGCAAAAATAAAAATTGTAAAATTTTTGACTGTCTGTCTGCCTTTCTGTCTGTTTGACTACGCAATCTCTGGAACGGCTGGGTCAATTTTGATAAGACTCGCTGGTAGATAGGTAATGTTGCAAGGCGTAACGTAAAAATCCACGCGAACGAAGTCGCGGGCACAGCTCCTATAGTTGAGATGGAATATGTCGTAAATGTAAGAATGTAAATTAACTTTTCTTCATATTTTGCCGAAAAGCTCAATTGTGATCTCGTCAACGCAATGTGATGTGACGTGTCGATGCTTTTGAAGCGTCGGTAGCATAGTGGTTAAGGAGTCGACCCTACGATCGAGAGGTCCCGGGTTCGAATCCTGGCCATTACACTACTGACGTGAACCCACTCCTAACACAAGCAATTTAGCTTAGCTGGAGGAGTTAGGGGGAATATTAGTAATTTCGGTTGCTAATATTCTTTTTAAAAAAAAATGCCGCCTGGTCTCGGAATGGCACCTTTAGGCAGACTTTTTATGTTACGTCACAGACAACCTTCAAATCCTCACTGTAACAATCAAGGTACACAGATGAAGATCCATCACAGTCAATTTGCAAGGCAATAGCCGCACCAATTGGTCTACAACGATTGTAACTAGCTGTGGTGCGTTTACGAAGAATGGTTACAATGATGATACCAATCGTAAAGGAATCAATATCTATTTATACATACTTGTCCCGACTGCCTGATTCATCGGATCCAGCTGTTATGGTCCCATACCGGTACGCCCCCGGTCGGAATGCACCCTCAGTGTTAAACTAGCCTAAACCGCTTTGGTTTTACACACTTGAAATTTTACCAGTTATTTTTTTTTTCATACGGAAATCCCTTAGGATACCCCTCCGCCGACCAGCGGGGGTGGTTATGTCGGGCTTGAACCGACTAAAACCGCACGCCGTCTCGTGTCTTAAGACGCCGGAGTGTAAGGTTGCCCATAGAGCATATCCCTCGCACTTATAGGCATTTTTCACAGTTCACCCTTAAAGGGGTAAAAAATGCCGATAAACGCTTGTATAGAAAGTGTGACACCGAGGTGTGAAGTCCGTCAGTCCCGGACATTCCAGGAGGATGTGGCTGACCTTTTATCAATACATACAAAATTACTTATTATTTAGGTATACTAACAGTTCAGATCAATAACTGTCGCTAATGGGAATATGCCGTGAAGGGTAGAAAGGTGCACACGACAGATTTCTAAATAAGAAGATATATACTCACTTCAATGCGGAGTGAAGTTTCGTCGCCTTTGAGATGAACTCCTCCCACATTGGTGCGCTGTTCTGTAACAAAACAAATAGAATACATTATTATTATATGTTAAATAATAACACAGAGCATATAACAATTCTATTTCAACGAATTCATGACAGTTTAGGAGTAAGTGGTCATCATCCAGCGAGCTCACATCCCGGCAGCATCCAAAGCTTAGTACTTTGGAGCTCGGGGTTGTGTTAGCTTTTACGAGAGTGACATCCGTCTGACCCCCCAACCCCGAGAGCAAAGCCTGCATCAGAACCTCATCAATCAGCAGGTGTAACTGCTTGCAGGCGAGGTTGGCTTGCACCTTGAAGATTTTCGATAAACCCTACATCCATTTGTATTATGCCCGTTTGAATGAAAAATCGTTTTATCCCTGCGATATTAAATAATAATATATCTGCAGAACGTACTTCTACATAATGCTATTGTATTCTCGACAGGCGTACAAATTAATACGCGACGCCTGCAAGTATCAACTTAGCAATTTGGTTGTTATAACTAATTGCAAGCTATACAACACAACTATAATAAGTGCACTAATATAACATAACATAACTTCACGCCTGTATCCCCGTAGGGGTAAGCATAGGTGTATGTTGTTGTATATTGTAAAATTTTGTATTCGTTGGGTAGCATTATTTTATGATGTGTCAAAATCAAGAAATGTGAAATGTATGGAGATTCAATACAGAGGGCAGAGACGTGAACTTAAGAGCTGGGGGTCTGCCATGAAACGTACATTACAAGTAGCGGACCGAAGTTTCGGGCTACCAGTAGGTTCTTTTTTTTTTCATACCACTAAGGTGGCAGACAAGCACACGACCCACCTGATAGGAAGCGGTTACCGCGGCCTATGGACGTGTGCAACACCAGTGGCGTCACACTCGCGCTGCCGACCCTGTAAAGGAAAGGGGATGGGAAAGGAGCTTGGGAGGGGATGGGTAAGGAATTTGGAAGGGGATGGGAAAGGAGTTTGGGAGGGGATGGGAAAGGAATTTGGGAGGGGATGGGAAAGGAGTTTGGGCGCCGGCACTCTCACTCACCAAACGGAACGCAACAGTTCAAATACTGTTACTTGGCGTCGATATTCTGTGAGAGGGTGGTGATTCCCCGGTCGAGTCGGCCCATTCATGCAACAGCCAAAATGACTGTTGCTTGACTCTACCACTCACTATAAGTAGGTACCTTCGGTCAGGGTTTATATGACCGAAGATTGGTACCATGAAACGCATTTATCCCGAAAAAGTCATATGACACTTCGTTCAGTATACACCCCACCGAAAGAAATCAGATGTTAAATGCTACATCTTTCGTTCGTGTTTCGTGTGGGTCGAAAGTTTCGGCCCAGCTCTATCTATTTTGTGGCTCTACAGTCTCGTTTGTGCGACTGTACTTCTTCAGTAGCACTACCCACTTTCATGAAATGATTCCTATAGCTTGTATACCTTGTGTGTCTTAGCCCACACAAAGGAAAACGGTTTTACATGAGCTCTACAATCCAGCCAAGACTGCAGTCAAAGTAAGCCTCTAAATCAACACCTTATGTTCCTACCAAATAGATGAACAAACGACTTTATTAATACACAGCTAAGGTATGAATTTCAATAACCACTGTCCTTATATTTAGAGCGGAGTCATTGGATTCTCAACTCAGTTACAACAGCATTAGATTGAAATTCAATTGGGCATAAAAAATTAAGACGCTTGAAATACGGACGGGAGCAATTTGTCTGTTAGATGATACAGGTGAACGGATAGGTGTAATTGTTACAATACATGAAGGATGGCCTCGTTTAGACGAATTCAATGCTTTTGAAGAACATGCTGTCTCGGATTGTGAAATAATAGAGTGGTGTAGTATGTATGGAGGGTTATTGGACACCAATTATATCGTAATACAATCTCATACACACCACCTGCCAACTCAGCGACGCGGGATCAAACCCGACTCCCACAGATGAGCCGCGATGGCGACCAAAGTCCGCCGGTTACCCTGGGGTTATCCTTTAAAGGGGTTACTCGGGGTGCCCAAGTATCCCACTTGGGGAGGACGCTGTGTTGTTTTAGTTGGTCCGATTCCGACATACCGATCACAGCATTGGCACCGATTTCTTATTAAGGGATAAAAAAAACCGGGCAAGTGCGAGTCGTACTCGCCCAAGAAGGGTTCCGTAGCAGCAAGTTGAATTTTTATATTTCAGTTGGTTGAATAAAAGGTAAATTGCGGTTTACAATTTATGACGTATTAAAAAAACACTACGTACTAGATCTCGTTCAAGCCAATTTTCGGTGGAAGTTTACATGGTAGTGTACATCATATATTTTTTTTAGTTTTATCATTCTTTTATTTTAGAAGTTACAGGGGGGGGGGGGGACACATTTTACCACTTTGGAAGTGTCTCTAGCGCAAATTATTCAGTTTAGAAAAAATATATATTAGAAACCTCAATATCCTTTTTGAAGACCTATCCATAAATACCCCACACGTATGGGTTTGATGAAAAAAAACTTTTTGACTTTTACTTCTAAGTATGTCAACCCCAATTTTTTTTTTTTTTTCTAATTTTGTGTGAAAATCTTAATGCGGTTCACAGAATGCATCTACTTACCAAGTTACAACAGCATAGTTCTTAAAGTTTCGGAAAAAAGTGGCTGTGACATACGGACGGACAGACAGACAGACATGACGAATCTATATGGGTTCCGTTTTTTGCCATTTGGCAACGGAACCCTTTTTTTTTTTTTTTTTTTCGTGCGGAAATCCCTTCGGATACCCCCAAAAACTTCCTTGACATTTACAAGATATGGTCTCTTCAACTCAGTGTTACTATGGTAAACAAATAGCAAAAGTCATGGATTAACCGAATAGATATTTGGTCATCGTTATTAGCAACCATTGCTAAAATAACAACTGACGCAATGGCCAATGAATCTGTTCGCTAATCATATTGTTTGCGCAAGAGCAAGAGGAAAACATTTCAATCAGTTGCGCATATAACACAATTAAACAACTTTGTATTAAACGTTCCAGTCATAACTGGACCACCATTGTGTTCCCTTTTTCTTGAACTTATGAATAGGTAAGAATCTGATGAGGCCGTAAATCTGAGGGCCATCATTGTAGCATCTTTGGAGCCTATAATGGTGGCCCCTATTCCTAAAGCCCGCTCTACACTTAGTCCGCGGATCACGGCGCGATATCACGCCGCGAACTTGCCGCGAATTTAACAACGACTCTACACTCGCCATTGTTCGCGGTATTTTCACAGTTCAGTTCATAACGTTGAATGAAATGGACGTCGAAGTTGCTGCTGCTGCTGCTGCGTCCCTATGCGCGTTAGCGTACTATAATTATGTATATATTAAAAATAAAACGCTAATTAAGAATCGGTGGAGAAAACGAAGGTGGTGGATGACAAGTATCCATCGTAATCGATCAAGGTAGGTTTGCATTCATCAGTTTCTTATTTAAATTAATAATTAGCTTTAATCTAATCTCTTTATTTATCTGTTACAGGATAACTATGGAAAAACTGCTGAATGAGTTAGTGGCTGAACCTCCCGGCGAATTCCATAAGTTTACTCGGATGTCTTTAACTGATTTTGAATATTTACCAAGCCAGATTTCAAGCAAGATTTCAAAACAAGATACCCAATTAAGAGAAGCTATTCCAGCTGGGATACTTCTAGCTCTAACATTGAGATATTTGGCTCACAATATTCGGCCGGGTAGGTACCACCGTGCACGATTGCGAAAAACCCTCCATAGTAATCCAATTTCGGTTTGATTGCGTTCAGGGGTCAGCAAGTGCATAGCCGGGCAGGGGGATTGTGGTCGCAGCACTGATGGGACCGGTGGGTGTCACGCGGTGCTGCGACGACAATCCTCTTCTGATGAGGCCGTCAAGCTGAGTGCCACCATTGTTAACATGGTACGTGTATGTAATGGTGACCCTCTTTCCTGAGACTTTACCTTCAGCTTACCATCAGGCGACGTGAAGTCAAATTGACGTCAAAAAAAAAAAAAAACTCCTCAACTGATTTCCAATATCATACCAGAAGTATGTCACGCCCTGAACGAAGCACTAAAGGATGAAATTAAAGTAAGGAATAAAATTATTTAATTATGTTAGCTATTTATTGTAATAACCAAACAAAATAAGTCAAGAGCTTACTATACTAATTTATAACAGTTAACTTATACATATTAGGGTAAATTCACTTTTTATAGCCTCTTTTAATTACTTAGCTCAAGATATATTTTTAAATAACATTTTTATCGTAAAGTTTTGAGCAAAAAATCTCACGCACGCGGAACGGTGTTGGGTTTATTATTTCAAGACAAAAATGTAATATTTAACTGATGTTGAAGGCTTTTTCAATAATGTTTGATTCATTGACCACTTGATATTCGTCTGGATTTGGCAAGTGAACCACGGGTGGGCAAATTAGTTCATTAGAATGAATCAAAATATTTGAGCCCACATCAAGGGCTGTATTTGGGGTATCTTTTTTTTTTTTTTTTTTTTTTATCGTGCGGAAATCCCTTCGGATACCCCCCCGCCGGCCAGCGGGGGCGGTTATGTCGGGCTTGCACCGACTAAAACCGCACGCCGTCTCGGGTCTTCAGACGCCGGGGTGTAAGGTTACCCATAGAGCATATCCCTCGCACCCCGGCTGACCCTGGGCCATCTCACCACTAACAGCATCGCTCATCCTGTCTCCTCTGAAAGCAGAGGAGTACGGAGAGCGATGTGTTTCCGCCACGTTGGGTATTGGCCGACGATCAATGCCAACCCTATGAAGGGGTGAAGGGGAAGCCATTGACCGCCGCCCAGGGTGTACCGGCCGCTCCGATTCCTTTCCCCCCGGACTGCAGTGGGATCGGAATCGGAGCGACACTCGAGGAGGTTACCCAACACACACCCCTGTATTTGGGGTATCTATTGGAAAATAATTATAAGATGCTGGCGTGGATTGATTTGAGGACTCAGTCCTAGGTGCACTCTTTGAATTAATGATTTTTATGGTCTTCGGAGTGTAGTGTACTGCTGAATCGGAATAACTTGAGGCTGAAGTACCAGGTCGCTGAAGTTGGTTTGGAATATAAGTATGATGGGGAGGGTGATGATCGGATTGGAGAAAACTGCGTTTCTGATTGGTATCCGTACTGATGACGTAAAATCATGCCGTCAATGTCATGCATCACTTTAAGTCTTTTTTCCTCAGACATTTTTCTCAATTTTGTTGCCAGTAGTTGAGCATATAAATCACAATCGTCAACTTGTTTATTAGGTTGTCTTGCGGCATCGGTTCTTTTCAATGTTGACGCGAAAGTATTCAGAGCTTCTTGGACAACTTTTCCCGCTGCTAGAAGTTCGGGGGGATTTTGGCGTCGCCGAATTGTTTGTATGGCATTTCTGTCACTGTTTCCATTCTGATTGTCAGCAGCATGCTGATTTTGACTTTCTTGTCCCCCACTTAAATCACCTCTGGAAGCATTTCCTTCTTCATCGACATTTGGTGGTTCCCTTTCCTGAAAATAAATGATAATGTATTCTTTTTGTTTCAGATTCCGTCGTGCTCAAATGAATGGTTGGAAATCGAAAAAGGATTTGCACCCAAATTTCCCCGAGCAGTGGGATCAATAGATTGGAAACATATTGTTTTGGAAAGTCCAATTAACTCAGGATCTCAATATTATAACTATAAACGAACATTCAGTATAGTTTTGCTAGCGGCAGTAGACAGCCAATACAAATTTATTTTTGCTGATATTGGATGTCAAGGCAGAATTAGCGACGGTGGAGTGTTTTCAAATAGTATTTTGTGGAAAAGAATTTGCACCAACCGATTAAATTTACCAGTACCACATCCTCTACCTGATTCAAATGTTGACGTACCCTACATCTTCTTGGCAGATGGGGCTTTTGCTCTTTCAGAACATATCATGAAACCATTTCCTGGTCATCACAACGTAGGCACTAAAGAACGTATCTTTAATCAGAAATTGTCAAGAGCACGGGTTGTTGTAGAAAATACGTTTGGTATAATGGTGACAAAGTTCCGAATCTTCAAAAAACCTATTCAACTACAGCCAGAGAAAGCTAGTGTCGTTACAATGACATGTATCTTATTACATAATTATTTGAGACGAAGCAGAAGTTCTTCACACATTTATTCACCACCCGGTACTATCGACCAATATGACAACAACGATGTACTTGTACAACCCGGTTCATGGAGGAGTGAAATTGAAAGAACATGTGCAGTTCGTAATGTACGAAATATACCACGCCGTTCACCTGCTACTGCCACGGAGATACGGAACGAATTTTGTTACTATTTTAGTCGCTAAAATGTGTTGTACGAGTACAAATTACTGGCATTAATAAAGTGTTACTTACCGTATTTATACTTTTAATACATTTTGTGGTGTCACTCAGGAAGGAATCCATCAATTCATAGGCGAACCAAACGGGCTTGTACACGTCGTCCACACCGGCACCAGAACTTAGCGATCTCTTTACTTTAGTTTTATAACTTCTGTAACTTGAAAGTAACGAATCCCTCTTCTTTTTTAAATCAGGAACTGATATCTCCATAATTTCGCTGATGCGCATCCATGCGTCGTGAATTTTTAATTTGTTTTTATGATCCTTTTGCTTAGGATCCCACAAAATAGGTTCCGCTTGGTAATACTCCAAAAATTGCAACTCCATCTCGTTCGTCCACGTTACATTCATTTTTTTGATAGCCACGGACGCAGGTCTAGCTCAGACAACGGCTCGAACAATACTGACCGTCGCGGACTGCGAGTGTGGAGTCATGCACGTTCGCGTCGCGTTCGCGTCGCGTTCGCGCTTCGCGCTCCCTTTGACGCGGAACAAAAAACCGACAAAAATTGGGGAACAAAGCGCGAAACCGCGAAAAATATGCGAAACGGCTCCATACTTAGCGATCGCGCCCTTTCGCAGCCATCGCGCGCGATCCGCGGACTAAGTGTAGAGCGGGCTTAAGAATTCCCCAATCAATCTACAAATTTGCCTATAACAGTTAGCCCTCCTTATGTACGCCATAGCACCCGGTCCTCCGCCTTCCACATCCAGTCTATCGTAGCTACCTTTTCAGGTTTTTTGTCCAACTAGCCAGGAGGGGGAGGAGCCAGCGGATCGCCTTCCGTTTACCTATTCGCGAACTCTAGGATATTCTCATCATCATCATCCACCTAACGATTTACCGGTTGCGTCCAACAACTTTGGAGGTCAGAGTCCGTTTATTATTTTTTATTGGTTTGTTGACTTCTACAGGAAAGCCTACGACAGAGCCTCGTCCGTTGTTTAGCAGGTGCACACACTAGCAGTTGAGGTTGACTTGGGCCTAAAGGTGTTGGTAGAGCCCTGAACACTCCCCCACAACTATAGCACTTACTATATATATATATATAAATATATATATATATTTACCATGCGATATCAAGTGTTTCCTATACGTACGTAAAACAATTATTCGCCTGTAATGCTATATTGCTATATATATTAATCACTAATAAGTCACAATAACACTTCAATATAAGCTTTGCTTATGATTAGACTAGCTTATTTAGCTGACCCAACCCGGCCTCGCACGGGACAATTTCGCATAGAGGAATCTTATGATCCGACGGTGAATTTAACCATCGCGCAAGTGCTAACAATACGCTCCGCTCTCTTGCTCATATGATATATAGTTTCCATGATTTGGTTAATTTTGGCTTTAACGGGGGCGACTGCCGTCTGACATCCCAACCCCGAGAGGAAAGGCTGCACCAGAACCTCATTCGTCAATCAGCGGATGAGGTTGACTTGGGCCTTGAAGTCCTTGGTGGGATGCCGTACACACTCAAGGCTGCGTATAAAATATGACCACCAAACACCAAACATTGATTTTTATAATACTCTAGCTGTCCCCCGCGTGTTCGCCCGTGACACACCTCGATCACCCGTGGCACCTATTTAACCCATTGCATTAGTTTTACAGTAATTGACATATATAATTTACTGCTCCGCTTCCCTATGTAGTAGCGTGATGATATATAGCCTATAACCTTCCTCGATAAATAGGCTATCTAACACAAAAATATTTTTAACCAGTAGTTCCTGAGAATAGCGCGTTCAACCAAAGAAACAAACTCTTCAGCTTTATGATTTTAGTAGAGATAGATATAAGGTGACCGTTAACTTATTACCTACAGTACTGACACCGCGCCTGTCACCTGTCACATCGGTCAGATAATAAGTCAATCTCGTATCCTAAAAAAAAATATATTGACACTTCCCACGAGATTGTACAACGCAGAATAACCAGCAATGCTCAAATAATTCAACAGTTAAATGAAACTTGAGATTTACAAACATATCAATCCCTAATTTGTCAAATAATTCGATATTTAAATCAAACTTGACATTTCACTTCCGACGAGACTGTACAACGCAGAATAACCAGCAATGCGCAAATAATTCAACAGTTAAATGAAACTGAGATTTACAAACATATCAATACCTAATTTGTCAAATAATTCGAAATTTAAATCAAACTTGACATTTACAAACACCATATATCCATAAATCTAAACCAATTCCCGATTTCATTTTGGCATTTATACTAAAGGAGTCAATCACCTCATTAATTCTACCCTCAATTAATAAAACATATATAACGTTTGATCCCCTTTCATGACGTTTGTTTAGGATCTGCAAGATCATGTGTGTTCAACACGTAAGGTAATTATTAACTGATTAGCTATTAATTAAATTGTTACTCGGGGCTATGCGATACAATGAGCGTTTCTGTTGCCCATCTCTCTAAACAAAAATATTTTAAAAATGTATTTATTTGAAATTTAAAACTTCATTCTATTCTCATGAAAGAAGCAGCGAACGGCGTAAGCCAGGATCGTAGCAAGTGGAAACTCACTCGGCGTCTTGCTCACAGCGATGGTGCCGAGCGTAGCGCGTGGACTGCCGCCCGCCTCCTTTTGCAAGCAAGTAATGCTCGAGAAGGAGGCGGCGGAACGGGTCCGGGAGATACTAAGGTTTCTCCCGATCCGCTGAGCCGGCGAAGCGCGGAGGCAACTCGGCCTCGGAGTCGCTGAATGACCTCCGTTCTGCATGAGCGGGCCGCCTGTCACCCTAACCGAAGCAGACCGGGGCTCCCTCTCGTTCCGGGGACAAGACAGGGGCTTCGTGGTTCCCAAACCCGAGGGAGCCATCTCGAAACCGGAGATATCCTAGGGTCAGTCGGGGTTCGAGAGAAATGCCTTATGGACTTTACACCCCGGCATCTGAAGACCCGAGACGGTGTGCGGTCTTAGTCGGTTCAAGCCCGACATAACCGCCCCCGCTGGCCGGCGGGGGGGTATCCGAGGGGATTGTTTTTTCGTGCGAAAATCGCGCACGAAAAAACAAAATGGTATGTTAAATGGGTCAACCTTTTGAAATTCCTCTTGGGCCCTGGGCCATCTCCGGTTTCGAGATGCCCTCGGGTTTGGAAATTACGGTGTCCCCGTCTTGCCCGAAATTGGAGGATAGTCGCCCCGCCGTCCCGGCCTGCTTCTGGTGACAGGCGGCCTCACCTATCATTTATTTTATAAGTACTAATCTCCCTTCTTCTCTTTTCCTCGTCTCCGTATGGTTTTCCCTTCCCCTCTGCAGCTAACAAGTCGTAAATAACGCTTCTGTCGGTCAAAGCATTCATAGGACCCAGTAACCGTTTACCATCGGGTCGGTAATGTGCTTGTTTATGACAAAGATGCTATTGTTGCGTGATTATTTTTTAACAATTCTTTAACCATCGACGCATACGTTTTATGTGATTCTAGATTCCAGATTAACAATCTGCTGTTAGTACTTAAAGCGTGACTTAGGAGCGGGCAAACAGAACGGTCGTGAGGTGCGGGTGTACTTTTAAAGGATATCAAACAGACAGGGCACGGACAGGACGCTTTGCTAAGCGGGCGCGCGGGTTGTATGTTGTGTGTTCAAAGTAACCCCCGTCGACAGCCCGTCTGGTACATTTTGTATGGAACTTACTGAAGGGAAGCTGCGCCTGCGACGCGTCTTAGCCTTACGACCGTTCTGATTGTCTCGTTACTAAATAAATCCTGCAGGCTTTACCTTTCTCATGTATATTAATTTATTCACGCATATCACCATTTGAGGTATACAGAAACGCCCGGGCCAGTTATTTAATTAACTTAAACAGAGAAACCACCACAGATAGAAAATTTCACACCAGCACAACTGTGAAATAAAATTCTATTTTCAGAACAAACAATTAACCCTCTCAACGGAAGGGTCGCCAACCCTTCCATATTCGGCCCACTCGGCCGCTAGGAATCGTCAGTACGACCGTAATTATGTCTGTATGACACGCAAGAACTTATAGAAGGCGATACGGGAACGACACGATATACATTTTTGAGCAATTAAAAATATATGTTATACTGTTTCTATTTCTAGATTATAATAAAAAATAAACAGGTTGAATACCTGAATACCAGCTTGAGAAGATAACATAGTATTATGTCAAGTCTAAGTTACCTGCCGCCGGTGGAATGCTTTCCCTGTGAAACTGTTCCGTAAGGCATGTATAAATAAATAAATAAAATAAAATAAATATTCTACGACATTCTACACAGCGCTTTCTAGACCCAAAGTAAGCGTAGTTTGTTTATCCGCATTCTGGAACCCATAGGTTCCAGAATGCGGATAAACATACTTATATACTTTTTTTTTTGGAAATACATACATATTATACATAGAAACACCCAGACCAATGCAAATAGACATATTCATGCATATAAATACTTGCACTGAGTGGGAATCGAACCCGCGCCTCCTGTCGTAGCAGTCGAATGCACTTCAGCTACGCCACAGAGGCCGTCTAAGGGGGAGGCAAGCCGAGGGTGTTTGGAAAAATAGCAGGTCAGAAGTAAGAAGCACTAGAAGCAGTCGAAACCGGCTGGCTTGCATGAAAGGTTTAGTGACAGTAGAGGAAGCTCGTGATGTTAACTGGGACCTTACCATGACGCTCTTATAATAATTCAAAAGTCATACAGTTCAGCTGAGGGAGAGAGATGGCTGAGCTATACACCGTGTATAGTTTCATCTCTCTCCCTCAGCTGTCTCAAATTGCTATAAGAGCGTCGTGGTAATGCCCCTGCTCAGTAGACAGCCCTATTGGGCACAACTCCAATAAAAAATTGTTTAAAAGAAATTGTAATTACAATTTTGGTGACAAAAAGCGCAGGCTAGTCAGAAGTTCGGTCGCATTAGCCTTTTGAAGTTCGAAGTTCAAAAAAGCGATGAAAGGTAGCCCTAAAGTACTAAAACGCGACTCACGTTACTGCGAAAGTGCATCATATCGATAAACACAATTTCGAATGTTTTCCACCGCGATGCACGTTAGTGCGAAAGTATTTTTCCGTAGGAGGCGTCGCCGCCCCGCAGATGCGGAGGCCCGAGAGGCGGAGTTGTACGAGGGATACAGGGAGGCCAGACGAGCCCTCCGAGCGGAGATAAGGCGTTCCAAACGGGACGCCTTCCGCGAGCTGCTGGAGACGCTGGAGCGGGACCCTTGGGGGCGGCCCTACCGGATGGTGAGGGGCAAGCTGCGCCCCAAGGCCCCGCCGTTAACCCGGTGTCTCCAGCCGAATCTGCTCGGAGGAGTTGTTGGCTCCCTGTTCCCAGCGCGGGCGGTGGAACATGTTCCACCGCAGATGACTCCGCCTCGGTTGCCCATGGCGCCCGACGTGGAAGACGACGACGTGCCCGAGGTCACTTGGGTAGAACTAGAGCTGGCGGTGAGAAGGCTAAGAGCCAAACACACCGCCCCGGGACCCGACGGCATTCCAGGCCGAGCGTGGGTCCTAGCTCTAGTCGACGACGCTTTCGAGCCCCGACTGAGAGGGCTTCTCAGCGCATGTTTGGAGCGGGGCCAGTTTCCGAAATTGTGGAAGACGGGGAAACTGGTCCTCATCCGAAAGGAGGGGCGCCCGGCGGACTCGCCGTCCGCCTACCGGCCCATAGTGTTGCTCGACGAGGTGTGCAAGCTCTTTGAAAGAGTAATTGCGAAGCGCCTCGTCGAGCACCTCTCAAGAGTGGGGCCGGACCTGGCGGATGGCCAATATGGCTTCCGCCAGAGGCGCTCCACCGTGGATGCCATCATGCGCGTGAGGGCTCTGGCGGAGGATGCAGTAGCCCGGGGTGAGGTGATGTTGGCGGTGTCCCTGGACATCGCGAACGCGTTCAACACCTTGCCCTGGAGTTGCATTAGGGAGGCACTCGTGTATCACGAAGTGCCTCTCTACCTCCGCCGCATAGTCGGGGCGTATTTGACGGAGAGAGCCGTCATCTACCCAACCGTGACCGGTCTCGGTCGGCGTGAAATGTCGTGCGGTGTTCCACAGGGATCGGTCCTGGGGCCGCTCCTGTGGAACATCGGATACGACTGGGTGCTTCGCGGTGAGCTCGTAGGCGGTGCCGCCGTCACGTGCTACGCGGATGACACGCTCGTGACGGCGTGCGGGGCGACGTACCGCGAAGCGACCCTAAAGGCCACGACCGCGGTTGCCCAAGTCGTTGAGCGGATCCGGCGGCTGGGTCTCGAGGTGGCTCTGCATAAAACCGAGGCCCTGTTCTTCCATGGGCCTCGGAGCAAGCCACCCGAGGGATCCAGTCTCATCGTGGGAGGAAATCGCATCGGCATCAAGCCCCAAATGAAATATTTGGGGCAGCCCCAAATGAAATATTTGGGGCTCGTGCTCGACGGCCGATGGGACTTCGGAGAGCACATCTGAAGTCTGGCCCCCAAATTGAAGGGCACAGCTCTTGCTCTGGCTCGGCTGTTGCCCAACATGCCCCTCATGTTGGGCAACAGCCGAGCCAGAGCCCGATGACTCCTGCAGGAGACTCTACGCGGGCCCTGTATGGGTGCCCAATATGGGCGGAGGCCCTGAGGACCAGAACTGTGCGGATGCTGCGCGCTCCGCAGCGAGTTATGGCCATCAGGGTCATCCGCGGGTACCGCACGATCTCCTTCGAGGCGGCGAGTTTCCTTGCCGGAACTCCGCCATGGGACCTGGAAGCGAGAGCCCTTTCGCAACTGTTCCAGTGGCGAAAGGAGGCGCGGGAGCAGGGATGGAACCCCGAGCCTCGAGAAATCGAGGCCGTGCAGTCCCAGCTCCGCCAGGCCATCGTGGTGGAGTGGAAGGAACGACTTGGGCGACCAAGCGCAGGGCACGCCGCAATAGCGGCGGTAAGGCCCATCATGGAGGATTGGCTGGAGAGGCGACACGGAAGCCTCTCGTACCGACTGACGCAGGTGATCTCCGGGAAGGGGTGCTTAAGGGACCACCTGCATCGGATCAGGAAGGAGCCAACGCCTGAGTGTCATCACTGCGACGCGAGCGAGGACTCAGGGCTACACACGCTGGCGGACTGCCCGGCGTGGGAGGCGCCGAGGCGTGACCTCGTGGCAGCCATCGGGGTGGGAGTCCTCTCGATCGGCAGCATGATTGCGGCAATGGTGCGGAGCGCGAGCGCGTGGGCCGCCGCCACCTCCTTCTGCGAGCATGTAATGCTCGCGAAGGAGATGGCGGAGCGCGCCCGGGAGAGACTTAGAACTCTCCCGGACCGCCGAGCCCGCAACTTGCTCGCCGCGCGTCGCAGGCGACTCAGGCGCCACAGGCGCGAAAGTATTTCACATCATATATGATTTTAGATTGACATGGTCATTTACATTAAAATTAGAATTATAAACGGGATATTTACCATGTTTAGTATCTTTTTCGAGAATCCGATATTTCGGCACTGTTACAAGTACCATGATCACGGATGTACTCGGTACATCCGTGATCATGGTACTTGTAACAGTGCCGAAATATCGGATTCTCGAAAAAGATACTAAACATGGTAAATATCCCGTTTATAATTCTAATTTTAATGTATTTCACATCAATTCACACAGTGTCGTATATATTCCAGCGCGATGCACGTTAGGGCGAAATTTCAGTAAAAGAGAAGGCATGCTTCTTGCTGCTTTACACAGCACCGTTCATCGCTATTTCAAACTTCGAAATTCAGTATTACATCCGAAATACTGAATTTTCAAGTGTTTTTAAAAGTAAATAAGAAGTTGTTAAATTTTTGCCAGCGGCGATAGCCCGATGGTGTACGTAACGGACTGCTGAGACCAGGTCTCGAGTTCGATCCCCAGGCGCCCCGGGCATACACCTCTGACTTTTCGTAGTTATCTGTGCATTAATAAATGTTAAATATGGCTCGCTTAATAATGTAACCGGTTGATGGCAATAGACGCACCCCCTATTTCATTGAGACCTAAATATAACTGGCGAATCGTGGGTGTGTAATACACCTCTACCTACCCCTTCGGGGATACAGGCGTGAACTTATGTTACATTTTGAATTTAATTATAACTACTGAGTTATTTTCTATATTTCGAGACAACAGTAATATTATTGAATAGCCTTAAGAACCACAAATGACAACTTTAGTTATTTAATACCTTAAGGAATATTTTACAGGTGTTATGTATTTATAAGAATGGTATAGTATTCTTTTAAAATAGGAAAATACTCTATTTCTCGCCCTGAAATAAAGTTTTTAATTTCAATTTTCAATTCGAGTTGCAACTAGGGACTGTTAAAGATGATAACTGTGATATCATCAACGAGACATCAAAGAGAACATCTAAGACGGGACTCGAACCCGCGACCAGTCCCTTACAGGGGGAATGCTCTGACCAACTGAGCTACCTAGACACGCCCCAGATATTCGAAAAGATATAGAACTATAAGTTTAAAAAGTGTAGCTCACATAGAAAGCGTTACTTACAACCTTACGACCAACTATTACAGCACGTATCTGGATGGTTGCTAAGTATACCTCAAAAAAAAAAACATAAACGACTCTACATTGACCCAAATTCGATCTTATGTAAAATAAAACGAATATTTCACGCGGGGATTTGCTCACAGTTAGGCTTTTAAAAGGGCGGTGCACAAACCAAACCCTCTACATGTTCAACCTAAAAACCGTATACGTCCGCACTTATGTCACCTGAAAAGATATCTGTGTGACACGCCATCGTGTGTTTTATATGTAACGATACGACATCAACACGATTGGCACAAGACATTTGGAGCAAATATTAGTAGTGGCTTTTTTGCATACGTTCAGTATTCTCGGTACAACCATGTAATGTTATTTTTATATAAATCGACATTCGATTATTGTACAAACATAATTGATTGTTAAGTTGTAGGTGGTAAGTATTAAGTAGGTAGAGAGATCCAATTGACATCTTCGAGGCCCAAGTCAATCTCGCCTCCTGCTAGCTGATACACCTGATCTAGCTAGCTGGCTCTGGTGCAAGTTTTCTTCTCGGGGTAGAGTATTCAGGAGGTAAGTTGCTCTCGTAATAGCGAAAATAAGCCAAACATAAAAAGGAAAGCGGCCTCGGGGCAACCGGAATCATCGCTAAGATGATGATGATGATGACCACTGGAAAAATACTTTACACAAAACATAATCAAATAAATCTAATAAACCAGGTACCAGATTTCACTTCTCCCTACACGAGCTATCATGAATAAAATAACGAAATCTCAAAATCTTAAATAAAGTGTTATGTAATAAGCTTTTAACCTTAACCCTGCAATATCTAGACCACTTACCGCATTTAAATCGTCTCACTCCACCGTACCGTGTAAGTGGGCCTATAAAAGTCAATGACCCCACCTTGTTAGGAAAATCGCGCGGAAACTGGGGCTCTATAACAAGATAATTATAGCTTTATATAGAGCTTTTACGCAATAAGATTCGGGAATAATTGCGATAGAGAATAGAACTTTCGAAATTATGGGACATTCTCGTTGCAGTGACTCCTATCATCATCATCTTACCGTTGTTCCCGTTGCATCCAAGGCTCTCACTTCGGAGTATGTGGTCCGCTTAGATTTTATTATTTAGGTTGCTTTTAGACAGAAATAGTTGGGATGACGATCTGCGAAAGACTGCGGGTAGATGCTGGATGCGGCAAGCTGAAGACGGCGCTATGGCGCTCATTAGGGGAGACCTATGTCCAACAGTGGACTAGCATAGGTTGATGATGATGTGGTGAAGACAAAACAGTTTAATGCTGTTATTTTTAGCTTGATCATCAAATTTTTTAGTAATTTTAGCTTTGTCATTAAAATTTGGAAACAGTCTCTTTCATAATTTTCAGTATTCATTAGTGTTTAATGGTCAAACACTAGCTATGATAAATCAGCTTGAATTCTATATACCAAACCACAATTAATCGAAACGTTCAAATACCCTAAAGGAGATGAAAACGACTCCATACAATTTTGGGTCATAATTGTGGTGAGATAAAAATGGTGTGAATTGATATAGACTTATGAGTTCCGTACTGAATGTTTCGTAAGCAATGACTTCTATGTTTAATAGACAAGCAGTTTAGAAAAAAAAGTGTTTCACAATTCGGGGGTGAGGCGGGTACGGAGGAGGGGTACGGGACGCTTCACCTTAGATTCTAAATTTTGGCGCCTTTACACTACTTTCTTCTTTTAGTTAATGGCTTCTGCAGTAGAATCACCACAATTTCGCCAATGTCAAGTAAAATACAATAAATGTTTATAAAATTATTAATGGCGAAGACGCCAATGTCAATTTTTTTTCAAGTTCTTACACTACTTTACAGATGTCAGGTGATGCTCTCATATAAAATCGTATAAAATAAATTTAATATACTCTGTGGCTATGAAAGCATCAAAAAGTAGCGCCAAAGTTGTGTACAGAGTCCAAAAATCAATACCATTTTTTATGTTACGAACAGCCAGTCTAGTACATAAATACAAAGAAGTCATTGTCTGTCACAAATCCGTAAAAATGAAAGCATTGGTCTTTGAATATGAAAAAAGAATTGGGTACGCACTCAAAATGCATCGAAGACACGAAACGAGTGAGCAATTACAGCACTTGGCAGTTGTCAAATCCTTTTAAAAAAATATTTAAATGGTAAAAAAAAAATGTTGTACTAAAAAGGTTGACTGATATTGATCATCTGGATTCGATTAATCAGTATATTGGATGTTCAGTAATAATCATATTACTTCGGGCCACCAACCAGGTGGACACCGAAGTCTTAATTAAAATCACGCAAAAAAAAATCAAAATCTTACACCCACTTTTTATCACTTTTCTCGACGTTTCACATGATTCTAAGTCTAATTAAGCAAAAAAAATTTTTGTGTCGGTCTGTCTGTTGGTCTGGATGTCTGGATGTCTGTTTACGCAATAACTAAAGAACCACTTATCCGATTTAAAACATTCTTTCGCCAATCATCTTGTTTGGTTAATGGGAAGAACTGATTAGATTTTGGGGTTTGTACGTTCAAGGTTTCGGGTACCTACCATACAAATTGTCCCTAAAAATCTTTTACAAGTGAGTTTCTTTCGAGTTCAGAGATCAGAGTAACGCGTATTTGACTTTATTTTTATTTTTTTTATTATTATAGTTCTTCTAATAAACAAACCTGGACTATTTACGGGCTGACGTAGACTCGGCAGTGCCGTCGAGTTCCAATTATGTAACATTACTGTAAACATGATGTGAGCGTTTAACGTTACCGTATGCGTAATTGTGATTCTAATTACAGATATGTATGTTTATGAAGGAAGGTATTATTTTCTTTGGTTTATGTGTTTTGGGACTATTTTAACGATATTTATTAGATAGCTAGTGTTATAATAGGTCTTTACCTATGAAATTGCCGAAATTTTCTTACAAATTCATGAGTTCGTTATTGCTGTAATTTAATTGCTATTTCCATTATTTATATATTGCTTGAAAGTTGATTTCAAGATTTTACAACTCTGTATTAAATTTTGTTTTTATTCTATCAAGCGGCCGATAAATTAATTCGATCTTCAAAAACAGTACTTCCTAAATGCTATCCATTTTGATGATAAATTTCGTATTACTTAACAGCTGTCACTTTTCAAAAATATAATAAAAATTGCTGTTTGTTAGCTTATTGTTGTCTTATTCATACACAAAAAAACATAAAATTTGGATTTGTTATTCCTAAAAAAAATGCAAAAATGTTAGTACTGAAAATTGGGTTTCCTCCAATTTTTTCAAGAAAAACGGCAATTTCATATGTAACGACCTAATATTATTAAGAATTTTTCGCTCGTGATCATTATTATCTTAATATTCCCTTCGGAACCTGGAGTCGACTTATTCATTCTCCTCCTTTTTGGAGTATCTTGGCTTTTATGGGAGCGACTGCAATCAGACCTCCTAACCCCGTCTCGCCTCGTCTCCCAGCCTCGTTAGTTAATCAGTAGATGAACTACCTTGCAGGTGAAGTTGGCTTGGGCCCCATACATTTTTTTATACCACTTAGGTGGCAGACAAGCTCACGGCTCACCTCATGGGAAGCAGTTAGCGCGGGCTGTGGACGTGTGCAACCACCGTGCACGATTGCGAAAAACCCTCCATAGTAATCCAATTTCGGTTTGATTGCGTTCAGGGGTCAGCAAGTGCATAGCCGGGCAGGGGGATTGTGGTCGCAGCACTAGTGGGACCGGTGGGTGTCACGCGGTGAAGCGATGACAACTCTCTTCTGATAAGGCCGTCAAGCTGAGTGCCACCATTGTTAACATGGTACGTGTATGTAATGGCGACCCTCTTTCCTGAGACTTTACCTTCAGCCTACCATCAGGCGAGGTGAAGTCGAATTGACGTGTCCTAAATATTAAAAAAAAAAAACATCTGCAGCGGCACTCAGAACAAACTCTTGGTCAAATTCAGTGGTCAATAAACAAAACCTTAAGGTTCATTTCGTACAACACTAACATATTAACAGCGTGTAATACGTTATCAGAAGCATATATCACAGACGTTTTATGGCACACGCGGCGTATCCATTCAACCGGCTGGACGTGACCAAAATACGTGCGAGATACGAACTATTTTAACATAAACGAAAGTTAGGGTTGACACTTTTACGAACATGATTTTATTATGAACATGTTATTAATAAATAAATAATTATTTGTTTCATTTACTTAGACTGCTACGACAGGGGGCGCGGGTTCGATTCCCGCTCAGTGCAAATATTTGTATGCATGAATATGTCTATTTGCATTGGTCTGGGTGTTAATATGTATAATATGTATGTATTTACAAAAAAAAAAGTATATAAGTATGTTTATCCGCGTTCTAGAACCCATAACACAAGCTAGTTAAACTATGCTTACTTTGGGTCTAGAAAGCGCTGTGTAGAATGTCGTAGAATATTTATTTATTTTAATATTTATACGTGAAGTTTACTCGTCGGAATAAAATTCTTTTGAACAGATTTATCTTATACTAGTTGGCCCTCCACGGCTTCGTCCGTGGCGTATTTCGATCACCCGTTGCACGCATTTAACCCATATATGCCTGAAATTTATTAGTGTACATATATTATAATGTATGGGAATTTGCCGGATTTGTTGACATTTACGATCACTGCGCCGCTCCCTTAGGTAGTAGCGTTATGACTTATGATATATATAGTAAGACACTCACAAATAATATGGCTTTCTATTTGTAAAATATTTTTTAAAACCGGTTCTGTAGATTCAGAGATTACCCCTACAAACTCACAACACCACAAACTTCACCTCTTTATAATATTAGTGGCTGTGCCCGCGACTTTGCCTGCGTGGACTTAGAACTAGGTTTTAATAAAAAAAAATGATTCTTTTATTATTTCCACTATTCCCGACGTTTTGGTTGTTTTAGAGACTGAGATGGTGGTTGTCTCGTAGCTTGAATATAAAAAATATAATGTACCTAAGTATACATGTGCATGTAATAATTGAGGAGTTCTGTCGCATTTTCATGGAAACCATTATCAAAAATCAGTTTAAATCGTAAAGGCATTAAAACAAAATCTGTAACGAACTGAAAACCTTATTTTGAAGTCGATTAAAAAATACTGCAATGTGCCAAATATACAATGTATTCAGTCGTAACACACAAGTAAACACAAATCTAGCGCACAACGTCTTTATAAAAACGTACCTACACATGAAACGGTACGCCGAGATGCTGACAGAACGATGCAAGATAATCTGCGCACGCGCTGTTTATGTTAACGGTTTAGATGCACACAATCGCTTCGGTGGTGTTTATTGATCTACACAGCATGTGGTCAAAATTTATTTTAAAGTAAAGAGTGTTTTATGTCAGAAATAATGCATTGTCTTCTTAATAATTATTTTTTTTGAACTGCAATGTAATGCAAAAGTGAAAAATTCAAAAAAACGGATAAGTACTAGAAAGAAAGAAAATACATTTATTAAACATACACATTTAACAATCACTTAACATAAACAAGTAATCACATAACAGATGAAAAGAGTGAACACAAGTGAATTTTTTTCTCACTTGTCGTGTTCACTCAGGTACCTTTCTTTTTTTCGTGCGGAAATCCCTTCGGATTTGGCCGCCGGCCAGCAGGGGCTGTTATGTCGGGCTTGAACCGACTAAAACCGCACGCCGTCTCGGGTCTGCAAACGCCGGGGTGCAACAAAAAAAGAATAAATAAAATAAATAATAAAATAAAATTATGCCGAAATGCCAGTGGCGTACGTAACGGTCTGCTGAGACGAGGTCTCGAGTTCGATCCCCAGTCGCCCCGGGTACACACCTCTGACTTTTCGTAGTTATGTGTGCATTAATAAATGTTAAGTATCGCTCGCGTACAAATGTGCCCGGTAGATGGCAATAGGCTCGCCCCCTATTACATTGGGACCTTAACATAACTGGCGAATCGTGGGTGTGTAATACACCTCTGCCTACCCCTTCGGCGATACAGGCGTGAAGTTATGTTATGTTATGTTATGTTATGAATTGCCGAAATGTATGTACGAGGGTCAAACTGAAAGTTCTTAGAACTGGCCACTTATAAACAATATAATAAAAAAATAATTCTAAAATTTGAAAATATAACTCTTTGCCAATATTACTGAGTATATATTTCATTCATTTATCATTTGTTTTACGATTTGGCGGCAAATTGAAAATTGTCTGTGTCACGTTAACATGAATTTAACACGAGAAAATTTTCGTGCAATGATTTTTTATGACTTTCGATGTCATTTAAGTCAACAAGAAAGTTATGATAGACTACGATTGGCCTTTCACGATGAAGCCCCATCTCGTGCGACTGTTTACAACTGGTTTAATGAGTTTAAACGTGGTCGCACTAATCTCACTGATGATTTACGTGAGGGACGGCCTTCTACGGCGACGACTGAAAATAACATCTGTGTTGTGCGGCGTATGATAGAGACTGACAAAAGAGTGACCTATCAGCAGATTCGGACAAGCTTAGGCATCGGTATGAGTCAAGTGCACAAAATCCTCCACGAACATTTAGCGGTCAGGAAGCTTTGCGCCCGGTGTATACCTCATAATTTGACTGAGGCTCAAGAACTCCATCGTGTGGATTGGTGCCGTAAAATGATTGAAAGATTTAACGGAGGTGACTCTAATGCTGTGTTCGACATACTAACAGGTGACGAAAGCTGGATTTACTGTTATGATCCTGAAACCAAAAGACAATCTGCTCAGTGGGTGTTTCCTTTCGAGGAGTTGCCAACTAAAGTGAAGAGAGATCGAAGTGCGGGAAAAAAAATGGTGGCCTCGTTCTTTGGAAGGATAGGTCATTTCGTAACAATTGTGTTAGAGGATCAAAAAACAGTTTCTGCAGAATGGTACACTACCAATTGTTTGCCACTTGTCTTGGAAAAAGTTCGAGAGAAACGACCTCGCAGTAGGATCCTCCTTCACCACGACAACGCCTCGTCGCACACCGCCAAGTGAACGATCGACTATTTGGCGACATCAAACGTTGAATTACTGGGTCACCCGCCGTATAGCCCCGACCTCGCGCCTTGTGATTTTTATTTATTTCCAAAAATTAAAGAAAAACTTAAAGGAAAGCGGTTTATGAATGCTGAAGAAGCGGTGGCTGCGTATCGCGATGCCATTGAAGAGACCCCTAAGGACGAGTGGGCAAAGTGCTTTTCCCAGTGGTTCCATCGCATGCAGCGGTGTATTGACGTGAATGGACAATATTTTGAAAAGATATAATAAAACTAATAACTGGCTAATGTAATCAGTTTTTGATTTTCTAAGAACTTTCAGTTTGACCCTCGTATGTGCATAACTTCCGAACCACTACCACAAATTAAATAATTAATTATTTTTGTATTCGTTATTGTCAGGACACCACGGGTAAGGTGCTTATATTATATTCTATTATTATTATTATCTATTATATTATACTCTAAGGGGTCAACCCTTAGAATATACATTAACTAGTTTTAAATGTATACTTAAGGGTCAATCTTAGGTGTCGTAAAGAGAATAAGGGATAGGCTTGTTTTCCATCTGCCAATAGATTTTATGAAAAAAGTCCGGTTAAAGGCTCGATCTCAGAAGAGAGTGAAGAGTTTCCTCCAAAGTTCGTTTAAATTCAACATCCAAAATATGTTTTCAATTTACATATAAGTTAATGATAAACATAGAATTGAATAACAGCAAACGTAAATCACAATCAGGCCAACCCTAATTTCGACATACAATTTCACCACATGCATTCCACGATAAACAAACATACGAATAACATAAACGCAATGAAATTAGAACATAAACTATTCACCTGTGAAGCGTGACGCACTGCAATTAAAACGGAGCCCACATTTGATACAGGTGCAGACATATTGTTAGAATAGTATTATTTTTTGAGGGGAGCTTTACTGTAGTAAATTGTACATATTTTTTGCGTTGGTAATATATACAACATAAACACATAACATAACATAACTTCACGCCTGTATCCCCGAAGGGGTAGGCAGAGGTGTATTGCACACCCACGATTCGCCAGTTATGTTTAGGTCCCAATGTAATAGGGGGCGAGCCTATTGCCATCTACCGGGCACATTACTAAGCGAGTGATAATCAACATTTAAATACACACATAACTACGAAAAGTCAGAGGTGTTCGCCCGGGGCGACTCGGGATCGAACTCGAGACCTCGTTTCGGCAGTCCGTTACGTACACAACTGGGCTATCGCTGCTTTCCACTGTAATATATACAGCATGTTTTTTAGGGATTTTCTTTAGAAAAGCCCTATTGCTATCGAGTTGTTGTCGACGTCGTCGTTGCCAATTTTCTGTCACGGTTTTGGGTATGAAGGAGATGAGCTATCGAGTTGCTGTTTTCGGTACTTAATAGATTCGTGCTGGGATAAACCATTGCAAGATAAAGAAAAAATCGCAAAATCGAAAATCCCTTGTATTTGGCTGAGCTAGTCTCAGGAATTCAACTTGTTTTGAAGTGAAACTTCTTTATCGGCATTGGAAAAAAATTACCGTCACATATTTCCGTTACGCGCCATCTTTTAAAAAAAAGTTGATTTATTCGACTGATAGTGACCTGCAAAATCAAAGAGTTTATTTTAATTCTAATTCCAGTGAATTTCTAAAAAAAGTAAGTAATTATATCTCTTTTTCTAACACGTGGGTGTGATTATGGTATTTATTTTTTTCAAGTTATTTAAGGTTAACCTCAGTTTTTGATTGTAACTATCGGTCAAAGTATATAATTCCATTTAAACTAGTTATTATTAACTATTACGACTGTTTTGTACTTTAATGAAATGCTGTAATAATCTTAGTAGTAATAAGGTAAAATGAAATAATTGTATTATTTGTATTCATGTCTATGATAATAAAAGCCTTTTGTTAAACTTTATCTAATTTAACTATATTTAACCAATTTCTTTAAAGTTGCATATAGTAGATTATTTTTCGAAAAATAAGGTAAAAAAGAAGTTTCACTTCTTACCTGTGTACACTAGTACACGCACACATTTTTTTTGTTTCATGTTTGTCACTAATATTCTTATACGTCTAATATTAGGGGGGTGTAGGGGGCCTAAAAAGATATTAGGGGCACAAGAAAACCTCAACTGCAAGCCGGTACACCTACCAAAATTAAATAAACGTTTCTGAACACATGTTTATTTTTTTTTTCTTGTCTGATTTTCTGTTAAAAAAACCGCGGTAGCCTAGTGGTATGGTTAATGGACTGCTGAGACGAGGTCTCGGGTTCGATCCCAGGTTTTACCATGGCACACACCACTGACTTTTCGATGCTTTTCGAAGTTATGTTTGTATTTATCGCAGGTTTATAAGTGCCCGGTTAATGGCAATAGGCTCGCCACCTATTACATTGGGACCTAAACATAAACTGGCGAAATGTGGGTGCTAGCACCTCTGCCTACCCCTTCGGGGATATAGGCATGAGTTTATGTTATGTTATGTTTTATGTTATGTTATCTGTTTATCTGTTTGTTCTACTGAACGGATTTTGACGCGGTTTTCTTCTATTAGAAAGGTCTTGGTCAAACTTAAAATCTGTCGTAGGTATGTTTGATCCCCGAGGGGGCCATCTCGAAACCGGAGATGGCCCAGGGTCAGTCGGGGTGCGAGGGATATGCTCTATGGGCAACCTTACACCCCGGCGTCTGTAGACCCGAGACGGCGTGCGGTTTTAGTCGGTTCAAGCCCGATATAACCGCCCCCGCTGGCACGCGGGGGGGTATCCGAAGGGATTTCCGCACGATAAAAAAAAAAAAGGTATGTTTGATTGATAATAAAAAACGATAACCAACTTACGCGCGGGCGGAGCCGCGGTTATCAGCTAGTCTACTATATAAAAATCAATCTATGTTTATTTGTTCAACTTTCTACTGCCAGGATGTTGCTGATCTCAGGACAGGACTCCTAATGACGCGGACTGCACGCTGACGTTATCGTTCGTAAGGTTAATTTACCACAGAACACGTTAGTTATTTTAAGTCTACTGTCGGTCAAAAAGTACACAAGTGTGAAATTAAAAAAATAACGGAAGCAGTTTTTACTAAAAATATTATAACGACTAAAGTTACCCAAAACTATTTTAAACACATAATTAGTCGAGACGCCGAACTATCATGCGTGCAATCAAAGGTGCACCAAAATAGTGGTTATTTCGGTACACCTTTGATTCCGACAAAAAGGGGGAAAGGAAGGAAATATGGACACACTGTACAGTTCTAATATAAGTTGTAATTTTATTTAACACGAATGGAAATATATTTTGTGCAGGTATAAACGAAATTGGGGTGTGTGTTGGGTAACCTCCTCGAGTGTCGCTCCGATTCCGATCCCGCTGCAGTCCGGGGGGAACGGAATCGGAGCGGCCGGTACACCCTGGGCGGCGGTCAATGGCTTCCCCTTCACCCCTTCATAGGGTTGGCATTGATCGTCGGCCAATACCCAACGTGGCGGGAACACATCGCTCTCCGTACTCCTTTGCTTTCAGAGGAGACAGGATGAGCGATGCTGTTAGTGGTGAGATGGCCCAGGGTCAGCCGGGGTGCGAGGGATATGCTCTATGGGTAACCTTACACCCCGGCGTCTGAAGACCCGAGATGGCGTGCGGTTTTAGTCGGTGCAAGCCCGACATAACCACCCCCGCTGGCCGGCGGGGGAGTATCCGAAGGGATTTCCGCACGATAAAAAAAAAAAAAGGTATAAACGAAATTAGATAGTTAGCCGACGATGGTAGTACGTAGGTTTATTGCAAAAAGCAAAAATCTTTAACACTTAATATAATAAATGCGAGAGTAAATCTGTCTGTCTCTCTGTTAGCATTTACGCCTAAACAACTGAACCGGTTAAGATGAAACTTGGTAAAGAGGTGGACTAGAACTTGGGAAAGGACATAGGCCTACCTTTTATCACGAGAAAAAGGCAGGTATGAACATTTGTATGATAGTTCGTAATTTTCGATGATACATGATATATGATACGATGACACTATGAAATTTTGCATGATTATAGGTATACGCATGATTAGTCGCGAAAACCAACATCCACGCATAGCCGCTGAGCCGCGGGAAACAGCTAGTGTCGGGGTAAAAAAAAGGTTGATAAACTCAGCTCATACCTTTTTTTTTTTTTGTGCGGAAATCCCTTCGGATACCCCCCGCTAGCCAGCGGGGGCGGTTATGTCGGGCTTGAACCGACCAAAACCGCACGCCGTCTCGGGTCTACAAACGCCGGGGTGTAAGGTTACCCATAGAGCATATCCCTCGCACTCCGACTGACCCTGGGCCATTCGCAGTGTCCCCTCTGATAAGAGCAGAGGGGTACCTGGAGCGACCCCCCCCCCCGAGGGCCTTGCAGGCCCACCATACCCCGACCCCCTCGTGCAATGGGGTCAGCTGGCCCTGAAAAGGGCCGGTTGGTCAGACTCTTGGCCGTTGACGTTGACGCCAGCCACTCCAGAGGAGCAATCAATGATGCGTCATCGCCCACGTTGCCCAGGGTGCACCAAACTTGGAGGTGATCCAACCAGTCGCACCCCACTCAGCTCATACCTGCATCGGAATAAATTGAGTGACCTATTTTTTTACCTGAATTTTACTCTTATGCCCAATCATTTTATATTACAACTACTGCTGACCCAGCAGTTATGTTGGTTACCATATCAGCAGTATTTATTTTGTAAATGTCACCCCGGCATTAAAGACGGCGTGAGAATTTGGTCGGTTCGAGTCCGACATAACCACTCCCGCTGGCCGACGAGACGGAGTGGCGTACGTAACGGACTACTAAGACGAGGTCTCGAGTTCGATCCCCAGTCGCCCCGGGCACAGACCTCTGAATTTTCGTAGTTATGTGTGCATTAATAAATGTTACTTATCACTCGCTTAAGAATGTGCCCGGTAGATGCCAATAGGCTCGCCCCCTATTACATTGGGACCTTAACATAACTGGCGAATCGTGGGTGTTGTAATACACCTCTGCCTACCCCTTCGGGGATACAGGTGTGAAGTTATGTTATGTTATGTGGGCTTTTCCGGGAGTGATAGCCGTCGGAACTTTCAACTCTAAGAGGAAAGCCTGTGCCTGAGCCTCGTCCATTGTTTAGCAGATAAAACGACTTGCAGATGGGGTTGGCTTGGACCTCAGGGATGTTGATAGGGCCCTGTACACATACTAAACTGAGGTAGATATGCTATCTCAAAACTACCGTGAAGTGTAAAGGTCTACCGCGTTGTATGACCGCAGTCATACATTGTCATACTGATCACTGCACGTTCTGTTGGACTAATCCATGAAATATGCAACCGAAACCTCGGGCTCGCAAGAAATACGATCGAAACACGTAACATTTGACCCGAGACGGCGTGCGGTTTTAGTCGGTTCAAGCCCGACATAACCACCCCCGCTGGCAAGAGGTATTCGAGGGGATTTCCGCACGAAAAAAAAGAAAGTATCATAAAGTTTCGGGGGCGAGGGATATTCGGGATGCAAGGGATATGCTTTGTGGGCAATCTTACACCCCAGCGTCTGAAGACCCGAGACGAGATAACCACCTCCGCTGGCCGGCGGGGGGGTCCGAGGGGATTTCCGCACGAAAAACAAAAAGGTATCATGAAGTTAGTTCAGGTAGAATATATTATTTAATCTGTGCTTCGGGTTTCTATCGGTTGGGTTTAGGCCGAACGAAGCGTTACGTCTTCGGGCCCGATTGCGGAATAAATGCTTTATTAGGGTTCCGTACCTCAAAAGGAAAAAACGGAAACCTTATAGGATCACTTCGTTGTCCGTCCGTCCGTCCGTCCGTCTGTCAAGACCGGCCGACTTCGGCCAAACGTTTCATAGTACGTCTACTGGTTTGGAGTGACCGTTTTTAGTAACATTGCAGTATGTCCCTCTTTTTATTGTAACATCATTTATACCCTCTCCCCTGTGAACGGTACTAGATAGTTTTATAGCACCGTAAAGTGTTTCTTCTCTAGGGGGGAGTAGTAACGTTCCACTTTGCCTCAACGCTGTTTGTAACTTTGTACTTGCCTTCGACGCAAATTAGTAAAATTGCGGCTGGGGAAAAGTGCTGCTTTTAATTAACAAGTGGCCTCATTTTGCCGCTTTCAAGCTGTGTATGAACGTTTGTTGATAATAATAAGTCTGTAGGGACTACGAATGACAATTATATTTTTAGTTTATTTATATACTAGCATTGCCGGCCCGGGTAAGTACTGATCCCGTGGGAATATCGTGATAAAAAGTAGCCTATGTTACTCAGGGATAATGTGGCATTATAATGGTGAAATATTTTTTGAAATTGGTCCTGTAGTTTCGGAGCCTATTCAATACAAACAAACAAACAATCAAAGGAGAATGCCCATTCCTGGTTGCGCTTTTAAACGTTCGCGTCAATATTTCAAATGTTAAAAAATAATATTGATTATAGTGTGACTTTTCAACACTAAATCGCTTCTATAGAACTTGGGGTTTGAATTTAAATTATAAAGATATAAATCTTGAATGACTAATCGTTTCCATTTTAATTTAATTGTTACCATTATATAAAATAAACCATTGGTGGTAGAATGCAAATATACCAATCTTTTTAAAATAATATGATTAAATAATAATACGTGATAATAATTCGCAATGTGACATTCAAATATATTGCAGTTATGTAATCTTAATATTTCGTGTATGTATTCGTAGTTTATTAGTGATAATCAGTTAAAGTTGTAAAATAATGTATGCTTCAGTGGTAGTTTTCTCTTAATTTATACATGGTATCTGTCTTAAAACATTCCAAAAGAAAACTCAAACGTCAGTTCAACAGTCTGTGTCACAATATTTTCTTGTTGTTGTTGTTGTTTTTCTCGTTGTAATCATTTAATTTCTCAATAACCCCAAGTTCTGTTACAATATGCGTTTATATTTCAGATAATACTTATTGCAGGCTTTTTAATGCCGTTTATACTTATTTGACACAGCAAAAAAAAGTGTGCAACCGATTTCCATACTGACATGGGCATTGTCCTTTATCCTCTTTATAATATTAGTATAGAGTATATACGACTACCTGTATACTCTCGAAGACGTTAGGGCAAATATTTCGCCAGAAATATTTCATTAGTGAGAGTGATGGTGAGGGTGAATCCGGGCATTTTTCCAATCTTATTACACGATATCAGAACCTTTTTCTTGCGTGTGGAAACCCCCACGGGTTCCGCCCCATCGGTGCCAACGATGCGTGTGTCGGAATCGAACCGACTAAAACCACACGGTGTCCTCCCCAAGTGTCAATTGCCAGGCACCCCGGGTGCGCTCTCGGGAGGATAACCCCAGGGTTACCGACGGTTATCATCATCATCTCAGCGACCAGTTGTATCCAAGGCTTTTACCTCGGAGCCTGAGGCCCACCTTCCAACTTTTACTCCTGTACTTCGCACTGTCTTGGGCATCCCTGGCAGTGAGATCATTGGCACGTATGTCATCTTCTACGATTTCAAGCCAGCACTACTTGGGTCTACCCCTCGAACAAGAGCCCAGCGGGGAAGTGGCACGATTAACTGTACCTTTTTTTTTTCGTGCGGAAATCCCTTCTGATACCCCCCCGGCCAGCGGGGGCGGTTATGTCGTGCTTGAACCGACTAAAACCGCACGCCGTCTCGGGTGTTCAGAGTCCGGGGTGTAAGGTTGCCCATAGAGCATTACTTCCCTAATTAGTAGAATACTAGTTGGCCCTCCACGGCTTCGTCTGTGTGTATTTCAAACCACCGTTGCACTCCTGCCTGTAATTTATAAGTTTTCATATAATGTATGGAAATCTGCCGGATTTTTTGACATTTATGATTACTGCTCCGCTCCCTTAGGTAGTATACACAGCGCGATGATATATAGCCTATGAAACTCACGCGGAACCCTAATTATTTTTCTAAAATTAAAGTAACCGGTTACGCCTTGTAACATTACCTATATGCCAGTGACAATCCCGTCAAAATCAGCCCAGCCGTTCTAGAGTATATCAGATTTTAAATTTTATTGAATAATAAGTGCTACTTATTATTTGTCTAAAATTAAAGTAGCTTATCTTACGCCTTGTAACTTTACCATTCTGCCAGTGAAAGTCCCGTCAAAATCGGCCCAGCCGTTCCAGAGATTACCCTGTCAAACAGAGAGAAAGACAGACAGACAAAAAATTTCAAAATGGTATTTTTGTTATAAGTATTGTTATTTTAATATAACAAACAGACACTTCAATTTTATTTAATTGTATAGAGTATAGATAAACACTTAAAAAAATATGTATTCAATTTTGTAATGCGAGATAAATGCGTCTGGTTTATCCGAAGGGATTTTCGCAAGAGAGAAAGAAAAAAAAAGGTACAACATGGATGCAATTTCGAGATAATCTCATATCAGTCATGATAAACATACGACGCGTTAGCGTTTTATCACCCGTTCTTGAGATAAGACGAGAAATCTGTGTCGTTTGCATACTGGGCAAATCAGAGGAACTGGCGACGGCTCCTCATGTTTGTATTAGAATGGGACTACAACAAACTAGATATGACTCATCTCAGTAAGTCTATACATATAGTACTAGGAATTCAGTGCAGGGTGCGACTGAAATAAATTGAGCTGAGCGAGCAGGACTCTTACTTGAAAATAAGACATCTCACGACGGTCGCGCGCTTAGCTAAGGCCGCGCGCTCGTGAAACTGTTTTTCGGTGATTATTCCGCAATGGTACATCGGACATGGACCATCTTCAAAACACTCCTCAGTGTCCATACTATCACCGTGGCAAACTTGGTCAAGATCGTGCGAGTGGTTACAGATCTAACACACACACACACATAAACATCTATTTCTTAATGATAAATGATAAACAAATTGAATTCCTGAGACGAGCTCAGCCGAGAGGAGTTCAGCCACATAAACATCTATTTCTTAATGATAAATGATAAACAAATTGAATTCCTGAGACGAGCTCAGCCGAATACAAGGGATCATCGATTTTGCGATTTATTTATTTGTTGCTATTTTTTGCGATTTTTTCTTTATCTTGCAATGGTTCACCCCAGCACGAATCTATTACCGAAAACAGCAACTCGATAGCTCATCTCCTAAATACCCAAAACCGTGACAGAAAATTGGCAACGACGACGTCGACGACGACGACAACTCGATAGCAATAGGGCTTTTCTAAAGAAAATCCCTAAAAATATAACGATGAAATAGGTAACCTAGTACATGTTGGGTTCGAAACTGCAGAAGTAAACATAATTTGATCTATTCCGAATTTAACGCGGACGAAGTCGCGGGCAACAGCTAGTATATCATAAAAGAGAGCGTAGCTTTCCCGCGAACATCGCGATTCCTTACATACATTTCTTACAAGGTATGTACAAGTGACCATACTCCTAAGTACACAAAGAATAAACTCAGTTCCAGGCCAGACAGACTTAATCTACGAATTAATTAACTTATTAATATGAATTATTCTTTCATTCCTTCATAAAAATGCCTTTATTTTACCTGACTTCTCTATGTCAATCTCAGCAATCGTGACAGTTAATCTATATACCACACTACCTACAACGATGCAAGAGTTTTGACTTCACCTCGCCTGATGGTAAGCTGAAGGTAAAGTCTCAGGAAAGAGGGTCACCATTACATACACGTACGATGTTAACAATGGTGGCACTCAGCCTGACGGCCTCATCAGAAGAGGATTGTCGTCGCAGCACCGCGTGACACCCACCGGTCCCACTAGTGCTGCGACCACAATCCCCCTGCCCGGCTATGCACTTGCTGACCCCTGAACGCAATCAAACCGAAATTGGATTACTATGGAGGGTTTTTCGCAATCGAGCACGGTGGTACCTACCCGGCCGAATTTTGTGACAAATTTGTGTCATTCAATGTCTACCACCAGTAACTGATTTGATCATTACTGATAGTTGTAACTATTTTCACAACTAACAGTCTTTAGACATTTTCTGTGTATTTCGTTGTTATGGTGTATTAGTTGCTGGGGACCTGGTGATCTGTAGCACAGGTTTTCTTTTCAGACACCAGCTCCTCACAAAAGAAAAGAGTACTACAACGCAGGAGCATGTGGATACCTGTACTGTTTGTTGTTGTTGTGTTCTTTTTGTGAGGAGAAATAAATAATAATAGTTTATGCAACTGTCATATAAGAAGGGGTATTAAAACACGAGAGTCTGTTTATCGCATGAGGCGAAGCCGAATGCGATAATAGGTTGACTCGAGTGTTTTAATACCTAAGTTATATGCAGTTTCATACACTACTTTATGTTCACTCATAGGAAAAATTGAAATTAAACAAAGTTACAAGGGCGCCATTTTTTTGACAGTTCGAGATGCTCATGCGCGCGCCTTTTTTTTCATATTCAGCCTAAAACCGTAGACTAGTTTCATGAATAAAAAAAGATAGCGATGCTATAATGAGTTTTATGATACAGTTGGCGGTACTATAATAAGTTTTATTTTTAATTTTATGTATATGCGTTTATAAAGTGCGTATGTATAGAATCGTCTTTGAATTCGTAATTCGAATTTTTCGATTTGAGTGTAGATAAATATTATTATTATTCAACTATTTCACGCCTCCTCCATAATTGGGAAGAGGCGGCAAGATAGCCCCGGCAAGGTGGGTAACAGTCGGCCGGGTGTGTTAGGTCGATTGGCAGAGGAACCGCCGGACTATTCGGGCAATCTTGAGCTTTCTGCATCTTGGCCGCCACCGAGTTCCCACTGATCCCGAGCCTTTCAAGATGGGCAAAAAGAAACGTTTTAATTGCTCTACGCGTATCATCATCGTTATGTTCATGTTTGCATAGGAATCGGTGCAGCGCATTGCAGCACGGGGCGGCGCGGCGACGAACGGCGCCCACTGCGCTTCACCTGCACCGATTATTACGCGCTGCGGTATCGTGTACACGGGCATTTAGTAGAATCATTTATTTCTGAATGAAATATATTCCTATCTTTGTATTAATGAGGGCCTGCGCCCACTGACAGCATAAAATCGTGGGTACAAAACTAATTCTGTTGTAGAAACCTCATTAAAATTTCAATTTTATTATTATACAGTTAAGTTCTATTTCTATTCGTTATCCGAAAATTCTTTGCGGTGCCACCAGTGGGCGCTGGTGCTTAAAAGAAAAATAGAGGAGGAATTTGTTAATTAGAAACAGAGTAATTGGAACGGAATTAAGTCTTTACATAAATTCATTAACATTTTGTTGGGATGCCAACACCACGAACGGTAAACAACATTTGGGATGAAAATTATGGAGAAACTCAGATCATTATATCAAAGTATTACGCCAGCTCTACACGTTAGGTCAAACTAAGTCCTTGTGCGCCACAGTTACGTAGTATATTTTAATTACTCTGTGGCCACAGTATATTCAAATAAGTTAGTAGTATTAGTTATCCAAGGTGGTAGAGTCAAGCAACAGTCATTTTGGCCTTTGCATGAATGGGCCAACTCGACCGGGGAAGCACCACCCTCTCACAGAATATCGACGCCAAGTAACAGTATTTGAACTGTTGCGGTCCGTTTGGTGAGTGGGAGTGCCGGAGCCCAGACTCCTTTCCCATCCCCTCCCAAACTCCTTTCCCATCCCCTCCCAAACTCCTTTCCCAACCCCTCCCAAACTCCTTTCCCATCCCCTTTGCTTTACAGGGTCGGCAGCGCGAGTGTGACGCCACTGGTGTTGCACACGTCCATAGGCCGCGGTAACCGCTTCCCATCAAGTGGGCCGTGTGCTTGTCTGCCACCATTGTGGTATAAAAAAAATCAAAACATTGAACTACCATCATTCGCGTAAACTTCGCTGTAAAGGCTTTTCCCGGTGCGATTCAGTTGGTGGTTGGTTCTTTGGTGGTAGTGCGGGACGCGACGGCTGAGGCTGACCAATTAATCAGTCATAGATTATATTAAACCAATCACGGGCCCAAAGGGCTCGCGACATTGGTTGATCAGTCCTGTTTGTGTATTGGTTCTTTGGTTGGTCCGTATAGAAAGAAAGAAAGAAAGAAAGAAAATACATTTATTAAACAGTCAACACACAACTAAGTAGGTATACTAACAACAATAAGCCCACCGAAAAATCGGAACACAGTACATAATAACAACAAAATAACAACAAATAAATGTTAAACTACTTATGTTATACTGGTGGTAGAAATTTGATGACACAAATATGTCACAAAATTCGGCCAGGTGGGTACCACCGTGCACGATTGCGAAAAACTCTCCATATTAATTCAATTAAATTTTTAAGCATTTTGTATGCTTACTTTTGGTAGATGGCTCCAACGTCGCCTTAAGACGTAATAATGTATCGGAGAATTTCGAATATCTGGGACGTGTCTAGGTGGCTCAGTTGGTCAGAGCATTCCCCCTGTAAGGGACTGGTCGCGGGTTCAAGTCCCGTCCTAGATGTTCTCTTTTTCCGATCTAAATCTTTAGAAAAAAGTAAGCATACAAAATGCTTAAAAATTTAATTGAATTAATTAGGCGGAGTCATCAAAAAACAATGTTTAAAAATGACTGTAAAGTTATTCATTGTTTCCGTAGTTCGCAAGAATTACGGTAGATGGCTCCAACGTCGCCTTAAGACGTAATAATGTATCGGAGAATTTCGAATATCTGGGGCGTGTCTAGGTGGCTCAGTTGGTCAGAGCATTCCCCCTGTAAGGGACTGGTCGCGGGTTCAAGTCCCGTCCTAGATGTTCTCTTTTTCAGATCTAAATCTCTCCATATTAATCCAATTTCAGTTTGATTGCGTTCAGGGGTCAGCAAGTGCATAGCCGGGCAGGGGGATTGTGGTCGCAGCACTAGTGGGACCGGTGGGTGTCACGCGGTGCTGCGACGACAATCCTCTTTTGATGAGACCGTCAAGCTGAGTGCCGCCATTGTTAACATGGTATGTGTATGTAATGGTAACCCTCTTTCCTGAGACTTTACCTTCAGCTTACCATCAGGCGAGGTGAAGTCAAATTATAAAAAATATAAAAAACACAACAAAACAAACCTCACAATATATATAGTCCAGTCCAGTCCACATGCGCGGACTGTCTGACTGTTGTTCATGGTTTGCCAGCACTTATATATGTATTTATTGCTTTTATTTTTATGGGCCATGTAGAACTAATGTGTACAGTCAGCTTAACCTTGTACCGACGAACTGACATCAACACATGTCTCAAATTACTTCAAACGTTATGTAGTATTCATTAATTAGTATGTTGAAGAATATATGTAATATGAACTGCAATTATTACAAGTCGTATCAATTAGACAATAGAATAAATTGGTCCATTGCTATTAAACACATTGTGAATTAATTTCTTTAATCAAAATAAACTTTTTAACCTATCTAGATAATAATTTTAATTGTCTAATTTATCAAGTGCTGATCTCATACTATCTCTTTATATATAAAAATGAATTGCTGTTCGTTAGTCTCGCTAAAACTCGAGAACGGCTGGACCGATTTGGCTTATTTTGGTCTTGAATTATTCGTGGAGGTCCAGAGAAGGTTTAAAAGGTTTGTCATCGATTGAGGCAGTACGAAGTCTGCCGGGTCAGCTAGTTTAGTTATAAATATGGTGTAACGAATTTTTATTCTTAAACGGGAAACAAGAACATGCTCTATTGCTTCCTATCGCTTTAGTAGCAATAGCATATCACAGCATAGTAGGATTAACTAATAGGCAGTAAGTAAGTTGAAGGTATAGTCAGCGTCAAAAGTAGATAATCATGTCCTAATTTAAAAAAATGGTTGTTGTCCAAGATAATTTAAATTTCTTAAAGATAACGCTGTTTTTCTTAAACATGACTGGTGAATCGTGGGTGTGTAATACACCTCTGCCTACCCCTTCGGGGTTACAGGCGTGAAGTTATGTTATGTTATAACGCTGTTTAACTACTAGGTGGACTCGATTGAAATATTTGTAATCTTTGATTAAAATGTAAACAACAATTTTAATGGGGATTTTTAAGTTTGAAATCTGTACAATCATCATCTACTTTGACGCTGACTGTACTTAAGTCATGTTTTTCTTGTAAATTTAAATATGAATATGAAAACATCCAAGATGGGGGACTTTGTAGGGGGGTTGGTAGGACTTGGCCAGGTTTTACCAATAGAGTTGAATCTGGACCACTCCTGGATAGTTCTTGTTGAAACCAATGAGCTTGTATAAAACTTTAATAACAGTAGATGAAGCTCGTGAAGTTTGGAAACACAAGCAGATGGCGAGCTATTGTCTCTGCCTACACCGAAGGAAAAAAGGCGTGAGTATATGTATTTGTAAATTTCGGCATTCTTCCGTGTTTGCCTTATGGATGCCAATGTTCTGCCATATTTGACTGGATGTCAAACTTGGGCGCTGAATCAAAAACATCTCCAAAAATTGAGAACATGTCAGAGAGCCATGAAGTATGATGGGCGTCACGATAAGGAATCGCAAAGGAGCAGACGAAATAAGAAATAGAACCAAGTTGGAAGATATAATAAAGAAAATAAGATAGTTGAGACGGACAGGACACACATGACAAAAGACAGTAAGACCAAATGGAACAGAATCATTACAAAATGGCAACCACGCGATGACTAATACAAAAGACAGTAAGACCAAATGGAACAGAATCATTACAAAATGGCAACCATGCGATGACTAATACAAAAGACAGTAAGACCAAATGGAACAGAATCATTACAAAATGGCAACCACGCGATGACTAATACAAAAGACAGTAAGCCCAAATGGAACAGAATCATTACAAAATGGCAACCACGCGATGACTAATACAAAAGAAATAGAGGTAGACAGGCAAGAAAATGGGCCGATGATATTAAGAGAGCCGCTTGGACTACCAGGTCAAGAATAGTCAAAAAAACAGAAATGAATGGAAGCAGTTGGAAGAGGTGTACGTGACACAGGTAACGCTGAACACAAAATCGAAAATACGATGTGTTAGTTTATAAAGTTTAGTGAATAGATTGTATTGTATGTTTAGTTTCTGCAATATAAAGGCATTATCAGTCTCTCACTTCCTGGCTACATATTTATGTATATGCTGGTGGAGTCAGCCTTCCTTACTTTTCTCTTCCACTTCGCTTTGCCATCGATCACTTTAAGAGACTTGACACTCCATCGTGTGCTTCTACTCTGCACCCTTCCATCTTGTTTTGGTTATGGTCCTCCTGTCCTATCTCAGTGTGTTCAAAGAGCGTTCTGCCACAAGGTGCTACCGCTATTCATAATTAATTTGTAAACAACACCACCATCATCGTCACCGCGTAAGTCCCGGCTGCGCATAAAGTATGCACTTCGGAGCCCGAAGTCTGCTCTACTACTCTTTCTCTTAATTTGGCATATATTGGGTTTGGCAGGAGCGACTGTCATCTGACCCTCAACTCCGACCAAAAGCTCATGTAAGAGCGTCGTAGTCGCCAGTTTATTCTTGAACAACATGGAAACTATTCCTAAATCTCATCGCGGAGATTTCATAAACTAAAATACATTATAGATACCGTTTAGGTACATACCCACAGACTGAACTACTTATCTTCGAATCACACAACACAATAATTGTGCTTTGGGGGCATCAAACTCACAACAGTCGACGCATTGACAGTTCGTCTTGCGACCATCTTAGTGACTACACTTAAGTGTTATTATCCAGGCTGGGCTTTAGTTCACTGGACAATGAGGTTGTTAGAATCTTATTGTCAAATGTTTTTGGAGCAAGTGCAGTCGTGTCGTAGTGACAAATCTCTGAGACTTGGTATATTTGGAGTGGATTTCACTAATGATAACCGCGATCAACGCAATTTTCATTTGAATTTGTGCAGTAATCTGTTAAGATAGGATGCCACAAGACGTGTTCTTACGCCGTTAGCGAAGAGTTCATACGACACATTTGTTTTTTAGGGTTCCGTTGCCAAATGGCAAAAAACCGAACCCTTATAGATTCGTCATGTCTGTCCATCCGTATGTCACAGCCACTTTTTTCCGAAACTATAAGAACTATGCTGTTGAAACTTGGTAAGTAGATGTATTCTGAGAACCGCATTAAGATTTTTAGACAAAATATATGATTTACATTACCATGTAAACTTCCACCAAAAATTGGTTTGAACAAGATCTAGTAAGTAGTTTTTTTTAATACGTCATAAATCGTAAACCGCAATTTACCTTTCATTCAATCAATTGAAATATAAACATTTTACTTGCTGCTACGGAACCTTTCATGGGCGAGTCCGACTCGCACTTGGCCGGTTTTTTTTTAAGTTACTTTTAGATTAATAGTCAGATTCGTCTTCCATCGCGTATCAGAACGAGACTTTCACATTTGTGATAAAAAAATGTTTAGCTAGGTGGAGGATTCTTAGTTCCGTTGAATATATTAAAGGATATAAGTATTTTTTGGTCGAAAAGGAGCCGGACAGTTGACAGTAATAGTTTCGTTATGTACAACGTGGGACTGAAAAACGTAGTTGGACAAATATAGATCATAGTGATAAAAATAGATCTCTATTCTCCTACCCTGCAAGGTACTGCGGCGAGGACGCCGCAGACTCATCTACGCCCGGAACTACCGACCTCCATGATCGGGGCCTGAGGACAGCAGTTGGCCGACTCACCGTCCTTACAGAAGCAGGCCGTGGCGGAGGCATGTCGTGTGGTACTACTGCTTCGGTGAGTTGGCAGGCGTGTGTCAACTCACCGAAGCAGGATAAAACCCGACCCCACCAGGCGAGGCCGCGGTGGCGGCCAAAGTCCGCCGGCAACCCTGAGGTTATCCTTTCGAGGGCTTACCCGGGGTGCCCGGCAACAGACACTTGGGGAGGACACCGTGCGGTTTTAGTCGATACACGACATAATCACCCCCGCTGGCCGGCGGGGGGTATCCGAAGGGATATCTGCACGTAAAAAAAAAGGTAATCGCATAACTATGAGACATGGAAAAGACCCGATAATGCCTCACAAAGAATTAATTCAAAGATATAAGTCTTTAAAAGTTAATTAAAAAGGAAAATAACTACTCAAAAGCTGAAGAAAGGGGTACTTAACAAAAGTAAAAAAATCCAATAAAAAAATCATAAGATGGCGTCTAACAATGATCCCCCAGATGATAATTGAAATACAAAACTCGGTTTGGAAGACGAAGGGGATGGCTAAGTGTTCCCCTAAATAGGTTATAGACAACATCACGGAGGAGGCAGGAAAATTGTGCGAGAGTAAGGCGCTTTAGATACAGGTATGTAGATATTGAGCATTAGCACGTTGCGGCAAATACGACAGCAAAATAAATAGTAAACCCCCGATTTTATGGATCTAACATCCGTCATGTATTTATTTTGTCCGTATACCGAATAAAGTGGAGGCATCTTACCTGAATGACACCTCAATCCAACTAAATCCGCCTATATCAGTTTTTAGTCCATTGAAATGTAAATTTTTTTAGGGTTCAGTACCTTTTTTTTTTCGTGCGAAAATCCATTCGGATACCCCCCCGCCGGCCAGCGGGGGCGGTTATGTCGGGCTTGAACCGACTAAAACCGCACGCCGTCTCGGGTCTTCAGACGTCGGGGTGTAAGGTTGCCCATAGAGCATATACCTCGCACCCCGACTGACTGGCTGACTGACCTGACTGACTGTTTGTGTGTCACCACCAATTATTTCTCAGGAATGGTGGACCTACCAAGTTAAAATTTATACAAGATTAGGCTCTATAGTCCCTATTGGGTGTAAAAATATTAGAGTTCTGAGTCAATATGATAGAAAGATATGGGCAAACTTAGATTTTCGGGAAAACTTGTAAGTACTAAAATTTACCTTAATTTTTATTTTTTTTATTTTTTCTAAATTTTTGCTTTAGTTGTGCTGAAAGACGTTGCTTTTAACCACAATTGATAATTCTAGGTCAACCGTAAGTAGTTAGGTAGGTTAGGTTAGGTAGTTTTGAGTCGAAAACCTATATTTTAGTTTCGGTTGACCTAGAAACACGAAATCTGGCAAAAAGCAAGGTTTTACAGAAAAACTAAAAGCAAAATGCAAAAAATATTTTTTTTGAAAATTAAGGTAAATTTTGGAACTTACAAGTTTTTATAGATAATGGTACGGTAGGCGTCAGGCGCGAGTTCGACTCGCACTGTCCCGGGTTTTAATTCTTAGCGTGCAAAAGTCAGAGACCGCAATAGACACATAGAACACATAGAACGAATACAATAGAACGCATTAGAGGGCGTTAATAGTGTAAAGTCGCTATCTTGAAAAAGGGGAGCGAATTTTTTTTACGCTATATTGGGCAAGCTATTAATTTAGTTTATGCGCTACGGTAAATCAGACATGAAGGACCGGTAAAATCATAACTGTTCCTTTTGGATAGAGTTTTGGACAGTTGACAAGTCAGGATTTTAACGCGATTTATTTAGTATTTATTATTATTTTTACTGTTCCTGATGTTTCGGTTACTTTTAAGCTCCCATAGTCACGGTGATATCAATGTGTAATATTTGCGTACATTTTCAAAATTATCACGATATTTTTCTATTAACCCTCAAGTAATAGTACTTGTACTCCAGTCCGAAAACCATATAGTGTTCCAAAAAAATAAAAGGCACACAATTAAAATGTCCAAAATATCACTTCGAATTTTTTCGTTTCACGATAGCAGCAGAGACTTCACAGTGAATACTAACAGCTCAGAAAGCCTTTTAAAGCACCCTCAATTAGCTCAATTAAAAAAAAAGTGGTTCAAATTAAATAGGGTCGGTAAGGCGTGATTAACGGTAAGCTTCAGAATGAATAGTTCAACTTTTTTTAATTGCAAAACGTAAGCACAAATAATAAAAGAAATGTTGTTCCGTCAAGTGTAGCGTAGTTGCGTAGGCCTAGGAGAGCAGGCTTTGGTTTGAACGCAATTGGGATGATGATGATGATGACATCAGCAACATACCTATTTTTTTTTTTCGTGCGGAAATCCCTTCGGATACCCCCCCCCCCCGCTAGCCAGCGGGGGCGGTTATGTCGGGCTTGAACCGACTAAAACCACACGCCGTCTCGGGTCTACAGACGCCGGGGTGTAAGGTTGCCCATAGAGCATATCCCTCGCACCCTGACTGACCCTGGGCCATCTCCGGTTTCGAGATGGCCCCCTCGGGTTTGGGAACCACGGTGTCCCCGTCTTGCCCCGGTTTGGGGATCAGCAACATACCTTCAACTGAAAAAGCGCAATTGCCGAATACGAAACTCTCCATCTCGTGGAACAATATATAAATATATAAAATAAACAAGTGGTGTACGTAACGGACTGCCGAGACGAGGTCTCGAGTTCGATCCTCAACCACCCCGGGCACACACCTCTGACTTTTCGTAGTTATGTGTATTAAAAATGTTGATTATCGCTCGCTTAGTAATGTGCCCCGTAGATGGCAATAGGCTCGCCCCCTATTACATTGGGACCCTAACATAACTGGCGAATCGTGGGTGTGCAATACACCTCTGCCTACCTCTTCGGGGATACAGGCGTGAAGTTATGTTATGTTATGTTTTGTTATAAAATAAACAATATTTAGGGTTCCACACAAACGGATGCGGAGATAGATTAATGACAAGAATGACAAAGTATAATGATCTCCTATTGTTCGTGAAACATGGAGATGTTAAAATAACGTTCGTTCGAATGACGCCTGCTGGGATTGTTAACGTTTTTATTACAAAATTACATTTTTGTTAAATTGTCAAACTTTTTGATGGATATCATAAAGGTTAATTAAGGAAGCTTTCTGGGATCAATAGTTTCAAGTTATGAGCTTTTTAAACTTTTTGATTATCTATTAGAGTGGGGACACTGATGAACCAGCGACCTTGGATTCTTTAAATTTACTTTTTTTTTCAATAAGGCTCATCTCGCCTGATGGGAAATACGGTAAGATGTCAATCATTAAGTATTAACCGCCCCCGCTGGCCGGCGGGGGGGTATCCGAAGGGATTTCCGCACGAGAAAAAAAAAAGGTACAGGACCCTAACAAACTCCTCGAGGCCCAAGTCAACCTCACCTACAAATCGGTGCACCGGCTAAACAACGGACGAAGCTATGACGCAAGCTTCCCTCTCCGGGTTAGGCGGTCAGGCAGACGCTCCCGAAAAAGCCGACATAACAATAAAAAACAATAAGCGGACCTCAGACTACAAAGTGCAAGTTTTAGACGAAACTGGGAAATCGCTTTGAGGATGGTGATGGTGAGTGTAGTCTAAAGAATGAAGACCACCGTCATTTATGACTAGCTGTGGCCCGCGGCTTCCTGATCCCTTCCCTGAAACCCATGGGAAAAAGAGCCTATGTGTTATTCCAGACTATACTAGACTATCTATCCTTAAAAAAAAGCCGCGGTAGCCTAGTGGTATGAGTAATGGACTGCTGAGACGAGGTCTCGGGTTCGATCCCAGATTTTACCATGGCACACACCAATGACTTTTCGATGCTTTTCGAAGTTATGTGTGTATTTATCGCAGATTTATAAGTGCCCGGTTAATGGCAATAGGCTAAACATAAACTGGCGAAATGTGGGTGCTAGCACCTCTGCCTACCCCTTCGGGGATATAGGCGTGAGTTTATCTTATGTTATGTTATGTTATCTATCCTTGTATTCTGTATCCTTGTTATTCTTATAGAGCGTGATTAAGTAACAAAAATCCAAACATCAAAACATCTTCTCAAACTTTCACATTTATAATATTACTAGCGACCCGCCCCGGCTTCGCACGGGTGCAATGGATGTTATTATACATATAAACCTTCCTCTTCAATCACTCTATCTATTAAAAAAAACCGCATCAAAATCCGTTGCGTAGTTTTAAAGATTTAAGCATACATAGGGATATAGGGACATAGGGACAGAGAAAGCGTCTTTGTTTTATACTATGTAGCGATTAGGATTGATATGATTTAGTTAAATAAATTACCACAAGATCCTACATCTAAAGATTGTAGAATAGATGCGCGGTGGTTGGTAATCGTTTTTTGGTCATATTTCCGGTTCTACTTAACCAAGAGCAATCAAACATACGGCAAATTTTAAGTCTGACCAAGACCTTTCTAATATAAACTACTGCATCAATATCCGTTCAGTAGTTTCAGCGTCCATCGCGAACAAACAGACAAAAATTCCAGACATAATTATTTATTTATTTTTTTACGTGCGGAAATCCCTTCGGATACCCCCCGCAGGCCAGTGGGGGTGGTTATGTCGTGAATCGACTAAAACCGCACGGTGTCCTCCCCAAGTGTCCGTTGCCGGGCACCCCGGGTAAGCCCTGGAAAGGATAACCCCAGGGTTACCGGCGGACACTGGTGGTAGAAATTTGATGACACAAAGGAGAATGCCCATTCTTGGTTGCACTTTTCGACGTTCGCGTCAATATTTCAAATGTTAATAAATAATATTGATTATAGTATGACTTTTCAACACTGAACCGCTCCTATAGAACTTGGGGTTTGAATTTAAATTATAAAGATATAAAACTTGAATGAATAATCGTTTCCATTTTAATTTAATTGTTACCATTATATAAAATAAACCATTGGTGGAAGAATACAAATATACCAATCTTTTTAAAATAAAATGGTTAAATAATAATACGTGATAATAATTCGCAATGTGACATTCAAATATATTGCCGTTATGTAATCTTAATATTTCGTGTATGTATTCGTAGTTTGTTAGTGATAATGAGTTAAAGTTGTAAAATAATGTCTGCTTCAGTGGTAGTTTTCTCTTATTTTTATACATGGTATCCCTGTCTTAAAACATTCCAAAAGAAAACTCAAACGTCAGTTCAACAGTCAGTGTCACAATATTTTCTTGTTGTTGTTGTTTTTTTCGTTGTAATCATTTAATTTCTCAATAACCCTAAGTTCTGTTACAATATGCGTTTATATTTCAGATAATACTTAATGCAGGCTTTTTAATGCAGTTTATACTTATGTGACATAGCAAAAAGAAGTGTGCAACCAATTTCCATACTGACATGGGCATTGTCCTTTGTCACAAAATTCGGCCGGGTTGGTACCACCGTGCACGATTGTGAAAAACCCTCCATAGTAATCAAATTTCGGATTAATTGCGTTCAGGGGTCAGCAAGTGTATTGCCGGGCAGGGGGATTGTGGTCGCAGCACTAGTGGGTCCGGTGGGTGTCACACGGTGCTGCGACGACAATCCTCTTCTGATGAGGCCGTCAAGTTGAGTGCCACCATTGTTAACATGGTATGTGTATGTAATGGTGACCCTCTTTCTTGGACTTTACCTTCAGCTTACCATCAGGCGAGGTGAAGTCAAATTGACGTGTCCTAAATATATAAAAAAAAAAAAAAAAAAAACTTTGGCCGCCGCCGCGGCCTCGCCTGGTGGGGTCGGGTTTTATCCCGCGTCGGTGAGTTGGCAGGCGTGTGACACACGACACGCCTCCGCCACGGCCTGCTTCTGTAAGGACGGCGAGTCGGCCAACTGCCGTCCTCAGGCCCCGATCATGGAGGTAACATAACCCAAGATTTTTTTTAAATCTTCAATGTACAGACACAACCAATTTCCAATTTTATAATAGTACAGATTTCAGCATAGTTTTATCTAACCAACATTCAGAGAATCACAAATAGAACATACGCAACAAGCGTTCACCTACGTGCCACTGCTGGCTTTTCACAGCGATTATAAATCCGCTTACGATGCTGTGGTTATAGCAATTTCCTGCCCTGATTGTTCGCGCACACAGTTTATTGTGAAAGCACATGTCGACGACGTTTATGGTTCGGTATTGAGATTTTTACTGCACACAAATTAATATTGTTTACGGAAAATTCTTGCTTTTTTTCTGATTGCACTGGCTAGAAAACTTAATTAAACGTTTACCATTTTAATAGAAATTGTTTTGTTATTTTTATTGTAAACGTTTAATCTTTATTTGATTACAAATTTTATATCTAACTAGACTAAACTAACTAAAACTAAAATAAAATAAATAATTAAAAGAAACTTAAACCTAAAATGAATCGTGGAATTCCTCCGCATCGCATGCCTGCTGTGGTAACATGCCCAGAAGACTGGCAGCATTGCCACGTTGTATGGCAATACTTATTCTCTGTGCTAAAAAGAAGCCTGCCTTGTAAATGTTTGGCTTACAAATTGTTTTCACGCTCTTATTGGTTTTGTTTGTTTTTAAGGCCTTGTGTGGACATAAGCTACCATAATTATGCTTATTTTTTTGGTTCTAAGATTATTTCTCTTTCTCTCTAAGATTACTGATGCTAGACAGTAAATAAATCATTGAAAAAATGTCATCTGTCATCGCTAAAAATATTGAGATAATTGAAACGAAAAATTTATTTCAAAGAGTATTTCTTTGCAATTTTTTTAACAAGAAACTGCTCTATATATCCAAAATGTTTTTGAATGTGCGTGAACAGTAGATAATTAGCTGTATATATAAAAAAAAATCAACTGTCTAGCATCAGTAATCTTGGAGAGAGAGAGAGAGAAATAATCTTAGAAACAAAAAATAAGCATAATTATGATAGCTTACGTCCAGACAGGGCCTTAACACACTTTTAGTACCTTTTTTTTTTTCGTGCGGAAATCCCTTCGGATACCGCCCCCGCTGGCACGCGGGGGGGGGTTATGTCGGGCTTGAACCGACTAAAACCGCACGCCGTCTCGGGTCTACAGACGCCGGGGTGTAAGGTTGCCCATAGAGCATATCCCTCGCACCCCGACTGACCCTGGGCCATGTCCGGTTTCGAGATGGCCCCCTCGGGTTTGGGAACCACGGTGTCCCCGTCTTGCCCCGGTTTGGGGGAGGGGTGCTAGTCGCCCCACCGTCCTGGCCTGCTTCTGCTGGGGTGACAGGCGGCCTCACCTGTCACCCCTACCTATTTGTTTTTATCCTTTTTTATCATCCTTCGATATTTCCCGTGAAGTGACTACCATCTGACTTCCACAACCCACTGTTGATATCCAAGTTCTATACACCAGGTTATCCAACTTTTTGGGTTCCAAAAAAAAGATGTTCGTATACTTAGCAGCACTAACGTGGTCTCAGGAGCATCTAGGATGACCTGGCTAGTATTACTTAACCTTGCAACCTACTCGGGTACCACTTTATTTTTTTTATTTTTTTTATATTAACGCGCGGCCCTGCCTTAAAATCAACAAAACGTTCGATTTTGCAAACACGATCTTGACACAGCCATATGCATATGTTTTTCTAACGTCAATGGTAACAGTGTACCTTTTTACCCAACTGCCAAGAAGGGTTATGTTTATCGTATGCATGTAATATTCTTTATTACAACATATCTTCCAAACTGCTAGACGGATTTATTTAATTAGTATATCGTTAGATGCGTCTTGGCAACCCTAGTGGTCTTGCATAGGTGATACGAAAAAGAAAACCAACATGAATGTGAGACGCAATAGTGTAAATTAAAAAATATATATATTTGAACACTGCAATATGGGTATCAAATTAAAGGGCTTATCGTGAGGATTTCAAAATGGTATATCAATTAAACTTAAAGCTTGTACAGACTTTACAACAAGCGGGGGCTCTGTACTAAGTCCAGTTTTCGTTTGTGTTGTTATTGCAAGATTCGTTTAAAATATATCATTAAATAACCCAACTGCTGCTAAAAAGATCAAAACAAGTTTAATAGCAGGCGGAACCCATTTGCAAATCATAAACCGAAAAGAATGAATGGATCCCGCCTGCTATTAAACGTGTTTCGGTCTTTTTAGCAGTAGTCGAGTTATTTTTTTTATTTTTTTATTTATAGAGTTATCCTAAACATATTGCCGTAGAATTCGTTCATTCATTCGTTAGTCCGGTCACATCCGAAGCTCTTACCTCAGAGTCTAGGGACCGGTTTCCAGCTTTTACTTCTCCACTTCGCACGGTCTTGGACATCCATGGTAGCGAGACTATTGGCACGCATGTTCATTATGCGTGTCCTGAATAATTTTTTTTTCCGTCTTTCTGAATGTCATCTTCTACGTCACGCCAGCGATTCTTGCATCTACTCCTCCTATAGTCCTACCGGGGACCGGCGGAGGCGGCATGGCCAGTGATTTGTTACCTACGAAGTCAGGCGGTGGCCGCATAACGGGGCTGCACCAGCAAAGGCGACTATCTTGCATTTTATTTGCAATGTCACGAACATGAGGGCTGTAGCAAATGCGGTCAAGTTCCTCGCGAGAATTCAACACTTTGGTTATGATCCCCAGATAAAAAAATAAAATAAAATAAGCCTTTATTGCTGAGTTTACAATAGTATTTAATTAAAAATTATAGTATATATATATAAATAGTATTTAAATAAATTTAATTCTTAACTATTACTTTACATCGGTACTTTTTCCCCAGCTTGTCCTTCGACATAGGCCTCCTCTAAAGATTTCCACTTATCCCTGTCTCTCGCAATTCTCATCCATTCTGGACCAGCAGTTCTCTTTAAATCCCAGATATGTAGTATATATTATCGTAGTTACCTATATCTCTACGATATAAGTACTAGATTGCTTTTCACTTTCGAAACTGATCAAAAGTGTATTATATGCTCACATGGAGACTGTCAACGTGATCCAAATCGAATTGGGGCAGTGGGCGATGTAAACTAACTTATTCGTGATCAGATTGCACGGAAATCACTTTTCTTCCTATAGAGATAGAGTCTAAATTGAATATGTTGTCAGCAGTGAATGTAATGTACGAAACGTAGTGATGTGGACGTGTTTTGAATGTCGATTTCGATAATTTGATTCTCGGTTCGGATGAGATGACACGTACTGTAGGTACGTCATGTGTTGAATATAGTATTTCTTTTCGAACTTGTTCCTATACTTGACGCTAAACAGTATTTTATCATTCAAATTGTATTGAGGTACTGAAATGAATTGGAACAAAATTAATTTTCAAGATTAATTCAAGTATTAGTTTCTAAGATATGGCTTTTTAATTCATGAATATCCCCAAACTACGTCAGTGGCATTTTCTAAGTTGAAGACAATTCACAACTGCGCAGAACCACTTATTCTATCTTACCGTACTGGTTACGTTTTTATTTATACACTGTTATTACCTGTAACAAAAACGTTTCTTATTAGTAATGCAAATTACAATAAATTTAACTACTTAACACAGGGAATTTCTTCAAAACAATATGGACAATACCCCAAACTAATAGTAACCGGGAAGTGTAAATATGCAAGGTAATACCAGCACTTATATGGCCATAGACCTCCGTAACAAAACACTATGTGGTTTTACTCAGTTCAGCATCCATATATAGATGAGATAATGTTAAACTCTCACTGTGAAAACGCTATTATGGATATTATGTTTTCCATTTATTGGCATGAGGATATTGTGGTGTTCAGGTGGGTACTGACGCACGTTGTCGTATGTTATAAAGTGAGCATTTGTATTGTCACGACGGTGAAACCAGAAAGCAAGAAGCATACATGCGCAGTTTTCAGCACACAGCTTAAATCGTTACGCATATCGATGCTCGCTGCGAATTTTAGGTAGTGTCCCATAACTCCCGTCAGTATCCAACTTAAGAGTCAATACTTTTAATAATCAGTGATCAATTATATTTTATTGTTATAGAAGAGTCGCCGTATCGTTAGCATTAAATATACATATGTACTCATACCAATGCAAGGTTATATCTTTTATGCAGAGGTCTATTAACACCTGTATTTCGCCAATTATAACTTTTTCGGTTCCACGCAATAGAATGGCTGCCAGGCACGTTTTCCTTGGCTGCATGTTTACTGTCGAATAGATAACAGTCCTATCTCTTAATCGCCTTGGATGCACCCCACGATAACAGACGGTTTGGTATTCTATTTCATTAGGACCTACGCTGTATTTATATTACAATTTTCTAAAATCTATCGATAGCTTTCTATTGTCGATGTGTCACAACACTTCCATCCCAGAACGTCCTACAAGGGCGTAGGTTGTTCATTGTGAAATTCGGCTTATACCCTGAGGTATAAGCCGAATTTCACAATGAACGACGGTCTATCGTGTCTGAACACGACGGACCTTTATTACGAAACCTCAGAACAAATACTAAATATTTATCCTATTGACTTCACAAAGGGCTTTTTAGGAGCCGAATTGAAAGGGATTAAAATGTCTAATTCGTGTCGTTTCTGTTTATTGTGGCGAGATAAACAAAGATGGAGACATATTGGGTTCGTGAAAGTACCTAACGTGTTTTATATGTAGTATTATGTAATTATTCCCGAACATATTTACAGCTATACTTGTGAGTTTGTTTATATGCTTGGGGTAATCTTTGGAACCACTGCACTTTTTGGAAAAAATCTTTATCCATCTGAAAAGTAGGTACATGAGGATGAACATAGGCTATATACTAAGTGTAAATTACAATGGTTTGAGTGAAAAAAAAAACTCAGAAAAACCGAAGCGAAGCGAGGGTGGTTAATTCGTTATAAAAGGTTATAAAAGAAAAATAAATATGGAGAAGCTTTTTAAAATCGTGAAGCTCTTGTACCTTTTTTTTTTTTTTTTTTTTTTTTATCGTGCGGAAATCCCTTCGGATACCCCCCCGCCGGCCAGCGGGGGTGGTTATGTCGGGCTTGCACCGACTAAAACCGCACGCCGTCTCGGGTCTTCAGACGCCGGGGTGTAAGGTTACCCATAGAGCATATCCCTCGCACCCCGGCTGACCCTGGGCCATCTCACCACTAACAGCATCGCTCATCCTGTCTCCTCTGAAAGCAGAGGAGTACGGAGAGCGATGTGTTCCCGCCACGTTGGGTATTGGCCGACGATCAATGCCAACCCTATGAAGGGGTGAAGGGGAAGCCATTGACCGCCGCCCAGGGTGTACCGGCCGCTCCGATTCCGATAAGCTCTTGTACCTAGTGGTTTATCTATCATGTATACTGAAGTTTTTCGCCTAAAGGCCTAATCAAACTTGGGCCTTGGGACAAAGTGACATTCTATTAGTGGAATCGCTTCGAAGCGAACCTTCAAAAGTCCTAAATGTATGGGAGTGACATTATTTGTTACACGTAACATGTCGAAAAAAATGTCGCTCCCATACATTTCGGACTTTTGAAGGTTCGAATTCGAAGCGATTCTACTAGTAGAATGTAACCTTGTGACTTCTGAAGGTTCGCTTCGAAACGATTCGGGTGATTCCACTGGTAGAATGTCACTTTGTCTGGGCCCCTTGAGCGTTATTCGCTGCCGCTGTGCGTAAAGGCTGTGGTAAATGTATATTACCGCACGGGTGTCGCTCAAAAGAAACACGGCTACAGCGGAATAGTTCTTGCGTAGGTAAACAGTAAAATTTACGCATACGTTTTCTCTTCCGCAGACAGTAGCGAATAGCGATTTGTATAAGCCGTTTAAATAAGCCGCTATGCGTGAGTTTGGCGATACTACTTGCCATACTAACGAAGTTTAAAGGTACTTTTTATTCCGTACCCACTCCTGGGTAGGCATGATTGTGTATTTTCGCTCTTTGTCTGCAGCTAGTCTTCTATACTTATATATTTTGTTATAATACCTATTTGACGTTTATTAGTTGGCGTTTTCGTATATATTTTATCTATGGAAAGTATGAGTGGGTAGTTTTATACTTATCGCAAATGTCACTTGAAGCCTTCGAAGTATAATGAGCATTCTATTTATGTTCATATTCATGTGTTATTTTCATGTGGTTTGAAGTAAGCAATATATTATTATTTGCATATCGTTGGGTACACATAATATTAAATAAATAAATAGAAAGTGTCCTTAAACCTCGTTAGTATGGCAACTAGAGTTGTCGCCAAACTCACCTCACTAGTATTCTGTTAATTAGCTGAAATATGACGAAGAATAAAAAAAAAACATATCGACGAGTTGGAAGTCATTCAATAAAAATGAATGTCTACATGATCGAAATTATGAAAGAGCAGTACCTAAGCCTAAACGACCCACTTTCATTTTCACACCCATTCGCGACAGATGTGACCTTGACAGACGCCCACGAGAACGTCTGAATTGTTCTATTGATCGTTTTGACCACAGATTTAGAACAGCCTAGATGCAGCAAATCTATTCTAAATCCATCTCAGTGTGTCATCATGTCATCATTCTGGAGCAGATCACAATACAATTAATAATATAGTAATTTCCTCTCGATTGATATTTTATCAAATTATAATAATATAATAATAATCAGAGAAAGTCTGATTATAACGCGGTGCAAAAAAAACAAACGTCTCATGCAACAATAAAAAAAATTGTTTGGTGATGTCTTCTCAATTGAAATTTATTCAGGTGAGTCTATAGTCAAAACCATGATCAGTCATGGTTTTGACTTCAGACACACAAACACTCAAGACAAAATCCTTCCTACGTATAGTATCGCAACTGCTTTTGACCAACGACACGGTAAAGTTGTTTAAATGCAGTTACGATACCATAGGAGATACCATAGATTACATAGGAGGTTACGCTACGTATCATACCTTCATATTTTTATCTTTTTGATAGTAGATATGAAAAAGATAAAAATATGATTTAATGCTTACATATATTATGATTATACGTTACATATGATTTACTAATGCTTGAGAATGCGGCTAGGAACACCCAAACAAAAAACGTATGTAAAGTTGGTCAAATGCAGTTACGATACTATACGTAGGGAGTGTCGAAATTTCCTTGAAAATAATATCCAAAGATCTGTTTTGTTTGCACGGTAAGTCTTCTACAGTCATAACGAGAATTGCATCAGGATCAGCTATGCTATTCTGTAGGAACGTTTATGTATTTCGATAGCTGAATCCGCGGTGAGTATAAAATTTCTTACGGCAAATATGATATCTCACCTCGGTTCCAGCTGTCGAAATTTATAAACACTTACAGAATATCAACACAGTATATTCGATGACATCAGAAAGGAAATTACGTAAGAAATGAGAACAAAGGGCGTGCTAAAACCATTTCTCGAGAACAAATCTAATAAAAACTGTTATTACATTTTGTAGTAAACATTGACGGACTCTTAACAGTTGGAGTAGAACATATGCATACGTTCCATTCTTACTTATGCATGTTGTTCAAAAGGTAAAGTGAGATAGTGTGTGTAGTGATATAAATTCATATTTGTGGTACTTCGTAACGCTCCGAGTCGTCGCCGGCTGACCATGCCGAACCTAAGCTAAGGGTCCTATCTGCATGTTTAGGGATCTTCTTTAGAAAAGCCCTATTGCTATCGAGTTGTCGTCAACGTCGTCGTCGTCCTTGCCAATTTTCTGTCACGGTTTTGGGTATGAAGGAGATGAGCTATCGAGTTGCTGTTTTCGGTAATAGATTCGTGCTGAGGTGAACCATTGCAAGATAAAGAAAAAATCGCAAAAATCGCAAAAAAAAAACGCGAAATCGAAAATCCCTTGTATTCGGCTGAGCTCGTCTCAGGAAATCACTTTGTTTTTTCTTACTAGTTTAAATCGTGGAAGTCAACACCTATGACGGGCTTTCAACTCGCAGCAGTCCCGTGCTAGGGAAATATTTTACCAACTAAGCCAACTGGAGCCTGTCCCGCGTACTCAGATCATACATTTTCGACAACATGCATTTCAGGACCATATAACATCCCACAAATTATATAGCAATAATTGCGGATTCGTAGGTGTAAAAATACGTGCAACCTTGCAATGGTCGTGTAATCACTTAATGCAATTTTGTTGCAAGTAGGCGCATTTAGAACAGTTGCAACACCAGAAATGTCAGGCGCCTCCCTACGTCAATCATATCAGGTCAAGTGTTTAAATTTATTCTTCCAATAGAGACCTTGTATCATATACTTTTGGCTCCCATCCAAAACTACAATCCGAGATGTCTAACAAACTTTATAATTAGAAAGTTTCATAATTAAAAAGTGAAATATAGTACAGGAGCCGGTGAAGAAGACCTTCACCAATTCCGTTACCAAATGGCAAAAAACGGAACCCTTATAAATTCGTCATGTCTGTCTGTCTGTCCGTCCGTATGTCACAGCCACTTTTATCCGAAACTTTAAGAACTATGCTGTTGAAACTTGGTAAGTAGATGTATTCTGTGAACCGCATTAATATTTTCACACAAAAATATAAAAAAAAAAACAATAAATTTTGGGGTCCCCATACTTAGAACTGAAATTCAAATTTTTTTTTTCATCAGACCCATACGTGTGAGGTATCTATGGATAGGTCTTCAAAAATTATATTGACGTTTCTAATATCATTTTTTCTAAACTGAATAGGTTGCGCGAGAGACACTTCTAAAGTGATAAAATGTCCCCCCCCCCCCGCCCCTGTAACTTCTAAAATAAGAGAATGATAAAACTAAAAAAAATATATGATGTACATTACCATGTAAACTTCCAACGAAAATTGGTTTGAACGAGATCTAGTAAGTAGTTTTTTTTTAATACGTCATAAATCGTAAACCGCAATTTACCTTTCATTCAATCAACTCAAATATAAAAATTAAAAAAGAACATTATTATGTTACTTGCTGTCTTAATGGGCGAGTCTGACTCGCACTTGGCCGGTTTTTTATCAAATATAATTCATGCATTAACATGCCTATGATGAATTGCCTATCATAAAGTGTTCACGGCTATTTTTAACTAAATTAATTTTAATATTTTTTTATTCCCGCGGATAGTTTTTAACATAGAGAATATGCCTCGGTAGGCTCGCCTAATTATCTTTGTTCATGAGTAGCTGGCAAGAAGGTATAAACAGGTAACTAATAATTAATCGAAAATTATATTATAAGAAAGATAATTTAATTACAAACCTATCAAGGCATATTTTCTATGTTAAAAACTATCAGTTGGAATATTTTTAAATACGGTTCTCAAAATATTATTAAAATTAATTTGAAAATTTTAATTATTATAATATAACATAACATAAACTCACGCCTATATCCCCGAAGGGGTAGGCAGAGGTGCTAGCACCCACGTTTCGCCAGTTTATGTTTTAGGTCCCAATATAATAGGTGGCGAGCCTGGGCACTTATAAACCTGCGATAAATACACACATAACTTCGAAAAGCATCGAAAAGTCATTGGTGTGTGCCTTGGTAATACCTGGGATCGAACCCGAGACCTCGTCTCAGCAGTCCTTTACCCATACCACTAGGCTACCGCGGTTAGTATAATATAATATTATTATATTATAATATTTAATAAAAAAATATATCGCATCTGGTTATCAGATGGGTGAAGTTTGATCTTCACCGGCTCTTAGACTAATACATTAGGTACTTCTAGTGTTTGTTACGTAACACTGCGCAGTTTTAGCCGGTCGATTTCAATGAAGCACCTTCAACGTTAGAAGTTCCACCAACGACTCATGGAATCTGGTGCCTCTGGTACCACGGTAACACTAAAAAAGTTATTTTTGCAGTTATCTATCTAATAACGTAGGAACGGTAATAGCTTTGGCGTGGACATATGAGGTCTAAAGTTGGAACGAATAGCAAAAAAAACGTAGGTTCAATAGGACACCGTGAATGCTGGATATCACACGCCCTCCCCCAAAGGGGGAACTAGGGAAACGAACGAAGAGACTCGTGAAGAGACGTAGCGGGTGACTCTTCCGTCTAGTTGTTATTGTCTCCGTTGGAAATAATAACGGTAACCGCTTACTATCAGGGAAGCCGAATGCTTATAGTCACTGTAGTATTACAAAAAGGTAAATAATTCAGTTTGATGTAGGCACTGTTGGCGAGTGAGGCCGCCTGTCACCACAGCAGAAGCAGGCCGGGGCGGCGGGGCGACAAGCGCCACCCCTATCCGAGGCAAGATGGGAACACCGTGGTTTACAAACCCGAGGGGGCCATCTCGAAACCGGAGGTGGCCCTGGGTCAGCCGGGGTGCGAGGGAAATGCCTTAGGGCTACCTTAAACCCCAGCGTCTGAAGACCCTAACGGCGTACGGTTTTAGTCGGCTCGAATCCGACATAACCACCCCCGCTGGCCGGTAGGGTAAGCAAGTAACGTAGTAAGCAAATATTTTTTTTATATTTCAGTTGATAGAATGAAAGGTAAATTGCCGTTAACGATTTATGGCGTATTAAAAAAAAACTACCTACGAGATCTCGTTCAAACCAAATTTTGGTGGAAGTTTACATGGTAATGTATATCATATATTTTTAGGGATTTTCTTTAGAAAAGCCCTATTGCTAAGAAGTTGTCGTCGACGTCGTCGTCGTCGACGTCGTCGTCGTTGCCAATTTTCTGTCACGGTTTTGGGTATGAAGGAGATGAGCTATCGAGTTGCTGTTCGGTAATAGATTCGGTGCTGGGGTGAACCATTGCAAGATAAAAAAAAAATCGCAAAAAATCGCAAAAAAAAAAAAACAAAACGCAAAATCGAAATCCCTTGTATTCGGCTGAGCTCGTCTCAGGAATTCAACTTGTTTTTTAGTTTTATCATTCTCTTATTTTAGAAGTTACAGGGGCTTATACACCTTTTGACCATTCGGAAGTGTCTTTCGCGCAAATTATTCAGTTTAAATAAAAATGATATTAGAAACGTCAATATCATTTTTGAAGACCTATCCATAAATACCCCACATGTATGGGATTGATGAAAAAATTTTTTGAGTTTCAGTTGTACGTAATACCCCCAAAATTTATTGTTTCTTTTTCTCTGTACCAAATTTAATCAAGATCGGTTCAGTGGTTTAGGCTTGAAAGCGTCAAAGACAGCCAGAGTTTCTTTCACATCTAAAATTATATAGTAAGTATATGGATATATCAAGAACAGATTCCGGACTAGTTTGCACTGCCTTTTTGCCTTTTAGACGACTCATGTATTTCGTTAGACTATCTTCTCCACCTAAACGGCTGAACCGATTCTAATGAAATTTCACACAAGCAAAGATGTTACTGATGGGAAGGACACAGGCTAGGAAAATCAAAAATAAAAAGTACCACGGAGGAATAATCACCGGAAAAAAATATTTAAAATCTGATTTCTCAATGAACAAAAAGCCTCATTCACGCGATATGGTATTAAATTAAGTCATTTGTTCATATACACAAGACACAAAAAAACGGAAATCGGACTAGCCATTGAGGAATTATCAACGTTAGAAAAAGTCCTGGTGAAATTGCTTCGCTCAATTTTTGCAACAGCAGAACGAATTGCAGACCTAGTATACATTCATCTAGAGTAAATTCTAAATGGGACCTACAAAACACAGAATCATAGCATTTAAATATCATTTTGAAACGATCTCAAAGCGTCTATTTACCAAGACTCAGTCTGAGTACACACAGTCCTTGGGGCACGATTTTATAAGCTTACGCGAAATGCGAACTGAATACTTAAAATATTCATTTCTAGATGTGAAATGAATATTCATAACAGCGAGTCTTTGTTTAGTTATTTTTATGTTAATCGAACTAGAGAAATTCATTTATCAATTCGTAAAAATCGTTTACAAAGAAAAACGGGAAATCAAATTGCAGCCATAAGAAGTCGAAAAAAAGATGTTTTATTTCAATGTGCGACATTTGCGTACCTTCTTTTTTTTCTCGTGCGGAAATTCCTTCGGATACCCCCCCGCCGGCCAGCGGGGGCGGTTATTTCGGGCTTGAACCGACTAAAACCGCACGCCGTCTCGGGTCTTAAGACGCCGGGATGTAATGTTGCCCATAGAGCATATCCCTAGCACCCCGACTGACCCTGGGCCATCTCCGGTTTCGAGATGGGCCCCTCGGGTTTGGGAACCAAAACTTCCGACAATATCAAGATGTTTTGTATTCAGTCTCTCGATTGACTGCACCACGCTAGATGGTAAGAAGCTAGGATGAAAGGCCTCACGCCTTTTATTCAAGGAAATCTAATTGTACCGTTATTTTTTTTTTTTAAGTGGTCACTCCAATGACTTAGCTCGCCTAATGGTAACCTAAAGGTAAAGTCTCCAGAATGAGGGTCACCATTTCAGACACCGATAATGTCACAATAGTGGCTCTCAGATTGACGGCCTCATCAGATGCTTTTTCACGGCCTGTTTAAAGGACCCAGGACTGTAGGAATAAGGAAACACGTGTGCTGGTAAAGAATTCCAAATTTCGATTATGCTGCAAAGAAAAGAGGTGCCCAACAAATTGGTTCTTGATGGAATTGTTTGCCCCGGTGGGCACACTCGCGCTGCCGACCCTAAAAAAAAGAAATTGCAAAGCAGGAATAGCCTTTAGTCTTCCGGGTAGACCAAAGGCACCTCCCGCCTCTCCCTTCTTTTTTAGTTTTTGTGCTGTCAGAAGGAAGACTCTTCCCTCTGACAGCACAAAAACTCTCAGTGAGCTCTGGCTACCCTACTCACCGCCGGGAATACAACACGAGGTTATTATGGCCGCGGTATTCTGTAGGGCGGAGGTACTTCCCCAGTCGGACTGCTCAGTTGGACGGGAATACCATCATGTCCTACCTCCTTTAATAGGAAGGAATAGGAAGAGATGTATAGGAAGAGAGGAGAGGGTGGAACTAATTGGATGAGCTCATCGCATCGGACACTCGCCATGGTAGAGGCGGTAAATACTGCCAAAGAGGTAACTAACATCAATAAACAGTAATACTATATCATTAGATCAATTACTTGTAACAAGTTTATACATTTTTTCGTATCAGAGACCACCTTGGAAAAAAATTAGGCCGGCCATTATGCTCTCCTAGCATACCACATTCGTTATGGTTATGGTGACATTTAAATGAATCTTTTGTTCATACAGAACAAAGAATAATTTATTTTTGACGTCAATACGACCACGTAATTGAACAAGAATAATTGGGAACGAAACGTAATGTGGGAAGGAAAATTTGGGTCGTATTTGAAAACATACTTACATAACTGTGATAACACTTGCACGCTTGTCATCATCATCTTATCGCTGTTCCCGGTTGAGTTCGAAGGTAAAAAAAACCTTTTAGTATTCTTAAAACTCCGAAAATATACCGAAACATTCAAGACGGCTCCTTCCACGGCCCTTAACATTGTTCGTACACAAAAGGGTTCAAAAAGTTTACAACAAAGGCAAGCGAGTGTATGAATATGCATTGACATGCCACGCGGCTTGCTTTACATAAGAAACTCTTAAAAATTTAGAATTTATCAAGAAAATACGACTCCGCTACTGAATGTCGAAGTTTAAAATGTCGACGTATGTTAGTTCTAAAGTACAGGATCTCGATGTACGCCAGTTCGAAAGTTCACTGCAGCGAAGTATGCAAGGCCGACGTTAGAAAATTTGATAAAACAATATCACGAGACACACAACAATTAATTTTCTAGGTGGTTAAAAAAAAAATAACCACGAAGGCTAAGGCGGGAGCTCCGCTCCGCTTCGCTCCCGCCTTAGCCTTCTAACCTAACCTATCCGAGTCGGGGTACTCTGAGTCGGGGTCGGCCTTGCATACTTCGCTGCAGTGAACTTTCGAACTGGCGTTCATCGAGATCCTGTACTTTAGAACTAACATACGTCGACATTTTAAACCTCGACATTCAGTAGCGGAGTGAGAAAATACAATTGTACGATTTTGTCAAAAAGTCGAGTAGGTAGACTCGCGCAGGGGTGTGTGTTGGGTAACCTCCTCGAGTGTCGCTCCGATTCCGATCCCGCTGCAGTCCGGGGGGAACGGAATCGGAGCGGCCGGTACACCCTGGGCGGTGGTCAATGGCTTCCCCTTCACCCCTTCATAGGGTTGGCATTGATCGTCGGCCAATACCCAACGTGGCGGGAACACATCGCTCTCCGTACTCCTCTGCTTTCAGAGGAGACAGGATGAGCGATGCTGTTAGTGGTGAGATGGCCCAGGGTCAGCCGGGGTGCGAGGGATATGCTCTATGGGTAACCTTACACCCCGGCGTCTGAAGACCCGAGACGGCGTGCGGTTTTAGTCGGTGCAAGCCCGACATAACCGCCCCCGCTGGCACGCGGGGGGGTATCGGAAGGGATTTCCGCACGATAAAAAAAAAAAAAAGGTAGACTCGCGCTTATGTTGATGAATGCTCGGTGTTGGATATAATGTTGGTCTAACCATTATCGTTGTACTTTTCAAGTTCGATCCCCGACCCGTACCACCATCTTACTGACATACATGGACATGTTACTGTGAATGTCCGATATTAGTGAAAGATACACCGGTGAATGTCGACAATCACCAATTTCGAACTCAAAAACTGTTATTAATTTATACTTAAATGGGACATACACCGGTGAATGTTAACATACACAGAGGAGATACAGTGAATCTTAAATCCAGTGATTTACAACACCGCGCGCCAACACGGATAGATATAGGTTAGAAGGTCGTCTTAGGTCGAAGATTAGGTCACTCGTTATAATGCACGTAGAATTAGAAGCCACGCCAAGCAGAGCTCCGTCGACGTCGACAAATGAAAACTATGTACAGGTACTATACTTACTGCCGGGACGGTGGGGCCACTAGCGCCCCTCCACCAAACCGGGGCCAGATGGGGACACCGTGGTTTCCAAACCCGAGGGGGCCATTTCGAAACCGGAGATGGCCCAGGGTCAGTCGGGGTGCGCGGGATATGCTCCATGGGCAACCTTACACCCCGGCGTCTGAAGACCCGAGACGGCGTGCGGTTTAAGTCGGCCGCCCCCGCTGACCGGCGGGAGGGTATTCGAAGGGATTTCCGCACGAAAAAAAAAAAAGGTACCTACTATACTTACCCAATCAGATTACCTTATCACTTCACCTCGCCTGATGGTAAGCTGAAGGTAAAGTCTCAGGAAAGAGGGTCACCATTACATACACGTACCATGTTAACAATGGTGGCACTCAGCTTGACGGCCTCATCAGAAGAGGATTCGCAGCACCGCGTGACACACACCGGTCCCACTAGTGCTACGAGCACAATCCCCCTACCCGGCTATGCACTTGCTGACCCCTGAACGCAATCAAACCGAAATTGGATTACCATGGAGGGTTTTTAGCAATCTTGCACGGTGGTGGTACCTTTTTTTTTTTTTTTCGTGCGGAAATCCCCTCGGATGACCCCCCCGCCGGCCAGCGTCAGTACCCTGGGCCATCTCCGGTTTCGAGATGGCCCCCTCGGGTTTGGGAACCACGGTGTCCCCGTCTTGCCCCGGTTTGGGGGAGGGGCGCTAGTCGCCCCACCGTCCCGGCCTGCTTCTGCTGGGGTGACAGGCGGCCTCACCTGCCACCCCCAGGCCTGCGCTCATGGAGGACGGAGGTCGTTAAGCGACCTCCGGCGCCTGAGTCCCCTGCGACGCGAGGCGAGCATGTTGCGGGCTCGGCGGGCCGGGAGGGTTCTGAACATCTCCCGGGCGCGCTCCGCCATCTCCTTCGCGAGCATCACATGCTCGCAGACGCCGAATTTTGTGACAATTCATTTGTGTCATCAAATTTCTACCACTAGTAAAATATATATACACCAATAAATAACGGTAATTCACCAGCTATCTTGGTGGATGTTTACAGGCACCAGAGTATCTTAACATACACTGCATTTCGGACATTCACAGTTACATACATATTAGAATGTAATTATGACTTGCTCAACGCTAAATTTCATTAACCGTAAATTAAACGTCGTGATGAAACAAGTATACCTGACAGATTTTCATCATATCCTCAAAGGTTTCAGAAGTCTGCCGATTTGTTTTTATAGCCATGACCTTTTTAGCCTATTGCAATGTTAACGCTACAATATTTTGGCAAAAGAAAAATTGGTTTTGTTACTTGAGAGGATATTACCCGGCAGCGTGCTTCATACAAAGGGGAGATCACTCATAATTTTGATCACTAAGTGCTATGCTAAGACATAATATAATGTCGGTAGAGGAATCTCGTAAATTGTGTAAAGACAGAAGCAGGTGGCGGGCTGTTTTGTCTGTTTTCTCTGCTCGTAGGAGGAATGCGCGAGTTTGAGTTTTCTTTTTAGGGCAAATCCTACCCGCAATGTTATTACTTATTGCAACTCCTGTACACCAGGATCAACAGTTGATAACGACAAAACACTGAATAATGACATAACATAACATAACTTCACGCATGTATCCCCGAAGGGGTAGGCAGAGGTATATTACACACCCACGATTAGCCAGTTTTGTTGAGGTCCTAATGTAATAGGGGGCGAGCCTATTGCCATCTACCGGGCAAATTATTAAGCGAGCGGTATTTATCATTTATTAATGCACACATAACTACGAAAAGTCAGAGGTGTGTGCCCGGGCAACTGGGGATCGAACTCGAGACCTCGTCTCAGCAGTCCGTTACGTATGCCACTGGGCTATCGCCGCTAATAATGACACTCAAGAAATCCCAGGGAAAGTTACTACCTTGGAACCCGCATCGAAATTAATCAGAAGTAAATTGGAGTTAGTCTCCCCACTTTTGAAGAAGAAAAGAGATAATTCAGTAAACCTTGACACTAATACAAGAAATAACAATTAATCATACATAAACGTAAAAGTGTTTAAATAGCGAGCCGGCACCGGTCCACGAAAATAAAACATCGGGTCGCAGGATTTGTTTACAATCAATTATACTCGTTCAAGAGATGAGCTGCTTTTTTTGTGTCAACGCGAACATTGTTTAAAGTAGGTTTCCTTTTTGTCGTTAATAATGTGATTAACCAAGAAAACTGTACCACACCATAGCCGCAAAAAAAAAATGTTATATCCGATCCCATCCTCGTCGCCAATGGTTAGCACGAAGCAAATGTGGGAATGATTATTAAATACAACACACATATGAAACTTTATAATCACTATATTTCAGACCATTCCTAGGTAACATTGAAAAGGGCGCCCATCCGCCATGGCACACTTGGGTGGCAACACTGAACCCATCTAGATCAGTGTTATCAGTTACCATACCGTACCACACCGTACATACCGAACAGGGCATAATAAAGTTTGGGAAACGCTGTTCTAGACCATTGCGTTGGGTGCCGCTACCACTGTGTTCCGGTAGCAATACCAACTGTAAAAGTATAACCACCTGTAATTACATCAATTATCCGTGAACATGGTGCTTATAACAGTACCGAAAAGAACGTGGCCAGTACAATGTTTTTAGTGTATTTTGTGGGAAATAGTAACAAACAGGTGTACAGGCCCGGCCAACATCATTGATGCCCAAGCTAACCTCACCAGCAAGTCAGTGCACCTGCAGAACAACAGACGAGGCTCTGGGGCAGGTTTTCCTCTCAGAGTTGGGATGTCAGACGTTTTTTACGTGTGAAAACCCCCACGGGCTTCACCTCATCGGTGCCTACGATGGAGTGGGCGTGTCGGAATCGGACCGACTAAAACCACACGGTGTCCTCCCCAAGTGTCCATTGCCGGGCATACCGGGTGAGCTCTCGATAGGATAACCAGGGTTACCGGCGGATTTTGGCCGCCACCGCGGCCTCGCCTGGTGGGGTCGGGTTTTATCCCGCGTCGGTGAGTTGGCAGGCGTGTGTAGGACACACACGACACGCCTCCGCCACGGCCTGCTTCTGTAAGGACAGCGAGTCTGCAGTTTTCAGGCCGGACGGTGAGTCGTCAACTGTTCTCGGGCTCTAGTGTTAAACTTTTGATGCAAACAAACAAACATTCATCCAGGCATCCACCAACCCACCCTCATAAACTTCTGCATTTATAGAAGGTATTAATAAGATTCCGGCGTGGGAGGTGCCGAGGCGTGACCTCGTGGCAGCCATCGGGGTGGGAGTCCTCTCGCTCGGCAGCATGATTGCGGCAATGGTGCGGAGCGCGAGCGCGTGGGCCGCCGCCACCTCCTTCTGCGAGCATGTGATGCTCGCGAAGGAGATGGCGGAGCGCGCCCGGGAGAGGTTCAGAACTCTCCCGGCCCGCCGAGCCCGCAACATTTTCGCCGCGCGTCGCAGGCGACTCAGGCGCCGGAGGTCGCTTAACGACCTCCGTCCTCCATGAGCGCAGGCCTGGTAGTGGCAGGTGAGGCCGCCTGTCACCCCAGCAGAAGCAGGCCGGGACGGTAGGGCGACTAGCGCCCCTCCCCCAAACCAGGGCAAGACGGGGACACCGTGGTTCCCAAACCCGAGAGGGCCATCTCGAAACCGGAGATGGCCCAGGGTCAGTCGGGGTACGAGGGATGTGCTCTATGGGCAACCTTACACCCCGGCGTCTGCAGACCCGAGACGGCGTGCGGTTTTAGTCGGTTCAAGCCCGACATAACCACCCTCGCTGGCCGGCGGGGGGGTATCCGAGGGGATTTCCGCACGAAAAAAAAAAGGTATTAATAAGATTACATTGTCAGCCAACTTAGTCGCACCGTTCACTCCCCGTCTACCACCGTGGAAGACGCCAGCTTAAGGAAAAGGCTTAATACGCCGCTTTGGAGCCGCTGTATACCTTCATGCTGATAGCGGTGGAATCCCTGGGGAGTTGGGGCAGGGAGGCCAAAATCCTTATAAAGGAAATTGGACAAAGGCAAGACGACTGGTGACTCTCGTTCCGGATCGTTCCATGTGCAAAGGTTGGCCATCGCAATCCAGCGTGGAAACGCAGCGAGTGTGATGGGCACTTTTGCACCGAGAACAGTCAGGGGCGGGTTATTTTTAGACTAATAACGATTTTGTGACTTACTTTTCTACTTTTAAAAGAAGGTTACATTGTTAGTTACAAGTGAAGCTAATATAACACATAGAAATAGAAATAGAAATAGAAATAGAAATAGAAATAGAAATCTTTATTCGCAAGAAACAGTGTGAAAGATGTTAGTTTGTTTTTTCCTGACAGGGGCGTGTGCTTCGCCGATCAATCGGCATGCAATTTTTTTCTAAAATTAATACAATTTACACAGACTTCAAAGTAATCATAAAATGTCATACATAATGGTCAACTTCAATAATTAATAAAATGAAAATTTATAAGAATAGGTATGAATTAGATTAAATAACAATTACATAGTTTTTATTCATTAGAAATACGATTTTAAACATCGAGAATCATTAATAAAATATAATAAAAATGTAAAAACTATACTATTTCCATTCAATAAAATTACATTTACTGTCCAAGAATTCATTCATTGTGTAAAAGCACTTTTGAGACAACCATTTAAACATTTCCCTTCTAAATTTTGGAATTATCATCACTACTGGTACTCCTAAGTAGTTTGGATTATCAGAAATGACTGGCTTACAACGGAAATCCGTGGGCCTTGAATGATGTATGTACATTTCTCTTTTACCTCGCTTTTACGGTTGAGAAGATTCGATTACTGTGTTCAGCTGTCAATACCTGTCAGTTATAAATGTTATATTGGATGCGCAACAAGTATTAATAGAGAAAGGGGTATGTTTTGAGATAAAGACATTTTGTTTCATGTGTAAATAAATAACTACAATACTTTTAACATACATACAGTACCCGTTTTTTTTGTGCGGAAATCTCCTCGTATTCCTGAACGAAAAAAAAAATGTATTGGGCTCTCTCGATTTTGTAAATCGTTCTCTCTATCGCTGTTTATGAAGAAACTATAACTTCGTTTTAACTACTCTTAAAAAATATCAAGCCTTCGTTTTAACTACTCTTAAAAAATATCAAGCTGTAGACGTGACCTGAATCAATATCTAATACTCGAGATAAAGGAACTCTTCAATGGTTAACAAACAGGAAAGTCAAAATTTGTGTATGTATTAACATTGTACAACACGTTGCACAACAACACAACTTGTATACCCGAAGGGGTAGGTAGAGGTGTATTACACACCCACGATTCGCCAGTTATGTTTAGGTCCCAATGTATTAGGGCGCGAGCCTTTTGCCATCTACCGGGCACATTACTAAGCGAGCGATCACCATTATCAACATATTAAGCTTCTTCAGAATATCGTTTTTTTTTATCATCATGTGGACCGTGTCCTTCCACTACTTAGTACTTGTTGGTACAGGTTATATATAAATGATTTACACGTAAAAACAGTAAAAAAAAACGTTTCTGACAATAACATCGTTCAAATTTATTGGTAAGGTCAATAAAGTGTATCCAACACTCAGAGTAATTAAAATCCAACGGCACTGTCTCCGCTGCAACACTTGTGTTAATATATCAATAGAATAGAAAACTGTATAAATATTTGTTCCATTCAATTCTATATAAAGTATCGTTCGGAGGTCAAGTAAACGTGTTCAACCTTCTGATTAACATTTCTTATATTAGGTCGTTACATATGAAATTGCCGTTTTTTCTTGAAGAAATTGGAGGAAACCCAATTTTCAGTACTAACATTTTTGCACATAAGTATACATGAATGAAAACAAACGCGATATGTAGCCTATTCTAAGTCTGTGACTACATCGAACGACCCCGAAAACTTTTTAAGATAGACCTTGAGGGGTTCAAAAGCAAAAGGGTAAGTTACTATTCAATATTTGATCTAGATAAGATAAAAACTTTGAAAGGTTTTATGTTCGCTTCAACTTTCAAGATTAAGCGATGAGTATAATGGTCTCAGCGTTGAAAGGCTGGCGAAGAAGATGACGTCAACGTGAATTAGTTAAAAAGTTACAGATCCAGCGAGCTGAAGGCCTAAGCTTTGGTAAAATAATATTAATCGTTCGTTAATCACTTGGTGCACCGGCTTGCAGGTGAGGTTGACTTGGTCTGGAAGATCTTAAAGCGGCCCCATACACGGTAGATGACCACCTTATAAATTATCCGATGCTGCAATAAGTGTTTATGAAATACCTGGCAAAGTTAACATAACATAACTTCACGTCTGTATCCCTGAAGGGGTAGGCAGAGGTGTATTAAATTATATATATACACCCACGATTCGCCCGTTATGTTAAGGTCCCAATGTAATAGGAGGAGAGCCTATTGTCATTTACCGGGCACATTATTAAGTTAAATTGTTTGTAATTAAGTTTAGAATAGTTTGTAGATAGTGTAATATGTTACAATAGGGCTGACATGTCTTAGGATAAAAGTCCTGTAAATAAATAAAGACTAAAAAAATATATATCCACCGTGTATAAGACTGCACCAAGATTTTCGAGACCAAGTCAACTTAACCTGCAAGCCGGTGAACCAAGTGATTAACGAATGAGGCTCTAGCGCAGGTTTTCCTCTCGGGGTTGGGAGGTGAGACGGCTGTCGTTTCTATTAAAGTAGCTAAAGTCAAATCTAAAGGAGGAGAAGGAGTAAGCGGACCTCGGGCGCCGATGGGGATTTCAACCTCGGATGCAACCGGCAACCACACTGAAATGATGAATAGGCGGAAATTAATTGTAACAAACGAAAGGAAAACCTGTGACTCCTCTGGTGTTGCACACGTCCATAGGCCACGGTAACCACTTTCCATCAGGTGGTCCGTGTGCTTGTCTGCCACCTCAGTAGTATAAGTATAAAAAACTTGCGCTAGAGCCATGATAAGCAGATATACCAGCTAGCAGGTCGGGTTGGGACCAAAAGATCTTACTGGAACCCCGTACACCCCAATCAAAGCAGATAAGTAACGTGGAGGCTGAAAAAAGTCTCTCTTACTTGATTGCAATCAGTTAAAAAGTGATCAGCTAATTCGACGGCATCATAACCGGATTCGCAGTTACTCTGAACTCAACAATTGCATTGTGTTGTGTCATAGCAACAACCCACATAATAAAACAATACGTCTCTTACAATCATCATACGCGTCCATTTCGTAACGATCCGTACTACGTGTAGGCAGCGCCAGCGCGGCGTATCGAAACGGAACGGACACGACATTTATACGATTGCTAGCAAACAGTAAGTTGAAGTTTTTTTGTCGTTGTTCGGTGGTTTTCTTATTGGTTACTCCGGGAGACTGAATACAGACAGAATACTTCGCGTTCTGAATTTATAAAAGATGCAGATGATAATATATAAATATTCTACGACATTCTACACAGCGCTTTCTAGACCCAAAGTAAGCATAGTTTAACTAGCTTGTGTTATGGATTCCAGAATGCGGATAAACATAGTTATATACTTTTTTTTTGTAAATACATACATATGATACATAGAAACACCCACACCAATGCAAATATACGTATTCATGCATACAAATATTTGTACTGAGCGGGAATCGAACCCGCGCTCCCTGTCGCAGCAGTCGACTGCAGTACCGCTACGCCACAGAGGACGTCGTAATAATAGCCGCGGAAAATTGACAAACGAAGCTCTGGCGCAGACTCTGTTTTTTGGGGTTCAGACGACAGTAGCTACCGTATAAGCCAAGATAAACCAAATCATGGAAAGGAGCTGTATAAGAGCGGACTCCGGGCTCCAAAGTACAAGCTTGCGATGCTATCGGCAGTGGCACTCGAGAGAAGAGTAAGCTGAAATACACTGGTCGTAGTCCGGTGGTTTTCTTATTGGTTACTACTGGATACATGATAGAATACTTTGCTGCGTTCTGGGTCATTTTTAGGGTTCCGTTGCCAAATGGCAAAAAACGGAACCCTTATAAATTCGTCATGTCTGTCCGTCCGTATGTCACAGCCACTTTTTTCCGAAACTATAAGAACTATGCTGTAATGCATTAAGATTTTCACACAAAAATAGAAAAAAAAAACAATAAATTTTAGGGGTTCCCCATACTTAGAACTGAAACTCAAAAAAAATCTCTTCGAATGAATGGATACGTCTTCGAAATGATACTGAGGTTTCTAATATTATTTTTTCTAAACTGAATAGTTTGCGCGAGAGACACTTCCATAGTGGTAAAAAGTGTGTACGGGGGGTACACACTTTTACACACTCCCCCTGTAACTTCTAAATTAAGAGAATGATAACTAAAAAAAATATATGATGTACATTTTAATACGTCATAATTCGTAAACCGCAATTTACCTTTCATTCAATCAACTTAAATATAAACATTTTAGTTGCTGCTACGGAACCCTTCATGGGCGAATCCGACTCGTACTAGGTCGGTTTTTTATAATGGAGAAATGATGTGGATAATGCAACTCTTCCCGGCTTAATAGAATACGGATAGACAACTTTGCTCAGCTTTGTTCGACACCTACGAGCACAGATTCTGATTATGGCCAGCAAAAAACTAGTTTTTTTCGCCGCCACCGATTACGTTACGCGAGCCGTAAACAGAGTCTTTTCAATCGATTTGCAAGGTTGAAAATAGACTTAGGCAAGAACACGGAAAGGCCCTTAAAGCTGGTGCACTGCACCAGCTTGGCGACATGCTGGGACGGACGGCTTTTCTGTGGGATGGTCTTTATACTTTACTTAAATGGGTAAGTACAATATTGGGGTGGATCTAATAACAATTTTTTACTCAGAATATGCAACAGTACTGTGGTGTCTGAACCTCATTTCACACCACGATGCGGTTACCTGGCCATCATGTGTCAGAGTTTAAATAAAACTATTGTATCAATTTAAAATTTGAATGAGGAACGATATAAAACAATCGCTGCCTGGACATTCGGGATCTGAACGGGCCTAGTGGGGCCGTTCCGATTGAAGCTGAGAAAAGTATCCTGGGAAGAACCCCGCTTTAAGCCCTATCCTTGGGCCGAGTCCGCGATATACGTCCCAGTTCGCTAATAAAAGTTAAAAGAACCGCGTAAAGTCCCTAATAATATAAGTAGGAAGTGCAAGTGGTATATAAATAAATAATATATTATCCTATTTGATCGTTGTAATTTCATCACTTCATACACGCGTGGTACTCAACCCCCTGGGTACCACAGCTTTTGGTGGAGGCGCCGGTTTCCATAGAATTCGGTGGAGGAACGCCGGTTTCCACAGGAGGTGGAAACGCCAACGTTCTGCAGTTGGCAGTGGATTGATCGACCCCGTACCTTGAGAAGGAAGACGTCGTGCAATATTGGATCGACGCCTTAAACAGATAACAAATTTGAATTTATTATATATATTGTATTACTACCATTAAGATGGCCGAATCAAAGAAATTTGGTGGCACTGACGGTGTCTCATTCCAAAGTTTTTTGAGAGACTTCAATGTCGTATTCGCCATAAATAAATTTATGTTGGCTGACAAAGCCACAATATTAGCTGCCTACCTCGAGGGCGCAGCATTACACTTTTACAAGTCGATTTTTAACGAAGAGTTAACTTTCGAACAAGTGTGCTCACTGTTAGAAGAAGAGTTTCCTTCCCATGGCGATGATTTAGAGTTGTTCTATTCAGCGTATCAAGCCAAAGAGGAGAACTTGGTTACCTATTGGTACAGATTGTGTAACTTGGCTACTAAAGCGAAGGTTACCGATGATAAAAAGATAATAAGTAGATTTCTGAAGTCAATGTCGCCAAGATTTCGAAATATTTTAGCGGCAAGGGTGTACAGCGATAAAAAAGAACTCCGCGACGCGCTGTTGCAATTATCGGAAGTACAACCCGACGTGCAGGGGGATAGAATACAGAATTTACCTACGAACCCTCCACAAGGATATAACCGTCAAGTCGGATTCCATAACCGCTACGGGAATAGAGGAGACACGACATCTTACGATGTACGTCAAGCTCCGTCATCGTCGAGTCCACGGGATGAAGGGGACAATTTCCGCACTCCGAGATACAACCTAAGACCTCGGAACATTGCTAACACTAATGTTTTCCCCAGTAACCCGATTTCTTCGGGATCTAACAGAAGAGATACTCCAACTTCGAGCCGACAGTTTTTCCGGCCTCGAGAGAGAAACGTAATGAGCATGGAGCATACCGGGTCTGCGACTGCAGATCAGCGTTACAACGAAAGCAGTTTTCCTGATAAATAGATTTGTTTTGTTATAGTCGGGATGTTATAGCGTAGGAGTTAGGCAATTATTTTTTTTGTCTGATATCAAGAGGTGTGATCTGAACTTTGTAAGAGAGTCAAATCGTTTTGGACTTGAGCGCCGACGATGGTTGAAAGTTAGTTTTCAATCAGACTCTTCTTTATAGAGAGTTCTTTCTCTTTGATATGGATTTAAAAATAATTTAGTAATGTGTAGGCGACATAAATAAGTTTATGTCATCTTTCTTTTTAGTTAGGTAGGTCTTAAAAGTACTGTGTTACTAAGTCCTTTCAGGGCAAACCTTAAAATGTATCGGCAAGTGATACCAATAACTTTTCTTTGATGAGGCTGATTGTGGTCAGGTTTCTTTTAACCTGGGTTTTTGCCTGGCCAAGAATGAAGCAATTTTTCTTTGTTCGTGTTTTTCAGTATTTATTACAGTTTAATTGCTATAATTTGAAATTCTACTATCGTTTACTAATTATTACAAAGATTGCTTCGTTATTCCCATTGTAAGGGACAATTCGCATATTTTTTTTTTGTGTCCCAGTTTTAGAATGCCTAGGGAATCAGGCTGTCACATGAATGACCATTAAGGGCGTAGCTGATGTGGTGTCTGAACCTCATTTCACACCACGATGCGGTTACCTGGCCATCATGTGTCAGAGTTTAAATAAAACTATTGTATCAATTTAAAATTTGAATGAGGAACGATATAAAACAATCGCTGCCTGGACATTCGGGATCTGAACGGGCCTAGTGGGGCCGTTCCGATTGAAGCTGAGAAAAGTATCCTGGGAAGAACCCCGCTTTAAGCCCTATCCTTGGGCCGAGTCCGCGATATACGTCCCAGTTCGCTAATAAAAGTTAAAAGAACCGCGTAAAGTCCCTAATAATATAAGTAGGAAGTGCAAGTGGTATATAAATAAATAATATATTATCCTATTTGATCGTTGTAATTTCATCACTTCATACACGCGTGGTACTCAACCCCCTGGGTACCACAGTACTAAGGCAAAACTGTTATTAACAAATCCAATCTTATCCTGTGTGACGAAACTGATGCGTGTTACCCGTGCATAAAGGAAGCCGAACTTCAGCTGAAGGGAAACGGACATTTTGTAATCTGTACAGCAACTTCTTGGACTATTAAAATGATTACTTTAACTTCAATGCAATAATAACCTATATCGTTTTTTTATCGGCCTACCTGATGGGAAGCGGTTACCATGGCCTATAGGCGTCATACACGTGCTGCCAACCTTGTAAAAACTTTCTAATGCCCTTGAAGATACAACAATCATTTCACTTATGCAAGTGCAAGAGCCTTCAGCAGGCATAACCTATGTCGACCTCTACCGTTGTTTTCTACATCAGTATTATTAAAAAAATCTCGTCCATATTTCGCTTAAATATCATAAAAATATTTCAGTTTTCAAGAAAATGTCCCACGTCTGCCAGACGGTATAAAGGACTCAGGTACAATAAAATCGTTTACCCGCATCTAGACATTACAATATCGATAAAATGGCGCACGAAGGACAAAATTTGACTCGATAGCAAAATTATTTTCAAATCTAAATGGATAAATGATTGAATCGATTAGTGTGGCAACCTTTCCTTATCAATCGGAAAAATTCAACATCCAGGAAGGGATTTGAACAAAAGGCTGTTTCGTAATCTCATAAGCCGTTGTTTATTACGAATGATAAACAGGGAACGAGAGAAACCTCTGATGTAACAAGCGTTTATGTGTCACGGTAATCGCTTACCATCAAATATGATGCTATATTTGCTACCTTAGTAGTGGAAAAAGCCTTTGTTAAGGTCAACGAAAGATACCCAGATCTTGAAACTTCCATCTACTAAGCATGAAATTTATGCTAAGTAAAAACAAAAAAAGATACTCTTATTGAACAATGTCCTTGAAATTGAATTTCATACTCAAATGTTAGCTGATTCAAGTTTTATAGGCGGTTCATATTTACGTCAAACAATATAAGCAAACACAAACCTCAAATTGTTCACAATTACATCAGTCATGGTGGTGTAAGTAATAAGAGGCGAATTAACATGATTATGATGTGCCGTAATAATACAAGGTTGGTGACCCGTTCCAAATGATGGTCGCAAACGAAAATAATGTAGGTATGTGGCCGGCGGGGGGTATCCTTAGGGATTTCCGCACGAAAAAAAAAAAAGTATGTAACGTCTGAATCTTAAACGAGAAATATGCTATATCTATAATATAAAAATGAATCGCTGAATGTGTTGCTAAGCGCAAATCTCGAGAGCAACTGAACCGATTTCGCGAATTCTTTTTTTATAATATTCCTTGACGTACGAGGATGGTTCTTACGGAGAGAAAAATTTAAAAATTGCCTGAAAAAAAGTTTACAGGCATGTTGCGATAAATAGGTGCCACGGGGCGAAGTCTGCCATGGGCGTAGCCGCGGAGGACAGCTTGTTTTATAATTATAATATCATTATTAGATACTGGGGTTGAATGGAACCGTGGGTAGAACGATCTCGGATTTTCACTGCAGCCGGCTCACAAGACTTTATTGAAGATGGCTAAGCGTGTCTTGGCTAGGTAGAGATTTTTTAAAGGATTTATTCTACATTCCTCTCATCATCATCATCTTAGCGTTATTCCCGGTTCAATCCGAGGCTTTGACCTCGGAGCCCAGGATCCGCTTACTTCTTCGTCTCCTTTTGGTTTGATTTATACAGCTTTTATGGAAGCGACAAGAGGTGTACCGGCTTGGCCACAAAATTCTTGTTGGGGCCCCCCCATACACCCATATTCTACATTCCCCTCTAATAACAAAATCGCTCTCAGCTTATGTTTATGGCCACAAAGGGTCACAGAACCGCTACGCCAGCCATGCCGGCGCCGCAGCGTCTAACACGGCAATAACTGTACCGTTACTGGTTCAATTAACGTTGCACAATGCACAACCTGTTCTGTCAGGACAATATGAAACATTTTCAATTTAGAATAAATTATTGCCAGTATTGTGAGTACTAATACTACTAATTGAAGCTTTATGTAATTAGGCACACGTTATAAATTAGGTTAAACTAGTAATAATACATAACATAACTTCACGCCTGTATCCCCGAAGGGGTAGGCAGTGGTGTATTACGCACCCAAGTGTAATTGCATGGATACTAAAGACGTTATAACAATTTTGTTATCTTCTGTAGTATCAAGAGACCATAAGACTAGAAGAGATTTTGGTTTTCTCTGTCCTATTTCGAATAAATTACGTGTTTGCATTGTTAGTTAAGCCAGATTGCTTGTATTTCTTTAGGCTTTCACGGCCGGCGTTTCATGTAAATTGTCTGTGTTAGGAATAGGTTCACGTCGGTAGTGTAATTGCCAGGATTCTAGCCCGAGAACTTTCGATCGTAAGGCCAACTCTGTAACCACTAAGCGCGCTTACGCTACTAGTAGTCTAAAGAAAAAGAAAAAATAGATAAAAGGTTAAAACATCCCATAAACGCTAAATGAAAACCAACTACCGGGTAAAAACGAACCAAAAAAAACAGATTAATATCAAATCATTGCGTGCTAAATAAAGCTAAAATAAATCAATACTTCAGTAGGAATAATAAATTATACGAACTCTATCGTCCATAAAACAAGTTCACTTATTACATCACCCGCTACTTGCCAGGCTATATTAGCTATATATTTTAGCGCCGAGACCAGATGGTACGATCGATTGATTGTATTAATTTTAACTTCACGTTGTCTAATTTAAGTTTCTGCTAAGATCACTAATATTGATAATGGACACTGATCAGGTGAATACTGAAAGAATAGGTTGAGAAATATCTTCACCCTAGACAGGTGGTACACATAAATAATACTGACTTAAACAAACCTTTAGGTAATTAATAAAGAATTGTACGGCCATATGCTGTAACGACAAATCATTTCATTTTCTCATGAATCCCACCAAGATCTTTGATTCATATGGGGCTACACCTAAGAGAAGAGTATCATCAAAACTGAATAATGTAGTTTAATTAATTTTTTAAGCATTTTGTTTGTTTGCTTACTTTTTCTAAAGATTTAGATCGGAAAAAGAGAACATCTAGAACGGGACTTGAACCCGCGACCAGTCCCTTACAGGGGGAATGCTCTGACCAGCTGAGCTATCTAGACGCGTCCCAGATATTCGAAATTCGCCGATATATTATATACGTCTTAAGGCGACGCTGGACGCTGGAGACGTATGTAATATATCGGAGAATTTCGAAGCTATCTAGACGCGTCCCAGATATTCGAAATTCGCCGATATATTATATACGTCTTAAGGCGACGCTGGACGCTGGAGACGTATGTAATATATCGGAGAATTTCGAATATCTGGGACGCGTCTAGATAGCTCAGCTGGTCAGAGCATTCCCCCTATAAGGTACTGGTCGCGGGTTCAAGTCCCGTTCCAGATGTTCTCTTTTTCCGATCTAAATCTTCTGAATAATGTAGAATAATATACGATGAATTATTTTTTTGGAGATTTGGATTGTAAAATTGAAATGGAAATGTAAAATTAGCACGGGTTATAGTTTATGGTTTGTTGTAATGTATGTATTGTTGTGTTTTTTCTTTAAATAACAAAATTACTGGACCAGAAAGCATTTTCACCTATACCTTTCAAAGAAAAGTATACCGGTACTTAATCAGTCAGTAAAATCTTCACGTTAAAGGCACTAGCATTCCGTTACAACTGTCTGGATCCATATATAGGTATCAAAGTGGATTGCAATTAAATACATTGGGTCACAATCTGGTATTCCTTATAAAAGGAAACCAATGCGTGGAAGGCAAAAAGTTTATTGATACACACAGAGAGCTGGATTACAAAATTATTGGTAAGGAATTCCAGTAACTTATGATGTGTGTCAACAAGCGAAATCGCTTCATCGTGCGTACGCATGTGGGCGCCTGTTCCGTGCAAATAATACTGAGCTAATTTGGTGCAGATATTTTGCACAAAATCCTGCAGAAAAATTCATACAATTTGCACGACGTGCGGGCGCTAGCATGCGTGATAAGCACGACGTAGCGCAGGCCCTAAATATCACACGTTTTATTGCACATTATATTAAAGTTATTTAGCGTTAGCAGCCATCAAAGAAAGTTGTTAGGAATTTTGTTAATTGGTCAGATAAGAGACGTGCATAGTGCATTACTCTATTACAGAGTCACTTTATTCACACACAGCACGAATGGATCGGCTTGATCGCGGTGTACATCAAGACCTCTAACTTGATTTCAACTTTAAGTAGCAATATGATGCATGTTATTTTATCCTTTTGTCTTTCTCATCTTTTTCCTTGCTTCCTATAGCGTCGCAATTTTAGGTAGATTTCGATGAAATCGATCTACCTATTGGTATCTTGACTACTGTCGAATTTTAAAAAAAATTCTTCATAAGAGGTCTAGTTATGACCCCCTGAGTCCGAAATGACCACTGGTCAAGAAGTTTATATTTATATATATATATGTGTATGTATGGTTCCACTTCCCAAAATTTGCGGCACTCTCACGGTCGCATTTTTGCCCCGATCGCTTTCAAACTGCGGTCAAAACTTGCTTGAGTGTAAACTTAGTTTAAGTTCGTGAACGGGTGGAATTCGGCCTAAGGGGACGGTAGGGCCTCACTTTTTGTGAAATCAGTTTTTCCTAAAAATGTCACGTTCCATGAAAGATATTCGAACCGTTCTAATTTTTTCCCATAGTATACATGAATACCAACAACTTTTAACTATAAACCTATAAGATTAAAACTTTAACTAAAAGTGGAGGGGGGAAAAACCAAATTTTTTCGGGAAAAAAATCATAACTTCTAACCGGTGAACATTCTTGCGTCGGAAACATTTTTAATCGATAGGCCATTTTTAAGTCTAAAATAAATGTCTGAAAAGTTTTTCGCAAAAAGTTTTCGAGAAAAAAAAATTAAACATGTTAAAAATGCGCTCGGCGGGGGTCATAGAAGAAGCATAGGTCATATTAATTGCTTCACGAAATCTACCTGTGCGTTCCCCCTGCGGGAACGGATTTTTTTATAGGCCAAGGTAACCACTTACCATCAGGGGCATCAATTGCGGCATGTACTGGTTCGCTACCGTAGCGGTTAGGGTACAACGGCCAAAGATGTAGGTAGAAGAACACTGTACTTTTATACAAGGCGGTCAATTGGATTGCTAAAATTATTGGGGAAGCCATACGCAATATTTAAAGAAGCCTTGGAATGTTACCTTTCACTGTAAGTACTGTGTCAATCACAGACCTGAATCCTTACAGTGTAAATTATGTATGTCGGCTTAAAATACAACTCCCGTGGATATTGCTTGTTTTATTGGTTGCAGTAATTCTAATAATGTACTTTCAGTTTGACTTCAACTCGCCTGATGGTAAGCTGAAGGTAAAGTCTCTGGAAAGAGGGTCACCATTACATACACGTACCATGTTAACAATGGTGGCACTCAGCTTGACGGCCTCATCAGAAGAGGATTGTCGTCGCAGCACCGCGTGACACCTACCGGTCCCACTAGTGCTGCGACCACAATCCCCCTGCCCGGCTATGCACTTGCTGACCCCTGAACGCAATCAAACCGAAATTGGATTACTATGGAGGGTTTTTCGCAATCGTGCACGGTGGTACCTACCCGGCCGAATTTTGTGACAAATTTGTGTCATCAAATTTCTACCACCAGTATGTTCACTGTTACATGTATTGTAGTCAAACGGCCTGACCAATCTGGATAATTAATTAGTTTGGTCTAGAGTGGTCTAACTAAAAACTGAAACCAATACAGCAGCAAAAAGGTGGGAAAGACTCGTGTATCTCAAGTCTCTCCGAGCAATCAAATAGCAGAATACTTTGGTCACGAAACTGAGACGACCCATTTCATTGGTCAAAAAGACTCGAGAGGGTGGGTGTAAATGGGGGGCCACTAAGATATTCAAGGCCACGCCAACCTCCCCTGTAATCCGGTACACCTGCTGATTGACGGACGAGGCTCTGGCGCAGGCTCTCCTGTCTGGGTTGGGTGTAAGTGGCCAGTTCTGAAAACTCATAATCCGCCCTATGTACAAAGAAAGTTTATAATAACATAAGTCATAACATAACCTCACGCCTGTATCCCCGAAGGGGTAGGCAGAGGTGTATTACACACCCACGATTCGCCAGTTATGTTTAGGTCCCAATGTAATAGGGGGCGAGCCTATTGCCATCTACCGGGCACATTACTAAGCGAGCGATAATTAACATTTTTTAATACATACATAACTACGAAAAGGTTATAATAGTACATACTTATCCCAGGTTCAATTCTCGCCAAGCGTATGAAATAAATGTTGGTATTAAACTTTTATTACGACATTTAATACGTTTAGTTTCTGAAGTCGAGTTTAATCTTTGAGCCGGTACGTGTCTACTATCAAAGCTAAAGACTTAGTATCAAGGTGAGCTCACGGACGTCCGACCGTTGGAGCTTCGCACCTGCATTGCGTCTGTTTATTATAGGCTCAACTATCACTACACAAATTCCTCCGCCGCGTCTATCTATCTGTTTGTTCGTGATAAACTCAAAAACTACAGTACCTATTTTCATGCCTTTTTCACTAATGGATAGAGTGGTTCTTGAGGAAGGTTTTAGTATATAATGAAAGGCTAAAGTATAATGATTATTTCTGAAGGTTTTGGAAAAATATACGCCATCTGGGAGCTTTCAACGAAAACGCTGCCTAAACCCTTTTATTTTTTTTTAACGTGTGGAAACCCCTACTGGCTTCACCCCATCGGTGCCGACGATGGGGTGGGCGAGTCGGAATCGGACCGACTAAAACCACACGGTGTCCTCCCCAAGTGTCCATTGCCGGGCACCCCAGGTAAGCCCTCGAAAGGATAACCCCAGGGTGCCTAAACCCTTTGAGATATAACAAAAAGATGTGATTATGGTGGAATTGTGTAGCTTATATAGGTTGTGGTGGTTGAATAGGGTCCCATGGGTAGCGGGAACGGGCAACAGCTAGTGGAGTATAACCAAATGGAAGTGCTCTTAAACCTCGTTAGTGTGAATTTTGTGTCGTCAAACTCTTGTTTTTTTAACGTGTGGAAACCCCCACGGGCTTCACCCCATCGGTGCCGACGATGAGGTGGGCGTGTCGGAATCGGATCGACTAAAACCACACGGTGTCCTCCCCAAGTGTCCATAGCCGGGCACCCCGGGTAAGCCCTCGAAAGGATAACCCCAGGGTTGTCGTCAAACTCTCATATAATTATGGCCAATCACGTCTCACAAAACAGTGACATGATTGGTTATATATAACTGCCAACTGATCTTAAGTTCTTAAATTTCATAACTATTTACTGGTTTTACTTCTACATAAGGCACATCAATTTGGCTTAATCCCGCTTGATGGTCAGCTGTAAAAAAAAATTCTGCAAAAAAAAATCAAAATACAACCAGACTTCATGACACTGTGAGCTCATTCTACGTAAATAGTAACACCAACAATTCAACATAGGTACATAGGTACTTTGAGATAACATACACTTCAAACTACAAGACAACAACCATCTTTAGTCTCCCCGTGACCATGGCTGCTGAAAAGCAACCGAAACGTCGTGATCAATGTAAAATATAAAATAACATCAAATAAATCGCGATAGAATCCGTTAAAAATAGTTTTATTTCAATGTGTGACATTCGCGTAAACTTCCGACAGTATCATGAAGTCTTATTGCCAACTACGCTTTTTCAAACGCCGCTTTTTTAAATACAGTTCGTCTATATTGACTGCACCCCGCTGGATGGTAAGAAACTAGGGTGCAACCAAGCGAAGATACGGGCCACCATTTCAGAAGCTGACGAATTTGATTTGAGGATTGATTTGCCCGTGCTGCGTTGGCGGCCTCGACAGATGCTTTTTCCCGGCCTGTGTGCGGTTAGAGGTCACACCATTCCAGTTCTTTATCGTACGACAGAGAAAGGAGACTAGGGATCGTAGTCAGTAACTTATTTCATAAATGATGCGAAACTTTTCTGTAAAAAATTTCAATAACGATTAAAGCGAGTTCCCACCTATGGACGACCACTACTACGAGTATAATAATAATGTTACCAAATAAATAAATATTTTACGACATTCTACAAAGCGCTTTCTAATCCCAATGTAAGTATAGTTTAACTAGCTTGTGTTATGGGTTCCAGACTGTGGATAAACATACTTATTTACTTTTATTTTGTAAATTCATGCATATTATACATAGAAACACCCAGCCCAATGCAAATAGACATATTCATGCAAACAAATATTTGCACTGAGCGGGAATCGAACCCACGCCTCCTGTCGTAGCACTCGAATGCACTACCGCTACGCCACAGAGGCCGTCAAATATCTATATCGGAACGTAGATAACATTAGAAGTAATGTTCCATTTGGGCTAACATTTCACAACATTTGGAACAAGCTCTCACAGGCTTAGTTGCCTCATTACTGTCGCTACGTTTCGAAAGCCTGGCTTTGTAAGGTCACGGCTTCGATCTCACTATCGGATGAAATTATCTCAATTTATTTTGTTGAAAGTTCTCTGATAATGGTAGATATACAGGCGATGGATTTCGAGCTAGGTCAATTTTATCGAATACATACATGTTCTAGGACATTCTACACAGCGCTATCTAGATTTAAAGTATATTAAAAACACATACATATATAATATACTAGCTGCTGCCCGCTACTTCGTCCGCGTTAAGTTCGGAATAGATCAAGGTATGTTTACTTCTACAGTCTCGGACCCAACATGTATTAGTTTACCTATTGAAGAAATAGAGGTTTATATATAACATCAAAATTCTTTCTACCTGGTTCCCTAATATAATAGCGTGATGATATTCATTATCAAAGCTTGAGTCTCTTATCAAATATCTTTTATACATAGGTAACTCTATAGTTAAGAGATTTCGTATTTTACTGCTCATCACCTTTTAGCTATAGCGTGATGATTTATAGTCCGAATGTTGACCATTTCCGAGTTCCATCGAACTTCAGAATTTCGTGATGATCTGCTTTGTATATTATATATAATAATAAAGAAATTATCAATAACAGATTTGGTCGTTTTTACTCTACTGCTCCTATCACGCTAATAGCGTGATTACATAATAGGTAGAGAGAGATATATTTATAATAGCGCAGTTTATGAACATACCCTAGGAGAACGTTCATGCGAAATTTCAGCTGAATCTGTTCAGCGGTTTTCAAGTGATGCTCGGACATCGATAATAAAAGCAGACAAACAGACAAAAATTCCAAAAATCATAAATCAAGGGTACATAGAGAAAAAGATACAAGATATATAGGAACATGCATCTTTTGTTGGAAACTCTATAAATATACGAATGTGGAGTTATTGCGTGAAGGCGACACCCCGGCGTCTGGCGACCCGAGACGGCGTGCGGTTTTGGTCGGTTGAAGCCCGACATAACCACCCCCGTTGGCCGGCGGGGTGTTACCGGAGAGGATTTACATAATATAACTTCACGCCTGTATCCCCGAAGGGATAGGCAGAGGTGTATTACACACCCACGATTCGCCAGTTATGTTTAGGTCTCAATATAATAGGGGGGCGAGCTTATTGCCATCTACCGGGCACATTACTAAGCGAGCGATAATTAACATTTTCAATACACACATAACTACGAAAAGTCAGAGATACGGTGGGGCGACTAGCGCCCCTCCCCCAAACCGGGGCAGGACGGGGACACCGTGGTTCCCAAACCCGAGGGGGCCATCTCGAAACCGGAGATGGCCCAGGGTCAGTCGGGGGATATGCTCTATGGGCAACCTTACACCCCGGCGTCTGTAGACCCGAGACGGCGTGCGGTTTTAGTCGGTTCAAGCCCGACATAACCGCCCCCGCTGGCACGCGGGGGGGTATCCGAGGGAATTTCTGCACGATAAAAAAAAAAAAAAATGGCACACACCTCGAATCGATCGAACTCGAGACCTCATCTCGGCAGTCCGTTACGTACGCCACTGGGCTATCGCCGCTTTCCACACGACAAAAAGAGGCACATAACAAAAGCAACATTTTTTGCAGACCATTCACAAGCCAATTTTGTTGAGCATGATGGGCATACAAAGGGTACTCGCTCGATGACATTTAACTTGGTTCAAAATCCCAAAAGTTTTAAATTGTATTTTTATGAAAATTTACACCATCATCAGAAGACACAGTAACGGTAAATTTTCTTGACAATAAGTAAATTAGTATAAATAGTTCACTGTACAGGCGCTACGGTTATGGAATGCACTGCCATTCAATCAATTAGACGACACAGTCACTGACCATCTTCAAAAGGATGGAGAAAGACCACTACCTGGGCCCATAGTCTTCCCCATTCCTTGGTCGCGTTATGTGCTGTCTAACTTTCGTGCGAGATATCAAAATATTATATACTGTAGTGTGTCGACCTCATTCGATCACTACAGTTCATTGACCTGGCCATCATGTGTCAGAGTTTAAAAATAATTACTTATTTGATTTAAAATAGAGCGTAGGGAAGAAAAAACAATTGCTGCGTGGTGCATTCGGCTGTGCGGCTGACAGCGGGCGACTTGACGCGCCGCCCGGGTCCGCCGGCCGAAGAGAAGATATAAGTGTATTAAATTTAGGCTCAGTCCTTGAGCGGAGATCGCGATTCCCTGCAGTTCGCATAAATATAAATATATTCGCGTAAAAACCTCCCTAAACTCGATATAGGAAGCTTTGTTGAATTAATAAATGAGATATTGCTGCTTAACCCGTGTGTTTATCTTTTATCAACACGAGGTATTGTGGCGTCCAAGCCTCGGACGCTACAATACGTAGGTTTAGTATGTATGTAAATTTAATATATATATATATATATATGAATGATTTATTGTTTATGATATAATATGATATGTTGATTTATGATTTATTATATATCAGGAGGCCGGGACAGCGAGCCGACTAGCCCCTCCTTTAAACCGGGGCAAGACGGAGACACCGTGGTTCCCAAAAACCCGAGGGGGCCATCTCGAAACCGGAGATGGCCCAGGGTCAGTCGGGGTGCGAGGGATATGCTTTATGGGCAACCTTAGTCTTAAGACCCGAGACGGCGTGCGGTTTTAGTCGGTTCAAGCCCGACATAACCACCCCCGCTGGCTGGCAGGGGGTCTCCGAAGGGATTTCCGCACGAAAATAAAAAAAAGGTGTCGTATTTATGTATCATTGTATGCTTATTTGTACGTATATGTACCTACTACATTGCAATGATATGTGTTTGTAATGTAATCTGTTACATTATATGACTACGTTAGTCCTCTGTTCTTTCCTATTACATTAATAACTACTCAATATACGATTTAGTTCATTGAAGATTCATGTCCATCCAAAGGTTGACAACAAACTGTAAGATATTGCTTGAAGTGATAGGCCGCCTTTGTACATATATGTTAACTGAGTATCCTATTACTAGATGTGACAGTGTATACCTACATTTGGATATTTGTTATTCAATGAAGCAATGCGGCTCATAAGATTTCGGTGAAATTTGGCAAACAGTTTATAATCTAGATAAACACAGGATGCCGGTAAATTACATTTCTCTCTTTTCATTTGTAAAGTCCATGCAACCGAACTTGCGGTCAGAAACGAGTGTGATATAATGAAGATTGTCTTTTGATGTGTTCTCTACATGAAAAGACGATTTCAATCAAAAAATTTTGAAGGCATAGTTTTATAGCAATATTTACTTGTGATGGGCTAATTTCAATAACAATGATATTAACATAGAGAATAACTGTTGAATTTTATTATTTTCTTGGTATATTCATATGATATACCTACGGGATATTTTCTGTATTTATTTATAATCTCCCGGAGTACTCATCTCGCGTTTACTTTAGATATAAAATACGGTCGGATACTGTCGGAAGTTTACGTGAATGTCACACATTGAAATAAAACTATTTTTTTAAATAATAATAAAATACATCAAATAAATCGCGATAGAATCCGTTAAAAATAGTTTTATTTAAATAAAACATAACTTTTTAGGGATTTTCTTTAGAAAAGCCCTATTGCTATCGAGTTGTCGTCAACGTCGTCGTTGCCAATTTTCTGTCACGGTTTTGGGTATGAAGGAGATGAGCTATCGAGTTGCTGTTTTCGGTAATAGATTCGTGCTGGGGTGAACCATTGCAAGATAAAAAAAAATCGCAAAAAATCGCAAAAAAAACAAAATCCCTTGTATTCGGCTGAGCTCGTCTCAGGAATTCAACTTGTTATTATTTTAGTACGGATTTTAACACGCAGCCCGTTATAAAATATTCATATCACGTGGCTTCTCCGCTTGTAAGGACGGCTTTAGCAGATATTGTTATTGTTTTTGTATGAAGTACAATGGGGGACCAGCTAGAATAGTTGTATAGGCTAGTTCAAGCCTCATTTAAGTGCAGCAGGACTTTATTCACATCTGTACGATTGTTCTACATTTTTTACTCCCATTTCAGAGAACTTGTGGGTATGAGCAACTATCTGTGAATGACACGAATACTTCGAACTGACAGCACGCAATGTGGTGGCAGTTGTGATGTGAGCAAATAAAGTACCTACTCCGCATCTGTGCAATCAAACTACAATACGGAGTCAAGGTTAACAGATATGCAGATGCAGCCTTATTTAATGCGGGTCTCGTATTTTCTGACTCTACAGGAATTTCTCTTTACATAGCGATCCACCTCGCCATCACACTATGAGATTTGATTTCCCGATCTTTTCGAGGTAGATATCTTACTATGCATACAAACCTTCGGCAGAAAATATTTTAATTATAAGTAAACCCGTATCAAAATGCGTCGTGTGGTTTAGAATGATTTAGAAAGAATAGTTTAGAACGAAATTCCCATAATATCTATTGTTTGTCATGTAGTTAACAAGTTGAATTCCTGAGACAAGCTCAGCCGAATACAAGGGATTTTCGATTTTGTGTTTTTTTTTTGCGATTTTATCGATTTTTTCTTTATCTTGCAATGGTTCACCCCAGCACGAATCTATTACCGAAAACAGCAACTCGATAGCTCATCTCCTTCATACCCAAAACCGTGACAGAAAATTGGCAACGACGACGTCGACGACAACTCGATAGCAATAAGGGCTTTTCTGAAGAAAATCTCTAAAAAATGTATCTTTTTTTTTTTTTATCGTGCGGAAATCCCTTCGGATACCCCCCCGCCGGCCAGCGGGGGCGGTTATGTCGGGCTTGCACCGACCAAAACCGCACGCCGTCTCGGGTCTTCAGACGCCGGGGTGTAAGGTTACCCATAGAGCATATCCCTCGCACCCCGGCTGACCCTGGGCCATCTCACCACTAACAGCATCGCTCATCCTGTCACCTCTGAAAGCAGAGGAGTACGGAGAGCGATGTGTTCCCGCCACGTTGGGTATTGGCCGACGATCAATGCCAACCCTATGAAGGGGTGAAGGGGAAGCCATTGACCGCCGCCCAGGGTGTACCGGCCGCTCCGATTCCGTTCCCCCCGGACTGCAGCGGGATCGGAATCGGAGCGACACTCGAGGAGGTTACCCAACACACACCCCTCTAAAAAATGTATCTAATGAAAAATGGATCTCTAAAATAGATTCCCAATATTTTCAATCGACGTAGTAACAAATAAAATGTATAGGGATGATAGTAAAACACGAAAAAGTTTCTAGAATTAAAAAATTGTTACACAACTAGAAAGAAAACCATTCTGTCAAAGCCAATCTCTTAAAATATTTCACTGCTTTGACACTCCATGTTACTTACACTTGAAACTTTGCCAAGCGATCGTGTCAACCGGCCTTTGTGCACCCGATACGGTGATAATGGTTTTAGAGTACACTACGTGTAGGACTATTGGTGCGGTCACGTTTGGCTCGAGACGCCTGACTACGCAGCTAGGGTAGACCCAAGACATTCTTGCTTAACCCTTCCTACCCCTTCGGGGATATAGGCGTGAGTTTATGTTATGTTATGTTATGTAATTACATGTCTTTTTGTTGCGGTGGAGAAAGGTGGTTGTGGTCTTAAGAGTCTTGTGTTTCTGAAACTTCGTGTCATCTTCCATATCCCGAATATCCTTGAAAAGGGATCCACAGTTTTAAATCCATGCATATATCCATATATCCACAATATTATAAAATTATAAATTACTGTACATTGGAGACATTCAATAAAAGAATACTCGGGTAATGTTAAATGAATGAACTGTACGGATTTTGATGCGGTTTTTTTTCTATTAGAAAGGTCTTGGTCTGACTTAAGATGTGCCGTATGTTTGATTGCAATTGGTTAACTAGAACCGGAGATATGACCAACAAACGATTACCAACCTCCACGAGGGCGGAGCCGCGGGCTTCAGCTTGTTTATGTATAAATTTAACATTCTCATCATTTATTTTCGTTTTAAAACATTCTATCACATCAAAAGCCCCATGGTATGGTATTATATGTTAGATAACTACTTACCGATTGATACAGGAGTGCCGATTCTGCTTTTCCAAAAAAAATTTCATCCGGAAGTAGGTACTTAAACTAAAAACTATAGGTGCGTTCAGTACAAAACATATGTTTTGATAGGGGAACACAAAAGAAGGGATGTATGAATGTTACCTTTGTGCACGTCCACTGGGCTGTGCGCCTTTGTTTAGAATAAAAAAAAAGAAAATATATTGAAAAATATTGTAGCACTCACGGTGATGAGGAACTTACGAGTATTGGGTTGAACAGTATCTATAGGACCTATCACTTCCTTCGTATAGGTTCGTACACCTCAACTTTAGGGACAGCTGCTACAAGTTTTTTGACGTGACAAAAAACTAAGAATAATTCGATGGAGCCGGCTGCACGCACGAAATAACATGACGTATGCGGCGTTACCTGATGTCTGCGGCGTTACCTCGTGTGCGGCGTTAACTCGCTCTGAGGCGTTCCATTTAATATGACGTTGTCACGTTCAACTATCAGTAAACCGACTTTACAGACAACCGATTTTTTTTTTTTACTTTTTTCTAACATTTACATATTTTGACTGATTCATAAACGCAAAGCCTAAACCGCTGGGGCCATGAACTTGAAACTTTGGCAGTTGATACCTTTTAGGTTGTAAGCATCCTCTAAGGAAGAATTTTTGGAAATGACATCTCTAGGGGATAAAATAAGGGATGAATGCTTGTATGGAGGAAGGCCTTCATTTTTAAAGTAGGTAAGTACCACAACACCCACACACCCAGGATCGTGGGTGTGTAGTACACCTCTGCCTACCCCTTCGGGGATACAGGCGTGAAGTTATGTTATGTTAAGTTATGTTATGGTAAAAACCACAAATTTTTATATTCTTCTGGTTAGAAATGTATGTACACGTGTATCGGCGTTCCACACCACAACAACCACACTCTCCCACGATCGTGGGTATGTAGTACACCTCTGCCTACCCCTTCGGGGATACAGGTGTGGAATTATGTTATGTTAAGTTATGTTATGTTAAAAACCACAAATTTTCATATTCTTCTGGTTAGAAATGTATGTACACGTGTATCGGCGTTCCACACCACAACACCCACACACCCACGATCGTGGGTGTGTAGTACACCTCTGCCTACCCCTTCGGGGATACAGGCGTGAAGTTATGTTATGTTAAGTTATGTTATGTTAATAACCACAAATTTTCATATTCTTCTGGTTAGAAATGTATGTACACGTGTATCGGCGTTCCACACCACAACACCCACACTCCCACGATCGTGGGTATGTAGTACACCTCTGCCTACCCCTTCGGGGATACAGGCGTGGAATTATGTTATGTTAAGTTATGTTATGTTAAAAACCACAAATTTTCATATTCTTCTGGTTAGAAATGTATGTACACGTGTATCGGCGTTCTCTCAAATCTTATCTCTAAGAGAGAGAAATAGGGAAAGTTTATATGGGAAATTCGTAACTTTTGTAGCTAGAAACACGAAATTACATATACCTGTTTCTGGTTAGAAATAAATTTGCCCATTTTCTGTCACGGTTTTGGGTATGAAGGAGATGACCTATCGAGTTGCTGTTTTCGGTAATAGATTCGTGCTGGGGTGTATTGGGCGCTGGGGCGAGCCATTGCAAGATAAAGAAAAAATAAAAAACCCTTGTATTCGGCTGAGCTCGTCTCAGGAATTTTTTTTTGGATTCAATATATTTTGTGTAGCAAGCAGTAGCAATAAGTAAAACTATTGTAATTGCTGGTGATAAGAAAAGAATGGCCGTAAGTTTTTATATTTTATTACATTTTGGGGTGATTACATTGCAAGATAAAGAAAAAATAAAAAACCCTTGTATTCGGCTGAGCTCGTCTCAGGAATTAAACTTGTTTTTTTTTTGGATTCAATATATTTTGTGTAGCAAGCAGTAGCAATAAGTAAAACTATTGTAATTGCTGGTGATAAGAAAAGAATGGCCGTAAGTTTTTATTGGCCGAAAATTTTCTCACAGGTTTTGTGTACTAAAGTAATATCTAAACGAGTTTACTACACGAATCAATTCACTTGCGACCTTTAAGTCCTGAGTTATTAACCTAAATTGAGGTGCCCGTTAACGAACACTGTCTATTCTGACTGCGAATGACATAATGAATTACAACCATGGCTCCTAAGTGTTTAAATGAGGAGTTTATTACAGATACATTATTTTTTACATAACTATTATAAAATTGTAAATTATTTGTACATTGGGCATTGTAGATATAAAAAAAAAGACTTCGGTTATGTTAAATGAACCATTCAAAACAAAAAAATACTCTTTTTGGAATTCTTGTCTGTTTGGTCGCGATGGACGCAAAAACTACTGAACGGATTTGGAGTATTAGAAAGGTCTTAGTCAGACTTAAAATCCGCCGTATGTTTGATTACAATTGGTGAAGTAGAACCGGAGATATGACCAAAACACGATAACCGACCGCGCGGGCGGAATGGCGGGCATCAGCTAGTCTATTCGACCAAAGTATGTAAAAATTATTCCCTGTTATCCTTGATGACGCCATAACTTGAAAACAACTATACTATTTTTTTGTAAGTTTTCGAATACTTTGTAGAATGTTCTTACGAGAAGAAAAGTTAAAAAAATGCCGCAGAAAATTGGAAAATTCCAGGCAACTTGATTACTATTTCTGTAATACAGGCGGGCGGACAAACAACAACAGATAGTTTATAATAGATCTTAATAATCATCGCCTACATCTGCGGAACGTCCACATCTGTACGACGAGCTCCCATGTATAAAGGTATAAATGAATAAATAAATAATCTAGGACACTCTACACAGCGCTATCTAGAATGCGGATAAACATACTTAGATACGTTTTCTTTTGTTAATACATCACTACATAGTATAAAACAAAGTCGCTTTTCTCATCTGTCTGTCCCTATTTATGCTTAGATCTTTAAAACTACGTTAAGTTTTTAGTGATTCAAGAGAAAGATTTATATGTAAATCTAGAGTAACCACATCTCACTTCGAAAAACTTTTTTTTAAAAGAATATTAGTAATCGATATACTAATATTCCTCCTAACGTCTTCAGCTAAGATAAATAGCTTGTGTTAAGAGTGGGTTCACGTCGGTAGTGTAATGGCTAGCATTCGAACCCGGGACCTCTCCATCGTAAGACCGTCTCCTTCACCATAAGCTATCGACGCCTACTGATTAACCATTTTTGTCACTGCCTGTATGTCTTAGGCTTTATATTCGAAAGGGAATCCCGCTAAGGAACATCCCTAGAATCTAAATGAAGATATATCAAATTTCCCAAACGAATAAAATTATTACTAACCATCCCGTTAGATACAGCACAGTGGTTTAAGATAATGTTGTACACGCACACGCTACACTAGTGATGTAACGTACGTAATTTTTTTTATTCATCATTATTAGATAGTTTCTTTTTATCATAGAACATTAAATCTGACGTTGCTTCATGACATCTTAAACATGTCCAAACACGATGACACATCTTAGCTTCGACTAAACACTGCGCTTACACATTGAATACTAGGATAAAAAAGAAAGGGGTGTGTGTTGGGTAACCTCCTCGAGTGTCGCTCCGATTCCGATCCCGCTGCAGTCCGGGGGGAACGGAATCGGAGCGGCCGGTACACCCTGGGCGGCTCAAGTTTCACACTCAATGCGAGCAAAATATTTGTGTTTTTTCTGTGAGATCACGTAATACAAAACATAGTTCACAAAATGTTCTTTTACTTCACACTTTTTAATACACCTCAGTTTACCTCATCGTGATTAATAAAACCATTGCTGGCCCTCCCCGGCTTCACCCGGGGCGTATTTCGAACCCACGTTGCACCCCTTTTAATCCTTATAAATATGCCCGTAATTTATTAGTTATCATATATAATGTATACGAATCTGCCGTATTTGTTGACATTTATGATTACTGCTCCGCTCCCTTGGGTAGTAGCATGATGATATATAGCCTATGGCACTCACAAATAATGTGGGTTTCTATTATTAGAAGAATTATCAAAATCATTAAATCCAGAGATGGCCCTTTACAACCTCAGACTCACAACATCAAAATATCCCAAAGTCACAAACTTTACCTCTTTGTAATACTAGGACGGTTACCAGCTTCGCAATCAACCCAAACTTAAGCGTAGCGAGATTTGCCTATCCAACAATAGATAGGTCAACGTTACCGGTCGACTTTTTCCATTGATTTCAATAGAAATCAGCTTTTTCAGTGATTATTCCTCGATGGTAAGACCGATCTGGACATTCGACACTCAGTAATGTCTACTTGATCACCGTGGCAAATTTGGTCGAGATCGGTCAAACGGTCTCGGAGGAGTATCATTTGTTTGAAATGCAACTTTGAAACCAAAGAAGATAACTGGTGAAATGGAAGTGTTAATACACGTGCCTCCACTTTACGTACCCTATTTTTCGTGCGGATATCCCCTGGTATAATTCCAGCTGGGGAGGTTATGCCGTGCTTGAACCGTCTAAAGCTGCACTCCGTCTCGGGTTTTCAGACGCCGGAGTGTAAGAGGCCAAGGAATTTCCCCCGCACCCCGACGGACCCAGGGCCACATCTGTTATACACAGCAAGGATTACAAGAAACAATACCATAAATAGTAAATAGGTCAGTAGTAGGTAAAGTCATATCGATATCGGCATGTCACGTCACTACACCCAGGTCGTCGCCTCCGCTAGTTTTTGCCGCACGACGACGTAAGCGCTTCCGACAAACGCAGCGTCCGCAACTCACGACTCACAATTATTATGACCATCATTAGACCACCATCCTGCTGTGTTCATTGAGTAACTGTAGGTATGGCCGTCTAAAGAACGCCGTTTAAACCACAGAGCATAACTGAGAGATGTTCTTTCTTCTTATAATATTAATTTCAATCGTTTGTTAGTTTCAATCGTTCTGGGCATTCTTGCAATAGAAGTTTGTCAGAATGGTCACACTACGTAGACACATCGCCTTCCAGTCCTCGATGGGGATTCCATCGGGTTCTGGTGGCTGCACCTGTTCATGCTGCTAGTTTAGCAGCTTGTGGTAGTAAGAATTCAAAAATTCGTTTTGTGTTAGCCCATTAATCGAGGAAGGTTATGGGCTATACATGTATAGCAGTAACCATAAATGTCAACAAATCGAACAAATTTTCATTCAATTTTGTAGAACTAATTATTTATGTTTGGGATAAATGGGTGCCACGGGGGTGAAGTAGCCTAGGGTTCGCCCTAGGCTACTTCACCCCCCAGTCATCTTATAAAATCGTATAATGAAAATATGAAATCCGTTCTTAGATGTCATACGCCATAACAACCGTAATTCCATAAGTACCTACCTTTCTTTTTTTTCGTGTAATCCCCTCGGATGCCCGCCAGCCGGCAGCCAGCGGGGGCGGATATGTCGGGCTTGAACCGACTAAAACCGCACGCCGTCTCGGGTGTAAGGTTTCGTACCTTTTTTTTTCGCGCGGAAATCCCTTCGGATACCCCCCCGCCGGCCAGCGGGGGCGGTTATGTAACTGTAAAAATAATTTTACGTAACAACTATCGAACTCACTTTCACTACTAATTGTTCTCAAACCATTAAAAAACTAATTTAACTATACACAGAATAATGTTATAACTGTAATTAAGATTTTCCAGTTACAGTAACAATGACTTCGAATTGTTAAATCAGTTAAATCGGCACCATGGCTGACCGTTACATGGGGCAACTACGGCATGATATGCAATTTCCTCAAGCCATTTAACATAACATAACTTCACGCCTGTATCCCCGAGGGGTAGGCAGAGGTGTATTAAACACCCACGATTCACCAGTGAAAAATTGGTGCGGATTCTGTGGTTTCTAACACTTTTTAAGTAAACTAGTTTGACATGCAAGACAAAAGGAAAAAGAATATCCTGTCAGCCTCATTTAGGTGCATAGGATCCTATCTATCTATCTATCTATAGGAATCAGAACTGTACGGCGGTACGGTACACCTGCAGATTGCCGGATGAATGTCTAATGCCGGCTGGGTTGTATACGAGGGGTTCGCGCACGAAAATAAAATAAGGTACAGTCGGAGTTGGTGGGTCAGAAAGCAATCGCTCCCGTAAGGAGTAGTCCCGTTCTAAATTATAAGGTATGAGGAGAGTGGACTTTGGGCTTCAAAGTGCAAGCTTTACATAGAACAGGAATCGCGAAGATATATAGTAGACAACCATTCATCATCATCCTCCGAGGCTTTTCCCAACACAGTTGGGGTTGATTTTTTATGAGTCTAACTACGAAGCAGTCAATTTTCGATATTTTCCATGAAGCAACTGACATCTTCTTCTCTTCTCTCGACTTCCACATATCAGTGGTGGTCCTGTTCTACGCAGTAGGCCAGTGTTTGGGCAACTGCTATGCTATTCTGTAGGAACGTTTACGTATCTCGATAGCTGAATCCGCGGCGAGTATCAAATTTCTGGCTGACTCGCGCTCTGTTGGGGTCACAGTTCTAACCTAACCTAACCCAGAAGCGCCGGAACCACAAGTCCGGAAAGTTGCATTTCGATAACGTGACTTGTTAATACTACTGCATCCATTTCTTATTTGGGAATGTCGAATCTGACTCAGCAGTCCGATGATTTATTATCATCTGCATCATCGGACTACTGAGCCGAAAAAGTCTCAGTAGTTCGATCATCGGACTATTTAGTCGGAATGCTAAGCTAAATTTCTGATGGCAATATGATATCTCACCTCGGTTTCAGCTGTCGAGATTTATAAACACTCTTTAAAACGCCTGCCAACTCACGGACGCGGGATCAAACCCGACCCCATAGGTGAGGCCGCGATGGCGGCCTCGCCGATAACCCTGGGGTTATCCTTTCGAGGGCTTACCCGGGGTGCCCGGCAACGGACACTTGGGGAGGACACCGTGCGGTTTTAGTCGATACACGACATAACCACCCCCGATGACCGGCGGGGGGGTATCCGAAGGGATATCCGCACGTAAAAAAAAAACAAGTTGAATTCCTGAGACGAGCTCAGCCGAATACAAGGGATTTTCGATTCTGCGGTTTTTTTTTGCGATTTTTTCTTTATCTTGCAATGGTTCACCCCAGCACGAATCTATTACCGAAAACAGCAACTAGATAGCTCATCTCCTTCATACCCAAAACCGTGACAGAAAATTGGCAACGACGACGTCGACGACAACTCCATAGCAATAGGGCTTTTCTAAAGAAAATCCCTAAAAACACTCTTACAGAATATCACCACTAGGCGTAATTCCCCAACGTCTATGTATCTATAAACACTCTCATCTTTCTATACGTGTTCGTAATATACGACTTCCACATATCAAAGATAGATATTAAGCGATATCAAAGATAGGCGGCTTCTGTGGCGTAGCGGTAGTGCATTCGACTGCTACGACATGGGGCGCGGGTTCGATTCCCGCTCAGTGCAAATATTTGTATGCATGAATATGTCTATTTGCATTGGTCTGCGGTGTATCTACATATAATAATATGTATGTTTATCCGCATTCTAAAACCCATAACACAAGCTAGTTAAACTATGCTTATTTTGGGGCTAGAAAATTCTGTGTAGATTATTTATTTATATTAAGAACTATTATTCAGAAAGAAAACAGTAATTAAACAAATTTACACTACACCACAAGTACATAACTATAAATAAAAACAGAAGTTTAAGTACAATTGTAAATATGGCATTTAAGAACGTAATAACCGTCTCTAGCATTAAGCGGTCACAGATAGGAAATAAACATTAATAGCCGTTCATAAAGCAATCGGTTAAGTTCAGTTTTATGACAACTTTGACACACTTGCACGGATAACGTTATAATACAACTAGTTATTATTATCTTGGCTAACGCGTTATCAACAGTTATATTTACTTAGCTCCGAACTAGAATAAAACGGTTAGTCTGTCTTTTCCCGACCCTCACCACTTGTGCCTGTAAACCGGTATACCTTTTATTTTTCGTGCTCAAATCCCTTCGTATAGCCCCCGCCGGCCAGCGGGGGCGGTTATGTCGGGCTTGAACCGACTAAAACCGCAGGCCGTCTCAGGTCTACAGACGCCGGGGTTTAAGGTTACCCATAGAGCATATCCCTCGCACCCCGGCTGACCCTAAGCCATCTCCGGTTTCGAGATGGCCCCCTCGGGTTTGGGAACCACGGCGTCCCCGTCTTGGCCAGGTTTGGGGGAAGGGCGCTAGTCGCCCCACCGTAACGGCCTGCTTCTGCTGGGGTGACAGGCGGCCTCACCTGCCACTCCCAGGCCTGCGCTCATGGAAGACGGAGACCGGTATACCTTCTAATTGACGGACGAGGCTCTGTCGCAGATTTTTATCTCGGGGTTGGGGGTGGTCGCTCCCGTAAAAGCCATGATAAACTCATCCATATAGTATTATATATAATTATGTTATTCTCTAACATCATTCTAACGTTCCCTCGTTAGCCTCGGAACAGCTGGGTCCTGAACACCTTGCCCGTGGACCCATTGGGCCGTAAACCATTATTTTAAAGTACCCACATAACCCTCTTAAAAGACAACTAGCTGATGCCCGCGGCTCCGCCCGCGCGTAGGTTGGTTAAAGTTTTTTGATCATAACCACTTGCAATCAAACATACGGCAGATTTTAATTCTGACCAAGACCTTTTTAATAGAGAAAACTGCATCAAAATCCGTTCGTTAGTTTTTGCGACCATCGCGAACAAAGAGATAAACAGATAGATAAGAATTGCAAATAAAATATTTTTATGTGAAGAATCGTTCATTAAGCATAACCCAAGTATTTTTCTTAATATTTCCAATGTACAGAAAAATAATATACAATTTTATAATAAGAGACTGACAAAAATGAGCGCCAGGTAGTCCGGTTAGGGGGGTGCGAATGGTTGGATCACCTCCAAGTTTGGTGCACCCTGGGCAACGTGGGCGATGACGCATCATTGATTGCTCCTCTGGAGTAGCTGGCGTCAACGTCAACGGCCAAGAGTCTGACCAACCGGCCCTTTTCATGGCCAGCTGATCCCATTGCACGAGGGGGTCGGGGTATGGCGGGCCTACAAGGCCCGCGGGGGGGCGTGGTCGCTCCAGGTACCCCTCTGCTGTTATCAGAGGGGACATTGCGAATGGCCCAGGGTCAGTCGGAGTGCGAGGGATATGCTCTATGGGCAACCTTACACCCCGGCGTCTGTAGACCCGAGATGGCGTGCGGTTTTAGTCGGTTCAAGCCCGATATAACCGCCCCCGCTGCCCGGCGGGGGGGTATCCGAAGGGATTTCCGCACAAAAAAAAAAGGTAGCCCGGTTAGGCGATAAGGACCAGTGGATCCAAGACCATTATACTTGTTACTGAGCAGGAATCGAAACGACCACACAGGTCGTCAAAATACTTAATTCCTTCTAAATCAAATAAAATCTAGCAAAGGGAATACAAATCCGTCACGAGCGTGACCGTAATACGACTTTCCCTCGCATGATTCAAAACGACAATTGGCCCTACATTCACGTTTTCTTTTTATACCACTACAGTGGCAAACGTGGTGTCACTTATCTATGGGCCACCGTTTGTAAGGGACACCGTTATTATCTTCGCGACGCACACCAACTTCACATGCAAACCGGTACATCTGATGGTTGTCAGACGAGGCGCTGGCGCAGGCTTTATTCTCGGGTCACACGGCATTATTCTGCCAAAAAGGCTACTATAAAATTCAAGACTATTTAGACGACAAACAAGCTTGGATATGAACTGTTTGCTCTCTCTCTATGCTACTGAAATGAAATATTGTACTTAGGTTAAGTAAATATGTTTGTAAATAGACCAAAAAAAAACAGCCCGCGGGGTTTCTTGCCGGAGTCTTCTCAGGACAGGGCCGCGTTTCGAACCGGTGGTCCATTTGCCAAACATTAGATTATTTAATTTTTTATGACGTTTTGTAAGTGCCGTATTAATGGTCTATACAGAATAAATGGTTTTTGACTTTGACTTTGACATTAGAACCCGTAAAAGTCAACATAAATTTTGGAAGTGAGGAGTGGAAGAGCGGGCTCCAGGCTCCAAAATGGGAGCTTTGGATGCTACCTAAGTTGACAAGAAAGTTATTATCAGGGCGAGCGAAGCGTGCCCTAGCACTATTCTACAATCTATACATTTTTGTGGTACAATTTACTGAGAAATTATCACACTTTCGGGTTTGGGCTTTGACATATAGTAATTTCTATTCATGTGTAGATATGTTATAAATCATAAAAATAATCTATGCCTTAGAAGATATTTTTCTCTTTAAAAAAAAACAAATGATTACTAGGTGGGAAACTTCGCCCCGAGGGGTCCACCATCCAAATATCGAAACCGGAGATGGCCCTGGGTCAGTCGGGATGCGAGGGAAATGCACCTTACACCATGGCGTCTGAAGACCTGAGACGGCGTGTGGTTTTAGTCGGTCCGAGCCCAACATAACCTACCCCGCTGGCCGTCGAGGGGGTTACTGAGGGGATTTCCACATAGCAAAAAAAAAAAGGTGAAAATCTTCGCGAGCCCTTCTAAAGCACCGCTGCTAGCTAGTATTAAATTAATGTTTCCTTTGTCCCTTATCTTCTCACGTTTAAACGTCTGGAGAAATTGCATTGAATACTCCGAATTAAGTGTTGTAGAAGTTGAATGAACCTCACTGATATCCCAACCATTCGCAGACATACTATAGAACATGTAACAGACGCGACTATACATTTTCTCTTCTACATTTTTATAAAGATGAATGTTTCGTTGTCTAGAGGTTACTGCTATTGATGCGATTGCGATGAAACTTCACAAAATTAATTCTTTTACCTATAGTTTCTCACTGGTATAGGCTTTCCTCTTGCGGTTGGGCGGTCAGACGGTGGTCGCTCCCGTAAAAGTCAAATGAAGAGAATTGGAAAAGGAGGTGGATGAGCAGACATCAGGCTCAAAAGTACGAGCTTTGGATGCATCCGAGACTATAGCGCTATGATGATGATACTTTTAATAAATTTCTAAATATTTCAAACAAAAATCATTGGTGAAAAATCTATTAAGATTAAGAGGCACTAAAACACCGTCAGCCATTAGCTTCAATAATAAAATAAATCTGTAATGGGAAGAATTTCTGCACATATTAACTGACTTCACAAATAGAAGAAGTTCTCAACTGTACGAAATAATTCCTGACCACAGCAATATTTTTTTGTACAATTACCTTAAGACCTTTGAACTGTCTGACCTTCCGACCAGGTTACACTGGCCGTGGTATTTTTACTTTTTGTTTTACAGAGAATACCTCCGTGGTTCCATATAAGTTCGATCAATACCTGACTCCTATGTAAAAAAAATCCGTTCCCGCAGGGAGAACGCACAGGTAGATTTCGTGAAACAATTAATATTATTTTATATAGAGAACTACGGACTTTAAACAGTTTAATTTTTTTTTTCTCGAAAACGGTAACTTTTAGCAAAAAACTTTTCAGACATTTATTTTAGACTTTAAAATGGCCTATCGATTAAAAATGTTTCCGACTGCAAGAATGTTCACCGGTTAGAAGTTATGATTTTTTTCCCGAAAAAATTTGGTTTTTCCCCCCTCCACTTTTAGTTAATGTTTTAATCTTATAGGTTAATTAAAAGTTGTTGGTATTCATGTATACTATGGGATAAAATTAGAACGGTTCGAATATCTTTCATGGAACGTGAAATTTTGAGGAAAAACTGATTTCACAAAAAGTGAGGCCCTACCGTCCCCTTAGGCCGGTTTCCACCCGTTCACGAACACTAAGTTTACACCCAAGCAATTTTTGACTGCAGTTTGAAAGCGATCGGGGCAAAAATGCGACCGTGAGAGTGCCGCAAATTTTGGGAAGTGGAACCATACATACATATATATATAAATATAAACTTTTTGAGTGGTCATTTCGGACTCAGGGAGTCATAACTAGACCTCCTATGAAGATTTTTTTTTTTAAATTCGATAGTAGTCAAGAAACCAATAGGTAGATCGATTTCATCGAAATCTACCTAAAAAAACATCTAAATTTTCAACTTTCAAGAAGCATCTGCATGAAGTTTGAGTAAAAATTTATGTTAAGTTACAAAACCATTCTGTTGAAAATTTATTTTATAAACTGTTGAATAAAAAGTGTTGTTTACAACTAATGCGGACAGCGACCAGTCATCCACCGGAGTAAGGTTCATTCTTAACCACAAATAAGTACCTACTTCATTTACACTAGCCGACCGATACAATACCGTTAAGGCAAATCTATGGATTCAATTACGGAGAAGCGTACGGTAAATTCAAATGTTCGTGTAGAATTGTTTGCTTGACACGCAGTTATGGTCACGTAAGCGAAACTTGATGCGACATTCATCGTTTTAATAAAATTTAAATTAGTTTGCTAGATATATTATTCTTGACTGATGCTTGAGGCGACATTCATCGTTTTAATAAAATTTAAATTAGTTTGCTAGATATATTATTCTTGACTGATGGTGAACATAGACAAGATCTGAAATAGAGCTCGTAGTTCAAGTAAATCCTTTACCCTTTTTGTAGGTCTATCACGAGGGTACCTTCTCACGTTTCTAGTGGTCTGAGGCCCTAAATGCACGCATTCGATTCTTAAATGAGCCATTTTTACCAGACTACGGCCCGCGCGTCCATAGTAAGGTTGTGATTGGCTTTCTATGTAGGATATTTACGAGTTACGGACTGAATTTAGACAGTACAATATTTCGACATGTAGCGAACTTCGAAAACACATATATCGACAAGTCATTGCTTCGACAGACAACTATTAGACAATACACACCTTCGAATTACCACTACTTCGACAGACAATACTTAGACAAGACACATCTTCGAATGACCACTAGTTTGACAGATTCTCAAAATAATGTGGATCCGGCGCTTCGCCGGCCGCTGCCGGCCTCCATACTACCGACCTCCATGATCGGGGCCTGAGGACGGCAGTTGGCCGACTCGCCGTCCTTACAGAAGCAGGCCGTGGCGGAGGCGTGTCGTGTGTGCCATACACATGCCTGCCAACTCACCGAAGCGGAATAAAATCCGACCCCACCAGGCGAGGCCACGGTGGCGGCCAAAGTCCGCCGGCAACCCTGGGGTTATCCTTTCGAGGGCTTACCCGGGGTGCCCGGCAACGGACACTTGGGGAGGACACCGTGCGGTTTTAGTCGAGACACGACATAACCACCCCCGCTGGCCTGCGGCCCCCCCGCGGAGGGATCCGAAGGGATTCCCGCACGTAAAAAAAAAAAGGACCTTCGAATGACCACTAGTTTGACAGATTTTTTTAACATTCTCCCAAAATAATAATGCTCTGAAATGTATTAAAAAATGTGCCCTACCTAATTAAATATGTACCCAATGAATTAAAACATCAAATCTGTTGGGGTCACAGTTCTAACCTAACCTAACCCACTTTACTTATTTTTGGAATATAATTTTAAAAATCTGACGAAGTAGTGGTCATTCGAAGATGTATCTTGTCTAAGTATTGTCTGTCGAATAATCGTCTGTCGAAGTAGCGGTAATTCGAAGGTGTGTGTTGTCTAATAATTGTCTGTCGAAGCAATGACTTGTCGATCTATGTGTTTTCGAAGTTCGCTACATGTCGAAGTATTGTACTGTCTAAATTCAGTCCGTAAATGGATATTTACGAATATTCCACTGTAGCTCCTAAAATACTGAACTAATTGTATTGATTTTAAATACTACTAGCCCCATCTATCGGTGCCGATCTGGGACTACTTTTTACTATTCTTAAAAAAATACACTTTCAAGTCTATAAACTTGTTATTTCTTTATTTTGTTACAAAAATTATTAATATCGGATTGTTGTCGTATCGGCCTTTGTAAATAATCTGTTTCTACCGGTGCGAGAATCGTGATCTGTTTTAAATTGTCGTTGAGGCAAATGTACGGTCGGGAAAAGTTTATGGCGCACAGAGGAGACTTATGGTGCGGAGCGCGAGCGCGTGGGCCGCCGCCACCTCCTTCTGCGAGCACGTAATGCTCGCGAAGGAGATGGCGGAGCGCGACCGGGAGATATTTAGAACTCTCCCGGCCCGCCGAGCCCGCAACTTGCTCGCCGCGCGTCGCAGGCGACTCAGGCGCCGGAGGTCGCTTAACGACCTCCGTCCTTCATGAGCGCAGGGCTGGGGGTGGCAGGTAAGGCCGCCTGTCACCCCAGCAGAAGCAGGCCGGGACGATGGGGCGACTAGCGCCCCTCCTCCAAACCGGGGCAAGACGGGGACACCGTGGGTCCCAAACCCGAGGGGGGCATCTCGAAACCGGAGATGGCCCAGGGTCAGTCGGGGTGCGAGGGATATGCTCTATGGGTAACCTTACTCTGTAGACCCGAGACGGCGTGCGGTTTTAGTCGGTTCAAGCCCGACATAACCGCCTCGCTGGCGGGCGGGGGGGTAATCGAAGGGATTCCCGCACGAAAAAAAAAATGGTACTTTCATTGAGTATAGAAGAATGTCTGAGTTTTGAATTTCGGTTACGTATCCAGTTCTTAGAAGAATTATTAAAATATTTTTATATGTGTAGTTAAATGTATATGGACGATTGATTCTCGGCGAAGTTGAATACAAGGGCTGTACAATCTTTTCCATTGAATGTCGTACAAGGCGATTAAGAAATGAAGCTTTATCGCCATCCAAAAACAGATACCCATGACTATTGGCCCAGTTGACGGCAATATAACTACCTCTGCATATTCGTTCGAGATATACAGGTGTGAGTATAGTCATGTATACATTCTTTATAAGTGTATTAGGTTCAAGACAGATTCAACAGACATAAGACTCGGACACGTCGCAGACCTACGAGCGACGGCATCGGTCGAAGATAAAGACGCGAAACATACCGAAAGGACCACGCGGCTCTTTCGAGACATTCTAAATTGACATTCTAAATACAAATCACTCCTTGATATACGTCATATCTTTGATCTCAAGATTTCAAAATTTAACTTTTATTCAATAGTGGTATAATACGTCTTACATTCACCTTAGGCATAAATTCCGTCTACAAAAACAATGCGTCCATCGTATAGGTGATCTTTATCTGGATGGGTTCAATGTTCTGGAAGTTTCGGTTCACGTTCAATATGAAAAGCGATAACGCAAATATTTTCGGGTAACCTCTTGAAATATGACGGTGAGTGGTTAGATTGGAACGGGTTAAATATGGATTTTAGATACCGTTGACAGGGCTTTGTCGATCGATCCGAATGTATTGATTTAAATAAATTTGGACGTCCTGAGCGCGATAGCCTCCTATCCTTGATAAGGTGTCGAGAGCTGTTGGACCTGTCTTACGCAAGCAAAAAGCCGGGTTTAGGTCTAATCAATCGTGCACAGACCAAGTAAACACTCTGTGTATCATACTGGAACAGGCGAGAGAATGGCAGAGGAAAATGTACCTGATAATCATAGACTTCGAAAAAGTCTTCGATACGCCGAGATGTACTAATATTTGGGATCGGTTACCCGAGATAAGTGTCCCCGAGAAAATCATCAACATTGTTAATACTAACTGAAAACATAACCTATATGTACAATAAAAAATAATATATAAACTAAAATATTTACATCCTTTTTTTTTATTTTTATTTATTGCTAAAAGGACTTTGTCGCTGAGCGACTCCATCGTCCCATATGAACAACAAACAGTACAACTAATCTTAAAGCTAAATCACTGTGAACTTAAGCCTAAATCAGTCAATTTAATTAGAAGACTTATTTCTTCTGTCGTTGGATTAGACAACATACTATTCAGATGAACAACGAGTAATCTTTTGTTTCTATCAAAGCATGACGCTATTTACATCCTAAAAAAGAGTATGTACAAAGTAAAAAGTTTAGGGGTCAAAGAATTCCTTCCCATCGATTTAGACTGGTAACGGATCCAAACGGGTGGCGGCAATGAAAATAAAGATAGATCCACTGAAAACTATTAAAAAAGGATCATTACATTTAAAATATTATAAGGATGCTTTGATCTTTCAACCATCCTTCAGCCACCTTGTACATCGCCCACAAGACTCCCCGTGGACAATAAAATCCAGTTCTATTAGAAGCCAGGCGCGTTATTATCGTGACGTTGGTGTCTGCTTCGCATCAATGAAATAATCGTGGGTGTTGAACTCCACCTACGATAGGAGACTAAAATATTCTATTTATAGTTCATAACACTCCTACACTAAGTCAAAATCACAAGATATTTTCGTCGACGTGGTGAAAAAAAAACGCGAGTTTCATGATTTTTCTTCACCCAAAAAGTGCTCATATGGAAATTGCTCAACGCTCCTATAGAATATATAATAAAATAATTTACTATGTATATAATAGCTCGGTTGCGTATTAGGTACAATAGGAGGGCAGAACCCAGTCGCCCCCATAAAAGCCATAGTAGCCCAGTGTTAGGTACAATAGGAGGGCAGAACCCAGTCGTCCCCATAAAAGCCATAGTAGCCCAGTGTTAGGTGCAATAGGAGGGCAGAACCCAGTCGCCACAATAAAAGCCATAGTAGCCCAGTGTTAGGTGCAATAGGAGGGCAGAACCCAGTCGCCCCCATAAAAGCCATAGTAGCCCAGTGTTAGGTACAATAGGAGGGCAGAACGCACTCGTCGGCAGTCGCACCCATAAAAGCCATAGTAGCCCAGTGTTATGTGCAATCGGCATCGTAATCAACCGTCGGAAAAGAAAATAATATTCAAAACGACAGCTCATGAGGTGCCGTAATGAAATGACACTTCAAAGCGACGCCGTCGATTTGTATTTTTTTAGGCGGCAGCTATTTAACTGTCAAAAACAGCGTTTCATTCATTCTTACGCCGCGCCGGCATCGATTATCAATGGGGCGGTACAAAATGGCCATCGACCTTGACCAACGCAACATTTCGACGGCTGTGATATCGATGACACTTGCGCGGTAGGCCCCCTGGTTGCGTAATAAAATAAACATTCTTCCATCGCAACTAGTTGCCATCATAGGTAAAAAAAACTCCCATCGCAACTGGTTGCGAATCACAGTTGTGATGGCGGCCGAAGGGGAAGTTTTCATTTGAAAAATTCTATGGATTAAAAATTCTAACCGTACACACTTAATAATATTGACAATAAAAACACTGACAAAAATATTGTGTGTATATAATATCACTAAATAATACAGTGATTGAAATAAAACTATTTTTAACGGATTCTATCGCGATTTAGTTGATGTTATTTTATATTTTACATTGATCCCGACGTAAAAAAAACCTTGAAGACAACAACCATCTTTAGTCTCCCCGTGACCATGGCTGCTGAATAGCACCCGAAACGTCGGGATCTATGTAAAATATAAAATAACATCAAATAAATCGCGATAGAATCCGTTAAAAATAGTTTTATTTCAGTGTGTGACATTCGCGTAAACGTCCGACAATATGAAATACAGTGATTGGTAAATCTGACGTAATTCCTGTGCATTAGGCATTGGAGAGATATTACTGTTTAACATTTTTCTTCGTAGACGAGATAACATCTAGGCAGATAAGTAGGTATAAAGTTTCGTCATCGACAGTTATAATATGCAGACTGCTTCGTAGTCAATTAGAGTGATAGCCATGATGCAATTTGTCATTTCAGATACTGTTCTGATAACAGTCTTCTTATTTTCAAGGGTATAAGTTAGCGAAGAAGAGATAGAATAGATGGAAGATATGTAGTCTCTTCTCGTGAGTGTTCTACAAGGGAGGGGGTGTTTCCTGCGGGCCCATGAAAAGTGGCTGATAGTATTTGGTGTATCGTGTAAGTTGATGAGATCCGTGTGTTACAGCGTCAGATGTTTTCTGTCTGGCCGATGCTGAACTGAGTTCTTGCATTATGACAAATGTTATTCATTTTCGACCCCTTCTATATCTATCTATCTATATACTATTATTAAAATTGTAAATTAAATGTGTCTGTACATTGGAGATATTAAAAACAAATAGGTAAGTACTTGGGTTCTGTAGTTCGCGATGGACATAAAAACTACTGCACGGATTTTAATGCGGTTTCTTCTATTGGACTTAAAATCTACCGTATGTTTGATTATTGTTGGTTAAGTAGAAACGGAGATATAACCATAAAACGATAACCGACCTCCACGTGGGCGAAGCCGCGGCCTTCATCTAATTGGATATATAATTCGTTTTACCAAGAAAATGGCAGTAGAATACTTGTAGGAAATGACTGAGCTTACTTGTTGCCAAGGAAATTGAATTGAATCTACTGTGTAAACCTAATTGATTTCAAGAGAAACGCTTCCAATTGAATATGTTATTGATTTAAAGTTGCCTACAGATGTTTATTGTATATACATAATTAACAAGCTTGTTGTGGCTTAATTATTGTGGCCTAATATACTGCAAAGGAGTAATTATATATGTCAACAAATCGGGTAAATTTCCACAAATTATTGTAGAACTGTTACATAACGGGCATGTATGGGACACAGTTAGTCAAGGAATGAAAGTTATATAAAGCACGGACAAACAGACAGACAGACAAGAGAGTGGGGGGTTCCTCTTTTACCTTTTGAAAAAAAAAAAAGGTACGCATAACCGCCCCCGCTGGCCAGCGGGGGGGTATCCAAAGGGATTTCCGCACGAAAAAAATAAAGGTACGGAACCCTATAAATCAAGTCATCATTAGCGAACATTCCTTATAATTATGATAAAACTAGCTTTTGCCCGCGGCTCCGCCCGCGTAGATGTCGGTTATCGCGACAAAACATAGCCTATGTCCTTTCCCAAGGTCTAATCTACCCCTGTACCAAATTTCAGCAAAATCGGTTCAGTGGTTTTTGCGTGAAAGCGTAACAAACAAACTTACATTCGCATTTATAATAGTAGGGAGGATATTATGAGTTATTATATAGCACACGCGTTCCGTTTTCTCTTTTGGATATCCACCAATCAACAGTTTTATGGCCCACGTTTGCTATTACACGGGGAAAATTATATTTTATCTATTCATACAAAATACGAGCCAAGTGTCAATTAGGCAGTTTATTGTCTGTAGTGCCACCATTGTTAACATGGTACGTGTATGGAATGGTGACCCTCTTTCCTAAGAGTTTACCTTCAGCTTACCATCAGGCGAGGTGAAGTCAAATTGACGTGTCCTAAATATTTAAAAAAAAAAAATCTTCCCGTCATATTCTCTCAAAATAGGGTAGTTGAAATCTTCCGACTGCGGTGAAGCTCAAAGGGATAGTTTCAGTTAGATCTGTATGTATATTATACTAACCGTTGCCCGCGGTTTTGTCCGTGTAGAAGTCTCATCCAGGGAAAAAAGTAGCCTATGTGTTATTCCAGACTATAATCTATCCCTGTATCAAATTTAAGCCAGATCCTTTCAGCCGTTTTTGCGTGCAAAAGTAACAAACATCCATACATCCATACTTCGTCCATACTTACAAACTCTCGTGTTTATAATATTATTAGGTATAATAAAGTATCTGTCTCTGCCTTACAACTAATCAACGACTCAACCTATTTTGATAGTGCGCCTCCAATACTTACGATACAATTATTCACGTAAAACACATGTTTTTTTTTTTTTGACGTGCGGAAATCCCTTCGGATACCCCCCCGCTGGCCAGCGGGGGTGGTTATGTCGTGTATCGACTAAAACCGCACGGTGTCCTCCCCAAGTGTCCGTTGCCGGGCACCCCGGGTAAGCCCTCGAAAGGATAACCCCAGGGTTATGCATACCCTCATTTAGTTAATAACCGTTTGTGAAAACTGACTATTTACATTACTTGACGTGTCTTATAACAATCAAGAATAAGGTTACCATTGCAAATAAAATAGGAGCTGAACTCAATACTAAATCCATAAATCTAAGAGTAAGGTTAATCTAAGGTTTTTAAAGAACATTTTATAACAACTAAGTATCTAGACTAAGTGCCGTTTCTTATAAAAATCAAGAATTAGGTTACCACTGCAAATAAAATAGGTATTTAATTGTACTGTACTCGATACGTTCTTTTTTCGTGCGGAAATCCCAAAGTATCAAAGAATTCGTTACGGTGAGTACGGCACAGGAGTGTGAGGCGATGTAGATATTCACGTGAAAAACAAGCACACCCTGATTTTTAGAAAACATTTTATAAAACTAAGTATCTAGACTATTTGAGGTGTCTTATAAAAATCAAGAAATCACTGCAAATAAAATAGAGAAAGAGTGAAATTCCAAAACTAAATCAAATCCATAAATCTGAAGGAGGTTTTTCAACAGTTTACAGCATTATGCGTTCACGGGCCATTTATGCAAAGATATTGTAACTGTACCAGCACGTCCTCATAAGCTTTATTTGCATGCCATTTTGAATTTAAATCGTCGGTTTACGTAAATAAGATTTTTTCACAATGTTTTTAGCTTCATGGAAGCAGTTTGTTTATAAATGATTTTAATATTAAAATATGCGTACCCTATTATGAGCGGTATTTTTTTTGTAATTTTCGCCTCGGTAGATGACGTTGAAATCGGGTTACAAGATTTTTGCGCGAATTTATACCTGAGCGAAGCCGGGATCGTTGCCGCGACTAAGGACGCGTGTATGCGAAATGGCCGCCAACACAAAAGGAGGCTAAACAGGAAATATTTTCCCCATTTTTCAACAATGATTATGGTCAAATTTCCAATGAGCGAACACGTTTCTAGTGAGTCTTCGGTCAGCTGGACTCGCTCGCTACTGTTACCTAATAGTAACTTCGATAATTAATATTCGTAAAAAAGCCGTACTTTTTTTTCACCATGACATATTTAATTAACCTTTTCACCAATTGTGTTCATTGAACAACTAATGACTGACGCACGTGACTGATCCTTGGTCCGGTTATATCACTAATATTCTCACGGTATGATATAACACTAAACCGTTTTTGTCTTTAGTCTGCACCTAATTAATGATTAATATCGATAGTTGAAAAGCAAGAGCGTCTAAGCGACGATGGCAGTTCCATCATCTTCAGAACATCAATCTCGGTTGCATCCACTTGCACTTTGGAGCCCAGGGTCCACTCAACTGCTCTTACGACGTCCATCAGCGTGTACCGGCTTGCAGGAAGTGAAGGAGAAAGCCACGGAGGCAATCAGGAGCAAGGCTTTTTTGTATTTTTTTTAGCGTGTGGAAACCCCCACGGGCTTCACCCCATCGGTGCCGACGATGGGGTGTGTCCTCCCGAAGTGCCTATTGCCGGGCGCCCCGGGTAATAAAGGACAACCCCAGGGTTACCGGCGGACTTTGACCGCCACCGCGGCCTCGCCTGGTGGGGTCGGGTTTTATCCTGTGTGTTCTACACACGCCTGCCAACCAGGAGCAACGCTGATATGATGATGATGAATTACAATAACAGGTGAAACTTATTAAAGCATATTAAAATATTAATGTCGTTGGGGACGTTTTCTCTTTGATGATAAGATGTCGCTTAAGACGTTATGTGTCCTAACCGACAATTTACCTAAAACTACACTGAGAGTGTAATTACTGTTTGATGCACCAGTTAATCTTGATACGCAAACAATGGTTAGGTATTCGCTTTGTGCTGACAGTTGACCATTGTCACTTTAGTGGACAGTCCGAACGTTTCACTTTCCATCGGTTTTACCATTAATAGTACAGTGGCAAAGTGATCAGTAAGTTCCTATAACATAACTTCACGCCTGTATCCCCGAAGGGGTAGGCAGAGGTGTATTACACACCCCACGATTCGCACGTTATGTAAGGTCCCAATGTAATAGGGGGCGAGCCTATTGCCATCTACCGGGCATATTATATAAGCGTGCGATAATTAACATTTATTAATGCACACATAACTACGAAAAGTCAGAGGTGTGTGTCCAGGGCGACTTGGGATCGAACTTGAGACCTCGTCTCAGCAGTCCGTTACGTATGCCACTGGACTATCGCCGCTAGTTCCTATAAGATATGGCAATACAATACACAGCTCCTTGATATGTATATTATCATAATATTCTAAAGAGTAAAGTATTTTCCTACTATCGCCGCTAGTTCCTATAAGATATGGCAATACAATACCTACACAGCTCCTTGATATGTATATTATCATAATATTCTAAATAGTAAAGTATTTCCCTGTCTTTTCCCTTCTGGAGGTGGCAACAAAGGAAATTGGAAAAAGGAAACATCGGATTAACTAGGATGTGAACATGGATAGAAGATAGAAAGTAATAATCTTACACACATACATATCACGCCTCTTTCCCATTGGGGTAGGCAGAGACAACATCTTTCCACTTGCTGCGATGTTGGCATACGCCTTTCGCTTCTTCCACTTTTATAATTGCTGTCATACATGCACGCCGGTTACGGATACTTCTGACCTGGCCTGGTAATAATTTTGACGTTCATAAATGTTACTTTATGACCAAAATGAATGAAAATATTGTATAAGCACATGCAAATAAACCTTGTAACTTAAACCTTAAAATATTCCTACCTCACGATATGAAACAAAGCATCTTAATACCAACATACCATTCTAAGAAACCTGATAGTGGAATAAGCGAAATCTCCGCTATCAGATATCATAAATCCATTGGGTATCAGTGTCGCGGTTTGTGGCCCAGACGTGGGTCAATTCACTCCTACTATTGTTACCGGTACAATTTCCTTCCAACGTATTTGGAACGTGAATTCGCAATGAAAGTGGAGCGAACATTATAAATGCTTCGTGCCTCACTAACCTTTGATACCTTACTAAACGCTATGGTTATATTTTATTTACAGAATTCTGTATTTGTATGATTATGGTTACAGCGTGTATTCCGGTCTTCATCGTCACACGTTTTCATCCGATTGTGATGTAAACTGTGCATCGGGTTGATTTCAAATTGTTAATTTATAAAAAAAACTGCTTAGTAATCGATTCGCTACAATGTCCACAATCTCGTGCGAAACTACACTTTAAGAATAAATATTTTTTAGTAGCCGATTTGCACCATATGCGTGCGAATTGCCACAACATTTTCTAGAGGTGTCGATTCGCACATTAACAAACAATTAAAGGATAGATATTAACTACCAAAATTCTAAAATAATTAACAGAACTCAAATTATTACAAAATTGTTTTTACATTGTGATAAACAGTACCTAAGGGTTCTTTACGATACAAATGTGTATAAAAGTTATATTACATAATATAACTTGTATAACGACGCGTGAACGATAACTATAAACATTGAATAAAACGTGTAGAATACATTACATACTGTAAGCGAGGGGTTTTAGGTATAAGAGATGCAAATTTTCAATCTCCGCAGCACAGAAAATCAAAATACAGTTACGAGTGCGAAAAAACACCCGTAAATACTGCTGCGTCAAATTGAATCTACGAATCATAAACTATTCGAAGATAAAATCGAATATGGCCCCAGTACGTTACCCAAAAAACGCCTTCCTAAATCGGTCTCTAGAATGCAATTCATACAAGACATATTTGAAGCTCAACGCCTCCATTTCCTATACTTTCCCTACTCGCCGATCGAATTACCAATCAAGGAAAGTGGGCTATGTTTGGGCCCCATTTGGTTAGTGCGTACAACGGACTTTCGCCTTTAATATTAAGAGTTAACGGTGGGTTTAGTATGTCAAATGACTGTGATAGAATTGTAAATTCTACAGCCGCGTGATTTGCAGTATTTGGGTGATACATGTCCTGTCCTGCTATTTTATTTTGTAAGAACGTTTGTGTATCTCGATGGCTGAATTCGCGGTGAGTAATCAAATTTCTTATGGCGAATTACTCTTCCGTAAAAATACTGGTTCACCTATTTGTGCTACCAAGCGAGCCATTAGCGACACATAATACGTCTTCTAGAAAATTCTACCTAATACAAAAAAACCTTTTACACTTTTTTACCTTTGACCACAATATGTGACTCATTACGATCTTACTATTTGGATTTGCTAAGAAGTATTTTTCAGCTTGATCAAAACTAAAAGTTACAGTAGTGTATATGGATGGCATCTCGTATTTTGACACTTATTATATTGTACAAAAGAGAAGCCATGTAATCTGAACTTGAAATTATATACAGTACACTGGTTATTTACGATTTTTTTTTTATTTATTTCATGCCTCAGACAGTAACTCTATTACAAACTTTATGACTTATTTCCTATACTGTAGTTAGATGTCATTTTATGTATGTATTAATATAGCTTTATAATCGCAACAATTTCGGTGTATTAGTGCAACTAAAAATTGTGACGTCACATTACTCATACGTGTAATCAGTTCGCAAAACACAATAAGTGTTAGATAATATTTAAGCTGTCTTTTTTTTTTTACGTGCGGAAATCCCTTCGGATACCCCCCCGCTGGCCAGCGGGGGTGGTTATGTCGTGCCTCGACTAAAACCGCACGGTGTCCTCGCCAAGTGTCCGTTGCCGGGCACCCCGGATAAGCCCTCGAAAGGATAACCCCAGGGTTGCCGGCGGATATTTAAGCTGTCTTATCAAAAACATACAATAATAGAGTAAAAATTAATAAAAAAATCTACATTGTCATGACCGATGACCAGGTTTCTCACGTCACACAGCCACAGACAACAATTTAGCCAGATTACAGAACGAGCGTGAGGAACCTTTGCTATTGACATTGATTCAGTAGACACAAATGACAGAGCGAGTACATTGGTAATCGCTTTTAGATTATTATAATATCTTTAAGAGATTACTTCAGACAGCATGTCTATTTAAGTTGTTTTCTTGGTACTTAAATGACTTCAAAATAGTCACACAAAGTGTGTTTATGACGTCACGAATATCAAAACGCTTACCAATTTACTTCAAACCTTACACCGTGTAATTATATTGGAAGATGTATTACCTGAAACATGAGAAGCAGTCATGTTAGTTTTTGATGGTAATAATTTAAGAACATACATTTAAGCAATAAATAATACATAATTATCGTATACACATTCCCGAAGGGGTACGACGAGGTGTATTAAAATTTAACACCCACATTTTTCCAATAAAAATGTTCGCTCTCACGTACCTTTTTTTTTTTTTTTTCGTGCGGAAATCCCTTCGGATACCCCCCCGCCGGTCAGCGGGGGCGGTTATGTCGGGCTTGATCCGACTAAAACCGCATACCTAACAGGGCTAAAAGGGCGCATATTTTCACGGGCTCTACGAGTGTGTTACTGTCTAACGGAGACTAGTCCTATGCCTTCATTGCCTTGTACGACAAGGGCAGAAAGATGGTAGCAGCCCTTGTATTTTACTTCACCAGGCAATAAAAGTAGCCTAAAATAGATCAGTATGTGTTTTAAAAGGAAAATCAAGGCGAAATCGATGTTTAACGACCGTTTTTCTGTTCGAAACGTACGAAGAAGCTTAAATGTAATGCCTGTTGTAAGAAACTAACGATTTATAAAAGCACATAAAATGTACCAGTCGTTTAACTCCGTCCGAAGCATTAATTCGAATGATTTCGATGTAAGACAGACGACACAGACACAGGTAACAGATGGAAGATGTTTATAAACAAGCTTAGGGAAATTATAATCTAATGTACAGCATAATGTCACATGTGAAGACGGTAATGTAAACAATACTGTAAGCCGGACAACACTAGTTGGACTCGCGTGTATAGTGTTCGAGACCATCATAAATATAGATCATGGACGAAAGTACCCGCAACTGGCGAGTGGCAACTCAAGTGGTAATGCCCGGTTTACTTTATTCCAGCCGAATACTCCAGCGAATCAATTCAGTCCAGGACTGGACTGGCCCATATCGTCTACATTATTCCAGTCTTTAAAAACTTTTCGAAACTTCGGAAGAAAACAACAATGCATAATCAACTGTTTAAATTTCAATACAGTGCTGGAATGGCTGTCTACTCTATTACAGTGGCGCTAGAATCGGCGAACTGGAATAAAAAGTAGACCATCAATCCAGTCACTGGACTGGATTATTCACGGGAATGTTAATATTCCAGTGCCGGTTTACACTTTTCCAATAGCATTCCAGTGCTGGATTCGATCACTGGACTGGAATACTACTGGAATAGTGTGAACCGGGCATACAGAGGCTCAACTGAATTAATGTATACTAAAAGAAAGAGCAATGAGTCAACCGCGGGCATCTCAAAAAAAATTAAGTGATCTGATTGAGCAGTCAAAATGTTCACACCCTATAACTCCAAAGGGCAACATGTAAAAAGATGTGAACCTACTGCCAGCAATCGGACGTGTTCTGTTAATGTATGAATAGACGAATTATTAACATATTAACCGGCAGAAGCAACGCCTTCTCCAAATAAAAAAGGCGTTGTCATACCATGGTCTGGGGCGAGGAGGTTTTCTAACCCAGCACCCCAAATAACGTTCCCATGACAACAGAGCAAGATGGCGGATTGGAAAGGTAATCATTTGCGATTCTAAATTATTTATATTGATTATTTCTTCGTCATAATAAGTACCTATTAAAGTAGAGGACATGCGCTAGGGCCCGTTAAGTACCTAAAATTTTTTGGTTAAACCACTTCGGACATTCACAAATAGGAAAATTTGTCTAAAGAATACCACCACGAGTGGTTTTAAACCTTTAATTTGATAGTTTATTTTATTATTTGTCGTGACACTAACAAATTTAATAATCTGTTAAAAATAATAACTATGTACTTCCTACGGTTATTTATATATATATACTAGTTTTATGCGGTCGTATGTTTTATCAGCGTCATATGACCAGTTTCTCAATTGAGAAATTGAAGTTGGATTTCGTCTGACTGTGTGTACGTAGGCGTTGACGAGGCTGCACTTAAATTTCTCAATTCAGAAACCGAAATCTATATTTAATAGATTTTTAACGATTAGGCACTAAAATTGCAAATTTCATGCTTACATAAATCCTCATTTGACAAAAAACCAATACCTATTTGCTTCAATGACAAAACTTAATTATATTCTCATTCTCAAAGCTCCATAACACAAAGTGGCAATTAGGACTTAATGAAAGCGGTATTAATGGAAGGTATAATAAGTAGCAATCAATTATATAATAAAAAGGTATATGTTATAAAAATGGTATATGTTATAAAAAATATGTTATAAAAAAATGCGATAGACGGTAAGCCGAGAGCTAACAGGGATGTTCAGGTAGATAGTCATTAAATGTAGTCAGCTTGCGAGGGAAATGCTCTATGGGCAACCTTACACCCCGGCGTCTGAAGACCCGAGACGACGTGCGGTTTTAGTCGGTTCAAGCCTGACATAACCTCCCCCGCTGGCCGGCGGGGGGTATCCGAGGGGATTTCCGCACGAAAATAAAAACAAAAAAAAAAGTCATTAAATGTAGACTTGTATTTAAACAACCGTTGTACCTTTTTTTTTTTTTTTCCGTGCGGAAATCCCCTCGGATACCCCCCCGCCGGCCAGCGGGGGCGGTTATGTCGGGCTTGAACCGACTAAAACCGCACGCCGTCTCGGGTCTGCAGACGCCGGGGTGTAAGGTTGCCCATAGAGCATATCCCTCGCACCCCGACTGACCCCTCGCACCCCGACTGACCACAACCGTTGTACCTATAGTGGAAAAGGCAGGCAAACTGCCTTTCCCGGTGATTGGTCTGATTTTGGAGATACCCACACGGTATTTGATAAGGTTCCACTCCGAGATAAACGAGTAGATATGGGGTGTACCTTGTACGTGGTGTACTTCGCCGGGAACCACGTTACAATAAAATAAATGAGTAATTAAAAAATAAACGTTTAAAATTAAGAATTGTATGGTTTGTTCCGCGTTTGCCCCACAAAATTTCGTTTCGCACCTAAAATTCCTACTTCGCGCTATGTTCTATTAGTGACCGAAAAACAATTCAACAAAAGACTAATATGTTATTCATCAATAATAAGGTGAACTAGAAAATTACAAGAATCGTATGGTATTCTCAACTTCTCAGTTCAAGCATCACTGCGGTGAATAATGTTTTACATCACACTCACGCAAACATAAACACAATTATGAATTGAGAAAAGCGATGACAGTGTAACTACCCTTTTTTTTTTTTTTTTTTTCGTGCGGAAATCCCCTCGGATACCCTACGACCTAACCATTGACGGCCTCTGTGGCGTAGCGGTAGTGCATTCGACTGCTACAAAGGGCGCGGGTTCGATTCCCGCTCAGTGGAAATATTTGTATGCACGAATATGTATATTTGCCTTGGTCTGGGTGTTTCTATGTAAAATATGATTTACAAAAAAAAAGTATATTAGTATGTTTATCCGCATTCTGGAACCCATAACACAAGCTAGTTAAACTATGCCTATGCTTAGGTACTTTGGGTCTAGAAAACGCTGTGTAGAATGTCGTAGAATATTTATTTAAATTTCAATCAATCAATTAGCCTATTGCAGTCCACTGCTGGACATAGGCCTCTCCCATTGTCGCCATAACACCCGATCCTCCGTCTTGCGCATCCAGTCTATCTCAGCTACCTTTTTCAGATCGTCCGTCCATCTTGCTGGACTTGCTCCACTCTAGGACTCGTTTGCTCCATCGGCCATCGGTCTTATTATTATTATTTATTTATTAAAAAACCTCCATCTAAAAGCTCTCATATTCTCGAAGCGAACACTTCTATGAGCCCGCTTTTACCAGTCTTGCCATTCACCTCAGAAACTAGAGCGAACATAGACCAGATCCCTACTCTGTTATAACACCGGAAGTATGGTCTTGTTTACATGTTTTGGACAGAATCCAGAAATAGGCACATGCTCAGAATGTTACGTATTCGATAGCTCCATCGATATCGAACAAGACGTTGTTTTAAGATACCTGATTTATGTATATGGATGTTATTTTGGTTAAAATCTCGTCTGGAGCTCGTCTGTTGTGATGAAGTGTCAATTTCAATGTTTAGAAGTTTGGATCGTGTTATGTTAGGGTGGATTTGAAAGATTTATTGGGGATACGATAATGGCTATTAATGGGTGGTTTTGTTAATTATATTATGGATCGCTTAGCTGAGTCTTGGTCAACAATCTTCAAAGAATGTCTAACTAAACTAAAATTAAATCACTTGGCTGAGTCTGGGCCAGACAACTTCAACGGGTGACTTTCAATACGTCGAATTGTTCGATTTTGAGTGATTTTGGTTCAATTAACTATTAATTGGCCTAGTTATTTGACTGGATGCGGGCGTTTAATGAACGGCCTAGGCGTCCTACAAACTGGCTAATCTAACCTATATGCAATAAAAATACTACCAAAGTTCACATATTAGGATATCCTCAACTCTTTTTCCATTCAATTGCTGTTCATAAAACTAATAGCGACAAGGCCGCTAATTGCACAAATACATACGTAAATTCTTCATAAATGTTATTCAATGAAGAGTTTATCTATATATCTATGGGCCTAATAATGAAGCCTTGATAAAACAATTAATCTCCAGTTATTAGGTCAGGAAATCTTCGTTTAATGGCAGGAGCTAGGTCCGCGTTTGTTACTGGGTGCCAGCGAGCTCGGAATTGCTTTATTATTGCATTAGTTACGCCGGGAGATGGTGTCGTGTAACCACGCTGTTCGAGATACTTCGGAAAAGAGTTGGTATCGTGTCGATAAGTGCTATTAAGTTTAATATGATTTACACATCGCAATTTTCTCTGGTTAATTTTGCAAGGTTCTTTAGCAAATTGGTACATTACACTACGCGCTGGTGATCGCGCAATGGTAAAAATTATAATTAGTGATGGTAAATGCGACGTAAAGTTAAAAGCATACAAAATATCAATAACTAGATAGCTGTCACTTGAAAGTCCCATTTGGCATAATAAGTGGGTAATCATTGCTTTAGTAGTTCTCTTATGATATTTAGTTTAGTAGACAGCATGATATTGACCCCTTTATAATTAGTGTGCCCTCTGCAAGAAGGTGTCTAAGCTTTAGCTTCTTTAAATAGACAGTAGTTGTAACATTATTGTAAGTACTAGGTTAGAATTGAAATACTGGTGTTGTACGAACTAGTATTAATTTATTTTTATATTTTTTTTCAACTTAAACAAATAATGTTCTGCTCACTTTTTATAAGTATCCTTGTATTCTATGTCTATAAGTGAGGACTTATAATTGGCTGACCAATGTTAAACTTATTATTTAAACTTGTGTAATTAGCTGCAAGTCTTCCATGCTTCAAAATTAAATAAATAAATAAATTTCTTCATCCGAGCGCTAATACGGATTGCATCCTAAATTTGCAAGTTAGAGCCTGAAACCAAATGCCTTTATTTGCTTTTTTTTCTCTGGGGTCTGATGGTAAAAACTTTAAAAGGCAACAGTATCCGCAGACTGTTATTATTTTCCTGCCCTTAGTAATATAAAATAGCCTCTGCCCCTGGAGGATATAATAAGCGCAAGTAGCTACCTAAAAGTACTTCTTTAAAACCCTGAGCCATTCCCGAAAGTTTCAGAACGTTTAGTCACCGTCCTGTCAACATTATGTTGGTAAATGGCTTGCGGTGGCATGTTGCAAACATTTACAGTTCTCTAAAGTTTTGTTTAGTTCTGTTAGCTGCTTACGTTGGAGCTAATGGCTACAATTCTGTGGTGAGGACAGATGTTACGAATACCTTTGAGTTTTAAGAATTAACTAAAATAAAGAGTGGTGGTCACTACCGATCAAATTAGTACTAGATAATTATAACAGTACGAGGGTCAAACTGAAAGTTCTTAGAACTGGCCACTTATAAACAATATAATAAAAAAATAATTCTAAAATTTGAAAATAGAACTCTTTGCCAATATTACTGAGTATATATTTCATTCATTTATCATTTGTTTTACGATTTGGCGGCAAATTGAAAATTGTCTGTGTCACGTTAACATGAATTTAACACGAGAAAATTTTCGTGCAATGATTTTTTATGACTTTCGATGTCATTTAAGTCAACAAGAAAGTTATGATAGACTACGATTGGCCTTTCGCGATGAAGCCCCATCTCGTGCGACTGTTTACAACTGGTTTAATGAGTTTAAACGTGGTCGCACTAATCTCACTGATGATTTACGTGAGGGACGGCCTTCTACGGCGACGACTGAAAATAACATCTGTGTTGTGCGGCGTATGATAGAGACTGACAAAAGAGTGACCTATCAGCAGATTCGGACAAGCTTAGGCATCGGTATGAGTCAAGTGCACAAAATCCTCCACGAACATTTAGCGGTCAGGAAGCTTTGCGCCCGGTGGATACCTCATAATTTGACTGAGGCTCAAAAACTCCATCGTGTGGATTGGTGCCGTAAAATGATTGAAAGATTTAACGGAGGTGACTCTAATGCTGTGTTCGACATACTAACAGGTGACGAAAGCTGGATTTACTGTTATGATCCTGAAACCAAAAGACAATCTGCTCAGTGGGTGTTTCCTTTCGAGGAGTTGCCAACTAAAGTGAAGAGAGATCGAAGTGCGGGAAAAAAAATGGTGGCCTCGTTCTTTGGAAGGATAGGTCATTTCGTAACAATTGTGTTAGAGGATCAAAAAATAGTTTCTGCAGAATGGTACACTACCAATTGTTTGCCACTTGTCTTGGAAAAAGTTCGAGAGAAACGACCTCGCAGTAGGATCCTCCTTCACCACGACAACGCCTCGTCGCACACCGTCAAGCGAACGATCGACTATTTGGTGACATCAAACGTTGAATTACTGGGTCACCCGCCGTATAGCCCCGACCTCGCGCCTTGTGATTTTTATTTATTTCCAAAAATTAAAGAAAAACTTAAAGGAAAGCGGTTTATGAATGCTGAAGAAGCGGTGGCTGCGTATCGCGATGCCATTGAAGAGACCCCTAAGGACGAGTGGGCAAAGTGCTTTTCCCAGTGGTTCCATCGCATGCAGCGGTGTATTGACGTGAATGGACAATATTTTGAAAAGATATAATAAAACTAATAACTGGCTAATGTAATCAGTTTTTGATTTTCTAAGAACTTTCAGTTTGACCCTCGTATAAAAAGGTTAAGTGCGAGTCGGACTCGCGCACGAAGGGTTCTGTACCGTTATCTATACAATGGGAGCCCCCCTTAATTTATTTTATTTTAATTTATAATTTATTTTTGAAGTAAATTTTCAACACAACTATATATATGAGTATATCAAGCGTCTAGCTATTGCCGTTACTAATATCGAGCAAAAAACGGCAGAAATAAAAAACACGTTTCTTGTATGGTAGCTCCCCTTAAATATTTTATTCTGTTTTTAATATTTCTTGTTATACTGGCAAGAGAAATACATCACCTGTGAAAATGTAAATTGTCTAGCTATCACGGTTCATGAAATACAGCCTGGTGCCAGACAGACAGACGGACGGACAGCGGAGTCTAACAGGGTCCCGTTTTACCCTTTGGGTATGGGACCCTAAAAGCATGCTTGCACCAATTTTGCGTTAAAGAATGCTAGTAACCGAAATTACTCTTATTCCCGTTGACCCCTTCAGCTAAACTAAATTGCTTGTGTTAGGAGTGGCTTCATGTCGGCAGTGTAATGGCCAGGATTCCAACCCGGAACCTCTCCATGGTAAGGCCGACTCCTTGACCACTATGCTACCAAGAGACAAGTTTAAAAAAAAGTTTTAATTCTCAGAGTTTACCGTTCAGGCATTAAAGATTGCATTCTAAAATCAGTTCGATCATCTCATATTAATGAACATTACGACTATTGAATGATGAATTTGTCAGCAACAGTTACAGCATGCTAGTGCGATATCTACCTACCTTTCTATGTACATAAAATATTATTGGTTCAAGTAATAAAAGCTCATTAAAAAGGGTAGCCTCTTCCTTTGTTGAAATCGGTTGAAATGCACATAAAATAAACCGTAAATATGCAGCTAAAATATAATTGCAGCGCTTAAAGCGCAGTATAGAAATCGCGTACAAAACATGTGCCAAGATTCAAACGGAAAATGGTGTAGCAAGATAAGAGCGACTTCCTGAAGGGTGAGTTGTCCCAGTTAAAGTCTGTGCCTCGACTTTGTGCTACTTGCAACCACTACACCAATGCAGTAAGTAGTGCAATAACATCATACTACCCTCATTATTAGGATCGATATCTCGGGTCGTCGTATGCAGATGTCTAGAACGATAACCGAACACATACAACCTTGAGAGATAGCTCGTACTTAATGGGATTTAACCGAAGGACTGATGGCCGATGGAGCAAACGAGTTCTAGAGTGGAGACCACGAATCGGTAAACGAACCCCAGCAAGATGGTCTGACGACCAGAAAAAGGTAGCTGGATGCGTAAGGCAGAGGATCGAGTGCTATGGCGTACAATGGGAGAGGCCTATCTCCAGCAGTGGACTGCAATAGGCTAATTGATTGATTGATTGAACCACGCCTCATAAAATCAGGAGGATTTGCGCCTTTACGTTGTTATTAGGGCAAATAGTAGCTATACTCTCGTATGTTAAGACCAATCGTGTAACACAAATGACAGGATTGGTTATAATTTGCAACAGAAAACAAATGTCAGTTAGCAACCAATCTCGTTGCGAATTATGTTGAACAGCGAATATTAATATACGAAATTGGGCACACAAGCGATAGATGCGGGGTAAAATTTCTTGACAGAAGCATTTATTTTTTAAATTCCTATAAAAATTTAAAAAGGTTGTAGACTTACTATTATAATAATTAACGGGATATTTACGGTCTGTTCCACCCAGTTACATTAATTGTTGGACTCTTTTAGTCCAAGTAGTTCCATTATATTGAAATTTTATTTTAATGTAACTAATGAGACTTTTTTATTCCAAGAAGTTACATTTACAAATTTTATTTTAATGTACTAACAACACTTTTTTATTTCAAATAGTTACATTATTTAGAAAATTTATTTTTATGTAACTAATGACACTTTTTTATTCCAAATAGTTACATTATTTAGAAATTTTACTTTAATTTAACCAATGACACTTTTTTATTCGAAATGGTTACATTATTTAGATTTTTTTTAATGTGACTAATGACACTTTTTTATTCCAAGTAGTTGGGATGCATGTTACGGCAACATAATAAGTTTGTATAGTTGCCCAAAACTTCTACTTTACATATTGACAAACTGTATTACGTCTCAAAGCGTTTTCTAATACAATCAATACTAAAATTAGATTACTAAATTCAAGTTAAACAGTCTCTAAGTGTTCTGCGAACATCCCTCAATAAGTTTATAAGTGGCAATTACAGAGGGTTCATGTTTAAGGTGGGCGCCTTCTTGAAGGTTAAGTAGGTACCCTGTTTAATTTATTCCTGTAGTGTTTTACTTTCTTAGAATTATTGGTTTATGAAGTGTTTTGTTATTATTTGTTATGAGTTTACAAGCAATGGATAAGTATAGCTTTTTAATGCTCGATTGTCACTGTATTAGGGTTCACTGCCATATTTATTTGAGTTCAGTGCAATATGTTGTGGCTTTTCTCATTGATATCTCATCATTCACTCCCTATCTAGCCATCCATCTTTACATAGCCCATCGATCTACCCTCAGGTCTTCCTCTCCCCTTGTTACTTTGACGTCCATACCTAGCGCCTTCCTTGTGACATGCTATTCCTCAAACTGATACCAAACACTGATTAATTTTTGGACGAAATCGGACCAAAGGGATGTTTCTCTCATTACTCTGTAACTTTTCTGACACTATTTTATAACAATACGAGCCGCCTTATGGCAAGCTGTCACCATAGATTATAGACGATTTTTTATTTTCACTTTTTTGTAAATTTCGCCCATTTAGCTGTAGTAGCGGTGAACTAAGGTAATGCGATCATTATAGTTGATGTAATTTTGATAATTTTGGTGTGTTTTACTCTCGTAATTAGTGGCAAACAGAAGAAATACGAACCTATGAATAACATACAATTTAAATGTAGATTCCAGTCTTCTGAACGAAAGGACCTTACGTAGAAATATACATCATACAAAAAGGGAGATTACTGTCAAACTTTGGAAGACCCCAACATATCAAATAAGTTTCTTCGGCGAATTTTCTTACACCATGGACCCTTGTCATAAATGGGTGACATGTACCTCTTACCGGTGGAGAATAATTTAGTTTATATCCAACATAAGGTCAGTAGGGCTTCGAGGGTAGGGCAGTACCTAACTTGTCCCTTCGATATAAAAAGTAATTGCAGATAAATTGAGGCAAGATCCATGATAGAAGTCGAGCCCCAAAACATTCTTAATACCTTTTTTTTTTGTGCGGAAATCCCTTCGGATACCCCCCGGCGGCCAGCGGGGGCGGTTATGTCGGGCTTGAACCTACTAAAACCGCACGCCGTCTCGGGTCTACAGACGCCGGGGTGTAAGGTTACCCATACAGCATATCCCTCGCACTCCGACTGACCCTGGGCCATTCGCAGTGTCCCCTCTGATAAGAGCAGAGGGGTACCTGGAGCGACCCCTCCCCCCGCGGGCCTTGCAGGCCTGCCTACCCCGACCCCCTCGTGCAATGGGGTCAGCTGGCCCTGAAAAGGGCCGGCTGGTCAGACTCTTGGCCGTTGACGTTGACGCCAGCTACTCCAGAGGACATTCATACATTCTTAATACCTTTGAGATGCTTTGCTAATTACGTGCATATTATTAAAATAACCATGTGCATTTTAGGGCAGCTAAAATTGTAAATGAGATTGATACCAGCTGATATAATTGTAAAGGCATTACGGAAAGAAAATTTCAGCTGCTTTGATAGTGATGTGATCCTGCTAGAATCAAAAGTCTTGCGTGCGGTCTTAGTCTGTTCAAGCCCCCACCATAGGCAGGGGCATAACCACCCCCGCTGGCCGGCGGTGATCCCCTGATTTCGTGGAAGGAAAAAGGTAGATGAATGGTAATCTGGTAAATGTCGATCTATGAATACGTGAAAACAATGATTAAAGTTGTAGAAGCTGAAGCAGCTGGAGAAATATGGTCTCTGTCTGCGCTGGTAAGGAGCATCATTGTTTGTATGTTTATATATAAAAGAATTACATTACATTGTACTTATTCACTAGATAAGTACTTCTTTTTCGTGCGGAAATCCCCACGGATATGGTTACATCGGACTCGAACCGACCAAGACCGAGTATAAAAAATGTATACTTTTTTTTTTTTTCGTGCGGTAATCCCTTCGGATACCCCCCGCCGGCCATATAACAGATTTTGCGATGTTTTGTGACGTAACGTTAAGAGGCGTTCCGAAACTAAAGTTCTTGTATTAAGCGTTATCGGATTCCGTGTTCCGGTTCAATAACAGCGCTGGCCACTGCCCTAGATGTCGGTCGAGGGCTTTGTTCACAGCTGACTTTCGTACTTACCGTCTTAAAACCTTGGCGATATTGAATGTTCATGTTTGCTGATTAAGGCTCGTGAGGGAAAAAATGAGATGATTTAAGAATGTACCATCCCAATATGGCTTGGTGGCCTAGCGTTTGACTGTTAGAATTATTTACATACACTCACGCCATTTTTTTACGAGGTAGGCAGATATAACCGACCGTAATCTACTTCTATCGTTACACACTCCTTTAAACTAATTACACCAGTGTGTTTATGACGTCACAAATTTCAAGACGCTTACCGACTTAGCCCAAACTTTACACGATGTAACCATATTCGAAGTTATGTTACCTGTAACAAGAGGAATGATCTCGTTAGCTTTTAATCCATAATTAATAAAAAATATACATTTAAGCAATCAAACACACACCTGTGTACCACGACAAGGGTAAACCGAGGTAGATTAGCATCGCTCTCCGTACTCCTCTGCTTTCAGAGGAGACAGGATGAGCGATGCTGTTAGTGGTGAGATGGCCCAGGGTCAGTTGGGGTGCGAGGGATGTGCTCTATGGGTAACCTTACACCCCGGCGTCTGAAGACCCGAGACGGCGTGCGGTTTTAGTCGGTACAAGCCCGACATAACCGCCCCCGCTGACCGGCGGGGGGTTATCCGTAGAGAATTTCCGCACGAAAAAAAAAAAAAAAAAAAAGGTAGATTGGGGCAACTAATTTTGTTTTTCGGTAAACGTAAAATGAGCGAGCTTATTGACCTCGACATGACACTATAACACTCCGTGCTACTGACGTTAATTATCAAAAAAAAAACACAATAACATATTGCCTGTCTTGGGAGTCAAACCCCTCATAAGCAGAGGTTGAGCTCGCTTCTACTGTGACACCGGAGCCCTAGCTCCACTCTGCGCTAACGTATCCCAAATTAGATTCTAGGTCAAGCATTGTGTTGCCAGAAAGCATGGGTTTTACGAGACAATCCATTTGGTGTGTACGTGAATGCTCTTGGAATAAATTAAATATTGATTCTTCTTTTTTTTACGTGTGGAAACACCCACGGGCTTCACCTCAGCAGTGCCAGTGATATCGGCATTGAACCGACTAAAACCACACGATGTCCTGCCCAAGCGTCCATCGCCGGGCACTCCAGGTACGCCCTCGAAAGGATAACCCTAGGGTAGTATTAAGTAAGCCCTAAAATAATTGCACCTAAGACGAACTTTTTTTTTGTAAATAAATATTGTAGGACAAAGTACACAACGCCATCTAGACCCAAACTAAGCAGAACTCGTCATATGCGTTTTAGAATGCGAATAAACATACTTAAATACTTATTTTTATAAATGAATACACATTATACATTGAAACACCCAGACCAATGCAATTATAGATATTTGCACTGAGCGGGAATCGAACCCGCGACCTCTGACTTAGCAGTCGAACGCACTACCGCTACGCCACAGATGTTGTCAAAATAAAAATGTCAAATATGATAAAACAACAGCTAAAATAAAGGTTATTTGAATCAGGTGGTCATAGGACCACAATCAGTGCAGGCTGCAGCCTCAGTATGGCGGGTAAGACCCGTGTCTCTCAAGCTTTTAATATACCTAGATGAAAAATCAGACACGTGAACAAGACGAACAAGACTAATTTATTATTGCTCAAAGTCTTCTCATCTTATGTTACGGGACATATTATGTGAAATCGCGGTAGGGCTCGATACTATATATAATAGACACTATTTTTCCGATTATTCCGATCTGTCACCCAGCTTCGTCCCATTAGGGTTGCAGATCGGAAAGAAGGGTGATCTGTCGCCCTGTCAACAACGAGAGGATAGTTCGAACTTTAATCTCTGACAAATCGGAATAATCCATTTTTTTTTCAATAGTAATCATTAGTGGTGAACTGAAACTAAAAATCTTAAGTTATTAAATTCCTGTGGCATGGAGACTGACCCGAATATACGATTCCGTGTCACACTTAACCTGTTTTTTTTTAATTTTCATTTTATTTCAGTCCCAATTTTAAACAAATTAATCCTGGTGACACTACTCACTTGATAACGCCAAGTGAACGGTTATTCAGAGATAATTTTATTGCTTCCTTTAAGCTGAGGCGTTGAAACTGGTTATCAATTGAATAAGTATGTGAATGTCATTATGAATTTGTCATTAATACACATATACAGATAGCATGCAATTTTCTTTGAATTAACGGTCTTGGGCACGGACTGTCCCTCAATATAGGAGAATTTCGAATATCCAGGACGTGTTCAGTTTGGTCAGAGTATTCACCTTGTAAGAGACTGGTGGATGTTGACTTGTTCCGATGAAAAAAATCAGTGTGTGACGCCTCGCTGACTTTCACGCAGTGTTACACTTTACAAAACTTCGAGTACCTTTTGATGAACTCTTAGGTTTACAGCTCTCCCAAAGATGTATTTTATATGAATTCAAATGTCAATAGCAAGTGGCCGAGGCTAGTATGAAACACTTCACCGAAGAAATATTTTTAATAAATAAACATCAATATGTCAACTGAGTTCGCGTACCAAGTTCGAGTGGACCCAGCTGACTAAAGAGTCTGGGTGGATTCGGTACCATCTTTAAATTTAACTAAAGAACTATATTTTTTTACGTGAGGAAACCCCCACGGGCTTCACCCCATCGGTGCCAACGATGGGGTGGGCGTGTCAGAATCTGACCGACTAAAACCTGTGTCCACCCCAAGTGTCCAATTCAATTAATAATAATAATTAATAGGGTTCAATTAAAGAACTAGGTTCAATTAATTTTTTTAAGCAATATTATGCTTATTTTTCCTATAGATTTAGATCGGAAAAAGAGAATATCTAGGACGGGACTTGAATCCGCGACAAATCTCTTACAGGGAGAATGCTCTGACCAACTGAGCCACCTAGACACCATCCTAGATGTTCTCTTTTTCCGATCTAAATCTATAGGTAAAGAACTAGATTCAAACTGTCCCATAATAATATAAAATAATGGCTTAAATCTAATTATTTTGTTAGGTTAGTTTTGTTTGTAATGGATTTAGATTACTCCGCTATCATTATTCGATAAGCTTTTGTTGTGTGATCGTTGTATTATTTAAATAAGATATTTAATTGATTTGATTGATAGTCACACATGATAAAGCTTTCTTATTCATTGCTTTATAATTACGATGTCCAAATGACTCAACCGCTATAAAACAGAAGATTTATGTAATTTCCACAAGTTGTGACGGGATAAACGAGATTGACAAGCAAAATCGGTGTTTTATCAAATGAGACCGTTTTATTGACTCAACTTGTCTCAATACAGTTATTTGTATCATCCCACACAAAATGTGTTTTTGGTTGTGGTTTTGTCGGAAGATTATAAATTGTTCTTAACGAAACAAGTTTATGATGGCGCTTATAAAATTCTTTATTTATTTATTATTTTACACAACTAAATCCTTTGACTTTAAATTTTAACATGCCATTATCAGCTTCCTATAATTACTTACTATGTCTATATACATAAGCAAGTCTTCAAAGTCAAATTTCAGCTTTAAATATATACGACATCTAATTCTAACCTACTTAAAGATCAAGGCCTATCGAGAGCTACAATAAGGTCATTACTAGAACGAATGTCTAAAGCGGCACTAGTAAGTTCGCAACAAATTTGGTTAGGCAGGGAGGGGACCTAGGGTAGTGAAGGTGAGTGTTGATGTACATCAAAAAAGGTGGCCCCTTCTAAACCTACACTTGGGTCGCAAGTCCCAAGCACTATCCCGAGTTCCCAACTCAGCAACGCGATGGACCCGCACGGAGAATCCATGGACTGCTAAGAATATCGGTCTTATCGGTCTCCATTTGCATCTTTGCCATCGTGTCATCTATTTGACTATATTTACTGTAAACAATCTGATGATAGAGCCTGGATGTGGATAGTAAGATAGTAAACCCCTGGATTTGGAGCTCGATTGGAACTACAGATTTGGCAACAAACATGTTTTTAGACTTATCATGTAACGAGATATAGGATCATTATATCAGTTACATTTGAGTTGCACTCCAGAGTACAACGTAAAACAATACCAACCGAACGTTTTAAATACCAAATTAAAACCGGTAAACTGGCAAACGGCACGAAATAAGCAAATTAGCGAATATCACACAAACTGGGTTATGAATATTGCAAAACCAATTCGATTTCATTTACAGCCATTTGGAACTGCGATTTTGGATTAATAATAGGTATAACGGTTTCCAAGGATTTTTGAGGTCAACTATAAAAGTTTTTTTTTAAATTGATTGTAGGTAGTGTAGGTACGTTCAGTCAGGGGTGCGACTGGTTGGATCACCTCCAAGTTTGGTGCACCCTGGGCAACGTGGGCGATGACGCATCATTGATTGCTCCTCTGGAGTAGCTGGCGTCAACGTCAACGGCCAAGAGTCTGACCAACCGGCCCTTTTCAGGGTCAGCTGACCCCATTGCACGAGGGGGTCGGGGCATGGCGGGCCTACAAGGCCCGCGGGGGTGGGGGCCGCGCCAGGTACCCCTCTGCTGTTATCAGAGGGGACACTGCCAATGGCCCAGGGTCAGTCAGAGTGCGAGGGATATGCTCTATGGGTAACTGTGGCGAACAGGCCTCACGTGACGCTCTATCTGGTCATAAACGCAGATCCAAACGCCAGCGATCAGCTTACGTCCGCCTTAGGTACATTTAAAGGGACTGGCCGTCAGTATTCACACTCTTTCCCTGCCATGCAGCGGAGGTGTGGACTGTATCTTTCGAACGAGGTCAGGGAAAGTAGAAATACTCGTCCCTGTGCGTCTCTCTAAGCGAAAGGATAAACCGACCGCGAACGGTACGGTTCCGAATTGGGTTGAACAGGAACACCAGTAAATAAGACACAGAATTCGGTTGAATAATATGGCTTTAATAATGGCCCATCCATTCAGTGCAAAGTCTGAGAGTTAACTCGAAGACTATTGCTGGCGACTCGGCTAAGATGTCGCAATCGTTCAAAATGTTGTGCCAGCTTAGGTACTCTCAGTCTTTACCATGACGAGAGCCGTCAAAATACGAACAAATGACACGGAAATTCACATTGATTTTTCATTATCTATTTTACGGTTTTTTACTTATATTTTACAAACTATGTACAAGAATTATAATATATAAATGCAACAAGATGGGTAGGGCGGTCACCCATCCCATGGTAAGGGTTTTTAATATGTATTTACTATTGTTTACTAATTACAGCAGTTTACAATCGAAATTATGAGTGGCTGGGCTCTATCATGCGACATTATTGGTCGATTACATAAACATTATACATCGTACGGTATTAGATGGATTGTTATATGGTAGCCACTCACTGACTCTATATAATGAATAAACTTTATTTCACACAACAGCGCTTTTATGGCTGATTTTACTAAATTACGATACAGTGATTTTCCATAATAAAAATTCTTATAACTATTAACAAAAGGGTGCTGCGACCGTCTCATGCGTACGGTGGCTATGTTAATTGAATGTCTAAATAATCATTTACTGTTTTGTCACAAATCACTTGTTTTACGATTCACTAATTTTCAATTTCATTTTTACGGATCACAAAAAATCACTTTCACTAAGTGTCTGTCGCGAACAGTAACCTTACACCCCGGCGTCTGTAGACCCGAGACGGCGTGCGGTTTTAGTCGGTTCAAGCCCGACATAACCACCCCCGCTGGCTGGCGGCGGGGTATCCGAAGGGATTTCCGTCAGTCATTCTCTATGTGTCCACTTTCTTCGATCCTGGCATACACCTTTCACTTCTTCCTTTATATATTTTTTTCAAAACTACAACTACAGTCGAGACTGTTGCAGGAGGAGAATACTTAAGGTTTAAAGAACTTTATTTCTCATAAGAACAAAATCAGTTCACTTAAAATGAGATACATAGTTAAGTATTATTATAAAATGGTAAAAAACATTTGTCTGTGGCGAGTTGGGATATCTTTAACAAATATTTCTTTTTCGCTTACGAATTTAGATTCGAGCCATCTCACACTGTATGTATATATTTTTTAAGTTTAGTTTTGAATACATTTATATTTTCGCAGGTTTTAATATCATTAGGTAATTTATTGTATAGCTGTGCACCTTCAAACAATAGTGTTTTTTTGCCATAATTGGTCCGAGGAGTCTTAAGTTGTAGTTTGTTTTTGTTTCTTAGATTATAGGTTATTTCTTTTTTATCTAACTGTATATTCGATTGTATAGAATTTGTAGTGATATTTTTTATTAGTAAACAGGTGTTATATGTGTATAGTTGCGACAGATTTAATAATTTGGTTTTATTATATAATGTGTTTGTTTGTGTGCGATAATGGTAATGGAAAAGTGTTTTGATTATTTTATTCTGGGTTCTTTGTAATGGACTTAAGTTGGTTTTAGCGGCTGATCCCCATATTTCGATTAAATATTCTAAATGCGACTTTACTAATGAATTGTATATTATGGTAGCTACTTTTTTTGGAATACAGTTGTTGACTTTGCGTAAGGCTCCTAATAATGATAATAATTTTGTTTTAACGTGATCGATATGCAATTTCCAGGTAAGTGTGTCGTCTATCCATAGTCCTAGGTATTTCTCGTGGGCGGAACGTTTAATAATATCATTATTTATAGTAAGCGGTGAGAACTCCCCTATTGGTTTATTTTTAGCGGCAAGTACCATATATGACGTCTTTGTTGTGTTTATTGTTAGCAAATTATATTTCAGCCATTCATTAATTATGTCAAGGTCTTTTTGAGCTACCGTTATAATGTTTTTTATGGAATTATCGAAGTAGAAGAGGCATGTGTCATCCGCGTATAATGTTAGGTGTCCTTTTAGTCCTATTTTGTTAATATTGTTGATATAGATCAGGAACAGCAATGGACTTAATATTGAACCTTGAGGACAGCCGAAAGGTACTGTTTTGATGGAGCTAGTGAAATTATCTATTTTAACTACTTGTGTTCTGTTTTTTAAATATGACTTGAACATGTCAAGGGCTGTGCCTGTGACACCTATGTTATTTAATTTTTTTATTAATTTGGGATGACTCACTGTGTCAAATGCTTTTTTTAGATCAATAAATATACCTACTGCGATGTTTTTTTCATCAATTTGAGTTTTTATTTTTGTAATTAAGTCTACTGCAGCTGTAAGGGTGCTTGATTTGGGGCGAAAGCCATATTGTTGTTCGATTAAAAAATTCTTTTCAATTAGGTATTTGTTTAGTCGGCTATATAAAACTCGTTCAAATATCTTTGACATAATGGGTAAGACAGACACCGGTCTGTAGTTACTGGGGTCAGTTCGACTCCCGGATTTGAAAATAGGAGTCACCCTAGCAGTCTTGAGACTGTCGGGAAAAGTACCGCGTATCAAACATAAATTAATACATTTGGTGACCCTTTCAGTAATTAAACTTTTAAGGCATTTAATTGCTTTGGTACTTATGCCGTCTAAACCAGTGGTAGTGTTGCGGTCAAGGTCGTCTATAATTTTTGATATTTCGTGTGTGGTGCATGGTGTAAACTCATTTAGTGTTATGTTATGTGTGTAGCTAGGTTCGTACATAAAGATAATGTTGGTGTCGTCATGATATGATTTAGGTATTTTATTAGCTAAATCCGCGCCTATTGATGAGAAGTATGAATTAAATAGGTCACATATTTGGTTACCTTCGGAGATGAGTCCCGTATTTGACATTAGTTTTGGAGGAGCACAGCTTTCTTTAATTTTGTTTAATGCTAAGTTATTGATTACCTCCCACATTTTCTTTGGTTGGTTGTAAGTATTATGAAACAGGTTATGGTAGTAGGTTTTCTTGTAGGATTTGATTAAGTTTTTCACTCGGTTCTGTTCTTCGGTAAAGTTTTTTCGAATATCTTCATTATCTGGGTGAGATTTAGTTTGCTGCCAGAAGTTGTTGCGTAAATTTATTGCGTCTAGTATTTCTCTATTTATCCAGTCTTTCTGTGGTGGATTTAAAAATTTGGTCTTGTCTATTTTACTGTTGTCTATATGTTCCGAAATAAATCTTTCCAGGTAATAATAGTCGTTTTCTTCATTTTCGTAGTCTGCTATTGAAACGCTATTATAAAGTTTTGTATAATCGAGGGCCTTGTATTGTGACCTTCTATTGCTTCGTGGTGCCAAACCACCTATCTCCAGAAATATTTGCTTATGGTCGGATAGGCCTGATTCAATTATAGAGAGACTGAATGAGTGGTTGCTTATATTTGTGCATACATGGTCCAGTATAGAATTAGTAGTGCTGGTTTTACAAGTGCTGTAATTTTCATGGACTTTATTTATTATTTCATATCCGGTTCCTTTAATTTCATTCAGGTATTTTGTAATATCAGTGTCTACTTTTAGGAGGTTAAAATTAAAGTCACCCATCACAAGTGATCTTTTCCTTTGTTCTAATTGCGAGGAATAAGTTTCCAAGTAGTTGTTTATGTTGCTCACTCCAGGTTTGTAGATCGCCCCTATATTTAAAGACAGTTTATCTATGTTAATCCAGAGATAGTGGTTGCCATCCTCGCATAAGCTTTCTGTTACGTCATATGTTATGCTGTCGTGTATATAGATCGAAACGCCGCCCCCTGTGTTCTTTTTCTTCTTCTTTTTCTTTTTCTTTCTTTCCCTATAGTTGTAAACATGCTTATAGTTAGGTAATTGATATAATTTTGCATCCACTTCCGAGGTAAACCATGGCATGGCATGACCATGGTGGCGTAGCGGTAGTGCATTTGCCTGCTAACTCAGAGGTCGCGGGTCCGATTCCCGCTCAGTGCAAATATATATATTTGCATTGGTCTGGGTGTTTCTATGTATAATATGTATTTGTTTACAAAAAAGTTTATCCGCATTCTAGAACCCATATGACAAGCTCTGCTTAGTTTGGGTCTAGGTGGCGTTGTGTAATTTGTCCTAGAATATTTATTTATTTATTCTCAATTTATCATTCACTGCTGCAACTTTCGAACTTCTTCTGATTACTGATTCCTTATTCCAACCATTTCCGTCACACCTGCCATCCATCTTAATATTTGCATCTCCGCTACAATTCTTTCTCTCCTTCTCTTTTCTCATAATAGTGTGAATACCATAACAGCCGTTCATTTCTGAATTTTTCTGACAAATATTTCATTGTCTACTTTGATATTTCCGTGCCAGCGCAATATGTCACCGGGATTCATATGAAATTCTCGGTAGCTGAGTCTATTATAGATGCGATGTGTTGTTTGTAATTCAAGAATCGACCGTCTCTAGTATTTCTAGTGATTGTTCTCAGATTTGACAACATCAAAGAAGAATGCTGTACCTTTTTTTTTTTTTTTTTTTTATCGTGCGGAAATCCCTTCGGATACCCCCCCGCCGGCCAGCGGGGGCGGTTATGTCGGGCTTGCACCGACTAAAACCGCACGCCGTCTCGGGTCTTCAGACGCCGGGGTGTTTGACTTTGACTTTGACTTTGACTTTGAAGGTTACCCATAGAGCATATCCCTCGCACCCCGGCTGACCCTGGGCCATCTCACCACTAACAGCATCGCTCATCCTGTCTCCTCTGAAAGCAGAGGAGTACGGAGAGCGATGTGTTCCCGCCACGTTAGGTATTGGCCGACGATCAATGCCAACCCTATGAAGGGGTGAAGGGGAAGCCATTGACCGCCGCCCAGGGTGTACCGGCCGCTCCGATTCCGTTCCCCCCGGACTGCAGCGGGATCGGAATCGGAGCGACACTCGAGGAGGTTACCCAACACACACCCCGTTACCCAACACACACCCCAAGAATGCTGTACCTACTAGGAAGAACTAGTTACTTCCCTAAAATAATCACAGTACATATTACTGCTGACTTGACAATGAAATTCACCAATAAATATCCAAGAAATACCATCAGGCGAGGCGAAGTCAAATTGACGTGCCCTAAATATAAATAATAAAAAAATACACTTCTTCCAAGGGAGAACAGCATTTTTGAGTCCTACTGTTAATTAACTGAAATTATTAATTTTCTAAAGGATATCATCATTAAAAAATAGGAACTATTTCTCTAGCTACAACTGAGAAAAAATGCTTTGGTAAATTATCAGAATGTATATAAAACAAGTTGAATTCCTGAAACGAGCTCAGCCGAATACAAGGGATTTTCGATTTTGCGATTTATTTATTTTTGCGATTTTTTGCGATTTTTTCTTTATCTTGCAATGGTTCACCCCACCACGAATCTATTACCGAAAACAGCAACTCGATAGCTCATCTCCTTCATACCTAAAAATGTGACAGAAAATTGGCAACGACGACGACGTCGACGACAACTCCATAGCAAGCAATAGGGCTTTTCTAAAGAAAATCCCTAAAAACCAGTAATTGAGCTGATAGAGACGAAGTCGAGCGAAAGCTCCTCATACCAGACATCAGGATTTTCTTCGTCACAGGTCTCCTCCTAAACTACTAATCCAATCAGAACCAAATTTGGCATGATTAAAGAGGTCAATCAGAGGAAGGTTTATGGATATATTTTGAAAAAATTAATGCTACCACAGAGGAATGATCACCGTTAAAAAAAATCCAGATGAAATTACATAATAACCGCTCGAGACACTGTGACCAAACTTTACACGCTCAGAAAGCATGTCCAGAGTCACAACTTTCAAAAAGAATTTTCAAAATCGGACTTGCCACGGAGGAATGATCACTGTTCAAAATTTTCAAAATCTGATTCCGCAATAGCGGTCATATCACGATGTCTCACTCAGCTCAACATTGCAAGCAGCGATTCGCCTTGCAGACCTAGTAATTACCTAATTCAATCCAATGGACAAGACAAAAATGACGTTTGTCCGTCTTATTTCGTTCTGAGTCCGCTAATTTTTCATACTGATTCCTGATTGATTCCCATATTACACCAAACTTCCTATAAGTACATGTTACTGTAACCTCTTCCGAATAAAAGTGCTTAGATTCAATTTACATCTGGACCCAGAAGTGAATGGGGGCGTGAACATAACATAACATAACTTCACGCCTATATCCCCGAAGGAGAAAGAAAGAAAGAATGTTTTATTCTGTCTGCTTTGAGACACACCCAGTATACATAAGGGGTAGATAGAGGTGTATTACACTCCCATGGGGGCGTGACCTACTCCTTAATTTAGTAAAATTCATATAATTGAATTGCAACTCTAGCTTTGAACTCGATTTATGCCAACCAACTGAGTAACTACTGTACCGTACAGCGATATAGCAATTAACCAATAAACTAACGGTTAGGTTATAATTCAGTTAACTAGACTGAAACCAGATATTCTGATCGTAAAGATAATTGCATCATGACGTAAACATCGTGTCGAGCTTGAATATTCAGAGATGGTTGCGAAGTTTTATTTAAAAAATAATGTTGGCGCGGTAAGATCTGATCTGGCTCATGAGTCTACCTACTATAGTTCTGTTAAGATGGAGTTGAGTTTAAGATAGGTAGAACTGGGCCACAAAATAAATAGGGATAGAACAGAGACACAAAAGACACAAAGTAAAGTTCAGCGACTTATGGATGGATGGAATCGCTGTCATGATAGTTCTGTTATGAAAGCACGGTAACACGGAATGGGCATAGGTGTCCGAAACAGACCCAGATCCAAGTAAATATGCTTCTATTTGTGCATGTAGGCGCCTCAGGCGCCGGAGGTCGCTTAACGACCTCCGTCCTCCATGAGCGCAGGCCTGGGGGTGACAGGTGAGACCGCCTGTCACCCCAGCAGAAGCAGGCCGGGACGGTGAGGCGATTATCGCCCCTCCCCCAAACCGGGGCAAGACGGGGACACCGTGGTTCCCAAACCCGAGGGGGCCATCTCGAAACCGGAGATGGCCCAGGGTCAGTCGGGGTGCGAGGGATATGCTCTATGGGCAACCTTACACTCCGGCGTCTGTAGACCCGAGACGGCGTGCGGTTTTAGTCGGTTCAAGCCCGACATAACCGCCCCCGCTGGCACGCGGGGGGGTATCCGAAGGGATTTCCGCAAGAAAAAAAAAAAAAAAAAGGTACCTGTTTTCGATCGTTGTAGGAAGCCAATTTTTTGTACCTGTTTATTAAGTAATCACTTTTAAATTTTTGGTGCTGAATCGTAATGAGCCAATTTTTGGAACTTATTTATTTTGTGATCACTACATTGTTTTTCCTATATATTTAGATCGGAAAAAGAGAACATCTAGGACGGCCCTTGAATCCGCGACCAGTCCCTTACAGGGTGAATGCTCTGACCAACTGAGCCACCTAGACGCGTCCCAGATATTCGAAATTCTCCGATATATTATATAAGTCTCAAGGCGACGTTGGAACCGTCTCCCGTAATTCTTGCGAACTACGGAAACAATGATTGGCTTTACAATTATTTTTAAACATTGTTTTTTTAATACTCCACCACATTAATTCAATTTAGATCTATGCGTAGACTTGCTCACTACGTTGTTTTTTACATTTTTGGTGCTTAATCAAAATAATGAATTTCGAAAAACAGTTATTCACAAATCCATTAATGTACAAACTTTGTCGTTCAGTTGAAAGTAAGAGGCCTTACAAATCGTTTCACGTCAAAATATTGTTAACATGTTTAACAAATTGAAAACAACTCTTTAACACGCGATACTAACATTACTTACGAATAATTTGTTCTGAATATTTACCTAAAATATGTGTGACAGGTCTCTAAAGTGATTACAACAAACAGAGGTAAACGTAATATATATATATAATATATTATAATACATATAAGTATAAAGTATCGGTATTCGATGGAAACAGCCCCGTTGCCTGTCATTAACAATAATTGGATATTTGATAAATACGTTCTGACTTCACAAGGTTTTATTCAAGGTCTACTTGAAGGTTCTGAAAACAATATTGTTTCTTGAATAATACATTTCACTATTTGTATACCTTTTTTTTTTTTTTTTTTATCGTGCGGAAATCCCTTCGGATACCCCCCCGCTGGCCAGCGGGGGCGGTTATGTCGGGCTTGCACCGACTAAAACCGCACGCCGTCTCGGGTCTTCAGACGCCGGGGTGTAAGGTTACCCATAGAGCATATCCCTCGCACCCCGGCTGACCCTGGGCCATCTCACCACTAACAGCATCGCTCATCCTGTCTCCTCTGAAAGCAGAGGAGTACGGAGAGCGATGTGTTCCCGCCACGTTGGGTATTGGCCGACGATCAATGCCAACCCTATGAAGGGGTGAAGGGGAAGCCATTGACCGCCGCCCAGGGTGTACCGGCCGCTCCGATTCCGTTCCCCCCGGACTGCAGCGGGATCGGAATCGGAGCGACACTCGAGGAGGTTACCCAACACACACCCCACTATTTGTATACCTCCATCTTTCTAGTCTAGTGATCGTGTAACTATTGAACTACTTTTCTTTATAGTACTCTGTCCATATATTCCTAACAGCAACGTGGACAGTTTATACAGTATTTTGTAATAAAAGGCTGAGCCGCATCCGTGGATAGCAAATGGTCTGGTTAAAAATCAGCGCCAGCCAATCACATGCTAAATCATATGGTACGCGTATGAGGTACATATTTTAAACTTAGTAATAAATATCGTGGTTGTATGGTCCCCACCAAGATTTTCTGTAGTCAAACTCACCTGCAAGCCAGTTCACCTGATCAGAACGGACGAGGATCTGCGGTAGGCTTTCCTCTTGGGGTTGCGGGCTCAGACGGCAGTGCTGACTTCACCTCGTAACTGTTTACTTACGTGTCAATGGTCTCATTACCAGGGGTGTTAATGACCTTCCGAAATAAAGTAGTAAAATCCGGAAATCGGATCCTTGACCTCGAGATAAACTCCTCGGATGTGACCGGGACTCAACGCTAAGATGATGACGATGATTCAAAAAAGTAGTTTGAAACGGCATATTAAACTCATAACTGACTAAAAGATGTTGAAATATCAACATAACCAACTGCAATCAATCAAAAGCAAGCAGAGATACAATCTCTGACCATATTCCGTTACATAGCATTACATAGCGGTAATTAGTCACGGCAGTGTGCGCAAACGCACACACGTTTTAATACAATCTGTTTGAACGTCTTATGTCAGCCGGGTACAGACCGTCCAAACGTAAGCGAACGTAAACCGGTAGATCTAGTTCTATGTTGCAAGTTGACACTGGAACTAGTGAGAATTAAGTATTTAAAGGCTCACACATCACAGAGTTTATCTATAACCTGATACTATAATTCGTAATTTAATCAATGCTATATAAACAGTCTGATCTGGGATAGGTACTGACTGGCGTTTAGAAGCATAATAACATTCGCATTCAGTATTCACCGTAAGACTGTATTGGACTAAAGGCTTTCGACTCACTTCGCTTTCTCAGAATTGAAATCAGTCTACTACATGGTGAATTGGTGACGAGCATACCGCAATAATGAAGAACAACAATTACTTGCTTTCGCACGTTCGCGTTCGATCTTTAGCCATTGTTCGACTTCGTTTCTTTGATGTGTACTCGGCATTGAAGGTATCTTTACGTGAATCAAAAAGTTGTATTGGTAATTAAATGCTTGTAGATATTGTAGAAGAGTAAATTCGAGTTTTTGTATTATATGCTCATGCCTGGACATTGGACATCCTCAAAGTGGCGGGCACAGATATATTATTTCAACACACATATGGACAACTAACGCTTTTAGTCATACTGAACAAGTGGTTTGATTTTGCAAATAAGACACTAATGACAATACAATCTTCTTCTTCTTTCTTCTTCTTCTCTTATATATAAAAATGAATTGCTGTTCGTTAGTCTCGCTAAAACTCGAGAACGGCTGAACCGATTTGGCTAATTTTGGTCTTGAATTATTTGTGGAGGTCCAGAGAAGGTTTAAATGGTGAATAAATATGGAAGTTGTTATCGATTGAGGCAGTACGAAGTCTGCCGGGTAAGCTAGTTATTTTATAACGTTGTCCTAATGATCCGATGTTGAGGAAAGAATTAGATGACAAGGCTGGATTTCACCAATGAAATTCATTCTGTAAAATGTGCCAACGCAGTTAAAAATGAATTAAATGCGTTTATAATATAGATAGATAGATAGATAGATATAAACTTTATTGTACACCAATGAGAATAAGCATATATCGTAAACTTAATTAACATATGTACAAATGGCGGCCTTATCGCTAAAAGCAATATCTTACAGGCAACCTTTGGATGGACATGAATCCTAAATAAGCTAAATCGTACATTGGGTAGTTATTGATGTAACAGGAAATAAAAGAGAACTAACGTAGTCATATAATAAATAGATTGGATTACAAACACGTATTACAATTTAGTAGGTACATATACCTACAAATAAGCATATAATGATACATAATTACGACACCTACATATAATCGTACATAATATAAATCAATTATATATACATACCAAATTTACAAACATACATACTAAGCCTACATATAATATTTTAATACCTCGCACGAAAGTTAAGACAGCACATAACGGGAACAAGGAATGGGGGAGACTATAGGCCCAGGTAGTGCTCTTTTACCATCCTTTTGAAGATGGCCAATGATTGTGCCCGTCTAATCGATAATGGCAGTGCATTCCATAACCGTACCGCCTGTACAGTGAACGATTTATCATAAAAAATCGTAGAATGCCTAGGTACTGCCAATTCCAACGATTCTGACGACCTCAAGGATCTTAAATGTGTGTCATTGAGGAACACGAAACGTTCTTTTAAATAAGTGGGAGTATTGGGATTAAACAGAATACTATAAAGCATCGAAAGAATATGAGCATTCCGTCGAAGTCGAATTGGGAGCCACTTGAGCAATTGGCGAAACTCTGATACGTGATCATATTTGCGTAGACCAAATATAAATCTAATGCAAAAGTTTTGAAGGCGCTCAAGCTTATCGAGTTGCTCCTCGGTGACGTCGAGATAGCTGACATCGGCATAGTCAAGAAGAGGAAGAAGAAGAGATTCTGCAAGCGCAATTTTAGTGGTCGTTGGTAGAAAGTTACGCAGTCTGCGCATGGAGCCCGCTGATGCAAACAATTTGCGACTAACTTCACGGATTTGAGGACCCCAAGATAGTGTGCTGTCGATGAATATCCCTAAGTTTTTCACACTTTGGCATATTTCCAGTGGAATACCATTGAAAACTATATCTGGCAACTGTGACCAATTAACTCGAGGCAGCATCCTGGAGCTCCCAACAACTATGACCTGTGTCTTAGAGGGGTTCACTTCCAACCCATACCGCTTGCTCCAAGTACATATCCTCGCTAAGTCGGTGTTGATAGTATTAAAGGCTGTCGACAGTTCTTGTAAAGGAGCCTGTGTATATATTTGAAGATCGTCTGCATAAAGGTGGTAGGAAGAATGTAATGACTTAGAGATAGAATTTATAAAAATTGTGAAAAGCAAAGGAGATAGCACGCCACCCTGTGGCACACCGACAGATGTATTACGCCAAGTGGAAAAGGAATCTTCAACGTGCACACGCTGTCGGCGCCCAAACAGGTAATAATATACACCAGTGAATAAGAATACCCATATGAAGAGTGTAAGCCAAACCAAGACTAATCTATACATATAAATAAAATTGAAGTGTCTGTTTGTAATATTGAAATAACCGTTTTTTACTACATGTATATGAATATATAATATACGGTACATACACCAAAATATTTTTTTTTTACAATTTTTGTCTGTCTGTCTGTTTGTTCCGGCTAATCTCTGAAATAGCTGGACCGATTTTGACGGGACTTTCACTGGCAGATAGGTAATGTTACAAGGCGTAACATAGATTACTTTAATTTTAGAAAAATAATTAGGGTTCCGCGCAAAAAAACCCCAAAAATCGAAATTCACGCGTACGAAGTCGCGGGCACAGCTAGTCAGTGAATAAGAGTAGGGGAGCTACCTTTTTTTTCTTGCGTAAATCCCGTCGGTTACCCCCGCCGACCAGCGAGGGCGGTTATGTCAGGCTTGAACCGACTAAAAACAATTAAATAGAAAATATTGTGGTAGCACCAAGAAACAAGAAATTGCTATATCAATTTATTTTAAAATGTTATACGTTCTTATAACAACCATTTTAGGATTTTCTACACAGAACTTGGTACCCACATAGATCTCAATTCTTTTATCAGAGAAGTCGGTAACGACGCATATTCTTAATATTCAACTTGACTCTCATTTCACATTCATGTTTTTGATGGGAATAACAATTCTTTTATTTCTGTTTACTTCTATATAATGCGTGGGTTTTTGCTTTTTAACAATTATTTATTACATAGATTTGTATAAAATGTTTCGTGACACACGGAATACAAACCTAGAGACACGGTCCTTTCGAAGTCCGTCAGGATGTCGCCGTTTATTTTTGGACTCAGTCTCAACAAATGGACCGCTGTAGAAGTTTTTAAATAATATTTCCGCGCCGCCGCAGAAGCGGGGCAAACGAGCCGTGTGGTAGTTGCGGTCATCTTCCTGTTTTCTATATTCAATTCAGACTAATATGATGGAGGTTGAAATCTAACTACACGACAAATTTTTTTGATAGTCCATTTATGTAATTGTGAAAGACTTTTTATATGTATAGGTTTTCTGTATAGACATAGATCTTTTTTTATAAAGAATATTCGTTAATGAAATTACAATTATTCCCCCTAATTACTAACTAACGTTGGGATCAATGTAAAATAAAACAAGTTGAATTCCTGAGACGAGCTCAGCCGAATACAAGGGATTTTCGATTTTGCAATTATAATTTTTTTGCGATTTTTTGCGATTTTTTCTTTATCTTGCAATGGTTCACCCCAGCACGAATCTATTACCGAAAACAGCAACTCGATAGCTCATCTCCTTCATACCCAAAACCGTGACAGAAAATTGGCAACGACGACGTCGACGACAACTCGATAGCAATAGGGCTTTTCTAAAGAAAATCCCTAAAAACACAAATACAAATGAATCGCGATAGAATCCGTTAAAAAATGTTTTATTTCAATTTCAATACTCCAGCTAAGTTAAATTGCTTGTGTTAGGAGTGGGTTTACGTCGGTAATGTAATGGCCAGGATTCGATCCTCGGACCTCTCAATCGTAAAGCCGACTCCTTAATCAATAAGCTAAGGACTAGGCGCGTTAAGGAAACATTAGTCAGAATCATTCCTTTGGTGATTTGTTAATAAGTGTTTGTTAGCTATTGAAAATTGTTTAAATCTAATAAGTAGTCCCTACGAAGTTGAATACTAGGGCCAGCCCATCTGTTCCCATAGGTATCACTCGAGGTGATTAAATAGGGCTGTTCACCAACCGACAATAAACATATAGCCCATGAAAAAGTAACATACATAAACACATAAACATAACTTCACGCCTGTATCCCCGAAGGGGTAGGCAGAGGTGTATTACACACCCACGATTCGCCAGTTATGTTAAGTTCCCAATGTAATAGGGGGCGAGCCTATTGCCATCTACCGGGCACATTATTAAGCGAGCGATAATTAACATTTATTAATGCACACATAACTACGAAAAGTCAGAGGTGTGTGCCCGGGGCGACTGGGGATCGAACTCGAGACCTCGTCTCAGCAGTCCGTTACGAACGCCACTGGGTTATCGCCGCTCATGAAAAAGAAAAAACGGTGATAAGCTCACCCCAAGGCTGTATTACGTAAGAACCAAAAACAGTTGACGAAATATGGATGAACCTACGCATGTAAGTAGGTGTATGTATATAAAAGTAAATAAAATTCGTGCTAGAAAAGTACAACTTTATGACAAGGTTTTTTTTTTCATTTTTAGGATTCCGTTGCCAAATGGCAAAAAACGGAACCCTTATAGATTCGTCATGACAGACATGTCTGTCCGTCCGTATGTCACAGCCACTTTTTTCCAAAACTATAAGAACTATGCTGTTGAAACTTGTAAGTAGATGTATAGTATTCTGTGAACCGCATTACGATTTTCACACAAAAATACAACATTTTAGGGGTTCCCCATACTTAGAACTGAAACTCAAAAGAATTTGTTTCATCAGACCCATACGTGTAGGGTATCTATGGATAGGTCTTCAAAAATTATATTGAGGTTTCACATATAATTTTTTTCTAAACTGATTGATTTGCGTGAGAGACACTACCAAAGTGGCAAAATGTGGCATTTTTTTTTAAATATAAAATCAATTCAAAAATCAACTCAAATATAATTTTTTTACTTGCTGCTACGGAACACTTTCTGGGCGAGTCCAACTCGCACATGGCCGGTTTTTAAGATACATTATAGTGACCTAATTTCACAGTTTCCATCCTAAACAAGCTTTCGAAGAAACGGAAATAAAATTACACACATGTGAAGGCGAGGTGGATTCCTAGCAACAAATATAACAAACGAACATCAACTGAAATCATTTTCAATCAATCAATTCAATCACAACACCGTTGAAGTCACTCAGAAACTCCGATCCATCAACAACCACAAATATTATCTACGATCTTATCAAACCGACCTCGTTTACACCACAACATGACCTGGAACTGACATGGTTTCCGGAACGGCAATAATTTATAAAAGTCGCCTAATACCATTGTGTATGGTAATCGACATGGCCGACATCCCACGTGCTGAACGTACGCATTAAAGATTCTACCGGTACCAAGAAGTAAACCCTTTGTTTATTCATAATACTTGGGAGACATTGCATTGATACGAGAAATTCTGTTACGTAACGGAATGTTTATGCATCTCGCACTACTTGCTCTCTGTTGGTGTTTAGGATTGAGAGCTACATGGGGAGTGAGATTAATAGGGCCACCATGAATCTTACATCCGAAGTTATGGGCAATAGCTACCATTTATCTCTCTGTGCTAAGTTTCATCCAGATCCGTTCAGCTTTTCTGGCGTAATTAACACAGATACATCCATCAATTCATTCATCCATCTATCTATCCATACGATTTGTATTGAAGTATTCCACTATGGGCAGTCATATACCATGCAATTAAAAAAAATACTACTTTAGTGTTTTTACCCTCTTAACACTGGGCAGAGAGGCTCCTCAATTTCTACATACGTACACAGTAACTAAGTACATTAAGCAATTTTACATTCAAAGACTCAATTTTGTCATCAGTAAATAGTCATAAATATAAACATTCATATGTTGGGAATACCATTTCACGATTTGACATTTGAAAGCTACTTCAAGGCAGTTCCGCTTAGTGCATAATATATGCTGTGGCACGCTTATGAGGAGCTATTGAGGCATTAGGGTCGAACGTAATGTACAGCCGAAGACCGTGACCAGGTGGTTAGGGCAATGACTTTTGTTGACAGCCAGGCGAAAAGCCAGACTATTAGTACCCGAAGGGGCTAACCACGGCTCGCTTATAGCAATGCAGTTGAATTCAACGGCACTGAGAGAGAGAGATGGAGCTATACACCGTGTGCTCCATCTGTCTCCCTCGGCTCCGCTTCCCAAAACTGAACTGTTATTCGCGCGTCGTTGTAAGCCCGCTGCTAAACTAAATCGCTTCGGTGTCACGTCGGTAATGTAATGTAATTTTTTTTTTCGTGCGGAAATCCCTTCGGCCCCCGCCGGCCAGCGGGGGCGGTTATGTCGTGCTTGAACCGACTAAAACCGCACGCCGTCTCGGGTCTACAGACGCCGGGTTGTAAGGTTTGCCCATAGAGCATATCCCTCGCACCCCGACTGACCCTGGGCCATCTCCGGTTTCGAGATGGCCCCCTCGAGTTTGGGAACCACGGTGTCCCCGTCTTGCCCCGGTTTGGGGGAGGGGCGCTAGTCGCCCCAACGAACGTATTACCTGTACACAAGTTTACGACTTATAATCATTATAATTAACGTATGTTTAATTACTAATTAAGTAAAGGGCGAATCACTAGTAACAATAAACATACAAGTAAAAATGTGGCTCATGTAGTGACTTTCAAATCTCTTATGTCAAACATCATTAAATTATAATTAGTACCAATTAGTACACTTAAGGTTTTTTCAATCATTAATTCTCGAAGTTCCCATTCGCTTTTGTGTTGAACATCCCGCAGTTATTTTTAATTTACGGAAGTCTGGAATCGAACAGAGTACGCCATCTTTTACCGGCAATTTGCATTTTTTTTCGTGCGGTAATCCCCCCGATCTACTGTGCTAAATCACTAAAATTAAATTGAGTGAATAGGTACATAGTGTACATAGACCAAAAAAAAGCCCGCTGAGTTTATTGTCGAACTGTATTCAGAATGGACTCGCGAATTCGATTCCCGCTCAGTGTGTATATCTGGATGCATGAATATGCAGTGGTCTGGTTGGTTACCTTATCAGATGAATTTATTTCGTGCATGCCTCCTTGCACCCGGTATCAAAGACCCGAGACGACGTGAGGTTTGGTCGGTTCGACACAGACAGAACCACCCCCACTGTCCGGCGGGGAGTAACCGTGGCAATTTCCGCAAAAAAATACCACAAAAAGGCACAGAATAGGCGTATTTTTGTTATAAATATCGTGTGTACATTAATATGCAAGCATTAAAAATATCTTATTTTAATATTACAAACAGAAACTTTAATTTTATTTACAGATGTAATATATCTAGTTCTACACTCGCAGGCAATCCCAGTGCTAAAGTTTGCTTAGAATATTAACTACTGTGTCCTTATTAAAACGGTAGCGTTTCTGGTATTCCATATCGTCATACACTTCTAAAGGATTGTCTGCATCCCTTATATATTTCCTTGATGGGTAATTATATGTTGTATTAGCAAACATATAATTTATAAATTCCTCCAAACTATTTTCTACAGACATTTTTACGATTTTATAATAGAACGCGATCCCGAGTGATGCTTCAAGTTAGGTCTCGTGCTTACTTGAGATGACTTTCTTTACTCCACTCCAATTGAGAGAATTTGTTGAGAAAACTGTGAGTGGAGGGATTTTTCATAACTATAACTATCAAATTACTCAAGTGTGATTGAGTGGAGTGGAATGAAATCTCGAGTGACGTTTAAGAATACGGGTGTAAGTATCTGCAATATATCTAAGAGTCGATAATACAAGTTAATCAAGCTATTCCTTTAGGTCTAGAAAGCGCTTTGTATAATGTTCTAGAATATTTATATATTTACTATATGGTTCAGAAAACAATCTTCGATAATGTTACCAAGCCAAATTGCTCTCCCAAAACAACGTCCTTAATTATATACTGAAAAGACGACCTTAATTCGCCCGGATCCTTTCACATCGCTGCTCAAAGACCATAAATACGTATTACTTCGCTCTCCGCAGAGAAATAAATGGGAAACGAGTATATAAACGCGTTAATGCCACTCGTAGAAACTCTAATCCGATTTGCAGTAGGTAATAGTGCATTAAGCGGTATGTAGCTGCAGTGTCGTTAAACATTTTAATGGACTTCAGAGTGGAAATAGCTTTATGTTTTCATTTATGTGCATTTTAATAGAATTATATTGTACTAACATAGGGAGGTTCTAACCTTGGTTATATATTAAATCTGCTTAAAGTGGCTCCGTAAAAATCTATAACTCGTATAGTTTGTTAAAAATAATAATATGTTTTACAGAAAAAAAAAAACAAAAACAAGTTGAATTCCTGAGACGAGCTCAGCCGAATACAAGGGATTTTCGATTTTGCGCTTTTTTTTTTGCGATTTTTTCTTTATCTTGCAATGGTTCACCCCAGCACGAATCTATTACCGAAAACAGCAACTCGATAGCTCATCTCCTTCATACCCAAAACCGTGACAGAAAATTGGCAACGACGACGTCGACGACGTCGACGACAACTCGATAGCAATAGGGCTTTTCTAAAGAAAATCCCTAAAAATATAAAGAAAGGCTTTGTTTGATACCTTTGCTAGTTCAAGAATTTGATGCGAAACACTATCTGGGCGAATTGAGATGACAAATATAAAAACAGCGATCCCTTTAATGTGCTTTGAAAAGAACATTTACCTATCAGCCTTGCCTTCTGATAAAAAGAGTACTGAAGTGAAGAGTGGCTAGAAATATTAGACTGATTAGGTTTTCGTAACGTAACTTCACGCCTGTATCCCCGAAGGGGTAGGCAGAGGTGTATTATTATTTATACACCCACGATTCACCAGTTATGTTAAGGTCCCAATGTAATAGGGTGCGAGCCTATTGCCATCAACCGTGCATATTGTTAAGCGATAGATAATTAACATTTATTAATGCACACATAACTACGAAAAGTCAGAGGTGTGTGCCCGGGGCGACTGGGGATCGAACTCAAGACCTCGTCTCAGTCCGTTACGCACGCCACTGGGCTATCGCCGCTTTTTTAGGTTTCTGTATGTTCCAGAAACCAGCTAAGTATAGGCAAAGGACTCGAATAGTCCCTGATCCTACATTTTCTACACAATATAAACGACGACAGCAAAATTACTAAACTGCGTAAATTGAACCAATTGTCCTGTTGCCAATCTTACGCACGATACTTGTACAGCCACCATTATTATCTAGAATGTAGGTACGGTCAAATTGATTAGCCGTAGCAAAATCGACATTTGCAACTGTGCTGCAGGCTCTTTTCATCGATACCTAAACACTAAAACCAATTACAGTGAAATTAAATTATACAATTGGACGATTGCGATGTCGAAATTACGAAATAAAATCACTTGCAGAATCGTACAGTAACTACTGGCAACTGACAAGTCATTGAAATGCGATGCGTTATTCTAGAACTGGGTAAATTAACGCAAGATTCATTGGTCGTGTTATTTTTAGGGATTTTCTTTAGAAAAGCCCTATTGCTATCGAGTTGTCGTCGACGTCGTCGTCGTCGTTGCCAATTTTCTGTCACGGTTTTGGGTATGAAGGAGATGAGCTATCGAGTTGCTGTTTTCGGTAATAGATTCGTGCTGGGGTGAACCATTGCAAGATAAATATAATCGCAAAAAAATCGTAAAAAAAAAAAAACCCTTGTATTCGGCTGAGCTCGTCTCAGGAATTCAACTTGTTTGGTTTAATAGGTAGAGTCGCCTGTCCTGGTTCGGGCATGTAATGCGTAGGGATGGAAGTAATATCGTTAGAATCGCATTAAATACGGAAGTGGACGGTTACAAGAGGAGAGGAAGACCTTAGATGAGATGGATGGACTGTGGGAAAAAGGGTATGGTTAGAAAGGGAGTGAATGTTAAGATGACCGCAAGCAGAGATGAATGGAAAAAGCACACATGTTGTGCCGACCCCAAATAAATTTGGGATAGGGGCAGGAGGATGATGAGGAAGAGATTCAGACAATAAATTAGATATTACTTAAAATTTGCGTTCAAAGCTTGTACCACAGATTACCTAATACTTGTACTCTATAATCTATATAAAAATAATAATATAATGTATTTTTATATTCATCAATTCGTCATTTATACATGTCTACGTAGCTCAGTTGTTCAGAGCATCCCCATGTAAGTGACTGGTCGCGGGTTCAAGTTCTGGTCCTAGATATTCTCTTTTTTTTTTTTATCAAAATCTATAGGATAATTTATAGATACATATTATGAAATCGTAACGAGGTAAAAATTGTAGGTTAATTGAACATTATTCCAAGAAAAATAATTGATATGTGTTCTAGGAGCGACGCTGATGCCGAAAATGTCATTTTTAGAATTTTGGTCAAAGGGAGACTAAGATGATAGTCGTTTAATGGCATGAAGTCATCATCATAATTATTACATCGTTAGTACCGGGTGCATCCAAAATGTGAAAAACTTGAAATTGCTTTGGAGCCCGGCGTCCGCTCATTTACTCTTTCTCTTGATTTGGCTTATCTTAGTTTTTGCCGTTAGTCTCTGTAGCTTCTTTTTTCCGTGCGGAAATACCTTCGTATACCTCCTCGCCGGCCAGCGGGGTTGGTTATGTCGTACTTGAACCGACTAAAACCACACACCGTCTCGGGACTTCAAACGCCGGGGTGTAAGGTGGCCCTAAGGCATTTCCCTCGCACCCCAGCTGACCCAGGGCCATCTCCGGTTTTGAGATGGCCCACTCGGATTTGCGAACCACGGTGTCTCACCCCAGGAAAGAGGAAGGCGCGCAACGCGTCGCGGCCCCGGCCTGCTTCTGCTACGGTGACAGGCGGCTTCACCTGTTACCCCCAAACTCAATTGTATAATTCCCAGCTACGTTTTTCAGGTCTTTAGTCCATTTGACGTCCTACCTTTCACTTGCCGATTCGCGGTCTACCCTACAGAGCTCACGGTTGCTTCAAATAGCCAGCATCAATTGTATATAATGAAATTATGCTAGATGAATCTACGCTTCAGTTCCGTAACTCTTGAATTGAAAAGTAGATTCATCTATACTATACAAATAAATAGAAGTGAGTGTCTGTTTGTAATATTAAAATAACAGATTTTTAATGATTGAACATGTATGTAGACACGATAATTATAACAAAAATACAATATTTAAAATTTCTGTCTGTCTGTTTGAAAGAGGTCATCTCTGGAACAGCTGGGCTGATTTTGACAGGAATTTCACTGGCAGATAGGTAACGTCACAAGGCGTAACATAAGCTAAAAAAGGGTAGGGTACCGCGAAAAAGAACTAAAACCCTAAAAATCGAATACACGCGGACGAAGTCGCGGGCACAGCTAGTATTACATAATATACAATTGCTAAAACAAACTACTACTAAAACTATATCTACTAGTTAAGCAAATCATAATCTCAACAAAACTCATACATAACAATGCAATTTGATACATTGGAGAGTGGCAACTTCCTTTGATTTCGCAAGATTGCTTTTTTCTTCACGACTTGGATTACAATGCTAATTTAAGATGATGATGATGAAATGCGACACGTTAGTGATGCGCTTGTAAAAGTCAAGAGAAAGGAGAAATATAGACTCATAAAACATATGATGTTCTTTCAAATGTTGATTTCAAAATGGACCTATTTTTAAAGCACTTAAAAAAGAGGATGTTCTCGATTCTTTGCAATAGTGCGACAAAAATATCCGATATCAGTACTTCTTAGAACGAGGGCACAACATGTGGAATCTATACATATTTAATAAAATCGTAACGAGGTGAAAACTGTACATTGAATATTTTTTCAAAATAATAATCGATCTGACGCATAATGACCAATCATGGTTCTCAAAATGCTGCATTCGCATATTGTCACATCCGCATAACGACTAAAAATGACACTTACGCAAAATGACACTTACGCAAAATGACACTTACGCAAAATGACACTTACGCAAAATGACACTTACGCAAAATGACACTTACGCAAAATGACACATGAGCGTTTAATTGCTGTGTGTTCTAGGAAAGATACCGAAGACTTCTCCGTGATTTTTAGAATTTTTGTCTGTTTGTCTGTTTATCTGTCTGCTTTTTATTATCGATATCCGAGCATCACTTGAAAACCGCTTAACCGATTCGGCTGAAATTTTACATGAATATTCTTTTAGGCGATGGTCATAAACTGCGCTTTATATCATCACGCTATTATAAGTGTGATAGGAGCAGCCGGGTAAAATCCACCAAATCTATTATTGATCATTGCTTTATTATTACAAAGCAGATCATCACGAAATTCTGCAGTGCGATAGAACTCAGACATGGTTAACGTTCGGATTATAAATCATCACACTATGGCTAAAAGGTGACGAGCAGTAAAATACGAAATCTCGAAACTACAGAGTTACCTACGTGTAAAAGATAGTTGATTAGAGATAGTAAATGTCATCACGCTAATATATTAGGGAACCGGGCAGAATTTATTTTGATGTTACATGTAAACATAGATTTCTTCTCGTAAAATGATTGAAAATATAACGGTGAAATAGGTAACCTAATACATATTGGGTTCGAAACCGCAGAAGTAAACATACCTTGATCTATTCCGAACTTAACGCGGCCGAAGTCGCGGGCAACAGCTAATGCATAATAAAATTGGTAAAGATTAGATTACAGGAACCATGATTAAATCATTAAACCCGTATATTTACGAAAGGTGCAAACAATAATATTTCAATTATGAACTACTACTACTACTACTATTTCAAATACTAACCTAGACACCAGTCAGTAAGGTTTTCTTTTTTTATACCACTCAGGTGGCAGACAAGCTCACGGCCCACCTGATAGGAAGCGGTTACCGTGGCCTATGGACGTGCGCAACACCAGGGGTCACACCGACCCTAAAATGTCTAGCCAGGCCACCTCCGTCGGGCCCAGGTCGGCGGGGAAACCCACCAAGAAGTGTTAGCTTGGCGTCATGAACGCGCGCCAATGGGCTCACTGCCAGAGATTCCAAAGACCATACTTAGTGAAGTAGCAAAATCCGGAACGAAGATCCCGGACTCCAATGTGAGAGCCTCGGATGTAAGAGAATAACGCGGAGCCAACGCAGTGATGACAGACAGCAGACAGTGGCCATTTCCAACATCTCTGTTAATTTACGAATAAGTAGCGAGACCTTGCTTTTTGAGGGTTCCGTTGCCAAATAGCCAAAAACGGAACCCTTATAGATTCGTCATGTCTGTCTGTCTGTCCGTCCGTATGTCACAGCCGCTTTTTTCCGAAACTGTAAGTACAAAGCTGTTGAAACTTGGTAAGTAGATGCATTCTGTGAACCGCATTAAGATTTTCACACAAAAATAGACAAAAAAACAAACAAAAAAACAATAAATAAATAAATGTTGGGTTTCATCAAACCCACGGGGTATATATAGGTCACAATAGGTACAATAGGTCTTCAAAAATGATATTGAGGTTTCTAATATATCATTGTTTTCTAAACTGAATAGTTTGCGCGAGAGACACTTCCAAAGTGGTAAAAGGTGTGCCCCCCCCCCATCCCCCTGTAACTTCTAACATAAGAGAATGATAAAACTAAAAAAAATATAATACCATGTAAAATTCCATAGAAAATTGGTTTGAACGAGATCTAGCCAGTAGTTTTTTATGTACGTCATATATCGTAAACCGCAATTTACCTTTCATTCAATCAACTCAAATATAAAATTTAAAAAAAAGCAATATTATGTTACTTGCTGCTACGGAACCCTTCATGGGCGAGTCCGACTCGCACTTGGCCGCTTTTTTTATGTATCATGCCCTTGTATGTAAAGCTCATTAAGTCTTTATTACTTTATACAAGAGTGTCATTATTTTCAATACAATACAGTATGTTCATTATTCTTACACAGTGCAGTACAGTATGTATTATTTGTTATAGCCTTATCTGTGTATAATGATAGGATTAACTTAGGTATAATATGCCGCGTAGATATAATACAGTGGATATTCGATTCATCATCATACGACCGCCTGGATTCATCATCATCCTTATCCGAGCGCCACTCCCAATTGCATCCTCAACTTGTACTTTGGAGCCCTGAATCTACTCTCCTAGTGGTCTTCTCCCTATGGATTGGTTTGTCTTGCCTTTGACGGAAGCGCCTGCGCTAGAGTCCGTCAATAAGCAAACTATACTAACATATAAATACAAACATACTATTTACTGGTGGTAGAAATTTGATGACACAAATTTGTCACAAAATTCGGCCGGGTGGGTACCACCGTGCACGATTGCGAAAAACCCTCCATAGTAATCCAATTTCAGGGGTCAGCAAGTGCATAGCCGGGCAGGGGGATTGTGGTCTTAGCACTAGTGGTACCGCTGGATGTCACGCGGTGCTGCGACGACAATCCTCTTTTGATGAGGCTGTCAAGCTGATTGCCACCATTGTTAACATGGTACGTGTATGTAATGGTGACCCTCTTTCCTGAGACTTTACCTTCAGCTTACCATCAGGCGAGGTGAAGTCAAATTGACGTGTCCTAAATATATAAAAAAAATACTTTCCAGCTTGCAGATAAAGTTTGGGCTTGGGCCCCGAAGATTGCGGTGGGCCCCATACAACCATTAGATTGCTGACAATACCGTTTAATATTGTGTTTAGTCGGTAACCTTCATACGCGATTATCAAGATATATGCTCGGGGTTAAAATTCCGTATACTGGCAAATACGAGGACCGGATAACCTTGTCGCCACATTTAATGATGTTTTATCGTATCAAGTAATTAAGAGCACACTTTGTAGCTAAATTTCTACTACTATTAACCGGCCTCGTAATTGATAAATTTAGTAATTATGGACATTTTATTTTTACGACTGCGTAGGTAATGTAGGTACTCAAACTACTTTCTAGTGTAAGGAATATAGCACGCCGCGTCTCTATGTCTCTGTGCGGCGTGCGGTTTTGGTCGGTTCGAGTCCGACATAACCACCCCCGTTGGCAGGTGAGGGGGTATACGTGGCGATATCCGTATAAAAAAAAGGTATGGGGTGGTTCAGCATGAATATTACGACTACAGATCCGGAGGGTGGACAGAGTTTTATGAAGGCCCACAAATATGGGTAATATGGGTATAAAGCTAATTGCCATTTATAACTGTTTATTCATCACAACGTCAGTCCTGGTTGCGTCCATAGGCTTGCATTTTAAAGCTCGGGTTCCAGTCTCCTACACTTTCTCTTGATTGGTTTTATCTTGACTTTTACGGGCACGACTGCCGTCTGACGCCCCAACCCCAAGACAAAAGCTTGCGCCAGAGTCCAGTCCAGTCCATCAATTACAGCAGGTGTACTGACTTGCAGGTGAGTTTGATTTGGGCCCCGAAGATCTGGGTAGATCCCCCCATCCCATACACCAATTATTGTTTACTTTTCTGAATTTATAGCCTTCGTTTAGTTGACACTTGGTATGAGTAGTACTGTCAGATTAATAACAAGACTGTCAAGCCTTGCACGGACTAACCCCACCTAACTAAGCACACCCCTTAACCCCCCGCTCACTCCGCGCAGGGGATGCGTGGGGTGTTACAAAGACAGGTCTAGGACGCGCGTCCGTTCCGTTTGCCCGGCGCCCAAGCATTCCAATGTAAGCGTAACCTAGGTAGGTATGTTTAATACTGTGTACGCTACGTCTGTACAAGGCTTAACAGACTTGTTATTAATCCTACAGTTCTACTCACACCAAGTATCAACTATACGATACTGTACTCATTCCACTATGTTTAGTTTTGATCTAGACATCTCGGTCTAATAATGTCTCTGAATATTCATGCCTAGCTGTTACGCCGAGCTAAACAGCTTGATCACAGTCGGCTGTCAGTCTACGTAAAAACGGCGGCCTCTGTGGCGTAGCGGTAGTGCATTCGACTGCTACGACAGGGTTCGATTCTCGCTCAGTGCAAATATTTATATGCATGAATATGTCTATTTGCATTGGTGTGGCTGTTTCTATGTATAATATGTATGTATATACAAAAAAAAGTATATAAGTATGTTTATCCGCATTCTGGTACCCATAACACGAGCTAGTTAAACTATGCTTACTTTGGATCTAGAAAGAGCTGTGTAGAATGTCGCAGAATATTTGTTTATTTATATACGTGAAGAGAAAAAAACATAAATATCTTTTTAATACGCTTTTATTAGCTTTGTATGTTTGTTGTAACGGAACCTTTGGACTAGATTTTTGAGCACTTGTAAACGACGAATTAATGTGAAATTCTGCACACATATCAAGGACAATACAATAATTTAAAAAAAAACGCAGTAACTGCAGCCCGCCATATTGTTCTGACATTACACACTTCACGAGCTTCCTCTATTGACATCAAACCTTTGATGCAACCCTTCTTCGTCTTCTTTAGCCGTAATCGACCAAATATTTGGTGTAGGCCCTCCTTTAATCCTCTCCATTTTCCTCTGTCTTGGGCAATTAGGGTCCAGTTGCTGCCCGTCACTTTTTTATGTCATCCTTCCATCTCATCTTTGGTCGCCCTCGAGGTTTTTTCTGGTCCCATGGTCTCCATTCTAACACTGCTAAGTTTTGCTTTCTGGCAACATGACCAGTCCACTCCCACTTCAACTTTGCTACCTTTTCTACAGCGTCTGACACTTTGCTGTGTTTACGAAGCCACGTATTGGTTTTTCTGTCCTTCAGTGTCACACCAACCATTTTTTTTTATGCAACCCAAAGCATAATATTACAACGCATGAAAGAAAAACGTACATGGTACAAGTAGTGCTCTAAGTACTGACGCATGGATAAATTAATATAGAGATAAGATTGATTTCACGCTGACTGATAATGAATTGAATAGCGACGTCAGTTAACTATAAAGCCTAGAAAAAGTGACATTCAATTAGTGGAATCGCTTCGAAGCAAACCTTCAAAAGTCCGAAATGTAACATTTTTTGTCGACATGTCACGTGTAACAAATAATGTCACTCCCATATACTCGGATTTCGGATTATTATACAGTCACCAATGAAATAATGTCTAGTCGACTGCAATAGCCTTTAATAGTCTATAATTATGTATGTTTTTGTAATCGCAATTAATTTAAAACAAGACACGCTTTCTTAGCACCAAACTTTTTTTGTTCTTGCCTTCCAGCACCTAACCCATTCCATTTAAAAGTAACTTAACTAAATAAGAGCACCACTGATAATAAACAGACCTTTACCGATTTTGGTGTTTAATTTTGTGCTTATTTTTTTATGTTTGATCCTGAAACTTAATTGCTCTATCACCCTAAACATAATAAGATAACACTATAGTTGACAATAAGTAAAATTTTAATAAAAAAATTAAACCGACTTCAAAAATCGAAACTATAAAAGTGAAAAATAACTGAAGTACCTACAGATTTAATTCAAAAGACAAAAATACGCGTAAGACTTTTCTGTTGAAGTCGGTGCCAAGACAAAGAGGTATTAGATACGCATGTATGCAGGGCACGCCGCAATAGCGGCGGTAAGGCCCATCATGGAGGATTGGCTAGAGAGGCGACACGGAAGCCTCTCGTACAGACTGACGTAGGTGGTCTCCGGGAAGGGGTGCTTCGGGGACCACCTGCATCGGATCAGGAAGGAGCCAACGCCTGAGTGTCATCACTGCGACGCGAGCGAGGACTCAGGGCTGCACACGCTGGCGGACTGCCCAGCGTGGGAGGCGCCGAGTTGTGACCTCGTGGCAGTCATCGGGGTGGGAGTCCTCTCGCTCGGCAGCATGATTGCGGCAATGGTGCGGAGCGCGAGCGCGTGGGCCGCCGCCACCTCCTTCTGCGAGCATGTAATGCTCGCGAAGGAGATGGCGGAGCGCGCCCGGGAGAGGTTTAGAACTCTCCCGGCCCGCCGAGCCCGCAACATGCTCGTCGCGCGTCGCAGGCGACTCAGGCGCCGGAGGTCGCTTAACGACCTCCGTCCTCCATGAGCGCAGGCCTGGGGGTGGCAGGTGAGGCCGCCTATCACCCCAGCAGAAGCAGGCCGGGACGGTGGGGCGACAAGCACCCCTCCTCCAAACCGGGGCAAGACGGGGACACCGTGGTTACCAAACCCGAGGGGGCCATCTCGAAACCGGAGAGGGCCCAGGGTCAGTCGGGGTGCGAGTGATATGCTCTATGAGCAACCTTACACCCCGGCGTTTGAAGACCCGAGACGGCGTGCGGTTTTAGTCGGTTCAAGCCCGACATAACCGCCCCCGCTGGCCGGCGGGGGGTTATCCGAAGGGATTTCCGCACGAAAAAAAAAAAAGGTACGCATGTATGTATGGTGGCAGTCCGCAACCCCACCACATCGTAGGTCTTCACGCGCAAGCAATGACGTGTAAGCCTGTGTATCTCGTGTGAGTCTGTGAGTCTCGTATTGAGCGACATAATCCAAACGGAGTTTAAAGGTATAACTAAACATTTTAAAAGGAAAACCGCAAGGAATTACATTATACAGGTCTTCATCACTGCAATGTAATAAACATTGATTCATAAATTCAATGTAAATTGCAATCAACGCGATAGCTGTCACGTTTGTACGCCGATATCGTGTTAAACTTATCTTTTCGAGTAAAATGGACGGTTGCCAAAATATTGATTCAACGTTCTCCGAAATTATAGCCAGCAATATTATGATGTAATGGAAGTTGCAAATTAATACGTGTTTATAATGAGACTAAGCATTTGTTTCACAAGCATCCCGACCCCACCAGGCGAGGCCGCGGTGGCGGCCAAAGTCCGCCGGCAACCCTGGGGTTATCCTTTCGAGGGCTTACCCGGGGTGCCCGGCAACGGACACTTGGGGAGGACACCGTGCGGTTTTAGTCGAGACACGACATAACCACCCCCGCTGGCCGGCGGGGGGGTATCCGAAGGGATTTCCGCACGTTAAAAAAAAAAAAAAAAAAAAAAAAGCTTTACTTAAATTGTAAGGCTTGTTTGTTAAGGTCAATCAAATCTTGCAAGCTACATTGGAATCAATTTTTAAAAGGCATTTTTATGGGAAGCATAACCTGCATCGACAACGAGGATACGCGCCCTATAAAGGAACTCTTCAACCGTCAACAGCACAGGCGCGAAATTAAAGACGATATTACAGGCGGTGGACAGGGTGCTATGAACACTTTAGGGACCCAAGTCAACCTCAGCTACTAGTCGATGTTCCTTCGAAACAGCGGACGAGGCTCTGACGCAGGCCTCCTCCCGGAGTTGGTGGTCAGACTTCGGATAATAAGTAGACCCTGGGCTCCAAAGTGTAAACTTGACGCAACCGGGCAATCATTAGAAGGATGATGATGATGATTACAAGCGAGGGGGGTGCGAGGGAAATAGTGAAAAGTTGGCATTCAGGAATTTGTGTATGAAATAATTAAAAGTAGGTATCCACCCCGGCGTCTGAAGACCCGAGACGGCGTGCGGTTTTAGTCGGCTAAAGCCCAAGATAACCGCCCCCGCTGGATGGCGGGGGGGGGGGGGTAATGGTATCCAAGGAAAGTTGGCATTAACGGGCGTACTCTCCGCTGGTCGGCGAAGGGTATCCGAGGAAATTAACGGGAAAAAGAAAAAAACTTTCTAATCGGAATCTCCATCCAAAAACTATTCTGATGAATTGCCTTCTTATTTACAATCAATTTGAAACATTTAAGACTTTCATAGACTTTATGTAAACTCACACTCGGGGTTATTCTCGGTGTGCTTAACGACCATTTTCATTGGCAGCATTGTGAGCACTAGGCAACACTTTAAACAATAACATTACGATTCATGTTTTACCCGGCTATTATTTTCTTACACCTCGTTTGTTCAAGTAAACGTTTGTACGTTTAAACCTGTACCATGACATGTATCATGTACCATTACAATACCTGGAACTTAAGTTTTCTAAACGTTTGGAAAGTAGAATGGTATATATTACTAAATGTTAGTCGAGGAATTTTCGTTTTCGAACTATATTAGAAACCGAAATAACCCCTCCAGCTAAGCGAAGTTGCTTGTGCTAGGAGGTATACTTGAAGATAAGTTAGGAGAAGCCGTTCGTCAGTGCATATACGGGCGCTCAGGATCGTCAACAATCCCATACCTAGAGGCAGTGTGGAATCTCTCAGCCTTAGGAGAGATTTTGCCTCTCCATGCGTGTTCTAACGCCTATTAATGTAATATAACAATGTTCAGAGGAATAGATCGATATGATGGCCACGGCTACATTCTACCATCACACCGCTCGCCGTCAAAGGCATTTGTTTCCGTAAAAGCCAAGATTACCCAAATCAAGAGAAAGAGTTAGAGAACGAACTCTGAGCTTCAAAGGTCAACCGGGATTGACACTGTAATGATGACGGTAGGAAAGTTTGAATATCGACGGCTCACCCAGGTCTTACTGGCTATCCTAACTCAAGAGACATAAAGGTACACACGGCCGTTACCTTTTTGCGATAGGTTCTAACTACGGACGAAGTCTCCACTGTCCCCCGTCGCATCCACCCGCAGCCTTCAGGGTATCGATGCAATAATCACAAACATTCTAATCTTACTACGCAACGTGTAGGCGTAGCGAGTAACCCTAACCTTGTCTTGTAGAAAATCAATACGCACCCCCGTGTTACACCCCATTTGGCCATTAGTCTATTCAATAGACCATGATAGCAACGGAGCATGGCCCCGTGTTGTCAGGGTTTTAATTTTAAAATTTGTTTCACTTTGGGGCAAAACTTTCTTTAAAGCAAGTCAAGGTTGAAAAAGGTCGTGCAGATAGACTGGATGCACAAAGCGGAAGACCGGGTGCTTTGGGAGAAGCCTATGTCCAGCTGTCCATCATCCTATGACAGATGTGCCACTTCAGCTTGCTTATTTTTGCGAGCTACATACGTCGAACACATTTTATCCCTCAAAGAAACTCCAAGAATAGTTCGCTCCATCGTCCGCTGCGCAAGTTTAAATTAGTGGACTAGCCCCACTATAAGTGTCCACGTTTCAGCACCGTAAGTCATAATTGGCAGGACGTACTGATCGAAGACCTTCGTTTTGAGGTATTGCGGTAAGGGTGAGGAGTAAACCAGACGTAATATGACAAATGCTACCCTGCCTAATTGGAAAAACACATATTGTAGAAAAATTACTGAGTTTACCGACAGTGAAATAGCCATGCCTTTTTTTTATGCAATCGTAAAAGAACTAGTTACTACTACTTCAAAGCTTTTCCTTGTGGACAATACTACCAACGACTAGTTATATAACAACAGATAAAAAATTGCTAAAACTTCGCCAAAGAACTAAAATCAGAACAGAACACAAGCATTGACAGGGGAATAAATGGCCACCTATCTTAATATTCAACCTATTTACCATTGTACGGCAGACGGCGCGTTCCAAATACGGTAACCGGTGTGCATGTAGGCTACGTAACTGGTTTCAGTATTGCTAAACTTTTTAAACGCGTAACTACTACGTATAGCTTTAATTCTTTTTGGTCCTATTTTGTATCGTAACCAAATTCGCATGGTTAATTAATTAAGTACGTACAGTCACACGATTATATTGTAAAATATTTACTACATATGCAAAACATTTCTTGAAAATAAAAACGAATACGTACCCTTTTTTTTATTTTTTCGTGCGGAAATCCCTTCGGATACCCCCCCGCCGGCCAGCGGGGGCGGTTATGTCGGGCTTGAACCGACTAAAACCGCACGCCGTCTCGGGTCTTCAGACGCCGGGGTGTAAGGTTACCCATAGAGCATATCCCTCGCACCCCGACTGACCCTGGGCCATCTCACCACTAACAGCATCGCTCATCCTGTCTCCTCTGAAAGCAGAGGAGTACGGAGAGCGATGCCAACCCTATGAAGGGGAAGCCATTGACCGCCGCCCAGGGTATACCGGCCGCTGCGATTCCGTTCCCCCCGGACTGCAGCGGGATCGGAATCGGAGCGACACTCGAGGAGGTTACCCAACACACACCCCGACGAATACGTACCCAACATGGTATTTTTTACACTGATCCCGTTTCGGTTGTTTTCAGCAGCCATGGTCACGGGTAGACCAGAGATGGTGGTTTTCTCATAGTTTGAAGTGTAAGTTATCACAAAGTACCCGTGTTAGGTGTTACTATTTACGCAGAATGAGCTCAGTGTCATGAAGTTGGTGGTTGTTTTTTTTTGTATGACTAAAAGTGGATGACTGTATCCCAAGCTGATGGTCTACTCCAACCATCTTCTCTATTAAAATTAGAATGTTTTTTTTTTCATTTCGATAGCTTCGCGGATTATCCTTTTTATTATTTATACTAAAGTCAGCGGTTGTCCGCTTCTATTAAATTTAGGGTAACCTTTTTTTTTATTTTTATCGTGCGGAAATCCCTTCGGATACCCCCCCGCCGGCCAGCGGGGGCGGTTATGTCGGGCTTGCACCGACCAAAACCGCACGCCGTCTCGGGTCTTCAGACGCCGGGGTGTAAGGTTACCCATAGAGCATATCCCTCGCACCCCGGCTGACCCTGGGCCATCTCACCACTAACAGCATCGCTCATCCTGTCTCCTCTGAAAGCAGAGGAGTACGGAGAGCGATGTGTTTCCGCCACGAGCAAATGTTTCGTAATTTCATTCAATATAACTGCTATCTGATCGTAAGCGCGCCGGTCAGTCTGTACCGGTTGTCTCGTAAACTTGGAATGCCTCCAGCTATTCTTGTATAGTTATATCACAGCTGTGACAATAATCTACGCTTCTCATAGAACTATCTCAATATTGTTTACTGTAGACTTAGAAAATTAAAGAATGTAATTGAACCGTATAGTATTTTGTCAGTGTGCTGGATATTGTTGGTTCGATGTGTATGATGTGATTTTGTATTTAGCTGACTTAAAAAAAAAAGAGGTTCTCAGGTTTTATGTAATTAACATTAGTATGTGTGACTTTTAAGTTCGCTAATTGTAATCGTTCATACTTCATCAGTCAATTCCAGTTGCATACAAAGCTTGCACTTTGAAGCCTGGTGTATGTACACGTTATTCCCATAATTTGGTTCGGTTGGCCTTTGCGGGAGCGACTTCCGTCTGACTACCTAACAGCAGGTGTCTACCGGCTTACAGGTGAGGTTGGCTGGGGGCTCGAAGATCGAAGATGAGGATGGAGATTGTGGGTTCGGATATACTGGATATTACGTAGAAGACCTGGAGAATGTAAAGGTGGAACATGTCTTAAAATTCTGCAAAGAAACAGGTAGGCTCGACGGCACGCCTTAAATGCCGGACATCTCACACCCTCCCCAAAAGGTAGGACCTGGGGAAATGGATGAAATGGCCGTCTGGTCACTGGTGTCCATGCTGGAAATAATAATAGATATTTGGATATTGTGTATCTATACATATATAGGCATGCGGTACATCGCAACACCGAAACTTTTTTCCTCAAACCAAATTAAGCCACCCGAACAAACAAGTTAAACTAGTTCATATAATATTAATAATCTCCTGATTCGCATCGCTTGTTTTGCACGTAATAGGTTTCAAAACAGGTGTAAAAACTAATTATTCTAAATGCAATGACCGCCTTGCGCATATCCCTTGTCAAAAAATTTGATAAAATTATTGGCAACAAAAAAAACTCTTACAAAATAGTTGGATAAAAAATCAGGTCGACACGTCACAATAATTGGAATATATTTATACAACGGCAGCGAATGCAACTTGTATATGTGTGCTTCCCGCGTACTCCCAAACCGTACCATAATGCAGCATACCTTCACTTAACGTTATCGATATTAAGTAAGGTGATACTTTTTCGGTTGTCGATAAAGGAGTCAATTTGCAGTCCATAGTTGGACATTGTCTGCTTCAATGTGACTCCTGATCCTTCGCCTTCTGCATTCAGTCTATCCCAGCTACCTTTTTCAGGTCGTCAGTCCTTCAGGCCTACTCGTCACTTACGCGTTAAAGAGCCTACGAGGGACCCTCCTCCTTCTATTCACCAGACACAAAAACACAAAGTAAATACTTCTGTTAAAGAATATATGTGCCCGCGCTCACACTATGCGCACAGGCTCATCATTAAGCAATGTTTAAAACGGAATTAATTACATCATTCATTGTTGTGTAAGTTATAAGAATTTACGAAGCCTGATTTAGAAGAGAATTTCAACATCCAGGACAGGTCCTCGGTTAGCTTAATGGATTAGAGTATTTTGACGGTAAAAACACCGTCCGGATAAACGATATTACACTCATTGTTCTTGCTTAGTTAAGGGTTTAATGAAGTAATCAAGAGGAATCAACCAGCAGGTTTGTTCACGCTCTAGATTCGTTTAAAGGCTGCCAGTTACTATGGCTTATGGGTGGGTGGGTCCATCATCTCTGAACTTATTTGGAGAAGTCATCATGGCCGCTTGGCCAGAAAGTATACCAAGATGATGATGACTATTTCAAAAAAAAATCGAAGTCGATAGTGAAGTAGCAATGATTTTTTTGTTTAATTTAATTTAAAGCCACAACTGGCAACACATTATTCTTGATTCAACGGTCAGTGAACTCGGTGTGCTGTTATATAGTTTTTATGAGCTACTAAACTTTTTGTGCAGTTTTGCTTCTAAAATAGTAAATTTATGATTTTGTTTTTTTTTCAACTTTATTTCACAAGATAAGCCGTAAGATTTTTTGTTCTTCGCAATACTTTTAAGTAATCGTAGCTCTTGAAGTAATAGCATTATGTAGAGCGATGCATATACAATGCATTAAAATAATACTTAATACCTATTTATATCTATAAAACGAAGTTGGGTTAGTGATACCGTTTATAATACAACTCGAGGACGGCTGGACCGATTTTCATGATCCTTGATTTTTTAGATTTGTCTCCGCCTATACTGTGCCATATGGCAGTTATTTTTTTTTACGGAAATCTCCAAGGTTATCCTACCGCTAGCCAGTGGGGGTAGTTCTGTAGAACTCCAACCGACCAAAACGGAGTGTAAGGTGGCCTAATAAGGCAATTCCCTTGCACCCCGGCTGACCCTGGGCCATCAACGGTTTCAAGATGACCCCTTCGGGATAGAATAGGATAATTAAAAATATGAGACAATCACGAAGTAAATTCAGCTGATAAGGTGACCAACACAACTTGATTCTAAGGCGGAACAGAGTTTACCGGGTCAGCTAGTTACATGTGTGGTAATCAGGGATCTTATCTGAGATTTCTTTATCTTATCATTTCACAAACTATATTTTCTGTCGTGTTTAGGATGTGTGTAGGATGAGTAGCTTTGGATACAACCGTGTTGGCTCTCAGATGATATTGCTCCATGATAATTTCCCAGCTCTTACCTTCTTTTTTTCGTGCGGATATCCCCCCCTCTGCCGGCCAGTGGGGGCGGTTACGCGTCGGGCTTGAACCGACTAAAAGCGCCCGCCGTCTCGGGTCTTCAGACGCCAGGGTGTAAGGCTGCCCATAAAGCATATCCCTTGCTGTCCTCCCCGACTGACCTTGGCCATTTCCGGTTTCGAGATGACCCCCTCGGGTTTGGGAAACACGGTGTCCGCGTCTTACCCCGGTTTGGGGGAGGGGCGCTAGTCACCCCACCGTCCCGGCCTGCTTCTGCTGGGGTGACAGGCGGCCACACCTGCCACTGGGCGTGGGCCTGCGCTCATGCAGGACGGAGCTCTTACCTAAGACCTATGAATACAAATAATTATTGTTTCACTATAGTATGAAGGGTACTCTGTGTTTTAAGTAGTTACTATTCAATAAAGTATAGTAGCCATAATTCATGCGGTAAAACATCGAAAATAATGAGAGCATATTTCACTACATCGTCCCTTTCAACGGAAATAGGCGTAAATATTTTTTTACAACATACATACGCCGTTAACAACTTATTATGAGAATCATTCATCATGTTTATGGAGAAAAAGTCATAGGTGGAACACAACAGACGGCAGGTATAATACTGACAAAAGTTCTTTTGAACATAAAAATTCTTTCATTAAATATTTAACGGGTTTTTTGAGTATGTGTTTATTTTTAATTAAAAAACAGTCTTTGAGAATTTACTTTTTCAAAATGATGTCATCTAAATGAGTTCCGTTATTTTGCTAGCATTGTTTCTAAATGTGACACAAAATTCCTGAAAATTGGATACGTATTCACTGTGATCGCGGAGATGTTTTTCAGGATATTTCTTTTAATTGGCCCAGAGAGCTTGTTACTGTACACCTTAAAATTGTGTTCACTTAAGAGCACTTACACGACCTAACAACAGCAAATAAGTACTTAACTTAAAATAAAACATTTTAGCTAAACCAACACGTAACCGATTTGTAAAAACCATATAACCTTTTCATTTAGAATACTGGCATGTCCAAAAATAGTATTATTCGACTCGATAGCGTCCCAAAATAACCCTTCCGAAAAAGAAGTTTGAAATATATTTCAAATCCAATATGAGGTGAGGGTAAATGAGCAACTCTGTAAGGGTCGACCTAGGCGTACGTATGTCGAACACATAGAGGACTTTTAAGGCTGAGTCAAGAGCGAGCATGTATGAAAATAATTATAAAAGTAGACGAACCGAAAATTAATGTCAGAGACGTGTGTTGCATTGTCATTTTTTAGGGATTTTCTTTAGAAAAGCCCTATTGCTATCGAGTTGTCGTCGACGTCGTCGTCGTTGCCAATTTTCTGTCACGGTTTTGGGTATAAAGGAGATGAGCTATCGAGTTGCTGTTTTCGGTAATAGATTCGTGCTGGGGTGAACCATTGCAAGATAAAGAAAAAATCGCAAAAAAATCGCAAAAAAAAAAAAAAGACGCAAAATCGAAAATCCCTTGTATTCGGCTGAGCTCGTCTCAGGAATTCAACTTGTTTATCATTGTTAGGCGTTTGACCACGTTTACCTCTATCTCACCAAGTAGTGAGTGTTGATGTGGTCTACGGTTAAACACGTTTGCCTAGAAGGAAGCTATTCACTCGAGACTTCAAGATTTTAACCTGGGGGTTAAAGCTTTTCGGAGACAAGTCGCACCTCGGCAAAAAAGTGCCACATTGCACAAAGTGGCTTAACAAATTTATATTTATTAATCACTTTAACTCTTAACATAAACATAACATAACTACACACCTGTATCCCCGAAGGGTAGGCAGAGGTGTATTACACATCAACGATTCGCCAGTTATGTTAAGGTTCCAATGTAATAGGGGGCGAGCCTATTGCCATCTACCGGGCACATTATTAAGCGAGCGGTAATTAACATTTATGAATGCACACTTAACTACGAAAGTCAGAGGTGAGTGCCGGGGCGATGGGGATGGAACTCGAGACCTCGTCTCAGCAGTCCGTTACGTACGCCACTGGGCTATCGCCGCTCTTAAGCCTTTCATAAAATAATAAACAAAACATGAAATATATTAACTTTGTTCTCTGGAGATTTCAAAATTGCTTTTTGTATATTCATTAAAAGGTATTCATATCCCAATGTAAAAAACGTTTATTAATATTTAAGTGTTAATCCACTTCTGTCGTTGACTGTACTAACATAATGTTTATGCGTTGTGACATTTTTTTATCGAGGTGCGAAGTCAGTATATAGTATAATACCGGAACATGGAGGAACGGAGTGTGATGTTCCACTGGCACAAAGGTAGAATCCTCCCACATATAATAGGTGACATTGGGTACCGTCACAGATTAATAAATAGTTACTAACGGTACCGTTCGATGTTGGATTGGAATTGTACCTTTTTTTTTTTTTTTTCGTGCGGAAATCCCTTCGGATACCCCCCGCGTGCCAGCGGGGGCGGTTATGTCGGGCTTGAACCGACTAAAACCGCACGCCGTCTCGGGTCTACAGACCGGGTCGGGTAAACAGACAGGGTGTAAGGTTGCCCATAGAGCATATCCCTCGCACCCCGACTGACCCTGGGCCATCTCCGGTTTCGAGATGGCCCCCTCGGGTTTGGGAACCACGGTGTCCCCGTCTTGCCCCGGTTTGGGGGAGGGGCGATAGTCGCCCGACCGTCCCGGCCTGCTTCTGCTAGGGTGACAGGCGGCCTCACCTGTCACCCCCAGGCCTGCGCTCATGGAGGACGGAGGTCGTTAAGCGACCTCCGGCGCCTGAGTCGCCTGCGACGCGCGGCGAGCAAGTTGCGGGCTCGGCGGGCCGGGAGAGTTCTAAATCTCTCCCGGGCGCGCTCCGCCATCTCCTTCGCGAGCATTACATGCTCGCAGAAGGAGGTGGCGGCGGCCCACGCGCTCGCGCTCCGCACCATTGCCGCAATCATGCTGCCGAGCGAGAGGACTCCCACCCCGATGGCTGCCACGAGGTCACGCCTCGGCGCCTCCCACGCCGGGCAGTCCGCCAGCGTGTGCAGCCCTGAGTCCTCGTTCGCATCGCAGTGATGACACTCAGGCGTTGGCTCCTTCCTGATCCGATGCAGGTGGTCCCCGAAGCACCCCTTCCCGGAGATCACCTGCGTCAGTCGGTACGAGAGGCTTCCGTGTCGCCTCTCTAGCCAATCCTCCATGATGGGCCTTACCGCCGCTATTGCAGCGTGCCCTGGATTGGAATTGTACCTGTGCAGCCGTACTCGAAAGCCAAAATAAATCAATCTATATATTACAAAGAGTACGAGAGCGGACTCGGGGCGCCAAAATGCAATTTTTAGGCTTGCCTAGTATTGGGCCACTAGATTTGTGTTACATTTGTTGTTTTAGTTGTTACATTTGATTTGTGTTACACTACATTTGATTTATGTTACAACTTTTATGCATATAAAGGATTTTTTTAAATATTTTATTTATATTTATTTATTGGATGCTACCGGTATTGTCGCTCGGGTGATGATGATGGCAACACTATCTCACAATACGACGCATATTTTTCAGAAACAATACAATATTCCTTATGAATTTCATAGTTGTACACGTGTAATGTATTTATTTGTATGTATTTCATAAGATCGGTGTCTCGATGTATCTTCGGAAAGGTCAAGGGGCGCGGGCCTAAATTGTTTTCGACGAAAGTTTTTTATTGGGAATTTCAGGATGATAAAATGAAGAAAATAAATCTTCGTAAGTTATTACTAGGAACGATCGATCTTGTTCGGTATCTTTTAGATGAAAAAAGAGCTTCATTGACTTGGCTTGTTGGCGATCAAACCGTGTAAAGCTATTGACTTCAATGTTACTAGGTGAGAATTTTGTTTTCAAACTTTAAAAAGTAGCAACAAACATGTAGAGGATATTTTAATAGATTATAGGATACTGTCGCTGTTGCTGTTGTTGCTGTTACCCGTGGCTTCGCCCGCGTGGAATTCTATTCCCGTTTCCACTTTCCATGGAATCCAATTCCAGGATAAAAAAGCCTATGTGCTATTCTAGACTATACTCTAACCCCGTACCAAATTTCAACTAAATCTGTTCAGCCGTTAGAGCGTGATTAAGTAACAAAAATTCAAACATGCAAACTTACAAACATCTTCACAAACTTTCGCATTTATTCTTAGTTGAAACTAATATTCTTCCAAACTAGTTACTAAAGATCTCTTCGTTTAATAAATAAACGATTATTTCAATTATATTTTTGAGCGTATTTATACTTTTTCTTTTTCAAATTCATAAGGTTCCGGGTTCAGCTTTTCAATAGGCCAAAGTTAATGTTCACATACATGCATAAAGTACGTATATGACGTGTATATAAGGTGTCACAAAATTAGGTCTCTGAATTTAGTGAGATGACTTGGTATCGACAAAATATGTATTTGAAACAAAAAAAAAATATCGGGTAAAATAAAAAAAGAAATATAAAAAAAATATGTAAAAAATTAAAAATGAAAAAAAAAACCACCAGCGACCAGTGTCACGTGACGCGACGTGCACACGTTAGGCTGGTCGCGAATTAGTTTCGCGGATTGGTATCGCGGATAGTATCCTCGCAGTATTCTCCAAGCGGATGTGTGGGAAATACCTAAATCGCGACCAGGGTCACGTGTGCTCGTCGTCATTTTTTATTTGAAACAAAAGAAAAAAAATCTCGGGTAAAGTAAAAAAAAATAATTAAAAAAAAAAAATAAAAAAACATAAAATGAAAAAAAAAACACCACCAGCGACCAGCGTCACGTGACGCGACGAGCCCGTGACGCACGTGGTAGGCGTGCAAGCTTTCTCCTCGCAGTATTCACCAAGCGGATGCGTGGGAAATACCTAAACCGCGACCAGCGTCGTTTCTTTTTTAAATTTTGAAAAATTTTTTTTTTACTTTACCCGATATTTTTTTTTTTTTGTTTCAAATACAAATTTTGTCGATACCAAGTCATCTCACCAAATTCAGAGACCTAATTTTGTGACACCTTATATATGCTATACACGCGGTCAATATGTTGTGAGACGGCAATTAGCTCGTCATTGTTACGAAGGGCACAGAAAAATGGCGAAAGGTGGTGGTTCATACACCACTACCTCCCTTTACGAGGTTAGAGACGTGAGTTTATGTGTTATGTCTATATATCCACTACAAGATTCTAAACGTGTCTGACGCTAATTACTAATTTCACAGTTAACCTGCTTAATTAATAACAAGTCCAATAATGTTTTGCGAAGCAGCTTGCTAAGCGCCAGTTTTTCATATTAAATAGAGCGTGCTAGGTATGTATAATTTATCTTTAGTTATAATAACACGTTATGCTCAACGCATTCGGTTCTATTTCGGTAACGCTGTATTAAGGGGAGGTTTCACAATCATCTTATACATAACATAAACTCATGCCTATATCCCCGAAGGGGTAGGCAGAGGTGCTAGCACCCACATTTCGCCAGTTTATGTTTAGGTCCCAATTTAATAGGTGGCGAGCCTATTGCCATTAACCGGGCACTTAAAAACCTGCGATAAATACACACATAACTTCGAAAAGCATCGAAAAGTCATCGGTGTGTGCCATGGTAAAACCTGGGATCGAACCCGAGACCTCGTCTCAGCAGTCCATTACCCATACCACTAGGCTACCGCGCTACAATCATCTTATAAGCCTTATTTATGATAATAATAGTTATTGATTGACTGTACCTATAGTCTTCTATAGTATGGTCAATCAAGAACTAGATCAGTTTTTTTTTTCCGCTGATTATTCCTCCGTGGCACCTACTTTTGATTTTTGATTTTCCTAGCCTATATGTTATTCCCATCAAAAACATCTTTGTTTGTGTGAAATTTCATTAGAATCGGTTCAGTCGTTTGGGAGGAGAAGATGGTCTAACGAACTAAATGAGTCATCTAAAAGAGATGAACGGTCTGACGAGCTTCGCACAAATATACAATATCAAAAACGTAATGATTTTAATAATGTACTGGTGCTTAAAAACGCCACAGAGTAATTAATATACTACGTACATTTGCCACACTCAACCCAAGAGTGCGTGCAACATGTACTGGCATAACATGAACCAATTTGTTTTTTTTATATATTATAAGTAACCGAAATTACTCACCGACCGAAAGTATTCACCCTAACCCGTTCAGCTAACCTAAATTGTTTGTGTTAGGAGTGTTAACATACAAAGTAACGGCACTTACATAACGTCAAAAAACCACCGGTTCGAAACGCGGCCCTGTCCTGAGAAGACTTCGGAAAGAAACTCAGCGGGCTGTTTTTTTGGTCTATTTACAAACATGTTTACTTAATCTAATTACAATATTTTGTCTGAATAGCATAGTGAGAGAGCAAGCAGTTCATATCCAAGCTTGTTTGTCGTCTAAAACTTATGATTAGGTAGATCCTTCATTTCATTAGGGAGCTTGTTGTACAAGCGAATACAGTTACCCTGGAAGGAACAGAATACACAAATACATATAAACATGGGTTTCAATTTGAAGATTGAGAAGATTGAAGAAAAATGTGCATAGAAAGTAACCCCATTTTTTTTATACCACTAAGGTGGCAGAGAAGCACACGGCCCACCTGATAGGAAGCGGTTACCGCGGCCTATGGGCGTGTGCACAATATTATCACAAACATGTATGTACTATAGCGTTTGGGAGACAAATTACTACGTCATCGTGTGACGTAGGCAGATTATAACATGACTAACTGTTGCTTGCGGCTCCGTCCGCGTAGATGTCGGTTATCGCGACAAACGAACTTTCATCCCCACACAGGTCGAAATTTCAAATAAACCTTTTTAATTAAGCCTATGTTACTCAGTGATAATGTAGCTTTCTAACGGTAAAATATTCGGTCAGAATGTTAGTGTAGAAACAAAAATACAAATCTTTCCTCTTTATAATATTAGTGTGGATAAGGCTCGTATGAGAAATACAATATTTTATTATATTGTCAAATGTACTTTATTAATTATAATAGATCACCCACTCGTTAGTTTTCCACCAACTTTCCATTGTGTTCCAAATTGTCTTCAAGGTTTAAAATCCCACGCATTCCCTTAAATACACCCATACGTAAACAATTCACTGTGATAAATCTATTAGAAAGTTTAATTGGTAACAAAAAGTTCTTAGCGTTATTATTTTGGTAAAATATTGTGGCAACATTCGTTTTGAATCAGTACCTTATATTCCCGCTATTATTTTGTTCTCCAAACAAATATGTGGCGGTAGTTACGCAGCTTAATCGGCTAATTGAGATGACATCTACTAGATGTATGGACGATTTGGTGGAAGTGACACAGCAATTATGGAAGACGCACAGGACCGCTGCTTTTCGAAGTCCTATAGCTGAAATGATGATGACAGTGATGATGTTAATGATGACGTTAGGCTAGGCTTCCTACATAAACTGAGGTGGCAAACTATAATTTTGTTTCGTCCATTTAAAACTAGTTCGAAAGTTTCGTTACTTTAAAGCGGTTGAAGTAGCTCGCAACCGTGGCATTCTGATCCCGGTACTATGACGTTCATAACCCACAGGAACCTATACCCGGGATAGAAATCGACCCACCAAAAGCCGATATAGCACATTGGCTTTTGGGTCCAGACTACAATCTATCTCGGTGCCGAATTTTATTCAGATGCACGCATCATATTTTCACGTGATTAAGTAAAAAAGCGGCCAAGTGCGAATCGGAATCGCCCATTAAGGGTTCCGTAGCAGCAAGTAACATAATAATGTTTTTTCTTTTAATTTTTACATTTGAGTTGATTGTATGAAAGGTATTATTTAAAAAAATCTACTCACTAGATCTCGTTAAAACTAATTTTCGTTGGAAGTTTACATGGTAATGTACAACATATATTTTTTTTAGTTTTACCATTCTCTTATTTTAGAAGTTACAGGGACACACATTTTAGCACTTTGGAAGTGTCTCTCGCGCAAACTATTCAGTTTAGAAAAAAATGATATTAGGAACCTCAATATCATTTTTGAAGACCTATCCGTAGATACCACACACGTATGGGTTTGATGAAAAAAAAATTGAGTTTCAGTTCTAAGTATGGAGTATACCCCCAAAATTTAATGTTTTTTTTCTCTTTTTGTGTGAGAATCTTAATGCGGTTCACAGAATACATCTACTTACCAAGTTTCAACAGCATAGTTCTTATAGTTTCGGAAAAAAGTGGCTGTGACATACGGACGGACAGACAGACAGACATGACGAATCTACAAGGGTTCCGTTTTTTGCCATTTGGCAACGGAACCCTAAAAACATCCATTCATCGAACTTTTGTAAGTTACTGTTGTAATTCAGCAATAAATCGGTCTTTCTTTCTTTTATTCGCATTTCTAATAGTAAGCAAGTAAGAAAACCATGAGCCGTTTAGATAAATGTTATTTGTATTAAGTGAACTTCCTACTGAAAACACTGTCGGAAATGTCATGGCACCGGATAATCAATCACTGCGCGACAGCTTTTGTTCCCGTCGAGTAAGTTATTTACAGTTTTACAATTAGGCCCGTATTCTAGAACGACACTAGTTTTAAGTACAGTAACCGTAACTCAACTTTTTTTTCGTGCGGGTAACCCCTCGGATACCTCCGCCGCCGGGGGAAGTTGTCGGGCTTGAACCAACTAATTTCGCGCAGAGGCCGCCGAGGTATAACGTGGTTTATAAGGCATGTCCCTCGCACCCCAGCTGAAACAGGGCCATCTCCGATTTCGAGATGGCCACCTCGGATTTGGGAGCCACGGTGTCCCCGTCTTGCCCCCGGAAAAAGGGCAACGCGCCATCGCCAGTTTAGTTCTAAAATACAATTTGTACTTAGAACTAGTCAAGACGAGACTCATGAGTGAGTATCGTTCTAGAATATAGGCTTAAGTCTTCTTCTTCATCCAAGCGCCCGTCCCGGTCGCATAAAACGTTTGCACCGAGGAGCGAGGGTCCTCCATTCTACTCCTCCTCCATTCCATCACTGGGTTGTCTTTTACGGGAGCGACTGCCGTCTGACCTCACAGACCCGAAAAGAAAGCCTCCACCAGAGCTTTATTCGTTACTCACCAGGTGTACCCGCTAGCAGGTGAGGTTGGCTTGGACTCCCAAGGTATTTAAATTGAAGAAAAACTAAACATGGAATATAAAAATATTGAATCAATTTAAACATAACATAACATAACTTCACGCCTGTATCCCCGAAGGGGTAGGCAGAGGTATCTTACACACCCACGATTCGCCAGTTATGTTAAGGCCCTGTCTGAGACGTAAGCTACCATATTTATGCTTATTTTTTGTTTCTAAGATTATTTCTCTCGCTCTCTAAGATTACTGATGTTAGACAGTTGTTTTTTTTTATATATACAGCTAATTATCTACTGTTCACGCAAATTCAAAAACATTTTGGATAAATAGAGCAGTTTCTTGTTAAAAAAATTGCAAAGAAACACTCTTTGAAATAAATTTTTCGTTTCAATTATCTCAATATTTTTAGAGAGACATATATATTTTTTTTTTACAAATATAAAGAAAATTTAATCAGCTAGTGGAATATCTACAAATTACCATTGTCAAATTCGTCATATTTTTTAAATGATTTATTTATCTGTTTGATTTGTTTGATAAGCATAATTATGGTAGCTTACGTCCAGACAGGGTCTTAAGGTCCCAATGTAATAGGGAGCGAGTCTATTGCCATCTACCGGGCACATTATTAAGCAAGCGATAATTAACATTTATTAATGCACACATAACTACGAAAAGTCCGAGATCTTGTTCTATCGCATTTTCGCAAATAAAGAATTTGAGGAGATCATGTCACTGCGAGCATGTAATGCTCGCGAAGGAGGTGGCGGAGCGCGCCCGGGAGAGACTTAGAACTCTCCCGGTCCGCCGAGCCCGCAACTTGCTCGCCGCGCGTCGCAGGCAACTCAGGCGCCGGAGGTCGCTTAACGACCTCCGTCCTCCATGAGCGCAGGCCTGGGGGTGGCGGGTGAGGCCACCTGTCACCCCAGCAGAAGCAGGCCGGGACGGTGGGGCGACTAGCGCCCCTCCCCCAAACCGGGGCAAGACGGGGACACCGTGGTTCCCAAACCCGAGGGGGCCATCTCGAAACCGGAGATGGCCCAGGGTCAGTCGGGGTGCGAGGGATATGCTCTATGGGCAACCTTACACCCCGGCGTCTGTAGACCCGAGACGGCGTGCGGTTTTAGTCGGTTCAAGCCCGACATAACCGCCCCCGCTGGCACGCGGGGGGGTATCCGAAGAGATTTCCGCACGATATGAAAAAAAAAAAAAAAAAAGGGGATCATGTCAATTATTTATTGATTTATTTCAATGTAAAGATAGTTTTCAGTAGAGTAGTGGTAGAGTTAGGCAACAGTCATTTTGGCCGTTGCATGAATGGGCCGACTCGACCGGGGAAGCACCACCCTCTCACAGAATATCGACGCCAAGTAACAGTATTTGAACTGTTGCGTTCCGTTTGGTGAGTGAGAGTGCCGGAGCCCAAACTCCTTTCCCATCCCCTCCCAAACTCCTTTCCCATCCCCTTTCCTTAACAGGGTCGGCAGCGCGAGTGTGACGCCACTGGTGTTGCACACGTCCATAGGCCGCGGTAACCTCTTCCCATCAGGTGGGTGCACCTTAGTGGTAAAAAAAAAAAAAGTTTGTGAAATCTTGCCCCCCCCCCCCCCCAACAACTCCAAGAGAAAACCTGCACCAAAGCCTCATTCGTTAATCGCTGACTTACAAACGTCCTTATACAATCTTGCATCTAAAGCCGGTACAGCCGTACTATCTTAATTGAAAGGCCGCTTGTACAAAGATAAAGTAACCGTTACACTACATCTTCACAGTCTGCTTATAATAGAAAGCATTACTAGCGTATTAAGACCAATTTGTAAGAAAACATCGGTGTTCAACCAGTTAAATTTCATTTACGGAGATTAAAATAATTGAGATTATAATAATAATAAAGGTACGGTATTTGTAGTAAATACGTGTGTAAAATTAAGATGTATCATATTAAATTTGTAAAATTAGCTACGCATAGTAAGCGTCGAAAGTAGATGAACATTTTCAAAATTAAAAAAAAATACATGAAAATTAATATTCAGATAATCAAAATTTAAAAATATTCTTACAGAGCCCACTTCGTAGTTTGACAGCATCTTTATTAAGAAATAGAAATGACTTCGTTCAGAAACTAATTTAAAAAAACTACAAATGATCGTCTACTTTTGACACTGATTCTACGATTTTTTTTTTCATCACCTCTCACCCCTGTCACGCAAAAACAGCCCGCTGAGTTTCTTGCCGGAGTCTTCTCAGGACAGGGCCGCGTTTCGAACCAGTGGTCCATTTGCCAAACATTAGTTTAATTTTTTTTGACGTTTTGCAAGTGCCGTATATACAGAATAAATGGTTTTTGACTTTGACTTGGTCAACGTTTCAAATTTCGAATGTCATTTGGTGACATAATCTTCATAATGTTGTTGCACAAACAGCATAACATCAATCCACTGCGGAACTACGCTTGCAGTCGCACCCGGTGTATACGTACCGGACATTACAACACCAGATGGAAACAGATGTTAGTTGCTCGTTGCCACCTGCAAAGCGTGTAGGTAATATAGGGAGATGGGAAAAGGAAGTTAAGGCGCATGTCAAACACAAAGGACTCGAAGACGTAACGGACGCGGTATCTTTATTTCTGATCTTTCAAAGAAAATGTATAGAAAATACACAACTCATAACATACAGAAAGAAAGCGACGCAGCACAGATTTATATTTGGCTATATACTGCAAGCCATTCTTTCTAGCGTGTCAACAAACTGATGCAGAGCACAATAGTCTATATTCAACCTTACTAGCATAGAATCAAATTTGACTGACGTGTTGCGATTGAAAACGATTGTGTTCTGGGGCCTTACTCTTAAACTCAATTCCGATCAATTGGTATTGGAATTAGAAATGTTGTACTCTTGAACACTCAATAATTCGGCGCTAGGGCTATATTGTTTTAAAATTGCATAGGTTTACACAGGTCCTTATTAGGACTTCCATGGAGTAAGACCCCTGCTCGGTATTCGTACTCTTGATCCAATGCACACGCTGCATCTCTATCATCACCAAAACGTCATTACCGTTTGTCGTGTTACCGATCTGAAGTGGTTCACACTTTGGAGCCAGGCAACCGCTCTCCTACTCTTTCTCTTGATTTGGTTTATCATAGCAATCAGGGGAGCGACTCCCGTCTGACCTTCTAGCCCCGAGAGGAAAACCTGCTCCAGAACGTCGTCCGTCAATCAGCAGGAATACCGGCTTGCAGGAAAGGCTTGGGCCCCGTAGTTCTTGATGGGGCCCCATACACACGCGGTATATATAGCCTACTGAGCCTTTTTTTTTTTTTTTTTTTTTACGTGCGGAAATCCCTTCGGATACCCCCCCGCCGGCCTGCGGGGGTGGTTATGTCGTGTCTCGACTAAAACCGCACGGTGTCCTCCCCAAGTGTCCGTTGCCGGGCACCCCGGGTAAGCCCTCGAAAGGATAACCCCAGGGTTGCCGGCGGACTTTGGCCGCCACCGCGGCCTCGCCTGGTGGGGTCGGGTTTTATCCCGCTTCGGTGAGTTGGCAGGCGTGTGTAGGGCACACACGACACGCCTCCGCCACGGCCTGCTTCTGTAAGGACGGCGAGTCGGCCAACTGCCGTCCTCAGGCCCCGATCATGGAGGTCGGTAGTCCCGGGCGTAGATGAGTCTGCGGCGTCCTCGCCGCAGACTGCGAAACTCGGGGGGCAGGGTTCTTTCCCGCTCCCTCTCCGCCGTCTCTTTCGCGCGCATTACCTGCTCGCAGAAAGAGGCGGCGGCGTGCCACTTGCTCCCGTCGGAGACCACGGCCCTCACCATGGTCTCCAACGAGAGAACGTCCACGCCCAGGACCGCAACGAGATCCCGGCGTTGACTCGCCCACGCAGGGCACTCCACCAACGTGTGGAGCGCCGTGTCTTCGCCAGGATCCTCGCAGTGCTGGCACTGCGGCGTTGTCTCCCGGTGGATGCGCCACAGATACTTACCGAAACACCCGTGTCCGGTAACCATCTGGCACATCCGGTAGGAGAGGTCCCCATGGTCCCTCTCCAACCACTCCTTCATGATCGGTCTCACCGCCGCAATGGTGGATTCCCCCCACCTTGGGTGCTCAAGTCGCACCCTCCATGTCTCCATGAGTTCCTGGCGGAGCAGAGACCGCTGAGCCCTGATTTCTCGGGGCTCCGGCCTATGGCCCCGCTCCAGCGCCTCCTTGCGCCACTGGTACAGCAGCGCAAGGGCTCTCGCTTCCAGGTCCCATGGAGGGGTCCCAGCTAGGAGACATGCCGCCTCGACGGAGATCGTGCGATACCCCCTGATGACTCTGACGGCCATCGCCTTTAACGGGCTGTTAAGAACAGCCACGTTGCGGGCCGCCAGAGTCTCCGCCCATACGGGGGCCCCGTATAGGGCCATGCTTCGCAAGCCTACTGAGCCTACTGTAAATAAGTAACCCTCACATTCTGTCGTTTATGCCTTACGTACGCAGATCTGAGTCCTGTCCGAGTCTTTGGCCGTCGTTGCGCCTACAAAACCCCCGGCATTTTTAAAAAGCATAAGAAATAATAGACACTATCGCCTAGTTTGCTAGGTACCTATTAACGCGACACTAACTAGTATCAGTTACTTAAAATTCAAAAGAAACAAATATCCGGTGGTGGAAGCCGCCGACATTTAGTTTATCACCATTTAGTGACTGCCAGGATATATATATTATTAGATACTACTTGTATAAAAACTAAAATGTATTAGTACATATATTTTTGCACATATTCACGCCTGTTTATCCTAGAAAGAGTAGGCAATGATTTACTAACACCCACATTCCACCCCTCGTTTTTAATCTCAAGTAATATTAGGCGAGCTCATTGCCGTCAAATGTTAGATAACATAATTAGGAACTTATCCCTGCATCACCAGCACAAAATGACAAGTGACGATGAACCCCACAAAATTCAACACAGCCAGAGTTTCAGAGTTCTACAATTATGGTTCAAGGTGAGTACTTAAGTAAAATAGGAGTGCTTTTAGTGAGAAAATATCTCCACCATTTAAAACGTCTCTTATTGGTTTCGTACAATAAGAGAAAACACACGCACACTTTGACATCATATCAATTTACAAGAGGTTCTCAACTCGTCTCAATCATCTCACCATACGTTTTCACTCCTTGTATAAAATTGTTACCCATACTGCCACTGGAGGTCTTCCTTCTGCACATTTAGTTATATAAAAAAAGTAAATAAAAGCATCGCAAAGATCATTGAATACAAATTTATTTATAGCCACAACGCACACTTACATTTATCAAACGTTATATTCTAATATTCTTGCATAATGATCAAACAAAATCCATTAAAGTATTGATCTGACATTTCAACAACCTTGTACCGATGATATAATTTTTACAAATGACTAGGTACTATAAGAATGTCTGACTTCATTATGCGAGGTGATGTATTGAGTATATTTAAGATATTCACACACTAAACCTAATGTATTAAGTATATTTAAGGTATTTACACACTTAACCTATTTAACTACACACTATGTGCTAACACCGTCACTAGCACTCGAAACCAGCGGGCTTGCATGAAAGGTTTAACAAAATAAAAGTAGCTCATGAATCACGTAAAGACAGAAGTAAATGGGGGGCTGTTGTCTCTGCCTAACTTAATTTTTCGAATAATTTGCACCCAGAACAAACAGCCTAAAGCCGAACGAGACAGTGTTTTACCGCTAATTAACGATCAAAGCCAAAGCTTTTGGTATTACGAAAGAGAAAACAACAGGAACAGGATGTATTGAGATTAAAATAAATTCAGAAAAGGGAAGTCAAAACAGCCAAGACGAGACCAAATAGGCAATGAGAATCCAATAAGTGACATTCGGACACAATAAATAATAGATTCGGATCGCAGGTTTGAAGTGTACGACTCGAATAAGTAATTTTTGTTTCCTAAAAATTATGACATTTATTACGTTTCTGTAGAGCAATGGTCTGTCTTAAGATCGTCTTTTGTCGGTCTTGTGTGTGCGTGTTGCCGTTAATGAGCGGTCAGCATTAGTGTGCGACGGCCTTTACTCAATTTATTATTTACTTAATTATTATATGTGGTTTGTGGTTCTAAAGTCGGAGTCACGCTGAAGTAATGTTCGATTGTGTTTGTATTATCCCATACTTTTAAACGTCGAAGCAGAATATTAGGTAACCTTCTCACTATGCCCTAATATTTTTTTATAATGATGACGTGAATATGACTTCACCCCGGCCTGGTAAGCTAAAGGTAAAGCTCGGGTTGCAGGAGCAAATAGGTAAGCTGGCATAATTACAAAGAAAAGAGGTGCTGAACAGTTTGATTCGAGACGAAATTGTTTGTACTCTATAAATGTCCTGTAAAAAATGAAAACGATCGCGCTTGACTCTCTCGAGAAGGCAGAAACACCTACTCTATATTTACTTCTACCAGTTTCCTCTATAGTTCTCATCCTAACTTCCATCTATGTATACCTACAATCCCGTTGATTTGGAGTTCTTATGATTAAACATTTTTTTCTTCAAAACAACAAAAGATTGAATGTTCGATGTGTTCTTCATTTCGTTCATATTCGTCTTAGGGTGACGTAAGAGCCATATCTCGTAATTCGTAACAATTACGGAATAATGAATGATAAATATTGCAATCATTTTACAAACAATGTTTTTTTATGACTCCGGTTATATTTTATGTACGAATTTTTAATGCACTTTTAGCCAGTCTCTGAATTAAGAAATTTTCTAAAGAACCTTCTGCCTAACTGTGTCTTATTTTCCTACTCGTTCATAGGAAGAAACAAGTAGATCATGTTGATAAGTATGTTTATAAATTACGCAGTAAGCTACTTAACTAAGAACAATACATTTAGACATCTAGACATTTCTAGAATATCTTAATTACTTGCTTGTTTAGTAACTTAATAGTCATTCAGAACACATTTTGCACATTTCTATGTATATTGCTGCAGTAAGGACTACCAAGGACGAACATAGCCTAAGTCGAACGGTTATTGATTTTAAAACGTAAAGCCTATTAGATTTTATTACAAGCTTTTATTCAACTTGCTCTGTTAACTTGTTAAGAGTAGATAGTTAGTGTGGGTCAAATCTTAGAATCAAAAATAGAACCATTTTTGACGTTAGATTGGACTCAAATTTTTAACATTTGCGTATCTTCGGTGACAATTCGATACTATGGTACTATGAAGCTGGTATGATTATGGAGTCGGAAGGTGTCCATGAGAACTCCTGATCTAAACAAGATACACCAATCGAGTCTGGGCTTATTTCTTTTGCCTTGGCAAATACTCCGATGGTTCATGATATCCACGGTCTGAAGATGGAGACAGTAGGTGGCCATAGGAACTTCTGATCTAAACAACCCGTCATGTTTGGGCTCATTTGGTTTGTCTTGTTATGTACTTACAGAGAACTTGTTTTTCAAAAAGTGTTTATAAATTAACAATTTATACTACCGTAGTTACCTACGTAACTCCAGTAGGTACACCACTATCATCATATACTCCTCCTCCTCCGAGACTTCCCAACTCAGGGTCAGCTTTCAGTCTAACTATGAAACGGCCGGACTTCAATATGTTCCTTGAAGCGCCTGCCATCTGACCATAACCCACTGGCAATATCGAAGTTCTGCAGTTAGACCAGATTGTCGAACTTTTTAGGGCCCGTAACGAATGCAACAGATGTTCGTATGGCAACCGGGACCGACGGCTTAACGTGCTCTTCGAGGCACAGATAATTATGTTATAAATTTTCTATCTTACCAACTTTTATAGAAATCGGGTCAGAAGTAAAACTATAGCCACCGTTTATATCTGGCCACTCTATTATAGGACTTATTCAGTCATATGGGAAAATTACCCTGTCTCTAGAATTTGCAATGCATGCATGTAGTGTATTTTATGTATCATGACTATTATAAAAATAATACACAACATGCATGACAAGAACTTAGCAATCTGTATTAATTTCGTATGCTCATCACAAACGTTAATTGCCTGTTTCTATTATACCATATACACAACAGTGAGATCAGTATGTATATTTAGCCATTACACAACTCAAGATTACTGATGACAACAATGTATTTTACCACTGTTCAATGAATATTGATGTTCAGTCAACATGATATTCATTAGAATACAAGAAACGTGCAATAGTTAGAATTTGCAGATTCTTTTGCCATTTTAAAAGATATATGCACATATAACAAAAATAGACAAATGAATACCACCTTCTCTTACACAAAATTCATGTGTAGGTCTATAGAGGTAGCCATAATTTTATACATTCTGTGAGAGTAGGTGGCATAGTCCATAAGGCATAGTACATGCATATGTGCATCCTACATATTTTAATTGCTATAATACTGGCATGCATGCATTGTCTTGCTTGTGTCACAGGCATTTAATGAACAAATATAATAACACAATAGAAAAAAAGACATACTCTAATCATCATCTTAGCTATGATCCCAGTTCCAATGCTTTCACATTGAAGTCTGGTGTGCTTTTAAATTTCTCTAGTCCATTTAAACTGGTAGAATAGAATAGAATAGAATATGCTTTATTGTACACCAGTAATACGTAGATAATAACATAACATGAAATACAATGGGCGGTCTTATCGCGGACTGCGATCTCTTACAGACAACCTTCTGATGGACTGGTAATTTTTGGAGTAACAGGCAACTTGTGGTGTACTTACAATTTAAATACTTACATCATACCTCATAATATATAAATTCTATAACATATAATGTACATACAATATATAAATCATATTAGTACTTATCTAAAAAGTCTATACATACAAATGTGAGGACGTTAAATATTGACTTATCTACTTCAATGAATCTACTTCTACTAGTCTTCATCCTTTGTAGTTAGACAATTCACATGTTATTTTGATTGCCTAATCGCTTCCAAGCTTTGGAGCCCAGAGTCCGCTTAGCGTTATGGCAGCTTCTCCGGAAGCAAATGCAGTCTGACCTCACAACTCCAAGAGGAAAGTCTGCACCAGAGTGGTGTCCCTTGTTTAGCAAGGGCACCAACTAGCAGGCGAAGTTTGCTTGGTGACTAAAAGGGTTGTTAGGACCCTGCACATCCAACACCTTATTTTAATATTCTTGGTATTCCTGTGCTGAGCATTACATATTAAGCAATGCAAGGTGTTATTGTTAAAGATAGAAAATAAATTTCAGTGGTATGTGCATGATATGGGCCATAGGCTTGTTTGAATTAAACTTTTGTTTAAAAATCTTTAAAGTAGGTCACAAATAAAAGAAAGGATTACAGCATTTTTTTTCACTTTCAAACAAGTATAAATGCATAATTCTGTGAACACTACTAGAATTTTTAATTTTCTTTAGTGTAATAAGACGAATTATTTAATTATAGCAACCCAATTAATTATATTAACCCAAATAAATACTTTCAAATAGTAGTATGAGTATGCAATCACTTGGCATACATTTAAGGTTCATTCTAATAATGAATATTCTAATAAGATCAGTAATTGGTAAAAAAAAATAAAAATAGAATATATTAAAGTGTGTATGTAAATATATCAGAATCCTTTTGTACCAATTCCACCTTTCTTTCTACTTTAATTAGTAATAACTGGATGTCTCAGGAATTTGATGAAAGTTTTGCAGATAAATATTGATTATGCCTTCAATTTTTAACTGCACTCATTTCAGTAAAATAAAAAATTGTGATGTGTCCCTTTATATTTGAAAACTTAAAAAAAATATAACGAATGAATTTTAATAAGATTAGTACTTATCTGAAGAATAAGAAATTGGCGAAGCAATTTTATTAGATGTAAGGGTAGGTACATTTTGTTTTGTAAGAACTTGCTTAATTCTGCCACTAGAATTTAATGAAATGTAACTAACTTCAAAAAATATCGGTATGTATTTAACGGAGCGGCAAACATCAGCAGTTTACCGGGACGATTTCTTATCTTAGTGAATGTGGGGCATATGACCGGTCGAAGATTCCCACCACCAACTCAGCGTGTCTATACTACAAAGAAAATCACGCCAAACATGACCTACCTTCATATCTGATACGATCTGCTGATACAGATTCCATAACGGTGAACAATCCTTCTCTGTAGTCCCCTCCATTGTCATAAAAACACACACAACACAAAATACACAATCAAATTACACCCGATAATTCACCATCGATCGCGTCCGTATACATCGAACAAAACTGTTGCATTTCCATTTGTTAAGACACAATATTTATATTACCTACATTTCACTTCATATTTCAAGGCATAATAGAAACGTTAGAAAACACGATTTGTAACAAATCAATATTTATAAACACGAATGCCCTCTTCGTAAATTAGACACGGGAGAAAATGTCCTTTCATCACTTAAATACACTATATTTCCAATGATTTTTTGATATATAGCTCGCTTGAAGACACATTCATTCAAGAAAATATATATTTACACTTGCTTTCATACACAAACATCGAAAATAATATTATACGGGACGCGGAACGCGAATTCACGTACGACAGACTACAAGATCGGTCGGAATCGGTTTGATCGGTTTGTTTGGCTCGTTTGAGAACGCTATACGATTCGTCTATTTTCGAGGGTTGCAAGACCAAAAATGTTTGTTTCATACTATTTGGTATTACTTTGCTGTTTTCTTAAAATCGACTATTTGCGATACTTAGTTGACGATTCATTATTAGTATTAAAAAAATATTACCAAAAGCGCTCGTTTTGCCTGGCTGCCCGCCTGGGCCCGCTTTTGAATCGGCATTTTGTATAAAGATCAAAGATACGCTCATGCACTATGAATTATTATGTATTATTCTGCGTCTGTGCGAGTTCACTTAGTTCAGGTGTTAAAAAAACTGTAAATGTACTATAATAGACATGAATGTCATTCAGTAGTCCCACGAAATTACCTTATAGTTTTTAGAATGATACAAAATTGAGTCAACCATTTTGAGATATTGGAGCACACTTGGAACACAAAGATAAGAATATAGTTTCAGTGTTTCCAGTTGATGGCCACAACCTCACACCCTATTGGCTCTGCTTCATCAAGAAATAAATAGTATCGTTGTTAGGGTTCCGTTGCCAAATGGCAAAAAACGGAACACTTATAGATTCGTCATGTCTGTCTGTCTGTCCGTCCGTATGTCACAGTCACTTTTTGCCGAAACTATAAGAACCATGCTGTTGAAACTTGATAAGTAGATGTATTCTGTGAACCGCATCCAGATTTTCACACAAAAATAGAAAAAAGACAGTAAATTTTGGGGGTTCCCCATACTTAGAACTGAAACTCAACATTTTTTTTTTCATCAAACCCATTCGTGTGTGGTATCTATAGATAGGTCTTCAAAAATGATATTGAGGTTTCTAATGCATATATTTTCTAAACTGAATAGTTGGCGCAAGAGACACTTCCAAAGTGGTAAAATGTGTGTCGTCGTCCCGTCCCCCCCCATGTCAGATCGGCAGACTTCGTCGCAAAATGTCAAAGTCGCAAATTGTCAGAACCTCTTAATGACAAATACGCAAAATGCAATGAACGCTGAATGTCAGATACTCAATATGTCAAAACATAATGCCATGATTGCATGACAACATGAACAACAAGTCAAGAGGTTGTCAATAAAACACCATCTGTTATTTCCGTGAGTTTAATCACCTATATATAAAAAAATAGAAAGCAAAATTGCAAACAATTGTTACTTTAACAAATTCTGGGTTAGGTTAGGTTAGAACTGTGACCCCAACAGAGCGCGAGTCGAGCGAACGAAGCGAGCGTGCCGTGGCAGCGGCCGGTGAAGCGCCGGAACCACTAGTCCGGAAAGTTGGATTTCGATAACGGGACTAATTCGATTGATCCTTTATTATATCCTTTAGGTATATTCCAATTGTAACTTGTTCTTCACTCAATTGGCCAATGTTCAAAGGTATAAAAAACCTCAAGCAAGCTTTAAAAAAAGTAACATAAATTATCAATTCATATTCTGTTTAGGGGAGGGGCGCTAGTCGCCCCACCGTCCCGGTCTGCTTCTGCTGGGGTGACAGGCGGCTCCACCTGGCACCCCCAGGTCTGCGCTCATGGAGGACGGAGGTCGTTGAGCGACCTCCGACGACTGAGTCGCCTCCGCGCCCGCAGGCTTTGCGGATCGGGAGAGACCTGAGTCTCTCCCGCACCCTATCGGCCGCCTCCTTCTCGAGCATTACTTGCTCGTAGAAGGAGGCACTCGCGCTCCGCACTATCGCTGTGAGCAGGATGCCAAGCGAGAGGACTCCCACTCCGAGAGCTGCTAAGAGGGCCCGCCTAGGCACCTATCCCTCGATTATCCTCCGAGCCTTTTCCCAGTCTAACTATGATACTGCCGCACTTCGATATTTTTACGTAAAGCGACTGCCATCAGACCTCCACAAATCATGGTGATATCGAAGTTTTGTAGTTAGACCTCGGACTCAAACTATCCGCAAAGAATGCCCCAGATATTCGTATGGCAAATCGAGACCAACGGCTTAACGTACTCTTTAAGGCACGGAGGGGTCTCAACGTGTATTACCGAATTTCACAACGTGATGTGCTAACCTACTCGGTTACCACTAAGACTGGATGTAAAGGTTAAATCTTTGGGTATTTAAGGAAATGCATTTACTGCCCGCAACGTGAAGATGTTAGAAACCGAAGTACACACGTTTAGTACACAACAACATTACCTACTACAAAGTTATTACATACAAAAATCGTATAGTATTATCGTATACCGATACCGTCACGTCACCTGAAGGTGCCCGCTAGCAAAACTACCTAATTTCATGACCTGATTGGTGAGTCTCCTACCACACTCACCTCAGAGACCACCTGAAGAGAGCGAGGGTCAACTCCCCCATACGACTGGTCGGCGTACAAATGTTACAGATTCCGAAGTGAAACTTGCGGGGTTTTGGCGTTAGCTGTAGTGTCAAAAGCCGTATCCAACGTGGCACTGTAGCCCTTGCCCACTACGTGTGCCCTACCAATCCCGCGAGGAAAGCCTGCACTAAAAACTCATCCGTCTATCGGCTTACGGGTGAGGCTGGATTGGGCCCAAGAAGGCCTTCTTGTTACAAAAAAGAGCTGAAATTTCAATTTATTTGTGAAGCGATCGTGTACTCGGACGCCACGAACTCAAATTAAGCTTTAGTTTGTGGGGTACACATATCTTGGCGTTGGCAACTTTGCGAATAGTTGTCTATGGCTTAAAGGTCTTGTAACCAAGCCAAAAATCTTCAAAAAAAAAAAAAAAAAAATCAAATAATGTGACAATTGACTGACGACATTGACGACAAAGACATGAATAAAACGAAATTCGAAAAAAAATTAAGTTTCTTCCGCTGCTGATATAATGTTTTATTGTCACAGTTTTGCGTAAAATAATGTTTTAATACACAAAATATGTCTAGAGTGGTTAATTTCAGCGGCATTAAAGCCGGCTGTATATACAGGATAGCCCTTGAAAATTTCGTGTAAGTTGACCAGTTTATATTTTTCGCGCGTATCAATAATTTTTTTTATATTCAATGTTTTTCAAGTTATGACTTGAAAACAGCAGTTATAATGTTTTCATGTAAACGGGGCTCCGATATATTTATTCATGATGATACATAATAATGCAATATCACGGTTCTGAGTTATTCAGGCACGACGTCTTGAATGTTTGGGCCTGTTACTCGGATTCCCGAACCGTCATTTTGCTGCTAGTGGCTAGTTTATTACAGACGTGAGACACTGCTTTAAGCTTTGTGTTCTGACTTATAGTAGGTGAGGTAGTATTGATGTTCTCATATATATAGCCTCATATAATTTGTATTGAATGGTAGATAGATTAATTGAATTGTGACATCAACGTCTTGTAGATGCGAACCGTTTAATCTCCTTCAGTCTGTAGTTATCTGTAAGGAGATAGCTCAGTACCTCAGCTCCTGTACAGCCCTGTGGACTTGCACTGAGCGGAGTTACTTAAATGGATATACACTCAACTTAATTTTATTTTCTTCCATCAGTATCTAAAGAAATGACCAAGTTCTTTTTAACTGAAGTGCTCTACAATATGGAGGCTCAGCATACTATTTATTCTCTTTTGCATTTCAGTCAAATGTTATCTAGCAATCTGCATGTGAGTGTCACTCATGCTGTCCTATGCTGCATAGGAGCCCAAAGGACTTAAATGCTACCAAATACAATTTGTTAAGCTTTTTTTCTAATAGAGAAGGCCAGCGGGTGCCTTATAATCAGAGATTGGAATAGGTAGAGCGTATTTACCTGAAATTAGGAAGGAAGTAACATAGAGTTGGTAATGCCTCCTCTAAAATCCCTGAATCATAAACATGAAGATTAAATCCCGGTATTTAAGAAACTGCAAATTATTTATCACACTTGGAATACATTTGTATTAAATTTTTATATTGAAGAATTTCAATGTGTTTAGAGTTCTGTATTAAAAGTGTCAAATTAAAAAGCGTTCTATTTTCTCCTGTTATTTACCTGAATATATTGTAATAAAAAGGGTGTCAAAGGTTAAGCAATGCTTGCTTCATTTGATGATGATGGCAACCCATCCACGGACTTTGGATAAGGATAGTTGCTAAGAAAAGTCTCACAAAGGCTGGTCTAAGTAAGAATCATACTCGTTTCATACCTAGGGGTTCTGATGGCAGTTGTTTTACATAAAATACCGATATTTAAGTCGACCCGAATGTAATTCGGAAAAGGTTGGGAAGAAGACAATGTTAATTAAAGAAAAACTTAGAGAAAAACAAAATATTCAAATAAAGCAATATACATTATATTTGCCTACAAAAATTTTCTTCCTAAAACCCAACAAAGAACCTGAATAAAGTTGTTACACATTTCGTTTTAAATATACAACAAAATAACTCTGTTTTTGGCATGTGCCATCTATTGGGCAAAAATGCAAATGTTGTCAGTTAAAGCAGATATAATTTGATTCAATTCAAGCTGGGGTTAAAACTGAGGTTCCACAAAACTGTTTCACACATGAGGTATCATCAACTCTATGTTACTTACTTCTTCAAACTTTAGGTAAATATACTCTACCTATTCTGATCTCTGCTTATGAGTGAGCATGCATAAAGCAACGGACAGTATAATGTGGCTAACATTCTTAATATTCCCCATACAACTAAATTAAACCTTTTGGGACCAGGAAAACATTTTGATGAATACATAACTATTTTCCATACAGCACTTACAAGAGAGTGGAACTTTATCCTGGTCCATCGTTGAATCTGATCATCGGTCCTAATGGAACTGGAAAATCAACATTTGTGTGTGCCATCATATTGGGGCTATGTGGTAAAACCAGCGTCATTGGGAGATCTAAGAAAGTAAGTTATCCAAATTACCACAAATTTTGATGAGAAGAAGTCAACAGCCAGGATGGCATTAAAATTCGGCCAAATTTCCATATTAAATCCTTTTCCTTGTCAATACAGCTTTGGAAGGTTCAGAAGTTTGGAATATCTATTGCTTTTAAGTTTTGTGGAGTAGGAGCTTAATAATAAAATCCATAAAATATGCCTTTGTATATGGTCACCATAGGAAATGCCCTAATACCATGTTAGTCCTCTCATGTCCTCAAACTCATAATAAGTAATTAATGAGACCTACTTGCACCAAATAAAAGTTTTTTTCTTTCAAAAAGAAATTGTTAATGATTTTTTACACAATTTAGCTTACTGTCTTAGTGATGTTTTTAAGTGGGTTTCAAGGTCAGCTGGAAGAGATAACCATAATAACATGTCTGCTCGCAAAGTTGAACTGTTGCAAGTTTGTTTGTTTATTAATACCTTTTTTTTTTTTTCGTGCGGAAATCCCTTCGGATACCCCCCCGCCGGCCAGCGGGGGCGGTTATGTCGGGCTTGAACCGACTAAAACCGCACGCCGTCTCGGGTCTGCAGACGCCGGGGTGTAAGGTTGCCCATAGAGCATATCCCTCGCACCCCGACTGACCCTGGGCCATCTCCGGTTTCGAGATGGCCCCCCTCGGTGTTTATTAATACCTAATACCATAAACCAAGAGCTCTTCTATTATAGCAATTTATATTGCACTAGCTGATACCCGCGGCTCCGCCCGCGCGTATTTAGCTTAGTTTTTTGGTCAGATTTCCGGTATTACTTAACCAATTGCAATAAAAAATACGGCAGATTTTAAGTCTATCAAAACCTTTCTAATACAAAAAACCGCATCAAAATCCGTTTAGTAAATTTTGCGTCCATCGCGAACAAACCGATAAACAGACAAGAATTCTGAAAAAAATATTTTTGTATTCAAAATCATTCATTTAACGTAACCCAATTTTTTTTTGGCGTACTAATGTAGTATCTGTATAGGTGAATTGTCCCTACATGCAGGGCAGATCACTCGTCAGGTTGCCGGCGTCCCTGTTAGAAATAATAATAATAGATGAATTTCTTGAAACGGCCCCCGGCGTCCAAGGTGAGAACCACGTATGCAACGAGCTAACGCAAGGATGACGATGATGAGGTGAATTTTCCCAAAATAAAAAAAAAAACCCAAGTACTTATGTGTAATGTCTATGAAGGCGAAAGTATTCTATCTGACATTTTTATACCTTTTTTTGATACATATTATACATAGAAACACCCAGACCAATGCAAATATACATATTCATGCACACAAATATATGCACTGAGCGGAAATCGAACTCGCGCCCCCTGACATAGCAGTCGAACGCACTATCGCTACGCCACAGAGGCCGTCAAACGCCTTGAAGCTTTGAACTGTATTTAGGCCATTGGGGACATGCAGATTTGTGTATATATATTTTTTTTCCTTTCAGATATCAGATTATGTGAGAAGTGGTTGTCAGGAGGCAACCATAGAGATTGAGTTATACCGAGGCCATGGACAAAGGAATGTGATCATCACAAGAAACTTCAACTTGGCCGATGTGTCTACTTGGGCGGTTGATCGAACTACGGTCAAGGAGAAACAAGTGCAGGAGATTATAGCATCTATGAATATACAGGTATAGGAATATTTTTTTAAATCATTTCATCACATCTGTTGGTCCATTATTTACGGGATACCCTGTAAAAATATATATACAGTAGATTCTTGAGATCCGATTCTCAGCACTCCATGGATTCACCGTGCGGTCGCCGGGTCCATAGCGTGGTACAGAGAGGAACACCATGACGGCGACTGGGACTTGCGACCCAGATGTAGGTTTAGGGTGGCCACCTTGTGATGCATCAGCGCTCACCTCCACCGTCAGTAGTGTTCCCCCCCCTACCTATCCAAATTTGGTAAGATCCTAACAATGCCGCTTTTGATATACGTTTTAATAAAGAGCTTACTGAAGCTCTTGGCAATCCGAGGTCTTTAAGTAAGTTGTACAGGGATTTAGCTGGAATTCCCCTTGCTCCTACTTCTACGGCATAGAGTTTAACCACGTAGCCGTTTTTAGTTAACTCGTTAGTCATATCAAAGTATTTGTTTGTCTTTATAGCGTGGTCTTTAGGTATATTAGTTTCCCACGGTACTGTGAGTTCTACAAGCACTGCACGCTTATGCGATCGTGAAAAAAGGAATATGTCGGGTCTGGATGATGAGGCACAGACATCCTCCGGTACCCTATAGTGCTTCTCATACGTGTCTACGAGTATTGTCCAGTCAACGGCAGCTATCAAAATTGAATAAGGCTTTTGAAGTGATTTCTTTGAGCAGCCTTCCTTTACAAACGCAATGTCATTTCTTTGGTTTGTGGTTAATCCTTTTTTCGCTCTAGCTACCGCCAAACTTACAGCCTCACGTATGATTTCTAATACCTTATCATGACGGCGCGAGTAATGACCCCGGTCTAATAGCGTTTTACAACCCACTAGTAGGTGCCTAGCCGTACCAGTTGCTTCACCACATGAGTTACATGTTTTATCTGTGGCTTTTCCCCATCTGACCAGATTGCTTTGGTCGGGGAGGGTCAACTGGATTGCATTCAGGTAAAATTTAAGTAAGGCCGGTGACCAGTCGTATATTATGGTACGCCATTTTAAGGCTATGGGAATACAAAATTCACCTAGAGTCAACCATTCGTTTTGCATTTCTAGGTTCATTGCGTGCACCTTATAGGTGTTGTTTTCGTCTGCTTGAAGAAAAGATTTTGTTATTTCTTTATCTGTTTGTCTCTGAATATTACCTAGACCTACTCTACCAGTCTGCGAGCCTATCATGAATCTTTTATGGAACTGGAGGCGTGATTCGAGCTCCGATGCATTTTTATCTTTTGGAAGGACTTTTACTATTTCGTCTTTAGATTCCGATAAGACGTGCATTTTAGTTACTCTTAGGTGTTTATAGAGTTCTGATGGCTTCTTAAGCGTCATTCCAAAATTATTCGCGGATCTATATAGTGCCGACGGGTCGGCCGACTGAGCTAGCCCTAGCCACGACTTCAGTGTCTTCGTGATACTCGCATCTAGTTTTTTGAGGAGGCTCTGGTTTATATCATATATAAGAAACGGCCAGTATTGTAAATCCCGCTGTAATCCCCAACCTCACCCAATCCCCAATTCACCAACCACCACCCAAATCACAAAACATAAAATTGCAATTAGGATTGCAATTTTTATGTTTTGTGATTTCAATTTTATTCAAGAGTTCGATAGAAAACTTGCGTATGGCAAAATTTAATTTTTCAACACCATGATCGCATAGACATAATTTTATTTTATTGTTTTATATTTGTGGGTATAATTGTAAATTAAAATGCAGTCAATGTGTAGTCAATGGTTTTTTGAATTTGTATTGAGAAATTAAAATATACATACGAAGTGCCTAGAAAGGTAGGCAGGTATATTTCTTGACAAAAGATTTTCAATAACATTCAATCTTAAAAAAATAACCGATGACATTACAATTTCGACTGCCCGAGTGGCCGTACAAACAGAACGGACATGAGACGCGGGCGCGGCGTCCTTTCAGTGAGTTTTGTACAAAATGTATAGAAGCGTTGCGACACCGAACACATAAGATGGGGCGCGGGCGAGATGCGGACACGACGCTTTTGACGACTGCCTGAAACATACAGAATGACGAGACGTGGAAAACACATCACCGCGCGGGGTGAGCAGAAGGGTTAACGGGTGCGCGGGGGGAGGATTACTTTAAATACATGAGCCCCGCGTAAGACACCACCGCGCTCACACAGCAAAGCTAAACGTCGTAGCGCCGTTTCCGTGCCTCGTCTCTTTGATATACTTTAACAGCGGACACGTCTTTGACGCGTCTGTGGCTCATCCGCGTCTCACGCCCGTTCCGCTTGTCCCGGCCAATGGACCACTAGTATTATTTTATAATGCTTCTTTTTCTTGATACCTTTCAAACCTATTCCAGGTGGACAATCTCTGCCAGCTTCTACCACAAGATCGCGTGCAAGACTTCTCTAAAATGGACCCTCAAGAACTCCTCCGAAGTACATTATCTGCTGTAGGAGGCCAGCAGAGTGTTCAGCAGCTAAATGAATTGATAGCACATCGAGAACAGCAGAAAAGAAATGCTATTACATTACAGAGTAATGCGCAAGTGATTGAAGAACAGACACGGCTGAATGAGAGGTGAGAGAATGATTAATGCTCGGTCAATGCTAAAATCCTCGACGTTATCTAAAAATGAAACCTAGCTGGATTAATTTATCACCCCTGAAACCCCCTGTATACAAAATTTCATGAAAATAGTTGGAACCGATTCAGGTCATTAAACGAGCAATTCCTCATTATAAGAATTGCTCGTTAAAACGTATTAGATAGATAACAATTTGGAACATACTAAGCTTATACCAAACTAAGCATAGCTCGTAATATGGGTTCTAGTAAAGTGTGATTTATATAATTTTCAGATTAAAAGTGATAATCGATAACATGCAGCAAAGGAAAAAAATTGAGGAACAAATAGCAATTTGTGAGAAGAAAAAATTATGGCTAGACTATCAAGAACTCCGAGACAAAGTTGTGGAGTACTCAAATGACAAGAAGGAAGCTTTGAAGATAGTGACCAAACACCGCAAAGATGTGGAGCCGTTGAGAAAATTTATTGAATCAACCAGAGCACAAATTAGTACCGTGGAAAAGAGTAAATTGGAAACTGTAAGTGTTTTTGATCTTAAACCTTAAATAGATAAGTAGTTAAGGAGTCGGCCTTATGATTGAGAGGTCTTCCTCGAATTTTGGCCATTCCACTGCCGACGTAAACCCACTCCTAAAGCAATTTAGCGTAGCTGGAGGGGTTAGCGGGAATTTCTATTACCGGTTACTACTACTCTTTAAAATAAAAATTTAAAAAACCCCCGACAGGTAAGAACACTCACGACTAATGCATCTTTCAAACAAAAAGAAACAACATTAAAATCGGTTCGTCCGTTCGGGAGCTACGATGCCACAGACAAACACACTTACACACACACACACACTTACACACACACACACACACACACACACACGTCAAACTTATAACTCCCCGTCGTTTGCGTCGGGGGTAAGGAAAATAATAATGGAAGGTCAGCCTGTGTCTGTGGCACCTCCTGCATGAAATACAGTCTACCTCTCTTCTGACAATTTTCTTCACCCAAGTGCCAATCCCAGTTACATCCAAAACTCGGAGTTTTGAGCCCTTGGACTGCCTCTCCTACTTCTCTTTTCCATAATTTGGTTTGTTATGACTTCCTGTTGAACTCCGAAAGGAAAGCCTACGTCAGAGTCTCATTGGTTAGTCAGCAGATGTACAGGCTTGCAGGTGAGGTTGGCCTGATGAGATCTTTTTGGACCCTCATATACCCGAGTCCCAACATTCTTATTTATTGTCATCATCATAGCGTTTAGTCTCGATTCCATCCGAGGCCTTCAAGTCCAGGGTCCGCCTTCCGTCTTTTCCTCCTCCACTTCGCACGGTCTTGGGCATCCCTGGCAGTGAGTCCATAACATTCAACTTGACATCCTTATATTATGTCAAACACTTTTCTTTATATTCTAAAATGTACAGGGCCCTACATCCTCTAGGCCCAAGCATACCTCACCTGAAAAACAGGGCGCAGGTTTTCCTTTCAGGCTTGGGAGGTCAGACGGTCAGTCGCTCTCGGACATTAGAAATAAATTTAAAAAAAGTGGCCTAGTGCGAGTCGGACTCGCCCATGAAGGGTTCTGTAGCAGCAAGTAACATAATAATGTCTTTTATTTTTATTTTTATATCTGAGTTGATTGATGAAAGGTAAATTGCGGTTTACGATTTATGACATATTAAAAACAAACTACTTACTAGATCTCGTTCAAACCAATTTTCGGTGGAAGTTTACATGGGGAAGTTTGAATGGTACATAATGTACATCATATATTTTTTTCATTATCTTATTTTAGAAGTTACAGGGGGGACTGCACTTTGGAAGTATCTCTCGCGCAAAGTATTCAGTTTAGAATAAAATTATATTAGAAACCTCTATATCATTTTTGAGGACCTATCCATAGATACCACACACGTATGGGTTTGATGAAAAAAAAAATTGAGTTTCAGTTCTAAGTATGGGGAACCCCCCAAAATCGATTGTTTTTTTTTTTGTGAAAATCTTAATGCGGTTCACAGAATGCATCTACTTACCAAGTTTCAACAGCATAATTCTTATATTTCTGGGAAATCGACATGGGGGTGATGATGTTTTTTTTTTGTATTCTAGAACAGAAAAGTTTACACTTTCAAAGAAGCAGCCAAAGAATCTATCGCTACAATTCGTGCGCAAGAGTTCAGACTGAAAGAGATTGAGGCTTCGTTGCAAGAGAAAATAGAAAGACATCAGAATAAAGAGAGAGAACTGCAAGAGGCTAAAGCTAAGCTTGACAAATTGACCAATGACAAAACTAAATTGGTTGAGAAAGTTGGTGATGGTACGTTTTTATTTGACTTGCCTTGTTAGCCCCACATTCTAGGACATATTATGACACCAAAGTCTAGTCGTACCAAATATCGATATTGATTGATTATTAATTTGACACCATTGGTTTTTTTTTTATACCACTTAGGTGGCAGACAAGCACACGGTCCACCTGATGGGAAGCGGTTACCTTGGCCTAAGGATGCGTGCAACACCGGGGGCAATCTTCTAATGCCCTTCTTGAAAAACCCCATATAGTAGTCGCTTGGGAAAACCAGAGCAGGGAGATCATTCCACAGCCTGAGGTTGCGCGGAATGAACTGCCTCTCATACCTCACTGTACACATTGTTTCCGGTCGCAACTTATGGTTTTTTTTTTTTGCGTCATGGGATATGTCCTACCGCATACCGCGCGGTTATGTGTGGCTCTCACATACTAAAACCGTGTGCCATACTCAGCGCCTTGTCGGGGGGGGGGGGGGGGGGCGAACTATACAAGAATACTTCCATGGCGACCCCCCTAGCGCGTGAACTACTAGTTAACCCTAGTTTGGCCTCATTTAGTTTATTTTAACGGGTCCCATGCATTCTCTGGATGAGAAGCCTGCTTTTTACTTTAGTATTAGAGTCAATGGAATATTTATCATGTATCGTATTGGACACTCAAAACAATACATGGTAAATATTCCGTTTACTCTGATGGTAACGATAGTGCCCATAGATTTAGATCGGAAAAAGAGAACATCTTGGACGGGACTTGAACCCGCGACCAGTCCCTTACAGGTCGCGGGTTCAAATCCCGTCCTAGATGTTCTCTTTTTCCGATCTATAGGAAAAGTAAGCATACTAATTGCTTAAAAATGTCATTGAATTAATGTGCCGTGCCGGAGTAATCAAAAAACAATGTTTAAAAATTATTCTAAAGTCATTAATTGTTTCCGTAGTTCGCAAGAATTACGGTAGATGGCTGGAGCCTCTTCTTGGTGCCTTGAGACGTGTATAATAATATCGGAGAATTTCGAATATCTGGGACGTGTCTAGGTGGCTCAGTTGGTCAGAGCATTTCCCCTGCAAGGGACTGGTCGCGGGTTCAAGTCCCGTCCTAGATGTTCTCTTTTTCCGATCTTAATCTATAGGAAAAGTATGCATATGTACTAATTGCTTAAAAAATTTATTGAGATAGTGACAGTTATAGTATAAATACCTACTTTTTCCACCCAGCCCAAAATCGCCTCTTGGTGGGATGCTGCAAGTGTGAAACTGTTAAGTCATTAATAATTATAATTTATATTCTCTTCCTTGTAGAAACGAAAGTGAGAATGGAATTAGCAGAACTACATAAACCAATATCACAAACAAAAGCTGCTATAGAAAACTTCGAGAAACAGAAGCGAGAGGCGCAGCTTCAAATGGATATGGAGATCAAATCACAAATCAGGTTCTGCGAGTCTAAGTGAGTTTAACCTCGTCACATATTTTTTTTATAAGAATACTATTAATAGTTGTATAAAAAAAAAGCCACGGTAGCCTAGTGGTATGGGTAATGGACTGCTGAGGCGAGGTCTCGGGTTCGTTCCCAGGTTTTACCATGGCACACACCAATGACTTTTCGATGCTTTTCGAAGTTATGTGTGTATTTATCGCAGGCTTATAAGTGCCCGGTTAATGGCAATAGGCTCGCCACCTATCACATTGGGACCTTATCATAAACTGGCGACTATCATAAACTGTGGGTGCTAGCACCTCTGCCTACCCCTTCGGGGATATAGGCGTGAGTTTATGTTATGTTATGTAGTAATAGTTGATATATGTGTACATTTATATTGTGGCGTTCGACCTCGTTCGAACACTACAATTCCCTGGCCATCATGCGTCAGCGATTAAAAATAAATTTATTTAAAATATAAAATAGGAGAATAGGGAAAACAATTGGTGGGCGGACAAGTTGGTGACAGCGTGTGACCGGGGGCTCCGGCCTCGACCCGCCGTACGAAGAGAGTTCCAACCAAAGTGATCGTAGGCTCAATCTCTGAGCAGAATCCGCGGCCCTCTTCAGTTCGCATATTAAAGTCAAATAAACTCGCATAAAATCCCCTCAAACTCGTTATAGAAGTTTATGTGAAAAAATAAATGCTATAATAAATATAATTACTTGTGTTATCATTTAATTAACACGAGGAGCTGTGACGCCAGACCCCAGACGTCACAATATCTAACCATTAGCAGATTGTATATGACATTTGGCAACTCTAACTGGTGACTTGCGCTGGTAGAAGCTCGTGTCGACGCTAGTGATATATGTATTGTATATAGATAAATGAATGAATTATGTTGAGGGCGATACAAATAAATAACGTTCACTGGTGGTAGAAATTTGATGACACAAATTTGTCACAAAATTCGGCAGGGTAGGTACCACCGTACCGCTGGCCGGCGGGGGGAGGGTATCCGAAGGGATTTCCGCACGAAAAAAAAAAATAAAGGTAGCTATCCAATTTCGGTTTGATTCCGTTCAGGGGTCAGCAAGTGCATAGCCGGACCGGTGGGTGTCACGCGGTGCTGCGACGACAATCCTCTTCTGATGAGGCCGTCAAGCTGAGTGCCACCATTGTTAACATAGTACGTATATGTAATGGTGACCCTCTTTCCTGAGACTTTACCTTCAGCTTACCATCAGGCGAGGTGAAGTCAAATTGACGTGTCCTAAATATAAAAAAAAAAATAAGAAAATCGTCTTCTCAGGATACGTAATCTAGAAGACGTGAATATCAAACGCCTGGAGACTCTGCGAGCTTATAGTGAAGACTGCTACTTGGCCGTGCTGTGGCTGAGAGACAACCGGGAACTGTTCCAACATGACGTGCACGAACCCATGATGCTGGAGGTGAGCACTGTAGAATCGGAGGAATCAAGGGGCTACCATGAAACGTTACAGTCAATGACAAAAGTTGAAGTACACTAAAATATTCACAAATCTTTTTTAGGGTTCCGTTGCCAAATGGCTAAAAACGGAACCCTTATAGATTCGTCATGTCTGTCCCTCCATATATCACTGCCACTTTTTTCCGAAACTATAAGAACTATGCTGTTGAAACTTGATAAGTAGATGTATTCTGTGAGCATTAAGATTTTGAAACAAAAATAGAAAAAAAACTATAAATTATGGGGGTTCCCCATATTTAGAACTGAAATCAATAACAAAATTTCATCAAACCCATACGTGTGGCTAGGTCTTCAAAAATGATATTGAGGTTTCTAATATCACTTTTTTCTAAACTCAATAGTTTGCGCGAGAGACACTTCCAAAGTGGTAAATCCCCCCCCCCCCCTGTAACTTCTAAAATAAGAGAATGATAAAACTAAAAAATATATACGATGTACATTACCATATAAACTTCCACCGAAAATTGGTTTCAACGAGATCTAGTAAGTAGTTTTTTTTACGTCATAAATCGTAAACCGCAATTTACCTTTCATTCAATCAACTCAAATATAAAATTTAAAAAAAAACATTATTATGTTACTTGCTGCTACGGAACCCTTCATGGGCGAGTCCAACTTCCACTTGGCCACTTTTTACATTGGTATACATTGGTAGCAATTCTGTTGCTGACATCACTAAACTAATTTTTCTCTAAAATTTTCTTATTTCAGAGAAATTTAGAGGGAATGCTATTCTGTTGTTACGTCGAACTAAATTTGGTGTTCAATATGACAGCACCAAATTTGAATCTGACATCACCAAAATTTAAATATGAAAGTGTTACCGTTATTAAAAAAATAAGAATGAATGATAAAGAGTGAATTATTAAATTCTTTAAAAACTATATTCTTAGGTTTTAGAATGCCGAAAAATGATTATTAATGCAAATTATAGATCAAACAGTAAACAAACCGTTAGTACAAACGGTTTTATTCAGTTCACTAGCCTGGCAACCCGGTGTAAACCTCTTTGTTATCTACGCAACTAAACTATCTCTGGCTGGAATATGTGCAAGTCAATTTGACGTGACATGACACAATTGACATATCGGATCAGTGACACATTTGAAAGAAATACCAATCTCTTATATTGGCTTTAATTAACTTAGAAGACAAGTTACAAATAAAATAATATTACAATAGATATTTCATATACGACAGGTGTCAACATAATAGACAAGTTATAAGTAAAAGTACTATGTGAGATAAAGCCACAAAGGAGATTATATGTCATTCTCCTCCTCTATGGTTTCTTCGCCAAGGATGTAGTCATTGAAACGTAGCGGTAACCTTTTAGACCTTGTTGATCTTCTGACCTGCGGAGGCTCAACGTTTTGAGGCGGTGTTCTGAAAATATCTTCTTCAGCAATTTCGTCATTGTTGGCCCGGTCAGGTTCAGGATCTCCAACCTCTTCATCATTTACAAGTAGGTCTTCATCATCTATTGGTGCAGGCAGTGGGGCTAAGTGTCTATTCGACACAGTTGTCTCTTGACCATTGCGCCGTCGTACATATGAGTAGCTGGGGTTTGTCTGGAGCAACTCGACTTCCTCAACATAGGGGTCGGTCTTCGAGCGGACAAATTTCTTTAATAGCACCGGTCCAGGGACAAGCCATGATGGAAGCGATTCTCCAACCGGCGTTCGTCGAGGGAAGTTAAATAACTTCTCGTGGGGAGTAGCATTTATTGATGTGCAGAGTAGAGATCGTACACAGTGTAGAGAGGGCTTCAGAACTTGCTCCCAATTTTCGATCGGCAAGTTTTTCGATTTAAGGTTCAACTGTATCGTCCGCCAGAGCGTTCCATTTAGTCTTTCTACCTGGCCGTTTCCCTGGGGATTATAAGGAGTCGTACGGGAAGTGGCAATATTGCAATTCTTGAGAAATGTTTGTATTTCTTGTGACATGAACGATGTTCCTCGGTCACTGTGTATGTATAAGGGTTGACTGTATTCATAAAATAGATCTCTCAGACATTTGATAACAGTTGCTGAAGTTGTATCAGGACATGCATATGCGAAGGGATAACGTGAATATTCGTCGATTATTGTTAGTATATACTTGTTTTTCGTGATAGAAGGCAAGGGTCCTTTAAAGTCTATATTTAGTCTTTCAAATGGTGATAATGCTTTGATTAGCGTACCAGTCGCTTTCGCAAAGCGAGGTTTTACTTCCGCGCATACACGACAAGAAGCAGTCATTCCTTTTATGTCGTTTAAGCAATAGGGTAGATTTTTTAGTTTGACCCAGTGATACATTCTTGTTATGCCGGGATGTGAGAGAGCGTCGTGCAGTTCGTATAATTTATTGTTGCTCATGAGTGCACAGACTCGAGACAGTGCATCCGCAGCTACGTTCTCTATTCCAGGTCTGTAAACGATATCGTACTTGTAGCATGACAATTCTAGTCTCCATCTTTCAATTTTATCATTCTTTATTTTGCTCGTATGGTTTTGGTTGAATATATAGCTTACTGATTTCTGATCGGTGATAAGGAGAAAATGTCTGTTGATAAGGTAGTGGCGCCATTTTCTGAGACTCTCCACTATAGCGCAGGCTTCTTTCTCCACGGAAGCATGTTTGCGTTTGTCTGTCTGATAATGTTCTTGAAAAAAAATGCGACCGGGCGTCCCTTTTGAGCTAGTGTGGCAGCTATAGCAAACTCTGATGCGTCAGTTTCAACCGTCAAGGTTTCTTCGTTGTCTATAGCGACTAATGCGGCTTTTAGTTGCTTAAAACTATGCTTCGCATTTTCATTTAATGGAAAAGTTACGTTATTGACGAGAGGCTGTACCTTTTCGGAGAATTTGTGCACCCATTTAGCGTAATGAGCAAATAGGCCTAGGCCTCGTTTGAGTTCAGCGGCGTTACGTGGTAGTGGTAGATTTATAAGAGGTTCAAGTCTGTCTTTGTCAGGTTCTATTATATTGTTTTTAATTGTATATCCCAAGAGGCTAATGGATGTTTTGTTAAAGTTGCACTTTTGTTCATTTAATGTAAGTTTATACTTCTTCGCTGCATCCATAAATTGTTGTAGGTTTTTATCATGTTCCCCCTTATTTTTCCCGCAAATTGTGACGTCATCAAGATATGCATATGTACCCTGAAGTTTTTCTTTGCCAATTATGTGTTCAAGCGTACGTTGAAACGCAGCGACTCCGTTGGTGACGCCGAAAGGAATTCTTCTAAATTGATAAAGATTGCCGCAGGCTTCAAAAGCTGCAAATTTTCTCGCTTTCTAAGATAGGCACTTGGTGATAAGCACTTTTTAAATCTATCTGGCTAAAGTAATTGTATTTAGCCACTTTTGACACGATGGATTCAATATTAGGCAGTGGATAAGCGTCTAAGTATGTAAATTTATTGATAGTTCTTGAGTAATCAATTACCATCCTCTTCCGATGAGATCCACCCCCGGTGACAAGTACCTGAGCGCGCCAAGGAGATATGCTCGGTTCGATTATTCCATTTTCTAAAAGCTTTGATATTTCAGCCTGAATGAATTGTTCTTCGTAATTGTCGTGACGTCTAGATTTGATGGCTACAGGATAGATGTCAGCAGATAAATGAGTGAATACTGATGCTGGTGGCACTGAAGCTTCCATTACGCATATTTGCAGAGGTTCTCTGGTACCTTTTTTTTTTTTTTTTTTTTTATCGTGCGGAAATCCCTTCGGATACCCCCCCGCCTGCCAGCGGGGGCGGTTATGTCGGGCTTGCACCGACTAAAACCGCACGCCGTCTCGGGTCTTCAGACGCCGGGGTGTAAGGTTACCCATAGAGCATATCCCTCGCACCCCGGCTGACCCTGGGCCATCTCACCACTAACAGCATCGCTCATCCTGTCTCCTCTGAAAGCAGAGGAGTACGGAGAGCGATGTGTTCCCGCCACGTTGGGTATTGGCCGACGATCAATGCCAACCCTATGAAGGGGTGAAGGGGAAGCCATTGACCGCCGCCCAGGGTGTACCGGCCGCTCCGATTCCGTTCCCCCCGGACTGCAGCGGGATCGGAATCGGAGCGACACTCGAGGAGGTTACCCAACACACACCCCGGTTCTCTGGTACCTCCGAACTGGAATTCAAGCTTGGCATGATCTTTAAGAATGTCGTGACCAATGATAACGTCAGCACACAAGTTGTTAATTATGAGAAGTGGCCGTTGCTTATATGTGTGTTTGTTGATTTCTAGCGTAGCGAAGCAAACCCCTTTGACATGTGACGTATGGTTAAGCGATGCGAGATTTATGGTTCGGCTATAAGGTCGTAGCTTGAGTTTTATCATTCGAGCTGTGTTCTCATTAATGAAACTTACTGAGCTTCCAGTGTCGATCAATGCATCGGCACGTGTGTGATTGACGGTGATGGCAATTGTAGCTTTCTCTAAGCATGACGGAGAAGCCGCTGAGTAGACAGTACAAGTCGCTTCGGAAGGGCTTGGTGACTGTAAATATTCGGTAGGAACGGAAGTATTTGGATAAGAAGCATTACTAGTTGTGGAATTGATTCGTGATTGGCAAACTGAAGCAAAGTGACCCTTCTTGGAGCAAACCTGACTATAGGTGTGAAATGCTGGACATTTTATTCTTTGATGTACCTTCCCGCCGCAAAAGAAGCAGCGCTTTGTCTTAATTTGCGGTGAAGGCGAAACCGCGGCGTTGTTACGGGCTGGTACGAAGTGCTGTGACTGATGTGGAATAGGCATTGGAAGAGCATTTAGGGCGCTCGGAACGCTAACGCCCATTGTCGCAGAGTCCTTTTCAGCGGTTTCTAGGATAACGGCTTGGTTAAACGCTGCGTCCATCGAGAGTGTTGAGTTTTCGAGTAATCGTTCTCGTATCTTAGTTGACAGGATTCCTGTGATAAAGGCGCTTCGTATAGCCTGCTTGCTATGTTCGTCAGCGGAAACAGATTTAAAATTACAGTCTTGCGCAAGTAGTCGTAATGCGCGACAGTAATCGGCTATTGCCTCATCATGTTTTTGTTTTCGTGTTCCGAGTATAAAGCGAGCCAAAATCTCATTTTGAGGTTTAAGATATATTTTATTCAAAACAGAAACAGCGTCGTCATATGTTTGACAATTTTTCATGTGTACATAAATGTCAGTGCTTAAGTGATTTGCTAGTAATTTCAATCTTACGGCATCCGTAACGTCGTCAGGTAGTTCCACAGAAAGAAAATTTGAGAACGTGTGGTACCAATGCGACCACTGCTCTGTTGCTCCGGGAGCGCTAGGATCAATGTCAAATCTATCAGGTCGTAGGTACCTGGCTAGCCATGATGATGTCCTCTCAGATTCTTTCTTCGTTTCAGACATTGTATTTAAGTTAATTAAATTGACACATTTGAAAGAAATACCAATCTCTTATATTGGCTTTAATTAACTTAGAAGACAAGTTACAAATAAAATAATATTACAATAGATATTTCATATACGACAGGTGTCAACATAATAGACAAGTTATAAGTAAAAGTACTATGTGAGGTAAAGCCACAAAGGAGATTATATGTCAATCAGTAAAAAATTTGGCAAGGAAATAATTGCTTGATTTGAAATACATGAACAATTTAATATTTATTTTAGGGAATTACATTGAGCAGCTCGCCACCTGTATCTCTATTGCTGCCCTCTGTACAATCTCCTCAGGAGGTACAGCAGACTGCCTCAATCTGGTGTCTCGGCAGAAGCTGGCCCCATTCGCCATCGGATTGTGCCGAGACGCCGCATCTTGCCTAGGCCTTCACGACCTCCTGCCTATGAAAACTTAGTGAATGCCCTGCATGAAAGCAATCTTACGCCTAAGCACCTTACAAGAAACTATTCGACATAGTGTTGATGTGATTGTGATTGTTGATTGTGATTTTTGGTGATTATATGTATAAAAAATAACTTTATTTAAAACGAATGATATGTTTTTAATTAAAATTTCTTTCAATTAATTCTGCCCGCATTTGTCTGTGAAAAAGATTAGGACTTTAACAGACATAGATACCGCTAGAATAGTTTATTTCAGTTATTTCCATAGTATTATGAGCTACGGCATTCTCCTTTGGGGTAATGCCGCAGTTTTAAATACAATCTTTGTATTGCAAAAGCGGGCTGTGCGGGCAATTTATAAGTTCTCCCTCCGAGAAAAGTTCAAAGAAATAAACATTCTAACTGTAGTGTTTCAATATATTTTTGAAAATCTTTAGTATGTCAGAAGAAACATTTCCAATTTTTTAAGGCTTTGTGATATACATAACGTATATACTAGACATAAAAACAATCTCGTGGTTTGTAATAGTCGACTCCACAAGATTAGTAATTCCTTTCAGGGTAACTGTATACGCTTCTACAACAAGCTTCCTAGTGAAATGAAGAATCTACCTCTTCATAAATTTAAAAGACAAAGTAAAAGTAAACTCTGCCAAAAAGGCTATTATAAAATGCAAGACTATTTAGATGACAAACAAGCTTGCATATGAACTGTTTGCTCTCTCTCTATGCTACTCAAATGAAATATTGTAATTTGGTTAAGTAAACATATTTGTAAATAGACTAAAAAAAACAGCCCGCTGAGTTTTTTTGCCGGAGTCTTCTCAGGACAGTCAGGACAGGGCCGCGTTTCGAACCGGCCAAACATTAGATTAATTTTTTTTGACGTTTTGTAAGTTCCGTATTAATGGTCTATACAGAATAAATGATTTTTGACTTTGACTTTGACGGGCCAAAGCCAAAATCACAAAATCGTTATTCATCATTGCGGCGATAGCCCAGTGGCGTACGTAACGGACTGCTGAGACGAGGTCTCGAGTTCGATCCCCAGTCGCCCCGGGCACACACCTCTGACTTTTCGTAGTTATGTGTGCATTAATAAAGGTTAATTATCACTCGCTTAATAATGTGCCCGGTAGATGGCAATAGGCTCGCCCCCTATTACATTGGGACCTTAACATAACTGGCGAATCGTGGGTGTGTAATACACCTCTGCCTACCCCTTCGGGGATACAGGCGTGAAGTTATGTTATGTTATTCATCATAAAAATGTTATTTGCCACAAAATTTTAACGAAATTACAATTATCACTATAACTGGTCGGCAGTATTTTAGATGGCGTCTAATTTTAGTGTGACGTTTCTAATTTTAGACGTTTAGGACGTACAACAGAATACCAAGTAAGCAAATTTGGACTAAGTTGAGTAACTAAGCTAATTTTGGTTGTGTCAAACTAATAATAGTTTAGTCATACGTTTTCAGAATACAAAACGTCGTTTGACATCACTAAACTAAATTTTAGTGATTTTTAGTTTAGTTTAGAGAGTTTTTGAACAACAGAATTGCTACCATTGACCAATAATTAATGCATAGTTTTATAATCCCCAGACAACACAGTCCATATGTTTTGTCTACTATTTCATGAAAGGTTTCAGAGCTAAGGTCATCAGCAAATTAGAATTTGTTAAGCTACGCCTGTCGTCGACTGCACAGTCAGGTAGATTACAAAATAAATAAATAATAAATAAATATTCTACGACATTCTACACAACGCTTTCTAGACCCAAAGTAAGCTTAGTTTAACTAGCTTGTGTTATGGGTTCCAGATTGCGGATAAACATACTTATATACTTTTTTTTTGTAAATACATACATATTATACATAGAAACACCCAGACCAATGCAAATAGACATATTCATTCATACAAATATTTGCACTGAGCGGGAATCGAACCCGCGCCCCCTGTCGTAGCAGTCGAATGCACTACCGCTACGCCACAGAGGCCGTCACAAATGTTTTTATCAATGTTTATATTTACAAAAGTAGATTTATGTAATAGACAGTAAATAGATAATACATTTGTTTAAAAGTAGATCTTTCCCATAGTCGCCTTGTACGACCACGGGAAAAGATGCGATGGTCATTGTATCTAATTCGCCGGGAATCCACGTCATATTATATACTAGCTGTGCTCGCGACTTCGTCCGCATGGAGAATAGGCAAATAGCTAAATCGATCGAAGCTCGATTATCTGGAACAAACAGACAAAGAACAAAAATTGCGGTTTATTATAGGTACCATGTATACAGTCGGGGTGTGAGGGAAATGCTTTATGGGCAACCTTACACCCCGGCGTCTGAAGACCCGAGACGACATATCCGACCGACATAACCGCCCCCGCTGGTGGGCGGGGGTTATCCGCTGGCAAAAAAAAATTCATTGAAAAGTTGTTATTTTAACGTTACAGACATTTAAATTTTATTAATTTGTATAGATAACGTTTTCGTTTTTTTTTCATTAAAATTCCAGATTAATTTCACCGATCCGAAGTTTGCTCGGTATCTAGAGTCTACCGTTGCTGCCCGAGACCTGGTAGCTTTCACCTTCGAATGTAGTCAAGATATGAATCTGTTTTTTAAGAAAGTGAGACAGGAACGAGGTCTGAAGAGGGTGAACGCAGTGTGCAGCCAAGGAGGACCCGTCGAGTTGCCGGAGAGGAATATACAGCAGTTGAGGTACATTGTGTTATTAACAGAACGTTTTTTCTTGTGGGAGCGACTAATGTCTGACTCCCTAAGCCTGCGCCATAGCTTCGTCTGTTAGCAGGTTAGGTCGGCTTGTGCCCCGATGATCTTGGTGGGGCCCTCATACAATCTCCCCTCGTACGTCAGTAGCTTAGTGGTTAATGAGTCCGCCTTACGATTGAGCGCTCCGAAGAGGTTCGAATCCTGGTCATTAAACTATCGACGTGAACCCACTCCTAACACAAGCAATAGCTAGGGGTTAACAGTGCCTTCAAAAAAAAAGTCCGTTCCCGCAGGGGGAACGCTGAGGTAGATTTCGTGAAGCAATTAATATTTTTTATTAACATGTTTATTTTTTTTTTCTCGAAAACGGTAACTTTTAGCGATTTCACAAAAAGTGAGGCCCTACCGTCCCCTTAGGCCGGATTCCACCCGTTCACGAACTTAAACTAAGTTTACACCCAAGCAATTTTTGACCGCAGTTTGAAAGCGATCGGGGCAAAAATGCGACCGTGAGAGTGCCGCAAATTTTGGGAAGTGGAACCATACATACATATATATATATATATATATATATAAACTTTTTGACCAGTGGTCATTTCGGACTCAGGGGGTCATAACTAGACCTCCTATGAAGACATTTTTTAAAATTCGACGGTAGTCAAGAAACCAATAGGTAGATCGATTTCCTCGAAATCTACCTAAAAGAAAACCAAATACCGATGGCGACTGTACTTTATGGTTGCTTTCTAGCTACCTGGGCTTCTACACGTACCTGGTGGACACTATAACGGCCCCGGACGCGATCGTGCGCTACCTGTGCAAGAACTACCGCATCGACCGCATCCCCATCGGCAACGACCACACCTACAACAACAGTGGGAAGGTCCCTGCTAACATCACATACTTCTTCACTGGTAAGTCTTTTGTCATCCATATTACGAGTTTAATTTGAACTTGGATGGCAGAGATATAACCTAAAAGACATCTGTTACAATTTTACATTTTCTCTGTAATCTATAAATATAAATAAATATTCAACGACATTCTACACAGCGCTATCTAGACCCAAAGTAAGCATAGTTTAACTAGCTTGTGTTATGGGTTCCAGAATGCGGATAAACATACTTTTTTTTTTTGTTGTAAATACATATTAAACCCAGACCAATGCAAATAGACATATTCATGCATACAAATATTTGCACTGAGCGGGAATTGATACCGGGCCCCCTGGGGTAGTAGTCGAATGCACTACCGCTACGTCACAGAGGCCGTATGGCATATTTTCCTACACGTACCTACTGTAATGCTAAATGGTAAATGTGCTAATGAATAAATTATTATTATTAGTCCAACAAATAAGGTAGGCCCAAGAAAATGTGGATGTAATGAGTGAAAGAGGATATGGCAAGGAACGGAGTGATAGAGGAGAGGACATTTCACAGGAATGTATGGCGGAGAATGATATATTTCGCCGACCTCAAATAATTGGGGCAAGGGTAGGTAGATGATGAAGTCATTGTCATAATCTGAACGCCAGTACCGGTTGCAGCTTGCACTTTGTGGCCCGGGGGCACCGCCCCAGAGCGGTTACTGAGGATATCATAAACATAACATAACATAACATAAACTCACGCCTATATCCCCGAAGGGGTAGGCAGAGGTGCTAGCGCACCCACATTTCGCCAGTTTATGTTTAGGTCCCAATGTAATAGGTGGCGAGCCTATTGCCATTAACCGGGCACTTATAAACCTGCGATAAATACACACATAACTTGGAAAAGCATCGAAAAGTCATTGGTGTGTGCCATGGTAAAACCTGGGATCGAACCCGAGACCTCGTCTCAGCAGTCCATTACCCATACCACTAGGCTACCGCGGCTATCCATATCATATCAGTAATTTCGTTTATTACTAAAAATTATATAATAATAGCGCATAGTGTATATTCCTTTCCGCATGGATGTACTATTATTATATAATAATAATCCTGTCACGTTGTACTGGGATTGATCAATCGTCACTGACAGTACTATTGTAGCCAATAAGCCTGATATAGTGGTGATTGATCCATCAGAGCGTCTCGCAATAATTGTTGACATCACTATCCACCATGATGACAATCTCGTGAGAGCCGAAAAAGACAAACAAATAAAATATTTGGACTTGGCTCACGAGATTGTCGACATGTGGGATGTGGATTCAGCAATTATTGTCGTATTGGTTCACGGACTGATTGCCAAGAGCCTCGACCAACATCTAAAGAGGCTCGCGTTAGGCAGTTGGATCAAGGGCTTGATGCAGAAAGCGGTACTCCTCGATACGGCACGTATTTTGAGGAGGTTCCTTTCTCTGGAGCCCTAACCACCGGTATCTTGGTCCCTGTACCCGATGCCGGTGGGCCACTATTTTTTATATTTTTAAATATATTTGTTTTATTTTTATATAGAATGTATTTAAAAATATAATTTATATGTATTTTAAATGTAATAAAGGGAATATAAATAATATATAATATTATGCATATGCGGGATTCAAATAATCGTAGTAGGTACGGCTTTTTTTCGTATGGTACAATATTCAACGAAAATAGCTCTCCTAGTTGGTAAACAAATCGCACTCAAGCTTGGTAAAGTGAGATATTCAACGAAAATAGCACTCCTAGTTGGTAAACAAATCGCACTCAAGCTTGGTAAAGTGAGATTTTCAACGAAAATAGCACTCCTAGTTGGTAAACAAATCGCACTCAAGCTTGGTAAAGTCGTGCTCCTATATAATATAGAAACTCGCTTTCTAACGTTGCAAACAAAGTCCCTCTCCTACGTTGTAAAAGTGTATGAATTTTACTTGACAAAGAAACTCGCATTATAATATAACAAAGAACGGCTCGCACTACGTAGTAAAAAACTAGTGCCCTAACGTGGTAGTTAAACCTCCATTCTTAAGGAGTAAACAGTTCGCAATTCAAATGAAATGAATTCAAAATATATTTATTCATGTAGGTCATAAAGTGACACTTGTGAACGTCAAGATTATTGCTACTATATTTACTGCCAGATTCGCAAATTGTATTATGAAAGATTCTGCAACTAATACAGTAACTAATTCAATGTTGGTGACGAAAGGGTTTTCTACAGCATACGTAGAATTGCGAATTGTTTTAAATAACATAACATTAACTCACGCCTATGTCCCCGAAGGGGTAGGCAGAGGTGCTAGCACCCACATTTCGCCAGTTTATGTTTAGGTCCCAATATAATAGGTGGCGAAGCCTATTGCCATTAACCGGGCACTTATAAACCTGCGATAAAGACACACAGAACTTCGAAAAGCATCGAAAAGTCATTGGTGTGTGTCATGGTAAAACCTGGGATCGAACCCGAGACCTCGTCTCAGCAGTCCATTACCCATACGACTAGGCTACCGCGGCTACGGTTATTGTACATGGTAAATATATTAGCACTCCTAATATGGTAAAGAAACTTCACTCGTAAGTGGCAAAGAGAATTGCAGTCTCACGTGAAACAAAAATAGCACTTAAATATGGTAAAAAACTAACTCTTGTATGGTATAAAATTAGCACTCCCACGTGGTAAACAAACTGGCAATCAAATTCGAAATGGAAATTGATAATGTTATGTTTATTTCAGAGAACCACCGATTCACCGTACGCGTGTCCGCCTACAGCGGAGAGAAGTCCAGCTCCACCATCGAGATCCGACAGCCCAGGTTGCTGGCCAACACTGTAGACGCTGAACAAGTCGACAAGCTCAAACTCGAGTATGTCTAACTTCCTGTTACCTTATCGAGTGTGTGGCTGAAATCTCGGAATATTAAGACTCCTAAGCTAAGCCTCGTTAGTGTGAGAACTAATGACGATAACTCTCAACACTGTTATTAGATTAAGTGAACATGTTTGCAAATAGATGCGGTTGTCCATCTGCTAAACATTAGTCTACTTTATTTTGAACGTTTTCCAAGTTTTAATGGTCTATACAGAAAAAATAATTTTGACTTTGTCATAGACCTATTATGACCAAATACGTCACACAGAACAGTGACGTCATTGGTTACATTTGTTAACAGAGAACTTGTCCTCTGTTGACAAAAATAAGTGTATACTTTACGGCATTGTGACGCACAAGAGATTTCTGCGAGGTACTTTCTCGTAGGGGTGCTTGGTTGGGGACCTCCACGCGGTGCACCCTGGGCAACGGAGACGGCAGCGCCTCTCTCCTAGGGCGGAGAGACGCTGCCGCCTACGGCCAACTCCGACCGAGGCGAGGACGGCCCTGTTGAGGGCTGTTCGGAAGCTTTCCACGTGTCCCTCTGATTAGCAGATGGCACAGTGGAGAGCAAGTAAGGGGGCCATCTCGAAACCGGAGATGGCCCAGGGTCAGTCGGGGTGCGAGGGACATGCTCTATGGGTAACCTTACACCCCGGCGTCTTAAGACCCGAGACGGCGTGCGGTTTTAGTCGGTGCAAGCCCGACATAACCGCCCCCGCTGGCCGGCGGGGGGGTATCCGAAGGGACTTCCGCACGAAAAAAAAAATTTAAAAAAAGATGCTTTCTCGTGGTTTTATATTGGCAACAATTTAAATGCTCAGCAGAATGGATAAAAAGCTCACCAAATATAAAAGCGTCGGTAGCTTAGTGGTTAAGGACTTACGACCTTAAGATCGAGACGGGTTCGAATCCTGGCCATTACACTACCGACATGAACCCACTCCTAACACAAGCAATTTAGCTTAGCTGGAGGGGTTAGGGGGAATATTAGTAATTTCGGTTACTTATATTCTTTAAAAAAAAAAAAATATTCAACTGAAACAGTAAAAAAATAGACGAAATAGACTTGGATAGATTAGGTAGGGGCATAGCAGAGCGGGACTCCCGCCTTAATATCGTGGTTGTTTTATACCACCCAAAAATAGAAGCGGTAGCCCTGCAAAGCAAAAGCCTGAAACACAATTTGGCGAGCATTTATTCATTCTGGCATTGGTGCATTTCTGTCGGTAGGCCTTTTATATTACGTGATTCAAATCAAATATCTCCATTCATGAAGGTAATAAAGTAACACTTATGACTGTGATCTTTATATATATATTTCTTGTGTGCGTGTGTATGTCACTGAACTCCCCCTAGACGGCTGCACCGATTTTGATGAATTTTTTTGTCTGAGTTCAAGGGGATTCGAGGATGGTTTAGATTCACAATTTGGTCCACAAAAAATTAGGGTTCCGCGCAAAAGAACTAAAACCATAAAAATCGAAATCCACGCGGACGAAGTCGCGGGCACAGCTAGTAATATATGAATCTTTGTTTTTAGAAAATTGAAATATGAAAAAGCAGCCCAGAATCTGAAAAGCAAAGTAAATGAAATAGACAGCAAACTGTCGACGCTGGAGAGTAATTTCAATGAGTTGAATATGAGGAGGAAAGGCATCAGCGAAGGAGTTGAAAAGGTAAGAGTACTATTTCAATTTAACGTTCAGTCTAACTACGAAACGATATTGCCATCTGACATCCTCAACCCACTCGCGATATTGTTCGGTATAAATCTTAAGGCCTTCACGGCCGGCGTTTCATGTAGAATATACTGCTTCCGGGCTGTTTGGCCGTGGTCCATTGGAAACTTGTATTGCAGACGTTTTGTCGACATCTTCAGTGGTACAGGTGCGGACGCCGTCGAGTGCAGGAAACCTTCCTCGGCGGCGACTTCTCTGCGACTGATGTAGTCACTGCCGTATTTATAGGCGCAGTTGGAGGGGGGAAACGACGTGATCGATCCTGATTGGTTGAGAGCTGCGGAACCGATGCGCTCGATCCTGATTGGTTTGAAATTGGTTGGAAAGTTCGGTAGTTAAACCACGTTATCGGACTATTTAGGGCTCCAACTCCCCGTAACGAATGCTACATATATTCGTACGGCAACCCGGACCGACGGCTTAACGTGCTCTCCGAGGCATTTCTATAAATTTTAAAACTAATATTGTTTTAGGTGCGAACCATATCAGCTCAGATCCGAATTCAAGCCAAAAAGGTCAGAGATATCGAAACGGAGCCGACCTTCGACTTGCAACATACGAAAGAAATAAGCAAGAGTCACCAGAAAGAGTGTGTCATGAAGCAGTGCAAGCTGCAGACTGAGTTGAAGGGGATCATGACCAATCTGCACACCGAGGTTCTTAACGGAGATGTTCTGACGGTGAGTTAATTATATTACCTGTTGCATTTCAACTCTCATATAATCTCAGAACAGAAAAAAAAACTGTAGAAATAGCATAGAACTTCATTAATAATAATAAATATTCTACGATATTGTACACAGCGCTTTCTAGACCCAAAGTAAGCATAGTTAAACTAGCTTGTACTATGGGTTCCAGAATCCTTTCGAGGGCTTACCCGGGGTGCCCGGCAACGGAGAGTTGGGGAGGACACCGTGCGGTTTTAGTCGATACACGACATAACCACCCCCGCTGACCGGGGGGGCGGGGTATCCGAAGGGATTTCCGCAGGTAAAAAAAAAATGGGTTCCAGAATGCGGATAAACATACATATATACTTTTTTTTTTGTAAATATATACATATTATACATAGAAACACCCAGACCAATGCAAATAGTGCATTGGTCTGGGTGATACTCGTATTCGTGCACACAAATATTTGCACTGAGTGGGAATCGAACCTGCGCCCCCTGTTTTAGCAGTCGAATGCACTACCGCTACGCCACAGAGGCCGTCACTTTCAGCCTTATTTCTTAATCACTCTGTACAACACCCACGGGAAGAGCTAGTATAGACATAAGTTTTTTTGTTTCAGTTAAAATTGAATTTGAGCCGTAACTCGATAGTGGATCAAGAAACCCAGCTTCGAGAGCTCACAAGTGAACTAAGAAAAGTGGAGGTATTTATATCATTATCTATACATAAATAATTACTTGTCCCCACTGACTGACTGGTCTCAACGCTGAGTCCACAAACTTGCAATTTTAGCAGTTATTAAGCATCCACTAACGAAGGGGGTAAAACAAGAGATGAATATAAATGAATGAATAATTTAAGTCCATCATTAGTCAAAAAGTACAAATATCAATTTGACGCACAAAGGCGAGCCGAACTTAGTATTGAGATTTCTCCCAGTAACTCCCAGTAAACCATTACATTTTACAATTGGACTCAGTGCAATCGAGCTATAGGATTTTTTATCTTTTTTACATTTTTCACGTCATTATGAGTTTACCTCGCCTGATGGTAGAAGATAAAGTTAAAGTCTTAGGAATGAGGGTTACCATTACTGACATGGATAATGTTACAATTCTTCCCGAATGAAGCCGAGATTTGGGCCGCTAGTAATTTATATTAGGTCGTTACATATGAAATTGCCGTTTTGCATGAAGAAATTGGAGGAAACTCAATTTTCAGTACTAACATTTTTGCATTTTTTTTATGAATGATAAATCCAAATGTTATGTTTTTTTTTGTGTATGAATGAGACAACATTAAGCTAACAAACAGCAACTTTTATTACATTTTTGAAAAGTGACAGCTGTTAAGTAATACGAAATTTATCATCAAAACGGATATAAATTAGGAAGTACTGTTTTTGAAGATCGAATTAATTTATCAAGCGGCCAATAAAAACAAAATTTAATACAGAGTTGTAAAATCTTGAAATCAACTTTCAATCAAAATATAAATAATGCAAATAGCTATTAAGTTATAGGAATAACGAACACATGTATTTGTAAGAAAATTTCGGCAATTTCATAGGTATCAAGCATCAAGACCTATTATAATAAGTTAAAACTTAAAAATACGTGAGGTCTCTTTGAGTACCTACTGCCTATTTTTTTACGAACTCCATTAAATTTGTCTGTAGTAGCGTAGCTTCCTTATATCGTTCAATATGTTACACCAGGAAACGCTACAAAACATAGAACGTCTACTCGCCCGAGCCAAGTCGACTGCGAAGGAGAAGTTAGTCGAAGCGAAGCGGAGTTCTGACAACAAGCTTCCGCAGGAGCCGGGCTTTCCCTACCGGGAAGCCTTCGACGCCCTACCCGCCGAAGCCTCCGCCCTACGAGCGCTCTGCTTAGAGCTACAGACCAGCATCGACCTCATGGGCCAGGGAGACGAGCAGGTCAACATATCTACATTATCCTCCGAGTTGGAGTTGGTTCCAGTCTAACTAAGAAGCGGAACATCAATATTTTCAAACGGCTGCTATCTGACCTCAACAATCCACTGGTGGTAACAAAGTTCTGTAGTTCGACCAGATCGTCGGACTATGGCTCCAACTACCCGTCACGACTGCCATAGTTATTCGTATTGCAACCGGAACCGACGGCTTAACGTGCTCACCGAGGTCTCGAGGGGTTTCGATGTGTTAAACTAAAACCGCACGGTGTCTCTTGCGTCAGCCATGTGGTATGGGAAGTCTGGTGTGCCCTAGAAAGGACATCCCAGAGACCCCGACCTGCTTCTGCCAGAGTGACGGCTAGCCCCGACCGTCACCTTCAGGACCACGCGGACGGAGATCGTTTTGCGATCTTTGCCGACCGGTGCGCCTTCTACGGCACGGGAGAGTTCTATGTGTTAACCATCCTAAGATGACCTACGAGCCACGAGCTCCGTCTTCCCAGCGGCTATCCCACTAGAGCCCGGGATTGCATAAGAGCATTAACAGTTGGTAGACATTTACAGAAATGATACGATTAAAGGACGATGCGCCTAACGCGAAGGGCATAGCGGCAGTCTTTGTGAAAACTCCGCCATACCCTTCGTACCTAATCCATCCGTGTCGGGGGGCGTGAGCTCGCTATATCTATCAATCAGGTGATGTAGTATAGTTTGGAATCAGCACGCGTGTCCACGTTATAAATTATACACTAGCAATACACAAAATTATATTGTAATCATAGATTTAAAAATTGCTTTACAATACAGTAATTCTCCATGCGAGGAGTTTTACTCTTCAAAAAAAAATGATTCTTGAGCTCCAAAATGTTACAGGTTATCAAGGAATACGAAGAACGTGAGAAGACTATCAGCAGGCTGAAAACTGAAGTGGAAACTTCCAGTGACAGAAATAAACTGCTCGAGACGCAGATGGAGACAATCAAGTAAGCTTTACTTTAAATCTTCCTAATATGAAAAAATCCCAAGCGCTGATCCCAGATGTATCCAAATAAATGTTCTAGGAAATTCTACAAAACGCTCCTTTCAATATAGCTTGATCTCTGTGACAGTTATCACTAGTGCTGTGACTCTTACGACGTAGTCCGTATTTTTTGTCGATAAAACTCTTTATTTTTTAAATAGTGATTTTAGATTGTAATTGACTGTTGTATGAATAAATATGTTTATTTTATTATCAATAATGAGTCTTATAGTATAATACTATAGACTCATTATTGATAATAATTCATATTTACTCTGAGAAAATAAATATTACAAGTGGTTTACTACATTACCTCAATTTATGTATTTCATAACCTATCTGTATGTTGGAATAAAAAAAAAATGGAACTGCATTGGTTTTATTTCTTTTATAAATAATTTGATAAGGATTTGTTATCGATTTACGTTTAGTGATTGTCACCATCTCTATCTTTTTCTCAGTCCAGTATGACCTTGTACGTGCGTAAGCGACCTATTTTGTAAAACGATTACTAGGTATTTTAGAAGTCCGGAGATGGCCCAGGGTCAGTCGGGGTGCGAGGGATATGCTCTATGGGCAACCTTACACCCCGGCGTCTGTAGACCCGAGACGGCGTGCGGTTTTAGTCGGTTCAAGCCCGACATAACCGCCCCCGCTGGCACGCGGGGGGGTATCCGAAGGGATTTCCGCACGATGAAAAAAAAAAGGAAAAAAAAAGGTATTTTAGAAGTTACGAAGTACATTTTAGGTATGACTTTTTGTATGTATTGCACTTCAATTGCGGTAAAACTGGCACTTAAAGAATGAAAATATAGGTGATACAAAAAAAAAAGTGACGCTTGTTCAAAGTTACTTCGTCGGTTACGTAGCCATCTGTCACAGACATCAAGCTATATTGAATGGACTATAGACACAAAGTAAGCGTAGGTTAAGGTTAACTAGATTGTGTTATGGGGTTGATACGGTGGATAAACATACTTAAGTACATTTTTTTTTGTAAATGCATACACATTAAACATAGAAATACCCAGAACAGTGTAAACAGACATATTCATGTTTTTTTTTTTTATGAATATTTAGGACACGTCAATTTGACTTCACCTCGCCAGATGGTAAGCTGAAGGTAAAGTCTCAGGAATGAGGGTCACCATTACATACACGTACCGTGTTAACAATGGTAGCACTCAGCTTGACGGCCTCATCAGAAGATTGATCGAAGATTGACGATTGTCGTCGCAGCACCGCGTGACCCCCACCGGCCCGCCTAGTGCTGCGACCACAACCCCCTGCCGGGCTATGCACTTGCTGACCCCTGAACGCAATCAAACCGAAATTGGATTACTATGGAGGGTTTTTCGCAATCGTGCACGGTGGTACCCACCCGGCCGAATTTTGTGACAAATTTGTGTCATCAAATTTCTACCACCAATAAAACTAATATTTGCACTGAGCGGAAATCGAACCCGCGACCGACGTCGAACGATGTCCGACGGCCTTCGGACCCGTGTCTCCCCGGGTCAAAGCCCTGGGGGAGACATCAGGAATCTGACGTGGCAGTCGAACGCTCTACCGCCACGCCACGGAGTTCATCTGCATCCAAGCTTTACACTTTGGAACAAGTTGTCCACTCTCCTATTCATCGTACATAAGCTCACACCTTTTTTTCTCCGGGGTAGGCAGAGACAGTAGACCGCCATCTCCTTCTATCCTTACATACTTCACGAGCTTCCTCTACTTTAAACCTTTCATGCAAGCCCGCCTGCTTTCAGTGCTCCTATTCCTCCTTCTCTAATAGATTGGTTTATTTTGTCTTTATCTTCTAAGCCCGAGCCAACCTCACCTGCTAGCCGGTACACCGACTGATTGGCGACGAGGCTCTGGCGCAGACTTTCCTCTCTGGACAGACGGCACTTACTCCCGTATAAGCCAAAACGAACCAACTTGTGAAAGGGGGGGTAAGAAAGTGGACCCCGGACTCCCAAAGACAAGCTTTCAATGCAACCGTGATTACCACTCCTGCTAGCCGGTATACCGACTGATTGGCGACGAGGTTCTGGCGCAGACTTTCCTCTCTGGACAGACGGCACTTACTCCCGTATAAGCCAAAACGAATCAACTTGTGAAAGGGGGGGTAAGAAAGTGGACCCCGGACTCCCAAAGACAAGCTTTCAATGCAACCGTGATAAGCACTCCTGCTAGCCGGTACACCGACTGATTGGCGACGAGGCTCTGGCGCAGACTTTCCTCTCTGGACAGACGGCACTTACTCCCGTATAAGCCAAAACGAATCAACTTGTGAAAGGGGGGGGGGGAAAAGTGGACCCCGACTCCCAAAGCACAAGCTTTCAATGCAACCGTGATAAGCACTCCTGCTAGCCGGTACACCGACTGATTGGCGACGAGGCTCTGGCGCAGACTTTCCTCTCTGGACAGACGGCACTTACTCCCGTATAAGCCAAAACGAATCAACTTGTGAAAGGGGGGGGAAAAAAGTGGACCCCGGACTCCCAAAGCACAAGCTTTCAATGCAACCGTGATTAGCACTCCTGCTAGCCGGTACACCGACTGATTGGCGACGAGGCTCTGGCGCAGACTTTCCTCTCTGGACAGACGGCACTTACTCCCGTATAAGCCAAAACGAAGCAACTATTGAAAGGGGGGTAAGAAACTGGACCCCGGACTACCAAAGTGCAAGCGCTTGAATGAAGAAGAAGTTTTATAGTCGAAACTAAACTGCGTTTGATTAGTACTCTGATGAAGATATACAGGAATTGTTATCAAAAGGTGGCGAATTTTTTTTGTTGTATAAAAAAAATTGTATAAAAAATTATAAATCAAGGAGGCAAATTAAACTAAAAAGGTTACAATCATTCGTAATTACTTTCATTTGAAAATATTTAATATATACGTGATTTATGGACACAACGTTTTCATACTACGCACAGTTATTCATAACATATCTCTAGTAATAATAAATAAATGCATTTTCTCGGAACAATATCAACTATATAACCGTCCCCGCTGGCCGGCGGGGGGGGGGGGGGTTATACGAGGGGATTTCCGCACGAAGAAAAAATAAAACGTATTACGTATTGTCAACAGATCACAATGGTTGCCGCCCTTACAAAATTTGTTGCGCCAAATCAACGAGCATTTCGGCGACATGTTCACCAAGTTGGGATGTTCTGGGGAAATCAAACTTCAAAGGGCTAATGATGTAAGTATATTTTATATGTCACTTTAGCCAGCACTTGAATGAACCTATTGTTTAGCTGTTGACGTCACTTTGATACAACATATACATACTATTGTAACATAATTCACCACAGGGTATTCCATGTGATGGAACTATATTCCTTTTTTAACCCCCCGACGCAAAAACGACGGATGTTAAAAGTTTGACGCGTCGTCTGTGTGTGGATCTGTCTGTAGCATCGTAGTTCCCGAACGGATGAATCGATTCTGTTTTTTTTTAGAATGTGAATTTGTCAGGAGTGTTGTTAGCTATGTTGGAGGCATTTTTTTTTATTTATTGCATATTAAGTTAATATGACTATTTCGCCTGATGGTAAGCTGTAAGTGCAGTTTAAAGATGAAAGCCAACATTACACACGAATAGTTTTACTTAATATTACCCAGACCCAAAGTAAGCGTAGTTTAACTAGCTTGTATTATGGGTTTCAGAATGCGGATAAACATACTTTTATACTTTTTTTTGTTAATACATACATATCATACATAGAAACACCCAGACCAATGCAAATAGACATATTCATTCATCAACCCGCTCCCCCTGTCGCAGCGTGTACTAGCGCTACGCGACAGAGATCTAAGGCTAAGTATTTATAAAAGCCAATAATACCAATATTCAACGGTATCCTTACGGGTATTTTAGGTAAATCAATGTATACTCTTAGTTTTACTGTGCGCCAGATGTAGAAGTCCATTGGCATCGGATCAGGTGAGGCGTGATGCGCTCGACGACGAATTCCATATCCTTATGACGTCGTTAAAACAAGGTCTATTAAATCTTACATCCCTATTAACAAAATAAAACAATCAAGTTTCGGGCCGCTCAGCGTAGGGAGAGAGATGGATATATGGTGTATAGCTCCATCTCCCTCCCTTCGCTGAGCGGCCCGGGCCAGCAGACAGTTGCAGTAGCGCGTGCGCTGCCGTTCGCAGGAGGACTACGACAAGTACGGCATCGCCATCTTCGTGCGGTTCCGCGACAGCGAGCAGCTGCAGCAGCTCACGCGCCACGCGCAGTCGGGCGGCGAGCGCGCGCTCAGCACGGCGCTGTACCTCATGGCGCTGCAGCGGCTCACCACCGTGCCCTTCAGGTCAGCTCCCGCCTCCCGCCTCCCGCACCCCACACTGCTCAGCACGGCGCTGTACCTCATGGCGCTGCAGCGGCTCACCACCGTGCCCTTCAGGTCAGCTCCTGCCTCCCGCCTCCCGCCTCCTGCACCCTACACTGCTCAGCACGGTGCTTCAGCGGCTTACCACCGTGCCCTTCAGGTCGCCTCCCGCTTTCTGCACCCCACACTGCTCTAGGACCGCCACAAATCTGACGCCTTCCTTCTGTTTCGTATTGAAGAGTAAAACTGACATGTGTTGATATGAAAAATAATTCTAAATATCACCATTTTCAGGTCTTCAAAAACGAAAATACCTAATCATTTTTCTATAAATGTGTTGTTAACTGTTAACACTGCTTATTTAATAGGTCAATATGTCTAATCGGATATTAGTAGAAAATTCGTTTCTTAGAAAAAAAAAATTGTTTTTTTTTTCTACTGTACCTCATCTTTGCTTCAAGTTAATATAATTAAAATCATAGTTCACTGTGTCCGATTGCTGACGTTTCAAAACTAGTGTACACATGGTAAACCATTCTAGCAACGTCATCAAAGTGTGGAGATACAGGGGTGAGTGTCCCTCAGTCACAAAGGGGGGATCCTCCGCCCGAGCAAGGCGATCACGCGTGGAGGACTGCAGTTGAGTTGGGATGTTGTATAATTATGTCGCAGCCACCTTGTTAAATCATCCAAATTTAATTATCAATTCGAACCTTTTAACATTCAGGGCGAACATAACCGAAACCTTAACGAGGGATTTCAAGGGAATTTAATGAGATTATTGTTGTTTGTTTTATAGATGTGTGGACGAGATAAACCAAGGCATGGATCCCATCAACGAACGAAAAATGTTCGAGTTACTCGTCAACGTGACCACGGAATGTGATAATGCGCAGTACTTCTTACTGACTCCTAAGGTAAGCGGGTAGTACGAATAAAGATATGCCTAGAAAAATATATTTAGTGGGAAATAGTTGCACAACTTTTTGTACCATAATCGTGATGAGTTTAATACACATATATACATGCACTAAAGCCCTTTTCCCTCCGGGGTAGGCAGAGATAACAGCCCGCCATCTGCTTCTGTCCATACATACTTTACGAACTTCCTCTACGATAAGTTTAACTGACTAAAAAATACATTCTTAATTCAAGACTTGAAAAAATAGTTTTTCAAATCGAGAATTATAAAATAGGTTTTCAATTTGAGATTTTAAATACAGAATTTCTCAATTCGAAGCTTGAAAAAAGATTCTCAATTCAAAACTTTAAAAATAGGTTAAAATAGGAACGATTTTCATGTAATTTAGTATACAAGTGGATTCGGAGCCGATAAATCGATCTAGCTAGGTTTCATTTTTATACTACGTCGAAATAAAAAAACTTATAATTAAATTGCGAATGCGATCTTCACATTTACTTGATAGATTCCCAGTAGCATGTTCTGTCTCATTTCCTATTACGTGAGCCTAAAAAAAGTAATTGGCAAATTAGGGGTCCAGTTACTGGATGGAGCCTGCAACATGCCCGGTAAATTATAATAGCTTCACTCCCTTCTTTAGTTGGGCAAAAAATATACATACATAAAGTCACGCCTCTTCCCATTGAGGTAGGCAGAGACATCTTTCCACTTGCTACGAACTTGGCACACGCCGTTCGCTTCTTCTACTTACATAATTGTTTATCTGCCTTCGAGAATGTACTCAGATATTGTCGGAAGTTTACGCGAATGTCACACATTGAAATAAAACTTCATTTGATTTGATATTTGATTTATTTGATGTTATTTGATATTTTACATTGATCCCGACGTTTCGGTTGCTTTTCAGCAGCCATGGTCATGGGGAGAATGCCCGTGACCAGATAGAATCCGTTAAAAAATAGTTTTATTTCAATGTACTCATATAAATATTAACCTAATTTTGAAGTTTTTATTTTTCAAATTGTATTTGTATCCTAATTGTATTTGTATTCTTTATTTCAGCTACTAACAAACTTAGATTACAACGATAAAATAATGGTCCATACCATTATGAACGGGCAGAAAATCATGAACTACAGGAAGTGGAATCACACCGTCTTCATCGAGAAAGCGCAGGCGTACCGAGCGGCCATGTCTTAACCATAATTATGTTAGTTGTGTGATATTGTTCTCTCTAATTAAAGGTCTATCCACACATCAGGGCCGTGTCCTGTCAACGGCTCATAAAAATAGGTGTGTTCATTTTATATAAAATCGTTCACAGACGTCCGAAGGAGCATCAGTGTCCGGGCCGACCCTGGATAGACCTTAAACTAGCTATAGGATACACTAGGCTACGTCGTACCTTAAAATGTTAAGCCGGTATTTAGATTTTACAATAGGCTGTAATTTCTTTTTTAATTTGTGATAAGTATTTAACGGCGACCAAAAAATCGTTACTTTTCTCAAAGTATTTCTTTTATGTATTGTATCAAAAATAACAAACGAAAATGCATTGTATAAATAAGCAAAAAAAATGTTCATTGATAACATGTACACTTATAAGTCAGCATTCTATCGTTGCTAACGGACATGATTACTTAGATGTGACGTCATTATACTCAGTTAATCCTTACTGTTTGTGATTTAGGAGAAATGTCGAAAATTTTACATAAATACACTTAGTTTTTAGATATTTTTCGTATGTACTTAGATGTTCGACTAGTTACAGGCTCTAAGAAGTCTTTTATCGAGGTCTGGTGCCATAGTACCCAGTAAACACGGGTAAATGCAAAATTCCTTGCGTCAACACACTTGGTGTTTAAATTCTCTTAAATTCCTAGCGGTTAGCGTCTAGCTGCTAGAGGCTGGCGACTAGTGCTCTTGCGCGAGTAGGTTCAGCAAGATGGACAGGTGGGCACACTGTTGTGTTGTTCATTTGTTATTTAGAAACTGTACGAGACCGTCTATTATAACCCAGTTAGAAAAAAAACGAAAATGAAGTATTTTGATCATTTGTGCAGGTAAAAAATATAAAAAAGTAAGTATTTTGATCGTTTATATTAAAAATTGAGTCTATAGATAAAAAAGCGACTATTTTAAAGGTGTTACTGTGATAATAGTTTACGGGTTATAAAAGTCCCTAATAACAAGTTATTTTTAACGGACTTCAAGAAGAGGTTAAAGGTTCTTCAAGAAGTTGCAGGGTCAGCAGCGCGGGTGTGACGCCCCTGGTGTTGCACACGTCCATAGGCCACGGTAACCGATCCCATTAGGTGGGCCGTATGCTTGTCTGTCACCCAAGTAGTAAAAAAACTAGGTCTGCAAGGCGAATCGCTGCTTGCAATGTTGAGCTGAGTGAGACATCGTGAATCAGATTTTGAAAATTTTGAACGGAGATCATTCCTCTGTGGTAGCATTAATTTTTTCAAAGTATATCCATAAACCTTCCTCTGATTGACCTCTTTAGTCATGCCAAATTTGGTTCTGATTGGATTAGTAGTTTAGGAGGAGACCTGTGACAAAGAAAATCCTGAAGTCTGGTATGAGGAGCTTTCGCTCGACTTCGTCTCACTCAGCTCAAAAAGTTTCTATGTTCGGCTGTATTTATGTTTTTTTTTATGTATATTTTATATGCCAATATTTTTTAAGTTTCTTATGTGTATGCAACTTAGACATAAGTCACGAAAAAAATGCATTTTTTATATCACAAGGAACCCTATTAATGGTAGTAGTGTACAATTTAGCATTTTTTTAAATTGGAATTAATTTTACCGTTGCATTTGTTTTTGCAAACGGGTTATAAGTTATGTAAAAGATTAAGTTAGTTTTTATCTAAATTTGTAATTGTTTTTTAATCAAAAATTGTAAGTTAGTCTTGTGTTTATATTTCTGTTATCGCGATGTTACTATAGTTGCAGCTTGCAGTTACATTTAATGTTCGGCTGCGCTGTTCCAGTTATCAGAAACTTTCAGACAATTCCAATAAATAGTTTACTGCTATTAAGTACCCTCAGTAGCGCCCGCGTATAAACTTTTTTTCGTAATAAAAGTATCCTATATTCTTTTAAAACTTATCGTGTAAGATTGGCGTCTTGTAGACTAGCAGTAGGATATTTGAATGTCAGTTTTCAAGTCAAAATCAGTTTGTTTTTTATGAAGGTTAAAATAAAACGTTCTATGAGAACTTGTATGAAATAACAAGGTAGGACTTCATAATGTTGATGTCAAAATGTAGTAATGAAAAACTATAACAAAAACCGACATTGATTTTTTACTATTCTTGTTTAATAATTTCACATCAACCATTTTAAACAAGTATATAAAAACTACGCTTTCATGCGCGGAGTCTACTTTTATTTACTGTGCTATCTCAATATTAATCGACCGATCAGTTTAATACAGCGTGTTCAAGGACAGACAATTGATATGTATATCACACCGAATAATCGAAATATGTAAATATGATATTTTACGATACGTTCAAGTACAACTTGAATGTTTTTATATAACTAGGTTAATGAAGTCGAACAAAGAATAGTAGAAACAACGTTGTTAGTATGGAAACTAGTGTTGCCACGCACACAATGGCTCTAGCTTAGTCTGATAGTGAGTCTCGCTTGTTCTGATAGTGGGTCTCGCTATATTTAGTGAGTCTAGTTTAATCAGATCGCCGGTCTCTCTAATTTGCTTTCTGGGCCATAACCTACTAAAACGCAAAGACAGTTTTTTATAGAGGAATTTATTTCTATAACTTACAGTATTGCAACTAGTATATAATACAGATTATACAATATTTGGTTTTAACCAACACACAAACCAACACAGGGAATAAACCTAAAAGGAAATGTCAATCAGTAGGCAATTGCGTTGCGAATCATGTTGAACATTATTGCAGCATTGTGGTCCACAAGCGATAACTACGGGGCAGTTCCTTTTGATTTTATAGTCCGTGATAGTAACAACGATTATTGTCGATATTATTTTTAATTTTAAATGTAATAATGATAAAAAATATTTTTATCCTATACTTACAGTAAATAATTATAAGTGATATATTTAAAGGCGAGGGTATTCAACGACTTTAGGTATTTTTGGCATAGTAAAGTTACCACTTTACGCTACAGCGAGGCGCTGGCGGGCTGCGTCAGGTGTTTCGCATCAATATACAGAAAAACAACAAAGGTTAACTTAAGGTGGTGTTGTAGTATCAACACAAATAATGACGCAACTGTTATTAATATAGAAGATCTTCTAGTTGCACTTTAGATAATGGGAATACAGCTTATAATATTGTAATATAGCTATCAGAAAACCACTAGAGCAATACAAGAGTAGACCCCGGGTGCCAAGCTGCAAGATCTTGATGGAGCCCCATCTACCTAGAGGGCCCTGCCAAACCCATGTATGTGTGTCTACACACACACACACACATGAGGCCCCATATGTATATGTAACTCATAGGGCCTATACGCCCGCGGGGCCACATTCACAAGCCTGGGCCCCATGAGTGATGTATGTGTATGGGGCCCATACACCCATGGAGTGATATAGGCCCATAGCATCCTATACTCTTATGGGGCCCCATACATATATTTTACCCATGGGGCCCATATACCTATGGGTCCCATACACCCATGGGATCCATATACCCATGGGCACCCTTAAGATCCGTAGAGCACCTGGGCCCAAGCAAGATGTGAGATGGCAGTTGCTCCCATAAAAATCAATGAACTGGGTTATGGAAAGGAGAAGTAGAAGAGCGTACCCTGGGCTCCAAACTGTAAGCTGACATCTGCTGCAAACTGATACATGTCCTGCCTGTAACACGTTCCGCTCGGGACTGATTGACTCTCCGAACGCGTCATATAGGTAGAAAACGTAGGTATGTTGAATTTTCATGGTATAATTCAGAATTTATGTAAATTTTGATAACCGTTTTTCATACTCCTATCAATGACATTCATTGTGTTATCATTCTTATTTTTCTAACCTAAACACAACTCAAATAAAACTGGAATGCTTTTGGGTTGGACCAATCTTTGAGAGCAAATTCTATCGAATAAAGTCATCGTTTATCGGATAACCGAAAATACTTTTTAAAATACCCGCGGTAGCCTAATGGTATGGGTAAAGGACTGCTGAGACGAGGTCTCGGGTTCGATCCCAGGTATTACCATGGCACACACCAATGACTTTTCGATGCTTTTCGAAGTTATGTGTGTATTTATCGCAGGTTTATAAGTGCCCGGTTAATGGCAATAGGCTCGCCACCTATTACATTGGGACCTAAACATAAACTGGCGAAATGTGGGTGCTAGCACCTCTGCCTACCCCTCCGGGGATATAGGCGTGAGTTTATGTTATGTTATGTTTAAAATACAGGGAGTTCTCATTTTCGAAAAGTCAGTCCGGCAAATCCCGCGCTCGTAATGCTCTACACCAAGAGGGAGAAGAAAAACGTGCGAGATCCGGGTGTACCGGTTCTCATAATATCGGGATTGGAAGCCCTCTACACTCATGGCTCTACGGATACACCTGATACGTCACAATATGTTAAAATATAGAAATAAAGGATCCAATCATGTGCTTTGAAGTAATTATACTAATTTAAATTCAATCAGTATATAATTATAATATATGGTTGTCTTATTTTCTTCAGAGGACAAAGTTAAAATATTTATTATTTCGTTTATTATTTTATAAACGGTTTAAAAGCGAAAGTGAACTGAATTAAAATGTATTAAACCACTTTTATCGCTTTGTTCCCGGTAGATACACCTTTGAAAAATGCCCACCTTCGTAAAATTAACTGTGTTTATTTTTAAAGCGTGTCTGTAAATTTAAGTTCTTATTTTTTTATTGATTAGTCAATGTTGAATGTATCTTAATTCATTTGCAATCATAACATATGATTCATTTGCAATTAATTATTTTTTAACAAAAAACTAGGTTTAAGGTAATTGTGGCTTTATTATTTCAGTGATTGTTTCGTAGAAAAGTCATTCAATAAACCATTGATGTTTTAATAATCCATGTTATTATTTAAAACACCTTTTTACTGCCAATAGTTTAAGCTGTGCTTTAATAGTATAAAAATATAACATATATACATATACTCACGCCCTTCTCTAACTGGGGTAGCCAGAAACACCAGGCCGCCGGCGCTATTTACTTGTATATGTTATTAATCAGACGAACACGACATCAAAAATCGGTTGTCTGTAAAGTCGGTTTACTGACGATAGTTGAACGTGACAACGCCATAGGAACACGAAAAATACCAAAGTTGTCTAAATTTTATACAATTTTAGTCCATTTTGTCGATTTATACCCGAAAAGAGGAGAATTTGTGTTGCTCGAATAACTTGTTTACTCACAATTTTACACTAAAAGGTGTAACAGTGGCGGGATAGATTATATTATTAGTTCATTCTGGAATATTATATTATGGAAAATAATAATATGGAAAAATATTTCAATGAAGAGCGTACCAGTACATTTTATTTCTTGGATTGTTCGGTTGGATGTCTTTTATTTTTAAATAAAACTTCGGTTTATGTAATTATGGCTTTATTATTACAATAGTGTAAACATAATAATATAATTTACGTGTTATTACAATAAACATAATAATTCACATTATTATTTGCAGCAAGCAATAAAAGGGTTTATTGCCTCCAGTAGAATTTATAAGCAATGCTTAAAGCTATAAAATTTGAAAACTTATCAAAGATATTTAAGCGATTTTTAAAACAGTTACTTAGTCCAAAATTTTATAATGTAAATACTTATAAATCGGAAAATCGGTACCAAACGCATTTATTCCGCAATCGGGTCGAAGTCAGTTCGTGACAATTTGTTAGTCCTAAACCTACCCAAAGAAATCCGGAGTAACTGTCTGACTGAGAGATACCTGGTATTTATAAAAGAATAGCGATAGTCCAGCTAAGGTTCACAGCGCACATGCTGGTCGTATTATGACTAGCCGCAAGTGCGTTGTGCCTCTAAGATAGGCTTGCTTCGGGTTTGTAGAGCGTTTGTTGACACAGCGCATGTCTACAGTTTCATATCTTTGAAGGACTAATCAGGAATGAAACCAGGCGGCTCTTGCCGTTTTAGAGCCAAAAGTATCACCTTTTCGGAATGTTCTCGACGAGAGCTATCTCCTAGTGTCAAATAAGTGATATTTTTGATGGAATTCGGGTACAGAGAAACACATACATTGAAGTTTTATTTATAACCAATGCGCGCGGCTTCAGTGCTTGTACCTTTTTTTTTTTTTTTTTTCCGTGCGGAAATCCCTTCGGATACCCCCCCGCGTGCCAGCGGGGGCGGTTATGTCGGGCTTGAACCGACTAAAACCGCACGCCGTCTCGGGTCTACAGACGCCGGGGTGTAAGGTTGCCCATAGAGCATATCCCTCGCACCCCGACTGACCCTGGGCCATCTCCGGTTTCGAGATGGCCCCCTCGGGTTTGGGAACCACGGTGTCCCCGTCTTGCCCCGGTTTGGGGGAGGGGCGCTAGTCGCCCCACCGTCCCGGCCTGCTTCTGCTGGGGTGACAGGTGGCCTCACCCGCCACCCCCAGGCCTGCGCTCATGGAGGACGGAGGTCGTTAAGCGACCTCCGGCGCCTGAGTTGCCTGCGACGCGCGGCGAGCAAGTTGCGGGCTCGGCGGACCGGGAGAGTTCTAAGTCTCTCCCGGGCGCGCTCCGCCACCTCCTTCGCGAGCATTACATGCTCGCAGAAGGAGGCGGCGGCGGCCCACGCGCTCGCGCTCCGCACCATTGCCGCAATCATGCTGCCGAGCGAGAGGACTCCCACCCCGATGGCTGCCACGAGGTCACGCCTCGGCGCCTCCCACGCCGGGCAGTCCGCCAGCGTGTGCAGCCCTGAGTCCTCGCTCGCGTCGCAGTGATGACACTCAGGCGTTGGCTCCTTCCTGATCCGATGCAGGTGGTCCCCGAAGCACCCCTTCCCTGAGATCACCTGCGTCAGTCGGTAGGAGAGGCTTCCGTGTCGCCTCTCCAGCCAATCCGCCATGATGGGCCTTACCGCCGCTATTGCGGCGTGCCCTTCAGTGCTTGTACCTAATACTGATTGCACTCCTGTACCAAATCGTAATCTATCGAAGTGTAAAATTTCAGCAAATTCCTTTTTTGCGTTATTGAGTTTCTAATAAGTAAACATACTTCCGCATTTAAAATACGTATAAAAATCGCTCAAATATCCAATATTACAATCGCATCGATTTGGGGCAAGGACAAGAACATCCTTTTGGTGCTATCAGCGCACCAAACGCCAAATCACCACCGAGGTCAATACCGGGTGTGATTTTGCAATAGCGCGCTGCAGTGTTAGCGCTGAAAGCTTGCCTTAGGAGTACATTTAAACTAAATCATAATTAAACCGATAAGAACAGATGAATTGCCCTCTTGACTTTTTTGTTAAAACATTGGAGTCACTTTTTGGTTTATTTTGGCTTTTACAGTAGCGATTACCGTTTAACCTCCCAACCCAAAGAGATCTGCCTGCGCCAGATGCTCGTCCGCCAATCAGCAGGCGTACCGGCGCGCAGGGGAGGTCGGCTTGGGCCCCGAAGATTCTAGTGGGCCCCATACAACCTATCTTTGTGTAATATGTCAAAAGAAGTTTCAAGGCGATTTATCGGTTTCTTAACGGTTACAGAGATTTTTTGCTAAAATGACAACTGTAATGCTGACACATCACTTCGTTAAGTGTGGAGGGCTCATTCGTCTTATATATATATATTTCGAATATCTGGGACGTGTCTAGACAGCTCAGCTGGTCAGAGCATTTCCCCTGTAAGGGACTGGTCGCGGGTTCAAGTCTCGTTCTAGATGTTCTCTTTTTCCGATCTAAATGTTTATATATATATATTTTTTTTTTTTTATATCTGTAACCGAAATTATTAATATTCCCCCTAACCCCTCCAGCTAAGCTTAATTGCTTGTGTTAGGAGTGGGTTCACGTCGGTAGTGTAATGGCCAGGATTCGAACCCGGGACCTCTCGATCGTAGGGTCGACTCCTTAATCACTTAGCTACCGACGCTTCAATTTTTGCTTCAACTCGCACGCATAAACAAATCTAGAAAATCAAAGATCATGAAAATCGGTCCACCCGTTCTCGAATTCATCGCGGTCGTCACTAACAAGACTTTGTTTTATATATATAGAAATGTGGACGAATACAGCCTAATCGCGTAACAAATAACACAACGAAGTGTGGTTCCAGCATGAGAGCTTCTCAGACTAAATATAGTTAAGGAATGATGGGTTATACAGTCAGTAGTTGCCTTATCTGCGCGCGCGCTTGCTTTTCAGTACGGGGCAGCATGTTCTGTTATATAAAAATAATTATTACAGTACTCTTTTTGTGATTAGACACGTCGAGAAAACGACAGAGACCGACTAAGATTCGGTTTTATAGAGCGTTCTCTCTAACGCATTAAGCCTGGTACTTTTATGGAGTAGTTAAACCGATATAAAATATTAAAACTATAGCTTCGGGACTTGAACCCGCGACCAGTCCCTTACAGGGGGAATGCTCTGACCAACTGAGCCACCTAGACACGTCCCAGATATTCGAAATTCTCCGATACATCATATACGTCTTAAGGCGACATTGGAGCCATCTACCGTAATTCTTGCGAACTACGGAAACAATGAATAACTTTACAGTCATTTTTAAACATTGTTTTTTGATGACTCCGCCTAATTAATTCAATTAAATTTTTAAGCATTTTGTATGCTTACTTTATTCTAAAGATTAAGATCGGAAAAAGAGAACATCTAGGACGGGACCTGGTCGCGGGTTCAAGTCCCGTCCTAGATGTTCTCTTTTTCCGATCTAAATCTTTAGAATAAAGTAAGCAAACAAAATGCTTAAAAATTTAATTGAACTATAGCTTCGGTTTTAACTACTCTAAAAAGATATTAAGATGTAAACATGCGCTTACGATAGAGAGAACGTATTACAAAACTGAAGCGAGTCTTACCCGGATGCTCATTTTTCTTCGCGAAGTGCCAAATCGAAAGCTGTACTCTAGATATATATATCTCGAAATATATATCACAATAGCTTTCTTAATAATCTAATATACAGTTAAGACGAGAAGAAACCAATAGTTTAAACAAAAACTTAATGCATAATAAGGAAAAACTATCTCGAAGCGAGCATAACACGAAAATTAATACTAGAATAGTAGTAAGGCCTACATTGACGGAAATGCCGTCGCGGATCTCCCGCGTCGGAATCCCAATACATGTTAATGCATGACTAAAAACGGACACACTACGCGTAAGAGTCCTCGCTCCGGCACGGGCCGCAATAATATGCATTGGTATTCCGATTCCGCGAAGGAATTTCCGTCGAGTGTAGCGAAGGCCTAAAGCAAGAAGAACAATAGAGCTACCATGAAACGGACATTCGAAGTTGCGGAAAGTTTCAGATATCGGTATCATAATCACATTTATCTCGCAATCGGGTTCGAAGACAGCACGTGATAGAAAGTTCGCCCATAATTACCTAAAGAAATACTAACTAACTTCATGGTACGTAGAAGCAGCGTAGAAGCGGCGATAGCACATGTAGCGTACGTAACGGTCTGCTGAGACGAGGTCTCGAGTTCGATCCCCAGTCGCCCCGGGCGCACACCTCTGACTTTTCGTAGTTAATGTGTGCATGAGTAAATGTTAATTATCGCTCGCTTAATGTGCTTAATAATGGGACCTAAAAACATAACTGGCGAATCGTGGGTGTGTAATACACCTCTGCCTACCCCTTCGGGGATACAGGCGTGAAGTTATGTTATGTTCTGTTTTTCATGGTACGTAAATACTATATGTCACACAATGCCTTTCGTTCGTGTTCCGTGCGTCTCCGAATTTCCGGATGCACGTTTCATGGTAGCCTCTCAGATCATTCGTTCGTCAACGATGTAACAAGTTTTTCTTGCAAACTTTCTTTTCAAGAAAAGTTTGTCAAAATCATACCTTCAATATGTTCAGAGTAAATTTAGTCAGAAATTATTTTCTCTTCTAGTTTCTTGCAACAGAAAACAACAAGAAATATCACCTAAGTATGTTTTAAATCTCGACATAAGTCTTATGTTTACGGTTTAAACATTAAAAAAACATTAATCTATGTTTTTAATCTCTACATATACTATCTAAAACAATGCTCTTATATTAAAACGGAACCGTTAAAGGTTTAAAATGGTCACTTAAAGTGAGACAAATACGTCTCACTCACTCAGGATATCAGTAAGTGCGAGCGAGAAGGAAGCATGATTTCTATCATACAACACGGGTACACTTTTGTGATCGCAATAGTTTTTTTTTTAAGTTCCTACTAGTAATCGAAATTACTAGTATTTCTCCTAACCCCTCCAGCTAAGCTAAATTGCTTGTGTTAGGAGTGGGTTCACGTCGGTAGTGTAATGGCCAGGATTCGAACCCGGATCGATGTTGTTAAGGTAACATTTACTCACTTCATCATCAACTAAAAAACAAGTTTTAAAATTTCTGTCTGTGTATTTGTTTGAACTAGGTAATCTCTGAAACGGATAGGCCGATTTTGACGGGATTTCCACTGGCACATAGCTAATATTATAAGGTGTAGATGACTTACATTTATTGTAGAAAAAGAAAAAAGTCAGCGCGGTCGTAGTCGCAGGCGCAGATAGTTTTAATATAAGATCATTGGTCTAAAGTCGTATCTACGGTATCATTGCTCTAAGCGCACACCTTTGCCGGTCCACTGTTCGTCAAACTTGACGTCACACTCCAAGTCCCTGAGAGCTGACTTGATATCAAATCCAAACTCGCTGCCGAACTTCTCGTAAGTAGTGTTGAGTACGGATTCGATGCCCAGTTCGTGGAATTTTGCATTTTGATCGCGACACCGAGCCACCATGTTGCGGATCGCCCAGCAGCCGTTTTTCTGTAATAAAATAGAATATTGATTATACACAGGGTGAGCTTAATAAGATGATTCAGTCGGCTGATATTTTTTATAGTAATTTCGGTAACTACTATTCTTATTTGATAAAACAAAGTCCTCTGGCGCATTTCAATGTTCGCGATAAGCTCAAAAAATACTGAACGTAATTTCGTGCTATTTTCACCGATAGATTGTTTTAAAAGATTTTAAGATAGTATCCGAAATTATTAGTATTCCCGTTAATCCCTCCAGCTAAGCTAAATTACTTGTTAGGAGAGGGTTCACGTCGGTAGTGTAATGGCCAGGGTTCGAACCCGGGACCCTACGATCGTAAGGCTGATTCCTTAACATTATAATGAAGAACACTTAAACCTTCCTCATGAATAATTCATAAGGAAGGTTTAGGTATATAACTTGTCAAAGTTTTGTGTAAATTTATTCAAATATAACGATAATTGTCAAGTCCTCTGTGAGTTTCCATGGATAACCTATAAAAAAATATTTAAAAACCCCCTCCGTCACAAAATACTTATAGTTTAAGCAACAACCCTTAAAAAGTAAAAAAATGTAATTTAACGATTATAATGACACGCGTTAAGCACTTAATCGAGTAATCATACGCTAAAAATGCCTTACATCATTTTGGAAAAGAGCTGATACCCTTACACTGCTAGACCGATATTAACCAACACAGCTAAGAACCACCGCAAGGAAACTGGCTTTCAAAATGAAAACCGCATCGAAATCGGTCCATCCGTTTGAGAGCTATGATGCCACAGACAGATACACACAGACATCGGGGTGCGAGGGATATGCTCTATGGGCAACCTTACACCCCGGCGTCTGTAGACCCGAGACGGCGTGCGGTTTTAGTCGGTTCAAGCCCGTCATAACCGCCACCGCTGGTACGCGGGGGGGGGGGGGTATCCGAAGGGATTTCCGCACGAAAAAAAAAAAGAGAAAAAAAAGATACACACAGACATCGACTTCAAACTTTTATCACCCCTCGTTTTGCGTCGGGGGTTAAAAACGCTGCCTAATCCCTTAATAGACTGATCCCGTAATTAGGTCCCTGCATGTCCTAATTACAAGATCAGTTTACCACGCGGGCGGAGCTGTGGGCGACAGCTAGTCAAATTTGAAAGAATATGACTTAAATGGTGACGAACCTGTACACTGGCGTCATCCTGGTGCACCTTCAAGCACTCCACGATGACTTCCGCCGCGCCGCTGTCCAGGAACTGCTGCCCGTGGGAAGGCTCGCGCAGGCTCAGGGCCGCCACGCACTTCAGTATTAGCGCCGTCGCTGTCGCGTTGCCCTGGGACCAAGCGAATAACTCATTGACTAACTTGAAAGAATATTAGAAAGCGTTTAGGTCTCTGGCTAAGTGTTAGAATCTTCTAAACTGTCTGGCTGCATGGGAAACACATTAATTTTTTAAAACTTGATCCGTCAAGTTTACTGGTGGTAGAAATTTGATGACACAAATTTGTCACAAAATTCGGCCGGGTGGGTACCACCGTGCACGAGTGCGAAAAACCCTCCATAGTAATCCAATTTCGGTTTGATTGCGTTCAGGGGTCAGCAAGTGCATAGCCGGGCAGGGGGATTGTGGTCGCAGCACTAGTGGGACCGGTGGGGGTCACGCGGTGCTGCGACGACAATCCTCTTTTGATGAGGCCGACAAGCTGAGCGTCACCATTATTAACATGGTACGTGTATGTAATGGTGACCCTCTTTCCTGAGACTTTACCTTCAGCTTACCATCAGGCGGGGTGAAGTCAAATTGACGTGTCCTAAATATATATAAAAAAAAAAACATTAGTTATAACGTTATTGCAATGAGTTTATTTGTTTATTACTCAAGCACGCTAAACCAGCTCAATTCAGCTAAAATTATGTACACGGGTACAGTACGTGCCTTTCCGGAATAGGAGAAATTATTATCCCGGAAATAGATTCCTATGGGTCGCGGGAACGGGATCAGATTCACAAACGGATGGAGTTGCAGGGCATAAGCTAGTTGGAAACGTTACTAGTCGACATCGATGGGGAGGAATTCTTTGACACCTAAACTTTTAACTTTGTACATACTCTTTTTTAGGATGTAAATATTTTAGTTTATATAATTTTGTTCCTAAAAACGATTGATGATCTCAAATTACATTTATAAAAATCAAAATGTATGTGTTACGATTGCTTGCATGTTGGAAACATAATAATATCATCACGAACGTATTTCTATGTTTCAAGTATAGTAGCCATATCTTTGAAAAGTATTAAGAGCAAACTTGAATTTTGACTTGTCTTTGTTATTATTATTAGTTATTGAATTATTTAAGTAACCAGCTCTGACATTATGTTAAAGACGCGGCATCAAACTTGTCACGAGTGCCAAACTCATTTTATTACTAAAACTAAAATTTATTCTTAAAAATGTCATTATATTGTAAAATAACAATCAAAAATACACAAATAATAACAAAATGCGAAAATAAAAAATACAAAGTGACATTGCCTCCAGAGAGATTTGAACTCTCGACCCCTGGTTTACAAGACCAGTGCTCTAACCCCTGAGCTATGGAGGCTACGAAAGCTGGCGTGAAATTTATGTTTACTTAGTAACCAACGTCAAATGTTTCAAGCTATTGTTTGATTAAGTGATTTTATAAAGAACTTTGTTTATCGAGAACACTAAACTATTCATACTTTTTTTTCTAGCTGTACCCGGCACTTCGCCCGCGTCGACTTAGATCCAGGTTTTTTTTACGCGGAGTCAATGTCACGTCTTGTAATATTAGTTTTCTACCAGTGAAAGTTTCGTCAAAATCAGCCCAGCCGTTCCAGAGATTACTTAGTCTAACAGACAGACATACCTAGTTAAAAAAAAAATGTTTTTTTGCTGTAAGTACATTCTGTTATTTTAACTTTGCAAAGAGACATCAATCTTATTTATATGTCTAGATGACTTACATACTTTTAAAAGTTTTTTTTATTCACCCAAAACTATTTCTATAGCAATATGGCGTTGCATTGATTTGTGACGTCATCGTCGCTTAAATAACAAAGTCACAAGTTGAATTAGCAATCTGTTTAATTGATGACGTCATATATCAGTGTATGACGGTATCGATTAAACAGAAAACGAATTCATCAACTTACGGAATGTCTGTTCAGTACAGACACTACTATTGGAATAATTCCACTCTTCACGAGTTCCCTCTTGACGTCATCGTTGCCTGCCAGAGCCGTTATTCTGAAAAAAAATATTTAATTATTATAATAATACTGCTTTCCTCCTTTTAGGCCGTCCGCTGCCTCATACGGGCGACCGGACGTCGTGCCAATCGTATGTATTTTTTGCACTACTCATATTATTTTGAAATGAAATGAGAATGAAACAGGCGCCTGTATGCGTGCACACGCACGAAGCAGCGGACGGCCTTACTTATCTCCTCTATTTCGTCTGTCTTAGCATGTATCGTAGTACGGTACTGTGGAGTGGACTGTACAGTATAATTGATCATACATACGGGTTCTGACCCACGGGATCGGCACCTAGGTGCAAAAAAAAAGGGCAACGTTCTCGTAAAAGCTCGTATTTTTTAATTGCTTCTGAGGAATTTGGTATACACGCTGTCAGTATTTTTTAATTGTTTCTGAGGAATTTGGTATACAGGCTGTCAGTATTTTTTAATTGCTTCTGAGGAATTTGGTATACACGCTGCCAGTATTTTTTAATTGCTTCTGAGGAATTTGGTATACACGCTGTCAGTATTTTTTAATTGTTTCTGAGGAATTTGGTATACAGGCTGTCAGTATTTTTTAATTGCTTCTGAGGAATTTGGTATACACGCTGTCAGTATTTTTTAATTGCTTCTGAGGAATTTGGTATACACGCTGTCAGTATTTTTTAATTGCTTCTGAGGAATTTGGTATACACGCTGTCAGTATTTTTTAATTGCTTCTGAGCAATTTGGTATACGCGCTGTCAGTATTTTTTAATTGCTTCTGAGGAATTTGGTATACACGCTGTCAGTATTTTTTAATTGCTTCTGAGGAATTTGGTATACGCGCTGTCAGTATTTTTTAATTGCTTCTGAGGAATTTGGTATACACGCTGTCAGTATTTTTTAATTGCTTCTGAGGAATTTGGTATACACGCTGTCAGTATTTTTTAATTGCTTCTCAGGAATTTGGTATACACGCTGTCAGTATTTTTTAATTGCTTCTGAGGAATTTGGTATACACGCTGTCAGTATTTTTTAATTGCTTCTGAGGAATTTGGTATACACGCTGTCAGTATTTTTTTACTCATCACTTTGTGGTCCGCTATTCTTCTCCTCGTTTTAGTTTATACGGCTTTTATGGGAGCGAATGCCGTCTGGCCTCCCGACCCTGAGAGGAAAGCCGGCGCCAGAGCCTGGTCCGTCAATCAGCAGGTGTACCGGCTTGCAGATGAGGTTGCCTTGGCCTCAAAGGCCTCGGTGAGGCCTCATCACCCCTATGTCTAAATAGTACCACGGTAGAAACAATACCGTAACGAACTCAGCGGTTCGGTGCTTCCTTTCTAGTCATGCTCTACCCGCACACGTATTTCCTTATTCTTATACGGGTTCTTCAAGCGGGGCGTATGAAAAGCATCTGTTGAGGCCGTCAAGGTAGGGATCACCATTTTATAATCGTCAGCATCTGGGATGACTTTGACTTTGGACTTCACCCTAGCGTGACGTAGCGGTAGAGCTTTCGACTGCTAAGTCAGAGGTCGCGGGATCGATTTCCACTCAGTGTAAAACACCCAGACCAATGCAAATATGTATATTTGCATTGGTCTGGGTGTTTCTATGTATAATATGTATTTATTTACAAAAAAAAAAGTATCTAAGTATGATTATCAGCATTCTAGAACCCATATGACAAGCTCAGCTTAGTTTGGGTCTAGATGGCGTTGTGTAATATGTCCTAGAACATTTATTTATTTATTTATTCTTACTATCCAGCAGGGTTCAGTCATTTGACGGAAATACCAACTATTTTTACGTGATTCGGTAACAAACAAACTCTTTTTCACATTTATATTATTAGGATTATACACACGCAAAGTGATTGATACTATCATATCACGAACCAAACAAAGGACGAAGAAATAATGTTCCCGAGGGTAAGTAGGTTGTATCCAAAACAACTACTCATTCCTATGACAACGAACAGTTTACTCAATACTGTTCCCATTAAATATATGGGTCTTCGTATTTAAAAACCTATCAATTGAGTGTTGGCAGTCGGAGCACACGGGTGTCCCATTTTATGTATGGAGGCTTTGGTGTTTGGATGGTGAGTTTTTTATACTACTAATGTAGCGGACAAAGACATGGTCCACTTGATGGTAAGCTGTTATCATGGCATACGTCGGCCTGCAGCAGCAATGATAACTCAAGAGTTGCCGTTTGCACTGAGAAAATGGGAAATATATAATAAGCACAGGCCTGGAGCTGCCTGTCACCCTAGCAGAAGCAGGCCGAGGCAGCCGCACGTTCCGAGCCCCCCCCCCCCCCTCCCGGGCCAAGACGGGGACGCCGTGGTTCCCAAATTCGAAAGGACCATCTCGAAACCGGAGATGGCTCTGGGTCAGCCGAAGTGCGAGTGAAATGCCTTATGGGCCACCTTACACCCCGGAAGGTATTTGAATACCCGAAACGGCGTGCGATTTTAGTAGGTTCGAATCCAACATAACCACCACCGCTGGCCGGCGGGGGGTAACAGGAGGGATTATAGCACGAAAACAAAAAGGGCATTTAGTCTCCAATGACCATTTGTTAGCGTTTATCTTCAGCAAGGTAATGGTACGTCACTTTTAATCTGAAAAATTCTCCTTTGAAAGGCGACAGTCGTTCCCCCAAAGATCACATTAGTCAAACCAAAAGGACTGAGTAAGTGGAGCCGTGGCTCCGAACCGGCAGCCTCGGATGCGACTGGGAACAGCGTTAAGATGATAATGAGGATAAATTTGAGATTTGTTTAGTATGTTACATACATACATATACTCACGCCTTTATCCCTCCGGGGTAGGCAGAGACAACAGCCCGGCATTTGCTACTGTCCTTACGTACTTCACGAGCTTCCCTTCACTGTCATTAAACCTTTCATGCAAGCCCGCCGATTTCGTGTGCTTTTGACCTGCCCTTTTTTAAAAACCTCGTTAATTTGATCAGTGTATGTTCTGCGAGGTCGACCCCGGCTTGCTTGGCCACTTACATCTGCCTTATATACTTGGTGTGTCATTCGCTCAGTAGTCATTCGTTCCAAGTGCCCAAACCACCTTAGCATACCCATTTCAATTCTTGTAACAGCATTATCTTTCGGGCCACACCATTCTCGTATATCTGTATTCCTCTTCCTATCAGCCAACCTTACTCCTTTATATGTAATAAACAATTTTAACAATAATCACACTTCTCTTATTATACCAATCTCTTCTAGGTAACCTTTCAATACAGAATTAAGACAAAACAGAAGACATTACTGCGTTAGTACTACAGTTAATACCAACATCACTAAATAAAAGAGACAAAATGGCAGGAAAAATGACTACAGCACAATCAGGCGACTATCTATCATTCGGCGATCGCAATTACGCCTTATCAACAATGAAAGTTTGGGACGAACACAACCAAAAAGTACTCAAAGGAGACATCATTCGTACCACCGATCATAACACAGCTATAACTAAAAACGGCATTATCAAAGTGAACCAAACATCTTGCGAGGACTTCAGCGATAGTACCGACCAGCTGAAGCATCGAGCTCGTCATATTAACTACTGGAAATCGGAACTAGAAAGAGCTATAAGAGATATTGATGCTGAGATTAATGTACTAGAAACGCTCAGACAACAGCTAAAAAATGCTATAGATACTCTTAAGATACCAGAGTATATCACAGAAGAATGTTTAGACTTGAGAAAGTTGAGAATGCAGTCTGATTTAATATACGATGAGCCTCAAGAAGATCTCTTCACTGAATCAGCGCTGATCGAAAACGTCAAGAAGATTCATAGGGAGCTGTTAAGAAAGATAGAATATCAACTAGAAATGAATGTGGCTTCGAAGAATTGGTTGGAGAGAGATTGGAGTGACAAGTTTATAGCGTTCAAATATGAAACAGATAATGTCGAGTTGGAAACTAAATCTATGAATGTTAAAGACTCGGCGGGAGCTACGAGGCTTTCTGAAGGTATTTTTTTATAATATAGTAACCGAAAGCTTCGTGAGTATGTAAACCTAAAAAAAAATTCGCATGTGAACTAACTGGCCAACCAATAATAAACTAAAATATTCTACGACATTCTACACAGCGGTTTCTAGACCCAAAGTAAGCATAGTTTAACTAGATTGTCTTATGGGTTCCAGAATGCGGATGAACATACATACTTTTTTTTTGTAAATACATACGTATTATACATGGAAACACCCACAAAAATGCAAATAGACATATTCAATAGTACAAATATTTGCACTGAGTGGGAATCAAACCCTCGCTCCCTGTCGTAGCAGTCGAATGCTATGCCATAGCATATGCTATGCTACGCCACAGAGGCCGTCAATAAACTAATAAAAGGACTGATTATACAATGATGAGTTTAATATCATCTATAATTGCTCTATTGGTGCGGCCCGCCTTTGCGCTTCGTGCTTACTACCAAAGTGACCTGAAAACGTAGGTTGCACGTAGAGTAGGTGCATTGTAACGAAATTTGCCGGTCACTACAATCAATGAAATGAAATGTAATCTCAAATAAGTAGTCATTACAACAAATAGTTTATATCTAAGTGTGTATTATATTAGGTCGTTACATATATGAAATTGCCGTTTTTCTTGAAGAAATTGGAGGAAACCCAATTTTCAGTAGGTACTAACATTTTTGCGTTTTTTTTAGGAATGACAAATCCAAATTTTATGTTTTTTTTTTGTGTATGAATGAGACAACATTAAGCTAACAAACATCAACTTTTATTACATTTTTGAAAAGTGACAGCTGTTAAGTAATACGAAATTTATCGTCAAAATGGATAGCATTTAGGAAGTACTGCTTTTGAAGATCGAATTAATTTATCGAGCGGCCAATAAAAACAAAATTTAATACAGAGTTGTAAAATCTTGAAATCAACTTTCAAACAAAATATAAAAAATGGAAATAGCTATTAAATTACAGGAATAACGAACTCATGAATTTGTAAGAAAATTTCAGCAATTTCATAGGTAAAGACCTATTATCATCTATGATTGGTCTATTGGAGCGGCCCCGCCTTTGCGCTTCGTGCTTACTACCAAAGTGACCTGAAAACGTAGGTTGCACTTTTGAGTAGGTGCATTGTCATGAAAATTGCCGGTCACTATAATCAATGAAATGAAATGTAATCTCAAATAGTCATTACAACAAATAGTTTATATCTAAGTGTGTATTATATTTCAAATATACTTTGAATAAAATACACAAAGCCTCGATAGCCTAGCAGCAATTAGTGCCACTGTACTGACTGAGATCCTGAATTCGATACCTGTGTTGAATAATGTTAGTTTTCTATGATAGGCAATTTTTTTTGACTTTACTACATCTGATGGTAAGTTTGGGTGAAGTCGTAAAAAATTATATGATCCTAAAATGATGGCCGTTACTTTGACGGCTATGAAGACAAAGTTTCATACTCAGCTTAATTTGAAAAAAAAAAAAAAAGGATTATAGGGATAGTTGTACAGGGGTAAGGGGTAAAAGTTCTATATTAAGTGGAAGAGTGGCACTTTTCTGTTCTAGCCAGTTCATTAGTGCTGCATTTGCTTATATTTACCACCACGTGTTTCCCAATGGCCCTGATTCCCTTGTAATCCTAGTTCCATCTTGGCACTTACTAACTTTTTATCGCCTTCTAGGACAATCTAACGTCTCATCCTGGGAGCAGCACACGATAAACGCTCTGAACGAGTTCAAGACAGCTATCGATATGTCTAAATCACTACGGGCGAAGGTCGACGCAGTTCTTATCAACACATCGCGCGATCTCCGCTCCCAAGACATCAAGCTAAACAAATCACTATGTGAAAGAATCGCAAAAACTGAACAAGTCAAAATCGAATTGGAAGCCCAATTAAAACTGACCTTGCAAAAGATTGTCGAAACCGAGAACATTCTAGAGACCTTACATGAAGAAATGTTGAAGGTCTCTCACAGACTACAAGTAGCGCAGACGAGACTGAACACGAAGAGCTGCAGGCCAAACGTGGAGAATTGTAGAGAAGGATCTCTGATTGCGCTCATTGAAGAAGTAAGGGATTTGAATGATAGTATGACTTTGCTGCAGAAGAGGTCTTTGGAAACGGAGAAACTGAGAGCTGAATTGATTCATGAGAGGTCTTTATTGGAGAATGAGATTATTGTGAAAAAGAAGACGATATTTCTTGATAATCAGAGGTGTATGTTTTTGCGATCGCATTATCAGTCAGCTGAGAAGATGTGTGGGTTTTAATCATTCATTTATTTATTTTACCAGCTTATACTTACAGCTATTTATTCAGCGATAGCCCAGTGGCGTACGTAACGGACTGCTGAGACGAGGTCTCGAGTTCGATCCCCAGTCGCCCCGGGCACACACCTCTGACTTTTCGTAGTTAAGTGTGCATTAATTAATTAAATGTGAATTATCGCTCGCTTAATAATGTGCCCGGTAGCCCTATTACATTGGGACGGTAACATAACTGGTGAATCATAGGTGTGTAATACAACTCTGCCTACCCCTTCGGGGATACAGGCGTGAAGTTATGTTATATTTATTCATAGGTCTAATACATTACTTATTTTTAACGTCTACATGACAACTATGTATTTTTAGATTGCTATGTTAATTTTAAATTCAATTTACTCATAATTTTAACCGACTTCAAGAAAGGTAAAGTTTCTTGATTATTCAGAATATTTGTTTTCTATTTATGCTAGGGGTTCTATATCAAAATTGACCAAATCGAAAAATATTATCAAAGTAAGAAATTTGAAAATACAATATATAATACATATTTCCTTTAATATATAATAGCATTATTTAGGAAGGTTTAAGGTAGTTGCTATACTATAAAAAACTTAGAATATTCACATTTAAAAATATTACAAACAATCTATTTCACAATTTCATTTCATCATTTTTATAAGCACTTCACATTCACATAATTCACACAAAACTTTTAACTAGCCTTCTCCTATTAGCGTCTAGTCTATTCAACTTTATTAGCTGCAAGTTTACGATAAAATAATACACATAGTAATCTATTATTGTTAATAATTATCACTAATAATAAATTATAAGAGCACAAACAATTTAACATGTTTTATTGGATAATTTAATGTATTTCATTCATTCATCGCGGCGATAGTCCAGTGGCATACGTAACGGACTGCTGAGACGAGGTCTCTAGTTCGATCCCAAGTCGCCCTGGACACACACCTCTGACTTTTCGTAGTTATGTGTGCATTAATAAATGTCAATTATCGCTCGCTTAATAATGTGCCTAGTAGATGGCAATAGGCTCGCCCCCTATTACATTGGGACTTTAACATAACTGGCGAATCGTGGGTGTGTAATACACCTCTGCCTTCCCCTTCGGGGATACAGGCGTGAAGTTATGTTTAATTCATTTTAAAGGCGGCTTTTCATCGTACGTGTGACTCCTTTCAGGGTCAGACGGCAATCGCTCCCATAAACGCCGCATAAGCTAAACCTTATAGTGAAGGGTAGGTGGACCCCGGGTTTCAAGGTGAAAGTCTTGGATGCGACCGGGAACAACGCTTAGATGATGATGATGGTGATGACATCATCATCATTGATATGACGACTTCTGTGGCGTAGCGTTAGAACATTCGACTGCCAGTGGAAGTCAAAGGTCGGGGGTTCGATTCCCGCTCAGTGGTCTGCGTGTTTCTTTGTTTAATACTTATATTTGCAAAAAAAGTATGTATATACCCCATAACACAAGCTAGATAAGCTATACTTTGTTTGGATTTAGATAGCGCTGTGTAGAATGTCGTTAAATTTAAAAAAAAGATGATTGGCTGACTTACAACTTGGCAGCCTGCTGCACCACGCCCACGTTGTCGTAGTTGTCGGCCAGTGCCGTGAAGATAGCCCCCACACCAGATTCTGCCACGGCAGCGCATAGCTCGTGACGTACGAGCAAGGCCGCCATGGTCAGCATCAGCTCCGACACCAGAGGCGGCTGAGTATTCTCTGCAGAGTATGATTTATATTCAAACATCGGATTGTTAGGTAAGTAAAAATTAATAGGGTATTCCCCTCAAAGACACGCCTCAATTGGGAGGAATTCAAATTCATTTATTGATGGCTACTACGCCCAATTTCTAAGTAACAATTTAACTTAAATCGGTTACTTGGCAAAAGACGTATGCCAAGATCGTTACAAGATTAAAGATCCTAGTCTCTGTCTACCCCAATAGGAAAAATTCGTGCGAGTCGGACTCGCCCATGAAAAGTTCCACCAGTAGCAAGTAAAATTTTTATATTTGAGTTGATTGAAAACTACTTCTAGATCTCGTTTAAACCAATTTTTATAGTTTTTATAAGTTACTAGCTGATCCGGCAGACTTCGTACTGCCTCAATCGATAACAACTTCCATATTTATTCACCTTTTAAACCTTCTCTGGACCTACACAAATAATTCAAGACCAAAATTAGCCAAATCGGTCCAGCCGTTTTCGAGTTTTAGCGAGACTAACGAACAGCAATTCATTTTTATATATAAAGAAGATTATGGTAATGTTATCATATATTTTTTTTAGTTTTATCATTCTCTTATTGTTAGAAGTTACGGGGGGGGGACACATTTTACCACTTTGGAAGTGTCTCTCACGCAAACTATTTATTCTTTATAATTATATTTTACTAGCTGACCCGCCAGACTTCGTACTGCCTCAATCGATAACAACTTCCATATTTATACACCTTTTAAACCTTCTCTGGACCTCCACAAATAATTCAAGACCAAAATTAGCCAAATCGGTCCAGCCGTTCTCGAGTTTTAGCGAGACTAACGAACAGCAATTCATTTTTATATATAAAAGAAGAAGATAATTTATAATTTTTGAGTTTAAGTTCTAAGCATGACGAATCTATAAGGGTTACGTTTTTGCCATTTGGCTACGGAACTCTAAAAAGGGATGACGTTATGCAACTTAAGGAAAATGGGCTTAGGCTGTGTGGAACAACACACGTTGTGCGTGAATATGTCTTGTAACGGGTAATACGCTGCAAAATGGCGGCGCTTCCTCCTTCGCCACGCGCGATGTGTCACAGACCTCACATAGGGTAATAAATTCTTTGATTCTTTAACTATCCAGTATTGTAATTAAATTTTGGATGGATATGATAGATAATATGTACATTTTTGTTTTTTTTTCTTGCGGATACCCCCCCGCCGGCCAGCGAAGACGGTTATGTCGGGCTTGAACCGACTAAAACCGCACGCCGTCTCGGGTCTTCAAACGCCGGGGTGTAAGGTTGCCCATAGAGCATATCCCTCGCACGATAGATGTATACCTACAACACCAAAATGTATACCCCGATTCTGTTATCATTTTAGAATTGCCTATGGAACCAATGTTAAAGACATAACACGACAAAATAAAGCATCTATTTTGAAGACCAAGGGTGTTATAAGTGACCTTTCAAGAGGTTGGCGAGCGGCTCCAGCATCTGCGCGCCCAATTCTCTCGCGTGCTCGTGCGCCTTCCCGAACTCGACCCGCACGTCATCGTCTAGTGTCAGCTTCCTAACCACGTGCAGAGTCTCGCTTAGGAGCTGGAACAATACCATGGGTTTTATTAAATCTTACGCGTGAATTACGAGGCACAATTAAAGGCACGAGCCGTAAGTTAGGCCTCTTGCGTTTTCTTACGTAGCAATTTCGGTAGATAACCCCAGCGTCGTCCCAAGACGTTTGTATAGAGAATTTTCATAACCAGGACGTGTCAAGGTAGCTCAGTTGGTCAGAGTATTTCTCCTGAAAGGGACTGGTCGCGGGTTCAAGTCTCGTTTTGAATGTTGACTTTTTCCGATCTAAATCTATGGTATGTTAGGTATATAACTTATACGAATTTTCTTAGCTGATACTAACAATGACATAGAGTTATATATATAGAATCAAATTCGAAATTTGCGGTTAAAAAATATTTTTATTTACTTTATCGTCAATCCATCAATATAGTCAATATGGAGATGGGCAGGCCATGTAGCACGAGCTACTGACGGTCGCTGGAGTGAGCGAGTGCTTCACTGGTGGCCCCGAGAAGACAGGCGACGTCGAGGCCGTCCAAGACGTCGTTGGAGCGATGACATCATACGAGTGACAAAAGGAACCTGGACAAGACTAGCTGCCAATAGAACGGAATGGCATGAGTTGGAGGAGGCCTTTGTCCGAAGCTGGATTCCCCAATAAAATAAAATATTAGATAGTAAATAAAATTCATAACATTACCTATAGTTTAAGTGAAATAATTAAGTTAGTTTAGAGAAATGTTATGTATGTAAATAACCTTTGTTAATTGGGAAATAAAAGGCTTTATTATTATTATTTTGTTTTTATTTTTCTCAGCTTTTTGGCTGGTTTTAACTGCATTTACGGGCCTAAACCAAGTAAATGCAGATTGTGGTGTGTATTAAATGGGTGTGTTTTCGTCTAACTGCATGAACTTTCTAACTATTCTACATGTGTTTAATATGGCAGCTTTCTGTAGATTGATGTATAGGGATTCTGGCAAATCTATTAATTTTAGACTATGGAGGAGATGGTTCGGGATAACACCAGTAGTGGAGAGAACTAGAGGAACTACGAAGACATTATCTTGTCTCCATATCCTTATCATTATCTTGTCTCCATATCCTTATCTTATTATTATTATTATAATAGTCAATCCTACCCACTTCCTGCCGATAACAAAAAGTTTGACCATTGTAGAAATTTTATTCTCTTGCCGAAATGTATGGGAAAAGTTTATTGTAACTACAACGGTTAAGGTACTTGCCCTTACTGCCCCAAAAATACATCCTGTATATTCATATCTAAACTTAGCATTCCGATTGCTTCAAAATTTCATTAAATTGAAGAATATTAATCCGGTTTCGCATTTTACAGGCTATGCGTAATTTTCGTCTAGAAGGTGCTATTATTACTTTTTTTTAATGTGTTGGAGAAACTAAGGCTATCAGGTAATTTATCAATATTACCTACAGTCATACAGCGTTTGCAAGTTTAAAAAGTACTCACTTTATGGTTACCAGAGACATTGAGTAGCAATTTCAAGTTCTCAGCTATATTCTTGGCGAACAGTTTCTGTCTGTTCATCTCGTGTTTGATACAGCATGTAGTTGCCCATCTCAACGTTGATAATACAATGTCATCATTTTCAACATTGTCTAGAATACTGAAAGGAGAATAAATAGAAGTGATATTAAGAAGAACGAAAGAAATGATGTATTTATTCAAATATTTACTTATTTCTAGTAGTTGCTGCTTGATTCAGGTTAAAAATTTGACGATCTCTGACTACTTCAATTTAATGAAAATTTGACGACCTCTGTGGCGTAGCTGTAGTGCCTTCGACTGCTAAGCCAGAGGTCGCGGGTTCGATTCCCGCTCAGTGCAAATATGTATATTTGCATTGGTCTGGGTGTTTCTATGTATAATATGTATTTATTTACAAAAAAAAAAATATTTTGGTATGTTTATCCGCATTCTAGAACTCATATGACAAGCTCTGCTTAGTTTAGGTCTAGATGGCGTTGTGCACTTTGTCCTACAATATTTATTTATATTTATAAATTAGAAATCCAATATAGAAGGTCCTAAATGGTTTTGGGAAATAAAAATCAGCAGGCCTACCATGAAACGTACATCCGCAATTGCGGACTAAACTTTCGGGCAATCGGAACCATTAAACGCACTTATCCCGCAATCGGGCCTGAAGACGGCACACACGACCTAAACTCTACCATGAAACTACTGAAATCGCTAAATTCGGAAAATTGACAGCCCGCCAAAAAAAAAAGGAAATGAAAACACGATATTTATTTCAGAAGGTCGAAAGGTTATCATAATCCAATAAAAAGGAATGTATTTTTAATATGTTGGTTTATAATAGTTAATTTTTTAATCGAAATATATTGCAAATGAAAACCTCCTTGATATGTTTGATTCAGTCCCGAACATGGTCCCGACCGAAAGAACAAAATGTCCAATTGAATATGTTACATACTTTAATTATAATTCTACTTACGTTATAATCAATTCCACACCTCTAGTATCTAACAAATCGGGCTGCATTTCCATCAGAGCCGTCAATGCTTCAAGTGCTGCTATCATCAGTTTAACATCCCTATCACAGAGTTGCTGAAGCAGCTGCTTGGTGTAAAGCAGATCTACGAGTACCCTGTAGGCTCCATCTTTACCTGCTCTCATTCTGTGGGCTAAGTCTTTATTGCATTCTGCCTGAAAGATATGGCGGATTTTATGATTATAACTCATTAAAAATGTTTTAAGAGAGAAATATATAGGAACTTATGAATGATGACGGGTATCTATGCCCGCTTAGTGTTATATTTGCATCGATGAATTTGTATATTTACATTCGGATACCGGATCTTCGGATCTTCGGATACCCCCCGACGGCCAGCGGTCACCAGCATACACATTGGAAAAAAATAATAAGCCATAGTACAATTATTGAACCCAGTGATACTGCAATAAGGTTATAGGACTGATGGACGCAAGAACTACTATTACCATAGGCATCAGCTAGTTATCAAAATAACTCTTGTTACTGAAGCAGGTACTTACCTTGAGTACATCCAGCTCTTTCAGCACCTGATTTAAATCATATCTTTTGTCTGCACACAAGTTCCTGAGTTTTGAAACAGTTTCAGATACAAGGTGATTTTCTTCATTGCTAAGTGCCAAGTCCTTTATTATGTTTCCTAAATTCACACCCTGAAATTAAAATATTCATCTGTTTCTACGATGATGATAATTGCTATAAGTCATCATGGGAGTGTCTCCTCCCAACCTCAGCGATAAGCCTGCAACATAGCCTCATCTGATGAATGGTAGGTGTAGCAGCTTACAGGTGGAATTCTTGGGCCCGAAGATGTTAACTAAATTTTTTTTGTGCATAATTACATTATAGTAGATAATAATAACAATTTATAGGAATTTAGTCAGAACCCATGCAGTATTACATGTTTGTAGTGCACGAAATCAGTACTAGATTTAACATAAATAAGTTGTGTTAGAATAGATGTGAATGGTATATTAATTAGTACCTATACCAGTCGTCCTTGACCAATGATTGACCACTAGACTAAAGAACGACAATGATTAGGTCATCTTGTATCTATAATTCACACAAATAGGCTTATTTCAATAGTGATTTCAGAAGAGCAGAATACGAAGTTGAATGATACTAAAAATTATAACTAAATAAGAATTTATATGATGCGTACCTGTGCTTCAAACTGGGCAACAGCTTCATTTATAGCTTCTTCTGGGCTCATATCAAATTCTTCCATATTCTCCTTCACAACCTCATCATAAGTCTCCTGTGTTATTACTCGAACCATTTTTGAAATCTGTTTCAAGTTTATACTAACAATTACAGAAAATCTTCGGTATTATTATAGAAAATTTGAATTATTCTCACATGCCGAGACTAAGGTTTACCGGATGATGTCAACTTTGTGTTTTTTTTAGCACTGAATTAATCTGTCAAAACAAATGAAATGTCAATTTTAAGAACGTTCGGAACAACGTTCGGACGACAACCTTCTATAACTTATTTACATTCTATTACTATTATATACGTAACTATCTGATACCCGCGGCTCCGCCCGCGCGTAGGTCAGTTATCGTTTTTTGATCATATATCTGGTTTTACTTACCCAATTGCAATCAAACATACGACAGTTTTTGAGTCTGATCAAAAGCCGTTCTTGCGTCCATCGCGAACAAACCGACGAGAATTAAAAAAAAAACTTTGTGCTCAGAATCTTCATTTAATATAACCCAAGTCTTATTTTAATATCTTCAATGTAGAAAAACAAATAATTTTCAATTATATAATAGTATAGATAGATATGCAACCACTGAGTTTATTATTGGGAGACGCACGCTTCACACGACACAGCCGATGGCCGCGTCGCTGGCGACCCTAGCCGGGCCTCTGAATACAGTCTCACCTGGCTGGGGTTCACCGGGCCAGCGTGAAGACGAAGGCGCCCCCGCACGCGAGATCCCAAGGATCAATATCCACCACCAAGACCTGCTGCTATCCAGCGTCAGTGAAACATGAATCTTCCTCCAGAGGACACTGCCCTAAACGAGGATTTCACGTGCCCAAAAGGGTACTGTGATGACCCAAGCCGTCACACGACACGACACAACACAACCATAACAAATGGCCCTTAATGTAGTATTAGGTTTCAGTCTAAATTATCTATTGCAAAGAGAAAAACATTTATTAACTAAAAATGATGTTATGAACTAAAATATTTACAGCTTTTATTTAATTTTATACAACTATCAGGTCAAACAATCTACCTGCATGGTAAGACTAGATGGCATAGGCGGTATGATTAAAATAGTTAGCCTGCTTTTCATCAGGTGAATAAAAAAAAAAGTTATTTGACAGAAAACAGCTTGAGTCACGGTGCGTTTGAAAACCTACTCAAATAAAGGGGATCCGTGGTGTACTTAAATACTTTGAACAAATTAAATTTATTTATTTAAAAAAACTGTAATTCCCACAATTATTACTGTTGTACGATGAACGTTTTTAATATTTTATTTGAAATATAAATTTCTTATAAATACACATATAGAATAGTAGATCGGAATACTATGCTTTGAGTGGCACCTGGATGACGCATACTCCCGTAAAAGAACTGAACAGAAACAGAATTACTCTATTTGTGCGTAATTATTGGATATTCCTTGCATTGTGTTATTTATTTAGCTTCTACTAGGACTATTGAGGCTTAGAAATGAGTTTCCTAGGAAAATTGTTCGGCGGGAAGAAGGAAGAAAAGGGCCCGTCAACCCATGAAGCAATCCAAAAGTTACGTGAAACTGAAGAACTATTGATAAAAAAACAGGAGTTCCTGGAGAAGAAGATTGATTTAGAAGTACAGACAGCCAGGAAACATGGCACCAAGAACAAACGCGGTAAGTTCAATTACGCAGAGACGTAATTTTAACTTTATGCACTGATCTAGATATTTTGTTCTTTGTTGACATGTAATAAAGGTTTGTGACCTTGTTTTTAAATCAGTTGTTACTTGTTACGTGTATGGTTGTTCATTCTCTACCCACGATACTGTTAAGCAGCAAAAGTTGGTTCGATTAATTTACTACTTGAAGAATGTCTACCTTTTAGCCAGTTACTCGCCATCATAACAGTATACAGCTCTCATCAACTTCCTTTTAGTCCTACAGTTATTAAAGGCAGGTTTAATGTGTAATGTATTTAGTTACACATGACAGACCTCACAGTTTTTTAAATCTTGCATCATATTTGTATAAAATTGTTACAATTTAACTAGCATCATAACAGCTGATCCTGTTAATTATAATGTTAGAATATGGTTGTGTCTATTTTGTGTAATCTCACAGTTGTACCATCTGTTGTGTTGCCATGCTGTCGCCATAACATAGACTTACAATCAACATGGATTTAATTCCATGAAGAATTTATTTGCACATCTGAATTCCACTTTGGTCATGTCCTATTATCATCATCTCTTGATTGTGTCCCTATTGCATTTGAGGCCTACACCTCGGAGCCTGAGATCCGCTTTTCTGCTTTTTCTTCTCCACTACACATGATCTTGGGTGTCTAAGGTAGTGAGACCATTAGTAATGGCCATTGTGCTGGACTTAGGTACAAAAATGCAAACATTTGACTTTAAGTGAAGGGTGGAAAAGCGGCAATAGCCCAGTGGCATACATAACGGACTGCTGAGACGAGGTCTCAAGTTCAATCTCCAGTCGCCCCTGGCACACACGTCAAATGTTAATAATCACTCGCTTAGTAATGCGCCCGGTAGATGGCAATAGGCTCGCCCCCTATTACATTGGGACCTTAACATATCCAATTGTGTGTAATACACCTCTGCCTACCCCTTCGGGGATACAAGCGTGAAGTTCTGTTATGAACAAGAAAGTACATGTACTTACTCCAGAGTATGAGATACATCAGCAAGTAATAAAGTGATCAATATGTTATAATCAATATAAATAAAGTGGTATGGTAAATGTTGCCACACCACAGTTTACTGGCAATATCTCCCAAATAATCTAGTCTCTTTATCTTGTAAATTATCCTGTCATTATAAAAATAGTGCAATGACCAATATACAATTTGCAAAGTTTTTATTCTAAATATAAACCTTTTTTCTCGTCAATTTTCCTTGTTTATATTGTGGAATGTAACTTAGTTCTTTATACCCATTTGGTATTTATTATGCTTCGAATCTATACTATTATAAAATTGAAAATAAGTTGTCTACATTGGAGATATTTAAAAAGAAACTTGGGTAAATGAGCGATTCGGAAAGCATAATTTTTTTTTCGGAATTGCTATTTGGTTTTCTGTTTGTGGTTTGTCTAACGATGGATGCAGGAACTGCTGAACGGATTTTGATGCGGTTTTTTCTGTTAGAAAGGTCTTGTTCAGAATTCTCTGCTGTATGTTTGATTGGAATTGGTTCAGTAGAATGGGACATATGACAAAAAACAATAACCGTTCTCCGCATGGGCAGAGCCCTGGGCATTAGCTAGTAATATAATAAGGATGTAAGTGGGCATGTTTTTAGCTTGTTAGTGGCTTGACTAGGGTATTGTCACTGTTCACTTGGTATTTATTTAAAGTAGCAGTATGCTGTAATTCTTATTATTCGTGAATATGCTTGCCACCTTCTTTATTCATAAACCACACAAGGATATTATCTATACTAATATTATAAAAATAGAGTCAGAATTTTGTGTGTTTGTTTATATGTCTAGGATAATCTTTGGCAGTCCAGTGTTGCCAAACTTTCCCAATAAGTGTATTGGGAAAGTTCTTTCACCATTTGAAAGGTACATTACCCCGATAATATTGTGTATATTACGGTAATTACCTAAAGTTATGATAATATTAGTCAAATAAGGCTTGAATAATAAAAGTCATACATGTAAAGCATAGCGGTTGCTAGTAGGTATTTGCAAATTGATTGATGGATCAATTTACAAATACCGGCCTCTGTGGCGTAGCGGTAGTGCATTGGACTGCTAAGACTAGGGCACGGGTACGATTCCCGCTCTGTGCCAATATTTGTATACATGAATATGTCTATTTGCATTGGTCTGGGTGTTTCTATGTATAATATGTATGTATTTACAAAAAAAAAGTTATATAAGTATGTTTATCCGCATTCTGGAACCCATAACACAAGCTAGTTAATAATAATAATAATAATAATAAAGCCTTTTTATTTCCACATTTACACTAATTTTTGCTTTGTTAGTTTTGTTAGTAGTTCCGTATATAGTAGTATTAGTAATGTTAAATTCTCTTAAATTTCATTTTAAACTGTTGTGGACCCCACTTTGGGTGAAGGCCTCCTCCAATATCTTCCATTTCTCTCTGTTGTTTGCTGTTGACATCCATTGTTTTCCTGCTGTCTCAACAATATCGTCGACCCACCGTTTATGTGGTCTACCAACATTGCGTTTGCCAGGTGGGCCTCGCCAGGTTGTGACTCGTTTGGTCCACCTCTTGTCAGAGAGTCGAGCTACATGACCAGCCCACTTCCACTTCTGTTGGAGGCTGTATGTGAGTGCATCTGAGTTTTTTGCCTAATTTTTTTGTGTCTTACTCGATCCCATTTCGATACACTCAGCATACTTCTTTCCATTGCTCGTTGAGTGGTTTGAATTTTGTTCTTTACAGTCTTTGTGTAAGTCCACGTCTGTGAGCCATAAACCAAACAAGGTAGAAGACAGGTGTCAAATGTGATTTTCTTGTAGTTTATGTTATAGTCTCCTTTGAAGATTTCTTTCATGGACCAATACTTCCTCCATGCAATATTTGCTTTTCTTTTTATCTCTTCCTCATTGTTGGTTTTTAAGAATGATACTTGCTTGCCTAGGTACACATAGCTTGTTACATATTCAATGATGTTATTGTTAATGCAGATAGGCCGTTGTTGCCGTTGTCTTGTTGGCATTCATCTCCAATCCAACTTGGGAACTCTGATTGTTTAGTGAGTTTAACATACTTTCCAAGTCTCTCGGCGTTTCAGCGAAGACGACAATGTCATCAGCGAATCGTAAGTGACTAAGGAATTTACCATTAACATAATTCCTTTTTGTTTCCAGTCTAACTTCCTGAACACAAATTCCAACACAGCCAGAAAAAGTTTTGGTGACAAGGGGTCTCCTTGTCGAACTCCTCTCTCAATATTTATCTCTTCTCTTTGTTCTAACTTTATCCTGCTGACACTAAGCTAGTTAAACTATGCTTACTTTTTGTCTAGATAGCGCTGTGTAGAATGTCGTAGAATATTTATTTATTTATAATTTTTTATTTTATAAATACCCAGCGATTCTATGAGGATTTTATTTATATTTCTTAATCTTCTTCTTCTATATATATAAAAATGAATTGCTGTTCGTTAGTCTCGCTAAAACTCGAGAATGGCTGGACCGATTTGGCTAATTTTGGTCTTGAATTATTTGTGGAGGTCCAGAGAAGGTTTAAAAGGTGAATAAATATGGAAGTTGTTATCGATTGAGGCAGTACGAAGTCTGCCGGGTCAGCTGGTTTAATATAATAATATGTACCTATAGTATAAGCTTTGAAATAGACGTTGAAAAATTAATATCACTAAGGTCATCTGAAGGATTGGAACAGTTGCATAAATATCGCATTACAATTACTGTGAAACGTTTATTTCAATAAGTAGTATATTATTGTATTTCGTTATTTGAATAAATTAATTTTAGTATGTTTAATTAATGAATCATGCTCAAAGTAGACTGTAGATGTCTGATTACCCATCACCTAGGCCTTTCTCTATGTATATTGTTACATCTGCATCATATCAGTGATACAATATAAGTTTCCACTCAGACCTCAGGTCCAATCTCTTTTCGCCTCTACTTTACATAGTCTGCGGCGTCTTTGTCCTCCCTACTCCCTCTGTGGCGTAGCGGTAGTGCATTGGACTGCTACGACAGGGGGCGCGGGTTCGATTCGCGCTCGATGCAAATATTTGTATGCATGAATATGTCTATTTGCATTGGTCTGGATGTTTCGTATGTATAATATGTATGTATTTACAAAAAAAAAACAATAGTATATAAGTATGTTTACCCGCATTCTGGAACCCATAACACAAGCTAGTTACGCTATGCTTACTTTGGGTCTAGAAAGCGCTGTGTAGAATAAACGACATTATTTATTATTTATTATTATTATTTATTTATTATTATTTGTTAGTGAGATCAGTGATGCATGTCATCTTTAAAAAAAGTTAAGCAATGCTTAGATCTACTCCTCCAACCGGGACGTATTGGAAGCTGTTGAGTTATTAAACACGTAGCTAGGCGGCCGCCTTAAGGGCCTACGCTGTGTCGTGCGTGTACATGTATGCGGATGCCTGTTTCGTGCAAATGATACTGAGCTAATTTCGTGCAGATAATTTGCGCAAAATCATCCAAAGAAATATCCATACGATTTATACGGCATGCGTGACAGTCATGACGCAGCTCCATAATCGTGGCCAAACCAGAGAAGATGGCCGTCCTGTAGTTTGCGATATCACGGATATAAAAGATGCCGCGGAGGCGACACTTTCTCTCGCAATCTTTACGCGTGACTTCGCACATTGACAGGACACGCAAGCGGCGCCTGCTTCTGTCGCTCTAGCACCGGCCTTGCTTCACAATCGTGTAAAAAGACAAGTCGTGTAATAATAGTTTTTCATACTTCTATACTAATATTATAAACAGGAAAGATTTGCAATCGAAACCAGTGCGCTTGCATGAAAGGTTTAGGTAATGACAGTAGAAGAAGCTCGTGAAGTATGTAAGGACAGAAGCAGATGACGGTCTGTTGTCTCTGCCTACCCCGGAGGGAAAAAGGAAAAATGTATGTAGGAAAGATTTGTTTACTTGCAATTTGTAAACTCTGAAACTATTGAACCGATTTTGAAAATTCTTTCACCATTACGATGCTATATTATTCCTGAGTAATATAGGCTACCATAGTAATATAGGCACCAAGGATTATAAGTATACCCGGGCTCCGAAGCTTAAACTTTGGATGCAGCCGGGCAATCGCCAGGAGGATGACTCCTAACAAGCAATTCCACTTAGCTGAAGGTGCATTAAGTCCGCCTCGTGCATTGAAATTAAAAGTTATGCTTGAGCAATTATTAAACGTAAGGTTAAGAGTTTTGTTGGTTTTTTTTTTGTTTTGTTTTTTTTTGGTTTTTTTTTTGTTTTTTTTTTATTTCTTTCATTTTTAAATCAGAGTTAGCAGCAATCATTTTTTAAATTTGGAACAAGTAGGATAGAAACGAATAATAGGTACGTAAAAAAAAAGTATAGAAAAAGTATAGTAGTAGACTAGAATAGTCGCAAAGTGCGCGACCTAAGCAAACTTACGCTTTTTTGCATTTCAATTATTATTGTGTATTGTGACACTTAACGACATCTAGTGGCGAGTAGTGGTACTATGTACTATCTATTTCAGCTACCCGCTAACAGGTGACATTCGTCGTAATTAAATATTTGGAATTACCGCGTTGGTTCAAGGAAGTTCTAGTTCTGGCTAGTGTATTCCGATCACTTCGAGATGGCAGTAATTGCATATAAAAAGGCTAGCGGCGCAACCGCGAGTCAGTCTGCGTAGGAAAGGCGAAGGAAGCGAAACTGTCTATCTCTATTGTGAAATAAAGTAACACCCGTGGTTAAAAGTATTTTGATTTTACTTATTGTTTTTATGTGTGATTTGTTAGTATGGAAAAGAAGCGAAAAATCGACAGTGAATGCAGAACGTTCCAAGATAAATGGAACTTTCAGTATTTTGTGATTGAGTCCAGTAATAAGGCGATATGTTTAATTTGTAATGAAACCATAGCTGTTCTCAAAGAATATAACATTAAACGACACTATGAATCGAAACAGCTTCAAAATTACTCCAAGTATACAGGAAGTTTGCGGACGGAAAAATTTTCAGCTTTGAAACGCGGACTCAAATCGCAGCAATGTTTGTTTACCAAAGCGAATACTGAACAAGAGTCTGCAACTCGCGCCAGCTTTCGTGTGGCTCTTGAAATTGGAAAACGTGGCAAACCATTCACCGATGGAGAAATGATAAAAAAATGCTTGATTGCAGTAGCCGAAGAAATATGCCCCGAAAAGGTAAATTTATTTAAAAGTATCTGTTTGTCAGCAAACACTGTGGCTCGGAGGGTGCAAGACATCGCAGAAAATATATCATCTCAACTGTCTGACAAAAATGGACATCTTGAGTGGTTTTCTCTAGCATTGGATGAGTCAACGGATGTGTCAGATACTGCTCAGGTGTTGATTTTTATTCGCGGAGTAGATAAAAGCTATGAAGTGTATGAAGAACTTCTTGATATTGATAGTATTCACGGTACGACAACTGGGGCAGATATTTTTAAGGGAGTTGAAAATGCCATTATTAAAAAGAACCTTCGATGGAAAAATTTGAAATCTATAACAACTGATGGAGGCAAAAATATGTGTGGTATAAATAAAGGAGTGGTTACACTTGTGTCAAAGGCTGTAGATAATGATGGTGGTTCAAAACCATTAGTCTTACATTGTATCATTCATCAACAGTCCTTGTGCGGGAAATGTTTGGATATGTCTGAAGTTCTAAAACCAGTCATCAGTTGTTAACTTCATCAGATCCACTGGGCTGAATCACCGACAATTCCGCGAGTTTATTCAAGAGATTGGAGAAAATGACTTACCATATCATACTGCCGTACGCTGGCTTAGTTGCGGAAAAGTCCTTAAGCGCTTTTTTGAACTTCGAGAAGAGATCCAAATTTTTTTTAATGAGAAGCAGCGCCCTTTTGCCGATTTAGAAAATAGTGAATGGATGTGGAAGTTAGCATTCTATGTCGATTTGACAAATCATATGAACGAACTGAATTTGAGGTTGCAAGGAGAAAATCTGCTTCTCCCTGATTTATACACCAATATCAAATCCTTCATGCAGAAAATAATACTATTTCAATCGCAATTACGTAAAAAAAAATTCACACATTTTAAAACATGTGAAATATTCAGCCACACTACAGATACTGAATTTCCCGTCGATTTTGCAATCGAAACTTTGAGTGCTTTGAAGATAAATTTTGATACTCGTTTCTCAGATTTTGATGTCATTGCGAATGAAATTAAGCTTTTTCAAAATCCTTTTGATTCTGACATTGAAACCCTGGCTCCGGAAGTCCAAATGGAAATTATTGATTTACAGTGCAGTGATATGATTAAGAACAAGTATCAAAATTCATCTTTGCTGGAATTTTATAAGAGTCTTCCACTGGAACAATTTGATAATTTGCATAAATTTGCTCGTGGGTTGTTTTCTGTTTTTGGTACTACTTACTTGTGTGAGAAAACGTTTTCCAAGATGAAGTACACAAAGAATGTTTACAGATCTCAATTAACCGATGAGAATCTTAAATCTCTTTTGATAATTAGTACAAGTAAAATTGATCCACAACTACAAACTATTGTCGGTGGAAAATCACAATTACATAAATCTCATTAGTGTTTTTGTTTTACTGTGATTAGTGGGGTTCATTTCAATTATTTGTTAGTTATTAATATGCTTAAACTTAGATACTTAAGTTAAGTTTTCTGTGTCATCATTTCTGTCGTTAAGTTTTACCTTGCAAGTAAATAAAACTGAGTAATTATCATTCTGTGTTTTCTTCTTCAACTTATCACAGCAATAGTAACAACAATAAATCATTGGCTGTCGCGGGCCAGATTGATGACAATAAATCATTGGTTGTCGCGGGCCAGATTGATGACACTGGCCGGCCAGATTTGGCCCGCGGGCCGTAGTTTGGAGACCCCTGCTCTAGAGCATTAAAGACTCGCTTTGTACTGAGTTTTCAGTGTGATTGTGATGAAATTAAAGCATAGTTGGAAGAAAATAATTAAATATTAGTAATTTCGGTTACTAACATACTTATTAAAAAAAAAAAAAAGTTAAAAAAAAAAATGTTACGATAGTTGATGAATGAATCATACTCTTACAATCTTCTTCACATACCTTAATATTCAATTAAATAAAATATAATGACATTTCAAATGAGTGTTACATTAACTGATAACAATGAGACACGTATTCTACAATAGTGCATCCATTAGGTACACTTATGATCCCGAGGGGGCCATCTCGAAACCGGAGATGGCCCAGGGTCAGTCGGGGTGCGAGGGATATGCTCTATGGGCAACCTTACACCCCGGCGTCTGTAGACCCGAGACGGCGTGCGGTTTTAGTCGGTTCAAGCCCGACATAACCGCCCCCGCTGGCACCCGGGGGGGTATCCGAAGGGATTTCCGCACGAAAAAAAAAAAAAAAAAAAAGGTACACTTATGATGTCATACATAACAGTCTTTAGCAATAAAATTATTGTATTGAATGTAAATACTATTTTAAGTGCTGACTCCGCGACCTTGCCTGGTTTTGGATTTCACGCGTGACTAATTATTTGACTTTCTTTCCAGCCGCCATCGCGGCGTTGAAGCGCAAGAAGCGTTACGAGAAGCAACTGACACAAATCGATGGCACGCTCACGCAAATCGAAGCGCAGCGAGAAGCACTTGAAGGTGCTAACACTAACGCGCAGGTGCTCAACACTATGCGTGATGCTGCTAATGCTATGAAGCTCGCACACAAGGATATGTTAGTATATTGTATTATATATTTACTATTACATAAATAAAGCCGTTTGTTGGTGGCTGAACTCCTCCGTAACCACTCGCGTGATCTTGACCATATTTACCACTGTGATAGTGTGGACACTGAGGAGTGTTTTGAATCGAGACGGTTCATGTCCGATGTACCATTGAGGAATAATCACCGAAAAACAGTTTCACGAGCGCGCGGCCCTAGCTAAGCGCGCGACCGCAGTAAGATGTCTTATTTTCAAGTAAGAGTCCTGCTCGCTCAGCTCAAGTTATTTCAGTCGCACCCTGCACTGAATTCCTAGTCTTTACAGCGTTAGTCCCGGTTGTATCCAAAACTTGCACTCTGGAGCCGCTCTTCTCCTCTTTCTCTTGATAAGATAAGCCAATTATCTTTTTTGGTTTTTACTTAAGCGACTGCCGTCTGACCCCTCAACCCCGAGAGGAAATCCTGCGTGGGAGTTTCTTCAGTAAATCAGGAGATGCACTAGCTTGTACTGAAGATCTTGAGCCCCCATACAACATATTGTGTATGATGAAATTATAAAATACTAGCTGTGCCCGCGACTTCGTCCGCATGGATTTCGATTTTTATGGTTTTAGTTCTTTTGCGCGGAACCATAATTTTTTTCTGGACCAAATTGTGAATCTAAACCATCCTCGAACCCCCTTGAACTCACAAAAAAATTTCATCAAAATCGGTCCAGCCGTCTAGGAGGAGTTCAGTGACATACACACGCACACAAGAAATATATATATAAAGATAACTTTGATTTTTATCTTCCCCAATGGTGCAGCATATTAATACATGACAAAAAGTATCATGCTTACACTATGTTACTCTCCTCTCACACTCACTCTATTAAGCACACATCTATACCCAATACCTATACACACACACACACACACATAACATACGCACACATATTATGCACACACCCCATACACACATACAATAAGGGTCTACACACAACTCACACATAACATACACAGGGAAATGGACACGTCCTTTATTTTATTTTGATTTGTATTTTAATTATAAATTTGTAATCATCGCTTTTTCACAATACACAAAAATTTTGTAATCATAAGGAGTCGGGGTGGAGGCGCTGTTAGCTGAAATACAGGTGACAAGCCTTTTTCAGCAGCAGATGCTAATACCAGACACAAATTGTAAAACTTAATTCTAAAATTGTCAATCATAAATTGTGTTATTATGTCGAATTTATTTTGGTTAAATAAATTATTATTTCCTTTATTTAAATTTAAATACATATCAATTATATTTTTAAATACTTTCTATATATATAAAAAAAGCAAATATATTTAAAAATATAAAAAAATAGTGGCCCACCGGAATCGGGAACAGGGACCAAGCTACCGGTGGTTAGGGCTCCAGAGAGAGGAATCTCCTCACAATACGTGCCGTGTCGAGGAGCACTGCCTTCTGCATCAAGCCCTTGACCCAACTGCCTAACGCGAGCCTCTGGAGATGTTGTTCGAGGCTCTTGGCAATCAGTCCGTGAACCGATACAACTATCGGAACAATAATCGCCGAATCCACACTCCACATGTCGACAACCTCGTGAGCCAAATCCAAATATTTTATTTGTTTTTCGTTTTCGTCTTTCACAAGATTCTCGTCATGTGGAATGGTGATATCGATAATTATTGCGCGGCGCTCTGATCGATCTATCAACACTATATCAGGTTTATTAGCTACAATAGTCCTGTCAGTGATGATAGATCGATTCATCGATACAACGTGATTATTATTATTATTATATTATTATTCCGTTAGCTGCAGCATCTTATTTGAAATACTTTGTAAAAAAAAATGATGTAATTACTGACGTTTAGAAAAGAGTGGCCGTGAGTTTTTATTGGCAGGTTGTTTCTCACTGGCTTCACCTATGGCCTAGCAAATCTAGCCGTAAAAGTAGAAGCGATAAGTTCTGTTAAAACCTTGAAGTTCCTTACATGGATAAAGATAAATAAATAAATAAATATTCTACGACATTCTACACAGCGCTTTTTAGTCCCAAAGTAAGCACAGTTTAACTAGCTTGTGTTATGGGATCCAGAATGCGGATAAATATACTTATATACTTTTTTTTTGTAAATACATACATATTATACATATGGATATTTTGATTTTGGTGGTCGATTCTATAAATTATACAGGCTGTTCGCATCCAACACATTAATGCGAAGAGTTATATAGTTTACTAGCTGTGCCCGCGACTTGCCCGCGTGGATTTTGATTTTTAAGGTTTTAATATTTTTGCGCCCCTAATTATTTTAAAAAATAAAAGTGCTTTATTTTATTACCTATTTGCCAGAGATTACCAATTCGAACAGACAGACTACGAAAATTTTAAACATTGCATTTTTGTTGTATGTGTCGCACAATACACTCATGTGCACTTATTTTAAACCTGCTAATTTAATATACTCCCGACGCACGTGGTTTTATAAGTGTGACGTGTGCATCGTAGCTCCCAAACGGATGAAGCGATTTTGATGCAGATTTTTGAATTTGTGTCGGGGGTTTTTAAATTTTGAAACTATCTTACAAACAGACACTTATATTTTATTTATAATCCAAACATTTGTTATTATTACAGTGATGTAGACAAAGTGCACGACATCATGGACGACATCGCCGAGCAGCACGACATATCTCGCGAGATCACGGACGCTATCAGCAACAACGTGGCGTTCCCCAACGACGTCGACGAGGATGAGCTCGAGAAGGAGCTGGAGGAACTGGAACAGGTATGTCTTTATCTAGTAGGCGCAGACGGCTAAGGAGAAAAGTACAGTACGCGAACGTAACATAACTTCACGTCCCCCCCAAAGGGTTACGCAGAGGTGTATTACACACCCACAACTCGTCAGTTATGTTTAGGTCCCAAAAGGAGGCGAACCTATTGCCATCTGTCGGGCACATTACTAAGCGAGCCTATCGCTCGCTTAACATTTTTAATACAAAAATAACTATGCAAAGTCAGAGGTGTGTGCCCGGGGCGACTGGGGATCGAACTCGAGACCTTGTCTCGGCAGTCCGTTACATACGCCACTGGGCTAATGCCGCTTTTTTTATACACTACGCGAATGGTGGTTAAAAAAGTTAGGTAAGTTAGGACTTACCTAACTTTTTGATAGACTACTATCATAAAAGTATGAAACTGCCAGTCTGATGTACGACAGAGAGAATGCTCTACAAAACCTAAGTAAGTCGATCTTAGCCAGACTCTCTTACGCCTCTCTTTTACTCTCTCGCGCCGGTACTTACTTATAACATCACATGTAAACATCTATACTTACGTCCTTGGCCAAGTGTACCTTTTTTTTTTCTTTTTTTTTCGTGCGGAAATCCCTTCGGATACCCCCCGGCCAGCGGGGGCGGTTATGTCGGGCTTGAACCGACTAAAACCGCACGCCGTATCGAGTCTTAATACGCCGGGGTGTAAGGTTGCCCATAGAGCATATCCCTCGCACCCCGACTGACCCTGGGCCATCTCCGGTTTCGAGATGGCCCCCTCGGGTTTGGGAACCACGGTGTCCCCGTCTTGCCCCGGTTTGGGGGAGGGCCGCTAGTCGCCCCACCGTCTCGGCCATCACCATACTCATAGCGAGTTCCTATTTATATATAAAGTTTGCACAATGGAACCCCGGAGTTCTTTTATTGTTTTTAATCGGCTTTTACGGGAACGACCTCCCAACCCAAAGAGCAAAGCCTGTGCCAGAGCCTCGTCCGTTGTTTAGCAGATGCACCGACTTGCAGGAGAGGTTGGTCTGAACCCCGAAGGTGTTGGTAGGGCCCTGAAATCCTGATTCCACACCTGGGGCTCGATTCAGTAAAATTGCGTTTTTTAAAGAAAGAAAGAAATCTGAATCTGCGAAAGACTGCGGGCAGATGCTGGATGCGGCAAGCTGAAGACAGGGCGCTATGGCGCTCATTATGGGAGACCTATGTCCAGCAGTGGACTAGCATAGGCTGATGATGATGATGATGACTTGTTTTAAACATACGATTTCTAAACAAATTAACATTAAGATCTCAAAATCTAGTTGAAAAACGAAATCAAAAAATAAATAAGTAAAGTGAAGATAGGTTTTGTTTTGACAGATCTGAATATTAAAATATTACAATTTTATTTTTCTTATCAAATTGAAATCACTCGTTTGGAAAACGTAGCGTTACTGAATCGGGCCCCTATAAAGACACTAATGGGATATATGACAAACATTGCTTTCAAACTTACTATAACCAATACTTATATAAAATTTTACCTAAATTTTGTAATATATTTTGTACTTCTCTGCTGACATGATGATCTTTTACAGGAGGATCTGGACAAGGAGATGCTGGGCATCGGCTCCGTGCCCACAGACAAACTGCCAGATGTGCCCAACGCTGAGCTGGTGCATGACAAACCCAAGCCCAGCAGGTCCAAGCAAACAGGTCAGCGTTTACACCAATTTTATCTATGCCCACTAATAATAAAACTGAAGAGTTTGTTTGTTTGTACGCGATAATCTCTGGAACTACATGTGCGATTTGAAAAATTCTTTATACTTTTGAAAGTCATATTCTTGGGGAAAGCTAAAGGGTATGTAACATCAAGTTACAACCTTTAGGAGCCGAGCAATAAAGGATGAGATAGCCGCGGGTGGAAGGGCGATGCGACGCTGAACCAGTACCGAATAGGATGTGTGTATGGCTATCGGGACCGGGAATCAATATGTTAAGAATGGTCACCCATCCTAAGACTGCCTCGGCTAGTGTTGCTTAACTATGCAATGTGTTAACCTACTCGGTTACCACTAAGCCACAAGCCCCTCGTTTCTGTACTGTTTCTATTTAAGCTATTCTGTTGATCGCCCAATAAATATAAGGTGTCACAAAACTAGGTCTCTGAATTTGGTGAGATGACTTGGTATCGACAAAATATGTATTTAAAACAAAAAAAAATATCGGCTAAAATAATAATAATAAAAAAAAAAAAAACACCACCAGCGACTAGCGTCACGTGACGCGACGAGCCCTTGACGCACGTGGTAGGCGTGGAGTCCTCCTAGCAGTATTCTCCAAGCGGATGTGTGGGAAATACCTAAATCGCAACCAGCGTCACGTGTGCTCGTCGCGTCACGGGACGCTAGTCGCAGGTGGTGTTTTTTTTTTCATTTGTATATTTTTTATTTTTTTATTTTTTTTATTTTTTTATTTTACCCGATATTTTTTTTTTTTGTTTCAAATACATATTTTGTCGATACCAAGTCATCTCACCAAATTCAGAGACCTAATTTTGTGACACCTTTATACCTTTAGACACTTTTATATATTGTACAATATTGTTTCAGAGGATGACGAAGATTTGGCGCAATTGCAGTCGTGGGCCACATAATCCTCTATCACCACTGTTTCTCTGTATAAGTTGTACGTTTGTGATATATAGGTATTGTATAGCTAACAGCTCAGTGTGACAGCATTTGTGGGAGCATTCCAATGTTTGGAATCGAATCGGGAGTAACATTGAATTAAATCATTCGATTTTAGGCCGTACCATCGTCGGTGTGATCACCTGGTCTGCCATAGAACATCCGAAGTGATATAGTCGGAAGTTTACGCGAATATCACACATTGAAAAAAATAATTTTTACGGGTTTGATCACGATTTATTTAATGTTATTTTATTATTTACGCTGATCCCGACGTTTCGGTTGCTTTTCAGCAGCTATGGTCACGGGGAGACTGAAGATGGTGGTTGTTTGTTTGTTTGAAGTGTAAGTTATCTCAAAGTATCCGAACTATGTTGAATTGTTAGTGTTAGTAAAACTTACACTTCAAATTATTTAACAACCACGGTCTTCAGTCTCCCCATGGCTGCTGAAAAGCAAAGAACGAGCTGTACCGTGCCGTCTTCGGGTCCGATTGCTGGATAAACGTGCTTTACGGAACCGATTGCCTAAAACTCCGGTTCGCAGCATCGGATGTTTCATAGTAGGCCGTACGAAGGCCTATCACATATAGATATAGTGTGATCTGAAGATAGTTGAGTATGAAATCTTAGTGTTTATAACATTTTAATGAATCTTATATTAACATATTGGAAAAAGTACACGTAAGTTTAATGGCACAACTGCCGTGCATGATGATCCCGAATTCGATTTCTGAAACGGGCAAGTTAATATTTGGTTTATCTGTTAGAAAATTCTCTTTAGCAGCATGGAGTCTGGAGATGTACTTGGTTGATGACAATAAAACATGGTGAATTTTGGGTGTTAATTGACCCATTCTGATAAAAGTACCTTTTTTTTTTCGTGCGGAAATCCCTTCGGATACCCCCCCCCCCCCCGGCGGCCAGTGGGGGCGGTTGTATATAAAATAATCTGAGCCTTTTTAAAGTTTTCTAACACACACATACAAGTGCGTAATAAAAAAATGTTATCAGACTATTGCATAAGATTAGCTGGCATAATTTTTGTAGGTACTTCTTTGAGGACAATATTAAGGCAAGAATTTAAATGCTCACCAAAATGCATAAATGATCACCAAAATGGATAACAGCTCACCAAATATTGTTTTATTGAAACAATAAGAAAACAGACGAACTAGACTTGCATAGACTAGGTTAGAACCGTTAGAAGGTTAAGGTTGCTGAAGTTTCGAGTTAATATTGGTAGTAAAATAGGTGCATTTCTGGTGGGTGTTTAAACGCCAGCCAATATTTAGGGGCGCTTTTAGGTGGAAGACTCATTACCGTTTAGGGATCTCCCACAAATGTCATCACACAATGTATAAATATGTATTTAAAACTTGTCAAACTAGAATTCGCTTTCTCCATGATAAACGGATAATAGTATATTCCCTGCCTTATATACACTTTACATATTTAGTCAAAATATTGATGGAGAGTATCGGAGGGCGGAAATTTGATTTTATTTTTGTTATTTAAAGATTTAAGTTAATTTTTACATACAATCTTCTGTTCTAAGTGTCTTGTAAATTTTTTTCTATTGCTATTTATGTATAATCAGGTTAAATAGTACAGAATATGATTATAGGTTTACTTATTTTACCATGGGCGTAGCCATGACGGTATTCTGGGGGTTCATTACCCCTATATTCAAAATATTATCTACAAATCAACCTCCCTCTCCTGGAACTTGGTGAAGTTGGAGGGGGAGATTTAAGTTTGGGACCCCCGAAACTAAAAACTGGCTACACCCGTGAATTTTATGCATAGCATGATGCTAAAACAATTCTTTAGGGTTTTACCACAGATTTAGAATAGCTTGATGCTTGTCGCCACGTTCGTCTAGCTATTTAGTGATAATGCTCACTGTAAACAGAATCGATCCAATCGCCACGGGTCAGTCGGTACAATTTGGCATTTTTATGTCGACTATCAATCGGTAAAGTTGAACGTAGACTGAAACACAAGCGCGGACAGTCGCACAAAGTTTTTCTACTGAATTTGTTTATTTTGTTTTGTTTTTATAATAGTACGACTAACCAAAATTACTAGTTAAATTAACCCCTCCAGCTAAGATAAATTACTTGTGTTAGATGTGGGTCACGCACGTTGGTAGTGTAATAGCCAGGACTCGAACACGGGATCTCGCGGTGACATACTGAGAAGGATGAATTAAGGCATCTAGCCTATTCTAAATCTGTGGTCACGACCCATCAAGCGTTTTCGTCACGTCAAGGTACGGCCTCCCATACTAATCGTGCTTTTTGTATGGACATACCGTCGGTCGGTCGTTGGCTAAGCGTTGAAGTTTAGATAGATACATCATTCTGCTGTTAGGTTTAAGCATTGAACATAGAATCATTCATAAATATTTTTGTTGAATTTACTTTTGAAATAAACCCACTCAAGAAAAAAAGCGACACTACACCTTAAATAAAGTGTAGTCCACTTGTTGAAATTAGACCATAATCATTCTCGAAAATTTTACGAAAACTAACTTTTAATAGTGGAAAAAAGAATTACTGCCTGTTTTAAAAAAAATTTAAACTTAATGCTACAGCACCAAACAAACAAAAGTTGACAAACGGCTTACATGGACGAATTGCGGGTAAAAGCTGTCCAAAAGGTTTGTACTTTGAATCCTAGGACTTTCAGTACAATGTCAATTATGTTTTTTGATGTCAAAATCTTTAACTGTCAAAATTTTAAAACTGTCAAAATCTAATTTGCAAATCTGTCAAAATGGCATCTAACCTAACCACTTATTATTATTTCAAGGGAGTAAGGTTGCACGTTGTACTGATAGTAGCAGAAGTTAAACTTACTTTTTATATCATGCATTGTTAGCGCTTTTTTCACTACCCGACTTGAAAATAATATCGTTCTGTCTACGGAATATAAAATACTAGCAGCGCCTAAAGATTAGCATTTGTTACTCAGAAATAAAGTAGCACTGTAATAGTGAAATAATATTTGAAATCGATTCTATAGTTTCAGAATTTATCGGTTACAAAGTAAAAATCTTTCCTTTTTATAATATTAGTATAGAAAAAGAACTGTCATTAAACCTCGTTAGTATGGTAACTAGTGTTGCCAAACTCTCGCATATTTTAATCATGTCACCCAAAACAGTGACCTGAGGGCTTAACATGGGGTCTTAAAGCGTCCGTGTTCCGGGTGAGGAAGAGAGATGATGCTACACACCCTATATAGCTCTATCACTCTTTCTCGCTCGGAACACGATTGCTTTAACACGTCATGGTTAGCCCTCTGTTCCTACTATTCTAATTCCTACTAATATTGTGAAATTTTGCGAAGATATTTGAATGTTTGTAACTATCTAGCTGAAATTTGGTACACGGATAGATTATAGTCCGGTATAACACATAGGACAACTTTTTATCCCTGGAATAGGTTTCCATTGGTTGCGGGAAAGGGAACAGGATTCCACGAGGGGGGGGGGGGAGCCGCGGGCAACAGCTAATAGATTATAATTTTCAACAGCGAACAAGCTCATAAGTGAACCTGACATTAGGTTATAGCGAAACGCATTGCGAATTTATTAAACATCACAGGATTTAGCACACAAGCGGAAGGTGGGTGTACTTCCGCCTGATTTTATATTCTGTGGTTCTGTCACTTTAGTTTTAAGTGGGAGTTGTAGAGAGTACGATATTTTTTTCTATTGTAAATTTGTCAGGGGTGGTGAAACAGGCTTTCGTTCATTTTAGGGTTAAAGCTAACTGTATTGAAGCGTACATTTTTTTAAGCTGTAACATTGGTTCGATAATATACATATTTTATTTTAAGAAAGTATTATTGTTTTATTTATTTTTTGTTTATATTAAATTCCAAGCTCTACCAAATTATTTGAGGCTCAAGTTAACCTGACCTGCCAGTCGTTGTAACTTTTTTTTTTCGTGCGGAAATCCCCTCGGATACCACCCCGCCGGCTAGCGGGGGCGGTTATGTCGGGCTTGAGCCGACTAAAACCGCACACCGTCTCGGGTCTTCAGACGCCGGGGTGTAAGGTTGCCCATAAAGCTTATCCCTCGCACCCCGACTGAAACTGGGCCATCTCCGGTTTCGAGATGGGCCCCCTCGGGTTTGGGAACCACGGTGTCCCCGACTTGCCCCGGTTTGGGGGAGGGGCGCTAGTCGCCCCGCCGTCCCGGCCTGCGCTCATGGAGGACGGAAGTCTTTAAGCGAAGTCGGTGTACCTGCTAATCAACGGACGAGGCTCTGGCGCAGGTTTTCCTCTCAGGGTTGGGGGATCAGACGGCAGTCGCTCCAGGGAAAGCCAACAGCCGAAATACCAATCAAAAACAATAAGTGGACCCCGGGCTCCACAGTGCACACTTTGGACGCAATCTAGAAATCGCTATGAGGATGATGAATGAGTGATATCCTTCAAGGCGTCCATCTCTAGTCGCCATTAAACGTCTGAGGTTCCGTTGCCAAATGACAAAAAACGGAACCCTTATAGATTCGTCATGTTTGTCTGTCTGTCCGTCCGTATGTCACAGCCACTTTTTGCCGAAACTAAGAAGTGTCGTTGGTAAGTAGATGTATTCTGTGAACCGCATTAAGATTATCACACAAAAATAAAAAAAAAGCAATAAATTTTCGGGGTTCCTCATACTTAGAACTGAAACTCAAATTTTTTTTCATCTAACCCATTCGTGTGTGGTATCTTTGGATAGGTCTTCAAAAATGATATTGAGGTTTCTAAAATAAGAGAATGATAAAACTTTAAAAATATATGATGTACATTACCATGTAAACTACCACCGAAAATTCGATTGAACGAGATCTAGTACGTAGTTTTTTTGTAATACGTCATAATTCGTAAACCGCAATTGACCTTTTATTCAATCAACTCAAATACAAAAATTTAAAAAACCATTATGTTACTTGCTGCTACGGAATCCTTCATAGGCGAGTCCGACTCGCACTTGGCCGCTTTTATTTAATTTAACAACCACGTTTGTAAGAGAGATTCAATCTATAAGATTGACCCTATCGATTAATGACAAGTATCTACAGAATATTTTTTCGAATTTTAGTTCTACAACTAATTGAACTGAACGCTGAAATTTTGCAAACATGTTTGGTTTGGATGATATTGACGCAGATATGTGACATCTTTCTAAATCCAATATTTCAATCCTAGTTCAAGCGTCGACAGTTTTGTGGTTAAGGAGTCGGCCTTATGATGACAGGTTCCATGTTCGAATCCTGGCCATTACACTACCGATGTGAACACACTCCTAACACAAGCAATTTAGGTTAGCTGGGTGGGTTAGGGCTTACCCTGGGTACCCGACAATGGACACTGTGGACTGAGGACCCCGTGTGGTTTTAATCGGTCCGATTCCGACACGCCCACCACATCGTCGGTACCGATGGGGTGAAGCCCGTGGGGGTTCCAACACGTTAAAAAAATCTGGGTGGGTTAACGGAGTACTAGTAATTTCAGTTGGTAGTAGGTAAGTTTTTTTTTTCGACGGCGGAATTCCCTTCGGTTACCCCCCCCCCCTCGCCTGTCAGTGCGGCCGGTTATGTCGGGCTTGAACCGACTAAAACCGCACGCCATATAGGGTCTACAGACGCCGAGGTATAAGGTTGCCCATAGAGCATATCCCTCAAACCGCCACTGACCCTGGGCCATGTCCGGTTTCGAGATGGCCCCCTCGGGAGATAGTAAGTACCTATATAAAAAAAATACTCCTATAATCACCACACCTTGTAACCCTGTTATTAATGCGATGAACCAGCTTCCACATTTCATCCTATCCACTAACCTACTAACTCCACCAACGGAACAAACAAAATATAACATAAATTATAAAACAATTATGTTGACTTACGTCACGGTAGGCAGGTACAAAGTGTAATAAATCTTTGTGTCAACACATTTGACATGCGCGTTGCGCCCGCGCAGATTGTGAGCTGAATTTTGATAATATTCGTACGGGAGAAAGTGTTCAACGCTAGGTTGAACATTTTCTTTGAGGGCGTATTCTGGTTTATAGTAGCCGATGCGGTAGTAAGAACAGTTAACTACAATAGTCTTATGAAATATTGAAGCAATTAGTAGCAAACCAAACGTATATATAGGCGAATTTCGATTATCCAGGATGCGTCCAGAATGGAACCGGTCATAGGTTCAAATCCCGTCCTGATATTGACTTTTTCCAATCGAAATCTATAGGGAAGGTTAGCATACTAGTTGCTTCAAAATTTCATTAAATTAGTGTGGCTGAGTAATCTAAAAACCGTGTTTAAAAATGATTGTAAGCTATTCATTGTCACCGTTAGTTCGTAGCAATTTCGGTAGATGGCTCCAGTGTCACCCCAAGTACTGGATATTTGAAATTCTCCTATACATACGATAGGAGAATTTTCAATATCCAGGACGTGTCCCCTTAGTTCAGTTGGTCAGAGTATTCCCCCTAGAAAAGAACTGCTCGCGGGTTTAAGTACGATCCTGGTTGTTGACTTTTTCCGATCAAAATCTATAGTCTGTCTACATTTAACAGAGGTAGGACATGACGGTATTCCCGTCCAACTGAGCAGTCCGACTGGGGAAGTACCTCCGCCCTACAGAATACCGCGGCCATAATAACCTCGTGTTGTGTTCCCGGCGGTGAGTAGGGTAGCCAGAGCTCACTGAGAGTTTTTGTGCTGTCACAGGGAAGAGTCTTCCTTCTGACAGCACAAAAACTAAAAAAGAAGGGAGAGGCGGCAGTAGCCTTTGGTCTTCCCGGAAGACTAAAGGCAATGCCTTTTTTTTTAGGGTCGGCAGCGCGAGTGTGATGCCCCTGGTGTTGCACACGTCCATAGGCCACGGTGACCGCTTCCCATCAGGTGGGCCGTGAGCTTGTCTGCCACCTGAGGGGTATATAAAAAAAAACAGCAATTTTTAAAATGCTTTTATTTGCGTAACTTTGACTTAGTTCGTAAGAAAAAAATATACAGTCTCCGGCTTTTTATTTACCACGCCGCTTTAGGGTTTTGATCGCTAACGATTTGCAAACTACAGTACATCCAGAATAGGTCTACTGCTAATTTTAATGATGTGCCGCAACCTATAGTTTAAATCAAGTAGCATTCATCCTGCGGCGGCCAGTTGGTGTTGTGCTTACTTACCCTGTTATCAACATGAGGGCGTACTACTTCCTGGTAAGTGGATTTTAGTAAAACATACCCTTACCAACTTCTACTTACTCTCGGGTAACTTCAGGGTCGTGTAGAAAACCTACGAGATACGTTACGTATGCGTTAGTAGCGTTGGATTATGAAAAATAAATATTGATGACTTGCATAGACACAAAATAAATGACATATCGATATACTTCTTACTTAATTGTGGGGCGTTTAAATTATAGCATTTTTAAATATTCATTAGATAGGTATAATCAAGTTATATTAACGTTCATCTTTACAACCCTACAATAAAAAACCAAGTCACTTCCCAGTGTCTGTTCGCTGATATCTTTTAAACTACCCCACAAGTTATACACGAGCAGGGGCCAGATTCAGTAAACTTACATATATTATTTGAAACGTGAGATTTCAAAATTTACGAAAACCTATCAAGTTAGAATTTCAAAATCTAATTGAAAACGCAAACAGTGATTCTGTAGGTTTAATAAGTTCAAGTAAACGGAGATAGGTTTTGTTTTGACCAGTCCTACGGAACACCAAAGCTTTTCACGTATTTCTTTTCAAACGTGGCCTTACTGAATCGAGCCCCTGTAGCTGAGAACAGGGATATGAGGCGCCCGAGACTCTTAAAAAGCTCAAGTCCAGGGCTATATTCGGTGAGGGGTCTTCTCCTTTCCCAGTCGAGCTAGTCCATTCGTGTTGTGAAAACCACTGAACATACTTAAACAGTACATTTTTTTTCAGTTAATTCTCATACTCCACACAGTATCAGCAACTGTAGACATTTACAAGTTTAAAGAAGCAGCCGCCAGAAAATTACAAATATTGGAAGAGAATGCTGCATTCAAACTGCAAAGTCTACACAAAAAGACTGCTACAAAACTACAAAACATACAAGAAAAAGCATCGGAATCGTTTCACCAGTTCGTTGATGCCATTGACGTAGAGAAGGTGAAGAGCCTAGATATTTTGAACATGCTACCGAAGCTACAACGCAAAAGAGAATTTCTCCAAAAAGCATTTAACAGTTTACCAGAATATACGCAAAAAGCTACTGAATCGTTTCACCAGTTCGTCGACAGCATTGACATGGAGAAGGTGAAGAGCTTAGATATTTTGAACATTCTACCGAAGTTACAACGCAAGAGAGAGTTTCTCCAAAAAACAGTTAACAGTTTACCAGAATATAAACAAAAAGCTACTGAATCATTTCACCAGATCGTCGACAGTATTGACATAGAGAAGGTGAAGCAACTAGATATTTTGAACATTCTACCGAAGTTACAACGCAAGAGAGAGTTTTTCCAAAACACGGTTAAAAGTTTACCAGAATATAAACAGAGAGCCATTGAATCGTTGAACCAGTTCGTCGCCAGCATTGACATGGAGAAGGTGAAGCAACTAGATATTTTGAACATTCTACCGAAGTTACAACGCAAGAGAGAGTTTTTCCAAAACACGGTTGAAAGTTTACCACAATATAAACAGAGCGCGAGACATTATTTACGGCCGAGATTCGCAGTTTGACTGGTTAAGATTTAACCCCTTCTTACATTAAGAAACCTTCAAATAACGCGAGTCACGAACTAGCGTCGCCACAATATCGCTAAAGAGTCTCACATAATATTTGAATGGCGACTACTACGATATCGGAGTCGTATAAGTATCCACGACGTTTTGCGAAATCCGCAATGTCAGTCGCGTGCGACTCTTTTGATTCCCATCTCCAGAGTCACGCGACTCGTGTCTCCATAAGTGTCGGCAAGATGGTGGAGCAATAATTGAATATACAGTTTGTGTAAGAAATTGAAAAATATCCGTGCTTATATAGTTAGTCTTGTTAGTATAGTCAGTGTTTTTTGTATATATTTAGATTGGAATAAAAGAGAACATCCAGGATGTGACTTGATGTTCTCTTTTTCTGATTTATAACTATAGGAAAAGTAAGTTAAAAAATTCATTGAATTAGTCTTTCTTGGCTATATAGGAACACAACGGTCTTATTACACATTTTAAGGTTATATGAGAGGAAGTAGGTACGACTGAGAATGTTTAGGAAGAAATTGAAAAAAAAAAACATTTTTTTAAAACTTTAAATTGTTCTATCGCGCCGATAGAACGAACAAGCCGGCCGCCGGCCAAGGAGATGAATCCACCATCACCATTGATTCATTATTTCAAATAAGGAATTTAAGTTCCAGCATAGCATAGCATAATGCAAGAGCATTGAGTGGTGAACAAGTTTTCAGTTGCCGTACCGGACTGAAACTTCGTCCCTTTCTAGTTTTATAATGAAAGAAGGGCCTTAGCATTAGGTTTGGATTTAGATGTATACTGGTCGGCGAGGAGACGCAATTGAAATTTAACATACAATAATGTGTTACGCATTTTGGATACGAATACTGCTATTACCTCTTTCGGGGAGGTTACTTAGCTCGACTGACCAAATATATCCTTCAAGAGATATATGTCGAAAGTATTGAGATATCTTTCTGAACAACAGACGAGGCTCTGACGCCGGCTTTCCCTCCGGGTTTGGGAAGTCATACGGCAGTTACTCCCGGAAAAGCGTCAGATACCAATAAAAAGCAATAAGCGGACCTCGGGCTCTAAAGTGCAAAGTTTGGACGCTATGGGAAATTGCTATGAAGATGATTATGATTCGAGACGATGTAATAGTTATGGTGGAATGAAGAAACTCACATAGGTTCATACACGAACCCTGTAACATTACACTCTCTTCTTGGCAGTAGTGTAAAAATACCACCGCTATCTACGACTTGCGGACTGAATTTAGACAGTACAATACTTCGACATGTAGAGAATTTCGAAAACACATAGATCGACAAGTCATTGCTTCACAAACAATTAGTAGACAACACACACCTTCGAATTACCACTACTTCGACAGACGATTATTCGACAGTCAATACTTAGGACAAGACACATCTTCGAATGACCGCTAGTTTGACAGATTCCCAAAATAATGTGGTTCCAGCTCTGTTGGGGTCACAGTTCTAACCTAACGTAACCCAGATGCTATATTGAATATACTGCACCAACTGGTTCTAAAACAAGCTAAACTTGTACTGTGGATATATGACAACGGTTTTGGGACAATGTTAAAAAAATATGTCAAACTAGTGGTCATTCGAAGATGTGTCTTCTCTAAGTATTGTCTGTCGAATAATCGTCTGTCGAAGTAGTGGTAATTCGAAGGTGTGTGTTGTCTAATAATTGTCTGTCGAAGCAATGACTTGTCGATCTATGTGTTCTCGAAGGAAGGATTGTACTGTCTAAATTCAGTCCGTAAGTGCTATCTACAAAGTGTCATCGGGTTCCTTTTTTTGTGTCGCACTCAAATTGAAATTGTGGCAAAGACATAGTTCGTTTAGTCCCTTAGATTAGCACATCGAAACATGATAATATGTTAGTGTTAATGATAATAGATTTTAAGAAATTGTTTACGCTTACAATAATGGTGTAATTTTGAACACTGCCAATGATTGAAACCGTGTCTTGCTAAATATTTATTGAAATAAAATATGAATGTTTTTTTTTTTTATTATACTTGAATATTCTGCTATGGTAGGTGTTGTAGGATGTGTTGTAGTTACCAAAATAGAGGATGCATTAATGGTTCGAACATGTAGAGAGGATAAAATAAATATTTTGCAACTTTTTTTAGTTTTCATACACATTACCAAGGCGCGCTATGCCTATACAAATAGAAGTCAAAATTCCTTAACTCACTATCTACATAGATTCTGTAACCAGTTTCAAATTCATTGCCGCTTCACCAAGGAACTGTGACACGTTTTTTTTTTTCTAAATGGTTTATCTAGGATACATAGAAGTCATTGAATTTGGCATATCTTTTGCGGGAGCGATTGCCGTTCGACCCCCAAGCCCGTGAGGAAAGCCTGCATGGGAGCTTTCTTTCCTGTGCGAAAATCCCCTCGGATACCCCCCGCTGGCCAGCGGGAGAGATTATGTCGGATTCGAATCGACTAAAACCGCACGCCATCTCAGGTCTAGGCCTCATCTATTAATCGGCATGCGAGGTTGACCTGGGCCTCAAAGATTATGGTGGGGCGCTCATACGCCCAAGCGTGGAAGGTGTCATGAGGAATCAAAACTTAAGACATAAAGATAAATACTTTATTCACCAATATTCAAATCACTTAACAACTTATCAAAAATATCATTTTTATCTACTCCACTACCCCTCGGCAAGAATTCATCTAACAACCCATTCTGGAATTCACCGAAGTCATCTTGGACATTCGTGTCAGCTAACCCTAGTTCCGTAAGTAACGTCAAATTATCCACGTTGTCAGACTTGTCAATTTTATCATACGCCACTTTGTCACACTTTTCAGCGTTGTCAAAATTTGGCAGGAGTTGTTGTGACGAGTCCGTCTCATCGATGTCTTTGTTTTGACGTCGGTTGACTAACTTTGAGTCCTTGTTGTCAATGTCAGATATATCGTGATATTCGTGGATCTCTTTTCCGAATTCTATATCTTCTTCTTCGTCCTGTAAGAAGTGTGTTGGTTATTTGTTAATATCGGTTGTGTTAGAATTTCAGATTCTACCTTTTTTGAGTTTTAAATAAAGTAACACCATGTAGCGAAGTGTAGGGAGACTTTTGGTCAATCGAAGGGGTGAATAGAAATTAAACGGTCAGAATTTTTTTGCAGTTATTTTTTTTAAAGTGGTACTGAATGATTCAGGAGCCTTACCACGATAATACCTCCTATACCTCCATCTCTCTCACTCAGCTGAGCGGCCCGAAACTGATTTATTAACGTGTCATGCCAACGCCTATGGTAAGGCCCCAGTAAATTATTACATTGAGAAAAAAAATATTTACTTCAAATTTGATAAAGATGATTTAATGGCCATTTTATTTCTATTCACTCCGGTTTTACGGTAGGTACCATACAGGTGGGGTGCTTGGTTGGGGACCTCCACGCGGTGCACCCTGGGCAACGGAGACGGCAGCGCCTCTATCCTAGGGTAGGAGAGACGCTGCCGCCTACGGCCAACTCCGACCGAGGCGAGGGCGGCCCTGTTGAGGGCTGTTCGGAAGCTTTCCACGTGTCCCTCTGATTAGCAGAGGGCACAGTGGAAAGCAAGTAAGGGGGCCATCTCGAAACCGGAGATGGCCCAGGGTCAGTCGGGGTGCGAGGGATATGCTCTATGGGTAACCTTACACCCCGGCGTCTTAAGACCCGAGACGGCGTGCGGTTTTAGTCGGTGCAAGCCCGACATAACCGCCCCCGCTGGAGACCCCCCGCTCTCCAATGGGGGCGGTATCCGAAGGGATTTCCGCACGAAAAAAAAAAAAAAAAGGTACCATACAGGTAGGGGTGTGTGTTGGGTAACCTCCTCGAGTGTCGCTCTGATTCCGATCCCGCTGCAGTCCGGGGGGAACGGAATCGGAGCGGCCGGTACACCCTGGGCGGCGGTCAATGGCTTCCCCTTCACCCCTTCATAGGGTTGGCATTGATCGTCGGCCAATACCCAACGTGGCGGGAACACATCGCTCTCCGTACTCCTCTGCTTTCAGAGGAGACAGGATGAGCGATGCTGTTAGTGGTGAGATGGCCCAGGGTCAGCCGGGGTGCGAGGGATATGCTCTATGGGTAACCTTACACCCCGGCGTCTGAAGACCCGAGACGGCGTGCGGTTTTAGTCGGTGCAAGCCCGACATAACCGCCCCCGCTGGCCGGCGGGGGGGTATCCGAAGGGATTTCCGCACGATAAAAAAAAAAAAAGAAAAGGTATACAGTCGCCATCAAAAGTAGGTTGACATATTCAAAGCTACCGATGACCTTATCTCTAAATCCTTTCATAAAATAATTAACAAAACATTAAAAAAAATATTTATTGATTTATTTCAATGTAAATATCGTTTGCAAATAATAATAATAAATATTGTAGGACAAAGTACACAACGCCATCTAGACCCAAACTAAGCAGAGCTTGTCATATGGGTTCAAGAATGCGGATAAACATACTTAAATACTTTTTTTTTGTAAATAAATACATATTATAAATAGAAACACCTAAACCAATGCAAATATACGTATTTGCACTGAGCGGGAATCGAACCCGCGACATCTGGCTTAGCAGTCGAACGCACTACCGCTACGCCACAGAGGTCGTCAGTGAAATTTGTTAGCGTTCAGCAACTTTTGAGGTCGACTGTACAACCCTTTGTAATTCATGCAAGTTTACTGGTTTCGGACTTTTATATATACAATTCGGACGCTTTTGACTTCAATTTGGTGAAGGTTTTTATAGAGGGGTACCTACCTGAATGATTTGAGCCGTAGACTTGTACTGGAAGGCGTTCTGTGACAAATCCACTTCGACTGGGAACAGTGTGGCGTTCTCTTTTAGGTAATCCACTGACTCACTGCAATACGAAACCGGTTTTGATGTGAATACATCTTTAAAGCTTTTATAGTAGGTAATTTTCTTTCTTTTTTTTAAAAGAATATCAGTAACCGAAATTACTAATTCCCCCCTAACCCCTCCAGCTAAGCTAAATTGCTTGTGTTAGGAGTGGGTTCACGTTGGTAGTGTAATGGCCAGGATTCGAACCCGGGACCTCTCGATCGTAAGGTTGACTCCTTAACCACTAAGCTAGCGACGCTTCAATTAATGCAGGAAACTTGACGATAAAACCAAACTGAAGGATGAAAAAATTCATTACGTTGAGTGTAGATAACGCATGGGTGCGGGAGGAATACAGAGCAAACACAGAAGGAGGTAGAGGAGGAGGACCGAATGATTCTTGGGCCTACCCTGATGTTATCGCAGTAATTCTACTCAATGCTAGAATAATAAAAATATGTTTGTATTTACAAAAAAAAAAGTATATAAGTATGTTTATCCGCATTGTGAAACCCGTAACACAAGCTAATTAAACTATGCTTACTTTAGGTCTAGAAAGTGCTGTGTAGAATGTTGTAGAATATTTATAGTTTCACCCGCTGTACTCAGTTCTATTCCACCACCTAGCATCACCCGCCTGCTCTCTCTCTCAATGCTAGATAACGATACTTTGTATATGAACTGTATGAGCTTTATATAATGTATATTGTATAAAAAAAGCGGCGATAGCCCGGTGGTCTACGTGACGGACTGCCTAGACGAGATCTTGAGTTTGATAAATGTACTACGTGAGTTCGACAAATGGGAGTGCGATTAACGATTGTGTGACAAAACTGTACCGCGACTCACCACAGTTCGAATGCACGCTAGTGCGACACACTGTAGGTCGACATTACTCTAGTGTGACAAACGATTGTGCGACAGTAGTTCGACACTACGGTAGTGCGACAAATCATTGTCGCATTACCGTAGGAGTAACAACGATGGTTTGATTTGATTTAATATGAATTTACGTACTCTTAGTGGTTTTCTTACAACACTGAAATCGGCCTATGCCGATACTATACATATGCCGCGGTAGCCTAGTGGTATGGGTAATGGACTGCTGAGACGAGGTCTAGGGTTCGATCCCAGGTCTTACCATGGCACACACCAATGACTTTTCGATGCTTTTCGAAGTTTTTATTGAACCAACTAAAACCGCACGCCGTCTCGGGTCTACAAACGCCGGGGTGTAAGGTTACCCATAGAGCATATCCCTCGCACTCCGACTGACCCTGGGCCATTCGCAGTGTCCCCTCTGATAACAGCAGAGGGGTACCTGGAGCGGCCCCCACCCCCGCGGGCCTTGCAGGCCCGCCATACCCCGACCCCCTCGTGCAATGGGGTCAGCTGGCCCTGTAAAGGGCCGGTTGGTCAGACTCTTGGCCGTTGACGTTGACGCCAGCTACTACAGAGGAGCAATCAATGATGCGTCATCGCCCACGTTGCCCAGGGTGCACCAAACTTGGAGGTGATCCAACCAGTCGCACCCCATTACATTAGGACCTAAACATAAACTGGCGAAATGTGGGTGCTAGCACCTCTGCCTACCCCTTCGGGGATATAGGCGTGAGTTTATGTTATGTTATGTTATGTAAATCGGCAGGGTTAGGTTAGGTTAGAAGTGTGACCACAACAAGATAAATAACACCAATAACAGGAAAAAACTAATGAAAACCCCCCTTTACATTTGCAAAAAAATATCCAGTCACCTCGGGCACACACCTCTGACTTTTCGTAGTTATGTGTATAGGTATTTAAATGTTGATTATCGCTCGCTTAGTAATGTGCCGGTAGACGGCAATAGGCTCGCCGCCTATTACATTGGGACCTAAACATAACTGGCGAATCGTGGGTGTGTCATACACCTCTGCCTACCCCTCCGGGGATACAGGCGTGATTATGTTATGTATATGAGCACATCCCTATTATATTAAGTGACATCTGGTGTGAGATAGTTATACCAATAAGTAACATCGACATAGAAAGAAGTGAATAGTTTGCTATTGACAAGTAGATGGAAAATAAAGTAGTGGGCGGAAAAAGTGACGCGCATTCTTTCATAGGGAATCTAATTACAACACCTCTCTGTATATGCTCTGTGGTGAGGTACAAGGAAGGGTTTCTAGCTTGATAGTAACCTAATTCTTTAGGCTTTCACAGCCGGCTTTGCATGTAGAATGTACTGCTTCCAGGCGACTAGATCAGTCGCAGAGAAGTCGCCACCGACGAGAGTTCTATGCACTCGTCGCCACCCGGACCTGTACCACTGAAGATGTCGACCGCAGTGATCGACGAAACGTTTGGAACACAAGTTTCATCTGGACCAGGGCCAAACAGTCGGAAGCAGTACATTCTACATGATAGTAACCGTTTAGCGTCAATTGGGTATCAAAACTTGGCAGAATTGGATAGAGTACTCATTAGCTACTCACTTGTGGTACACGGCCAGTCCCTGTATGAACCGGCGGAGCTGGTAGGCGACATCTTGGGTTTTCTTGTTGTCAAGTAGCTCCAGTTTGACTAACACGTCGGATCGCAGGCGGGCGAACCTTGTTCGTGCGTCTTGACGGCAGCGAAGGATTAGCCTGGGGATTTTTATTCGTAAGAATTTCGGTAGATATCTCCTACGTCGCCCTAAGAGCCCCTTCGCGCTAGCGTTTGTTCAGCGTAGGAGTTCGATGTACGTATGACAAACGTGAACTAGTTTGAAGGGGCTCTAACACATATGTAGACGAGAGGTGTATTCGGGACGTAGGGAGGTAAAATTCAGGGTGGGGGTTTAAAAACAAAACAACAAAAATGTGTATGAATGATATATTTATATTCTGTTGGTTATTGCTCGCTTAGTATTGTGTCCTGTAGATGGCAATAGGCTCGCCCTTATTAGATTGGGACTGAAACATGTGTGGTGAATCGTGGGTGTGTAATACACGTCTGCATACCCTTTCGGGGCTATAGGCGTGAAGTTATGTTATGTTGGTTAGGCTGGTTGACAGTTCTGCGACAAGCGCCCGTTTCCGGGGCAAGATGTGGACACCTTGGTTCCTAAAACCGAGGGAGCCATCTCGAAACCGGTGATGGCCCTGGGTCAGTCGGGGTGCGAGGGAAATGCCTTATGGGCCCACCTTGCACTCCGGCGTTTGAAGACCCGAGACGGCGTGCGGTTTAAGTCGATTCAAGCCCAAATTACCACTCCTGCTGGCCGAGGGGATTTCCGCGCGAAAAAAAAAAACAAAAAGATATGATGGATGGTTGTTGATTGCTTAGTGGTTGGTTGGTGGTTGGTTGGTGGTTGGTTGGTGGTTGGTTGGTGGTTGGTTGTATGGCTGGTGGTGGGCTGTCTCGCTTACCTGTACTCATAGTTGCCGGTCTCGACCCTGTACAACGGCTCCTGCAGAGCGTTGTACCCGTACTCTTCATCGTCCATCTCTTTCACTTTGAGGCAATAGGACAGGTATTCAAACTTCGTGTCCGCGTACTTGCGGATAGTCAGTTTTGTATCGGGGATTGCTTTGTTGAGGTATGTACCCATGTCAGATAGAATCTGGAAAAGGGGACATTTTTAAGGATTCATAGTTACCGAAATGACGAGTATTTCCGTTAACCTGTAGACTGAGAACGACCAGACGCGACATGCCACCGCTACATGGTGGATATTCCACTCATACGCACGAATCGTTTCGGCGACATATTTATTATGCGTACAGCTAAGGAGTGGAATTGCCTGCCTGACTTCAGGTGAGATAGAGGTCAAACGTGAGCCTATAGTGTTTGTAGTAGTATTAGTGAATATAGTATATTTATCATTACGACTGCAGTTTTTATCGCTGACGAAACCTTCCACAGTTTTTAGGAGTGGGTTGACGTCGGTACCCTCAATCATAAGGCCGCTTCCTTAACCAATAAGCTACTGAAGCTATCATTAAACAGCTTATGAGACCCTGCCAAGATCTTCGGCCTCCTGCAAGCTGGTGCACCTGATGATTGAAGGACGAGGCTCTGAGACACTTAAGGAACAAAGAAGGAGGTCAATCAAGGGCTGGAGCCTTTTGACGGATTCCAAAGAATGAGGAGATTGTATTTTACTTTACTGACAATGAAGATAAGAAAATCTCGAGTCATCAAAAAAACAATGTTTAAAAATGACTGTAAAGTTATTTATTGTTTCCGTAGTTCGCAAGAATTACGGTAGATGGCTTCAGCGTCGCCTTAACACGTTTATAATGTGTCGGAGAATTTCGAATATCTGGAACGTGTCTAGATAGCTCAGCAGCTGGTCAGAGCATTCACCCTGTAAGGGACTGGTCGCGGGTTCAAGTCCCGTTCTAGATGTCCTCTTTTTCCGATCTTAATCTTTAGAAAAAGTAAGCGTACAAAATGCTTAAAAATTTAATTGAAATAAGAAAATCTAGAAAATAATCTTGTAGCCGACTGTTTATATGGAAGCTGTATATTGATTCCTCTTCATCTGAGTGCTAATCCTTCTCTCCACTCTCCTTTCTATAATTTGGCTTTTATGGGAGTGACTGCCGTCTGTCCTACTAACCCCCCTTTTTTGTTCGTTCCGAAATCCCTCTGATATGCGTCAGCCAGCGGGGGTGGTTATGTCGGATTCGAAGTGACTAAAAGTACACGCCGCGCCGTCTCGAGAAATCGGAAAACTTCCGCCAGAGCCTCATCCGTCACTCAGCAGGTATACACTGCAGGTATAAACTGGTGGTAGAAATTTGCTGACACAAATTTGTCACAAAATTCGGCCGGGTAGGTACCACCGTGCACGATTGCGAAAAACCCTCCATAGTATTCCAATTTCGGTTTGATTGCGTTCAGGGGTCAGCAAGTGCATAGCCGGGCAGGGGGATTGTGGTCGCAGCACTAGTGGGGCCGGTGGGGGTCACGCGGTGCTGCGACGACAATCCTCTTCTGATGAGGCCGTCAAGCTGAGTGCCACCATTGTTAATATGGTACGTGTATGTAATGGTGACCCTCTTTCCTGAGACTTTACCTTCAGCTTACCATCAGGCAATGTGAAGTCAAATTGACGTGTCCTAAATATATAAAAAAAAAAAACCTGATTGCAGGTGACGTTGGGTTGGGCGTGAAGATCTTGATGGGGTCCTATACACCTTCGTCGTCTATTATGTGAAGGTAGCAAAATGTACAATCGCATATTCTTTTAAGCACATTATAGGCAAAATAGTACAGTCAGCGACAAAACTGGATTAATACTTAAATATTTACAAACGTTTTTTTTCATTGGAATATAAAATGACCCTATAATAAATATACATGAAGCTTTATAATCCTCAGAGGAGGAAGTCAATATATTTTATATTTTGTTTATTATTTTGTGAAAGGTTTACGAGCTAAAGTGATTAATAAATTAGAATTTGTTAAGCCGCTTTTGTCAGTGACTGTACTTATACTTACAGGTTTTAAAGCCTTCAGCATCTTGATACCATCTCGCTCCAGTAACCGGTGGTATTGCCCGAACTTAGTGAAGGCCTCAGAGGCTCTCGGTTGCGGTTCCCGCACTCCTATGCCAGCGAATATGTCACCAATCGCTTTGTACGTTTGCAACAGATCGAAGTATGCTTTTAGCATCCTGGAACATGAAACGTCATAGTTGCTAGATGTTATTTGTTTTTAAAATGAGTAAAGGTTTTTTCCCACAAGGTATTTTGAACGATTCCGTAGGAGGCGTCGCCGCCCCGCAGATGCGGAGGCCCGAGAGGCGGAGTTGTACGAGGGATACAGGGAGGCCAGACGAGCCCTCCGAGCGGAGATAAGGCGTTCCAAACGGGACGCCTTCCGCGAGCTGCTGGAGACGCTGGAGCGGGACCCTTGGGGGCGGCCCTACCGGATGGTGAGGGGCAAGCTGCGCCCCAAGGCCCTGCCGTTAACCCGGTGTCTCCAGCCGGATCTGCTCGGAGGAGTTGTTGGCTCCCTGTTCCCAGCGCGGGCGGTGGAACATGTTCCACCGCAGATGCCTCCGCCTCGGTTGCGTATGGCGCCCGACGTGGAAGACGACGACGTGCCCGAGGTCACTTGGGTAGAACTAGAGCTGGCGGTGAGAAGGCTAAGAGCCAAACACACCGCCCCGGGACCCGACGGCATTCCAGGCCGAGCGTGGGTCCTAGCTCTAGTCGACGACGCTCTCGAGCCCCGACTGAGAGGGCTTCTCAGCGCATGTTTGGAGCGGGGCCAGTTTCCGAAATTGTGGAAGACGGTGACGCAGGTGATCTCCAGGAAGGGGTGCTTCGGGGACCACCTGCATCGGATCAGGAAGGAGCCAACGCCTGAGTGTCATCACTGCGACGCGAGCGAGGACTCAGGGCTGCACACGCTGGCGGACTGCCCGGCGTGGGAGGCGCCGAGGCGTGACCTCGTGGCAGCCATCGGGGTGGGAGTCCTCTCACTCGGCAGCATGATTGCGGCAATGGTGCGGAGCGCGAGCGCGTGGGCCGCCGCCGCCTCCTTCTGCGAGCATATAATGCTCGCGAAGGAGGTGGCGGAGCGCGCCCGGGAGAGACTTAGAACTCTCCCGGTCCGCCGAGCCCGCAACTTGCTCGCCGCGCGTCGCAGGCAACTCAGGCGCCGGAGGTCGCTTAACGACCTCCGTCCTCCATGAGCGCAGGCCTGGGGGTGGCGGGTGAGGCCACCTGTCACCCCAGCAGAAGCAGGCCGGGACGGTGGGGCGACTAGCGCCCCTCCCCCAAACCGGGGCAAGACGGGGACACCGTGGTTCCCAAACCCGAGGGGGCCATCTCGAAACCGGAGATGGCCCAGGGTCAGTCGGGGTGCGAGGGATATGCTCTATGGGCAACCTTACACCCCGGCGTCTGTAGACCCGAGACGGCGTGCGGTTTTAGTTGCTTCAAGCCCGACATAACCGCCCCCGCTGGCACGCGGGGGGGTATCCGAAGGGATTTCCGCACGATAAAAAAAAAAAAAAAGGTATTTTGAACGACGGAGATGGCCCAGGGTCAGTCAGTGGCAATGTTACACCCCGGCGTCTGAAGACCCGAGACAGCGTGCGGTTTTAGTCGGTTCAAGCTTGATATAACCACCCCGGAGGGGTATCCGAGGGGATTTCCACAAGAAAAAAAACGTATTTTAAACGACCAGTACCCCTGCTTCGGAACCCTTTCTTTCACTGCTTGGGCTGTTTGAAGTGTGTGTCGACACAAACGCATACAATTTGAGATGTATGAGGCCGCACCGACCCTCGGGGCTCGAGTTAAGTTCAGCTAGAAGCTGGTACACTTGCTGATTAACGTAGAAGGCTCTGACGGACGCTCCCCTATTGAGCTTCCGGTCCGACCCCCAAAGCTCGATAGAGAAGCCGGTCGGTATGGTCCCCTAAAAGCTAAAATAAGTCGAATCAACCGTTCCCTAGTAAGACTGGAAGCCGATCCCAAGTTAGTTGGGCAAAGGCTTGGAGGAATGAAGCCAATCAATGCTGGAAAGGTGGAGGGGTAAGACAGCGGACCCCGGCCTTCAAAATGCAACCGGGTTTGAAGCTGATGGTGATGATAGGGCACTAGGTTGGAACTTATTAAAAAGGGGTTTGCAATAAGTAGTTCACAAAATTAGAATAGTACATAGTCCATCGAGGGTAGAAATGGACCGATTACTACCGAGGGTGTGGTATTCTCAATATACACGAGTTGGGAATCGCACTGACTTCCGAGTGATACATAGTCACAGAATAAATAATAGTACAAGTGTACTAAACCATACTATACCTACAAGGAAAATAAAAAAATACCCAAAAAAAAGACTACCAGATAACAAAGCGTCGGTAGCTTAGTGGTTAAGGAGTCGACCCTATGATCGAGAGGTCCCGGGTTCGAATCCTGGCCATTACACTACCGAGGTGAACCCACTCCTAACATAAGCAATTAAGCTTAGCTGGAGGGGTTAGGGGGAATATTAGTAATTTCGGTTACTAATATTCTTTATAAAAAAAAAACAAAAATGACTTTTCGTACACTCGTGTCTCCCGCTTAGCACGTTAACAATGGATTTTCATACACTTTTCTCTCCTGCATATTTCTACGGAAGTGCTTAGCACGTTAAGGCCCTGTCTGGACGTAAGCTACCATAATTATGCTTATTTTTTGTTTCTAAAATTATTTCTCTCTCTCTCTAAGATTACTGATGCTAGACAATTGATTTTTTTCATATATACAGCAAATTATCTACTGTTCAGGCACATTCAAAAACATTTTGGATAAATAGAGCAGTTTGTTGTTAAAAAAATTGCAAAGAAACACTCTTTGAAATAAATTTTTCGTTTCAATTATCTCAATATTTTTAGCGATGACATATTATATATTTTTTGTTACAAATATAAAGAAAATTTAATCAGCTAGTGGAATATCTACAAATTAACATCCTCAGATCCGTCATATTTTTTAAATGATTTATTTATCCGTTTGCCGCCAAACAAATCAAACATATGACGGATTTGAGGATGTTAATTTGTAGATATCCCACTAGCTGATTAAATTTTCTTTATATTTGTAACAAAAAATATATAAGTCATCGCTAAAAATATTGAGATAATTGAAACGAAAAATTTATTTCAAAGAGTGTTTTTTTTGCAATTTTTTTTACAAGAAACTGCTCTATTTATCCAAAATGTTTTTGGATGTGCGTGAACAGTAGATAATTAGCTGTATATATAAAAAAAACAACTGTCTAGCATCTGTAATCTTAGAGAGAGAGAGAAATAATCTTAGAAACAAAAAATAATCATAATTATAGTAGCTTGCGTCCAGACGGCCTTAACAATGGATTTTCATACACTTCTCTCTCCCGCATATTTCTACGGAAGTTTTGTCTCCCGCTTAACACGTTAACAATGGATTTTCGAACAGTTTTTGTCTCCCGTATATTTCTATGGAAGTAATAACGTACGTTATGCCTTATTTTTGAAAAAGTACCTACTACTTTCTGAGTAGGCGTAGTATAAAATAGTCTTTTTCCTACCTCTTAGCATTCTCCACCAGCCTCTTATAAGTCCCCTCGGTCTCTCTCAACTCGTTCAGCTTCGCCACAAGAGTGTCATTACACAGTATAGCACGTGAAAGACCTAACGCATCGGCAGCTCCTGCAGACATGTTTTCCACCAGACGATGCTTCATCTTCTTCATGATTATGTCCAGGGACTTCCCCTGTTTGGGGTCTGCGTGGAGTTTGTTGTAGTTTATTATCACTTCATCCTGCAAGAAAGAGCTGTATTCAGAAACAGATGGTAGAGCTATAGATGGTTGAGAAAATGAAATTAGGAGAAATTGCCCCGTAGGTATTCCCCTCCCCCAAATCGACTAGCGCCCTTCCCCCAAACTGGGGCAAGACGGGGACACCGTGGTTCCCAAACCCGAGGGGGCCACCTCGAAACCGGAGATGGCCCAGGGTCAGTCGGGGTGCGAGGGATATGCTCTATGGGCAACCTTACACCCCGGCGTCTGCAGACCCGAGACGGCGTGCGGTTTTAGTCGGTTCAAGCCCGACATGTCCGCCCCCGCTGGCCGGCGGGGGGGTATCCGAGGGGATTTCCGCAAGAAAAAAAAAAAAAAAAAAGGTATTCCTAGAGGTGTCTGGATTCTTGGAGATTGTGAACCCAAAACTGCGTAGTAATAACAAAAAAATCGCTTATCAACCGCTATGTTGTGAAGATGCTCAACATAATTGGTAATGCGATTAACTACTAACTGACCTTTGCTGACCCCCAACTCGGGAGGAAAGCCGGCGCCAGAGCCTCATCCTTCAATCAGCAGTTGTAACGGCTTGCAGGTGACGTCGGGTAGGGCCCCAAAGATCTTGGTTTTTTTATTCTTTATACCACTCAGGTGGCAGACAAGCTCACGGCCCACATGATGGGAAGTGGTTACCGTGGCCTATGGACGTGTGCAACACCAGGGGCGTCACACTCGCGCTGCCGACCCTGCAAAAACCTTCTAATGCCCTTCTTGAAGAACCCCATATTGTAGTCGCTTGAGAAAACCACAGCAGGAAGATCATTCCAAACCCTGAGGGTGCGCGGAATAAAGTGCCTTTCATACCTCTCACAGAATATCGATGCCAAGTAACAGTATTTGAACTGTTGCGTTCCGTTTGGTGAGTGAGAGTGCTGGAGCCCAGACTCCTTTCCCATCCCCCCCAAACTCCTTTCCCATCCCCTCCCAAACTCCTTTCCCATCCCCTCCCAAACTCATTTCCCATCCCCTTTCCTTATCAGGGTCGGTAGCGCGAGTGTGCCGCCACTGTTGTTGCACACGTCCATAGGCCGCGGTAACCGCTTCCCATCAGGTGGGGCGTGTGCTTTTCTGCCACCTTAGTGGTATAAAAAAAAAAACCTAACTGTACGCAACGTTTACGGTCGCAACGTGTGAGGATGAATTCCCTGTCTACGGCGAGCGGTGCGCTGATAGAATGTGGCCGTAGGCATCATATCATACAATATGGTGGTGGGGCTCCGTAAACCTCGGTAACAGATCCAACAATAATGACAAGAAGATAATCAGTACGTAGTTTTTAACCAAACTCTACGTACTCACCTTAGCAGATTGTATCATTTTAGCGACTTCCACCTTGGTCTTGCCCTTGACCGTCTGCCCGTTGACTCCGACGAGCTCATCCCCGCTTTGTAGCGTTCCATCCCTTGATGCTGGGGTATTGTCGAAGATCTGAAAAAATAAAACGGTACCATTCATCATCACCATCTTCTTAACGTGATTCCTGGATGGATTCGAGGCTTTCACCTCGTGACCCAGGGTCCGCTTAATTCTTTCCTTCATCAGATTTAGCTCATGCGGCTTCTATGGGAGCGAAGCCATCGAAGCTCCCAACCCCGAGAGGAAAACCTGCGTCAGAGCCTCGTACGTTCTGACTTGCAGCTTGCAGGTGAGGTTGAATTTGCTCTGAGGGTCTTGGCCCCCAAACACCCAAGAAAACAGTAAGTACAGTCAACGACAAAAGTAGCTTAACAAGTTCTAATCTATTGATCACCTTGGCTCTTGAACTTTTCATAAAATAATTAACAAAATATGAATTATATTTACTTTACCTTCTGGGGATTATAAAACGTCAATATACGTCAATTATTGGTACATGTATTCCAATTGAAAAAAGCAGCCAAGTGCGAGTCGGACTCACCCATTAAGGGTTCCGTAGCAGCAAGTAACATAATAATGTTTTTTTTTCAGTTCCGCGGGTGTGCTCCTCGCAGTTACACGCACGCATATCGCTAGTTAAACGTTCGAGTTTATATTGCTAACCGGTTCTTATCTAGGGATGGGAACATGTATCGATAATAATTATCGACATGGATCGGTTCCTAACACGTTCGAACTCATTGGGTAAACGCCCACTTGAGGGCTCAGTGAATACTAATGAGTGGAAGATTCCAAAAATAACAGCGAAACCAGTCGAACTTCATCACCCGGATGGAATTAAAACTACCAATAGATTCAAGACACTCCCTAATGAGCAAATAGAAGCTAATAAAGCTATAAGATTTCATACAGCAACTTCCGCAACGAAGAGAAGTAATATTCCACCTATTGTTTTGGAGATTCAACCAACTTGGACACATGAGCATATCAAAACTACAATTTCAACATACTCAAAAAAAATTCATCTCCAATACAGAACCAAAAATAGAGTTGCAGTCATCTGCCATACATCTGAGAGTCATCAAGCTATTAAGGAGGGGCTTCGCACAAAAGACATTGCTTTCCATACTTACTCACGTAAAGATGAGAAAATGTATAAGGCAGTTATTTTTGGTCTACCTGAATACGTCGAAGATTCACTTCCGACTGAATTAGCTGCACTCGGTTTTGACAAAGTAGTTGTTATAAAAATGAAGACTGCAGTAGGAAAAGAATCTTATTGTCCCCCTTTTCTGGTACAACTACCAGCTGGTACCGACATCTCCAAATTCCGACAAATTAATCTTCTATGCAACAGCGTTGTCCGAATTTTTAAATACCGAAGCAACAATACTTATGGAACCCAATGTTACAGATGTCAAGGCTTTGGTCACTCTTCTCGCAACTGTAACCTCCCACCTCGATGTGTAAAATGTACCGAATCACATGTATCGCAAGACTGTCCTAAAAAATCGAGGTATCAGCCTGCAACATGTTGCAACTGTGGTGGCAATCACCCTGCAAACTTTCGTCAGTGTAAGCATCGTGAAACTTATCTACAATTACTGCGTGATAGGCAAGCTAAAACGAAAGCTGCACGTCCCATAAAGCCTGAAATCAAGAACAACAAAACTGATGGAAGACCCTGGAATCAAGTTACTGCCCATAAACCTCAAATTCCTGCTCTTAAAACTATCCACCATGAGCCAGATCAAGATCTAGCAACAACTGATATGATAGCGATCCTAATGACAATTAAAACAATTAAGAATCAATTCATCGAGTGTAACACTATGATGGATAAAGTGATACTTATCTTGACACATTTGGGACAATATGTGTAATCCACAGAGCCTACGCATTCTATACTGGAATGCTGACGGTATTCGCACGAAAATTTCTGAGCTATTGCAATTGGTAAGTGAGCATTCAATAGACATAATTGCTGTATCTGAGACAAGAATATCTCCACACCTCAAACTCGTCACACCTGGTTTCACTTGTTATCGACGAGATAAGAAATCCAATGGTACTGGACAGGGAGTTGCTATCTTGATTAGAAATGACATAAGTCACACTTTACTTGACCTCCCTACGACCCAAAACCTTGAATGTGTTGGCATTCAAATTTCTGTCTCCAAGTGCAGCATTTCATTTATATCTGCTTACCAGTCGCCTAATCTACCCCTAATACGTCATGATTTAGATGCAATTCTAAATGTGAATCCTAAGAATTTAATTATGGGCGATCTAAATACAAAGCATCCATATTGGTACTGTCCGAAGTCCAATCAACACGGTGATACACTTTTTGATCATATGTTAGACGGGGAATACGAAGTCATTGCTCCGCGTGATTTTACTCTGGTCCATTACCGTAGCTCACATGCCCCTTCAATACCCGATGTTGTTTTGGTAAAGAATGTCTGTTACGTCTCCGTACCGCAAGCAATGCAATTTTTATCTTCAAATCACTGGCCTGTATATTTAACCGTAGGAGGCAAATTTGATAGACACAGCAGAACAATATTTAACTACTCCAATGCTGATTGGAGAGGCTACCGGTTCACCCTCGACAAAAATATTAACCTTTCAGCTGGAACATTTAACACAGTCCATGGAATAGACTCCGCTATAGAAATATTAACTGATGCAATACTGACTTCGCGTGACATTAATATTCCCAAAATAACATCACTAAAACCTTGTAAATTACCTAGACGTATAAAGAACCTAATTAAAATTAAAAACAATCTGAAACGAATGGCCGTCAAGGAATCTGACTATGGCCTGCGTCGACAACTTTACGCTCAAGTTAATAGAAAGCAATTAGAAATAAAAGATAGTATAAAGGCTTTTAACGATAATAGATGGAACAACAAACTAGCCAAAATTGATAACCCCTCGTCAGACCTGTGGCGTATTGTAAAATCAATAAATTACACACCTAATACCATTCCTCCCTTAAAAAACCAGGACACACAATTTACAAAATGTGTTCTGGATCAGTGTGAAACTCTTGCGGATTCTTTCTCCGAAAACATGCATCTTACTTATAGTTGGACCAGTGATTCGGATACTGAACTTTCAGTCTCTATGTCAATGACCTTTTTGCAGACCTATGAATCGGAAAACATGCCTTCTCTTATTAGACCTAATGAAGTACGAAAAAAATTGACTCAATTAAAACATCGCAAAGCTGCTGGTGTCGATGAAATTCAAAACAAACTTTTGAAAAACTTGTCTCAAAAAGCAATAGTCTATCTGACTAAAATTCTCAATGGTTGCCTGCAGTTAAGTTATTTTCCTTCGAAATGGAAACACGCTAAAGTGATTGCCATCAAAAAACCAGGCAAGGATGGAACTATTCCTTCCAACTACCGACCGATAAGTCTATTGCCTAGCCTCGGTAAGTTATTTGAAGCTTTAATTTTGCACCGTTTAGCTAAAGTCACTGAACAGATTCTAATGCCGGAACAGTTTGGATTTCGGAATGCACATTCTACAACTCAACAACTAGCCAGATTGGCTGAACATATTTCACATAACTTAAACCTAGGTAAATCGACTGGTCTAGTACTGCTGGATGTCGAAAAAGCTTTTGATGCTGTGTGGCACCAAGGCCTCCTTCACAAGCTCCTGATCAATAAAGTGCCCCTGTATCTTGTAAAATTGATACAAAACTACTTATTAGAAAGGTCTTTCTCAGTATTTATTGATGGTATATCTTCTAAGCCCAAATCAATTGTAGCTGGGGTACCACAAGGTTCCATTTTAGGCCCATATCTCTTTAGCCTTTACTTAAATGATATGTCTAAACAACCCCATACACATCTGGCAATCTACGCCGATGATACTGCTGCATTTGCAACAGATAAAGACCCAGATATAGTTATTGCTCGTCTACAGTTAGCTTTAGAACTCCTGAGCCAGTATTTAAAAAAATGGAAATTAAAACTAAATTCCAGTAAAACCGAAGGTATATTTTTTTCCAGAAAGCGCTCATTGCCTACCAAACTCGTAAAACAAGATGCATTTAATGTTCCATGGAACACATCAGTCAAATATTTGGGTGTTCATCTTGATACTAAATTGAACTGGAACAGAAATACTAGTGTCCTGTGTGAAAAAGGAATCAAAGCGTTAAATTCCTTGAAACCTGTTCTAAACCGCAAGTCTAAACTCAGTTATTGCACTAAACTATCAATTTATTCTATACTTGTAAGACCCTGCCTCACCTATGGTGCTCCGGCGTGGTGTAGTATTACGGACACTAATTACAATAAGCTGCAAATGATTCAAAATAAAGCTATAAAAATAGCATATAATACTCCTTTTAGGACTAATCTCAAAAACCTGCATTCCAGTATTAAATATCCTTTTATTAAAAATTTTATTCTAAAGATATCACGCAAATTTTATATGCATAAAAACCCTATGCATAGTAATATTCTTGTCTCGGGCATTGGAAGAAGTCGCACTACTTCACTGCCTTATTCCAAAACTTACAATCGATACCGCTTACCACATCACTATTTCCTTAATGAACCATATACCTAGCGAATGCTCACTTACCTGCGGACCGGTCTTCATACATTTTATGACGACCGATATTATATTCGTATTGTATACCTACCCGCAATTTAGATTATACAAGTTTGATTGTTTTGTTTGATACTTATTAAGTGTATAATTCTTCCAAGTAATTCAATTAAGCCAGTTATGGTTATTTCATAGTTACTATCATTGTAAGTATAGTTTGTCCACCTCGCTAAGTTGGCTTACTGAGTTAAATAACTAATCATAAGTACTATTATATATTTTAGTCGTGTGTGTACTTTATCATAATATTTATGCTAAAAGTTAGATGTCAAAAGTTCATAAAGGCACTCTTAGCCTAGGTAACATTTGTAATTTAGTCTTAGAAACAATTAGAATAAGATCAATTGTTTACTATCCTTGTAATATTTTATAAATAAAGATACTTCAAAATCAAAATCAATCAATGTTTTTTTTTTAATTTTTAGGGTTCCGTAGCCAAATTGCAAAAACGGAATCCTTATAGATCCGTCATGTCTGTCTGTCTGTCTGTCCGTCCGTATGTCACAGTCACTTTTTTCCGAAACTATAAGAACTATGCTGTTAAAACTTGGTAACTTGGACAGACATGACGAATCTATAAGGGTTCCGTTCTTAGCCATTTGGCTACCGAAACCTAAAAAGGTTTGTAAATATTTTAATGCATATCAACTTTTATCGTTGACTGTACTTTTTTTTTCGTGCTGAAATCCCTTCGGATACCCCCCGGCGGCCAGCGGGGCCGGTTATGTCGTGCTTGAGCCGACTTAAACCGCACGCCGTCTCGGGTCTTAAAACGCCGAGGGTTAAGGTTGCCCATTGAGCATATCCCTCGCACCCCGACTGACCCTGGGCCATCTCCAGTTTCGAGATGGCCCCCTCAGTTTTGGGAACCTCGGTGTCCTACTATTCTCGGAAAATTTCGCTAGGGTAGAAAAGCTTTAGGTGGATTTCGGTTGTGCAATTTCAAAACCTCTTGAGAAAAAGACAAACCAGCGCCGGAACCTTGTCTGTCAAACAGCAGGTGTACCAGCTTCCATGTGAGGTTTGCTTGGACCTTGAAGATTTTGGTGGGGTCTCCATTCCAAAACGAAGATATTATGTACAAATAGGCTGATGGCCACGGCTCCGCCCGCGCGGATGTCGTTTATTGTTTTTTTTGTCATATCTCCGGTTCTACTTAACCAATCGCAATCAAACATACGGCAAATTTTAAGTCTGATTAAGACCTTTCTAATAGGAAAAATCGCATGTAAAACTGTTTAGTAGTTTTTGCTTAAATCGCGAACAAACAGACAAACAGTTAAAAAAGCGGCCAAGTGCGAGCCGGACTCACCCATGAAGGGTTCCGTAGCAGCAAGTAACATAATAATGCTTTTTTTAAATTTTATATTTGAGTTGATTGACGTATTATAAAGAAACTACTTACTTGATCTCGTTCAAACCAATTTTCGGTGTAAGTTTACATGTACATCATATATTTTTTTTAGTTTCATCATTCTCTTAGTTTAGAAGTTACAAGGGGGGGGACACACATTTTACCACTTTGGAAGTGTCTCTCGCGCAAACTATTCAGTTTAGAGAAAGAAGAAAGAAGATTTATTATGATATTAGAAACGTCAATATATTTTTTTAAGATATCCATAGATAACCCTCACGTATGGGTTTGATGAAAAAAAAAATTTGAGTTTCAGTTCTAAGTATGGGGAGCCCTCAAAATTTATAATTTTTTTCTATTTTTGTATGAAAATCTTAATGCGGTTCACAGGATACATCTACTTACGAAGTTTCAACAGCATAGCTCTTATAGTTTCGCAAAAAAGTGGCTGTGACATACGGACGGACAGACAGACAGACATGACGAATCTATAAGGGTTCCGTTTTTTGCCATTTGGCAACGGAACCCGACAAACAGACAAGAAAAAAACAGACAAGAATTTAAAAAAAATGTTCAGAATTGTTCTTAACATTACCTAAGTAGTTTTTTTTTATTTCTCCAATGTACAGACACCACTAATTTACAATTTTATAGTAGTATAGATCTTTACCTGTACGATATACAAGCAAGGACATAGGGGCGCTCCTCCTCCTATACTAATTCCTATGAGGTTCTTGTCATCCTTGCTGAGCACAACACTACCAGATGTCACCGTCATTCCCCTGAAATATTTATACAAGTACTTAATTTTTACACAAGAGCATATTATGGTACCCATTACTCACTTTTTTGTACAAAAATACTAGTTCAGCCTGCGCTTATACTAAAATTATTAAAAAAAAAGAATCTTAAGTGTCATCGTTACATCACCTTTCGCGCCAAAACAATCTCAGTATGGTCATATTGTTTCTGAAAATCTAATTCAAGACTACACTATACATTGGTAGAACTATACTGCTTCTATATTTCTCTATGCCCCACAATGGCTTTCATACGAACTTGTAGATTCTATCAGTTTGCAATACCATATTATGGACTACCCGTGGCTCCGCCTGCGCGAAGTTTAGGTATTGTTTTTCAGCCATATCTACGGTTGTACTTAACCAATTGCAATCAAACATACGGCAGATTTTAAGTCTGACCAAGACCTTTTTAATAGAAAAAACCACATCGCAGTAGTTTTTGCGTCCATTGCGAACAAACAGACAAGAATGCCGAAAAACTATTTTTGTGTTCAGAATCGATCATTTAATATAATGTTACGTGCGCGGGGTACAAATTAAATGCCGTTTACACAACAAAGAGGTTTATTCGCTCACCACAAACTAGACAACTAAATAACTAGCACACACAGTACTCTTCAACAGTTCCAGTCGCTCAGCAGTTCACAGTAGTCCACAATCGTTGCTTAAGTCGCAGGTATAACTCTCTTGGTTCACTTCGGTAAGATGTGTTCACTTTCGCTTTCGAAAATTAACTGACTCGTGTCGATAGCCGGGCGTCCTTTTATAGCTCTTAATAAGCGGGGTAGAATATACTAGAGCGTTCGAGAATAGTAGGTATTTACTGGGGCGTTCGAGAAAATAAGTACCTACACAGTCGTGCCGACGATAGAGGTGAATGCCCTTTTTATCGCGATTTGTAGGTAAAGTTGGTATAGGTAGACAAAAGGGCGTGTGATTTTGTATTGACTTTTCTGGATTTTTCTAAACGGATCGATAGAGTACTTCGACATTAACAATGCGTTTTAATTTCTAGAAGATTCGATCAGTAGTTTCCGAGATATCGACGATCGTTGTAACATAACCCCCCTCTTAATCATGCTCGTCCCGAGCATCATTTGTTCCATGATATCGCGTCAACCTATCCACATGGACTACCTTTGGTTTTCCCCTAAGGCCCTTCTTAATGCGGTAGGTGATGTCATTGATTCTTGTGACAACCGTATAGGGTCCTTCCCAGCGAGCTTGAAGTTTTGGAGATTTCCCTTTTCTGCGTAGCGGGTTGTGAAACCATACCAGTGTTCCTTCTTCAAAACCGTTGGTGTTTGCATTTCTATCGTACCGGGTTTTCATCCTTATACCTGTCTTCAAATTGTTTTCCCGTACCATTCTGTGCACCTCGTCCAGCCGGTTTTGAAGTTCACTCACGTAGTCCGTTACGGGCTTAGGACTTTCGGGTGGCGTGCCGGTTATTGCATCCACTGGTAGCCTTATCTCTCGACCAAAATTTACTTTAGCTGGAGTGTGTCCCGTACTGTCATGCACCGCAGATCGATAGGACATCAGGAACAGTGGGATGTACTGGTCCCAATCTTTTTGGTGTTCGTCGACAACTTTAGCCAAGTGATTTTCCAACGTCTGGTTAAACCTCTCGACCATTCCGTCTGACTGTGGGTGCGCTGGAGTCGTACGGGTCTTGTTTATACCGAGGAGTTTGCACATTTCTTGAAACAGAGCAGACTCGAAGTTCCGTCCTTGGTCGGAGTGGATCTCCATAGGTGCGCCATATCGACTGACCACTTCCTGAACTAGTTTCTTGGCTACAGTGACTGCTTCCTGGTTGGGTGTCGCAAATACTTCCGGCCACTTAGTGAAGTAGTCTTGCACTACTATGATGTATTTGTTACCCTCATCAGTCGTTGGAAAAGGTCCAGCAACATCAATGGCGATACGTTCCCACGGTGCTCCAACGTTGTACAGCTTCAATTTTCCTTTGCTTCTTGTCGGCGGTCCTTTAACCGAAGCACATGCAGTGCATTTACGGCACCAATCCTCGACATCTTCCCGACAACGAAGCCAGTAAAACCGCTGTCGCACTTTAACCAGGGTTTTCTTGACTCCGAGATGCCCGCCAGAAACACCATCGTGGATGTGCCGTAAGAGTGGGGCCACCTTGCTTCGTGGTACCACTACTTGCATGGTTACTTCCTTACCATCGTTAGACTCCCATTTCCTATACAGGACATCTTCTACCAGAACTAAGCTATCCCACTGGGCCCAATAGCTTTTGGTAGTTGAACTGTAAGCAGATACATCACTCCATCGGGGTTTGCTTCCAAGTTGTGTCCAGTGCAGTATAGGTTGTAGATCATCATCATCTTCTTGCGCCTTCTTCATACTGCTTCCACTCCATTCGTCGTCAAGTCCATTCACCTTTATGACTTTAATCTCTTCTCGGGCTTCGTTCCTCTGACAATGCTTGCAATCTTCGACACACGGCCTTCGTGACAAAGCATCAGCATTGCCGTGCCCTTTTCCACTTCGGTGTTCTATCACAAAGGGAAATTCCTGTAGTTGCTCGATCCATCTTGCTACTTGGCCTTCCGGATTCTTGAATTGCAGCAACCACTGTAGCGCAGCATGATCTGTCCTTAGTGTCTTTAGTATAGTTTGCTCTCTCTCTATGCTACTCAAATGGAATATTGTACTTAGGTTAAGTAAATATGTTTGTAAATAGACCAAAAAAAAACAGCCCGCTGAGTTTCTTGCCGGAGTCTTCTCAGGACAGGGCCGCGTTTCGAACCGGTGGTCCATTTGCCAAACATTAGATTATTTATTTTTTTATGACGTTTTGTAAGTGCCTTATTAATGGTCTATGCAGAATAAATGGTTTTTGACTTTGACTTTGACTTTGTAAACTCTCGTCCTATAAGGTACTTATTAAAATGCTGTAAAGACTTCACCACAGCGAGAAGTTCACGACGAGTTACACAGTAATTCCTTTCCGGTTTAGATAGCGATTTACTGAAGTACGCTATTACAACATGGCGATCTCCCTGCACTTGTGACAACACTCCACCTATTCCGGTGTTACTGGCGTCCGTGTCCACAATGAATCTACCTTCCCTAGTAGGATAACCCAATATAGGGGATTCGCACAATCGTTGTTTAAGCCTACTAAAAGCTTGCTCGCAATCCAGGTCCCAAACGAAGTCTCGTTTATCTTCCGTCAGTTGGTGTAGTGGTTTAGCAATATCCGAGAAATGCTTAATGAAGCGTCTGTAATACGCGCATAGTCCCAGAAACGCGCGAACCTCCGTTTTGTTCTCTGGAACAGGCCATTCTTGAACGGCTTTTATCTTCTCGGGGTCGGTTTTGACACCTTCCGTTGAGATCACATGTCCAAGATAGCTGACCTCCTTTTTAAATAGAGCACACTTCTTTGGACTCAGTTTAAGGTTAGCCTCACGAATCCGAGTAAAAGCTTTTTCCAGGTTCTTCAGGTTTTCTTTGAAGCTACGTCCCATAACTATAACATCGTCCAGGTAAGCCAGACAGACGTCTCCAAGTAGACCCACCATTACTCTTTCCATGAGGCGTTCAAACGTGGCCGGTGCATTACATAAACCAAATGGCATGACATTAAAATGCCATAAACCGTTTCCAATTCCAGTACTAAAGGCTGTCTTCTCTTTATCGTCCGGACTGATCTCCACCTGCCAGTAGCCGCTTTTTAAATCGATGGTTGAAAACCATTTCATACCACTTAGCATGTCCAGGGTATCATCGATTCTAGGCAAAGGATAACTGTCTTTCTTTGTGATATTATTCAACATTCGGTAATCCACACAAAACCTTGTACTGCCATCCTTCTTTTTTACTAGTACCACAGGTGATGACCACGGACTCGTAGAAGGTTCAATCACCTTGTTATCGGCCATGTCTTTAATCATAACTGCTACCTCCTCTTCTCTTGCCCATGGTAAACGTCGAGGTCTTTGTTTTATAGGCCTGGAGTCACCTGTGTCAATCCGATGTTTCACGAGCCCAGTCCTTCCACAGTCATTTCCGGTTGCAAAGATGTCTCTGAATTGTAGCAAGAGGTCTCCGGCTTGACGCAATTCTGATGCCGATAAGTTTTCCTTTGAATTCTCGAGAAGTTGCTGGATGTGATCTTCGGAGATTTGTGTACCGCCTTGTTTAGTCGTAGTGTTGTTCAGCCGCCTCAGGTACTTTACTTCTTCACATTTTCCAACCACACTATTCTTCTTCAGGAGAACTATTTCGTCACTGAGGTTGAGGATTCTCACCCTAGCGATTCCGTTCGGCATCAGTAAGGTTCTGGCTGTTATTAAGTTTTCATGACTGCCGGTATCTTCCACAATAAGACATCTTCTTTGTTCAGTCTTCGCAGGAAACCTCACTCTGACTAATGTTTCCGATTTAGGAGCTAACGTCGTATCCGTTAAACAGTAAAGAGTGCACGGGTGCGATCCTTGTAAACAAACTTCCTGATCAGGAAATCTCAGCACTCCTCTAGGTATATCCAAGACACATCGGTGATTCCTCAAGAAATCCAGTCCCAAAATGCAATCATCAGTAATATTAGCAATTAATACTGACTGGTGGTATATTTGGTCGCCAATTCTTACCTCCACATCTGTTTCACCGAGGACGGTCACTGGCTGGCCAGTAGCTGTCTGAAGCTGGCACCTCGGAGATCGTTTTTCCCACCTTATGGTGCGTTTCAGCAATTCCGGCCTTACAACTGTACGTGAAGCTCCAGTATCCACTGTTAAACTGCAAGGTTGATTGTCTAAGATGGCCTCGATGATCAGATTATTTCCATTGACAACTTGAGTTATTGTGATGGTTGGGGCCTCATGTCGACCAGCCAGCGCCCGCCCCGCGGCCCTGGCGACATTTAGTTTAACGGAACATCTTGATCGACTTGGGTCCCGGAGTCCGTGACCCTCCTCCGTTTCCTCGAAGGACACTCTGACTGGATATGGCCCCTTCCTCTACAGGAATAACACGTTGGGACATACCGTGGCTTCCTCTCCTCCTCAACTACCTCCTTGATCTCCCTGACCTTACTTATCCCGGCATTCTGCCGTACGGTTTCCACCTCAAGGGCATAAGCCAGTGCTTCTTTTAAGGTCTGGTGGTGACGCAACTGTACACTAGTTTTCACTTCTGCGTCCCGTATACCGTTTAGGAAGGCCTCCAGTAGAGTGGTCTCGATCATCACGGGTGTCGATGAGTAGGCCCGACGAACGAGCCTTTCAACCTCTACAGCCCATTCCTGGAGGCTTTCACCAGCTTTTTGTTTCCTCTCGCGTAGCTGCGCTCGGTAGACATTCTCCAGGTGCTTGTCGCCGTAGCGTGTGTCTAATGCTTCCATCAGGGACTCCAGTGTCCTTCCTTCAGGTGGCAGGTTTTCCAGTATTACTAAGGCATCTCCTCGTAATGCAAGTGTCAAGGCCATAAAAGACTCCTCGTTGCTCCAGCCTTTAGTTTTTACCAATATCTCAAATTGATACTTGAAGGCTGTCCACGAGGAGGTTCCATCGAAGTGTGGTAGGTCGAACTTCGCTGATGATGGTGAGGTCGCGACAACAGGTCCGCAGGTTTTTAGCCTGACAATCTCTCTTTCGAGATCGTGTAAGCGGCCGTCCATGGTCCCAGTCTTCAAAGCCACTTCCTTACTGAGCATTTGCAAGCAGTCGTCAATGGTCCCAGTCTTCGAAGCCACTTCCTTACTCAGCATTTGCAAGCCGTCTTCGAGGTTCTTCACTTTATCTCCCAGTGCATGGATGCCTGCATCGATTTTACCCATGACAGCTTCCTGGTTGGCCTGTATCATCTCTTGCATGGAGGCCTGCATCGTCTGTCGACTAGCATCTTGGTTGGCCTGCATTTCTTGCAAGGAGGCTTGCATCGTCTGTCGACTAGCATCTTGGTTGGCCTGCATTTCTTGCAAGGAGGCTTGCATCGTCTGTCGACTAGCCTCTTGGTTGGCCTGCATCATCTGCTGTATAGAAGCCAATAGCGTCATCATGTTGATATCGGACGAGGTTCCATCTGGTGCTGCCGTAGTTACCGCTGAGATAGCAGGATCGGCCTGACGCCCTTCCTCTTCAAGGCTCCGTTGACGTGCAGCATCCATTTCCACTTGACGTCTGGTCCGTGGAGTACGCCCTTCGTCTTCACGTGGTAATAACGGCATCGCACTTCTGACACCAGTTGTTACGTGCGCGGGGTACAAATTAAATGCCGTTTACACAACAAAGAGGTTTATTCGCTCACCACAAACTAGACAACTAAATAACTAGCACACACAGTACTCTTCAACAGTTCCAGTCGCTCAGCAGTTCACAGTAGTCCACAATCGTTGCTTAAGTCGCAGGTATAACTCTCTTGGTTCACTTCGGTAAGATGTGTTCACTTTCGCTTTCGAAAATTAACTGACTCGTGTCGATAGCCGGGCGTCCTTTTATAGCTCTTAATAAGCGGGGTAGAATATACTAGAGCGTTCGAGAATTGTAGGTATTTACTGGGGCGTTCGAGAAAATAAGTACCTACACAGTCGTGCCGACGATAGAGGTGAATGCCCTTTTTATCGCGATTTGTAGGTAAAGTTGGTATAGGTAGACAAAAGGGCGTGTGATTTTGTATTGACTTTTCTGGATTTTTCTAAACGGATCGATAGAGTAATTCGACATTAACAATGCGTTTTAATTTCTAGAAGATTCGATCAGTAGTTTCCGAGATATCGACGATCGTTGTAACAATAACATAAATATTTTTTTAAATATCTCCAATGTACACAACACCTATTTAATACACACCTACATGCCTATGATTTAAAAAAATTACAATAATGTATAGAAATTTGGCCTATCTATTGACATTTATGATTACTGCTCCGCTCCCCTGTATAGTAGCGTGATGGTATATAGCCTTCCCCGATAAATAGGCTATCTAACACAAAAATAATTGAAATAAAACTATTTTTAACGAATTCTATCGCGGTTTATTTGATGTTATTTTATATTTTACATTGAACCCGACGTTTCGGTTGCTTTTCAGCAGTACCCGTGACCATGGCTGCTGAAAAGCAACCGAAACGTCGGGTTCAATGTAAAATATAAAATAACATCAAATAAACCGCGATAGAATCCGTAAAAAATAGTTTTATTTCAATGTGTAACATTCGCGTAAACTTCCGACAATATCACAAAAATAATTATTAAATTTGAGATTAGCGCATTCAAGTAAACAAATAAACCATAGACAGATACAGATAGAGTATCGATGAATAATTTTACATACATTGCAAACTAAATGAAATAAATAAATAAATACATTTACTTTTGATATATGTGCCTTTGTTACATCGAGCTTTATTACCAGTTTGATCATCCACACTTGCATCATTATTCCATGAATCGTCTTTCATCCTATCCCTCAAAGGTTCTCTCTCTCAAAGCATACTTTTATTTTTCCATCTTTGTCACACACATGATCTTCTGTCATAGCTACTGCAATGTTCTCTATGCCTATGGTTTCAGGAAGGAATAAAGTTGCTCTTAGAAGAATAAAATTTCACAGGTTTGTTACAGATATTTTATTTTACTTTTTTACTTAGCATCTACTCTACCAAACAATAGTTTACAAAACTAATTCTCTGGCACAATACAATGACTAGCGGAGGCATTAGCAATGTATCCGTATTTTCTCTTTTCTACTTAACCTGAAAAAGACAATACAATATAAATTTTAATGAAAGGGAAAGTGTTATAGTGGCTTCGGTTGAAGTTTACTAGTTACCCCTCGGTAACACCAACAAAGAAATTTAGGTAATTCAGGATTTGTGTTTCGTACTCATTTTCGAAAGAAGCTCATTTCTCCAACGCCAATTCATCGAATAGCTATTTAACCGATGGGTTATTTGGTCGATTGGCCATTTCCACGAATAGTCACTTAAACAAACTCACGTATCACCGATGGAAGGGCTCCTTTTACTTCGTAAAATGTCAAGTAAAAGGTATGGCGGGAGTTTCAGCCACACCCTTCTAAGGTAATCTATTCATGTCGGGGCGCGAGGTAATATCGGTAATATCAAAGTTCGTACATTCAATGTAAAGGCACATCGTAGCTCTTCGATGATTAGAGGTTGCAAAAATATCTTTCGAAAATGTATAAATATAACAGGATTTAAACCAACACTTATAAAATACTTAGGTACTTGTCAAAACTTGCAACCTATGTTCAAATTACGAGTGTAGCTTACTACAAACTTATAGTAAAATAGTTTTGTGTTTACTAGCAAGAGTTTTCATTCAAACAGAGTCAATGTGAACAGTTTGATGGACTCACATGAGGTCTTGGTGTTGTATAGTGTATTTTTCTTGTCTCAAATCGTTGAAGATACATTCTGAATTATCTCGATCTGCAATACCTTCTTTTGACTGTCTAAGAATACAATTCTTATTAGAAAAAAGATATTAGTTAAAATGATCCGAATAGTATCTTACAGTATTTACATCGGGCTCAAATTCAAACCGAGGGAACTGGAACATAACTGATGCAGGAGAAAGGAGCTAGGGCATAACGGTATTCCTCGTTCTGGGAGCTCAGGTCCACCGAACAGTACCTTTTTTTTTCGGTATTCCTCGTTCTGGGAGCTCAGGTCCACCGAACAGTACCTTTGCAGAGATAAGCAAATAATCATTTACAATATAATGATTCTGAACCTAGTACCAGGGTTCACATTAATTTATCCAGTTCAATGATTATGAAATGTATATATTTCAGCTGCCAGATGTTTCGGTCAGTTTGTATAATATTATGTTGCTACCGGTGACAGATTCATAATGAGGTCATCCGACAAAGAACTAAAGTTACCGACATAGCTAGCAGAATAAGCAAGCTGAATTGTCAATGGGCTCGGCACATCTGTCGAAGACCGATGGAGGGATGGACGGTGGGCCCAGCAAGGTGGACGGACGACCTGAAAAAGGTAGCTGGGATAGACTGTCGGACTGGATGAGCGGCCTAGTGGACTGCAATAGGCTAATCAATTGACTAGTGAGCAAAAACACACACTTCTTCAAGGAGACCGGTTGGCAGTGGGTTAAAATGTGTTGTGAGCGGATAGGCATTGGTTGCCCCTTACCGTCAAGCGGGTTATATTCTTGTTTGTCTACCAGTAAGTCGATTAGAAATACTTACTCTTCGAACAATTTGATATCAGGTAATTCATGCAGGATTGCTTCTACGTTATCAGGAGCAGTCGCACTAAACAAAATACAATTATTATATCTGAGGTTTATAAAAAAAAGGTTTTTGTTTGATTGTACAGTCAAGTCAGTTGTACAGTCAACGACAAAAGTAGCTTAACAAGTTCTAATTTATTTATCACCTTAGCTCTTAAACCTTTCATAAAATAATACACAAAACATGACATATTTTTAACTTTGTTCATTGGGGATTATAAAACGACTTATACATCAATTCTTACGAGGTAACACCCTCATAAGGTCCAAAAAAAAACATCAAGTACCAAATGGTTCGGCACCTCTTTTCTTTGCCGCATCATCAAGATTTGGAATGCCTTACCAGCACACGTGTTTCCTTCTTCCTACAGTCCAGGGTTCTTTAAGCGGGGCGTGAAACAGCATCTGATCAGGCCGTCAATCCGAAGGGATTTCCGCACGTAAAAAAAAAGCCTCTGTGGTGTGGTATGGTGGTAGGGCATTCAACTGCTACTACAGGGGCGCGGGTTCGATTCCCACGCAGTGCAAATATTTTATCTTTCTTGAACGCACATTACAAGTTTCCGTGCAGATTGTACTGTGTAATAATTTCCTAGAATATTTATTTATTAAAGAGTAAAATATATACTTACTGTTCTTCGACCGGTAGTAACAAAGATGTGTTATTATTCCCGTTAGGCTTCCTGAATAAAATCATAAATCAACTGTTTACACCTCGCGAGAATTACACCAAAAATAAACCGCAGTTAGTTTGTTAGTTACACAAAAGTATAAATCTATTAAAATACCACAATATTTTATTACGTACCTATCAAGAACTACAATAATTACAAACAAACAGTATCCGACTTTTCAGTTGGCACTTCGTCGGGAAAAAAGTGAGAGTTCAGTCAAGATCGACTTGCTGTGGTTTTGTAGAGCGTTCACTTTATCGCACAACTCCATATCTTTTAAGATTGGTTAAAACCAAGTTTTGCGTATTTTATGACCACGAACAGTTTTTACTTCTCTATTAAGGTACCAAACTGTCAGTATATTTAAAACCAAACAACTTGACAAAAATGGCTCCCGCATGTGCACTAACTGGCCATTCAGAAACTAATAAAATGACTGATCAACCAATCACGCGAGCCCTTTGAGTTTTATATCTCTATGATTGGCTGATTGGTCAAGGTTAAGTTGTCAAGGTTTTGATGGCAGCTGTACACACTCGACGAGACACCCCGAGACAAGCCGAGAGCTTGTGTGTACATGGTGCTCTCGTCTTGTAACGCTCTCTCGTTCTCGCCTCGGCCGGTCTCGATAGCTTGTCAGTTTTTGCGCCCGAGGCAAAGGATCTCGTTCGTTCCCGCGAGGACAACGAGAGCGAGCATGCCCACACTTGTTCATTTAGTTCCCCGATGAATGTATCTGTGTCAAGAAGGACTTCCCTATGTGGTCGAATGAGCGTAAATTACAGTTTTTGGAGTACCATTTGGGTTTTACGAATTTTCTTTTTATGGTAAACATGAAAAATATTGTAATAGCCCACAGCAAAAAGACGAACAGCAGCTGCGATTTCTACATCCATTACGGCGGGAATCTTCAGTACAACTGACAGAACGAGTGTACATGAATGCTCTTATCGAGGGCCTTATTGGCCGAGACTCTCAACGAGAGCCTCTCGGCGAGTGTGTACCGCCGCCATGACCATACGATGTGTGAGAGAACTCTCTACAAAACCGAACCATGCCGATCATAGTCGGATTTCACGCTTCTTCCCGAAGACTGAAAGCCCCGAAGCGACCTGTTAAATTAAAAGCCGGGTTCTATACTATGCAGGTACCTAACAAAACTATAATAATATAATAAAATAATAATAATAAATACAACTATCATATGTATGACAGCTACAAAGAGATGCAAATTGTTACTGGTCAAATAATAGTCTTTTCCCGATACCAAATGTATTGTTCTGTACTGACAGTTAAGTAGTATATTTATTAGTGCACACAAGCTATAACTGTGGGGTTATTTTTCTCGATTTTATTCTAACTGTGCCCGGCGGCTTCGCCCGTGGCATATTTCGCCCCCGTGGTACCCATTTGTCCGATAGATCTCCGTAATTCATTAGAACTAAAGAAATGTATGAAAATTTGCTCGATTTGTTGACATTTATGATTACTCCGCTCTCCTAGGTAGTAGCGTGATGATATATAGTCTATAACTTTCCTCAATAAATGGGTTATCTTTTTTTTTCAATTCGAACTAGTAGTTCCTGAGATTAGCGCGTTCAACCATACAAACAAAAATCAAACTCTTCAGCTTTATAATATTAGTATAGATTATGTGGTAATTCTCGTTGTAAAGTCTACCAGCATCATCATCATTATCTAAGCGCTGTTCCTGATGGCACCCGAGGTTTCACTTCGAAGCCCAGGATCTGCTAACTCCTTCTCCTCCTTTAAGTTTGGCTTACACGGCTTCCATGGACAGCCGCCTGACCTCCCAACCCCCAGAGGAAAACCTGTGCAAGAGTTTCGTGTGGCAATCAACAGATGTACCGGCTTGTAAAGTCAAACATGTCAGTCTATAATTAATAACCACAACATTAAAGTTCGCAAGAATTACGGTAGATGGCTCCAGCGTCGCCTTAAGACATAATTATATAATATATCGGAGAATTTGGAATATCTGGGACGTGTCTAGGTGGCTCAGTTGGTCAGAGCGTTCCCCTTGTAAGGGACTGGTCGCGTGTTCAAGTCCCGTCCTAGATGTTCTCTTTTTCCGATCTAAATCTATTGGAAAAGTAAGCATACAAAATGCTTACAAAAATTGAACACAACATTAATGTTAGCGGGAATTACCGCGAGCATGGTATAGGAATATACCATACTAGCTTTTGCCCGTGTAGGATTCTGATCAGCTTCCTGCAACCCATGGGAACCTAGTTTACCGATAAAAATTAGCCTATGTATATATTATTCTAGACTATAATCTATCCCTGTACTAAATTTCAACCCGATCTATTCAGCCGTTAGAGCGTCATTGAGTAACGAACATACAAACATCTTCACAAACATTCACATTCATGACATCAGTAGGATACACAAATACCATGATCGCGTTAATTTCCGTTAAGATCCTTGTATATTATGGAACACGAACGTTTAGAAGTTAGAATTACCACAACAGTACTAACTCACTGAACTAATTCACTATAATACTTGACAAAATTAACCAAAAACTTTACATTTTATCCTCAAACATGTTCTGTAGCGACGCCTGTATCTGGGGGCAGATCTTTGTATCATTGAATATGTAAAACTGACTGTTCTGCTGCCACATAATAAAAAGTCAATAAAGCGATGTATTCAAACACGCTCGCTCTAGGCCGCGGTGTTCAAACAACTGATAAGCTGGAACAGAGGATGTGAGATAAAAGGATGTGATAACTAAGTGCGATGTGTTTGCCAACATTACAGGGAAAAAGGTTTATAATAAGTATAAATAATGGGGAAAAATGGCGATTATATTTACTGTCAACTCGCGCCAAAAATACGTCCTTTATAACTTGGTAACTCACACATAAATATACTAGAAAGAGATTAGCTTATTTCTTTAATTTCTATTTACCTACCGAGTACCTTAACATAACTGGCGAATCGTGGGTGTGTAATACACCTCTGCCTACCCCTTCGGGGATCGTTATGCTCTACATACTAACTAGGTCAATAAATAACGTTTCTTTATATAACTATTAGCGGATGTCACCGCTGATAGGAGATCCATTCAATTAAATTACACTACGTTACCACAGCGAAGGTAGGTACTCAGTAAATTTCATTGAGGCTGGATTTCACTGACCTTACCTGAGTTTTTTTACGTTTTATTCAATAAAATTCATTGAATTATATGTGCAAACGCGTTAGTACGAGTAAACTCTAGCATAGGCTAAGTAGCAATCAGGTTAGTTATCTTGAGATTACGGACACGTCTCATTTTGCGAGGAGATCATGCATGTCTAACAGGAGGTGGGATGCGAAGAGGAAAGGGCTAATAGTCTACCGCCTCCGGTGGACGCACAGGCCTTCCGGCCTGTTAGGACTTAGGAAAGCTTCTAATATTGAACTAATCACATAGTCAGTCGGAACTGCGCCGGGAGTACGTGAAGCTCTCCGATACGTGGATCTGAGAGCAACAGAAAGAGCTACCAGTCGTTCTAAAGTAGGGCCTGTAGGGTGGTGTGACGATATATCTTAGATACATTTCTTTGTGGTCTCCAGCAGTCCATATAACTTTTGGGCTCATAAAAAGAGCTTGAAAAATCATTCATAGAGATTGTTAATTGGTGAGGAAGGTTAGTCCCTACACTAAGTTATACATAAAACTTTAAAAGCTCATATAAAAGTTTATTTAGACTTGTGGGACTAAGGCTCTATTTGTAGTTTTTTAAGCCATCAGATCTAACTTAAAAAATTACAAAAATACCACTGATAAATCCAAAGAACTTAAGTTGTTTAAATCAACTTGGAATACCTATCTAAGAAACAGTAAGATTATTTCCAAAACAACATATTAAAACAAATCCAAAATATATTATTAACAAAACAATTACGACTGTTTCATAATTTAATTACAAAGAATGAAGCGTATCTTCAGAAATGTAAACAGAGCAGCCGTATTCACAAAATAATTGCCTATTCATACGAAAAATGTTACGCTAGTTATTATAAAGTGGTACATACATTTTATCCTCCTCGAAGAAGAAATCATCATCGTATTCTTGCATCATTTTGTTGATAAATAAATTATTATTCTCTTTCACAATGAAAATGTCAGTGTTGTTGAAATTATCGATTTTCGCGGGCGAGCCACGTGGGTGATCGGTCGGTAAAACAGTTGATTTACGCATGCGTATAGCGCAAATAGACATAAATATTTTTTTTTGTATCTGTCACGTAGCATGAACTGTGAACAATATTCCACTGAAGTTTATTACAACCCCTACTATTTTTTTTCAAATAAAAAAGGAAAATATCATAAATAAATAATTATTTTTAAAACTATTTGCAAATTGTAAACATGAAATTGGTTGAATTTTTTTTATTTTAGGGACTGGTCGCGGGTTCAAGTCCCGTCCTTGATGTTCTCTTTTTCCGATCTAGATCTATAGGAAAAGTTACCATAAACTTCAAAAATTCATTGAATTAATGTGGCGGAGTAATAAAAAAACAATGTTTAAAAATGATTGTCACATTATTCATTATTTCCGTAGTTCACGCGAATTACTGTAGATGGCTCCAGGGTCGACCCGAGACGTATATAATATAACGGAGAATTTCGAATATCTGGGACGTGTCTAAGCAGCTCAGTTGTTCAGAGTATTCCCCCTGTAAGGGACTGGTCGCGGTTTCAAGTCCCATCCTAGATGTTCTCTTTTTCCGATCTAAACTATATGAAATTAGTTGTTAATTAGTAATATGAAAGTCAGTCTTCTTCCTCATTCGAGCCACAATTGTGGTTGCACTTTGGAGTTGGAACCTGAAATCCGGTCTCCCACTCCACCTTACCATGATTAGGTTTATTTTGACCAAGATAAACCAGTCCATAAGGCAAGGAGTACGAGAGTGGACGTCGGGCTCCGCACATATATAGCCAATCCATCCACCAATGGTAAAGCGCATTAATAAATCATCATGTACCAATTTATGTTATTAGTTAATGTAATGATACCAGTACAGCTCACGCTATAATTGATCGATTCTCCCAAGAATCGGTTGAACTATTACCGAACGCGGTAATCGAGTGTTCTACAAAAGTATTACATAACGTGAGAAATAATGATTATTACGAGTTATTACGTCACAGTCGATTAACTGTTGTACTTTTGTTATTACCTGTGATAACACGATGTTGTCAAAAGTTTACGCGGATAGAATGCATTGAAATAAAACGGATTGCAATGGTGTTGGGCTAAAAATCTTCTTAGTAATGAAGCATCTTCGGCTACGAAATTGAAAACTCTCTTTTTTAAGGTCGGCTTTATTCGATGTCTAACCAAATGCTATATTTGTCACTTCTAGCAACACTTGGTGAACAGTTTACGGTAGCGACGCAGCTGGGGGAAACTGGGCAATTTAAAAATGAAAATCCCTGTTGCCACCCTGTCGGGACAATTGGGACATTTTTCAAATGAATTCCTAGTGTCCCTCAGTGGTGGCAAACTCGGTGGGAGAAATAATCCTTATTTACGGTTAATGTGTTCCGTGGCGTGTGTTACCAATGCTTTAAAACCATATTAGTAATTATGTTATTTTCTAATTCCTTGCAAAGGCGTTCTCGTAAATATTGTTGAAGTTAAATTATGGGTACAACAATAATTTACCCGTTAACGAAACCAAGGTTATTAAGTAACTAATTGCCTTTGCAACTTGTTTCATTTGCCCGTATATGAAAGTTTTTAGATCATGAAAAGGTGTGTGGTGTGGGGCACCAAGATCTCTGGGGACCTAGCCAACTTAACCTGCTAGGGGGGGGCTGCTAATAGACGTATGAAGTTCTGTCGCATGCTTTCCTCTCGGGGTTAAGTGGCCAGAGGGCTGTCACCCCCATAAAAGTCAAAATAAAACAAATAATGGAGTTGTACAAGAGCTGAACCCGGGTTCCAAAGTACAAGCTTTGGATGCTACCGGTATTGCGCTCGTATGAAGAAGAATAGATTGTTCGTTTAACTATTAACGTAAGAGAATTATACGTATTTCATCCAAAAATAAAAACATAGTTGAATAAATAAAAACAAAGATTGAAAACAAAAAATTAAAAACAGAAGATTAAAAACAAAAGATTAAAAACAAAGATTGAATACGGCTATTATAAAGTTGGATTTTAACTGTGAAAATAACTATCAAGTTCTACTAAACTGGGTTCACACGTTTGACTCAACAAAATTCGCATGATAATGCAGTTAAGTTCAATTCGTTCGCAATCCCCATCACTGGCGAAATCCTCTAAAAGGCCAAATACATATTACGTCCCAGCGCACCTCACCTTGGTAATCTTTAACCCATTAGTGCGTGCAACAGGGTATGAAGACGCCGACGCATTCGAATCCTTGTATAAAAAGATACATTACCCAACCCTTGTGACGTAAGCCATCAAGCCATTATAGCCAGTTGAGCAACATGAACTGCTTTATATGTACAAGTTGCGAACTTAACTTGTTTGTTTCCGAACAGTACACGTTCGCGGGCGAAGCCTGGCAGACATAAAAAGAAAAAAAAAAGAATCAATATTTAAAAATAACATAGGATGAATAAGTTAATTCTTGTGAGTATTGTGTTAATTTCCGAACGACTTGATAAGAATTTTTGTTCTTTAGTCAAATATGGTGTGATTAGTGCGCTGTAAAAAGTTTTAAAATTTGTGTTTAGTGATATAAATAAATGACTGTTTTATTGATATCCTTTTGGAGGTGGATTAAAATGTTACTAATATTATATGTGTGAAATTTACTGAATGTATGTTTGATACATTTTATACATTTTCACGCTGTAATGGCTGAACGGATTTAAGTGAAAATTGAAATGGAGGTATTTAATTTATATCCTGGATTAACTTAAAAAAATGCCGATTGTGGATAAAAACGTAGGGTAAATTTAGTGATTCATGAAGTATACAATAAGCAATGACATATTATTGAAAGCTTTCGCAGGGATCGGAATATCTCGGTAAAAAAACCTTGTGTAAGTTTTCAGGTTTTCATGTGTTACTGTAGGCAGATGTTTAAGTTTACAAACTCTTACTAGGATAAATTACAGTTGTATCTAAATACATTTTTTATATTGTTGATAATACGTGATCATTTTCATTGCTTGCTTGTAAATACAAAAATTCCCGAAAGGTACATTTTGCCAGCTGTATTCGGTCCCTAGGATTAGTTGCGGCCTAGGATTAGGGGCGAACCTAATGCCGTATAATATTATATATATATTGCCGTTATAATCGACCAATTTATTCAGAATCTTAGAAAATTTGCTAACAGAAAAATCCAATAACACTTGGCTCGGGAATCGATATCGAAACCTTATGTACAACAGACGCAGTCGCTATCGCTGCGCTACTGAGAAAGATTCAATAACTATAAGTTTTATACTCGTAATTTAATTATATGCCATTTGCAAGTCTTTAGTATTGATAAACATTCTTCAAAATGACCTTCAGACAAATCATTCAACAATGTATACGATTTCAATAGATTTATGATTTAAAAAATAGCATGAAAGGCATTGTGTAAATAGCATGCACATACACATACTCACACATATTTTCATCTGGGGTAGGCAGAGAGAACAGTCCGCTATCTGCTTTTGTTCTAAGACAATTCACGAGCTTTTAAACCGGCACGGTCAAACGGCAGTCGCTGCCGTAAAAGCCAAATCCCAGAACAAACCAAATTGTAGAAGGGATGAGTTTTATGAACGCTTAGGTGATTTAGGTTCATAAAAACTTCACTTAAGTTTAATTCTAGAATACCAACTCTGTACGTTAAATATCAAGACCGCTGCCTGATATTTAAAATTAAATCGCGTTGAACTTCGAACAACTTGAACTTTTGGGGATAACTTAGCTGAGATTAATAAAACAACTTGTCACCTGCTCTGATATAATTGTCGAATTTTGAACAAAATTCTTCGCCCTTATATAGTCTCTGTGGGAACGAAACCATATCGCCATGTAACTCGATCCTTACGCCATCTGCTGGAACATGCTTTGAAAATACCGCCCACCAATGACGTTTAGTGAGGAAACGTCCTTCTTGAACATGGATCAATTATCTAATTGTATATATTTGTTTTGAATAGAGACTGCATCTTGAAAGTTCATTTTAAAGACTCAAAAGGGTCACAGGTACCTTAAAGTATTTTGAAATTATTATATATGGCAACATAAAACAAGTGTATAAATAAAAGTGACAGTAAAAACATTGTAAAAAGTTGATCTAAAGCATGCAATAATAAATACAAATTAATTAAATTCATGAATCTGAGACCGGTAAAATACATAGCTTAGATGTTGGTCTCTTAAAAGTAGTTTGAAGTCGTGGCTCATGTCTGAGTATAGTTTTAGAATCCGGGCCTAAGTCGGCGTGTATGTTCACGTGCGAACTCTGGGAAACAACTCAGTTCGCCCGCAACGAAGTGTAAGTTATTACATGCAATCACAAGGTGTATAAGGCAATTATAGTTGAAGAGAAATGTGAATGTCACAAAATACCTTTACCTAACTTATAAGGAGTATACAGATATCATCGACATCATACTGGTGACCCTGATGCCATCGATTTTTAATCGGCTTATTTTAGCTATTACGGTAGAGATTGCCGTCTGACTCCTTAACCCCGAGAGGAAACCCTCCGTTAGAGCCTCGTCTGTCTATCAGTAGGTGAGGCTGAGTTGGGCCCCGAAGGTCTTAGTGGGCCCAAACCCATTTCCCTCCACGAACTCAGTTCGCACGATACACCGCTTGTGTTTTCGTGTGAACTGAGTTGATTCCCAGATCTCGCACGCAAACATACATAAACGAAAACTAGCACCGTTTGACTGACAAGGCATATAGCAGTAACCCTGGTTCTCCTTTCGAGGTTTTACCCGGGGTGCCCTGCAGTGGACACTTGGGGAGGACACCGTGTGGTTTTAGTCTGTCCGATTCCGACACGCCCATCCCATCGTTGGCACCGTTGGGGTGAAGCCCGTTAAGCTTTCCACACGTAAAAATAAAAAGCGGCCAAGTGCGATTCGAACTCGCCCATGAAGGGTTCCGTAGTAGCAAGTAAAATTTTTATATTTGAGTTTACTGAATGAAAGGTAAATTGCGGTTTACGATTTAAGTTTTTTTAAACAAAAAATACTAACTAGATCTCATTCAAACCAATTTTCGGTGGAAGTTCACATGGTAATGTACAACATATAATTTTTTTAGTTTTATCAATCTCTTATTTTAGAAGTTACAGGGGGGGGGGGAAGTTACACATCTACTTACCAAGTTTCAACAGCATAGTTCTTATAGTTTTGGAAAAAAGTGGCTGTGACATACGGACGGACAGACAGACAGACAGACATGATGAATCTATAAGGGTTCCGTTTTTTGCCATTTGGCAACGGAACCCTAAAAAGGGAAAAAATGTTTCACGAGTGACCAGCCGAAACTCTATAATCGGGTCACAACCCACTGGTCCCCTGAAATCATGGCTGCCACTGACTTCCCACTAATCCCGAGCCTCTAGGGAGGCTCGGGATTAATGGACTGAAAGGCTCCTTGGGATCAAACTATTGTCTGAAATAACAACCGGGACTATTTCTGTGGACGGCACCCCCCACATGTCGGTAACGTCGTGCGCCAGGTCCAGATATTTGGTTTTCTTATCTGCTTCGGCACGGACGAGGTTCTCGTTATGGGGAATAGTGATGTCCACAAGAAATACCCGTGACTCTATCAGGCGTATGCGCTGGAATTGTTCTAATTATTATTAATTTTAATCAGAGATAATAGAATTCCCCATAACGAGAACCTCGTCCGTGCCGAAGCAGATAAGAAAACCAAATATCTAGACCTGGCGCACGACGTTACCGACATGTGGGGGGTGCCGTCCACAGAAATAGTCCCGGTTGTTATTTCAGACAATAGTTTGATCCCAAGGAGCCTTTCAGTCCATTAATCCCGAGCCTCTCTAGAGGCTCGGGATTAGTGGGAAGTCAGTGGCAGCCATGATTTCAGGGGACCAGTGGGTTGTGACCCGATTATAGAGCTTCGGCTGGTCACTCGTGAAACATTTTTTTTCCTTTTTAGGGTTACGTTGCCAAATGGCAAAAAACGGAACCCTTATAGATTCATCATGTCTGTCTGTCTGTCCGTCCGTATGTCACAGCCACTTTTTTCCAAAACTGTAAGAACTATGCTGTTGAAACTTGGTAAGTAGATGTGTAACTCCCCCCCCCTGTAACTTCTAAAATAAGAGATTGATAAAACTAAAAAAAATATATGTTGTACATTACCATGTGAACTTCCACCGAAAATTGGTTTGAATGAGATCTAGTTAGTATTTTTTGTTTAAAATGACTTAAATCGTAAACCGCAATTTACCTTTCATTCAGTAAACTCAAATATAAAAAATTTAGTTGCTGCTACGGAACCTTTCATGGGCGAGTCCGACTCGCACTTGGCCGGGTTTTTTTAATCCAAGAAGGATATATTATGGACCACAGCTACCAATTAAAGTGCCTAATTGAATGACCTATTAAATACCCCTCATTAGAAAGGAAAAGCTGATTGACGAAATGTGCGTGTTAATACATCATCTGTCTACGATTTTGGGGACATACAAGCGTGAATGTATATTATGTATGTTAAGGTGAATTCACGTTCACTAATGCAAAAATAATAGTCATAATCTTTAATGCACATTGAATGTGGTGAAATGATTTAATAACAAACTGCGGTTAGAGAATGACCTCCAGTCATTCACGATCCTGTATTGCTTGCACAATTCTTTTATCGACATCCTGTATTCTTGCCTCACACCTCCCCTGTCACCTAAAAAATCTTGTATAATCCCCACCCTGATCGAAATTTTGTATATTGCTTCAGTGTTCATGTTCCTACCTTTTTTTACGTGTGGAAACCCTCACGGGCTTCACCACATCGGTGCCAACGATGGGATGGGCGTGTCGGAATCGGACCGACTAAAACCTCACGGTGTCCTCCCCAAGTATCCATTGCCCGGCTTCCGGGTAGGCCCTCGAAAGGATAACCCCAGGGCTACCGGTGGACTTGGCTAGTTGGCAGGCGTGTGTAGGACACACACGACACGCCATTATCTTGGCCTGCTTCTGTAAGGACGGCGAGTCGGCCAACTGCCGTCCTCAGGCCCCGAACATGGAGGTCGGTAGTCCCGGGCGTAGACAAGTTTAGTCTGCGGCGTCCTCGCTGCTCCTTTGCTTGCCGCTCGCTCGTTTCTCCCTGACTAAAATACTGTATATATTTGCCACTGAAATCGATTTTTTTTATACTAATAATCTCCAGGATGAAATAAATATATTCGGGAAATTTTGAAGTAATTAGTATTGTAACTTTTCCCATAAATTTTATAATTGGAAAAAGTCAACATTCAAGACTGGATTTGAACCCACAACAAGTTACTTTTAGTTGGAATTCTCCTACATATGTCTTGGGGCGACGCTGGTGCCATCTACCAAATTCTACTTCACAGGATGTGTCCAGTTAGCTTAGTTGGTCAAAATATTTCCCCTAGAAAGGGACTGATAGCACAACCGACCAAGTCAAGATCCGGATCCAGATCAAGTACCGACCTGAGGGTGAATTTTCGTAAAAAATGATATTCAAAATTCAGTCTCAATCTAGTCTCCATCTCCCAAATGTCAAAAAGGGTGTTCTCGTAACAAAATTTTGTTGAAAATATTTAAAAAAAATCATCTTGAACATCTTTTTATTAAGAGAATTGGCCCTCTGAATGTTAACTTTTTCCGATTTAAATTAATAAAACCTGTTCTTTGCGACAAAGCGATACGATAGCGATAATTCGGGCAAGAAGAAGAATTTGGATATCTAAAAGCGTTCAAGATGGGGTCACGTCCCTTTTTTTCTTTTTTTTGTGCGGAAATCCCTTCGGATACCCCCCCGCCGTCCAGCGGGGGCGGTTATGTCGGGCTTGAACCGACTAAAACCGCACTCCGTCTCGGGTCTACAGACGCCGGGGTGTAAGGTTACCCATAGAGCATATCCCTCGCACTCCAACTGACCCTGGGCCATTCGCAGTGTCCCCTCTGATAACAGCAGAAGGGTACCTGGAGCGACCACCCCCGCGGGCCTAGTAGGCCCGCCATACCTCGACCCCCTCGTGCAATGGGGTCAGCTGGCCCTGAAAAGGGCCGGTTGGTCAGACTCTTGGCCGTTGACGTTGACGCCAGCTACTCCAGAGGAGCAATCAATGATGCGTCATCGCCCACGTGCCCCAGGGTGCACCAAACTTGGAGGTGATCCAACCAGTCGCACCCCGGGGTCACGTCCCTATAACTCAAACTGGCTGTAACTGGAAAGTCCAAATCCTGTATAGTTCACCTTTGACCTTACACAGAACAAATATTTGGTATGAATTTAATTTACTCATTACTTGACTAATGTAAATATGCTGTGGTTAAATTATATACTCACCTAAGTAATTGAACACACCACTCAAGAGGAGTGGCAGATTATAATTTCGTGGGAGGTGTAGGTATTTGGTAAACAAACTCTTTAACTTTATAATATTAAATATATATTTTTTTTCGTAAAAAGAATATTAGTAACCGAAATTTTACTGGTGGTAGAAACTTGTTGACACAAATTTGTCACAATATTCGGCCGGGTGGGTACCACCGTAGGGCACGCCGCAATAGCGGCGGTAAGGCCCATCATGGAGGATTGGCTGGAGAGGCGACACGGAAGCCTCTCGTACCGACTGACGCAGGTGGTCTCCGGGAAGGGGTGCTTCGGGGACCACCTGCATCGGATCAGGAAGGAGCCAACGCCTGAGTGTCATCACTGCGATGCGAGCGAGGACTCAGGGCTGCACACGCTGGCGGACTGCCCGGCGTGGGAGGCGCCGAGGCGTGACCTCGTGGCAGCCATCGGGGTGGGAGTCCTCTCGCTCGGCAGCATGATTGCGGCAATGGTGCGGAGTGCGAGCGCGTGGGCCGCCGCCACCTTCTTCTGCGAGCATGTAATGCTCTCGAAGGAGATGGCGGAGCGCGCCCGGGAGAGATTTAGAACTCTCCCGGCCCGCCGAGCCCGTAACTTGCTCGCCGCGCGTCGCATGCGACTCCGGCGCCGAAGGTCGCTTAACGACCTCCGTCCTCCATGATCGCAGGCCTGGGGGTGGCGGGTGAGGCCACCTGTCACCCCAGCAGAAGCAGGCCGGGACGGTGGGGCGACTAGCGCCCCTCCCCCAAACCGGGGCAAGACGGGGACACCGTGGTTCCCAAACCCGAGGGGGCCATCTCGAAACCGGAGATGGCCCAGGGTCAGTCGGGGTGCGAGGGATATGCTCTATGGGCAACCTTACACCCCGGCGTCTGTAGTCCCTAGACGGCGTGCGGTTTTAGTCGGTTCAAGCCCGACATAACCGCCCCCGCTAGCACGCGGGGGGGGGGGGGGTATCCGAAGGGATTTCCACACGAAAATAAAAAAAAAAGGGTACCACCGTGCACGATTGCGAAAAACCCTCCATAGTGATCCAATTTCGGTTTGATTGCGTTCAGGGGTCAGCAAGTGCATAGCCGGGCAGGGGGATTGTGGTCGCAGCACTGGTAGGACCGGTGGGTGTCACGCGGTGCTGCGACGACAATCCTCTTCTGATGAGGCCGTCAAGCTGAGTGCCACCATTGTTAACATGGTACGTGTATGTAATGGTGACCCTCTTTAGTGAGACTTTACCTTCAGCTTACCATCAGGCGAGGCGAAGTCAAATTGACGTGTCCTAAATAATAAAAAAAAAATACTTATATTCCCCGTAACCCCTCCAGCTAAGCTTAATTGCTTGTGTTAGGAGTGGGTTCACCTCGGTAGTGCAATGGCCAGGGGAATCGACTGAACCTCTCGATCGTACGGTCGACTCCTTAACCACTATTTTAGTTCTGCCAAATTCGTTTAGTTAAGTTTCTCAAACAATAATGTACTAGAATGTTTGGCTACATACAATTTAGTTCAATCAGTCTTCGATTAGACTTCGATTGCTACTAAATCGAAGGCAAACACGTGTTCATGATTAGAAAGCGTGATTTACCTCGAGGTTAAATGAGACTAGTGTCAATGATAGGTTACTGCGTAGATGGTGCTTTAGTTTAAAAGAATCGTTGACTGACGCAAATTTGCGTCAAAACATTCCCAGCCAGGCAAATGACGCAAATTTGCTTCATTTGAACGATTTTTCTGCCCAGTGGTTTTAATTCGTACAAAAGAAGGTAACAATAAATTTGTTAATTGGTCACCACATAACTACCAACACGATTGTAGAGAATTCGGTTCGCACGGGAACGTTTCCGCGACTTGTATCTAGTCTTCGGATGAAAAGTAGCTAGTTAGGGCCGAAGGTAGCAACTCACCGGAATTGTACGGCCTCTGTGGCGTAGTGGTAGTGCATTCGACTGCTGCGACATGAGGCGCGGGTTCGATTCCCGCTCAGTGCAAATATTTGTAGGCATTAATATGTCTATTTGCATTGGGCTGGGTGTTACTATGTATAATATGTATGTATTTACAAAAAAAAGGTGATAAGTATGTTTATCCGCATTCTGGAACACACACACACAAGATAGTTAAACTATGCTTACTTTGGGTCTAGAAAGCGCTGTGTAGAATGTCGTAGAATATTTATTTATTTATTTTTATTTATTGTTTCGGCGAGAGTCATCTACTTGTACCAATTAGTAACACTTTTGATGGCGTTTGTGTACAAACAGACTGACAAGTCACAGGTTACTCTAAAAGGATGTTTAACCCATTAAAAATTACCGCCGAAATTTTCCACTCATATCATAATTTGACAGTTTTTTTTCTTTTCAGTTTTGCTTACTACTCGTTTATCAAGAGGCAAAGACAGAAGCATCCACAGGGCCTATAGCCACCTTTATTCGAACAAACTTTGTTGGTTACCCCGTCATCCATAACAAGCAGTCTTGGGTCTTCGATCCTGATGTATCTATAAAAAGAAGAAACCAGTTCAGACAACTGCACGGAGAGAAAGGAGAGAGGTTGATTGAGAGATTGGGGCTAGGCATTGATGGAATGGATCAAGAAAGACTTGAAGAGCAGAGAACGAGAGATGAAGGTCACCTGGGAGGGTTAAATAGTTATCTACCTTAGTTATTTAATATCTAAATACATGTATTTAAACTATTATGGTCACTGACATTAGTACTAAGCTGGGTCCAGATGAGTGTAATCTGTCGTGTAATGTAACACGAATGTAGTCACACTACATGAAACGCTAGCATCATACTGTTGAAGCTAATTATGCGTTACACCTGTCTGGATCCAGCTTTAGATTCAACGTGCCCGTCATCATGGCGCTTGTTGAAGTGCCAAAATATCGGACACTCAAAACAACTCACAGTAAATATCCCGTGTAGTCTAATACTAATTTAATTATATGGATCAGGAGATGGTGAAACCCGGACTTGCGTTATAGCATCATCATCAGTAACACTCTGATGATGATGTCCCGGTTATATCCAAATCTTTGCAGCTCAGGGTACACTCTCCTATTATGACCCCCCAGCTCCGAAAAGCAAGCCTGCAAGTCTCGCCCGTCAATCAGCAGGGGTAGCCGTTACTCCTCCGAGTAGGTACAGTCACCATCGGTATTAGTTTAACACATTTCAAGTTACTGACCAACTTAGGTCGAAAAGTTTATAAAAAATAATTAACAAAAATTTTAAAATGTTAAATTTGTGATATTGTCGGAAGTTTACGCGAATCATCGAATTTATTAAAAATAGTTTTATTTCAATGTTAAATTTGTTATGTTTATTACATTGGGACCTTAACATAACTGGCGAATCGTGGGTGTGTAATACACCTCTGCCTACCCCTTCGGGCATACAGGCGTGAAGTTAAGTTATGTTTATGTTTATTTGTCCTCTGAATATTATACTACTAATGATTCATCAATGGTTTATTAATTAACTTCAATTTAAATTGTAAGTGTTCAGCAACTTCTGAGGGCGCATGTACCTTTTAAAGATCGTTTGTAAGTATTCACCAACTTCTGAGGGCGAATGTACTTAACTGTTCATTACAAAAGTATCACTACAATTGCAAAATTAACGAATAATGTATACATGCATTACACACTTGTGGATGAAATACGATTTTGAACAGAATCATTAACAAATTAGCAACAATAGTAGTTAATTTCATTTAGATAATAAATCATTCATTTTCGTATAATATAATAAAACAGACGAAAATAAATTCAAAATAATATTGTTTAAGAGTTGAGGACCATCATTTTAGTATTGAGCATAACATGTCTGAGGTGAGGCGTCTTATTAATATTTTTTTTTTTTATACCATATTTGTTATCTTAATAATGTACATAAAATAAATAGTAGGTAGTTATTATTATAAATTATTTGATTTTAATAAAATTTGTTTTTTTCCATTCATTTGTCATTGTATTAAAGCGAATTTAAATCGGAATAATCAATATTCAAACAGCATTCGAACCCACGACAGTCTTTTTCTTTTGGAGTTCTGTTACCATTACCACTTCCCATGGGAACCTATTCCAGGGTTAAATGTGTTATTGCAGAATATAATCTATCCCTGTATCAAATTTCAGCCAGATCCGTTCAGCCGTTAGAGTGTGGTTTAGTGACAATTAGTAACAAAACATTTGTAATATTAGTAGGATAGTAGGAAGTAGGATATTATGCCAACTAAGCTACCTGAACCCTTCCTGTGTATTGAGACTAATCCCACCCTCATTTCCACTACTGTAACTCCTGTACACGAGGATCAACAGTAGGGACCTAGGAACATACCAAGTATTGACACTCGGGACGTCCCAGGGAAAGTTAAACTGTCTTGGAACTTGGAACCAATCAAAACTAAATGGAGGAGTTAGAAATATAATAAATCCACTTCCCCCCTCAGCAAACCGGAGATAATAAAGTCCTGTCCTGGGAAATTTAATTATTCGTCTCGTACAATACGTCTGAGCACGTACCACTAAATTTAAGTTTTTCTATAGTTTATTTTTAGGGTTTCTTACCCAAAGGGTAAAACGGGAGTCTATTACTAAGGCACCGCTGTCCGTCCGTCCGTCTGTCACCAGGCTGTATCTAATGAACCGTGATAGCTAGACAATTGAATTTTCACAGATGATGTATACTTGCCGCTATAACAACAAATACTAAAAACAATAAAATCAATACTTAAGGGGGCTCCCATGCAAGAAACATGAATTTTTGCCGTTTTTAAACTGGATATTAATAACGGCAATATCTAGACGCTTAAAATATTCACAGAATATTTCAAGCGTCTACATTTCACAGTATGTTCACGTCAAAAATAAATATTTAAATTCAAAATAAAATTAATGTGCTGCCATTGTATAAATAATTGTACGGAACCCTTCGTGCGCGAGTCCAACTCACACTTGGCCGGTTTTTATACGCTTTTATTAGCTTCACCTGTATGTTTGTTTGTATGTTAGTTTGTAACCGACTCCTTTGGGCGCGATTTTGACCCACTTTAAACGGCCAGATTTCGTTCAAACTTTGAAGATTTATCGAGGACCGATGACAATACATTAATTTGATAAAATTATTCCATTTCAATTTCAATTTGCAAAATAAGATTTTTGTTAATTTATATAATTTTCATCTATAAGTCGATAAGGCAGAAATTTTAATTTCCAACCATTATCGTTAGCAGATTTATCTAATATTAACGAATTTTCGAACAAGCACACAATAATAAAATACATTTTTTTATTTACACTATTATTAATTTAATAATAATGATAATGTTTATTGTCTCATAAAATTATATTAAAATTTTTAACACTATTCTTAATTAAAATTTAGTAAAACTTATTTTAAATATTTTTAGTTCGGTTTTCTATAAAAAGCGTGCTTTTTAGTTTTTTTTAACTTTTATTTATTTATGTTACCTTACTGTGATTCGGTTTGTGTTACGGGGTTGACAGAGGCTCAATCAAGAATATCGGCGTCCAAGACAACCTCACCTCACGGCATACCTGCTGATAGACCAGATTCTGACGCAGGCTTTCCTGGCGGGGTTTGGGGTCAGATTGTCAGAAGGCAGTCGCTTCCATAAAACCCAAGATAAGCCAAATAAAGGAGATATTAGGGATCGGATGAAAAATAATAGTTTTAGTGCCCGCTGTTCGATTCTTGGCTATACAAACGTGTGCTTGTGTCAGTATGAATTCGTAAATAAAATTCTACAACCATTCTTACACGTGTCCTTAATGAATATTCAAAAATATTATCACCTTGAACAGTAAACAAAATATGTATATACAGTTGGAATCATCAACGAATTTCAAAATTTCTTTGATAGAGATTTGTTAACAAAATTCACAGTTGTCAAGGTCAGAGCAATACTGTCATGGTACTGTGCGCGTTGCATCAGAGATTCCCACTTTTATTTTATAGTCATCTCCTGCCTTGACCTGACGAAGGTTGGCTGAGATAATTAGATGAGTGTCGACAATATCGTGAGTGTCATTTTTATTTTTTTTATTTATTTATTCATTGCCTACTAAGTGTACATAAATGTTTACATGTATATTGACGCCTCTGTGGCGTAGCGATAGTGCATTCGACTGCTACGACAAGGGGCGCGGGTTCGATTCCCGCTCAGTGCAAAAAGTTGTATGCATGAATATGTCTATTTGCATTGGTCTGGGTGTTTATATGTATAATATGTATGTACTAGCCTTAGCCCGCGGCTCCGCCCGCGTAGATGTCGGTTATCGCGACAAAACATAGCCTATGTCCTTTCCCAAGGTCTAATCTACCCCTGTATCGAATTTCAGCAAAATCGGTTCAGTGGTTTAGGCGTGAAAGCGTAACAGACAGACAGACAGACAGACAGAGTTACTTTCACATTTATAATATTAGTAAGGATTTACAAAAAAAAGTATATAAGTATGTTTATCCGCATTCTGGAATCCATAACACAAGCTAGTTAAACTATGCTTACTTTGGGTCTAGAAAGCGCTGTGTAGAATGTCGTAGAATATTTATTTAATATTATTTATTTCAGTACTTAGGACTTAGTGCTCTTCCCAGACCTTGCAATGTGGAGGTCACACTTCACATCTGTCACATATAATATATTATTAATATTTACCAATGTAAAAATTCAAATTAAATGACATTAGATTCAATAAAGATAATAATTGGTTAAAATAGTAATAACAATATGTCGAATTCTTAATTGCTTATGCCAAATAAATATAGTGTACCATTGAAAAATAAAAGAAAAAATAGTTTCGTGGTTACGTAAAAGTAGAGTCATAGCAGGCAAGTCAAGTCAGAGCCCAAACCTGCCCATCGATGCACCTGCTAAACAATGGATGAGACTCTGGCGCAGGTTTTCTCTCAGAGTTGGGAAGTTACACAGCAGGCGGTCTAAAACAATAAATGAACCTCGTTCTCTGGAAACTGGAAAGTCGCTATGAGGATAATGATGATGACAATCATCATCCTGATCACAGCGCTAGTATATATCAAAAGCTTGTATTTTGAAGCCCTGGGTCCGCTTTCTTACTCCTACTACCTACTTTTTTGAGCTGAGTGAGACGAAGTCGAGCGAAAGCTTCTCATACCAGGCTTTTCAGGATTTTCTTTGTCACAGGTCTCCTCCTAAACTACTAATCCAATCAGAACCAAATTTGGCATGATTAAAGAGGTCAATCAGAGGAAGGTTTATGGATATATTTTGAAAAAATTAATGCTACCACAGAGGAATGATCACCGTTAAAAAAAATCCAGATGGAATTACATAATAACCGCTCGAGACACTGTGACCAAACTTTACACGCTCAGAAAGCATGTCCAGAGTTGTGACTTTCAAAAATAATTTTCAAAATCGGACTTGCCACGGAGGAATGATCACTGTTCAAAATTTTCAAAATCTGATTCACGATGTCTCACTCAGCTCAACATTGCAAGCAGCGATTCGCCCTGCAGACCTAGTTATCAAGGCTTTTGCGGGAGTAACTGCCGTCTGACCTCCTCCTTTGGTCAGCAGGTATACCGGCTAGCAGGCGAGGGTGGTGTGGACCCCAAAGATGTTGGTGGGATACACATTTAGACCCATTACCTAAAGTCAGGTGAGGTAAAGTCATATTGACGTGTCCATTATAAAAAGAAAGAAAAAAAAGGTAGTGACACTTCAGGAGTGCCGACAGAAGTGATAACTGGAATAGATTTTTTTTTATCGTCATCATTCATCCCCCCCAAATGCCCCCCCCCACCTCCATCCATCCAGCTACAACAAAAATCACGCTGTTATAAAAAAAAACATGGAAAGCGTCTCAGATGACGATTGTTAAGATTTAAAAAGAAAAGAGTTTCATCATTTTTCTTCACCCAAAAAGTGCTCATATGGAAATATGTTGGCTTTCGCCGTTTTATTATCAATTTTATAAGATATTTCATACATATTTATGTATAATCTGCATGTTTGATATGCTACTAAATTATAGAGAGTTTGTTAAGATAATTCAACAATTTTATTTTCTTTGAACCACAGGGTGAAAGTAGTTCTTTCTATTAAACCAACATTAGGTGGGAAAATGTGCAATCTAATGGGTAAAACAAAATAATGACTTTTATAAATTTAGATCGGAAAAAGTCAACATCTAGGACGGGACTTGAACCCGCGACCAGTCCCTTACAGGAAGAATACTCTGTCTGACTAATGCAAAAGACTTCTGTGTACCTTTTTTTTTTTTTTTTTTTTTTTTTTCGTGCGGAAATCCCTTCGGATACCCCCCCGCGTGCCAGCGGGGGCGGTTATGTCGGGCTTGAACCGACTAAAACCGCACGCCGTCTCGGGTCTACAGACGCCGGGGTGTAAGGTTGCCCATAGAGCATATCCCTCGCACCCCGACTGACCCTGGGCCATCTCCGGTTTCGAGGTGGCCCTCTCGGGTTTGGGAACCACGGTGTCCCCGTCTTGCCCTGGTTTGGGGGAGGGGCGCTAGTCGCCCCACCGTCCCGGCCTGCTTCTGCTGGGGTGACAGGTGGCCTCACCCGCCACCCCCAGGCCTGCGCTCATGGAGGACGGAGGTCGTTAAGCGACCTCCGGCGCCTGAGTTGCCTGCGACGCGCGGCGAGCAAGTTGCGGGCTCGGCGGACCGGGAGAGTTCTAAGTCTCTCCCGGGCGCGCTCCGCCACCTCCTTCGCGAGCATTACATGCTCGCAGAAGGAGGTGGCGGCGGCCCACGCGCTCGCGCTCCGCACCATTGCCGCAATCATGCTGCCGAGCGAGAGGACTCCCACCCCGATGGCTGCCACGAGGTCACGCCTCGGCGCCTCCCACGCCGGGCAGTCCGCCAGCGTGTGCAGCCCTGAGTCCTCGCTCGCGTCGCAGTGATGACACTCAGGCGTTGGCTCCTTCCTGATCCGATGCAGGTGGTCCCCGAAGCACCCCTTCCCTGAGATCACCTGCGTCAGTCGGTAGGAGAGGCTTCCGTGTCGCCTCTCCAGCCAATCCTCCATGATGGGCCTTACCGCCGCTATTGCGGCGTGCCCTGCGCTTGGTTGCCCAAGTCGTTTCTTCCACTCCACCACGATGGCCTAGCGGAGCTGGGACTGCACGGCCTCGATTTCTCGAGGCTCGGGGTTCCATCCCTGCTCCCGCGCCTCCTTTCGCCACTGGTACAGTTGCGAAAGGGCTCTCGCTTCCAGGTCCCATGGCGGAGTTCCGGCAAGGAGACTCGCCGCCAGACTTCTGTGTACCTATACTAGAGAAGCTGTTCAAAACAAATATTGTGTCACGGTGCCTGAGTGAGGCGGGAGCGGCAATGAATTTCGAACTCGGAACAGGACGCAGGAACTAGATAAATAAATTATTGAATTTTAACACCTATCAGTATAGACCTAGATATTTAGGATACCTATTCGGTACCCAAGCTAACCTACAACTCGTGATTAATAGACGAGCCCCTGGCGCAGGTTTCTCTCTCGAAGTAGGCAGGTCAGACGGCAGGCGTTTCCGTAAAAGTGAAGATAAGCCATATCAAGAGGGGAATGTGTTGCGTAGCTGCTAAATACGAGCTAGTCAAGACAGTTTATTAATATGGAGCGGGACGCAAAAACTAGAAAAATGAGTAATTAATTCTGACACCTATCAGTTTAGGCTTGGCGCCTCGTTTAGTGTAGCTACACTATAACACATTGATGCTGGTCAAGTAGTGGTCTTCCGCGATTTTTTTTTGTGCAGTACTGCAACTACTAGTAGGTATATAGAAGTCATTGTATTGAACATACTACATCGTCTATTGCTATTGTACATACTTATAGATATTGTTCGCGTCAAAGAATATTCTAGCTTTAATAATAAAACAATAATTTTCAATATTATTTCATTTATTTACCGTAAATTATTACAATATCGATTGATATTCCATAACACTGATTGAAAACTTACATCTACAGATAATAAAACATACCCTAGGAATCATGGAAATGGTAGCCTAGCTTACTATAGAAAACAATATTTGGAATACAAAATTCATAATCGATAAATAAATCGAAATAACGAAATTTATTTCGCAATTCCGAGAGATTTATCCGTAAGTAGAACTTAGGTGTCTAATACTACAGTTTTTTTTTATTTACATGGCAATACTTGACATTGGGAATATGTTCTTCATTTGAAATTGGAAGTTTCACATTACCTACATCCGTAATGATCTGTCTTCGTGAGATTTAAGTGCTGTTAAGTATCTATTTTGTGTTTCAGTAGATCTAGGATTAAAGTTTTGGGGACTTTACGATTCAGACTAGAATTAAAAAAAAAAACAAATATTGGGGACAAGTAAATTGAAGAAGGGTAAGTATTGAAAATAAGACAAAGTAGCGTTGTAAACAACCACCAAAATGGTAATGATTAAAATACTGACACAAAGGCTAAAATCTGATTCTAGTTAACTTCAAGCGTACGTATTGTTGAAATAAAACCACTTTTAACAGATTCTATCGCATTTGATTTGCTTTTGGATCGTCACCGAAACGACGGTCATAGTATAGATACAAAACACATCGCCATAGAATTCATTAGCAGGCAACACCGAAACAGGTTTAACCTATCAGAAAGGTAAGGAATATGTAATTTCAATTATGCATTAAATTTACACTAGTATTGCCAGTTAAATAAAAATAACTATGTAGCAGTAATGAGATTTTGTTCGCCTTTAAAGTAATGCTTTATTGTTTTTTAATCAAATATATTTGAAACAGATGTTGCCATGTCATTAATGGTACAAAATCAACTCAGCTAAAAATTAGGTCTTTTCTAATTATTACAAATAAGTCAGAAGACTTTTAACCACTCTGCCAAAGGCTTATCGACTTTATATATATATACTTTTACGATATACTTTTCTCTTTATTTTTGATGCTCAATGGTCTGGGTATCCACTTTCTAGAACCCGTATTACAAGCTAAGTTTAGTTTGAGTAGACACGGCACAGTGTGTCACTTTCTAGAATATTAATTGAAATAATTAAATGACAAAAAAATATAGTACACATTAGGTACATATCACTACGTACAGTCAACGACAAAAACGGATTACCACTAAAATATTCATAATCATTTTTTTACATTAGAATACAATTATATCAATAAATAATTGATGTATTAGTAGTTTTAAAATTCTTAGAGGACAAATTTAATAAATTTCATGTTTTGATAATTATTTTATGTATTATTCCTAAAGATTTGGATTGGAAAAAGTTAACTTGCAGGAACGGGAGTTGGTCAGAGTATTCCCCTAGAAAGAGACTGGTCGCGAATTTTAAGTCCCACCCAGAATATTATCTATTTCCGATTTAAATCCAGAGGAAAAGTTAGCATAATATTTACTTCAAAATTCCATTAAATTAGAATTTGTTAAGCTACTTTTATCTTTGACTGTACAAACTTTTGTTTTTAGTTAAAATAAGGTTAATATTACTTTAGAGGCGATCTGAACTACGATTATGACTGTAATATTAAAACAAAATGAATAAATGCATATCAATAATTGCATATCTAGTAGGTACTTACAAGCTAGAGAATTTAAAAACCTCAAGTTACTTTGTGACTATTCCCTTACAACTAAATTATTAATTATACAAAAATTTTTGAAAAAAAAGCGTTTATAAGGCACCTCGCATTTTTGGTTTGCATCGACAGAATGAATTTTAAGATGATTAAATGTTTAGTGAAACTATTAACTAATTATTATAATAATAGACTTTTGGTGATTCATAGTTTGATTAATATTGCATGACTGACTTATTTAACTTCGATCGGAACTCAAAAATATAGGTCCTCAATTTAGGAGTTTACCGTTTTGATAATTCGATTAAAAATATTATTAATAGCAATTCAAATAAAAACCACGTCATTCTGTTACATACTGTTTCAGTACGTATATTATATGCTACTAAAAATTGCTTGACATTTAAAAATAAAAAAAATAAACATATTACTGAATTGAAATTAGAATATGATGGTGAAAAGTTGTATTAAGATTATCTAGTATCCTTTAAAAATGTGCTTAAGTATATAGCAATTATATTAGCTGGCTGTACTTTTCAGTTATATGAAAGCAAAAGATGAAAATAATTTATCGGACTTTTAAATAGATAATGTTTTATTGTTTCCTATCATCAGAAAGACGGATCACATTCTTTCAAAAAGGTATGTGTAGTGAATCTTCCGCCCAAAGGATTTTAATTTATGCTCGTAATATGTTTTAGGATCAATCACACGTATGAATGAAAATATGAATCACAAAATTAGCCTTTGAGGGGTCTTTCACGTACAAAACTTGCTTATAATTACTGCAAAAAATCGAGAACTACTTTTATCTAAATAACGATGACATAGACGAGATAGTATGCACTAAAAATCTGGTGTTCCTGCTGTTGCCATCTAGTTAACGTTAGTAACAACTACAGTACGGGTACCTGTTTCATAGATGGCGCAGTTTGTCAAAGCACTACTTCATGGGTTGTTAAAAGATTTTTCAAGAAAGACCCCGCTTACAATCTAAATACGAACACCAATGAAGTATTATACTTTAATATGGCATTACATTCATAAATAATTATCCATTAAGAGATCAAATTTAAGTTTTTTCATTATAAAAATGATTAAAATTTCTCTTACTTTTTCGTAGAAATAATATTATTACCATGTTGTATTCTTGTTTAACTGTAATTAACAACATAAAAACAACTGTATATCTAATTTTTATTGCTTGTTTCAAATCTGCGTTTAATTTTCAACAAAAAGAAATAATATTATTTACACAAATTACAATTTTTAATGTCTACACACACTTCGACTTTTCTTTTCTAGTTTAGAAAGCGAGACACTCTTTTCACTAAAGTAATATAACACAATTACTTTGCGCCGTAAATTAATACTTTTTCACGTGATTCGTTTCCATTACACCAGTGTCGTAATAAGACGTTGGAGATGTAATGTGTTTTTATATTTTATTACGACATTTGTATTGACACCGAATTATTTAAATTGAAATTTCTATAGCCAAAGACAAATATTTTTAGATTTATACATAACGCAAACTAAAAGGATCCACAAACAGAGATTCAGTAAAATTTCGTTTTTAATATGTGTGATTTCAAAACTTACGAATACTTAAAAACAAGTTGAGACGAGCTCAGCCGAATACAAGGGATTTTTTTTTTCTTTATCTTGCAATGGTTCACCCCAGCACGAATCTATTACCGAAAACAGCAACTCGATAGCTCATCTCCTTCATACCCAAAACCGTGACAGAAAATTGGCAACGACGACGTCGACGACAACTCGATAGCAATAGGGCTTTTCTAAAGAAAATCCCTAAAAATGCAATATCACACTAGTGATTCTGAAGGTTTAAGAAACGTCACGAAAACATAGGTAGGTTTGTTTGTGACGTAATACTAGTTTCTTTTTACGTTTGCTATCTAATCGAATTGAAAACACACGTTTTGAAAACGTTTCTGAATGAGGTCCCAGCTTGTCTGGTAGTATCACAGTTTAAAGAACTGTTCTTATGGCGGTGATATTACCTATTCATATAAGTCTTTGGGTAAAAAGAAATAACTATAATGGTTTCAGGGTTCATGTAGGTACTGTGTGAGTTCCTTTATTCCATCAAACTGCCTCAACTGCATCTACAAAATGCCTGAAATTTATTGATATAGGTAGTTATGTATCATTAGAATCTCTACATCACTCCGAGTGACACCGGCAATATATTTTGCACTCAGACTGAGTCCTCAACTAGTAGACGAGGCACAAAAAGACTTTTCGTTTCCAAATATGCAGACCGCACAATGTTCTGTGATTTGTGCATCTAAGATCTGCGACTATATAAAACTAGCGGACACCAGCGGCTTCGCCCGTGTGATATTATCATATATTATACATATAAAACTTCCTCTTGAATCACTCTATGAATTTAAAAAAACCGCATTAAAATCCGTTGCGTAGGTTTAGAGATCTAAGCATACATAGGGACAGAGAGACCGGAAAAGCGACTTTGTTTTATACTATGTAGTGAAGATGTGTAAAAGGGGTGGAGGAGGGGTCTGACTATAATAGCGACTGGCAACATCAGTCATATTGTAGCCTGGGATCACTACAACACATATCAGAAGTCAGAATGCGGTCTGCATATTCCGCCAACGGATCTCCTCTTGGCGCCTCTATAGGTTCAAGGTAGGTATTCCCTATTTGATTGAAGCGCTCGTGTATGGCGGAATTCTCCTTCGTATGCTCCTCCACAACAAAATCATATTCAAAAGTAACATATTTCAACTCGTTCTTCCTTCAATATTCGGTATATTATCTCGCTTTTCGCTCGCTGTCGTCGCCATTCGCTGAAGACGGCCGAAGTGTGGCATTGACTTCAAATGTAAATTGTTTATAAGTCGTGAATATCGTAAAGTCGTCGCTATAGTGTGGTCGCGCACGGCTGTCGCGATAAGACATCGTGGACCTGGAATTGAGAAAAAAGAAGTTTAAGAAAATGCATTTCCAAATGACATTATTACGATATTTAACAAGGGGAATTTGAAAAAACATTTAACATATACTTTTATTTCAAACTTTTAAGCATTTTGTACGCTTACTTTTTCTAAATATTTTGATCCGAAAAAGAGAACATCTAGAACGGGACTTGAACCCGCGACCAGTCCCTTACAGGGGGAATGCTCTGACCAGCTGAGCTATCTGACACGTCCCAGAGATTCGAAATTTTCCGATATATTCTATACGTCTTAAGGCGACGCTGGAGCCATCTATCGTAATTCTTGCGAACTACGGAAACAATGAATAACTTTACAGTCACTTTTAAACATTGTTTTTGATGATGCTTTTATTATGTTCAGAGTTCCTATGACTACCTTCCAGCTACCATGTCATCATAATATTGTATTGTCACGCGATTTACACATGTATTTTTTTTTTTTTTTTTTATTTAGTACACGTCAATTTGACTTCACCTCGCCTGATGATAAGCTGAAGGTAAAGTCTCGGGAAAGAGACTCTAAAGAGGATTTAGTATTGGCGGCGAGTCCCATTGGCTTCAACAGGGCCACTTTTTCCTTTTTTTTTCTACCACTCAGGTGGCAGACAAGCAGGGGTGCTTGGTTGAGGACCTCCACGCGGTGCACCCTGGGCAACGGAGACGGTAGCGCCTCTCTCCCAGGGCGGGAGAGACGCTGCCGCCTACGGCCAACTCCGACCGAGGCGAGGACGGCCCTGTTGAGGGCTGTTCGGAAGCTTTCCACGTGTCCCTCTGATTAGCAGATGGCACAGTGGAGAGCAAGTATGGGGGCCATCTCGAAACCGGAGATGGTCCAGGGTCAGTCGGGGTGCGAGGGATATGCTCTATGGGTAACCTTACACCCCGGCGTCTTAAGACCCGAGACGGCGTGCGGTTTTAGTCGGTGCAAGCCCGACATAACCGCCCCCGCTGGAGACCCCCCGCTCTCCAGCGGGGGCGGTATCCGAAGGGATTTCCGCACGAAAAAAAAAAAAAAAAAAAGGTGGCAGACAAGCACACAGCCTATTTGATGAAAAGCGGTTACCGCGACCTATGGACGTGTGCAACACCAGTGACGTCAATTGTGCTACCGACCCTGTAAAAATCTTCTTGAAGAACCTCATATTATAGTCGCTTGGGAAAACCACAGCAGGGAGATCATTCCACAGCCTGAAGGTGCGCGGAATAAAGTGCCTTTCATACCTCATTGTAACACCGTTTCCGGTCGCAACGTGTGAGGATGACAGAATGTGGCCGTGGGCATCATATCGAACAATTCTTCTGAACACACTCAATACCCTGTATGTGGCAAGCGGTGCGATGACAGAATGTGGCCATGGGCATCATACCAGGCAATTTTTCTGAACACACCCCAGTAAAAAACGCACAGAGGCAAATTTTTACCCTCCTCGGGAATCAAACCCAACATCTTATCTATATACAACTCTCAGGCTCACTACGCCACTCATTCATCCAAATACGTCTAAAGATATTCTTACTATTACATAAGTACAAAAATATGTTAGTTGCAGTATCGTATGTTTTTTTTTATATTTAGGACACGCCAATTTGACTTCACCTCGCCTGATGGTAAGCTGAAGGTAAAGTCTCAGGAAAGAGGGTCACCATTACATACACGTACCATGTTAACAATGGTGGCAATCAGCTTGACGGCCTCGTCAAAGGAGGATTGCCGTCGCAGCACCGTGTGACACCCACCGGTCCCACTAGTGCTGCGACCACAATCCCCCTGCCCGGCTATGCACTTGCTGACCCCTGAACGCAATCTAACCGAAATTGGATTAGTCTGGAGGGTTTTTCGCAATCGTGCACGGTGGTACCCACGCGGCCGAATTTTGTGACAAATTTGTGTCATCAAATTTCTACCACCAGTAAAAATGCTTGCTCATTTATTACGTTAAGTTTACAATCAACTATGCTAGTACCGTTAAAACATTCATCTGTCCATCTGTCCATGTCACTTTCAAGTGTCACGCAAGTGAATCATAAAGAATTACGGTACTATCATCTCCCATTCTGGCCTATCAAGAGCTGAATAAATCCAAAGAAAATCTAAAGAGCCGCCATAACGGATCTCCCTTGAGACAGATCTTCGGCTTGCGTAATGCGATGTTTAGCGGAGATTACAAACTTTTAGTAGCTAGGGTTGGCACTTGTTGCAAAATTTAATGTTATGAAGTCTGTCTTTTTTGTATTTATTTTAGAATTTTTTATTCGTTTCAAATATGTCAATGCTATCTTAGCTTAAGAAGGAGACATTACTTTAGTCAAAATCTATTTTTAAATATAAAAATGATCTAAGTACTTTTGACGCTGACACATATCCTGTGAGGAGTGGTAGAGTACAAATAACTATACATTTTCTCAGCCTCCTCGTAACCATAGCTGCTGACAGGCAACCGAAACATTTTTCTAAGATTTATTAAATTAAGTGTTATGCTATGTACCTACGCAGATGGCTGAAGCTATACACTTTAAAACAAGTACTTGCATACTAAATTAGAAATTAGTTAGAGGCGATATAAGTTTATGTCAGGGTTGAGAGGTTAAACGGCAGTCGCTCCCATAAAAGTCGTATAAGGCAAACCCAAAGGGAGGGAAGGGTGTTATCGTCAACTGCAACTGGGAACAACAGTAAGATGATGATTATTGTACGCGTTTTCTATTTATATTCCTTTTACGGTTTATTCCAAAACGCCCGGATAAAGAAGAACACGACTGAATATAAATAAATAAATATTCTACAACATTCTACACAGCGCGATACAAAGTAAGCATAGTTTAACTAGCTTGTGTTATGGGTTCTATAATGCGGATAAACGTACTTTTGTAGTTTTTTTTGTTGTAAATACATACATATTATACATAGAAACATCCAGACCAATGCAAATAGATATTTGCACTGAGCGGGAATCGAACCCGCACCCCTTATCGTTGCAGTCAAATGCACTACCACTACGCCATAGAGGCTGCCATGACTTTCTATAATTGTAATTTTATTCGGGTTTATATTAATAAATACCCTTGTTATATTTCAATAGCCGTTAGAGCAACTTACTTTACAGGAAAGAGTGCCACTAACTACTTCTAGCTTTACTCATAAAAAAATTGACAACCCTAGCACGTACTAAGATGTCATGAAGAATTTTATACAATTCCTGCAGTTTTATACTATCCTAGTACTCCGAATATACTTAAATGGACAAATGATATTTGTACCTTTTGATTTATTATGTGAGGTATGTACTAGTTAAAAAAAACCGGACAAGTAGCAGTCAGACTCGCGCACGAAGGGTTCCATACCATTATCTATACAATGAGACTCCCTCTTTTTTATTTTTTAGCGTGTGGAAACCCCTACGGGCTTCACCCCATCGGTACCGACGATGGGGTTGGCGTGTCGGAATCGGACCGACTAAAACCACACGGTGTCCTCCCCAAGTGTCCATTGCCGGGCACCCTGGGTAAGCCCTCGAAAGGATAACCCCAGGGTTACCAGCGGTGGGGTCGGGTTTTATCCCGCGTCGGTGAGTTGGCAGGCATGTGTAGGACACACACGACACGCCTCCGCCACGGCCTGCTTCTGTAAGGACGGCGATTCCCCCTTAATTTCTTTTATTTCAATTTAATTATTTATTTTTCACGTGAATATACAACTAAATATTTCAAGCGTCTACCTTTTACCGTTATTAATATCGATTAAAAATCGGCAAAAAATCCACGTTTCTTGTATGGGAGCCCCCCTTAAATATTTATTTTATTATTTTTTCAGTATTTGTTGTTATAGCGGTAAAAGACATACACCATCTGCGCAATTTTAACGGTCTAGCTATTACAGTTTCAAGAGATACAGCCTGGTGACAGATGGACAGACAGACAGCGGAGTCTTAGTAATAGTGTCCCGTTTTACCCTTTGGGTACGGAACCCCAAAAACAAATCTAATGTGTGTTTGTTGTATGGCTACTATCTTAATGTAAACATCTTGAAGTATTCTTTAGGGCAATGGGTTGACACGGAATACTGCCTCATTTAGATTATTATGATGGCATACATGCATATACTTTTTTTAAATAATACAAATAAATGTTCTATGACATTTTAGACAGCACTATCTAGACCCAAAGTGAGCATAGCTTAACTAGCTTGTTTTATAGGTTCTAGAATACGAATATACATACTTAGATACATTTTCTTTTATAAATACATACATATTATACATAGAAACACCTAGACCAATGCAAATAGACATATTCATGCACACAAATATTTACACTGAGCGGGAATCGAACCCGCGACCTCTGAGTTAGCAGTCGAACGCTCTACCGCTACGCCACAGAGGTGTTCATCCTCATGCGTGTATATTCTTAAATACTTAGGCAGAAGTAAACATACTCATTTCATCAACTTTGTTTTTCTGTCACAAACCAATTTATAAGCCCAATTTTATAAAAGTCACGTCAAGCGATAGCCCAGTGGTGTACGCAACGGACTGCTGAAACGAGGTCTCGAGTTCGATCACGAGTCGCCGCAGGTACACACCTCTGACTTTTCGTAGTTATGTGTGTATTAAAAATGTTGATTATCGCTCGCTTAGTAATGTGCCCGGTAGATGGCAATAGGCTCGCCCCCGATTACATTGGGACCTAAACATAACTGGTAAATCGTGGGTGTGACACATACACCTCTGCCTACCCCTTCGGGGATACAGGCGTGAAGTTATGTGGTGTATGTGTTATGTCACGTCAATATGATTTCTACTGGCCTGATTGTGAACTAAAGGTCAAGTCTCAGGAATAGGGGTCACCAGTAGTAGTCCTCAGTTAGACGGCCACATCAGATGCTTTTTCACACTTTTGTATGTCCTCCTGTCTGTTTGATTTGGCTAATCTCAGGAACGGCTGGGCCAATTTTGAAAGACATTTTCATTGGCTGATTGCTAATGTTGTAAGGCGTAACAGACGCTACTTCTATTTTAGAAGATTAATCATCAACTTAACTCAACAATTAAGTCCACGCGGACAACGTCGCAGGCAAAGCTAGTCAATAATAAATTTAAGAAAAGTATCTTATCGCCGGCCAGCGGGGGTGGTTATGTCTGGCTTGAACCGACTAAAACTGCCCGCCGTCTCGGGACTTCAGACGCCGGAGTGTAAGGTTGCCCACAAGGCATTTTCCTCGCACCCCGACTGACCCTAGGCCATCTCCGGTTTCGAGATGGCCCCCTCTGTGTACCTTACTGTATAGTAACCGATCCTAAAATACATATATATATTTTTTGCTATAAACTTTCTCAAAGTTCAATAGTAATATCTAACCACGCACAATATAAATAATTCAACAAGCTACGAGCTACACCTGCGCCAGCGCAATACTAATCCATATTAAAAAGCTCTTTTCTACGAGTATATGTAAGTTTAAGGTTTTTGCATCGTTTCTTGTTCCCGTTTAGTGAACCCTAGTACTCGGCAGTAAAGGGTTTTGCTCTGTTAAGGTCATTTCACATGTTACCGACTCTTAATTTTCCTTATCAACACAGCCTTAGACCCGGTTGCACCCATGCTTGTACTTAGGGGCCCGGGGTCCGCTTTTTTACGCTTTTTCTTGATTTGGCTTATCTTGACTTTTGCGGGAGCGAGTTCTGTCTGAACTCCCGACCCCGAGAGGGAAGCCTACGCCTGAGCCTTGTCCATCAATCAGAAGTTGTACCAGGTTACAGGAGAAGTTTGATTGGGCCTCGAATATGTTGGGGTCAAAATCAAATTCAAAAATCATTTATTCTGTATAAACAACTAAAACGGAACTTACGAAACGTCAATAAAAAATTGACTAATGTTTAGCAAATGGACCACACCGGTTCGAAACGCCCCGGAAACACTCCGACTTTCAAATAAATATTAAGGAGTTATGTTGGTTAAGCCCAAGCCATCTTTACGTGCTAGTCAATACATCAACTGCAGACTTTCGTCTTGACGACGTCTTCTCGACGTGTTCCCTTCTTCTTACGATCCCGGGTTCTTCAAGCAGGGCGTGAAAAAACATCTGTTGAGGGTGCCAAGGTAGGGCCACCATTTCAGGATCGACAGCGTCTGGGATGGTGGCCCATATCTTCTGGACTGCACCCTAACTTCTCACCACACACTACACAGTGCAGTCAATTGACGTACTAAATATATAAAAAAGTCAAACTTCTTCTTTTATAACAACGCCATCTTTGTTGTTACCTGATAAACTCGTTTGGAACCTTAACAAAATTATTTTGTTCTGATCCTGATGAAGTTCCGAACTGATTCATAATTAACACCATAGATGGCTCTGTAACTTCCTGAGGATTAAAAAATACAAACGTAATTGTTCAAGTTTTCACTTCTGTCCGCACTCCTGGAGTGCCAGTGTATTTTTTTTTAAATGATCACGTCAATATGACTTCTCTTTGCCTAAAGGTGAAGTCCCAGGAATGGGGCTCACCATTACAGAAACCAATAATTCTACAATGGTGGTCCTCAGCTTGATGGCCTCATCAGATGCTTCTTCACGCCCCACTTAGGAAGACCCGTAGGAAGAAGGAAACATGTGTGCAAGTAAAGAATTCCAAGTATTTATGGCATGATAGAGAAAAGTGGCAGCGAACTGCTTGGTTCTGGACAGAATTGTTTGCACCGTATGAAGATACCTCTTTTTTTTTTTTAGCATGTGGAAACCCCCACGGGCTTACCCCATCGGTGCCGACGATGGGGTGGGCGTGTCGGAATCGGACCGACTAAAACCACACGGTGTCCTTCCCAAGTGTCCATTGCCGGGCACCCCGGGTCAGCCCTCGAAAGGATAACCCCAGGGTTACCAGCGGACATTGGCCGTCACCGCAGCCTCTTCTGGTGGGGTCGGGTTTTATCCCGCGTCGGTGTGTTGGCAGGCGTGTGTAGGACACACACGCCACGCCTCCGCCACGGCCTGCTTCTGTAAGGACGGCGAGTCGGCCAACTGCCGTCCTCAGGCCCCGATCATGGAGGTCGGTAGTCCCGACATCAGTGTTCTGTATAGGTAAGGAGTCTAAGTAGAAACAATAATATTTACGAGTCAATTTTCAATGTCATCTTTTACACTGTCAGGCCAGCACTTCTAGGTCTATTCCTCATAGCATGGTCAGACATTACACAGTACCGCCACTTATTAAATAAATGATTGACAGTTTCAATTACATTATATTCAAACAGTACTTAGCAAAAGAAGATCGTAATTGATTTTGTTATTAATTACTGACATGATGGGGTCGAAGATTAAGATCTATATAGAATTATGGACAGGTCATAGACCTGTATGTTTTTGTGGGAAGCAACAATACTCATTGTAGATAACTGTATAAGGATGTGTCCGCAGGTGATTCGTTAATAGGGGTCAGTGTGAATAGGAAAATATGACTTATAGTGTGGAGAAATGAGATGTACAAGGCCCAATCAACATTCTTGAGGTTTTATTTACCTACTCTGCGCCAGAAGGAGGGTTATATTTCTTGAGAGTATGTATGTATAATGGTTTGGCACGCTCTGCAGCCTGAACGGCTCGATGGATTTCAGCTTGAGGGGTGTCGTTAGATTCGTATTTACTGTGAGTGATACATGGTATATAAAAAAAATGGCGAATTTTTGGCGCTAAAATGTGTGTTGTCAAAAATATTTTCACTCAATCTTATCGAGTAGGTTTTCAAAATGAAGAGCTTTGAAAGGTGATTAAATTATCACATTCCATTATACACAACTAGCTGTACCCCACAGCTTTGCCCGTGGCTTACTTCGCCCCCGTGGCACCACACACAGGTCAGTCTGTGACCACGGCCTGTGTAACTTGGTCAGGCAATTCAAAGATTTATGGGTATCCGAAGGGATTTCCGCACGAAAAAAAAAAAAAAGGTATGTATGTTTATATACTTTTAAAGAATATTAGTAACCGAAATTACTAATATTCGCCCTAACCCCTCCAGCTAAGCTTAATTGCTTGTGTTAGGAGTGGGTTCACTTCGGTAGTATAATGGCCAGGATTCGAACCCGGGACCTCTCGATCATAGGGTCGACTCCTTAACCACTAAGCTATCGACGCTTATACCATGATCACGTTAATTCCCGTTAAAATCATTATATGTTTGGAGCAGTTTTAAAATAACAACACACCCAAGTGTATATCCCCTCTTACTCACGGCTATGATACATAATTCAAGATTTATTTATAGAACAGACATTGAGTAAGGGAAGATAAGTACAAAAACTAGGAATCTGGTTTCTGCAGTCTTGGAATCAGGAATTATCGATGTATATAGTTATCGATATCGTTTTCTGAGGACGCTTCACTAGACGCAAACTGCCATCTTATTTTATAACGTCCCTATTTATATTGTAGAAACTGCGCACCATGGCTTCGAACCGGTGCAATTATAGAACCTTATCCGTTAATTTTCTGAAAATTCTTCTTTCATACAAACAGAACAACATCTGACAATAACGACTACAAAAACAAATATTTTGGTGCAGTCGTTCAGAAGTTATGCACGTATAAACATTTCGGTGATTCATTTTTATTTATATGTATAGATTAGCTGTGATCGCGACTTAAACCGCGTGAACATAGATTTGAATTGCAATGTTTTTCCACGGAACCTTAAGTATTTTTTTAAAAGTTACGTATTATGTATATTAGCTATCTATCAGTGAAAATCTGCGTAAAATCACCCCAGCTACCTTCGAGGTCACTTGGAACTAACAGGACAAAAAGACATAGAGATAAAATTTGAAAAAAACAATGAAAAAAAAAGTCAAAAAGCCACGACGTAGCTAATTACTTTCCTGAGTAATTCACCTTTGAAACAATAAAAAAACAAAATCGGTTCATCCGTTCGGGAACTACGATGCCACAGATAGACACACACACAGACACGTCAAACTTATAACACCCCGTCGTTTTAACATCCTAACAATTAATGCCATAAAAGTACAGGGTGTTATTTATTTCCGATTTGAACCAGTTCGATTACCGAGTGTGTCAGTCGAGTTTTCGTAAATCTTAGAATGCAGTTTAAATTGTTTTTGAAATCAAAATGAAGTCTCCTTTCAGTAAAATTGTTTATCTACACTATTTAAGATACTTTCCCCCCACGGGGTATGGGGGGGGGGGGCGCCATACACCAAACTCTACAGTAATCAGTCTATCTAAATCGCCATTTAAGCTGATTAATCTGATTATGCAGAAATATTTTCATTATGTTTACTTGCAAATGACCGCTACAGGTGCGGCATTTCGTGTCGAATAGGGTGTAGCACCGCACCCCCAGGTGTGGTTCAATTAGTGGAATTATCGCTATGATACCCAAATTGAGGGTAGACAGGGAAGGTTTGACCTTGAACTTGACTATTCGCACGAAATCATTACGGTAATGGATTGGAATAAAAATGCGCAGTAGATTCGTTTTAACTGGCTAAAGACATGTATTTATTGCATACTAATGATCCACCCTGGTGTCTCTTACTGATACGTTTATGCGACAACAGCAACAACCATTTAACAACGTACGACCTCAGATATTCCAATAAGAATCCTACTCCTATAAAAAAAGTGGGAAAATATTTGTGACTCAATCACGCTCAAACGGCTGAACGGATCTAGCTGAAATTTGGTACAAGGATAGTCTGGAATAACACATATATAGGCTACTTTACACTGCAATAGGTTTCCATGGGTTGCAGAAACGGGATCTGAATTCCACGCGGGTGGTACAGCAACAGCTATATAATTTTTTTTCTCGTACGCAAAATCCCCTCGGGGCTCGTCAGACACCGGGTGTAAGGCTGCCCATAAAGCATATCCCTTGCATAACCTTCGCACCCCGACTGACCCTGGGCCATCTCCGGTTTCGAGATGGCCGCCTCGGGTTTGGGAACCACGGTGTCCCCGTCTTGCCCCGGTTTGGGGAGCAACACCTATATCTATATAAAAAATTAATTCCATTTCCCTTTGTTACGTCATAACTTAAGAACGTCTTTAAGTCCCAACTCCGAGAGGAAAGACTGCACCAGAGCAGCAATCAGCAGGTACGTTACGACTTGCAGGTAAGATTGACTTGCTCCGTGAGTTTGATGGGGCCCAAATACAGGGTATTTTAATTTTCAACCATCAATAAATCATTTATTTTGCTAAACATGGGTACATAGTAGGGTGTTAGAGCTGTGGTTGTCCAATCCATGTTTTACCATGTTGGTGTGCAAAAGTATTATCGTTAGTGTGTTAATTATGGTTACTTATACAAAATTCATTATAATTATCATGCAAGACTAATAAGCATTAAGCCTACATTTACACCACAATGGATATAAAATAAAGATTATTGGTTATTTTACAGTATTTAATCACCAGTACCATCTAAATTCAGAAAATTCAATAAAATCATTTCATTATATAAAGAAAGAAAAGTTTAATGTCAATAAAAATGTTGCTAAATTTTCGCAAAGGAAAAGTAAAATTCAATGTCAATTTAGAAAGTTATTGGTTAGATGTCAAGTATTACAATAATAGATAAATTATGTATGAGAATAATATTTTTAGTGTCATTAACAATATGTACATATTATCAATAAATTCATTATTTGAGTAGTACACTCTATCGATTAACAATTTATCGCAGTCTATTTTTAAAAATATTTATGGATTTTGCGGTTTTAACAGAATCCGGTAGGTTTTTATATATCTTTGCACTCATTTTTCTTAACTTGCCAATAAATCTATCAAATCTAAAAAAATATCCGTACTATATTGATGTATTCACTCGTCGCGTCGGCATCGTTAAAGCTTTTGGCAAGATGAATATCAAGATAAACGATGATATAAAAAAGTTAAGAATAGTTTTTGGCATAACAAAAAACCTATGCGGCTTCTAACTCGCTGTTAACTGCATTAATTGTGATGAGATGCTATTAGTTCTTATCTTGATTGACTTTTTATTGAAGCCGTTGACCTGTGAGGCTACTACTGTCTCCAACAGTACTATTTCTATCTTAATTTGTGGCTTTCATAGTGTGAATTGGACCTTCACCGTTCGTCAGGATACAGCGTTACGTAGTCAAATTGGGGTAAACAGTATCTCTTACTATAAAGTTTGTTGAGCGAAGCTCTGAAACAGTGAATCTCTCTTTAAGACGACTCATGTATTTCGTTAGACCATCTTCTCCTCCCAAACGGCTGAACCGATTCTAATTAAACTTCAAACAAGCAAAGATGTTACTGATGGGAAGGGCATAGGCTAGGGACATCAAAAATCAAAGTACCGGATTTTTTTAAATTAAAATCTGATTTCTCAATGAACAAAAAAGCCTCAATCTCGCGATTGGTAATAAATTTAGTAATTTGTTCATATACATAAGACAAAAAAAGAAAAACGAAAATCAGACTAGCCATTGAGGAATTATCACCGTTAGAAAAAGTCCTGGTGAAATTGCTTCGCTTAATTTTTGCAATGAATTGCAGACCTAGTTAGGTTTACAAGACCTAGTACACAAATATCTTGACGTACGACATAGGTCCGGGTCAGATTCACACTATGAAAGTTAAAGTAAGATTGAAATAATAGTAGTAGTATATCTCTTTATTGTACACCAAGAACAAGATAAAAATGAAATACAAATATTACATTATATACATTATGTTACATACAATTAGCGGCCTTTTTTTTTTTTTTTTGAAGCAAGGGGTGGTTATGTCGTGTCTCGACAAAAAGGTTTTAGTCGAGACACGACATAACCACCCCCGCTGACCGGCGGGGGGGTATCCGAAGGGATTTCCGCACGTAAAAAAAAAGGGTTTTCCTTTCGAGGGCTTACCCGGGGTGCCCGGCAATGGACACTTGGAGAGGACACCGTGTGGTTTTAGTCGGTCCGATTCTGACACGCCCACCCTATCGTCGGCACCGATGGGGTGATACCCGCGGGGGTTTCCACACGTATAAAAAAAAAAAGAATCTTGGCAAGTGGGAACGTGTGGGTCTTCACCTACTCCTATGTAAAAGAAGCGTGATTGTATGTATATATGTATGCGGCTGAGCCTCGTCCGTCAAGCAAAAAAAAAACGCTAATATTCACTGACATTCTTATTTACGTTTTACTTTATTTGATTTTGTTTAATATTTTTTGAGCTGAGTGAGACGAAGTCGAGCGAAAGCTCCTCATACCAGACTTCAGGATTTTCTTTGTCACAGGTCTCCTCCTAAACTACTAATCGAATCAGAACCAAATTTGGCATGATCAAAGAGGTCAATCAGAGGAAGGTTTATGGATATATTTTGAAAAAATTAATGCTACCACAGAGGAATGATCACCGTTAAAAAAATTCCAGATGGAATTACATAATAACCGCTCGAGACACTGTGACCAAACTTTACACGCTCAGAAAGCATGTCCAGAGTTGTGACTTTCAAAAAGAATTTTCAAAATCGGACTTGCCACGAAGGAATGATCACTGTTAAAAATTTTCAAAATCTGATTCACGATGTCTCACTCAGCTCAACATTGCAAGCAGCGATTCGCCTTGCAGACCTAGTTTACGTTTTACTTTATTTCATTTTGTTTTTTATTCCTCTATTTTGTTTAAATAATATGGCCGTTTAAATGTGTTTATCGTATGCCTGTAGGCAGAGCATAGAAGACTATACATATTTTTCTTAAAGTTACACCTTTATACTATGTACCTATGTTTACGAAATAAACTGAATACTGATTATTAAAATATATATATGTAAATATAAATTATTGAAAAAAAAATCTATTTTTACCGGATTCTATCGCGATTTATTTGATGTTATTTTATATTTTACATTGATCCCGACGTTTCGGTTGCTTTTCAGCAGCCATGGTCACGGGGAGACTAAAGAAGGTGTCACACTTCAAACTACAAGACAACAACCATAGAGACACAGACAACAGATAATAAATCGCGATAGAATCCGTTAAAAATAGTTTTATAATGTGTGACATTTGCGTAAACTTCCGACAATATCATATATATATATATATATATATATAGGTGTACTGGTGTGGTGTACGGGTACAGGCGAGGTGTATTTGGCCCCGAAGACCTTGATGAGGTCAATACACTTCGCTACCAAAGTAGTATTCAGAAAATACGACGTAAACCTTTTAAGAATTACGAAATAGAATTAATACCTAGCCTTTTCATTTTAACAATTTATAGGAAACTCAGCACTGGCATATCACGACAGAGGGTTTCAACATACATTGGTGCATCCGAACATTGCTAATACAGTTTGCAATTTATGATACAAATCGAATGTTTACATTGGAAATGTAATTACATTGAAAGATGTAAATACCAATTTTCCCTTCGCTTACTCAGTAAAGGTTCAGTGTAATCTATAGAAATGAATAAAATTGAAGTGTCTGTTTATAATGTTAAAATAACAGCTTCTTAGTGAATGCATATGAATCTATACACGGTACCTATCTATGGCAAAAAGGTTTTTTACCGTCTCTCCTTCTGTCTGTTTGTTGCGGCTAATTTCCGAAAGCGCTTGGTCGATCTTGAGCGGATATTCATTGGCAGATAGGCGGATAATTCTAGGTTTAAAAAATCAAAACTGTGAGCAACATGGCACGCCACTTACCAATGAGCAAACATTTCCCTGTATACCATACTAATCCTATCTCTATATCTATCTAAATACAAAATCTTAACGAATACCTGAGCGGCTTAAGACAACATCTTATCATTAGACTATATACTATATCTGATATCTAGCTATTCCTAGTAAACGTCTATAATATATGCCAGGCTTCTTTTAATTTGTGGCACACAAAGAAAGAGAGAAAAGAAATTACTTACCATAATTAAAGATATAATGTTGGTACCCTCTTTTGAGCTCCCAGAGACAATTTGTTACCAATCTTCCTGTAGCTTTCATTTTTAATCCTAGCTTTTGGTTTATCCGGTTCTGGACATCCTTTCAGCTCCCATACCAGATTCGTCAACGATTTGGGCCGACTTAACTTTCTTGACCTCTTCTCTGGTAGTTTCGGCCCATTACCTGAGTCTCCTGATGTCCTTCCACCAGAATGACTGGAATCCAATGTTCCATCCAGCTCCATAGCTTGGTGGATATTGGACAAACTCTTATACCTTATATTGAAGATAGGAGAGTCTCCTTTGATGGGTCTTAATGGACTAGTTACTGGACTAGGCGCCTCTTTAGTCGGCGACGTACTTTTTTGACGAAATACCATTCTATTCTTATTGTTGTTCAAACTATTTTTAATATACAGTTTGGGAAGGTTAGCTGCTGGAGCGATTGAGCACTTCTCTTTGTATACAGTGACTGGAGTTTCTTTGACTGGAATTATTGCTTTTCTAGTTCGCTTTTCCGCTTTTTGTATATTCAGTGGTTTCTTTGTCGGAATCGTTTCAATGGGTGGTGGTTCTGGCTTTATTTCTGTTATCAGTGGCATATGGATAGGTGTAGCTGCTGGAGAAGACGGTGCTGATTCGTGCCTTGGAGTAGGCTCATTCGAATATGATGCTTTGATGTTTTTAGGAAGGGGCGCGAATCCTCTTACATAGTCATAAATTTGATCTATCTCGTCATATTCGTCTGGAATACTGTTTTCATCTCTATGGCTGCTGTAAATGTGAGTGTGGCGAGATGCATGTTTGTGATGTTGATTAGCAGTATCAGATGACGCACTTCGTCGTAGGAAGTAACCTGTTTTGACTAACGGTGGTGCATGTAAAGGACCATTTAAAAGTCTCTTCGGATCACCCAATTTCCCATCCAATACATGTATTCTATCAACTACATCTACTAACAAACGATTGCACTTTTCCACTAATCTAGAAAACTCCATGAAGTTTTTAATTTGTTCTTCATTTTTACATCTCTGCATTTTAAGAGGCGCAGCCAAGGGTAAAGCCACTAATGCGTTACCTTCTTTAGGAAGTGGTAAGGCAAACACGTGATCTTCCTCAAACATAGATATAAGTCTGAGTTCTGCTACAAAATGGCTGGAGCTTTTGAGGCCTCTAGGTGGCGTACCGTGTACCAATCTAACTGTTATTGGTAAACGTTTTGTCAGCAGAGTCTTGGCTGTGTGAACGCCACTAATGTTTTCTTCTTTAGCCACAGCTGAGAACTTTCCTCTCTGATCCAAGCTCAGAAGAATAGTATCACCTTTGCTATCCGTACATTTAAGATATTTATTCTTACCTAAGAATGTTTCACCTTTAGGCATTATAACCTCCCCAGCGGGCAAATTTCTTGCTCCATCGGCTGTAACATTACCATCTAAATCTGTTTTAGCACAGATGACTCTCACTGGTTCTCTGACGAGGCATCCATCATCAAGTTTCCGTCTAGCTAGTTCAGATACAGACTCAATACATCTCACAGCTCTGCCTTCTTCACTTAACAACTCAAAGTATCCTTTATAAGTATCAGGAATGGCTATTCTCGGTCCTACACTGACCATCCGTCTACCTTCTTTCAACTTAATCGCCTGAGCGATGATCTTCTTCCTCTTTCCAGCAGATACGAGCAGTGCAGTACTTTGCAGGCCTGGACTGGGAAGGGTAGGTACACCGAGTCCTCCATACTGTCCTTTTATTATCTTGGCGACGTTTGGTAGGCGGTTTTTAGCTGCGAACTCTCGGAGGTAGTTGCCTTCATCCAACCAGCGGGAGGCGGCGACGACTACTTGGCCGTCCGTGGCTGCCATGTCGAGTTTAGTCACATCTGTGGAAGAAACAAACATCATGGTTATTGAGAGTGTACTCATTTGAATAATTCAGTTATAACTCAATTGTTACATTTTGTATTCTATGTGCACAAGTCTTGTGGTCAGTTTGACCTAATAGGATTCAATTTCAACAGTGATAATCAGTGCATTACCAACATTGTTACTTTAGATATGAAGAGGAAAGTGCCATAAATAAACTCATAAAGTGGTTACTCTCACATCAAAGTAACCGTTAAACTTGGTTAACCAACAGGAAAACTGAGTTTTTCTAACATAAAAACGATATTATTATGTGCGTGTTAAAAAGGAAATAAAATTTTCCATTCGTGAAGTTTTGTTTATATATCTTTGTAATATTTTTGCAAAGTAGTATTTCTGTTTTAATATTGTTGTCGTCAAAGTTTCTTGTTCACAGATATCATAAGAACCTTTTTTCTTTTTTCTTTTCGTGCGGAAATCCCTTCGGATACCCCTCCGCCGGCCAGCGGGGGCGGTTATGTCGGGCGTGAACCGACTAAAACCGCACGCCGTCTCGGGTATTAACCTATCTGGGCGACGAGTGTGTAAAATTGAGTTGAAAATATTGTGTGGAGAATAGCATTGCTTTTTCAGAAAAGACATGTAAATTATAAAGATAATCTTAAAAATCAAAACCTTATTTAAATACAAATTATCATTCAAATCGTCAGTCTCGGTCCACAGATTTTTATTACGAAGTGACGGCAATAATAACTTTATCCTAAGACGCATGCCATAGACGAGAATTTTAGGGATCAAAGAAACGTCTAAGTAACTCAGTTGATTAGAGTATTTCCCCTAGAAACGCACAATTCACGGGTTCATGTCCCGTCCTAGATGTTTACTTTAATATCATACTTGTTCAACAATGAGGTGGTCATGTTAGTTAACTCCGACGTCATGCAGCGGTGTCCTAGTGCGGCTGTCGTCTAAACGAGCCAGTTTAATCAAAGCCTTAAACCATTTAACAGTGAATACCTGCACGTATGATAACGGTGAACTTATGAGCAACGTCTGTGTTGGCTGAACGTTTCTTTGTTGTGTCCGGCTGAACGATGTTCGGTGTTGTTATTAATCATATTGGAAGTTATGGTGCTTCATCATTTTTTTATTATATATTACAAATACTTTGGACGATCTCTCTGGCATAGCGGTAAACCGTTCTACTGCTAAGTCGAAAGTCGCAGGTTCGATTCCCACTCAGTGCAAATATTTGTATGCATGATATATTCATTCATATTTGTATTGGTCTGGGTGTTTCTATGTATAATATGGTACACCATGAAATGAATTTAAATATATTTATTCGTATTCTAGAACCAACAACACAAGCTAGTTAGGCTATGCTTACATTGGGTCTAGATAGCGCTGTATAGACTAATAATATTTATTCTTCTATTATACATTTCAAATCTATACCATTATAAAACTGTAAATTAATTGTGTCTCTATATTGGAGTTATTTAAGGAGAAACTTAGGTTATGAATTCTAAATTTTTTTTTTTGGAATTAATGTCTGTTTGTTACCGACGTAAACAAATGCTACTGAACGGATTTTGTTGCTGTTATTTTTATTAAAAGTCTTGGTTAGACTTAAAAATTGCTGTATATTTGATTGCAATTGATTGAGTGGAACCGGAGATATGACCAAAAATTTAATTATATACCCGACAACATTTATAAGCCCATTATTCTAAACTAAATTTACGTATACATATATATATATACATTTACTAAGCTATCTACTATGATAACAATGGTGATTCTCTATTATATCGCATAATATTTAATTTCTTAATTTATCTTGGCATACTTTTACTTTTCCTAATGATCACAATGCATAATATTAATCAGCATAAAAAAATTAGGCATATTATTTTACTAAATCTACTGTTAAGTTTAGCACTAATGGATTAAAATTTAAAAAACATTAACTTTGTCAGAGGTTTCTTAAATTTAAAAAATGTTAACACTCGAAAAATTAACCTTTCAAACGAAAAAAAAAATCAAAATCAGATCATCCGTTCGGGAGCTACGATGCCACTTTTGTGTTGTTTTGCGTCCGGGGATAAAAAATGGCATATCTTCGACGGTTTCCGTGGTATTGAACATGCGAATAAATGATCTTTCTTTCTTTCTTTCTTTCTTTCTTTCAAGTCGTCAAGATTCATAAACCTTTCGGGGTGTATGGGCCCCACCAAGACCTACGGGGCTGGAGCTGAAGCACCTGCTGAGTGACGGAAAAAACTCTGGAGCCTTTTGAAGTTGGAGGGCCAGACAACAGTCAATTCCGTAAAAGCTAAGATAAACCAAATTATGTAAAGGAGGAGTAGAAAAGTGAATCTTGGGTTCAAGAGTACAAGCTATGAATGCAACCAGCATTAGTTCTCTAATGAAGAACAAGACGTGAACAATAATGTAAAAAAAAAACAAAAATATTTGTGGTAAAACAGTAGTAGACGACCTCTGTGGCGTAGCGGTAGTGCATTCGACTGCTAAGCCAAAGGTCGCGGGTTCCATTCCCGCTCAGTGCAAATATGTATATTTGCATTGGTCTGGGTGTTTCTATGTATAATTTGTATTTATTTACAAAAAAAAGTATTTAAGTATGTTTATCCGCATTCTAGAACCCATATGACAAGCTCTGTTTAGTTTGGGTCTAGATGGCGTTGTGTACTTTGTCGTACAATATTTATTATTATTATTTATTTATAGTCGCTCTTGTAAAAGCAAAGTTAACCAATTGAAACTATTTTAACGGATTCTATCGCGATTTATTTGATGTTATTTTATATTTTACATTGATCCCGACGTTTCGGTTGCTTTTCAGCAGCCATGGTCACGGGGAGACTAAAGATGCTTGTTGTCTTATAGTTTGAAGTGTAAGTTATCTCAAAGTACTCGAACTATGTTGAATTGTTGGTGTTACTATTTACGCAGAATGTGCTCACAGTGTCATGAAGTCTTGTTGTATTTTGATTTTTCTTGGAATTAATTAAGTGAATGACTGGGTCCCAAGCCGGTGTTACATTCCAACCATCTTCACTATTAAAATTAGGATGTTTTTTAATTTCAATAGCTTCGCGGAGCATCCTAGGTAGGAATCGTCCGAAACCGAAACGTTGGGATCAATGTAAAATATAAAATAACATCAAATAAATCGCGATAGAATCTGTTAAAATAGTTTTATTTCAATGTGTGACATTCGCGTAAACTTCCGGCAGTATCACAAAGCTAACCCAATTATGGAACAAATGAGGAGAAGAGCAGGTCTCGAGCTCCAGAGTGCAGGATTTGGATACACTCGGCATTGTCACTCGACGAATGATAACGGGGTATACAGAAATAATATAAATGTGCGTATTATTTTCTTTACACATCGAGCTTCCTCTACCCGCATTAAATTCACCACTAAAATGTACAGTTACAGAATACCGAAGCGAAACTAGCTACCATATCGGAAACCGACTAACTCGTAACCAAACATTATCTAACATATTCGTATGCGCCGGCGCATAACGTTACATCAGGCCATTGTTAGTGAGCGTTGACCTTAAACTTGTGTGTTTGTTTTATATGCGTTACGCTTTAATTAGCCAAGGTTTTTTACAGTGCGATGAAATCTTATTTGTTTTTTTTTTTTACAGTTCCGTCGCGTTCGCGTATAATAAACGTATAATATATGATGATTAAAGTACATATTCTTTAGTTTTTCTTTTGTAGGCTCGGCGTTAAGTGGTAACTGAATAGGTTAATACATTGTTCAAGTTCAGCAATACTAGCCAAGTCAGTTTTAGGATGGGTGTCCATTCTTAACACAGTGAGAACTCTCCGTTATACATCTCCGATAGGTGTATGGTAATGAGTTCAGTCGGAACATTTTAAATTTCGTTCACTTTATCTACCATCTCCCGGTTCATTATTATTATTACCAACGGGGATACCGGCAGCTGGACGGACGTTCCACCCACGATGCTTGCGGACCACTTCATCTATTTCCCCAGTTCTCCACTTGGAGAGGGTGTGGTTGATCCAGCTCTCTCGCGGCACCGTATCAAACCTCTGTGTATCCTTAATAAATCTGATTATCTGTTCCACCTTCAGATTGCTTATGTCTTCCTCGTCCAGTCTGTCCGATCCCAGGAGTTCCCATCTGATCAATGAGTACATTGGGCTTTCTGCCAGCAGGTGGAAGCTAATTTCTGTGACTGTCGCTGTTACCCTCCACTTGGACTAATTTCTGTGACTGTCGCTGTTACCCTCCACTTGGACTAAGTAACATCAGATTTAAGTCATTAAATTTTAGAGGCTTCTGATTATAATTATCTAGACGGATTTGTTATCACATTCAAAAATTTAATCGACATAACTTATTAAGTTTCAGGTATGGGGTGTGTGGGGTGTGTTGGGTAACCTCCTCGAGTGTCGCTCCGATTCCGATCCCGCTGCAGTCCGGGGGGGAACGGAATCGGAGCGGCCGGTACACCCTGGGCGGCGGTCAATGGCTTCCCCTTTACCCCTTCATAGGGTTGGCATTGATCGTCGGCCAATACCCAACGTGGCGGGAACACATCGCTCTCCGTACTACTCTGCTTTCAGAGGAGACAGGATGAGCGATGCTGTTAGTGGTGAGATGGCCCAGGGTCAGCCGGGGTGCGAGGGATATGCTCTATGGGTAACCTTACACCCCGGCGTCTGAAGACCCGAGACGGCGTGCGGTTTTAGTCGGTGCAAGCCCGACATAACCGCCCCCGCTGGCTGGCGGGGGGGTATCCGAAGGGATTTCCGCACGATAAAAAAAAAAAAAAGGTATGGGGTGTGTGTTGGGTAACCTCCTCGAGTGTCGCTCCGATTCCGATCCCGCTGCAGTCCGGGGGGAACGGAATCGGAGCGGCCGGTACACCCTGGGCGGCGGTCGATGGCTTCCCCTTCACCCCTTCATAGGGTTGGCATTGATCGTCGGCCAATACCCAACATGGCGGGAACACATCGCTCTCCGTACTCCTCTGCTTTCAGAGGAGACAGGATGAGCGATGCTGTTAGTGGTGAGATGGCCCAGGGTCGGCCGGGGTGCGAGGGATATGCTCTATGGGTAACCTTACACCCCGGCGTCTGAAGACCCGAGACGGCGTGCGGTTTTAGTCGGTGCAAGCCCGACATAACCGCCCCCGCTGGCCGGCGGGGGGTATCCGAGGGGATTTCCACAGAAAAAAAAAGGTACACGATATGGCTCTTACTATAGGTAGTTCAATCGTCTCGTACAAAGCGGTTCGGTACTTCCTTTCTTAGCTCACGATAAGGAACTGCAATGCTCTATCAGCACACGTGTTTTCCTCTTCTTACAATCCTGTGTTCATTAAGTACGGCGTGAAACAGCATTTGTCGAGGCCGTCAAGGCATGGACCACCATTATTGGATAAATAAATAAATAAATATTCTACGACATTCTACACAGCACTTTCTAGACCCAAGGTAAGCATAGTTTAACTAGCTTGTGTTATGGGTTCTAGAATGCGGATAAACATACTTATATACTTTTTTTTGTAAATAAATACACATTATACATAGAAACACTCAGACCAATGCAAATAGACATATTCATGCATACAAATATTTGCACTGAGCGGGAATCGAACCCGCGCCCCTGTCGTAGCAGTCGAATGCACTACCGCTACGCCACAGAGGCCGTCAAATCGACAGCGCACGGAATGGAGACCCCTATCTTCTGGGCATCATAGCACCTAATAATACTGGCATTTCTTGCTTCAAACAAATAAATGATTCAAATAAAAATATAAAAGATCTAGCGGGGGTCAAGTGACGTACTGAATATTAAAAAGCCGTCACAACGTTAGGTAAGGTAAGGCCAGGATATCTGCATAAGGATAAACCATGATAATAGCATGTGGGAAGATGTTGTTTCTGCCAACCCAAATGAGAGAGAGGCGTGACTGTATGTATCTATACTACAAATATTATTATAAAGCTGAAGAGTTTGTATGCTTGTTTGGTTGAACGCGCTAAGTACCTACCTACTGGTTCGAATTGGTAATTATTTTTGTGTTGGATAACCTATTTATCCACGAATGTTATAGGCTATATATCATCACGCTACTACCTAGGGGAGCGGAGCAGTAATCATATATCGACAAATCGTACAAATTTCCACACATTATTGCTAAACTAATGCATATATGGGTTAATAGGTGTCACGGAGGATCGATGTATGTCACAGGTGTAGCGACAGCTAGTGTATCTTTACATAACATAATTACTTAGGTATCCCGCCGACTGATTTATCAGCGCAAAGTAGGCTCTAGTATAGGAACTGCTGGAGCTAAAAACAGTAGGTAGATGCTATTTTTTTTTTTTTTTTACGTGCGGAAATCCCTTCGGATACCACCCCGCCGGCCAGCGGGGGTGGTTATGTCGTGTCTCGACTAAAACCGCACGGTGTCCTCCCCAAGTGTCCGTTGCCGGGCTCCCCGGGTAAGCCCTCGAAAGGATAACCCCAGGGTTGCCGGCGGACTTTGGCCACCACCGCGGCCTCGCCTGGTGGGGTCGGGTAGGTAGATGCTATGTTGTAGGCATCCACTAAGGAATGATTTTGGAAATTTCACTACTAAGGGGGTAAAAAACTTTTTAACAAAAAATTAAAACGCCGAAAATACTGAAAAGCAAAAATAATAAACCTTTCTTATTTAACCTTAATAACTAACTTCTTAAAGTTATGAAACTATATCTAAGTATATATTTTTGTGAATAGTTGAGTTTTTAATTAACCTTGATAACGAAGTTCTTAAACTAATGTAAGTATAGCTAAGTAATTTTGAGTCGGCGCCATACAGAGGGTTGGATTTTTATTTTCAAATTTATATGGGACCAACTTCGGGGTGTACTCTTTCCAATAAAAAAAGAATTATCAAAATCGGACTACTCTGTAAAAAGTTATGCGTTAAGTTTTACATATAAAAAAATATACGCGTCGACTTGAGAACCTCCTCCGTTTTTTCGTCGGTTAAAAAAGGGATGGACGTTCTGGTTAGAAATAAAAACAAATCAGCGTTTTTGAAATGTCACTATTAGACTCGGTAGGTGACGTCACAATCGGATTAATACGAAGTATTTTCAGGACCCCTAAGTGATTGTATATGTAGAGGCCAAGTTGCAATAATGAATGTATATTGTAACAAATTGCACATACTGCAATTTAGACTATTTTATTAACTGTACTATTATTTATTAGAAGAATTGGCAACTGATTGCAAGGGGATTCATCAACATTTAATTATATATAATAATGTCAATCACTTAGAATAATATTCTAAACACAATTAAGGTCATACACATTGTAATTAAATCATTAAAAATATTAAAATATGGCGCTTAATAACAGAAGATCTATAGATTTCTTGAATAAAATGTTGTGAGATATTTTGACAGCTAAATTACAAGACAGAATGATATAAATTACTAGCTGATGCACGCTGCTCCCCCCGTTGGATGTCGGTTATCGCGACCAAAAGTAACCTTAATGATTTTTGGTCAAATCTATAGTTCCACCAATTGCAATCAAACATACGGCAGTTTTTGAGCTGAGTGAGACGAAGTCGAGCGAAAGCTCCTCATACCAGACTTCAGGATTTTCTTTGTCACAGGTCTCCTCCAAAACTACTGATCCAATCAGAACCAAATTTGGCATGATTAAAGAGGTTAATCAGAGGAAGGTTTATGAATATATTTTGAAAAAATTAATGCTACCACAGAGGAATGATCACCGTTAAAAAAATTCCAGATGGAATTACATAATAACCGCTCGAGACACTGTGACCAAACTTTACACGCTCAGAAAGCATGTCCAGAGTTGTGACTTTCAAAAAGATTTTTCAAAATCGGACTTGCCACGGAGGAATGATCACTGTTAAAAATTTTCAAAATCTGATTCACGATGTCTCACTCAGCTCAACATTGCAAGCAGCGATTCGCCTTGCAGACCTAGTTAAGCCTTACCAAGACTTTTCTAATTCAATAACTTCAGAGTTATTGAAGAAAATTATTTCACCATTTGAAAGCTAAATTATCCCCGATGGATATAGACATATGTGTAAATTATGATGGTTTGAGTTAAAAAATAACTCATATAAACCGAAGTAAAACGATAGAGGGTTTTTAGTACTAATATAAAATTGACAAGAGGGACTGTGTGTGAGGGAGTGTGTGTATGCGCGAGGGTGAGACGAGAGAGAGTGAGCGATTTTAACTTCTACAATGTACAGACACAACTAATTTAAAATTTCATAATAGCATAGATGTATTATATTGTTTTATAACATAACATAACACGTCTGTATCCCCGAAGGGGTAGGCAGAGATGTGTATTACACATCCACGATTCGCCAGTTATGTTAAGGTCTCAATGTAATAGGGTTCGAGCCTATTGCCATCTACCGGGCACATTATTAAGCGAGTGATAACACACATAACTACGAAAAGTCAGAGGTGTGTGCACGGGGCGACTGAGGTCGAACTCGAGACCTCGTCTCAGCAGTCCGTTACGTACGCCACTGGGCTATTGTTTTATAGATGTATTATATAGTATGTATTATTGTCTATGTGAGTTTATAGTTTGTATCTTATGAAAGTATATATATTCTTCTGGTTGTACACCCATGTTTAACCCTTTTGTTGTCCTTCTCCACGACCCCCAAAGGTTTGCTGGGAGAAAACTTAATACTGAGTTAAGCTCGCCTTTGTACACTAATGTTATCTGTGATGTTTGTAAAATGTTTACTGTGTGCGTACAATAAAATTGTCTACTACTTCGCCCAGAACCACGCGGCAATCCAGGTGCTACTCTTATTTGGATAAGCTGAGATAATTTTTCATCTAAAACACTTCTTAGGTCTGAATATACTATTTAACCCAAAACCAATACTGTAATTTTCACTCATACTTGAATGGAAGACCAACGTGAAAATATGTGAGCATGGATATGTGTGTGGACGTCTGTTACTCTTTCACGAATAACAGCTGAGATCGTATTTGAATGAAATTTGACATAGAAATACGTTTGTTACTCTTTCAAGGAAAATAGCTGACGTATATTTGAATGAAATTTGACATAGAAATAGACCACAGTCTGAAAGGCACATAGACTACTTTTTATCCCGGGAATAGGATCCTGTTTGGGATACGGGAACGTGCTCAGTATTACACGGGGAGGATCAGAACTAGTAATAATATATAGCCACAATAGGAAAGTAACCACACACCGTTAGGTTACCCGTGCATACAGTGTTATCACTGAAATCACATTACCCAAGACTCGATCCCGCTACCTGTACTACCAATCACAGAAAAGAAACCACACGCAATCATTCACCATCAAACATCTAAAAGTATTATCTGGGAAAAAGATGTATAAAAGTAAAAAAACCGGTTAAGAACAAATCAGACTTGCGTAACGAGGGTTCCGTACAAATTTATAGAAATGTAAATAAAAGAAGAAAGAAATTTTGTATTCAGAATCGTTAACTTTTTTTTTTTAAATATTGGTTTCCGAAATTACTAGTACTTCCCTTAACCCCTCCAGCTAAGCTGGTTTTAGTCGGTTCATGCCCGACATAACCACCTCCGCTGCCCGGCGGGGGGGGGGGGGGTATGCGAAGGGATTTCCGCACGTAAAAAAAGAGCCCCTTTTTTTAAAGAATATTAGTAACAGAAATTACTAATATTCCCCCTAACCTCTCCAGCTAAGCTAAATCACTTGTGTTAGGAGTGGGTTCACGTTGGTAGTGTAATGGCCAGGATTCGAACCCGGGACCTCTCGATCGTAGGGTCGACTCCTTAACCACTAAGCTAGCGACGCTCGTCTGATGCTTGTTAAATAGAAGCTAGAAGATATACACTCTCAGGTGGAGTGGTGTCTCTTATTATCATAGAATTACCATTATCATCATAACCCGAGGTACGGTTATTATTTTTAACGGTTCTGACAGCTTTTCTGGGCGCGACTGCCGTCTGACTGCTCAGTCTTGAGAGTAAAATTTAGATCTTCTTTCGTTCTTTAGCAGGAGCACCAACTTGCAGATGAGGTTCGCTTGGGCCTCAAGGATGCTAGGGACCTGTTCAGTCTGTACACCCATATCATTAATGATCCCATTCTCATACAATAATATGTATTGTTTTTCATGACCTACGATGGGTCTGACAAGGTTATCAATTTTTTATTTTTTATTTATTGATTTATTGCAGAAATATGGTTAAGAACATAGGTGTTGTACAGTTGAATTGGGGTGCGATTGGTTGGATCACCTCCAAGTTTGGTGCACCCTGGGCAACGTGGGCGATGACGCATCATTGATTGCTCTTCTAAACTCCCGAATGAATGAACCGATTTTGATTTATTTTTATTGAATAGTAAATTAGTCGGGATGTTCTTAGCTATATCGGGAGTTTAAAAAATAAATAAATTCCAAGTATGTTTCAAGTGTCTGAGTAAAATCAGTCACGTACCATCTAATTATTATGGATTAATGGACATACTTACTTGTGCTCTAAGAAAACTGTTGTCCCCATTGTCAGTTTATTAACTGCAGGTAAGTTTATGTTCGCAATATTTTTTTGACGGAACTACAAATTTTCGGTTTTCGGATTTTCTTCTTATTTGTGCCATGAGACTGCTTTTAGCCGAATTTAATGATAATAGTTCAACATGATTGCTTTTTCATGGATTCAAGGGATTGTACATTTTGTATAACTAAGTCTTGATACTCGTTCTTGAGGAAAAGGGTCTTACAAGAAATACAGACGCACAGCGAATTGCTCCCATAAGGGTTCCCTTTTAACTTTTGACGTACGGAACCATAAAAAGATGTACAAAAATATTATTACCACATGGTCACGATTTCGATAGCAAAAATGTATAACTTTTGTACAGTTCCGTTGTCGAGTTGAGTGCACGACTGTATCGCACGATTAAACCTATTGTGAGCAGCTAGATAATATTGCAGCTAACTGTACTCGATCGGTTGTAGACAAATAAGGAGCGAATGTTTGGCCATAAGAGAAGCGGGCGCTTCACCTTACTTTAAAGTAAATACTAGTATCTATTTAAACGAAAAAACGTCGTAAGCATGTATTAACACGAGATACTGGGATTAATTCTCGGGACGGATGAAGCATTACTGAGTTTTCTGTAAAGAAACTGCATGAAATTCAGAAAAAAAAAATGGTAATAGGCACACACAATAATACGTAGGACCGAGATCGGTTACCAAAATGTGGGTTACTATTTAGATCTGTGCATAAAACTTTAGGAAAGGCGTGAATATATAGTCATAAATAAAAAAAAACAATTTTCATAATGTAGCATGAATGCATAATTAATGTAGATTGATGAATCTTTCAAAGACCTGAACTATAATGATATAAAAAATATAGATACAATAATGCCTATAGACCAATTCTAACATAGCTTTTCAGATGCAGAACATGGAAACCCCCACGGGCTTTATCCCATCGGTGCCAACGATGGGGTGGGCGTGTTGTATTGATTTTTTATAATTTAGTATTTGTTATTTTGGTAAATATTATGTCATGTGTGATTGTTCTGCTTAGTACTTCAAAGTGAACCTACATAATCTTGCTGCTATTATAAATGCTGAAGTTTGTCTGTATGGATCCGGGAATTTCACGACGGTGGAGTCGCAAAAACACAGAAAACACATTCACGCGCAGAATATTAGGTAGTATAATCACCACTTCCCTGCTATGCTGCGTGATGCGAGGAAGCATGCGAAGCGAATAAAAGCAAACTAAAACATAAAATCGCTCCATCCTTTCAATTCGCTGTTCTCACGGCCCGATTTCGCAAGAACGCTGTGATGGACCGCTAGAACGAGTTTCCCATGCCGTTTTAAAACTTGCTCTGTTCAGAACCTAATTTGGAATCATATTTATGTCTCTTGATAATTGTTAGTTTTATTATGATTGCTCTGTGGGGCCCTTACAGGATACGTAACGGTGTTTTCTAATTATGGGTTTATGGAGCAATTATTGGGTTTGTGGTTATTATATGCAGCATGGCGGTCATTCGGCTGCAATGTCAAAGGTCGCGGGTTTGATATCCGCTAATGTAAATACTTATACGCATAAATATGTTTGATATTCATGTGAGTGTTTGTATGTATATGTTTTAGAAAAGTAAATGTGACTAATATCTTTAGTTTGGGCTTAGATAGTGCTATATAAATTCTAACTTTTCTTATTCTTTAATGAAATTTTAAAGCAATTTGTATACTAGCTTTTCCAATAGATTTCGTTTGGTAAAGTGAACATCCAGGACTGGACTTGAACCCACGACCAGTCCCTTACAGGGGGAATATTGTGAAAGAGACTTCCCCTTCGCAGGCTTTTCTCTCGGGGTTGGGGGTCCGAAGGCAGTCGCTCCCATCAAAAGCTGTTAAACCGAAACTAAAATGAGGAGAAGCGGCGTTCCCAAGGCTCCTTTTGACGTCGTAATGGATGACATGCCTGCCAATGGTCTCAAATTCAAATTCAACATAGGTAGGTAGATGGTAAACAAAAAACTAGATCAGCCGTGTTTAACCATATCGACATACAATTTTGTGTTTTTTAAAGTATTAGTTATATTACAATATAATATTCATTGAAATAAAACTATTTTTAACGGATTCTATCGCGGTTTATTTGATATTCTTTTATATTTTACATTGAACCCGACGTTTCGGTTGCTTTTCAGCAGCCATGGTCACGGGGAGACCAAATATCAAACAAACCGCGATAGAATCCGTTAAAAATAGTTTTATTTCAATGTGTAACATTCGCGTAAACTTCCAACAATATCAAATATAATATTCGTTCGCAGAACATAACATACATAACTTCACGCCTGTATCCCCGAAGGGGTAGGCAGAGGTGTATTACACACCCACGATTCGCCAGTTATGTTAAGGTCCCAATGTAATAGGGGGCGAGCCTATTGCCATCTACCGGGCACATTATTAATTCGTTCGTTTATTACATATTATCATTCAAACTTTCATAGCGGTCATGGTATATTATTTACTATTTAACCATATCATGCACCTTGAGTCAGTCTCACTACCATGGATGCCCAAGATCAGGCGAAGTGGAGAAGGAAGTTCAGGAAACGGACCCCGGGCTCCGAGGTGTAGCCTCGGATGCAATAGGGACACAACGCAGAGATAATGATAATGAATTAATATTGATTTTGATCGGAAAAAGAGAACATCTAGGACGGGATTTTTCCGATATATAGGAAAAGTAAGCATAAAAATTTAATTTAAATGATGAATTAATCTTTTTAATATTATAAAAAAACTAGGTGATGCCCGCGGCTCCGCCCGCGTGGAGGTCAGTTATCGTTTTTTGGACATATCTCCGGTTCTACATAACCAATTGCAATTAAACATATACGGCAGGTAAAATTCTGACCAAGACATTTCTAATAGAAAAACCCGCAACAAAATCCGCAGTTTTTGCGACCACACAACTAACAGACAAACAGAGAAGAATTCCAAAAAAAATGTTTGTGTTCAGAATCGTTCATTTAACATAAATCATAACATAACATAACATAAGATAAACTCACGCCTATGTCCCCGAAGGGGTAGGCAGAGGTGCTAGCACCCACATTTCGCCAGTTTATGTTTAGGTCCCAATGTAATAGGTGGCCCATTAATCGGGCACTTATAAACCTGCGATAAATACACACATAACTTCGAAAAGCATCGAAAAGTCATTGGTGTGTGTAAAACCTGGGTTCGAACCCGAGACCTCGTCTCAGCAGTCCATTACCCATACCACTAGGCTACCGCGGCTATTTTTTTATAAATCAAGTTTTTCTTAATTGAGCGATCGAAGCTCTGAAAGAGTGAAGCTCTCTCTTAGATGACTCATGTATTTCGGTTAGACTTAGACGACTCATGTATTTCGGTTAGACTTAGACGACTCATGTATTTCGGTTAGACTTAGACGACTCATGTATTTCGGTTAGACTTAGACGACTCATGTATTTCGGTTAGACTTAGACGACTCATGTATTTCGGTTAGACTTAGACGACTCATGTATTTCGGTTAGACTTAGACGACTCATGTATTTCGGTTAGACTTAGACGACTCATGTATTTCGGTTAGACTTAGACGACTCATGTATTTCGGTTAGACTTAGACAACTCATGTATTTCGGTTGTATTCAATGTACAGACAAACTAATTTACAAATAGATGTGAAAGTAGATATGTGAGAATGGATGGATGAATGAATGATGGATACATCATCATATCAGCCGTAGGAAGTCCACTGCTGAACATAGGCCTCCCCCATTGATTTCCATTTCGACCGGTATGTAGCGGCCTGCATCCACCGAGTCCCTGCGCTCTTTACTAGATCGTCTGTCCACCTTACGGGAGGCCTTCCAACGCAACGTGGTCTCCACTCAAGAACCTTTCTGCCCCATCGGCTATCGGTTCTCCGAGCTATGTGCCCTGCCCCCTGCTACTTCAGCTTGCTGACACCCGGCAAAAGAGTCCTAAAGGGTCACGGTCAAGTCAAGAACGGGTGACCCGATTTTCATGATCTTTGATTTTTAAGATTTGTTTCCGCCTGTACTGTGCAGAAATCGCCGGCCAGCGGGGGTGGTCATGTCGGGGTGGTAACCTAGTAACGCAAATAGACAACTTTATGCATACAAATATTTGCTCTAAGAGGCAATCAATTCCGCGACTTGAGCAGTCGAATGCTCTAATGCAAGGCCACCCAGGATGTAGAAGATAGGTAGATACATACGGGTGAAACCAATGAATGCGTGATAATATGAAACAGAACTATTCTATGACCGCGACAGTACAGTCCACAACAAAAGTGTCCACGCAAAATATTCATAAACTATTTACTTTGGAATACATGTGCACCAACTCCAGTTGCATCCAAATTTTGTAGTTTGAAGTCTGAGTTCATTCTCCTACTACTCCATTATGCTTATTTATTTTGGCTTTTACGGCAGCGACTGCGGTCTAACCCTCGAACTCCGAGAGGAGAGGAACACTCTTGTGCTCCGTAGGAACACCAGAGCCTAATCCGTCGATTAACAGGTATCTACCGGCTTACAAATGAGGTTGACTTGGGCTACGAAGATTGGAGAGTCCCATACACCCTTTTTTTTTCGTGCATAAATCCCCTCGGATTTCCCGCCGGCCAGCGAGGGCGGTTATAATAATAATAATAATCATTTATTATCAGATAAAAATCCATAATTTGTTAGTAGGCTGACTTATATAAACTATGTTAGTAGTTCGTTCTTATGTTATGTTATGTTAGTAATTAGTAGTTATGTCGGGCTTGAACCGACTAAAACCGCACGCCATCTCGGGTCTTCAGACGCCGGGGCGTAAAGTTGACCATAAAGCACATCGCACCCCAACTGACCCTGGGCCATCTCCGGTTTCAAGATGGCCCCCTCGGGTTTGGGAACCACGGTGTCCCCGGAATTCATGTACCTATCAATAATATGTTCATCTATAAATAGTTTTATAATTCCCACAGGATAAAGTTAACATTTATATTTCAATTTTTGTTTATTATTTTATGAAAGGTTAAATAAAAAAACCTAACCTTTCTGCGCAGTGTATTGAGGTTTTTTTGGTGAATGTACGGGGCTCGCCCACCGAGGTGCGAAAATTAACCTGCTATAGATTATATTAAACCAATCAGGGGCTAAAAGGGTTCGCGTCATTAGTTGACACATTCTTTAAGTGATTTTTTGTTTGTTCCGTATAGAGCACATGCGCTAACTTACCGAATATTTCTGCTTCTTTTGTTGTTGACTATACCTAGACAGGACAAGTACTACCTTTTTAAAAAGCTAGTTTACGAGGGAATTTTCTTGTAGAAGCATTTTCTTCGAATCGACAGGCTATAAACCCCATGTTTGGTAGACAAATCTGAAGGATTTTATGGGAACCATAACGTTGATAGTAGATGGGAGATACCTGGAACTTGCAGAGATTTAGGGTTCCGTTTTCGTCGGGTGAAAACATGAGAATATTTTAGGACATTCTAGTTAACGCTATCTAGACTGAAAGTAAACCTAGCTTAATTTGCCTGTGTTATGGGTTCTAGTATGCGGATAAACATATTTAGATTTTTTTTAAAATAAATACATAAATAAAATAAATAAAAATAAAATAAAAAAGCCTTTTATTTCCTACTTTACACAGTTAGGTTTTACAATATTAAATAAAAGAAAAAAGAAATTGTTGATTAGTTTTGAAAAACTGATTTAGTGACACAGATAAGTTGTACTTAGTACGAGATAAGTAGATAAGTACTTTTATTGTAGTATGTACAATAATTAAATATATGGTAAAAAGACCTCGTGAGTTTAGTAATGGTTGTAAATTACATTTCATTCATAATTATTTCCATTGTAAGAACCCCTCTCAGTGGAAGGTAAAGGCCTCCTCCAGAGATAAAATAAATACATACATGTATATTATACATAGTAACACCCAGATCAATGCAAATGTACATATTCATGCATACGAATATTTGCACTGAGCGGCAATCAAACCAGCATCTGACCTACGTGGCATGCCACGTAGGTCAGAATAATAATGAACTGATAGCCAAGAGCCTCAATCAACACCTGAAGAGGCTCGCGTTAGACAGTTGGGTCCAGGGCCTGATGCAGAAGGCTGTGCTCCTCAATATGGCACCGCATTTTGAGGAGATTCCTTTCTCTGGAGTCCTAACCACAGGTAGCTTGGTCCCTGTACTCGATGCCGGTGGCACTCTGTTTTTTTTTTGAAAAGTGTTTTTATAGTATTATTTAAAAATGTAATTAATAAGAAAGAAATCGCTAAGCGACTGGTCGACGCTTCGCGTGACCAAAAAGCTGGCTTGCGCAAAGAATTGGCATTGCCATCCAACGTGACAATACCGCCAGCCTTTTTGTCACCCCAGCAGAAGCAGGCCGGGACGGTGGGGCGACTAGCGCCCCTCCCCCAAACCGGGGCAAGACGGGGACACCATGGTTCCCAAACCCGAGGGGGCCATCTCGAAACCGGAGATGGCCCAGGGTCAGTCGGGGTGCGAGGGATATGCTCTATGGGCAACCTTACACCCCCGGCGTCTGTAGACCCGAGACGGCGTGCGGTTTTAGTCGGTTCAAGCCCGACATAACCGCCCCCGCTGGCTGGCGGGGGGTATCCGAAGGGATTTCCGCACGAGAAAAAAAAAAAAAAAGGGTACTGGTACTTTTTTAGGATGTAAATATTTTAGTTTACATAATTTAGTTTTTGTTGTACATAAAGTTAATATTTGTAATTAATAAGAAAAATTTTAAATTACAGAGAATAATAATTAGGATACTGAACCTGCTCTCACTGTTGTTATTAATGGGTGGTCAACTCGATTTACCACCCAATAATAATATACCTTTTTTTTTTTTTTTTTTATCGTGCGGAAATCCCTTCGGATACCCCCCCGCCGGGCAGCGGGGGCGGTTATGTCGGGCTTGCACCGACTAAAACCGCACGCCGTCTCGGGTCTTCAGACGCCGGGGTGTAAGGTTACCCATAGAGCATATCCCTCGCACCCCGGCTGACCCTGGGCCATCTCACCGCTAACAGCATCGCTCATCCTGTCTCCTCTGAAAGCAGAGCAGTACGGAGAGCGATGTGTTCCCGCCACGTTGGGTATTGGCCGACGATCAATGCCAACCCTATGAAGGGGTGAAGGGGAAGCCATTGACCGCCGCCCAGGGTGTACCGGCCGCTCCGATTCCGTTCCCCCCGGACTGCAGCGGGATCGGAATCGGAGCGACACTCGACGAGGTTACCCAACACACAATAATATACCTACATTATGCTCATTCTCATAACAATTTCTCAAACCTCGTGGCCTGCTTATTGTTTTTGATTGGAGGTCACACTGACTCCCATAACACAGGAATACCTAGTATGAGAGACAGGGGCATTATTGAAAGAGACACAAAACTTCAGTGCAAACAGAGGTAAAAATGTATAATAATATACGCAATTTACTAATTTACTATTAGTAATAGTTAAGATTGGCGCATCGCTACATCCTTAGTTGTATAACGAAGGTTCGGGTAGCTGGTACCATGAAATTTATCCCGCAATCTTGCCCGAAGACACGTGATACTTCCATAAGCCTAAACCCTACCGAAAGAAATCTGAAGTAAGTAAGAATTTAATTGAATTAATTAAGCGGAGTCATCAAAAAACGCCTTAAGAGGTATTAATGTATCGGAGAATTTCGAATATCTGGGACGTGTCTAGGTGGCTCAGTTGATCAGAGCATTCCCCCTGTAAGGGACTGGTCGCGGGTTCAAGTCTCGTCCTAGATGTTCTCTTTTTCCGATCTAAATCTTTAGAAAGAAATCTGAAGTAGTTTCATCGTACGTTAATGCTACATCTTTCGTTCATGTTTCGCGCAACCGCAAAGTTTTTACTATTAATAACCGAAATTACTAATATTCCCCCTAACCCTTCCAGCGAAGCTTAATTGCTTGGGTTAGGAGTGGCTTCACGTCGGTAGTGTAGTGGCCAGGATTCGAACCTGGGATCTCTCGATCGTAAGTGCAACTCCTCAACCACTAAGCTACCGACGTTTTACGTTGTATGGTATCCCTAAACAGCATCCACTGCATTATGCGCGTGCACCTACGCAGGCGCCTGTTTTGTGTGAATTTCGTGCAAAAAAAAAATGCCTACGATTCGCACGAAACAATACGCAGTGCGGGCGTCCGCACGCTTGCACATGCATAAGGTAGCTGACGCTCTAAGCCTTTTTATTTAATATTTTTTCATTATAACTCATCTCTATACGAACATTCCTTAAGACCAGTCGAGTGCACAATTGCCTCAAAAGATGCCTAATTAACAAGATATTACTTTCTAAACTAGGTCTTTGTCAACTTCATACTACGTAAGCGAAACTTTTTGTTTCTTACCAATTTAAATTTACATCGCAAAAACTTGTTATACAACCTTATAGCTATGAACTTAAAGTTCAAAATTATTTAACTTCAATCTCTTTTAATTTAAAAAATATTGTCTGTGCTTTAAAACAAGTTTACTATTGTCATTTAAGTTGGATCTATTTAATCGTATTTCAAACCAATAAGGTTCGAAATTGAATAGTTTTTCATTGGTTGTAGGTAGGTTTCAGGTTGCTGAATCGAATGAATATTATCGATGTGCTCTGCTTGGCTAAGTAAAAACTTCACGGTAAAATGTGAGAGGTGATGATGCGTGAGTTTTTATTTAGAACATGAATGTGTTGAATGATCATTTCATTCTGAATGTGTTGAGTTGATTCATTGATTGTTTTATGTGGTACACAATATCATTTGTTGTACAGAAGTTTGAGCAGTGTCCATGTTAAAATAGCAAGCCTAACTGTTATATTTCCTTTATGACTAACTATACCTTTGAAACGTATTCTCTGTTATGTTGTTGGTAGAATTGTGTTATTTTTTAATTTAAAACACGTTTTGACTGTCGGAAGTTACGCGAAAATGCCACCACCAGGTTGGGATCCACTCAATTACTTAATCAAACCAAAGAAATAGCAAATACAACAAGACTTTATTATACTGTGACCTCATTCTATGTAAAAAATAACACAAGCCATTCAAGAGATAACTTATAGTTATAACTATGAGACAACCACCATTTTTAATCTCTCCGGGACCATGGCTGCTGAATGCAACCGAAACGTCGGGATCAGTGTAAATGATAAAATAATACGAATAAATCCGTTAAAAACAGTTTTATTTGAAACGTCAATATGCTTTCCGCCTGATGGTAAGCTGTAAGTGAATTTGAAAGAATGAGGGCAACCGTGATAGATAATTTTCTCTACACGGATGAACCAATCCGACGGCGAGTCACCACCATTTACTCTTTCGTATTAGTTCATAGGAAAATAGCGATGGCTTACCATTTTTTTTACATGTGGAATCTCTCACATACTCCAACCCATCAGTGCCAAGAATGAGATGGGTATGTCGGAATCGGTCCGACTAAAACCACACGGTGTCCTTCCCAAGTATGCATTATCGGGCAGCCCGGGTAAGCCCTCGAAAGGATAACCCCGGGGTTCTGGTTTATAACATTAAAAACAGTCGGAGTTCGTGAATCCCACCAAAATCTTCGGGTCGAGCCAACCTCACCTGCAACTCGGTACATCTGTTGATTGATGGACGAGGCTCCGGTGTAGGCTCTCCTATCAGGGTTTGAAGCTCAGACGTCAGTCGCACCCATATAAACCAAACTAAACGGAGGAGAAGCAATAAGCGAACCCTGGGTTCAGAGGTCAAAGCCGCATCCGAGGCTTTTACCTCGGAACACAGGGTCCTTATCAGGGTTATCAACTTATCATAGCGTTGTTCACCCAGGAACATCGCTAAGATGATGATGATTTTGATGATGATGATGACGCCTTTTTTCCTCCGGGATAGGCAGAGAAAACAGCCCGCCATCTGCTTCTGTCCTTACATACTTCACGAGCTTCCTTCACTGTCATTAAACCTTCCATGCAAGCCCGTCTGTTTCGAGTGCTTTTGACCTGCCCTTTTATCAAAACCTCATATCCTGGTGAATAATTTTAAGAATGGTAAAAAAAAGAGGTGCTGAACCATAGTTCTGATCAAAATTGTTTCCACTTATAGGGGTTACGCGTGAAGGGACATTCGCGGTACCGCTTATAGTAAGGACGTAGGCAGCTTTAAGTTAGATGCCACTGGCAAGTCGTAAACGTCATCTGCGCAGTAAATAGTTAGTACAATGTTCTCACAGAAGGTAACTTTGTTAGCTTAATACTGTTATAACTATTAGTTGACATGTACAGTCGCATTGAAATTTAACTATTTTTAACGGATTCTATCGCGATTTATTTGATGTTATTTTATATTCTATTTATATTTGAAGTTATTGAAATTACAAAATATCCTTATTTTAATAGAGAAGATTTTTGGAATGTACCACCAGTACTTGGGCCCCAGTCATTCACTTAATTCATCAAAATACAACAAGACTTCATTCAACAATTCAACATAGTTCGGGTACTTTGAGATAACTTACACTTCAAACTACAAGATAACAACCATCTTTAGTCTCCCCGTGAGCATGGCTGCTGAAAAGCAACCGAAACGTCGGAATCAGTGTAAAATATAAAAGAACATCAAATAAATCGCGATAGAATCCGTTAAAAATAGTTTCATTTCAATGTGTAAACTTCCGACAAAATCATGTACAGTCGCACTCAGAAGGTTCTGAATACTAAACGATATTTTCATTGAAATAAATCAATAAATAAATTGATATTATAAAAACTATTATAATCTTCAGAGGACACATATAATATGCAATTAAATTTTGAAGTAATTAGTATGCTTACTTTCCCTACAGATTTAGATCGGAAAAGAGAACGTCTATTACGGGACTTGAACCCGCGATCAGTCCCTTACAGGGGGAATGCTCAGACCAACTGAGCCACCTAGACACAAGGACCTAGGTTAGAGTCTTCTCCTAGATGTTCTCTTTTTGCGATCTAAATTTATACAAATATAACATTTTTATATGCTTTTATTTAGCTTCATCTGTCCCGAGGTTTGTCATTAAATCTTGCAAATTAAATTTGATCCACTTCCCGGTTACCGATTGAGCTGAAATTTTGCATAAATGTGTAAATCGCGTGACAATGCAATATTATGATGATATGGCTGATCTAATGGTGGTGCTGGAAGGTGGCATAACTTCGCAATGAAACGACACATCGTGTTTGGGCTCATTTGAATCGTCTTGACGAGTAGTTTGTCTTTCAATGGTAAGCATGTGATATTATTATATATGACATTAGGTTCGGGCAAGTTATCATTCGGACAAATGATGATGAGGATAAAAAAAAATGGCACGTCTGATGATGGAGCTGGACGGTGGTTATAGGAACTCTGTAATGAAACGACGAAACCCCATCGAGTTCTTTTATTAAGAAGAACATAATAAAAGCTTATTTTTAAAAAGTTTATTTTTTAAAATTCAACTTGTTTAATTTTTGGTTTTCTTTTTATGTGAAGTTTCAGAGCCAAGGTGGTTGGTAACTTGGAATGGGTTAAGCTAATACCGATGGCGACTGTACCGGCTTTTTCAAAATCTTTTTTTAAGGAACTTAGCCACAATATGACTACGAGTATGTCGCTCCATCTTAGCCAGTATACTATATATATTAAACATATCTTTAGGCCTGGGGGTGGCAGGTGAGACCGCCTGTCACCCCAGCAGATGCAGGCCGGGACGGTGGGGCGACTAGCGCCCCTCCCCCAAACCGAGGCAAGACGGGGACACCGGAGATGGCTTAGGGTCAATCGGGGTGCGAGGGATATGCTTTATGGGCAACCTTACACCCCGGCGTCTGAGAACCCGAGACGGCGTGCGGTTTTAGTCGGCATAACCGACATAACCGCCCCCGCTGGCCAGCGGGAGGGTATCCGAGGGGATTTCCGCACGAAAAAAAAGGTATTTACAGTATAATGAGTAACTGTCCTGTGCGGTATCTGACATAGGACTTGCCAGGATACTATTGCATCTGACTGTACCGGCTTCGTACGGGAATACGCCTTAAAAATCCGATAGCCCGATTGCAGCACCACCTATAGGGGCCTATAAGGTACATAGTTAAATACAAAATTTATTGTGAGACTCATGAGATACTGCAGACAAACTGTACAAACAGCTTTGTAGGATCAATAAATACATCGGTAATAATAATATAAAATATTCAACGACATTCTACAGCGCTATCTGGACCGAAAGTAAGCAGAGCTCAACTAGTTTGTGCTATGGGTTCTATAATGCAGATAAACATACTTAGATTGTCTTTTGAAAATACATACATATTATAGATAGATAGACAAATAGACATTCATATTCAAGCATACAGTTATTTGCACTGAGCGGGAATCGAACCCACGACCTCAGAATTAGCAGTCGAACGCACTACCGCTATGTATCTATAAATTGTAAGAATAACAAACAAGTTAAAAAAACCCAAAGCTTGTATTTCGGTATCCGCTTTCGTTTTGCTTTTTTGGGAGTGACACCTGATCCCTCTGCCTCGTTCGTCAATCAGCAGGTTTACTGAATGGAGCGAACTGAGGTGAGCTTTGCTTGTGATCCGAAGTTCTTGGTAAGGCCGAATACACTCAAGTTACTCACCGAACCAAATAGGCACTATACAGAATGTATTTTCCAACTGGGCGTAGGCCAAATCCGAAAATATGAAGAAAAGCGAAAAATGCTCAAAGGAGTCTCGAGCCCGATTTTGATAGAAACTAAAACTGCATTATTGGATTTAACAAAAAACAATTCTCCTAGCTAGAATTCGAACCTATTGATTTTGAAAATAAAAAACACCCCCCTGTATTATTACAGTATTCTATAGTACCGCTAATAAGGAACGAATTCTGGGAAGTAATAACATACGACAAACTTAAGGAAAGATCTCCATTATCGGGGTCTGAGGACGGCAGTCGGCCGACTCGCCGTGCTTACAGAAGCAGACCAAGACGAAGGCGTGTTGTTTGCGTCCTATACACGCCTTCCAACTCACCGTCGCGGGATCAAACCCCCATCCCGACCCCATACGAGAGGCCGTGATGGCGACCAAAGTCCGCCGTTTACCCTGGGGTTATCCTTTCAAGGGCTTACCCGGGGTGCCCGGCAATGGACACTTGGGGAGGATATCTAACTAAAATCAAAATTTTAGTTAGACACACCCATCTTTTCGTTGGCACCGATGGGTTGGAGCCCGTGTGGGTTTCCACACGTAAAAAAATATCTCATGTGAGACTAATTTGAGTATTTTTCCCTATTCCTCATAGTTTCGGATTTAGTCATCCACACCCAGTTGAAAAAATTCACCCTGTATACTTCTAGCCATCTTCATAGCAGAAACTGGCCTAGGTTATAGGGAAGGGGGATTTTTTTTCGCAGTCTGCGGCGAGGACGCCCCAGACTCATCTACGCCCGGGACTACCGACCTCCATGATCGGGGCCTGAGGACGGCAGTTGGCCGACTCGCCGTTCTTACAGAAGCAGGCCGTGGCGGAGGCGGGTCGTGTGTGCCCTCCCTACACACGCCTGCCAACTCACCGAAGCGGGATAAAACCCGACCCCACCAGGCGAGGCCAGCCGAGGTGGCGGCCAAAGTCTGGGGTTATCCTTTCGAGGGCTTACCCGAGGTGCCCGGCAACGGACATTTGGGGAGGACACCGTGCGGTTTTAGTCGAGACACGACATAACTACCCCCGCTGGCCAGCGGGGGGGTATCCGAAGGGATTTCCGCACGTACCAACAACACGTCGGGATCGCCAATGTTGATGGCCAAGGCCAGTCGGAGCCTTTAGGATATCCTTTCGGTTACGTTTTAGTCCGTTCAAGACCGACATAGTTAATTCAATGTTAGGTCCAATGAGGTGAAGCTTGAGGCGGTTTCCGCACGCAAAAAAACGCACTATAAACCTAAGTATATATTGCGTATTACTTTACTAATAAAGTCACAGTAAAAGAAACCTAAAGCCTCAATGTGTCGTGTCGTGTGTCGTTAGTTAGTTTCACGTGTCGTTTATAAATATATTAAAATATTAATAAGTAAATGCTTATAATATTCATCCCTTAGGCCTTTAAGGGGAAGTCATACGTATTCGTTGACGGCACGTGCTATTAACGAGCAGACTGGTCCGAACCGTTATTTGACTCAAACTTGATGCTCAAGGATTTATAACAAGGTGATTACATTGCGGGCCCTAAGCAGGTATGCAGCTTCAATTTGCGAGAACTTACAACGCAAATATTCATTCTATATTGAAATGTTAACATAATTATTATAGACTATGGTTTTTTAGACTGTATTTTATGGGTATGATGTAATGATTAAAGTGATCACCTAGTAAATGTACCATGGTCTGTTTAAAGTGCAATACATTTGTAAAGTAAGAAAAAATAGACAAAAAATTGGATCTTCTTTTGCATCTGGCCATTACATGTGGCCATAACACTACCTACGTGAACCCACGCCTATCACGAGCAATTTAGTTTAGCTGAAGGTATTAGGGGAAATACTAGTAACTTCGGGTACTAATATACTTTAAAAAAAAAAAACTACAACCTTGCGTATCACTGGGGAAGTTTAAAGGATTCTAAGAATACCCCATACATCCCAATCTGTCATGGCATTTGAAAGTCATGGTGGAATAAAGAATTTCGCATACGTACATGAACTTTACAAACATCACTATCTTGCAAACTCACTAACACATTTACCGAGTATGAAAATGTAATGTCAATAATTTTTGACACTCAATAGCCAACAAAATAACCAATATTTTGCATACAACAAACTACGCACTGTGCTCTGTCATTTGTCCCGACTCGTAATCTTGTACAGCTTTTTGCTGCACAGCGAGGTGAATGTCCTGCGCGCTCGGCCTAATGTAACGAAATTGTCAGTCTGTACATCATGTCGCTGCTATTAGCATATTATTCAGTTGAAATTAAGGATTTCGTAGGCAATTACGTGAATTTGTTTTGATATAAAATGTATTTATACATTCAATTTGTTGGTGTTATTTGAGTTTTATAACACATTAATTAGACAATTTGAAGTAATTGTTTCAATTAAAATTAGTCATTGTTATAACTGGATAAAACTAGAAACAATTCTGAGAAGCAAGTACATGATTAAGTAACTTGGGTGATTATGTACGAGTTTATTTTAGAACAATATTATTTTATGTTTTCGAAAAATAAGATACGCTTTACAGCTGAACACTTGAGAAGATTTAATGAAGGGTTGATGAAGCTGAAGGATTTGGAAAAATATAAAAACTATTGCCCGCAGCTTCGCCTGCGTGGAATTCTCCTCTTAATCTGTTCTTATACCAAATCCCAGCCAGATCTGTTCAGCCGGTTTTGCATGAAAGTAACAAACATCCATACTCACAAACTTTCGCGTGTATAAAATTAGTAGGAAGTAGGATTAGTGGATGTGTTACCGCTAATGTGCGTAAATCAGCTAGAGTGCACAATAACTTGCTAATCTGTAGATTAACTGGCTCAATCAGTTAAAGTGGAAAAAAGTGTTTCAGTTCTCACATCAACTAGGTAATCTGTAGACTAAGGGCCAAGCTTACGGTAACGTTAATACAACAGGTTCTTTGCTTGGAGAAGATATTCGGATTCATTGTAATTGTTTATTTTAATAGGTAAATGCATACGCCACGGGAGCGAGCGCGAATAGCTATAGGTTAGAAAGGTTTGGCGGAGGTCTCCACAAGACCTCCGCCTTCATTAACACGGTTGCTTTTTATAATGTACGAAGAAAAAAGGTGTACTAGGAGCGTATCGCGTAGCAAGGGTCCGTCGACGTGTCTAACTCACAAGATGGAAAAAAACTATACCTAACCAAAAACGTTTCACTCACTATCTTTCGTGATTGAACGATGTTGCATCCGTTAATATGCAGATTAACTAGGTAAAGTGGGGATATCTGCTACTTTGAGTCAAATTTCACACTTTAACGTTGATTGATTTGATGTTGAGCGGAATTGGTTGAAGAGACAATAAGTCTACATAACCATACTGTAGACTGGTCTCTTCAACCAATGAAAGAGGCGATAGCCCAGTGGTGTACGTAACGGACTGCTGAGACGAGGTCTCAAGTTCGATCCCCAGTCGCCCCGGGCACACACCTCTGGCTTTTCGTAGTTATGTGTGCATGAATAAATGTTAATTATCGTTCGCTTAATAATGTGCCCGGTAGATGGCAATAGGCTCGCCCCCTGTTACATTGGGACAATTGTGTAATACACCTCTGCCTACCCGTTCGGGGATACAGGCGTGAAGTTTTGTTATGTTATGTAACGGGTCAGTTGCGATAATTTGCAGATTACCTAGTTAATGTGCATAGTAAGTTAGTTAATGTAATCGGAGTATTCTTGAGGACCCCTCAAGATCTTCGGAGCCCAAATCAACCTCATATGCTAGTCGGCACACTTCCTTATTTACGGGCGACGCTCTGGTCCGGGATTTCCTCTCGGGTTGGGAGCGGACTCCGATGCAGCCAGGAATATTGGGTCCCGGGACGTCTCGTGTCTAGAAGTCCCGGGAATTTATATAATAGTTGTCTCGGGTCCTGAAACTTTCAGGTCGAGACTCGAGATGAAATACGATTGTCTAAATTGTATTGCAATATTTATTTGATTACAAAACAAACTTGTGATTATGAGAATTACCAATGTTATGATAATGACCAATGACTAAATAAATACTAGATAGTTGTTATTAAGAATTAGTACGATTATTACCAAGTTTATTTTATAACTATAAGATTTAAATGCTTATAATTGAATTTGTAGTTTAGAGAAATAAACATACCAAATATTTAAACTGAAATTAACGAACGAACTAAAATTATTAGTATTCAATTTTATATTTAATGTCTCAAAATCCCGGGAAGGATGACAGGCTGTCTCGAGTCCCAGGACTCTAAAATTGCCGAGAATTTCCAAACCCTTGTGGGACCCCATACCTCAGTGGCGTAGCGGTAGTGCATTCGACTGTTAAGCCAAAGGTCGCGGGTTCGATTCCCGCTCAGTGCAAATATGTATATTTGCATTGGTCTGGATGTTTCTATGTATAATATGTATTTATTTACAAAAAAAATGTATTTAAGTATGTTTATCCGCATTCTAGAACCCATATGACGAGCTCTGCTTAGTTTGGGTCTAGATGGCGTTGTGTACTTTGTCGTACAATATTTATTTATTTATTTATAAGTATTTAAGTAGTATAGCCACGGTAGCCTAGTGGTATGGGTAATGGACTGCTGAGACGAGGTCTCGGGTTCGATCCCAGGTTTTACCATGGCACACACCAATGACTTTTCGATGCTTTTCGAAGTTATGTGTGTATTTATCGCAGGTTTATAAGTTCCCGGTTAATGGCAATAGGCTCGCCACCTATTACATTGGGACCTAAACATAAACTGCCGAAATGTGGGTGCTAGCACCTCTGCCTACCCCTTCGGGGATATAGGCGTGAGTTTATGTTATGTGTATGTTATGTATTTAAGTAGTTAAATTTCAGCTGTATGTCGGTAGCACTAATCGAACTACGGAGGAACTGTTCAACGCAGTTTAACCAGTTTATATCATTGTGGGTAGTTGTAAAGTGAAGTCAGAAAATTTTATACTCCACAAATATCATTAATTAAAATAAATAATAATATATTTTAAGTAAATTTTATGCTATCAAATAATAGTTAAGGTGTCTACCTGCCGGGAGCAATAATATCCTTTCTTAATATCTTCTCTCTTTTCACTCAACTTCACAAAATTATTTTCAACCACAACATGGACACTATGCAAGCCACTATTGATGTCATGAGCAGTGCAATCAATAAGAGGATGGAGGAATTTGAGGCAAAACTGCAAAAGACTCCAAATGCATCTACTAGTCTTCCCAGTTTAGCAGCTGAATTCAATGATTTTAGAGTGTTCGTCACTCAAGTTCTAAAAAACTTGCAGCGGCAAGTTGAGGCCTTAGCAGTTACCGTGGATGGGATGGAGATGCAGAGACGCCGCAAAATCCTTTTGCTTCATGGTGTAGACGAAGTGAACGAGGAAAATCCCACGCACACAGTGTTAAACATCATCAACCAACAGCTCGGCCTAGCAGATTTTTCAGCTTGCAGTATAAGGCGTTGCCAAAGGATGGGACGCGCGACTTCTTCCAAAAAACCCAGACCCCTATTATTTAAACTGCAGGATTTGGGCAGTCGGGACAAACTGTGGCTGAATAAGACCAAGCTCAAGGGTTCGGGAATCACTATGTCGGAGTTCTTGACGAAATCCAGACACGACGTATTCATGGCCGCTCGAGAACGTTTCGGCATCACTAAGAGCTGGACCAAGGACGGCAACGTTTATATTATCGGTCCTGACGAAGTGAGGCATCGAGTGGCGTCCTTGGCTGAATTAAATAGTCTTGCTGAAATGAAGTCGAAGTCTAACACTGTCGCTCCGAAGGCAACAAAATCCAAACGAGCAGCGACTGTGAAAAAGTGAAGTTACAATATTTTCATACAAGTATGCAGTCCAGGTACAACTCACTGTTTACATTTTATACCTCCAATTATCTAAGGATCATAAATAACTTGACTTTCTACACCCGAAGGTATTTAACTTAAACTTTTCTTTATAATACACACATTGGTAACTTGTTTTAGCCGTAAACAACAAATAATATGACATGACATGACGTTGACATGACAGTGACGGAAGAATGGCAGCGTCGAATGAGTTGCGTTCATAGATATAGATTTCTATGGTTGCGTTCTATTTGCATGTGTCAACATGTGACATATCTGCAGCTAGTCAATCTGTTGTTACGCATTATAAATATTATTAATGATTTATTAATTGTTATTATAATTAATGATTGATGAAAAAATGTACCTGGACTAATGGCATAATTTTCCCTTTCTCGTGAATCTTTTCTGTTTATTCCTGTACTTCTTTCTCTGTTCACTAAAGTTTATTACTATAGTTATTTTTTGTGTTAAATTGCAATTTTAATGTATTATTCGCCACCGGCAGATGGAGCTTAACGTAGCTGTATTATTCAAATTAGTATTATAATATTTATATCTTGGTTTTATATAGAAACACTGCGTAAACATTTATCAATTTAATGGCATTTTCCGACTGTAGTAATGATAGTGATAGCGAGTATTATTCTATAAGTAGTGATGCAAGCTTTGAGAGGAGTCCATCACTTGCTGAATTTCTTGCGTCTCAATTTTCTGACGTTCCCAGGAATTTTAACGCAGTCCACATAAATGCACAAAGCATTCCGGCTCACTTCCCAGATATACTGGCAACTTTTGACTGTACACATATACACGCTATTCTTATCTCGGAGTCATGGCTGCACCCATGCCTACCCACTGCTCCATATTCTATACCTGGCTTTAATCTTATCAGAAACGATCGAGCGGTTGGTCAAGGCGGAGGTGTTGCCATATATTTACGGACGCAAATCCCATTTACTGTTATTAGTATGTCTCCACAGCCGCCTGTCTGTGGGGAACATCTCTTCCTTGAAATTGAGCTCCTTCACTCTAAAACTCTGCTAGGTGTCTTTTACTGTCCTTCATCTACTATAAACTACTTCTCCTCCTTCGAACTCATCTTAGAAAACTTGGTACCTTCGTACAGTCAAAGCATAATCATGGGTGACTTTAACACCTGTCTGCTAAAAAACGACTCACGTTCTTCTACCTTACACTCTATTATTGGATCTAATAATTTGTCTATTATTCCTACTAATGCTACTCATCACCTTCCAAATCGTGTGCCTTCTTTGCTTGACCTCATGATTGTCTCCTCTCCAAATCGTGTTGTGAAGTATGGTCAACGCTCTGCTACTCAGTTTTCCTACCACCACTTGTTGTATCTATCTTACCGACTTCGCCCACCTAAATCTAAACCTAAAATACTTTCGCAACGCAATTTTCGTGATATGGATCTCGGCTCCCTACGCAGGGACGCCAGTGCCATTGATTGGGGTTCACTTATTAATTCAAGTTGTATAAACGAAAAAGTTGAACTGTTTACAACTAATTTGACTAAATTGTACGATCTGCATGCACCTATACGTAACATCAAAGTGAAACATCCACCATCACCTTGGCTAACTGATGAAATAAAAGTGCTCATATCAAAAAAAGCTGCAGCCAAGTCAAAGTACCAAAGTCGTCCCACGGAATTGAATCGAGAGAAATACGTAGTAATTCGAAATCACTGTAGTAAGGTGTGTAGGAATGCTCAACGCCAACATATCCATAATTCAGTTGAAAACGGTGATCCAGCTCACGTCTGGAAGTTTCTAAGGTCACTGGGAGTCGGTAAATCTCGGCAAAGTGCGATTTCTAATACTATTGATTTAAATTCCCTTAACCTACACTTCTCTGCTCCGTCAACTTTTGACGCGGCAACTAAACTTATTACTCTTAACCATCTTTCATCAATTGCCACTCCCGACTGTTCTCCGTTTGTTTTCACTCAATTCACTGGCTGTGATGTTAAGAAGAGCATAATGTCGATCACTTCGAATGCGGTGGGAATCGACTGTATCAGTCGCAATATGATCGTTCCTATCATTGACGAAATCCTCCCTATTATCTGCCATATCTTCAACTACTCGGCAGCTAGTGGCACGTTTCCAGCAGCATGGAAAGATGCTCAAATAATTCCTGTGCCTAAGAAGAGTAATCCTTCATCCTTCTCCGAATATCGGCCTATTTCTATACTTTCCTTCCTTTCCAAAGTCCTTGAGCGCTTGATCCATTCTCAGTTAATTAGTTTTCTCTCTAAAAATTCTCTTTTAAACCCTCTTCAATCTGGATTTCGTCAAGGACATAGTACCACGACTACTCTTGTTCATATTGCGGAGGATATTAGATCTGGTTTGGAGAACCGCGAGCTAACAGTGCTAGCGTTGTTAGACTTTACCAACGCCTTCAATAACGTTGACTTCGACGTATTACTCAAGATATTGTGCTCTCTTAACATATCTCCAGCAGTGATTGACTGGTTTCAGACTTACCTGTATGGTCGCCGGCAACGTATCCGTATAGAAGACACCGTTTCTTCTTGGTGCCTAACGTCTGCTGGCGTTCCTCAGGGTGGCGTTTTATCTCCTCTACTCTTCGCTATTTTCATAAACTCCATCTCTGATCATCTCACTTCTTCCTACCACCTATACGCAGATGATCTTCAGATATACTCGAGAGCTACTCCAGATAAACTGACGGATGCCATCAGCATCATTAATAGGGACATGGTCCAAATATGCAACTGGAGTAAATCGTATGGTCTGAAAGTCAACCCATGTAAGACCCAGGTCATTATTATTGGTAGCGCATATGCTATTTCTAGAATTGACTGGTCACTACTTCCTCAAGTCTCCTGTGATGGGACAAAAATACCATACAGTGAAAAAGTAAAAAATCTGGGGATACATATTGACAGAAGTTTGACTTGGGGCCCTCAGCTCCAAGAGATTAGCCGCAGAATGTTTGCCACAGTGGGGTCCTTGCGTAGGCTTCAAAATTTTCTACCCATTGCCACGAAAACTGCGCTTGCACAATCTCTTTTCTTTCCCATCCTTGATTATGCCGATGCCAGTTATCCAGATCTCACTGAAGACCAACTTAATAAACTTGAGAGACTCCAAAATCTTTGCATACGATTTATATTTGGACTACGCAAATATGATCACATATCCGAATTTCGCGCAAAACTCAAGTGGTTACCTATACGCCTTCGCCGGAATGCTCACATTCTTTATCTATTATATAATATTTTATTTAATCCTCTAACTCCAGTATACTTAAAAGAACGCTTTCAATACCTTCATGACTCTCATTCTAGGGTCCTGAGATCGTCAGAGAATCTGAGACTGAAAATGCCTGGGCATTCCACGAGATTCATGGATAAGTCTTTTACTGTCCAAGCTGTCCGGTTGTGGAATGCCTTACCCGTAACGATAAGAAGCGCGCAATCTCTGCCCGTCTTCAAAAAATTAGTGACCGCCTACTATTTACGGGAATAGTCATTATTTATGTCTCTTAGTCTTCCTGTCTCCTTTATTCATGTCTGTGCTGTGTTTCTATTATGTTATGTATATATTATGTACCTAATAGTAGGTATTGTATCATTGTAAATTATATGTGTAGTAAGTATAATATGTATTAAATTATATGTGTAGTAAGCATAATATGTATTTATTTTATGTAGATAATGTATCAGAGTATAAATGGAAAATGTAAATTAATTTGATATGTACACCGCAAACTGCCCTAGTTCTATTCACTGATTCTCTCCATCCAATGGTTGCCTGTAAGAGATTGCTCTGTGCGATAAGGCCGCCAATTGTATATGCCGCATAACTATGTATACCAACTTTATGTTTCTGTAATCTTGTTCTTGTGTACATACAATAAAGAGATATATTATTATTATTATTATTATTTGAATTAATAAATAAAACTTCTTCAGACAAAATTAAGACTTCCTCGTGTGATAGGTACAGTCAATTAACGTATAAAACATAATTGTTTTGCAGCAAACCGAACAAAATTGTATAAATTATACTGTGAAATTGTAAATTGGACGTTTTAATAAAATTTTATTGTACGACACAGAGTTCGTTTGCGAAAATATTTAGTGGAATCTTTGGATTTTTGGATCATGGCGGCCATGAATTAATTCTAGTTAATCACTTGCAATACTTTAGTGTTCTAGTAATAATTGTTTGTTTATATATTCACGTGATTTTTAGGGTTCCGTACCCAAAGGGTACATGTTAATAGGTGTTAATAAATGTTCATAGGTGATGTATTTATGTTGCCGCTATAACAACAAATACTAAAAAAAAAACCGTTCCCGCAGGGGGAACGCACAGGTAGATTTCGTGAAGCAATTAATATTATTTTATATAGAGAACTACGGACTTACACACACAAGTAAACACAGTAACATTTTTAATTTGTTTTCTCGAAAACGGTAACTTTTAGCGAAAAACTTTTCAGCCATTTATTTTAGACTTAAAAATGGCCTATCGATTAAAAATGTTTCCGACATCAAGAATGTTCACCGGTTAGAAGTTATGATTTTTTTTCCCGAAAAATTTTGGTTTTTCCCCCTCCACTTTTAGTTAAAGTTTTAATCTTATAGGTTTATAATTAAAAGTTGTTGGTATTCATGTATACTATGGGAGAAAATTAGAACGGTTCGAATATCTTTCATGGAACGAGAAATTTTGAGGAAAAACTGATTTCACAAAAAGTGAGGAACTACCGTCCCCTTAGGCCGGATTCCAGCAATTCACGAACTTAAACTAAGTTTACACCCAAGCAATTTTTGACCGCAGTTTGAAAGCGATCGGGGGAAAAATGCGACCGTGAGAGTGCCGCAAATTTTGGGAAGTGGAACCATACATACATATATATATATAAACTTTTTGACCAGTGGTCATTTCAGACTCAGGGGGTCATAACTAGACCTCCTATGAAGAAATTTTTTTAAAATTCGACAGTAGTCTAGAAACCAATAGGTAGATCGATTTCATCGAAATCTACCTAAAACAGAATAAAATAAATATTTAAGAGGGCCTCATACAACAAACGTATTTTTGCCCGTTATTGCTCGTTATGGATAACGATAATAACCAGGCTGCATCTCGAGAACCGCGATAGCTAGACAGTTGAAATGTATTTCTGTTTCTACTTTAACAAAAAATACTAAAAATATAATAAAATAACTATTTAAGGGGGCTCCCATACAAGAAACGTTTTGTTTTTTCCGTTTTTTTTTTGCTCGACACTAATCACGGCAACATAAAGACGCTTGAAATATTCACAGAAGATTTAGTTGTACACTTCAAAAATAAATAGTTGAATTAAAATAAAATAAATGAAGGGGGGTTCCCATTGTATAGATAATGGTACGGAACCCTTCGTGCGCGAGTCCGACTCGCACTCGACCGGTTTTATTTATATATGGCATGTCAATATGACTTATGCTCGCCGCAAAGTAGCTGAAAGAAGTCTCTGAAATAAAGACCACCTGGAATAGCAAATAGGTCTTTTTTTTAATATTTAGTACACGTCAATTTGACTTCACCTCGCCTGATGGTAAGCTGAGAGCTGCAGTCTCAGGAAAGAGGGTCACCATTACATACACGTACCATGTTAACAATGGTGGCACTCAGATTGACGGCCTCATCAAAAGAGGATTGTCGTCGCAGCACCGCGTTACAGCCACCGGTCCCACTAGTGCTGCGACCACAATCCCCCTGCCCGGCTAGGCACTTGTTGACCCCTGAACGCAATCAAACTGAAATTGGATTACTATGGAGGGTTTTTCGCAATCGTGCATGGTGGTACCTTCCCGGCCTAATTTTGTGACAAATTTGTGTCATCAAATTTCTACCACCAGTAAAATTTCACGGGATTTCCTGGGAATGAATATCTGTCGGTCTCAGGAACGGAATTTTTGTCAATTGCTGATCGACAAAAATTCCGTTCCTGAGACCGACAGATATCCATGCAGTCAGATGAATAACCACATATTCCATAATTCGATACCGCAATCAAATTAGGAACTAAACACAAAAACGGTTAAGTCCCTCAATAGTTTACTCTCTGTAAGGAAACCAGGATATGTTCGTAAAGATAGCTTAATTTCAAAAACAGTTAAACGCAATTGTAGAATAATATTTAGTAGAAAACCGGAGGCGATGCCTACTGCAGCATGAATTATAGCTTAGATAGTGTTGCCAGCTTGAAGTAAGGTACGAAATATGTAATTGTAATCTTGTATGTTGCAGCGGTCAGCGGGTTCAATTCCGGAATTTAATATCTTAGATGAAGTTGGTATGGTTTACTTATGTTGTATATTTTATTTATTTCTCCACATTCCTTGACTTCTACCAATCAATATTTTTCTTTTTTTCTTGATTGCATCCCAAGCTCTTTCTCCACCATTTTTTATTTAGGGTATATGACTTTTATTAGAGCAACTGCCACCTGACCCCAAGAGGAAAGCTTGCGTCAGAGCCTCGTCCATCAATCTGCAGGTGTACCGGTTTGCAGGCGCTGGCTTGGTCACAAAAGTCTTGGTGAAGTAGAAAATTATTTGCGACATACAATTTTCATCTTTCTCTAAGTAGAATAAGGTTGATATTGAATTACCATTTAAAATTGCTCGGTCATGTTACAGGCTGATCTAAATTGACACTAGAAACGTCAAATAGGTTCTAAATTTTTAATATATCATGTACTTGATGGCTTTTTCTAATTTGTGTATTAGTTGTATATTTAGATTATAGATCGGAAAAAGAGAACTTCTAGGACGGGACTTGAATCCGCGACCAGTCATTACAGGGGGGCGATCTAAAATCTATAGAAAAAGTAAGCATATTAAGAATTGCTTAAGAATTTAATTGAATTAGTTGTATATAGTTGTATATGTTGCATGTATAGCGAGAAAAGAGTTCTTGCTGGCTTCACCTATTGAACTGCAAATGAACAAAAATTTATCTTGACATTTATAAGTATTATTTTATGACCTATATTGATAAAAAATATTTGATCACAGTTTCTTTTTTTCAAATGTCATCTTGAATGGAATCCGTTACAGTACGAAGGACGGCTTATCATCATTATTAAGTGCAAGGGCGTTACTTCCGCGAACGAACTGGTTCAATTGTACTTTGAAAAGCGTGGCACTATCGTGTACCAACTTACAAATAGGCAACTAGCAACATTGTAGCATATCGGAATCACCTGCATAAACAGTAATTTTATTTAAAAAAAACCACACCGACACCTAGCTGGTATGCGCGCAGATCTATCTAGACTGAAATGCGGGCCCCGCTTTAATTTCTTCCTGGATAAACATAAAAGTGTGGTGCAAGTAATAAGAAAAGTGGTAACAATGTAAATGACTAGAGTTGATTTTTATGTATTTTTTATTTGATTGATGATTTTGGATTTTTTATTTATTTATTTATGTATTCGGAGAACCAACAGCCATAAAAAAAGAATTAAAAAAAAAAATAGTGACATACAGCCAATACAGGTACTTATACACTTCAGACTGAGTATTTAATGTGGAATAAAATATTACAAATTATTGAAAACTGTCACGGTAATTAGGCTTGGGGCTTTCACACGCTGGACGTTTGCTATGATCGTCTAAGTAAAACCAATTTCGAGCGCCCTGAATCCTACTATTAACTATTTTTAATCAATATACGGTAGAAATCCATGTATGTGTATAGGAGAGTGGGGTAAAGGGAGCCATCTGATAATGAACGTGATTGTGTTTGGATGAACCCTATGCTTCTTTACGTGCACTTGAGCATTCGAATGTATCTCTCAGGTTGGATTTCACCGTAAAAATTAAACTATAACATAACATAAACTCACGCCTATATCCCCGAAGGGGTAGGTAGACGTGCTAGCACCCATATTGCGACAGTTTATGTTTAGGTCCCAATGTAATAGGTGGCGAGAATATTGCCATTAACCGGGCACTTATAAACCTGCGATAAATAGACACATAACTTCGAAAAGCATGAAAAAGTCATTGGTTTGTGCCATGGTAAAACCTGGGATCGAACCCGAGACCTCGTCTCAGCAGTCCATTACGCGGCCTTCCGCGGCTTTTTTAAACTATCAATACGTAGTTTAATTTTTTTCATTTTTTATTATTTATAATTTTTAATTTTTTATAATTTTTTTACTCAAGTAAAACGTGAAATCCCATTTAATCCGCATAAAATAATTATGCCAGTAACCTGGAAAGTTTCTAACTGATACTAAAATTTAAAAGTGAACAATACTAATCTACGGAAACACTAGCCAGTGCAATCCGGGATGGTGTAAAAACTCTAATGATATCCCATACATTCAAATCTGTTCAGCACTTCAAAGTTATACTGGAATAAAGAAACACACATACATACATGAACCCTGAAAATATTACAACCTGTTCGACAGTCGTGTAGTAAGAAATTCTAATTCAAAAAAGGACAAATCAGAAATGTTAGGTTTTAGATCCGGTCTAAATATTTAACAACATAATTACTTGATGGATGATGCTCCAAAGGAATTAGAATTTACAATTTGTGACGCCAACTTTTTATATATTTTGATTCCGATTTTTTTCAATATATTTTATTTTATATTATAAATGCTGCTATTAGATGATTACTTAAGTTTCTTTAGTTCGTTTAGTTTTTTTTCGAATTTAAACAAAAATTAAACTCTTGAACTCAAAATTTGGTAATCACATTTTTTAGGTTCTGTGCCGGCGAACTGTCGACCCGACTGTCCCGTTGTTCGTCTGTCTATAAGCGGATTCATCTCATAAGCCGCAATAGTCAGAAGGCTGAAATTTTGGTCAAAATTGTGTTTTGCCTACTATTAAGAAAAAAAAAATTCAATGTACAGTTTTTACTTCGTTACGATTTTATTATAGGTATAGATTTCACAGATTCCGCAAATCGCTATTTTCTCATAACTTGCACCACACAACATAGCACTACTTGCAATTGATTGAGACGAGTCTAACACCAAGTTAATTTGAGTCTCATTTAACGGGACCGGCCCCAGGAGGCTGTAATCTTTAATTGCTACAAAATAAGGCTCTATACGGAGCCTGTAAGGATAAAATGTTTATGTAGTGTGCGGAGCAACATCACGTCTTGAGAGAGCCGTGAGATGGAATTATCAGGAACTCATTATTTTGTTACAAGAATAAGATAGACTCAATTGTAGAACAATTTATTTAAATTGTGCTTACATACTGAAAATGTATGGAAAACATTTATTTATTTATCCACATACATTGATATTACAGGTTACAAAACCTAATACAGCAATGTAGAAAGAAGAGAAAAACAATCACACAAAATTAAATAGCAAAAAAAACCATAACATCCTAAAATAAAGGTGAGTGAGGCAATCCAATGCCAACCTCTCAAATTCTGCCTAAGTACAGACAAAAATATCCAACCGCTTCAAGACAAGATGGATAGGTGAATGGAGCTCCACCAAGAACTTCAGAACCCAAGTCACGGGAGAGAACCCTGCTCGGGAGAGAACCCTGCCCGGGAGAGAACCCTGCTCGGGAGAGAACCCTGTCCGGGAGAGAACCCTGCCCCCCGAGTTTCGCAGTCTGCGGCGCGGACGCCGCAGGTTCATCTACGCCCGGGACTACCGACCTCCATGATCGGGGCCTGAGGACGGCAGTTGGCCGACTCGCCGTCCTTACAGAAGCAGGCCGTGGCGGAGGCGTGTCGTGTGTGCCCTACACACGCCTGCCAACTCACCGAAGCGGGATAAAACCCGACCCCACCAGGCGAGGCCGCTGTGGCGGCCAAAGTCCGCCGGCAACCCTGGGGTTATCCTTTCGAGGGCTTACCCGGGGTGCCCGGCAACGGACATTTGGGGAGGACACCGTGCGGTTTTCGAGACACGACATAACCACCCCCGCTGGCCAGCGGGGGGGTATCCGAAAGGATTTCCGCACATAAAAAAAAAAAAAACACAAGTCAATCTAATTTGTGATGAAAGGTTTAATGACAGTTTTCCGGTTTTTTCATATTAAGTCCGTAAATTGACTGCATCCAGCTAGATGGTAAGAAGTCCAGAAGATACGAACCACCATCCCGGATGCTGACGATTCTAAACTGGTGGTTCCTACCTTGACGGCCTCAAAAGATGCTTTATCACGCCCGCTTGAAGAACCCGGGATTGTAAGAAGAAGAAAATAGGTGTGCGGGTAGAGCTATATAGTTTTTCCTCGTGCTATAAAGAAAGGAAGTATCGAACAAAACCGTTTGAAAAATGAAAAATAGTTACCTTATATAGAAGCCCAGGATAGAATATTCTGTCACTGAAGATATTTGAATCTGAAACAAAACATAAAATCGATTATTAATTTGATAATAATCTATATAAATAAAAAAAGTCGTGTTAGTGATGCCCGGGATAACTCAAGAACTGGTTGCCCGATTTTCATGACCTTGGATTTTCTGGATTTGTCTCTGCCTATACTGTGCTTTCTAGTGATTGTTTTTGGCGGAAATCGCCACCCTTCCCCCCCCCGCCGGCCAGCGGTTATTTCGGACTCAAACCAACTTAAACCTCACATCGTATCGTGTCTTCAATGCCAGGGTGCAAGGAGACATTCACGAAATAAATTTAGCTGATAAGGTAACTAACAGAACTTGATTCCAAGGTAGACGTTTTTTTTATAACTACTGTTTGAATGGGCTATACAGAATAAATGATTTACATAGCGCTATCTAGTCTCTCCAAACTAAATATAGCTTAACTAGCATGTAATATGGGTTTTAGAATGCGGATAAACAAACTTAGATATATAAAAACAGTGTGTCAGAACAGAAGCAGATATACGATGTCTCTACCTACCCCAAAGGGAGAAAGGCGAGTGTATATCTTAAATATAAAAATCTCGTGTCACAGTTTGTTTTCGAACTCCTCCGCAACGATTTGATACCTTTTTAAAAATTTTCTTTTATATATTTGTTGGGACTGCGAATAGATCGTAGGCTATAATATATATATTTATATATATAAATTATACACACATAGAAACATCATGTACCTACTGACCAACCCACGCATGCTCTCAACTAGGCATAGAACAGATCTACCACACGCTAAGTAGGTCACACGCACCACTGGCCAATCAGTTAACCATTACAAGGCATAGACAATTAATTAGTAGTTTTGAAGCATTATACTACAATAATTGGGCAGCTTCCTTCATTTAACATGCATTGTTCAACGAAGTCTATCAAACAAAGATTAAATATCTTTGTCTAAGCCCACTAAGATGCTTCGGGACACAAGCCAACCCATACCACAAGCTAGTTAAGCTATGCTTCCTTTGTGTCTAGATAACACTGTTTACAATGACCTAGAATAGTTACATGTTTATTTATTTACTAGCACACGCTAAAAAAGAAGCCCACGTTCCCATTCCCGCTTCCCATGAGAACCTTCTCCAGGAATAGTAAATAACATATGTAATCTATCCCGGTACAAAATTTCAGCCGGATCCATTCAGCCGTTGGAGCGTGATTGAGTATTATAAACATACAAACATCTTCACAAACTTTCACATTTCTAATATAAGTAGGACGTGTGTTGATAAAAAATTTAAGATCTTTGTGTTGTTGCAAAGAAATGAAATGCTGTTAAGGGTGTTTGGGGGGCATTCCCTATATCTTCGGGGGCCAAGCTAACCTCATATGTAAGCTGGTGCACCTGCTGATTGATGGATGAGGTTCTGGTGTAGGCTTTCTTCTCAGGGTTGGGAGGTCAGTAAAAGCCAACCAAACCGAATTATGAGACCCTGGGCTCCAGAGTGTAAGCTTTGGAGGGAATAGGTCATTTTTAGGTAAGCGCACTCCATCGTCGAACACATTATCACTTACCAACAGGTGAGATAGTGGTCAAACGCGAGCCTATAAACTATAAAAAAAGGCAGAACTTGAAGAAATACGTGTGTATTTTTAAATTGTCAGGAAATATGTTAATACATCTCTGCTTACTCTATCAGGGATATACATACAAGCGTCGGTATATTATCTGATAAAAAATGTCATAATGGAAGATTAATAGAAATCGCCCCTTTCAGCAATATTACTGGAACTTCAAAAAGTGCCATCTAGTGGATTTAGTTTCAAAATACGCTGGAGGCTGGAGCCGCGGAACGGATCAGGGAGAGAGATCCCCTTGCTGATCCAACCGCCGCCGACAAACCGGGCGACGGAGGCGCGAGAATTTGCGCCTCATACCACCCTGAGCGTGGCTGCGGGTGTAAGGGAAGGGGTTAGCCCTCCACCCGCTGGTCTAGCCACCCGCGAAGGGGATGACGTCCATGTGTACCTGGACGTCACCCAATCGAGAGTTTGAAAGGTGTGGTATCCGCGTTAGTGCGGTCTTCATAGAAGTATTCTTGCATAGTTTCAGTAAGAGTATGGCACACCGTGGGGTTTAGTGGGTATGCCCATCCGGTTACCGGATGTAAGAGTCCCACATACGATCTCCGGCTGGGTAGTGGCCGGTGGTGTCGTGCGTAACAGCATTCCCCACGTAAAAATAAAAAAAAATGCTCCATAGTAGGGCTCCATACACCCAACCATTACCCATTCATTCATCCCTACATTACAACACACGTGCATTTGACTCATTTAAGTTACTAAAACAAAGATTTCCACATCACACATACCCGACAGTACAAAAGACATCAACGCGCTCGCCAGAAAGTTGCAATTCAAAATTATTCACATTCATCTTGGAAGTCACAAAGGTATTTCTGGCAGGCCTATTAAGCTGAGGAGCGCAAACGTACATCACGGCATCACAATCGTATAGGTAAAGGCGACTCGACCTTTCGCCTACATATCGGTCACTGTCTCATTAACGGGATGCTATGTTTGGTACAAGGCATGAGCGGTTATCTTTTTGATATTTTTTATATAGGTTATTTATTTATTTATTTATTAGGTTAACGCAAAAATGATTTTTTGTTATCAGATGAATGGAATAATTTTGTCAAGTTATTTAATACAAATACAAAATACAAAGTCGATACACGACATAACCACCCCCGCTGGCCGGCGGGAGGGTCTGAATCTGAAGGGATTTCCGCACGTAAAAAAAAAAGTAATTTAAAAAACAACTTAAATGATATTGCTCTTATATATTTAACAATGTTTTCTTCACAAGTACAAATAATAAGTTGAGTTGTATCGCAATCGGATGAACGGTATAGCAGTGTATAAAATACGAACAAACAAAACAAACAATTTATCCTTGAGCTTTATATATCAGATAAGTAAGTATTGTTATTTGGTTTTGGTAGACCATTTCTCAGTATGAATGGGCTGGCTAACAATACAAAAATGCCAGTAAGCGAACCGTTGACTCCGAGTTGAAAGCTTCGGCTGCGACTAGAACTAACGTGAAGATGATGATATAATGGGCTGGCTAAAAAGCAAAGTATCATTTTCACACTTAAGATAAAAATTAAGAGCAGTATGTTTGATGTTGCGAGTCACGGAAACCTTAACTCATTTCCTTTGTTTTTCCCATCTTCCACTTCTCTACAAGCGGCTACAGGGAACATGCAGAAAGGCATATGGTAAAAGTTATTGAAAGAAGGTATGAACCATGGCAATCTCACATAACTATTACCATTCATGTTGAAATAAGTACGGCTTTGTCACAATTTTTATATAATATCATTATATATATATCGCGAAAAAATATCATTATATTCGCATTAACTTTCAATACTATTAAAAAGTAAGTCAAGCTGCCAAATCGCTACATCTTACTCTTGTACCATACATCGCGCCAGTTCAAAGGCCTGGTCAAGTGTCCATGTATTTATGTAACCTTAGCCATTACGAAACTATGTTCGCCATGTAACAGTGTTAAGTGTTGGACGAAATAACTTCATACCCTTGGATTGCGAGCGCATATCCAAAGGTACTGTTATCTATTTCAATGATAAAATTACTCCTGCGCATATCTGCCTCTGTGGTGTCGCAGGATCGATTCCCGCTCAGTGCAAATATTTATACGGTGGTATATATTTAAATTTGTTAGGCTGTTTCTATGTATAATATGTATGTATTTAAAAAGGCATTCTAGAACTCATAATACAAGTTAGTGCTTTGGGCCTGGCTGTCGCTGTATAGGTGTCCTAAAATAATTATTTAGATTTTTTTCGGTCATTAATTAGTAAGCAGACCCTGTGCTCCGAGGTGAAGCCGGGAACAACTCTACGATGATGATAATCACATGATAATATCTGTTCTGTAAAAATGATTTCGGTAAGACTAATGCAATCTGCCGAAGTGGTTTTTACGGAACATGTTTGTAATGTGTGACACAAATTTGCCTACCTTCTTGGGGATACAGGCGTGAAGTTATGTAATGTTATGTGTTCTAATGTAGGGATGAATGAATGGGTAATGGATGGGTGTATGGAGTCCCACCATAACATTTGTAGCTTTTTTTTTAGCGTGTGGAAACCCCCACGGGCTTCACCCCATCGGTGCCGACGATGGGTGGGCGTGTCATAATCGGACCGACTAAAACCACACGGTGTCCTTTCCAAGTGTTCATTGCCGGGCACCCTGGGTAAGCCCTCGAAAGAATAGCCCCAGGGTAAGCTAACCTACTAGTTAGTAAACCTGCTGATTGAAGATCCAGGCTGTGGTATTGGTTTTCCTCTCGAGGTTGAGAGGTTGTTTCTCTCATATCCTAAAATAATAATTTACAATTTTTTCTGTGATTAGTAAGCAGACCCTGTGCTCCGAGGTGAAGCCTGTGACAACGCTAAGATGATGCTAATTATAGTCACGTGCTTAATATCTGTTCCGTAAAAATGATTTCGGTAGACTAATACAATGTGCCGAAATCATTTTAACGGAACAGATATTATGACCCTGAGATGAATCCGGTATATGGATACTAAAGTATCCATTATACAAAACGGGTTCAGGTAGTTCATATGATAGCGTATCTAGAAAGAAACTGCCGCTGTCTGTTTCTTTTTTTCAATTCGAATTAACAAGAAAAGGGTAGCACAGCTGCGCAAGCGTAGATCGAACATACGTAAGCAGAGCTGTGTTATGTGTGTGTGTGTGGGTATGTGTGTGTAAATGACAGAGTCTGGGCTACAGCTACGAGCTGGGTCTAGGTCATGATTTCGAGTTTGGTGTATACGATACGACATAGTTTGGATTGTATTTAATTCACAAATAAATTATAAAAAAAAAATTTTTGTTCGAAAGACCTTTTTTTTTTTTTTTTTTTTTTTTATCGTGCGGAAATCCCTTCGGATACCCCCCCGCCGGCCAGCGGGGGCGGTTATGTCGGGCTTGCACCGACTAAAACCGCACGCCGTCTCGGGTCTATAGACGCCGGGGTGTAAGGTTACCCATAGAGCATATCCCTCGCACCCCGGCTGACCCTGGGCCATCTCACCACCAACAGCATCGCCCATCCCGTCCCCCCTGAAAGCAGAGGAGTACGGAGAGCGATGTGTTCCCGCCACGTTGGGTATTGGCCGACGATCAATGCCAACCCTATGAAGGGGTGAAGGGGAAGCCATTGACCGCCGCCCAGGGTGTACCGGCCGCTCCGATTCCGTTCCCCCCGGACTGCAGCGGGATCGGAATCGGAGCGACACTCGAGGAGGTTACCCAACACACACCCCTGTTCGAAAGACCTTGGATGCGAATGCCTTTCTTTCGACGAACGTTAGCTCAATTTTTTTTATTTCGATTCATGGGCTGTCGACGAACTATAGTCAGGTTGGGTTAAGTATGAACGTACTTAAAGTATACTTTTTATGAGAAAAATCTATTGGCGCAACTTGACACTAATAGACACAACTCAGTTTATTTTATTGATTTTACATTTTTACATTAGTATACATACCCAATAATTATTATTGGTACAAGTATCAATTACAAAAGTTGATAAAGGATGACACACATGTTACAAGAATTCGTTACGATCGCACTGTACCGTTTAATCATTTTATCGGTGGATAAATCGATGCGTGAGTGTGATAAAAACTATACAGCTTTTACGATGGAACCATACTTCGATAAGTGTTATTTGCTATGCGGCTAGGCTGTATTCGCCTAATATTTTTTAAATTTTTTACATAACAAATTACGAGTATTTAGATGGGTCGGTCTTGTCTGCAACCATAGTTGTATTAAAAAATAAACGAACATAGATTAATGAGCTCTTCACACTTCGTCGTTTGCGGCAGAATAAGGCAAATAACAAATGATACATACATACTGGTGGTAGAAATTTGATGACACAAATTTGTCACAAAATTCGGCCGGGTGGGTACCACCGTGCACGATTGCGAAAAACCCTCCATAGTAATCCAATTTCGGTTTGATTGCGTTCAGGGGTCAGCAAGTGCATAGCCGGGCAGGGGGATTGTGGTCGCAGCACTAGAGGGACCGGTGGGTGTCACGCGGTGCTGCGACGACAAGCCTCTTCTGATGAGGCCGTCAAGCTGAGTGCCACCATTGTTAACATGGTACGTGTATGTAATGGTGACCCTCGTTCCTGAGACTTTACCTTCAGCTTACCATCGGGCGAGGTGAAGTCAAATTGACGTGTCCTAAATATTAAAAAAAAATAAAAAAAAATGAAGAGCGGTTCCGCCTTTAGCTTATTTCTTTAAGCAACCACACATATATTTATTGGTGCAGTTTAAACGGCACAGTGCAATCGTAATGATCACCCAGAACATTATAAATAAATTAAATATTCTAGGACAAATTACATAAAGCCATCTAGACCCAAACTAAGCAGAGCTTGTTGGTTCTAGAATGCGGATAAATATAATAAATATTTTTTTTGTTAATAAATACATTATTGCACATAGAAACACCCAGATAATTGCAAATATACATATTTGCACTGAGCGGGAATGGAACCCGCGATCTCTGACTTAACACTCGAACGCATTATCGCTATGCCACAGAGGTCGTCAATTTTTTTTTCACTTTGGTAAACATGTAACAATAAACATTTTTAAATTGATTTCACACGCATGTACCAATTATAATTCATTGGTATGTGTGTATATGATATGTCAATCTAAAAATGGTATGCAAATATTTTAATATTAAGCCACTTTCGTCGTTGACAGTACGAATTGATATTTTATAATCCCCAGAGTATAAAGTTAATATATTTACTCTTAATTGTATTATTTACGTTTTTATTATTTTTATTGCACTAAAAATATTTAAGAGCCAAATAAATTAGAATTTATTAAGCCAATATTACTGTTGACACATCATATTTTATATTGGTCACAATATATTAAGACATTTTACTCAATATTTCTTAACTGCTTTTCATTAATTATAGATTTTAACATCGACATTAATGGTTGACATCTGCTAGGCGGATTAGCGGGCTAGCATGAAAGGTTTAATGACAGTTTGTAGATGAAGCTCGTGAAGTGTGTAAGTACAGAAGCAGACGGTTATTTTTTTAAAGAATGTTATTAGGTAATACCCGTGTTAACCCAGCTAACCCCGAATGCTAGTGTTAGGAATGTGTTCAGGTCGGTAGTGGTCAGGATTCGAACCCAGAGCTTCCCGATTGTAAGGCTGGCTCCTTAACCACTAAGCTCCTGACGTTTCTGCTGTTGTCTCTGTCTACCCTACAGAGAGGAAGGTGTGAGTGTTTATATGTAATTAAGCAACACTTGGTAGCATATCTTACATAATATAAAAAAATATACTTGGGTTATGTTAAATGAATGATTCTGACTACAAAAAGAATTGTTGGAATTCTTGTATGTTAGTTCGCGATGGACGCCAAAAATGCTGAACGGATTTTGATGCGGTTTGCTATTAAAAAGGTCTTGATCAGACATACAATCTGCCGTATGTTTGATTGTAATTGGTTAAGTAGAACCGGATATATAACCAAAAAACAATAACTGACCTCCATGCGGGCGGAGCCGCAGGCATCAGCTAGTTTATAACTTGCTGATGCCCGCGGCTGTAAATGTCAAGCGCCAAATCATGAAAATAAACTTTTTCATAAATGTTATATCAATTTATTGAGCTGAGCGAAGCGACAAAGCTCCTATACGTGGCTAAGCCGTTTGGTCGAGACTGTGCTCCTCCGGAACCACAATACCTCTTGACCAAATTTGCCATGGTGATAGTGTAGACACCGCTGAGTGTTTAGAAGGTCAATTTTTCAAATACAATGTACCATTGAGGAATAATCATCGAAAAACAGTTTCACGAGCGCGCGGCCTTAGCTATGCGCGCGACCGTAGTAAGATGCCTTATTTTTCAAGTAAGAGTCCTGGTCGCTCAGCTCAATTTATTTCAGTCGCATCCTGCACTGAATTCCTAGTTACACGTTAGCGTAACATGGACTTATTGATCAGGTTCCTTATAGGCAAACGTGATCCATCGTAGACCACATCGTCACTTACGATCAGGTGAGATAGAGGTCAAACGTGAGCCTATCATACATTAAAAAAAATTGCGTGGTGTAGTGGTAAAGTTTGACTGCCAAGTTGGAGTTCGCGAATTCGAGTCCAGCTCAGTGCAAATATTTGTATGCTACAATGTGTTGATGGTCTAGAAGACAAACATTAATTTAAGTGCAAAATTTTGCACTTTCAAAAACGAATGTTATATCAATAGCTTGGAAGACTAAAATGCAAAGTTTTGCACTTAGCGACAAATGTGCTAAGTGCAAAACTTTCTTTCTTCTTTTTGTTTCGTTTCTGGACCATCGATGTATGTTTGAATTGATCTGAGTGTTTCTATGTACAATAAGTATGTATTTGTAAATATATATACATTATACATAGAAACGCTCTACCGCTACACCACAGATAAAAGAAATTGATTTGAGATGACAGGTATACCTTATTATCAAACGATATTGCTGCTTAAAAGTCAAATAAATTTGACAACTTCAATGTCAAGTGAAGTCACGGGTAACATATAGTCGATAACAGATACCTATTCAAATGTATGCGAACATTGCACAACAACCAATAGTTATTGACATAGTGACAATTGATTCTAAGGCCGGTGTCAGATATGCGTCGAACAAATTCGTTAATGATGTATCTTGTATTTCATCCATTTTTGTGTGACTTAGGTGGTTAACAAGCAACGCTAGGCCGGGGTTTTTCAATTAGATGTGATGAATGTTATAAATTTAACTTGCGTGTTGCTGGCCTATCTAGTACTACAAAAATCTTGTGATTCGACTTGCATGCAAAAATGCAAGTGCAAATAAATATAATTATAATATGAAAAAGTCCTATTTTATTCTGGTTTGAAATTCCGAACAAATTTCTTATAAATTACAACCTTATTTAAATTGTCTACGTACATTGTAACAATGACTGGATGTTCTCTTAGTTTGTTGATTATAGTTTTCTCTGTACAGGGATAAATCTTTAAAACCAATGAAATTTGAAGCAACTAATTGCTTCAAATTTATTATTTAAATAAGGTATGCTAAGTTTGTAAGAATTTCAATAGATGGCTTAAGCGCGACGCTTAAGCCATCTATTGAAATTCTTCATTCTTAATTCAAGACGTAATGTATAGGAGAATTTCGCATTACCAAGAATTGTCCAGGTAGCTCAGTTGTCTCCCTGAAACGTGTAGAGACAGGGTTGGAACGGATGTGGGGTTCAAGTCCCGTCCTGCCTGTTGACTTTTCCAATCTTAATTTGAAAACAATACCTATTAATTGCTTTTCATTCCTAATATTTGTAGGTACATATCTAAAATACCTAGTCACACATACATTCACTACATTAAAATGCGTACAATGTCTGATACCGGCATTAGTTCAGCAACCTAATAACAGTTACAAGAGGACTATTAAAATGCCAGGGTTGGAGATGTTATTCAGGTTTCTATTATAATTACGATGTGTAAAGCTGCGTCTACGCTAGACAAGCCGAGCACAAATGGTGCCAGCCTGCAGATCGTCGTTCGCGGTGTCAAGTGTGGACGTACAGCGAATATACTCAAAAGTAATACTCATAGATAATAATCACTGTCTTCAAAAGTAGTTTTCCGCAGTGTGCTCCACTTTCTGTTCGTCAAAAAAATCGACAATTGGCGGAGCACAGTCGAGCACAAGCCAAATGCTCGAGACGTATTGGTTTAAGGTTCGTAAGTCATTTCACACTACATGAAATCGTGCTCGGCTCGTCTAGTGTAGATGCAGCTTAAGATTTGCAAGCAACTTTGTGTCACGTATTTCTGTAGAAGTAGGAAGGACATCCGATCAATAATATGCGAATATTTTAATCATCTGGTATTGCGTCAACGAATATTAATGTTGCAACCTGCTTCGAAGTAAGGCAGAAATCATCGTTATCATCCTCAACGGTATCCTAGTTGCCTCACAGGCTTTCACCTCTTAGTCCAGGGTTCAGTTTTCTCCTCCAAATACTTTGTTTGGCTCATTTTGTGTATTACGGGAGGGACTTTCAGTTGACCTGTCAACCCAGTAAGGAAGGCCTGCGTTAGTACCTCGTCCGTTGATCGGGAGATGTACAAGATGGCAGGTGAGGCTTTGAGCTCTGCTTAGATTGTTCTCTGTGTTTTATAAATAAATAAAACAAATATTCTAAGACATTCTACAGAGTGCTTTCTAGACTCAAAGTTATCATAGTTTAACTACCTTTGTGTTATGGGTTCCAGAATGCGGATAAACATACTTATATACTTTTTTATTTGTAAATACATACATATTATACATAGAAACACCCAGACTAATGCAAATAGACATATTCATGCATACAAATATTTGTACTGAGCGGGAATCGAACCCACGCTTCATGTCATGGCAGTCGAATGCACTACCGCTACGCCACAGAGGTCGACGATTATTTTATTAAAAAAAGATATAAATGAAACTTGTACCATAAAGATTACAAAAATATCAATTTGTTTATTTACATGTAAAGATTGTTTGAAAAAGTACCAGTGAACGTACGGAGGTAACTTTGACTGTCCAGCTTACTTTTTATTGCACATAGTTACGTGAACTTTAAATGTAGCCAGCAGCGGCAAATCATTTCGATCAATGTACAAGAGAAATTCGTTTAGTGATGAATAGAAGTGTTTGACAGCAACAATTTTGAGTAAGTAAATCGTAACAATAAAATCGAATATCTTATTCATTTAGGTCACAAAGTAACGCTTATGAACGTCAAGATTAAATGTTTCTAGCAAATTAAACAAAAGTGTACCGTAAAATAAGAAGTATAAGGTTCCGTTGGTTAATGTGTAAAAAAATGGCCTAGACTTTTGGACTTTTCAAAATGTTTGAAGCACACCAGAAAACTTTGATGTCGCCCAAGCAGTCATCGTATAGTATTAAAGTATAAATCGTATCTGGCACCCACCGCACGGCCTTCCCTAGTGTGGGGCCACAGTATAACGCACAATATTGTTTTTTCTATTTGGCAATAAACTTTTTTTTCTTTTTTTTTAACCTTCAGGTTGAAAACAGGAGATTTTTTTCAATTAATGAACTAGAATAGGCAATGGCATAGTAGGAGTGAGCATGATTACTCAAGAGGTCACGAGTTGTGCACTGATTTACTGTAAACCATATACTGTATGTGCATTAAATAGTATGAAAACCTAGCGTGTCCACCCCACTGATGTGGTCACGCAAACTCTTTAGTGATAATACTCATGAAACAGAAGGTGTTTACAGGGCCGTACCAACTTTCTTGAGGCCTAAGCGAAGCTCATCTGCTGGGGATTCCTGTCCGGGTTGGGAGTTCAGATGGCAGTCGCTCACGTAAAAGTCAACTAAACCAAATTATGGAAAGGAGAAGTCAGAGAGTGGACCCCTTTAAAATGCCACCAGGAATGGCGCTTGGATATAGAAGACTGGGTTGTAATCTGCCTTAACTCTACCTCTAGAGCAACACACCTTTAGAATAGAGTACCTACTGGAATTTATCTTTCATAAAGAAGAAGAAATAGAACTTGGACAAACATCACAAATCTTATTTACAATTTCTCTATTGTGCAACCCGGCATTTTAACGTGGGCCGGCCCGGAATCGAACCTGCTACCCACTGATTTAGTACTACACGGCGTTCGAGACGTAAATCTATCGGTTTATCAATCTATTGATATGTTTATTTTGTTTTCCGCATCTCGGCAACAATAGATACGAAATGTGCAAGATTGGGACGGACTGGAAAGTTATTTGCATGCAGTTTCTTTTTCATTGTTCTTGATAATCGATTCCACAACAAAAAAATTGAATTGGATTAAGCATTCGCGTAATGTTCAAGATACACCCAATCTTAACATAAGTAAGCCTAAATGGAGGCTTGAATGGGAATACTGGTAATTTTGGGTTCTATGCCAAAACAGTGAAAACTTGAACAATTATGTGTGTATTTTTTTAATCATCAGGCAATATTCACAGAGGTGTCGGAACAGGAAAAGTTTCGGAATACAATTGTTTTTTCCCATCTCAAAAATCCCCAAGGCGCCTAAAGAAGTTTTTACTTCACAAATATTGTAATTTTGCGCCAATAAATTGACCAATAGACAAAATGTTGGGGTTGTAAACCTCTACCCACACCTTCAGAGATATATACGCGTGAGTATAAGTCTGTATAAAATGTCCATAGTAAATGATTTCAATATCAGTCAGTCACAGATTACAAAACAATAAGTAGGTTGTACAAAACATCAACAGCAGTTGAACCCACGACCTCACAGTCGTTGCGGCCCATTGTCGTTCATATTACCAATACCGTTATGTTCTACCCTTAGGCGGAATGGTTTCCGCGAAGGTACGATCCCGGGTTCGGCTCCGGTCAATCGCTAAATTATATGGATGAGTGGTTCGAAGAAGCGTGTGTGTCATTTAGTTAAATTGTTTGATGGGTGTAGGGTGCTTTTGCGAATAAGTTTTGTGGTAAACGTTATTTTCTGTTAACACACGTCTGACTTCTCATAGTTATGTGTGTATTAAAAAATGTTAATTATCGCTCGCTAAGTAATGTGCCCGGTAGATGGCAATAGGCTCACCCCCTATTACATTGGGACCTAAACATAACTGGCGAATCGTGGGTGTGTAATACACCTCTGCCTACCCCTTCGGGGATATAGGCGTGAAGTCATTTATCTAAAATTATATAACACTTATTAGTCAAATTGCCAAAAATGGAGGTAGATGGGGTTCTATCGAGACCTTCAGAGTCAAAAAAAAACTCATCTGCAAGCTGATACACTTGCTAATTGACGGACGAGTTTCTAGCGCAGGCTTTTTTGTCGGTGTTGGGAGGTCAAACGCCAGCCGCTCGTGTAAAAACGCTGGCAACCAGAGCCGGTCGGGTCTCTGAGATATCCTTTCTAGAGCACGCCAGATTCCCCGTACCACATGGCTGACGCAAGAGACACCGTGCGGTTTTAGTCAGTTCAAGTCCGACCGAAGAGCGTGGAGGCTTCTGCACGTAAAAAAAGGAGCGCAAACCCTGGGCTCCAAAGTGCTAGCTTTGTATGCAACTGAAATTGGTGCCTGAAAGATGAAGAATGCAGATATAAAAAAATTAAAAGGTAGTTTTAAAAGAAAAATATTTTTAACGGATTACATTGAACTCGACATTTCGGTTGCTTTTCAGCAGCCATGGTCACGGGGAGTCGTGATCATGGCTCCGCTAAAAATAGTTTTATTTCAATGTGTGATATTCGCGTAAACTTCCGACAGTATCATGGTAGTCTTAATTTCGAAAATGTCAATAAATGAATGAAATTGTGTTAATCTAAAAAATTAAAAAAAATTTTATCGAAAAAGTCACGGCTTATTCCATCGGAGGGACCTACCCCAGGTGTAGTAAATACGACCACTGTCTCTGCCTAGACACAATCGTCCTACGTACCCTTTTTTTTTCGTGCGGAAATCCCTTCGAATACCCCCCCCCCCCCGCGGGCCAGCGAGGGCGGTTATGTCGGGCTTGGACCGACTCAAACCGCACGCCGTCTCGGGTCTTAACACGCCGGGGTGTAAGGTTGCCCATAGAGCATATCTCTCGCACCCCGACTGACTTTGGGCCATCTCCGGTTTCGAGATGGCCCCCTCGGGTTTGGGAACCACGGGTCTGGGAGCAGTTGTATGGGCAAGACGGGGACAGTCTTGCCCCTACAACTGCTCCTGTCCTTACACACGAAGGAAAAGGCTTGAGCTATATGTATGTTAAAAGTCAACGTCCAGAATGGGCAGTCTCATTTTAGAGGGAAGAAAAGGATTGGTTCAAGTTCCGTCGTGGAGTTGATATTTTCTGATAGAAAGTTATAGCCTCAATAAATAATTCGATAACTTATTCCACTATTTTTATACTTGCGTACGCTTTTAATTAGCAATATTGTTATAATACTGTTATACATAAATTGTTATTAGTCTGTGAGCTTTCCTAAAATAAACAAATAGATGAAATAAATAAATACTACAAGAAATCTAGTGGGGCGGAAATCACACAGTGATTGTCAAACTTCGGGCCAAACTTATTTTTAGGCACAATTTGTATGGTAGGTACCCGAAACCTTGAACGTACAAACCCCAAAATCTAATCAGTTCTTCCCATTAACCAAACAAGATGATTGGCGAAAGAATTTTTTAAATCGGATAAGTGGTTCTAGAGTTATTGCGTAAACAGACATCCAGACCAACAGACAGACCGACACAAAAATTTTTTTTGCATAATTAGACTTAGAATCATGTGAAACGTCGAGAAAAGTGATAAAAAGTGGGTGTAAGATTTGATTTTTTTTGCGTGATTTTAAGACTTCGGTGTCCACCTGGTTGGTGGCCCGAAGTAATATTCTTAACTCTTCCTATACTAAGCCCTCACTAACTTACGAGCGGATACTTATTTACATACATATCGTTATTGTATAACGGGTATTTATCGATTCCGGGAGCTTATCGGTTAGCGACTACCGATTCCGACCGCCATTTGTACCCATACGTGAGGTGTTGTATATTAGTATTGTATAATTATATTATTGACAACCTGTGTGGTGGTAGAGTGTTGAATTTCCGCTCAGTGTAAATATTTATATGTGTGAATACCTTTTTTTTTTCGTGCGGAAATCCCTACGGATAATCCCCGCTGGCCAGCGGGGGTGGTTATGCTGGACTCGCACTGAATCGCACGACGACTTGGGTCTCCAATGCCGAGGTGTAAGGTGGCCCATAAGGCAAATCCCTCGCACCCCGATTGAACCTGAGCCATCTACGGTTTTGAGATGGCCCCCTCGGGTGTGGGAACCACGGTGTCCCCATCTTCCCCCGAAAGGGAGGCCGCTTGTCGCCCCGCTGCCCCGACATGCTTCTGGTGGGGTAACAGGCGGTCGCACCTGCCACCCCCAGGCCTGCGCTCATGGCCGCATCATTGACGCAATCATGGTGCTAAGCGAGAGAACCCCCACTCCGATTGCTGCCACGAGGTCACACCTCGGCACCTCTCACGCCGGTAACTCTGCCAGCGTGTGCTGCTCCTCGCTCGTGTCGCAGTGGTGGCACTCAGACGTTGGCTCCTTCCCTGATCCGAAGCAGGTGGCCCCCGAAGCTCCCCTTACCGGAGATCACCTGCGTCAGTCGGGTACGAGAGACTTCCGTGTCGCCTTTTGGGCCAATCCTCCATGACGGGTCTTACCGCCTCTATAACGGCGTACCCTGCGCTTGGTTGCCAAAGTAGTTCCCTCGATGGCCCACCAGGATGGCCAGGCGGTGTACGTGTGACTACCAATGTCTTTTTTTATGGTCTGGTTACGATCAACTATTTATATGTTTTTTAAAATAAATAAATAATAAATATTCTGCATCGCGCTTTATAGCCCCTAGGAAGCATAGTTTAACTAGCTTGTGTTATGGGTTCCAGAATGCAGATAAACATACTTACATACTTTTTTTTGATAAATTAAACATATTATACATAGAAACACCAATGCAAATAGACACATTCATGCAGACAAATATTTGGAATGCGCGGGTATCAAACCCGCGCCCCCTGTCGTAGCAGTACCGCTTCTTTCATGCACACGCGATCTCCACCTCGATGGATGCAGGCAGATGATGATGATAACGATAGATCACACCTTTAGAATTAAAGTAACGTAATCCAAAAATAAAAAGATGATTTTTGTGCATAGAACGGCCTATATTTTCTCGATTAATGAATAAAACCGTTTAAAAATAGACTCTTATACTCTAGAAAGCGAAGCACACGCTATTTGTGTCTGTTTCGATTCACTTTCCTTGCATTCAAACAGTTTCTTATCTACATTAAATAACAAAGTTGATACATCAAATACAATATAATCAAAATACTAAAATTGCCCAAAACTTAGATTACGTTTTGATCGTTTACCAAACACAATAATTTTGGACTATGCATTTCCAATTCTAAATGTGTGATATTTGAAACACTGAAGGCTTATTTATATTATAAGATTTTACATAATCGAAATTAGTTCGAGACTCAAGCGCACCCAGTGAAAGTAAGTTACATGAAACGGGTTATGAACGCGGAAATTTTGATCTGGATTATATGTAATTAATTTGTTTAATTATGTGAAATACATGAGATTCTTAGCAACCTGATAATGTGAACGGGTTTTGCAGATATCTGAAATATCTAAGTGTAATTAACTGATACTGTGAAATATTAATATAAATCACTGTATGTTGATAAGTATGTTTGTGTAATTTTTTTTCGGTTTTTATATAACGGTGATAGTGAATACATAACATAACATAACTTCACGCCTGTATCCCCGAAGGGGTAGGCAGTGGTGTATTACACACCTACGATTCGCCAGTTATGTTAAGGTCCCAATGTAATAGGGGGCGAGCCTATTACCATCTGCCGGGCACATTATTAAGCGAGCGATAATTAACATTCATTAATGCACACATAACTATGAAGTCAGAGGTGTGTGCCCGGGGCGACTGGGGATCGATCTCGAGATCTCGTCTCAGCAGTCCGTTACGTACGCCATCGGGCTATCGGGCTAACTGGGGAGTCGCTAGGAGAATGATGGCGATTGTATTAAAATTTGTTGTCTAGTTATACTTTTTTTTTACACGCGGAAATCCCTTCGGATACCCCCCCCCCCGCCGGCCAGCGAGTATTTTTATTTAGTGGCGATAGCCCCGTGGCGTACGTAACGGACTGCTGAGACGAGATCTCGAGATCGATCCCCAGTCGCCCCGGGCACACACCTCTGACTTCATAGTTATGTGTGCATTAATGAATGTTAATTATCGCTCGCTTAATAATGTGCCCGGCAGATGGCAATAGGCTCGCCCCCTATTACATTGGGACCTTAACATAACTGGGTCTCGTGTTCAATCCCCAGTCGCCCAGGGGCAAACACCTCTGACTTTTCGTAGTTATGTGTGCATTAATAAATGTTAATTTTTGCAAACGAGTCATATACACAAACACGCACATATACACATTCACACACAGAGACACACACACGCACATACACACACACACACACCCACACACATTATTACTAACTTGGTCATCTCACAGAATTATTATTACACCTATGTCTATCTACTTTATATAGTTTATCCAAGTACCTACACTTTAACACCTTCTTATCTAGAGTTAGGTGAGGCTGGTTATCTGTCATACAGGTTCCCACCTAGTACGGATAGGTACCAGACTCTCACACAGATCTCACCTTTTAGGCAATGGAAAACTAGTTCTTAAGCTATTTATTGTTATTGTTATGCTTTACTGTGTGAGAGAAGAAATAAATATTATTATTATTATCTCTTTATTTACTTTAAAATTACTTATAAATTATATTTTTAAATACATATTAAAAAAAAGAAAACATCTATTTAAAAAAATATAAAAAATAGTGCTCCACCGGCAGCGTGGCAGGGCCCAAGCTACCGGCGGTTGGGGTCACAGAGAGAGAAACCTCCGGACAATGCGTGCCGTGTCGAGGATGACCGCCTTCTGCATCTGACCCTTGACCCAACCATCTAGCGAGAGTCTCTTGAGGTGTTGGTCGAGGCTCTTCGCTATCAGCCCGTTCGCCGAAATGACTATCGGGACAATGATCGTTGAATCGACATCCCACATGGCGGTAACCTCGTGAGCCAAGTCAAGGTACTTGCTGATTTTGTCCTTCTCAGCCTTCACGAGGTTTTCGTCATGCGGGATGGTGATGTCAACGATCATTGCCCGGCGCTGGGGCCGGTCGACTACCACGATATCAGGCTTATTGCAAGCAATAGTCCTGTCCGTGATAATAGAGCGGTCCCAGTAGAGCAATGCATGACTATTTTCAAGAACCGACACCGGTGTGTACCGATAGTACGGCACCTCAGACTCAACATGGCCATATCGAAGAGCAAGTTGCTGGTGGATGATCCTGGCCACTAGGTTATGCCTGTGCAAGTACTCGCCGTTGGCCAGATGAGAACAACCCGAAATAATATGCCTGAGTGACTCTCCGGGACGACGGCATGCCCGACAGATGTCGACCGTACCGTCCTTCAGGATATATTTCCGATAGTTGTTCGTCATCATGACCTCGTCAGCAATTGCACAGGCAAACCCTTCAGTTTCCCCAAAGAGGTCCCCGAAGCGTAGCCAGTTCACCGAGGCCAGAAGGTCCACATCGGGCCCTGTTAAGGCTCGATAGAACCTCCCGTGCAGCTCCTTGCCCTCCCATACGGTCTTGCGGTCCGTGACGCTCAATACCATCGGTCTGCGCCAGTTCTCGTTCGCCAAGGAGAGCGGAGTGAGACCCTTGTCTACTGCCACCACATCACGATGCATCCCGCATTCGTTGCTCTGGAAATAATCCCTAAGTCTGCACACCTCACGGTTGTGGAGGTTCTTGGCATTTAAAAAGCCTCGGCCCCCCCACCTCCGTGGGATGTACAGTCTCATAACAGACGAGCGCGGGTGTAGCATGCGATGAGTGGTGAGCAGTTGACGGACCTTTCTATCCAGGGCGTCCAGCTCAGTCTGAGTCCATCTTAGTATGCCAAAGGAGTAGGTCAGTAGAGGCATCACCCAACCGTTGAAGGCTCGCACCTTGTTGCCGACCGACAAAAGACTGTTGAGTACTTTTGTGAAGCGGCAGAAGAAGCGTTCCTTCACCGATTTCTTGATATCCACTACTGAGATACCCAAAGACTCTGCCATACCGAGATACTTATAGGTTTCGGTTTCAGAGAGAGATCTGAGAGTCATTATTATTATTATTAATTATCGCTCGCTTAATAATGTGCCCGGTAGATGGCAATAGGCTCGCCACCACATTGGGACCTTAACATAACTGGCGAATCGTGGGTGTGTAATACACCTCTGCCTACCACTTCGGAGATACATGCGTGAAGTTATGTTATCTAACAAATTTATTTAACACATTTTTCGGTTCTATTTGTGCCCAATTCTATAGTCAACGCAGACGAAGTCGTGGGCAAAAGTCTATATTATTTTTATGGCCTGTAACCCTGCGATCAGCCTCATCTGCGCATCTAGCTGATGATTAAGTGGCTGTTGGCATGATGTATAAGTGTATTTGCCCAGGGGCATATTCATATAGGTTATGGAAATTTTCGAGATCTGGTTCTACGATGGAAGTAGGTCCTTGGGAGTTTATATTTGATGCCTTTACAAGCAAGGTTATTGTTGGCTTACCTTTCCATACAGCTCGAAAAGTATAAATACATACATAATACTCACGAGATAACATCTCGCCATATTGTGCGTCTATCATTACACACTTCACGGGCTATTGTCATTAAACCTTTCTCGCAAACCCGCCGGTTTCGAATGCTTTTGACCTGCCCTTTTTCAATAAATCAATAATTTGATCAGTGTATGTTCTGAGAGATCGACTTGAGAATAGTATCAGTGTAATTTAAAATTATGGGACATATTACATAGCGCTTTCTAGACTCAAACTAACCATAGCTTATCATTATCGGTTAAAATAAAACGCTTTGAAATACAATGGACAATGGGCACTTGGGGAGGATACCATGTCCCATCGTTGGCACCGATGGGGTGAAGACTGTAGGTGTTTTCACACGTAAAAAAAATCGGTTAAAATAGGAATAAACATTTTTTTTCTGTAAATAGAGTAGATATACTATTGTTATGTATAAAAATATCAATATCGATGCAAATTTTATAATTTTATTACTATTTTATTTTTGATAAAATGGAATCCAATATGGTATATTTATTGTTAGTTCATTTTGAAACTAATTTTAAGCAATTTAAATCGTAACTTGTTTTAAATCGATTTTATAGATAAGTTTTAAATAACATATGTATAACGTGCATATTAATTATCCGTATACAATCAATTTTATATGTAAAGTCTTTAAACAATAATTAATTAATCAATTAAGTTAAGGAGTCAATCATATTATTAAAAATTATCTGGTTTCGCTACAGTAAATATAACGGCTAATTAACAGGAAGTTTCGATCTCGACCGAATCAAATATACATTCTCACATAAATATTTGTATAAAACATATGTATATTTATGCAAAATTGTATAAGCTCATCATTATTAAGATAGGTATTTATCATAATCTGATAGATTTATAAACATTTTTGTGCGTTACTTTCTTCTAATTATGACATAAAGAATGATAATGTAACAATTGATAATTTCATGTAATAACATATCATGTTACATGAAATTAGATATCAATAACAGCTATATTAGTGTATATGAATTTTATATCTTTAGTGACAAATTCATTATATGTATATATCAAATCATAATTATATGTATAAATTTTTGTTGATGATTTCCTGATGTTGCTTTAAAACAGGCTTATACAGGTTGTTGTTTACGGCTTATGGTAAATTTAGAAACGCAAAATATGTCGTAAAATTGTTTATTCTTGTATTAAGCCTATGCGTCTCAAGTCACATTTTTTATGACAATTGATATTTTAAACATGTTTAAATTGGTTTCACTTGTAATTAACAAACAATGTAATCAAATCTTGGTAGGAAAATAAATGGTGAAGTGCGAGTCGCATTGCAAGTAATCATTCACCATGAGACGTGATCACATGCTGCATAATTTGTGAAAAAAGAAATTCCTAACTGCACGACAATTATTTAAGCAAACTGCCGAAAATTACGCTCAAATCAAAATGTACTTGAAAATAATAATTAAGGTATTTCAGAAAATATTAAATAAAATGATGATAGTTATTTTTAATGTTAGCTTAAGTAATTACGTTTTAATAATTCAAGGTGAAATTTATTACCTAACGCTACAGACCATTTAAATCCCAATCAGGCGGTACACTGGCAAGCGCGGGCGCATTCAGAATTATAACTGTTGAATTTTGCGACTGAGTGTTGTAAGCTGTTGACTAATATTATTACATAACTAGTTGTTGCACGTGGCTCCGTTTTCCTGACATATTGATACCCGATCCCGCGATACAGGAATTTATTCCCGGGATGAAAGTAGCCTATGTGCTATTCCAGACTATAATCCATCTATAAATTTAGATCGAAAAAACTTAACATTCAGGATGGGACGTGATGTTGACATTTTAAAAAAATTATTATTATGGTCGAGAGATTACGGGTTCGAATCCTGGTCATAACACTACCAACGTGAACCCACACCTAATACATGCAATGTACCTTAAATGGAATAGTAATTTCGGTTACATAAATTCTTTAAAAAAAATTACACATTAATAATTCCGCTGTTGACTGTACCGACAATCTGTAACATAATACCCATTACACGACAGTTTTTTCTTACCGTCGAGCGTCGCATGCGCACGATCTCAGTTGTAACATAAGCACTTTATTACCTTCCCTTAACCTTCCCTGCTTCTTTAGTGCGTGAGGTAAAACGGGATTAGAGAGATGGTTTTATTATTATAAACATTATAATAAACATTTAGTAATCGTAATAAATTTTATTATGAATTATTATTTAATATAAATCTTAAGACTTTCTCGGCCGGCGTTGCATGTAGAATATACTGCTTCTGGCCTGTTTGGCCGTGGTCCATAGGAAACTTGTATCACAAACGTTTCTGCGATCACTGCAGTCGACATCTTCAGTGGTTCAGGTCCGGGCGCTGACTCTCCTCGGCGGCGACTTTACTGCGACTGAAAGTTCAGTATTCAGCCCGGCCGGTTATCGTTTTTCCGTCATATCTCCGGTTGTACTTAACCAATTGCAATCAATATACGGCAGATTTTAAGTCTGACCAAGACCTTTCTTAAAAAAAACGCATCTAAATTCGTTCAGGGGGCCTTGACTAAGTGGCATTCTACTAGTGGAATCGCTTCGAAGCGAACCTTCAAATGTCCGAAATGTATGGGAGTGACATTATTTGTTACACGTGACATGTCGACAAATAATATCTCTCCCATACATTTCGGACTTTTGAAGGTTCGCTTCGCAGCGATTCTAATAATAGAATATCACTTTGTCTACAAGCTTAGTAGTTTTTTCGTCGATCGCCGACAAGAATTCCAAAAAAAAAAGTGTTCAACATTGTTCATTTAACGTAACCCAAGTATTTTTTTAATGTCTCCAATGAATAGGTACAACTCATTTTCAATTTTATAATATTATAGATTCTCGATAATCTGAACCTGAATGATGAGCGATGTTTTATGCTAATGAGCCCATATGTCTTGTTATAACATGCAGCGAGTTTTATCTTGCTGAGCTAGTTTATTTATGGTGTATTTAAAAAGATTCGCTTGCATGTAATTCAGCTCTTAACGACTATTAACTTATCTGAATCAGGGACTTTTATGTATGTACTAGATCAGCGTATGGGACTGACCCATTGGTCATTTATTCCATTAAATTTTTTAAGCATTTTGTATGCTTACTTTTTTCTAAAGATTTAGATCGGAAAAAGAGAACATCTAGGACGGGACCCGAACCCGCGACCAGTCCCTTACAGGGGGAATGCCCTGACCAACTGAGCCACCCTGACACGTCCCAGATATTCGAAATTCTCCGATACATTAATACGTCTTAAGGCGACGCTGGAGCCATCTACCGTAATTCTATGCGGCGGATCTAAATCTTTAGAAAAAAGTAAGCATACAAAATGCTTAAAAAATTTAATTGAATTAATTAGGCGGAGTCTACAAAAAAGCATGTTTAAAAATGACTGTAAAGTTATTCATTGTTTCCGTAGTTCGCAAGAATTACGGTAGATGGCTCCAGCGTCATTGGTCATTTAGTTGAATAGCTGTTATCCACAGCTTCATCTACATGACACACAGACTTATTTCGAGGCTAAAAGTAGTCTTTAATTTTGAGTGCTTCAACTTTGCCCCACCAGTGGGCGAAAGTGGAATGTCATAAAATTTTACGTCCACTTTGCCCCACCGGTGGGGTAAATTATACCCGTATAAATTCTTGGTGCACTTGTCCCCACTAGGGTTGGTAACTTTGAATTTGGAAAGGTGTTTTAAAATGAAAGTACAAATAATAGATCTGTTTTTTTTAAACTTACATCGCTGTCCATCATTGTTGACAACTAATAATTCCAAGCAACCATCCAGCAGAAAGCCCTTCAGAGTACTGCGAGGGATCTTTAATAATACATCCCTTGAACCCATAGACTCATGCATCGAATAAAGTTACATGAGCACAAAGCTGCCAGATTCTGTTCTAACCGCAGAATACAAAAATATTTAAAAAAATAGACTCCTAAAAAGTTTTAATAGACAGAGTGTACTACTCAATTAATGAATTTATTGATAATATAAAATATTGTGATTGACATACAACAAAAAAAAATCTTATACAAAATTTATCTATTATTGTATAACATGACATCCAACCAATAACTATCTTCAATACAATATTTTGCGTCATTTTTATTCACATTAAACTTTTTTTTTATGTATATTATATATATTATTATATATATTATGAATCTTTATTTTTTGTATTTATTGTTTTGAATCCATTGCGTTGTAAGTGTAAGCTCAATGCTAATTAGTCTTGCATGATAATGTTAATAAATTTTGTATAAGTAATCATTATTAACACACTAACCATAATGAATACTTTTGCACATCAACATGGTAACACATGGATTGGACAACCACAGTTCCAACACCCTACTATGTACCCATGTTTAGCAAAATAAATGATTGATTGATTGATGAGATTATGAACTGAAATCACTTTTTAGGGATTTTCTTTAGAAAAGCCCTATTGCTATCTAGTTGTCGTCGACGTCGTCGACGTCATCGTTGCCAATTTTCTGTCATGGTTTTGGGTATGAAGGAGATGAGCTATCGAGTTGCTGTTTTCGGTAATAGATTCGTACTGGGGTGAACCATTGCAAGATGCTAGTTAAGCTATGCTTATCTTGGGTTCAGTCATCAGTCAGTATTCATCATCAGCTAACACTCTTGTAACAATTATTTTTAGTCAGCATAACGTGTCATTCCTTTAAATACTTTTCTATCAAACGTTGTTACAATAGTTATTTTTTTTATCTATTATGTCAATTAATCAATCAATCAATTAGTCAATGATGGACATAGGCCTCTGCCAATATACTCCGCCTTACGCATCAAGTCCATCCTAGCGACCCTTTTCAGTTCGTCTGTGCATCTAGCTGAGGGGCGTCCTAACCTTCCGTTTTGCCAAGTCGCGGTCTCTACTCCAGAACTCGTTTGCTCCAACGGCCAGCAGTCTTCCGGCAGATGTGGGCAGGCCATTGTCACTTCAGCTTGCTTGTTTTTGACTGTGCGTGGTATATTATGGATGATTGAAAAAACTACTGAAGCCAGATAGATGGCTAACGAGAATTCGATTAGGTTCAAAACCTTTCAACTACTACCTCACTTCAAACAAGCGGTTACGTTTGGAACAAATTTTAAATTTTTTTATTAACCCGCGACTTGGCACTTTTCGGGTCAAGTTTGGAATAATCGCCTTTTTTGCTACGGAATTCCCCCCGTATACACCTCTCGGGTCTTCAGACCGGGTGTAAGGTGGATAAGGCATTTGCTTAGTAATAATCGTAGCATAAACAAACCAAATAGAGAAAATCATGGCCGAAAGCTGGTACATTTTATGACACAGAATTACCGATAGTGATGTGAAATACTCGATAAAATCGTATCGATATTTCACTATCGAGCTATAAAATGCATCTTACGACTTCATGTGGATCGTGAAATTTTAATAGATATTAAATTTATAATGTCAGCTGTCTTTGTTATGTTCTAACTTAAATTATTGCTTAATAGAGGATAGTTTAGAGTTTTTCAAACGAAGACTATTGATAGCGGAGGTAAATTATCTTAAGCTTAATTACACTGTTTACGTTTCGTTAATTACGTTATATTTCTTGTCTCTTATGGTCTCTACACACTAAATCAGCCGGTGTCGACAGCACAACGCATCAGATTCTGACGCCGAATTTGTTTTGCGTTTTGCCTGTATAATAGACGCAAATTCCGGCGATGACTGCTTTGGTGTGTAGAGACCATTAGGCTTTCTACACTACTACTATGTCTATGGTGATGTTAAAGGGTCGACACTCAGTTATTCAGGAACAACTTTGGACAGGTTATCCAGCTTGGTAGAAACAACTTCGAGAAAGAAGTCGTCAGAAGGATCAAATTAGGTTAGGCATCATTTGGCAATTTACGTCGGAGTTTCTCCTCACCGTCACCGCAATGCCTCAAAGTGCACGTCTTTGACCAGTGCGCCCTGACAGTTATGACTTATGGTGACGAAACGTAGACAGTGACAGTAGGGCTAGTCCACAAATTTAAAGTCGCGCAGCGGGCTATGGAACGAGTTATGACTGAAGTTTCTTTAAAGGATAAAATTCGCAATGAGGTCATCCGACAAAAACCTAAAGTATATAGCTGCTGGCCATATCTGCCGAGGGAACGATGGCCGTTGAAGCAAACTAGTCCTAAACTGAACACCGCGAGACTGCAAGCGGAAGGTGGGACGCCTCTCAACCAGATGGACTGATGACTTGAAAAAGGTAGCTGAGATCGACAGCTATGGCGCACTTTGGGAGAGGCCTATGTCCAGCAGTGGACTGTGATAGACTAATTGATTGACTATGTCTACTGTGCTATCTGGAATCGAATATATTGAAACTGTAATCCTATAAGTCGAATCAAAAGTCTCAACATATACACCAAAGCTACCGGGCCGGTTGGTCAACCCGTTGGGCTACAGAAAGTGACGCCATGCGGCGTCGTTGGCCTTGCAGGGCGGGTTGAGCCGATTGAGCAGCAGGCCGGCGGCTTTGGTGTGTCGACAACAACAACTGGTTGTATCCTTTGAGTTGTTGAGTCTTTTAATTAGACTTATTGGATTGAATTTTTAATTTATTAAATTGCAGATAGCATATTACTTATTGTGATTATCTTTTTAATAAATGTGTGAATAAACATATTATATGCCGAGCTACGTGGCGTGATGGCAGAGTGCTCGATTGCTACGTCGGTTGTGGATTCGATTCCTGCTGTAGAGTTTCTATGTAAGTACATATTTACAAAAGATATTGTATCTATGTACGTTTACCCGCATTGTTAAAACTATATTACTAGTTATATTTAGCTTGGGTCCATGTGGGGCTATGTGGGTTGTCGCAAAATTTATTTAATATACAATGAACTCTATGTACACTAGACTGGCTGTTCGGTACAAAAAAAATGGTATACATTTTTGGACGCTACTGTACACAACTTTGGCGTCACTATCTGTAGCTGTCGTAGCCACAGAGTATATTAAATTTATTTCATACGATTTTATGTAAGATCATCACCTGACACCTGTAAAGTAGTGTAAGGCCGCCAAAATTATGAATCTACGATGCGTCCCGAACCACTGCCCCGTTCGTTCCCGCCTCACCCCCGAAGTGTGGTACACTTTTTGATCTGAATTGCTTGTCTAGTTATTATACATTAACTAGCCTATCACGCGATGTGACAGGCTAATTAAGCCTAGTATCAGGGTTATGCTATAACCATTTTAATAATTCTCATAATCACAGGCTAGCCACGAGTATAGCCGAGTTCCTTTCTGTAAAAATAAATAAAATTGAAGCGTCTGTTTCTAACTTTAAAATAACAGCGTTTTAATGAATGCATATATACTTTCAACAATAAGCCAATTTTTGTTGCATTTGTCTCTGGAAAGCTAATATTATAAGGTGTAACATAGGTTGCTTTTATACTAGAAAAATATAGTGTTCTGCGCAAATACATTAAAACCCAGATGTAAAGATTTAGATCGGAAAAAGAGAACATCTAGAACGGGACTTGAACTCGCGACCAGTCCCTTACAGGGGGAATGCTCTGACCAGCTGAGCTATCTAGACACTGTAAGGGACTGGTTGCGAGTTCAAGTCCCGTTCTAAATGTTCTCTTTTTCCGATCTAAATCTTTAGAAAAAGTAAGCATACAAAATACTTAAAAATTTAATTGACCCAGATGTAAGTTCACTCGTTAGACGATGTAAATCGTAGACACAATTTTTAAAACATATTTTTGCTAATGTAAATTGTGATCTTGCTCACAGTGATTTTAAAATATATACATCTAAATAAAAGTTTTATAAGTATATAATATAATATAATTTCTACTTACATAGACAACAATTTCCTCTATAATTATGAGTATTTTCCCATAACCAATAGGCTTAGGTCTTAGTATTTATATCTTGAAACTAATAAGCATACTTTATTCTCCATTAAAAGTCTACGTTTTATGTAATGGCAGGTATTCTTAAGTATTAATAAATAATAATAAATAAAAAATATTCTACGACATTCTACACAGCGCTTTCTAGACCCAAAGTAAGCATAGTTTAACTAGCTTGTGTTATGGGTTCCAGAATGCGGATAAACATACTTATATACTTTTTTTTTTCGTAAATACATACATATTATACATAGAAACACCCAGACCAATGCAAATAGATATATTCATGCATACAAATATTTGCACTGAGCGGGAATCGAACCCGCGCCCCCTGTCGTAGCAGTCGAATGCACTACCGCTACGCCACGTTGGGCGCCAATGTAACGTTTAATAAATTTGTAGTAGGTTTTAAATGGAGTTATGAGAAGTTTAAGGGTGACTTATGCACTGTGAAATATAATAAAGTAATGTATTGCTAACTGAGACTACTACCGGCTAGGGCGAGCAGAGTTAAATAAAAGGTTGATTACAATGTATAGTATGAGATTATAATCGTGAATAGAATGTTACATAAATTTATATCTGGTATTTGAGTAAATGAACCTCAGGGGATGGATTCATAATAAATATTCTGCCGTGGCGTTGTTCGGTCCGTTGTGCAAGATGTTAGTATGCACTTAGCTATTGGACACGTGGCTGGTGGTGATGCCGGCGTGCCAGGGTCTCCGCTGGTGTGCCTCGCTACCGCTAAGATGGTGCGAAGCCCGGTGCGAAGACCCCGGAGCCGACAGCAGTTGGCCACGGTGCCAAAGCGACCTTCCTTGGCGAAGGTTCCAAGGAAAGGGCCGATATAAGAGCCGTCAGTTTATAACTGGGCTAGTGCTGTCCAATCTCGCTCGCACAACCATAGATAATTAGTAATATATTATAGAAACATACTAAAATATCGATTAATTTACGGATATTGTTTTAATTAGATTTATAAAGAATCCACAACGTTACAATACCCCCTCAATTAGTTCAGGGTTTTTGTTACCCAAAAACCCGATACTGTACTGCTCAATACAATGCTCGACTTACGCTTACACATACATACTTCTTACATACCTCCTCTATCATTTTCATCCATACTTTGCGGTTACCACTTAAATAATGTAGCACACGCTTCCTTCCGAAGAGAGTTTCCAGGATAATAGGCGCTGGAGACTCAGACGTAAATCTAGCAAGATGGTAAACATTGAAATGTCACAGACAGCAATTTCAATGGGAAGAAAAAGAGCAATAAATACCACTATATATTTTCGACTATAAAAGATAAAGTGTTATGTTTTTAGTATAGGGCTTATTTTAGATGTATACATTACCGCATCTGCAATAAGGCTTATTTCACGAGTTTGCAAACCGCTCGGAAGAAGACATAACAGAGATATGCAATAAGGCTTGTTTTTGGAACTGAGTTTGCACGACCGCTCAGCATAATAGTGGTATAAAACCATAAAAAACAATACCCAGATACTGGTTGAATATCCCAGCTCCAAGAAAAGGTATCCGTTGGTTTAAAACGCCAACGGACCCACAAATGGTACAAAACCATAAAAATAAGGTATCCGTTGGTTTAAAACGCCAACGGACCCAAAAACAACATCAGTTGGTTTAAAACGCCAACCGACCCACAACAACCTTTACTAGGCAAAGCCTAATAATAAAAGAAAACGAACATGAAGTTCAAAGTTCCATCTCAAAGAGAGGAGAAAAGAAGACGAAAATATATAGTAGTGGTAGGGTAATATGATTTAATACAATAAAGACAATTAAATTGTCAAAAATATATAATGAACAACTTTTAAAGTTATGACCAAGTCAATTTATTATTAAAAGTGTTATTAAAGTAAAATAGTTTATTATTTGACTCACATCAGTGAGTATGTATGCAAACATCAGTTGCAATTTGAACAACTAGTGTTCAAAAAAAAAATCTAAGTTTTTTTTATTTCCAATTTCAAATAATTAAGAACCCACGGTTCAACAAGGTAAGTATTCTCTAATGTTTTGTAGTCGTATGTTTGTATTTATATTTTGTGGCAAAAAGTAAAGTTAAAAAACTAATAAGTTCAAATATACATAATAAATTATTTTGGGGCAAGTCCAAAAAATTATTATTTATTCACTAGTGAATAAATTTTAATGTTTTCTTCAAAAAACAAAAACATAAAAGGGAACAGTCATCCTAAGAAAAGTATTACAACATGATAGAACATTAACCAATAGGTTATAAGATATTAATATTTAATATTCAGCTAAAAAAGTCCAAAAGTTGGTATTCATCAAAGAATAATATTATTTTGTTTTTAAAAAAACAAGACAATTTTTTAAACAATAACTAGTAGTAATTTTATATTTTAGTATACTGGCAACCTTTTTGATTGTCAGAACCATATGACGTTTGACAATTCTAAGTTTCAAACAATTTCAAAACAACTTTTGATAGAAATAAAATGTTCAAATATACGAACCAAAGATGTAATACAATTGAAAAGTATTACATTATTTAGTAAGAAGACATAATTGACCTGTAGACCGTGTCTACCAACAGGATACATGAGTTGTTCAAGTTATAAAAAGTTTTCGTTAGATGTTTACAATTGGGTAGGTACATGAAATTAAAATTTTTACTGGTGACCCTTTTAAGGTACAAATATCATTACGACCATTGTAGTATCGAGATAAAGGTAGTGTATTACCACAGTGCAATAACAGTGTTATTATAAAATACAAGTTTTAGTTACAAGTATGTGTAGGTATATACTTGTTTGCCACAATAGTGTATAAGAGTGTTTAAGTGCAAAGGAAAGTTTATTGAATATTTACATATATTTACAACCATAGTGATTATTAGAACAAAACAAGTGTTGTTCATAGTTAAGAAATTAGGTTGCTATTTAATTAATAAATTTATTAGTTTAGGTTAGGTTCTTGTATTGTATTATGTTTGATTAAAAATGTTTTATATGAAATATATTGATTATTTTACCTATATTAAGTTATGAAAAGCTCCATTATTACACAAGTCATTTTAAAAGGACTCGGGGGAAATGGCTAATGCATTACTGACTATGAACGGTCAATTTATGTAAGCGGTAATGATTTTAATGACTTTAAACTATACCAGACAAAACAATCCCATATGCAGAACAAGACGAGGTCTACAATTTAAGTATTTATTATCTTTGTTGTTCTTTTCAAAGATTTTATTAGTTTTATAGAGATCTTTTATTCTTTGTATTTCTTTTCAAAGAATTATGTTTTCATCATTTTTTTTTTCAATTACATAAGCTAATTTGGATACAGAAATCCGACAATAAGCAACACTGACTACAAAACAGTTGAGTAAGTATTAAATTTAAAAGGTAAATTAACCCAAAGTTAAGTAAATATAAAAGCTATGGTGCTGCGAGCGAGATTGGACAGCACTAGCCCAGTTATAAACTGACGGCTCTTATATCGGCCCTTTCCTTGGAACCTTCGCCAAGGAAGGTCGCTTTGGCACCGTGGCCAACTGCTGTCGGCTCCGGGGTCTTCGCACCGGGCTTCGCACCATCTTAGCGGTAGCGAGGCACACCAGCGGAGACCCTGGCACGCCGGCATCACCACCAGCCACGTGTCCAATAGCTAAGTGCATACTAACATCTTGCACAACGGACCGAACAACGCCACGGCAGAATATTTATTATGAATCCATCCCCTGAGGTTCATTTACTCAAATACCAGATATAAATTTATGTAACATTCTATTCACGATTATAATCTCATACTATACATTGTAATCAACCTTTTATTTAACTCTGCTCGCCCTAGCCGGTAGTAGTCTCAATTACATCCATCACTTAATTAATTTTCACAGTGCATAAGTCACACCTTAAACTTTACGTAAACTCATCAAAAAACTTCCACAAAAACTTATAATCGTTACATTGGCGCCCAACGTGGGGCAAGTTCAAAATAAATATTATTCTTTATTCACCAGTGAATTTAATGTTTTGTTCAAAAAAACAGAAACATTAAATTCACTGGTGAATAAAGAATAATATTCAATCTCGCTCGCACAACCATAGATAATTAGTAATATATTATAGAAACATACTAAAATATCGATTAATTTACGGATATTGTTTTAATTAGATTTATAAAGAATCCACAACGTTACAAGAGGCCGTCAACACATTTATAAACGACTAACACTGTGGTCCGCGGCTTCGCTTGTTTGAAATATCGCTCCCGTTCCTGCAATCCACAGGAATGTATTTTCGGGATAAGACGTAGCAGGTTCTGAGTTTGATCTAGTTTCGTTCGACTGGTAGGTGATAATTATTCGGGCCCTTCGGATCTTGGTAGGTGCCCGAAGATTCGGTTATGCCAAAGTTAAAATAATAGCTTTTTTTTTAGAGAATTCATGAATGTACAGTCAACGACAAAAGTGGATTAACACTAAAATATTTACGAACGTTGGAACATTGGAATATATGTACCTTTTTTTTCGTGCGGAAATCCCTTCGGATACCCCCCGGTCGGTTATGATTATGTCGGGCTTGAACCGACTCAACCCGCACGCCGTCTCGGGTCTAGGCTTTGTCCTGGCACCCCAACTGGGAATACATATATCTAATTATGAATGTATAAGTAGTTTTATAATCGCCAGAGGACAATGTAGTATATTTCATGTTTTGTTTACTATTCTATGGAAGGTTTAAGCTAAAGTAATCAATAAATAAGAATTTGTTAAGACACTTTTGTCGTTGACCGTACACAATACGTATATAATGCTTACAACAAAAACCATGTTTTCAACTTTTGATTTTTTGTCTGACTTGGCTAACCTTGGAAACGGCTGGGCAGATTTTGATGGGACTTTCACGGGCAGATAACTAATGTTATAAGGTGTAATTTAGGAAGCATTATAGCACCGTGCTAAAAAATGAAAATTCTGGTTCTAAGTCGTTGATGAAGTCACAGGCACAGTTAGTTAGGACATAAAGCATATACAAATGAAGAGAATACCGTTGGAGGATTCTCACCTTGTGTCGGTAGAAATTCACATTCCGTTTTCTACAATGGATTTAATGACAGTAATTATTTATTAGCTTGTAAAGCGGTATCAACGGTAGAATTTACCGTAGGACAACATACACAGTAGCCAAAACAAGGTTCGAGCTAATGTTTGTGCGGCCTACTAAGGTCTTGACTTCAGACCTATTTGTGTGTAGTTAGATGTTTGCGAAGTAACTGTAGCTAGCGCAATGATATTTGGTATTTTTCTCACGGTGTTGCGGGACTAATTCCTCCCACATGCCCAAAGTCAAAGTCAAATACCATTTATTCTGTATAGATCATTAATACGGCACTTACAAAACGTCATAAATTTTTTTTTATCTAATGTTTGGCAAATGGACCACCGGTTCGAAACGCGGCCCTGTCCTGAGAAGACTCCAGCAAGAAACTCAGCGGGCTGTTTTTTTTTGGTCTATTTACAAACATATTTACTTAACCTAAGTACAATATTACATTTGAGTAGCATAGAGAGAGCAAACAGTTCATATCCAAGCTTGTTTGTCGTCTAAATAGTCTTGAATTTTATAGTAGCCTTTTTGGCAGTTTACTTTTAATTTGGCTTTTAAATTTATGAAGAGGTAGATTCTTCATTTCACTAGGAAAGTGTAACTCCGATTTTTGAAGTGAAAACTTCTAAAATCGGAGGACATTCTTGAGATGAAAAAAAAAACCATTGAATTCCCAACACTGTTACCGTTACCGACTAGAGTAGTCAGTAAATTTTTCCTGACGATTCAAATAATGCACACGTATTTCTTCAAGTTCTCACTTCTGTTAGCACTCCTGGAGTGCCACTGTTTTTCTTAAAGAGCACTACTAACCGAAATTACTAGTATTCCCGCTAAATCCTCCAGCTAAGTATATTTTATAGCGTATGTTTGTAAATTTAAAAACTCATTGAGCTGAGCGAAGCGAACCTCTTATACTCGGGATAGCCACTTCTTTGTCGTTGTACTTCTTTTCTCCTGCTTGACCGATCTTGACCAAATTTACCACGGTGATAGTGTGGACACTGAGAAGTGTTTTGAAGCGAGATGGTTCGTGTCTGATGAACCATTGAGGAATAATCACCGAAAAACAGTTTCACGAGCGCGCGGCCTTAGCTAAGCGCGCGACCGTAGTAAGATGTCTTATTTACAAGTAAGAGTTGCTCGCTCAGCTCAATTTATTTCAGTGGCACCCTGCACTGAATTCCTAGTATGTTTATGTCGGATGTCCTTCACATAGGAGCTAATTGAAAACCAGCGCCAGGAGCGGCGGTAAGGCCCATCATGGAGGATTGGCTGGAGAGGCGACACGGAAGCGTCTCCTACCGACTGACGCAGGTGATCTCAGGGAAGGGGTGCTTCGGGGACCACCTGCATCGGATCAGGAAGGAGCTAACGCCTGAGTGTCATCACTGCGACGCGAGCGAGGACTCAGGGCTGCACACGCTGGCGGACTGCCCGGCGTGGGAGGCGCCGAGGCGTGACCTCGTGGCAGCCATCGGGGTGGGAGTCCTCTCGCTCGGCAGCATGATTGCGGCAATGGTGCGGAGCGCGAGCGCGTGGGCCGCCGCCGCCTCCTTCTGCGAGCATGTAATGCTCGCGAAGGAGGTGGCGGAGCGCGCCCGGGAGAGACTTAGAACTCTCCCGGTCCGCCGAGCCCGCAACTTGCTCGCCGCGAGTCGCAGGCAACTCAGGCGCCGGAGGTCGCTTAACGACCTCCGTCCTCCATGAGCGCAGGCCTGGGGGTGGCGGGTGAGGCCACCTGTCACCCCAGCAGAAGCAGGCCGGGACGGTGGGGCGACTAGCGCCCCTCCCCCAAACCGGGGCAAGACGGGGACACCGTGGTTCCCAAACCCGAGGGGGCCATCTCGAAACCGGAGATGGCCCAGGGTCAGTCGGGGTGCGAGGGATATGCTCTATGGGCAACCTTACACCCCGGCGTCTGTAGACCCGAGACGGCGTGCGGTTTTAGTCGGTTCAAGCCCGACATAACCGCCCCCGCTGGCACGCGGGGGGGTATCCGAAGGGCTTTCCGCACGATAAAAAAAAAAAAAAAAAAAAGGTACTTGTGCCTGGCATTATGCTGAACTGGCTCCTTTTTTGGTGCAACGCAGAGTACATGTTCTTAGTTTTGTAATTTGTGTTGCACCGAAATAAAGAGATTTTTCTTTCTTTCTTTCTTAGCTAAATTGATTGTGTTAGGTGTCACATCGTCAGGGGTGCGACTGGTTGGATCACCTCCAAGTGTGGTGCACCCTGGGCAACGTGGGCGATGACGAATCATTGATTGCTCCTCTGGAGTAGCTGGCGTCAACGTCAACGGCCAAGAGTCTGACAAACCGGCCCTTTTCAGGGCCAGCTGACCCCATTGCACGAGGTGGTCGGGGTATGGCGGGCCTGCAAGGCCCGCGCGGGTGGGGTCCGCTCCAGGTACCTCTCTGCTGTTATCAGAGGGGACACTGCGAATGTTCCAGGGTCGGTCGGAGTGCGAGGGATATGCTCTATGGCTAACCTTGCGCCCCGGCGTCTGTAGACCGGAGACGGCGTGCGGTTTTGGTTGGTTCAAGCCCGACATAACTGCCCCCGCTGCCCGGCGGGGGGGTATCCGAAGGGATTTCCGCACAAAAAAAAAAAGGTGTCACGTCGTCAGTAGTATAATGGACATGATTCGAACCCGGCACCTCTCAATCGTAATGCCAACTCGTCAACCACTAAGCTACCGGTGATGTAACGGTAGTCAGTTTGATGGTATTTGGTGTTTTTCTCACGATATGTGAGTCATTAGCATTTTTACGATATAAACCTATATTTAGACTTCCCAAGTAAACGAAATTAAGTGTGAAATTTAATTTTGAAAGAAATCCCGTTTCTTCAATAACAGTATTGATGTCGAACAAATAAACAATTTGAGTTCTGAATGTTACAGTTAGTTCGCAACGATAAAAATGTTGTACCAGATGAAATCAATTGTGTGAACAGTAAAAATAAGTTAAAATAATGTTAACGGGAATTAACGCGATAATGTATATTACCTTTGGATTGCACCAATCACTGGATTGAATTTCACCATACGCAAGTCCTCTCCACCGAACGTCACTTCTATTCAAGAGTTGTACGTGATGCCATTGAAATTAAGAAACATAAATTTCAATCGGGAAGATGGGTTTAAATTATCTGCAACATAGAATCCAGTGATAAAAAGACTTACACCTGGCTTTTCTGCGCAGTCGGATGGACACCGGTCAGTTTGCTTAGAGAATAGGGACACTGTAAGTGTAGTATGTGACGGTACATGGCGAAACGAAAATATGAAATATATCGAGAATGTGCCAGTGGATGAAGAACTCTGTACCTCACGGACTCGACGACGGAGGACGGCAGGTGTAACCTGGTCGAAACGTCCGGCAATCCAAAGGTATGCATAATGCTTCTCTTTTTTTTTCGTGCGGAAGTTCCTTCGCATGCCCCCCCCCCACAGCTGTGGTCAGTGGCCAGTCAGCCGTCTCGGGTCTGAACGCCGGGGTGTAAGGTTGTTCATAGAGCATATCCCTCGCACCCCGAATGACCCTGGGCCATCTCCAGTTTCGAGATGGCCCACGCCTGCTTCTGCTAAGAACTTTGTACCTCACGGACTTGACGACGGAGGACGTGCACCACTGAGCCAGTCAGCCTGTGACCACAGCCAGTGTAACCTGGTCGAAACGTCCGGCAATCCAAATACCTTTTTTTTTTCATGCGGAAATCCCTTCGGATAACCCTCCCCCCCCCGGGCAGCGGGGGCGGTTATGTTGGGCTTGAACCGACCAAGACCGCACGCCGTCTCGGGTCTACAGACGCCGGGGTGTAAGGTTGCCCATAGAGCATATCCCTCGCACCCCGACTGACCCTGGGCCATCTCCGGTTTCGAGATGGGCCCCTCGGGTTTGGGAACCACGGTGTCCCCATCTTGATACATGATCGCGTTAATTCCCGTTAACATTTTTGTGTATCATGAAACGCGAAAGTTTAAAAATTAGCAAGTTAAAATAAACTTGAGATACAGTAGCGGGTAAGTCAATAAAGTAAGTGGGGTGTTTGAGTTGGCCCCAGATGTGCATTGGTCGTATGCCATACAACATAGGTGGGGTGGTCTCTTTTGCGGTGCGCAATTTACCTTTTTTATTCTATTTCGTGCGGAAATCCCTTCGGATACCCCCCCCGCCGGCCAGCGTGGGCGGTTATGTCGGTGTAAGGTTGCCCATAGAGCATATCCCTCGGACCCCGCTACCGGATGTTTAAAGAACAAGGCTCTACGGCAGGTTTTCTTCTCAAGGTTGGAGACTCAGATGGCAGTCGCTCACGTACAACTTCTACTGAGCGTGGACCTTAGGCTCCAAAGCTCTTGATGAAATACAACTGAGATTGACGCTCGCCAGATGACGATAAACCGTGGTGAAGAGCAACTACTGTTTCAGTACTGTTTCTCGAAATTATTTAAATAATCATTAATCGTATGTATGATATCTGAAAATATATAACTGTGATGCAACTATTTTCTTTTGATAGACTATTTTTAGGGTTCCGTAGCCAAATGGCAAAAACGGAACTCTTATAGATTCGTCATGTCTGTCTGTCCGTCTGTATGTCACAGCCACTTTTTTCCGAAACTATAAGAACTATGCTGTTGAAACTTGGTAAGTAGATGTATTCTGTGAACCGCATTAAGATTTTCATACAAATATAGAAAAAAAACCCCATAAATTTTGGGTTTTAGTCGGTTCAAGCCCGACATAACCGCCCCCGCTGGCCGCGTATCCGAAGGGATATCCGCACGAAAAAAAAAAAATTTTTTTTCATCAAACCCTTGGTGGGTATACTGAATCGTTTGCGAGAGAGACACTTCCAAAATGGTAAAATGTGTGCCCCCCCCCCTCCTGTAACTTCTAAAATAAGATAAAACTTAAAAATATATAATGTACATTACCATGTTAACTTCCACCGAAAATTGGTTTGAACGAGATTTAGTTTTTTTAGTACGTCATAAATCGTAAACCGCAATTTACCTTTCATTCATCATCATCATCAACTTATGCTAGTCCACTGCTGGACATAGGTTTCCCCTAATGAGCGCCATAGCACCCTGTCTTCAGCTTGCCGCATCCAGCATCTGCTCGCAGTCTTTCGCCGATCGTCATCATTCAATCAACTCAAATATAAAAATTAAAAAAATATTATTATGTTACTTGCTGCTACGGAACCCTTCATGGGCGAGTCCGACTCGCATTTGGCTGCTTTTTATTTATTTACAAATGACATCAAACGTAAACTGCACGTACCTTTTTTTTTTTTTTTCTTGTGCGGAAATCTCTTCGGATACCCCCCCGCCGGCCAGCGGGGGCGGTTATGTCGGGCTTGAACTGACTAAAACCGCACGCCGTCTCGGGTCTACAGACGCCGGGGTGTAAGGTTACCCATAGAGCATATCCCTCGCACTCCGACTGACCCTGGGCCATTCGCAGTGTCCCCTCTGATAAGAGCAGAGGGGTACCTGGAGCGCCCACCCCCTGCACGTACCTAAGTAGTCTTCCATGTATGGTATGTGTATTGAAACTTAATCAAATAAATTTAATCTCAAAATCAATAAGTTAATACTTGATTACTAAGTACATATGATAATTACATATCTTATTTGCCAAGACTTGTATCAGTAAATAATGAAGTGTTAATGATCAGAATATTCTCGCAATTATAAAAGTCAAGCTTTTTCGAGGTCTATCGTGACTATCCCTCACTGTGGGGAACTGGGAATCTATTAAAAACTGTCCCAGTTATCCCCACGGGGTGGTAACAGGGACTACCATTTTAAAAATTGACACTCTCGTAAAAGCTAATAAAAAAAAAACGATCCTTTGGACGTGTGGTCATGCATATGTACCCAGCGCCATCTAGCGACCACAAGTTGAACTACTCAAATACAACTACATCACTGCCGATCGTGTATCGCGATAGTGAAGATCTCGCGCTGGTATAACATATATACAATATCCCAACGACAACTGTTGGGCCGCGGTCCGCCAGGCGCGATCACCTTGCCTGGTCGAAGGAACATCACACCTCGTTCCTCCACAAACGCAACCGGGAAATCGCTAGAATTATAATGATGATAGAAGGTTTCATAGCTCAGGCTAACCTCTTACCAAAAGAAGGAACACAATATGCTTATTTGTAAACTTAGTAGTAAAATCTAGTGGGGCGGAAATCACACAGTGATTGTCAAACTTCCGCCCAAACTTAGATATTTTTGTTGCAGTATTTTTATTCAAAATTACAGACCTTAGGCTTTATGCATATTATTCGACGCGTCTTTATATATTGAGCAATAAATATGAAGAAAATGAAATTAAATCAAACGTCTTCGACGTCAGAAATACAAAAAAATGATTTTTTAGGGACAATTTGTATGGTAGGTACACGAAACCTTGAACGTACAAACCCCAAAATCTAATCAGTTCTTCCCATTAACCAAACAAGATGATTGGCGAAAGAATTTTTTAAATCGGATAAGTGGTTCTTGAGTTATTGCGTAAACAGACATCGAGACATCCAGACCAACAGACAGACCGACACAAATAATTTTTTTGCTTAATTAGACTTAGAATCATGTGAAACGTCGAAAAAAAGTGATAAAAAGTGGGTGTAAAAGGTTTGTTTTTTTTTGCGTGATTTTAAGACTTCGGTGTCCACCTGGCTGGTGGCCCGAAGTAAAATCAATAGGTACGTTGTACCAAAATATATCGATTAGGATGTTAAATATATCGATACAATATTCCCATCACTACAAATTAAGTTAGTCATGTAAGTGGCAACGTGATCTCGCCCACACGGATTCCTGAGGTTCCGTCATAGCCTCGTAGCCTTGATGCCTGACCTGGATAGGCTAGACATCTAGGCTTCAATATTTTGTAATGTTGTTTTGTATGTGATCATTATCGCAAGAAATAATTACAATCGAATTTTCGGGTGGTTGTTTAGTAATTATGTCATACTATGGCAACTAAAATAGCAAATAGGTTGTGAAATAACTATCAACTAACACTGAACTACTACTAGTCCCGGATGCATTCAAAGCTCAGGGTTTACTCTCCAACGCTTTCTCTTGATTTGGCTTATCTTGGCTTTGATGGGAGCAACTCACCCCCTTCCCCGAGAGGGATGCCTACGCCAAAGCCTCGTTTGTTAATCAGCTGGTGTACCGCCTAGTTTCCTATTTTATACCCAAAAGTAAGAATAGTAAAAATATTGCAATAATTCAGAGTCAAAAAAAAAATGAAAAAAAAAATTACGGTGTTACTGTATGTGTTCAAGTGTTAGTAAATGGTTACTTGCAGTTACTTCCATCACAACTAGTTGCAAAATATTTAAAAACAAATCTTTTTTCGCAACTGATTACTTAAATATGGTTGCAATCTCGGCCGAAAGGGTTCAAAAAAGGAACAATGAACAGTTAACGTGATCTGTGCCCTAGTTTTGTCAACCAATAAAAAAACAATACAAACCGTATTTATACCGTTGTAGTATTGTATCTGTATCGCTTATGACCGCAGATAATATAAGACTCGAGGGAGAAGCGCTCAGGGCCTCGTTCCCATGGCGTAATTAAACTTTTTTTAATTATTGCCTTTCGATTTTTATCGAGATCTTACTAAAAGTATTTATAGAATTTTTAGAGCATTTTAAGTGTACTAAAAACTACTTTGTCTTATATCGATGCGATATATAGATTTTTAATGATATTTGTCTATATTTATGAACATTGTATATTTATTTAGTCCTTAATAGCCTTTTAAAAAGTCTTAAAGTCGCATCATATAATTTTTATAGGTTAGCAATGAGCGGCACATTTTTATCTGTGAAGTTTTAAGTGGGGTTACATTTTTGTGATGAAGGTTCAGGGTTACGATACGGATGCGTTTTCACCAGACATGTGTGATCGCATAGCGACGGATCTGTTTGTTAAGAACCAATCGAGGCTAGATAAATGAAGTGATTCTATTGGTTCTTAAAACACATCCCTCCCTACGCGTCCTCACACATCTCTGGCGGAAACACAGCCTTAGCGTCTGTTTTAATTTTTAGGGATTCGTATCTGAAGAGGAACAAATGGAACCCATTTATAGGATTACTTCGTTGTCCGTCTGTCTGCAGATGCTGTTTAATCGTTTTTGTGAGGTACTTGAACATACAAACGAACATTTATTTTACAACTTGATAGACTTAGCGAGGATTTAGACAAAAAAGCGACGTCTTAAGTTTCAAAGGTCGAAAGCGTACTACTGTCTGTTGACTGTCTCCTTGAACTATAGTTACTGACTATGAATAGTGATAAATTCTATTTAGTTTTATAGCTTGAGATGTTACATCGTTTAGTATGTTATTTATAGTACCTAAACACTACCTGGCCTAAAAAGCCGCGGTAGTCTAGTGGTATGGGTAATGGACTGCTGAGACGAGGTCTCGGGTTTGATCCTAGGTTTTACCATGGCACACACCAATGACTTTTCGATGCTTTTCGAAGTTATGTGTGTATTTATCGCAGGTTTATAAGTGCCCGGTTAATGACAATAGGCTCGCCACCTATTACATTGGGACCTAAACATGAACTGGCGAAATGTGGGTGCTAGCACCTCTGCCTACCCCTTCGGGGATATAGGCGTGAGTTTATCTTATGTTATGTTATGTTATGTAAACACTACCTTTTGCTTGTAGGAGGCGGGTTCTAGCCCTTCTTCCCCCTCACCCACCCTCCCTCGCGAAGTGTCACGCGTTCTTTAATTTTATCTGTGGTGTATACGCACATTGAACTCGTTACTCAAGTCTTTTACCACACTGACTACACGAATGCTTGCTTTATTATCGGGTGCTTAGTCGTTCCATACCACGAGTTATTCGGACCGTGGTTTGAATCGCCCCAAGATACTTTTCTGCTTCTATGCTTCTGGTCTCCATACCATGGTCGGAAATACCGAATGACTCTTTTTGACGTATTCGAACCACGACCAAATCATTATATTATTAATTTCTATATATTAATTTTATACCGTGGAGCTTAGACCCAGAGGTCTACTCTCTTATACCTGCCTCCTTATGGAGTGGTTTATTTAGGCTTCGAATGCCGGCTGACTCCTCAAACCGAAGAGGAAAGCCTGCAAAAGAGTTATGTCCGTCAATCAGGAGATGTACATTTTTTTTTCGTGCGGAAATACCCTCGGATACGCCGGCATGCGGGGGCGGTTATGTCGGACTTGAACTGCCCATAAAGCATTTCCCTCGCACCCCAACTGACCTTGGGCCCCGGTTTCGAGATGGCCCCCTCGGGTTTGGGAACCACGGTGTCCCCGTCTTGCCCCGGTTTGGGGGAGGTCAGGAGATGTACCTGTAGTGTTTACTTGTCTCACAAGTTGTATGTATTGGAGTTTCGGCTCACTCATTCCACCGTCATACACAGACTGCCACCTGCCACCGCGGGAACGTACGACGTTTACGCATGAGACGACAGTATACATACACTACAGTATCGACTTGCGGACGGTCAGCGGGCCAACCGTGACCTGCTATAATTGATCGTATTTTGTGTCACGATCCAGTGGGAGAGGGATGGAGCTATACCCCCTATATAGTTGCATCCCTCTCTCACTGGATGGCGGCTCAAAACACAATCGCTTTTACTGCGTCATGGTAGGCCCACAGTACATATGTACTTTAAAAAGCTGGTTTGTGCAGTAAATACATCTGATTACACCTTCTTAAGTCATTTATAACGGGAAACGAAAGTATTGACAGTGTATATAATGAGTACTTGAAGAGTAATTCCGACTTCCTTTGACGGTGGAGAAATATTAAATATGTGGCATGGGTATAATTTAGTATGTTATGTAGTATTAAAATGTATGCTAATAAATAAAATTGAAGTGTCTGTTTGTAATGTTGAAATAACCGTTTTTTTTTAAATGCATATGAGTATAATACCCATTACAAAAAGACAATTAAAAAAAAAGTTGTTCCGAATAATCTCCGAAGCGTCTGGGTTGATTTTAGGCTTTGGCTCTGGTTTAGGCTAAGGGTACTTTTATTTCTTGGAAAAACTCAGATCTTAGTTCACGCGGACGAAGCCGCGGCTGTATCTTAACTAATATTATGATGCGAGGTTGCAGGGACCCTTTGACAGGGATTCAAAAGAATTGAAAGAAAACATCAGAACACTCAGTTCTTTCTCTCGTTCTCTCTCAGTTTTCTTAAAACATCTTCGATAAGATGAGCGGATCATTTTCAGATTTAAAAAAATAGTTTTTGAGAACTTGATTGAATTTTCAATCTGATTTTTAAGTTTGACGTATCACTTTTATAGAGGTAGTCCACTTCGATAACCTGTCCAAACCTATCACCTAGCCTAGTCCATGAAGAGTAACTTTTTTTTTTCGGATACCCCCCCCCCCCCGGCCAGCGGGGGCGGTTATGTCGGGGTTGAACCGACTAAAACCGTATCAATCAATATTTTTGGCAGGTGCTTTTTGTAGTAAAACTTACCTCTTTCTAGTAGTAATGGAGCATACAAGTTCTGAAACAAAAGAAAAAAAAATTATGAATATGAATACTATTTACACTGGGTCTGGTCTGGTCTGGTCTGGGCTTGAATGCTTATCCGCAATCTAGAACTCATATTACAAGCGATGCTTAGCTTGAGTCTGAATATCGCGCTATCTAGATAGAGTGTAGTTTGTCTGTATTTTTTTTAATTTAATGAGCTGTGGCCAATCATTATCGCCTGATCAAACCCGATTCCACATTTGTATCTGAAGAACGTCACAGACGTTTCTCTACAAGTAAAAGAACGAAAAGGGTCACAAGAAATAATATGTAGAAGCGCTAAATAAAGCATAAACTGCTATACATTTCCACAATGTCATTACCATTTCCTATAGTTTGTTGACCTACAAATTATATCAGTCGTTCATATGTTACGTTACAGAATAAAGTGACGTCACGCTTCGGTAGACACCCTACCTTGATACTCTTACACATTACACAAAAACTTACTTTATATTTTCCCGCATAAAGTTCCTTTGCAATTGAACTAACGCGTTGTTATAGGCTCTAAACAAGTGTTAAATGAATTTCAATTTTATCATTATAAATACTGAGGTCACTTTGAAGTGTAACGAGTTTAAAATTCGCTAAACCGTGAAGAATTAGAGGTTTTTAAATGAGATATTTTCGCGAAGAAAATTATGGACGTGTAAAGGAAATATGAATTGTTGTTTATAATACTTGGTGTATAATAGTCGAGAACATGTGAATGCGTGAAATCTTGAGCTTGTTAAAATTTTTGTAAGCTGAAGAACCAGTTGAATTTTTGCATATAACTTAGTTAAGTATCAATGAATGAACCTATGCATTGTTATGATAAGCATGATCTGGGGCACTATTCAGTAAAGTTACGTTATTCAAACGTGAGTTTACGTGAGGCTCCTGCCGTTTGACCTCGATGACCCCAACTCACTTCAAAAACCGTGAAATTTCGGTTTATTCCTAACCTAACCGACAACCTAACCCTTTACCGGGTTAGGCTGGGAAAAGTAATGCCACAGGCATTCGTATGGCAGTCGCCACCGACAGCTTAACGTGCCCTCGGAGGCACTGAGGGGTCTTTATGGGTTAAAAATGGTCATACATCCTAAGACTGACCAGACTAGTATTGCTTGACCTTGCAATATGCTAACCTACTCGTAATCCTCTACGAGCACCTTAACTAAGTGTATTTATATGCACTAGTGACCCCGTGGGATGATCGAAATTCAACCTTTTTTGTGGTTGTCAGAAAGTTAAACTTCAAGCATTTCTTTTTAATGTTATTTACGTCAGCTGTGAACTTTTTTTTTACTTGTGGAAGCCCCCTCGGCCTTTACCCCTTCGGTGCCAACGATGGAATGGGCTCCTCTCTAAGTGTCCATTGCCGGGCACCCCGGGTAAGCCCTCAAAAGGATAACCGCAGGGTTACCGGTGGACTTTGGTCGCCATCGCCACCGAAATTGCTAGTACTAGTGGGATGGTCGAAATTCGACCTTTTTTTGAGGTTGTCAGAAAGTTATACTTCATATACGTCAGCTGTGGACATTATACTTATACAAATATGTCATAACAAATTTGACATTGGCAGTATAAACTTACGTAAGTAACATGGGTGTGTGTGTTCCAAATGCATAGTAGTGTGTAGTGTTTTATTTTTGATTTAATGTATTTTTATGCATAATCTAAAAACACTTCTCCTTCATATAAGCTATAACTATGCCAAATCACACACTTCTCCGTCCGTGCAATTTTCGAAGACAGGGGTGTAAAGTTTTCCTTTCACGTATTAATAAATATGGATGTATTATTTAAACGATTTTTTTTTCTTATATATTTTTATTGATCGAACTCATATTCATAGAACTTTCATTATATTAATACGCCTCACATTAATATGCGCGAGAGTGCCCTGTTTCCTTTTAAGGGCGGTGCACACGGACGGACGTCCTGTCGCTTGCCGCACATATTAATAGCCTTATTCGAAATCTATTCGAGATAGGGTTATGCTACATAAATATAATTTTATGATAGTCATAAAAATGTGCACGTATCATGCAAAATATATTTTATTTTATTTTCTTCAGGTGGGCAGGTAATAGGTATACCGGAAACATTTAATTAGCAGAATGATTAGAATTAGGTAAAATATTGATAGTAAAATAGTTTATGAATTGTATAGGAAGCCTATTTAATAAGCAGAATAATTAACATAACATAACATAACGTAACATAACATGAAATAACAACATAACGTAACATAACATAACTTCACGCCTGTATCCCCGAAGGGGTAGGCAGAGGTGTATTATACACCCACGATTCGCCAGTTATGTTTAGATCCCAATGTAATAGGGGGCGAGCCTATTGCCATCTACCGGGCACATTACTAAGCGAGCGATAATCATCATTTTTAATACACACATAACTACGAAAAGTCAGAGGTGTGTGCCCGGGGCCACTGGGGATCGAACTCCAGGCCTCGTCTCGGCAGTCCGTTACGTACACCACTAGGCTATCGCCGCTTTTTAAAAATAATTAAAATGGGATAAAATATTCATATTAACATTAAAATTTAAATAGGTTACGATTTATACCTATAAACATTGGTTATACAAACTATTTGGAGGAATAATATGTCACAGTTTCTGGGTGAGGCGGGAATGAGTTTCGAATTTCAAATTTGGAACGGGACGTAGAAACTAGATAAATGAGTTAATGAATTTTGACACTTAGCTGTATAGTTAGCGTGCCTTTTTGTAATGTCATCTGTAATGAGCTACAAAAAGTCGAGCATTGTTGCGGGTCAAGTAGAATCTTCCACATGATTTTTTTTTTCGTGCAGCCTGTCTAGTAGGTTACATAGAAGTCATTGCCTATAACCCCGAGAGAAAAGCCTGCGCCGAAGCGTCTTCCGTCAATCAGCAGGTGTATACCGGCTTTCTTCTTTTTTTTAACGTGCGGAAATCCCTTCGGATACCCCCCCGCCGGGCAGCGGGGGTGGTTATGTCGTGTCTCGACTAAAACCACACGGTGTCCTCCCCAAGTGTCCGTTGCCGGGCACCCCGGGTAAGCCCTCGAAAGGATAACCATAAAAAGGGTTGCCGGCGGTGTATACCGGCTTGCATTTGAAATTGGCTAAGGCTCCAAACATTTGGTGGGGGTTATTCATTAGAATATTTACCTTACAAATGGCTGATACAACGACTTCAAGTATTTTAATGAATTAATCAAAATTTTAGCTCTAAATCCGTTCATAAAATACGTCACGCTAAAATTAGCTTTTTTGACCCCTCCCCCTCGATTGTCACGCTGTATCTTACTTTCTGTGACTTTCTGTAAATATTTCGCCACAATTTATTGTAATAAAAATATATGCGTATAAATGTCTGTACATTTACTAATACGATATGAATTACTTCTATCATGACAAAAATTTAAAAAAAAGATAGTCGAAATTCTCCAGTAAATTTTTTGATGAACGGTAAATGCCACGTCGCCTTAGACTCTTTGACCCCCTTGTCACACCTTGTTATACTCATCAAGACCCCACACCCCTCTCTTCTATGCAAACATATTTTATGAACGGCCCCTTAGGGGACAAAATAAATGTTTCGGTTTGATGAAGATGCTGATTTTTGGATAAAGATCATAAAAATATTCGTAACGGAACATCCTGTGTTTTTATTTAGATTCATTTTGACAAGTTAACTTCACCGTACTTTCGGCATGGTTAATGTCAAGCTTTCACACGCCTCGACTCAAAATGTACTGATACGTACAGATAATGTGTGAAGAACCATATAGGTACGGAAATTAGTGGGGTGCTTGCGGACCTCCACGCGGTGCACCCTGGGCAACGGAGACAGCAGCGCCTCTTTCCTAGGGCGGGAGAGACGCTGCCGCCTACGGCTAACTCCGACCGAGGCGAGGATGGCCCTGTTGAGGGCTGTTCGGAAGCTTTCCACGTGTCCCTCTGATTAGCAGATGGCACAGTGGAGAGCAAGTAAGGGGGCCATCTCGAAACCGGAGATGGCCCAGGGTCAGTCGGGGTGTGAGGGATATGCTCTATGGGTAACCTTACACCTCGGCATATTAAGACCCGAGACGGCGTGCGGTTTTAGTCGGTTCAAGCCCGACATAACCGCCCCCGCTGCCCGGCGGGGGCCCGAAGGGATTTCCGCACGAAAAAAAAAAAAGATACCTACGGAAATTAGTTTACGTAGGAAGTAGGAGACCCATGAAGGGCTAGTTTAACGTGGTGAGGGATGACATGCGTGCCAATGACCTCATGAATGCCCAAGATCGTGCGAAGTGGAGAAAAAAGCAGGAAAGGGGACTCTCGGCTCCGAGGTAAAGCTACAGATGCAATTTTTTTTTTTACTAATATTCCCCCTAACCCCTCCAGCTAAGCTAAATTGCTTGTGTTAGGAGTGGGTTCATGTCGGTAGTGTAATGGCCAGGATTCGAACCCGGGACCTCTTGATCGTAAGGTCGACTCCTTAACCACTAAGCTACCGACGCTTCAAACACACACACACACACAGACACACAACGCTGAGATGATGATGATGAAAGGTATTGAAATGGGTTTGATGTCTCTTTTCAGTGCTATAGTTAAAATAGTTTTCTACTTAACAATTATTTAGATTATATACACATATTAAAAAATAGCGTGGAGCACTGGCACAAATGAGTAATAGTCTATGCAATACACGGTCAGCTGCTGCGAACTATAGGCGCCGCCATATTGGCCTTGGCTGCTATGACGAGCGCCTTTCACTTTATCCCTACTCCGCGGCCGACCGTCACGCGACATGCAACCCACAGACGAAAAAGTTTGAGACGATGTAATAAAAGTTTCACCATAAAAATTCAGTCCTACGGTGTTTTTTCACCCGAAAACGGAGAATACGTACGAAAACAAAATTGACACATAGGAGTTTATAAGAAACAGTCACATTGATAAAAAAAATCGTTAACCTGTTCCTTTTTCAAAACAATACCACATTATCAATTCATTGCCCTCAAATCCCGCAGATCATTTCATACATAATATATTAATATTATATGATTATTATACGATACAGTTATAATACTCAAACTTAACGACTGTATACTGTTTAAATTTACATATGTAAAAACGAGCATTATATATTTTTTGTTGAGCATATTTATTATGTCGACGCTATTGAACATAAACACGTTTGTTTATATTTTGTAAATTAGAATACAAGAATTTTATCTCTACCGGCACCTGCATAACTAGTGTCGTTAGGATACAGATACATACTTTTATACTATTATATAATTGTAAATGAAATTTATTTTAAATTACAATAAGTAAATGTACAAATGTGGTTACAAATTTTATATATAACCAAACTAAAATAAAATAAATAATTAAAAGAAACTTAAACCAATATATATACTTTTACAATTTTATTGTAAATTAGTTCTGTCTGTACATTGAAGATATTAAAAAAAAAACATGTTAAATTAACGATTCTAAACCTAAAAATATTTTTTTTTGCAATTCTTGTCTTTTTGTTCGCGATGAATGCAAAAATTACTGGACGGATTCTGGTGCAGTTTTTTCATTAGAAAGTTCTTAGTCTAACTTAAAATCTGCCATATGTTTGATGGTTAAGTAGAACCGGAGATATGACTAAAAGTCGCGATAACCGATATCCACGCGGGCGGAGCCGCGGGCATCAGTATAACTTATATACCTGTACGAGACTGGTTTGAAACTTTTGCGAGAAAGATAGAGGTAGATTTATCTCTCTCTCATCCAGTAGCTGATAAATTGGGCATTGGAGGGTTCTAATGACCTTTAAACTCAATTAACTGACCTGAGGGCGTCAGATAGGGTCACCCGTCACCTCAACGTGTTTCACGGTCACCTCTAAACAACAATTGGGGCTACGCACCGCTAAAGTTTGGTTGAGACCTTCAAATAGTAGTATCTAAGGTCAACCAGAGACTTGGGCTTCTTTATAACAAGGACATTCTCATGACTCCAGAAACAGGGGGCCATGACCGGACACCGTTAAGTCCGAGGGCATCATAATAAAACTTGTGTTATTAATTATCGCTCGCTTGATATTGTGCCCGGTAGATGGCAATAGGCTCGCCCCCTATTACATTGGGACCTTAACATAACTAGCAAATCGTGCTTGTGAAATACACCTGTGCCTACCCCTTCGGGGATACAGGTGTGAAGTTATGTATGTATGTATGAATGGGTGAAATTATTAAACAATATAAACAAGACCGATAAAGAAAATTATGGGTTTCAATTTCGCTCCCTTAGGGACAAAATTTTCAAAAATCCTTCGTTAATTTTGCTAGTTGATGTCTTTCTTGATGTAAACATCTACTGCTTACATGAAAGGCGTCAACTACCTACAGTTTAAGTTTATTGACCTGGCGTTTTCCCAGGGTTTCTGTAGATGAATCAATGAAGTAATTTTATAATGTAAAAAATGATTATTAAAAAAAAATATATATATACTAGGAACCCGCCCTATGGTTCACTTCTGTTTTATGATTTTTATTTAACTCAAGCCATCGTAATATACACATTATATGTAGACTATGTCCATCACAGATAATGTACCTTTCAAATCGTAAAAGAATGTCTCGAATAAGTGCAGTGGTTCCAAAAATTAACCCAAACATATAAACGTACTCACAAAATTCCGGCTCTCTCTCTCTCTCTCTCATTATAGTACCGCTATTTTTTTTATTCATTAAACTAGTCTAGGGTTATAGGCTGAATATGAAAATCAGGCTCACGCATGCGCAGTTCATACTGTGAAAAAAATGGCGCACGATAAATTACTTCCTTGTAACCTACCTACTTTGTTTAATTTCAATTTTTTCTATGAGTGAAGATAAAGTAGTGTATGAAACTGCATATAACTTAGGTATTAAAACACTCGAGTTAACCTTTTATTGCATTCGGCTTCGCCTCATGCGATAAACAGACTCTCGTGTTTTAATACCCCTTCTTATATGACAGTTGCATAAACTACTATTCTTTTAATCTTAATTAAAAAAAATACTACAACTATTAATATGTAGGTATACTAATTGTGTGTCGGAAATAAGTTTTAAAGTAATTTAATACGCAGGGTCACCAGACTATTTAGAGACGAGTTTTTGCTAGCAACACGTGAGTGGCATGCATTCCGTGTGCTTGTTTTGCATATAATAGTACCTACAATAAGAAGTTGGCCATACGGTCGAGAGGTCCCGGATTCAAATCGACGTGAACCCACTCCTAAAACGGGAATTTAGGTTAATTGGAAGCGGTAAGGGGGAATACTAGTATTTTAATAATAAGTTAAATTCGATACGGGTTTCAAGACAGTTTAACTTTCCCTAGGCCTTCCCCAGTTCTGCCAGTAACCCTGGGGTTATCCTTTCGAGGGCTTACCCGTGGTGCCCGGCAATGGACACTTGGGGAGGACACCGTGTGGTTTTAGCCGTTCTGATTCCGACACGCCCACCCCATCACTGGCACTGATGGGGTGAAGCCCGTGGGGCTTTCCAAACGTTAAAAAAAACGCCTTCCCTAGTGTCATTACTCGGTGTGTTCGCGGGTGATCCGCGAACACACCGAGTACTCCTGGTGCACAGGAGTTACAGTAGTAGGAATTAGGGAGATAAAAATACTGCTCTGTTATTCGTCACAGTTGAGCAAATAATATGGTAAAACACATTCAAGTGGCAACCCTACCATAATCTATGCGATTGGAGGAAACACAGTGTCAACTTTGCGATTATAAATCTAAGTGTGTCAAGTCTAGCTCGTTATTACGATGCGCTTATAATGTTGGTGTATGCATTTTGATTTACATAAAGTTTCTTTGTAAAAAAGGATGCTTTACAATGATAGTACGGTGTCAGATAAATGTAAAATGCACAAAATATACGTAGTTATTCGTAAGCAAATTAAAAAGAGGAGCAGGTTCTGAATTTTTCAGTTTAGAAATTTAATTTTTTATCAACTGTGTAAATTTTGTTTGTTCAGTGTGGTGTCACCTTAATTGAGTTTTCAAAAGTGCTCAAGAGCTTTTCCTCGTACATGTTTCTGGACATGCTGTATTCGTGAGTAGGTGGGCCTAATCTGTGGGGTAATTCCATATCCACGCTTTGTCTGCGTAGCCCCATCTAGATCGGTTTTCTTCACTTCAGCCAATCTGAGTTCAAAAGTCTATTTTAGGATTGCCACTTGGTCCTAAGAAGGTTAACTAAAGAAGGTTAAATTCTCCGAGGGTAATAGAAGTACGTACAAAGTCCGCTTCCAGGCTCTGTCTCTCGATGAATACTTCTGCAAACATCCAATAGTACAATGTCTGCTGAATGCATACGTATCAAAGTCGACTTGAGACAGCCTGCACTGACTAAACTTTCATTTATTTCTATGAGGATTCTCGCTTCCAAATCTCATGGAGACTAGGATGGTTAAATCGGACAAACCTATCAAAAAGCAATCTTATTTCTAACCTATTTCTGTCCATATTGATACAGCTAAATGTAAAAATGTACGCTTCAAAGCGTTTGTTTACCTGCCATTGTGTAGAAGCGCATTCAGGCCTACCAAATATTTGTTTTCGCGTTTCAAGAGAACAATCCGGGCGTTTAGTTGAGAGGTGTGAATGAAGTTGTGTGATATTTCACGGTCAGTTTGTCTACAAAAGCTACCTACCTAGTTTACTAACTGTAAACTTGTATGGTAGAAAACTTACTAACTATTAATGTATGGGGCCTTAAAGACCTTCGGCGCCAAACCCATATCACTTGCAAGCTGGTGTGAGAGGAGGAGTGAGAGGTCTGCAGAGTGAGAAGGAATAAACAGACTGTGCGCTCCGAAGTGAGGTGATGCAAACAATACAGGTGAAGCAACGCAAAGATGAGGATGAAGAAAATTTAACTGCCTATTCTTCGCAGTTTCACTCGCTTCAATTTAGGATTCTGTTCTAAAAATGTTGAATATATATGACTAATAACATCATCGTTCAAGTGCCAATTCCGGTTGCATCCAAAATTCACACTTTTGTACCCGGGATCCGCTTTTTAGGGATTTTCTTTAGAAAAGCCCTATTGCTATCGAGTTGTAGACGTCGTCGACGTCGTCGTTGCCAATTTTCTGTCACGGTTTTGGGTATGAAGGAGATGAGCTATCGAGTTGCTGTTTTCGGTAATAGATTCGTGCTGGGGTGAACCATTGCAAGATAAAGAAAAAATCGCAAAAAATCGCAAAAAAAAAACGCAACATCGAAAATCCCTTGTATTCGGCTGAGCTCGTCTCAGGAATTCAACTTGTTTATTTCTCTTTTTGGGTTTGGCTTTCACGGAAGCGACTGCCATCTAACCTTTAACCACGAAAGGGAAACCTGCCCCAGAACCTCGTCCGTCCATCAGCAGGTGTACCAGGTTGGCTTGGACCAAGAAAATTTTGGATCGAAACCACCCATTAATAACTGAATAATAAGTATAAATCGTTGAGGAAATACAACAAATTAATAAATACAATATCCTATGACATCATGGGAACACAGCCATTTCTTTTTATAAGCAACTATCACTTAATTAATATGCGATTCTAGTTTAACGAACAATGGACGGTTCGTTTATTATGCGGGATCGTACAGCGCCATCTAGCGTCGACGTGGGAGAAATCTTGATATCATTATGTCTAGCCGAGGAGAATTTTAATTTAAACTAACTGATGGTGGTCGCTTATCGTATTTGGTCATATCTCCGGTTCTACTTAACCAATATCAATCAAACATACGGCAGATTTTAAGTCTTTAACCTTTACTCTACCTTTACCCTTATTGTCTCTACCCTTAATGGAGGCATTAGCCCATAACCACAAACATCTGCAGTAATAGAGGTGTTACACATGCGTTGCCATCGGTAGTATGTATCCTTTCCTGTGAATATTTATACCTTCAAAAAGTCATAAAAAAATCAATTTAAGCTCATTCGAAAACCTCTGTGGCGTAGCGGTAGTGCGTTCGACTGCTAAGCCAGAGATCGTGGATTCGATTCCCGCTCAGTCCAAATATGTAAATTTGCATTGGTCTGTGTGTTTCTATGAATAATATGTATTTATTGACAAAAAAAAGTATCTAAGTAGGTTTATCCCCATTCTAGAACCCATATGACAAGCAATGCTTAGTTTAGGTCTAGATGGCGTTAAGTAATTTGTCCTTTTTAGGGATTTTATTTAGAAAAGCCCTATTGCTATCGAGTTGTCGTCGTCGACGTTGCCAATTTTCTGTCACGGTTTTGGGTATGAAGGAGATGAGCGATTGAGTTGCTGTTTTCGGTAATAGATTCGTGCTGGGGTGAACCATTGCAAGATAAAAAAGATTCGCACAAAATCGCAAAAAAAAAAACGCAAAATCGAAAATCCCTTGTATTCGGCTGAGCTCGTCTCAGGAATTCAACTTGTTATATTTTACGAGCGGAAACCCTTCGGATACACCCCCGCCGGCCAGCGGGGATGATTATGTCGTGTATTGACTAAAACCGCAAGGTGTCCTCCCCAAGTGTCCGTTGCCGGGCACCCCGGGTATGTAATTTGTCCTAGAGTATTTATTTACTTTCATAAATATCCGCTAAACAATAAAACAACAGCATTCTTATGACTCGTACGTACTCTCCTTAGTCATAACTTAATGCGATGCTCGTTGTAATCTGCAACATGTAAATTGTGCACATTATACTAACTTAGCGCTTGTGGGCTGTGGAATGTTTGTAGTGATGTGATTGAGAGCTGCGGATATATCCGAAATTGTGAAAAAGATAGATAGTAGATAGTGCGGGTATGTGTTATGAGGTGTCGTAGCGCCGCGCGTAGGTTGATTACCGTTTTTGGTTCTACTAAACCAATGGCAATGAAACATACAGAAATTTTTCAAGTCTGACCAATAGCTTTCCAATAGAAAAAACCCGCATCAAAATCCGTTCAGTGGTTTTTGCGTCCATCACTAACAAACAGATAAACAGACAAGACTTTCAAAAATATTTTTTTTTGTGTTCAGAAATGTTCATTTAACATAACCTAAGTTTTTTTAATATCTTCATTGTACAGACACAACTAATTTACAATTTTTAAATAATACAGAAGTGTGACATTATCTGACTGATCTGTCTGTTTCCTGGGTCTCCCCGTGACCATGGTTGCTGAAAAGCAACCAAAACGTCGGGATCAATGTAAAATATATATAATCCGTTAAAAATAGTTTTATTTCAATGTGTGTCAACTTCGGACAATATTTTCTGAAATTTTTATTAAAAAATTTGCCCTCGGCTTCTCCCATGTGGAATTTCGGATCCCGTTCCAGCAACTCATGGAAACCTATCCAGCGTTAAAGAGTGGCCCTGTCCCAAATTTTAGCCGTTCAGCTGTTTGAGCGTGGTTGATTAACAAATATCCAAACATCTTCACAAAATTAGTAGAATTGGAATACTTGTGACTACGTTAGGGGAATAGATGAATAACACCTACATCCACATTTATTTACTTTTAAATATAATTATAATTTTTTTTCTGGGATACGAGGAATATAATATAACGTCTTTAGCCTCAAGTTATTTTATAAATAACTGCAAGCTACTTTTATATATAAGGTGTCACAAAATTAGGTCTCTGAATTTAGTGAGATAACTTGGTATCGACAAAATATGTATTTGAAACAAAAAAAATATCGGGTAAAATAAAAAAATATAAATATATAATAAAAAAATGAAAAAAAAAACACCACCAGCGACCAGTGTCACGTGACGCGATGAGCACACGTGACGCTGGTCGCGATTTAGGTATTTCCCACACATCCGCTTGGAGAATACTGTGAGGAGGACTGCACGCCTACCACGTGCGTCACGGGCTCGTCGCGTCACGTGACGCTAGACGCTGGTGGTGTTTTTTTTTAATTTTAATTTTTTTAATTTTTATATTTTTTATATATTTTTTTTTTATTTTACCCGATATTTTTTTTTGTTTCAAATACATATTTTGTCGATACCAAGTCATCTCACCAAAATCAGAGACCTAATTTTATGAAACCTTATATATGCAAATGTCTTTTAAACTGCAATTTTGTGCACTATCTATTACTACGTTCACAGATCTAGGACTTGCTCATAAATAAGATGGCCAAGTCGAAGTTATTTATAATAAGCTAGCGTAATTTTCTCCAATAATATAAATTCAATTAATGAACATAAGTCGATAAGTAATTAAACTATATCAAAGATTAATTTTGATTTAAGTCAAGTAAATAGTTTTTTTAACACCCTTGCTCGTAAAGCTGATGTATTTCCACCGGATTTAAATATGTAAAGCGGGTCATAACAAACGCGTGTGTTACCAAAGCAGATAGTTAAGTTATAGCACATACAAAATACATAACAGTATTATTTGCCATTTCAAATATGGAACTTATCGCCGCCGCACGACTCCAGCTGGTGAGCAGCGCGCTGTTGCTATTCAAATTTCGAACTAATCGCCGCGCGGCGCCAGTCAGTAGGTAGCGCTAGCGCGCTGTTAATTTCACTAACTGTTTCAATAATTAAAAATGAACAAAATATAAAATGTTTTTTTTTTCTGTTTCCTCGCAAATGTGTTAAAAAACGTCGTACGATATACGTGCGTATTGGTTATAACATGCTCGGCTCAATTACGCCCTCGCCTTCGGCTCGGGCTGAAATTCCGCCTCGCATGTTATAACCATCGTTACGCACTAATATCGTAATGTACTATAGCCTATTACGTATGTAATGGACATACTGTTTTATTAATCAGTCAAGAAAAACAGCATCAATAATTTAGTTAAGTTTACTAGAAATGTGATCTACAACTCTACCATGACATGTTATAAAAGTTCGTGTTCCGGCGATAAATAGAGATGGGGCTATATAGGGTGTATAACTCCATCTCTCTTTCTCGCCCGGAACACGAAAGCTTATAGAACGAAAAAATAAATAATAAATAAATATTCTACGACATTCTACACAGCGCTTTCTAGACCCAAAGTAAGCATAATTTAACTGGCTTGTGTTATGGGTTCCAGATTGCGGATAAACATACTTATATACTTTTATTTTGTAAATGCATATAATACAACGACATGGTATAAGATAATATTGATATAAGAGACTAAATCTCTGTCTAATTTAGTAAAACGTAAAATGTGAAGCTGTTTAAGTTATGCATGAGAGATATGATACTCCGGTGACTATTTCACGGAGAAGCATTTTCTTAATAAATTGGTTCATAATCATAATCATCACCTCAACTATTTGGACTTTCCAAATACTTCCACTATTAGTAGAATTGCGTCGCTTTCATTCAATTATAGCTTTCAATGATTCACACAATATACAATGATTCCTTTATATGAATGATAACTTACAAGGTTACATTAAAACGGCATTATATACCTACATCAATATCATGACCAATGCGGTTAAGTAACGTTGTCGAAATCAGATAAATAAATATGCAAACATGGATACATAAACGATTACGCAAAATGGCATGATAGTGCCTTGAGCTTATAAAAAACAAGTTAAAGTACGTATAGTAGGCCGATACAATTCCCATATGCATTCAAAAAAATTCGAGAGAATAAAGAATATGTATAAAGAATTTATAGAGTTGAATTTTTTTGATTTATAAGTACAAAAAGTGCTATATTTTGTTATTTGTAATTTAAAATTTGTTAGTAAAATTTTTGTCAATTTTTTTTGTTTTTTATACCACTAAGGTGGCAGACAAGCTAACGGCCCACCTGATGGGAAGCGGTAACCGCGGCCTATGGACGTGTGCAACACCAGTGACGTCACACTCGCGCTGCCGACCCTGTAAAGGAAAGGGGATGGGAAAGGAGTTTGGGAGGGGATGGGAAAGAAGTTTGGGCTCCGGCACTCTCACTCACCAAACGGAACGCAACAGTTCAAATACTGTTACTTGTCGATATTCTGTGAGAGGGTGGTGCTTGCCCGGTCGAGTCGGCCCATTCATGCAACGGCAAAAATGACTGTTGCTTGACTCTACCACTCACAAATCAGACATAACATGTATAAGAAGCAACTAACGAAGAATTAATTTTTTTTTATATAATTAAACCAAAGTAGATAACACGGTCTTTAATACACATTAGTAATTTATATCGATGCACTTACCGTTTCAGAAAACTAATAAGCAAGATAAAATTGACGAGGAAACGATATCAATAAAATCACACACGTCCCATCACATCAAGTGAATCCAATATCCGCCGTTATATCCGTTCGTTTTACCACGTTCCCGTTTTTGCCCATCACTAATATCCGCTCGCAAAGTAATGTAGAAAACGTGGTATTCAAATGAAAAATTTGTAACTCAGAACTTTAATTATAATGTTAAGGTTTGCGTTAACGATATTTTGATGAGCTTTGTCCGTACGATGTACTATTACATGGTTTTGCTTGTAATGAAACATAACTTAACTGTATACTGTATACAAAGCATGCAATAGGTTCAGTGTACTCATGGCACCGAATATAACGTTAACGTTTTTGTATAAAGTCGATTCTGAATTAAAAATCATTCGCTCGTTAAATGTTCATGTGTGAAACGCATGTTGAAAATAATCATTGCTAATAGTATACAGAGGGAGGCTGAATTTTGTGAGTTTATTGAAACTCACAGAATTCAGCCTAATAAATAAATAAATATTCTACGACATTCTACACAGCGCTTTCTAGACCCAAAGTAAGCATAGTTTAACTAGTTTTTTTTTATTATTTAGAACACGTCAATTTGACTTCACCTCGCCTGATGGTCAGCTGAAGGTAAAGTCTCAGGAAAGAGGGTCACCATTACATACACGTACCATGTTAACAATGGTGGAACTCAGCTTGACGGCCTCATCAGAAGAGGATTGTCGTCGCAGCACCGCGTGACACCCACCGGTCCCACTAGTGCTGCGATCACAATCCCCCTGCCCGGCTACGCACTTGCTGACCCCTGAACGCAATCAAACCGAAATTGGATTACTATGGAGGGTTTTTCGCAATCGTGCACGGTGGTACCTACCCGGCCGAATTTTGTGACAAATTTGTGTCATCAAATTTCTACCACCAGTTGTGTTATGGGTTCCAGAATGCAGATAAATATACTTATATACTTTTTTTTTGTAAATACATTCATATTATATATAGAAACACCCAGACCAATGCAAGTTTGTTTATATATTTGGGGTAATCTTCGGAATCACTGCACTTATTGGAAAAATTCTTTCACCATTTGAAAGGTACATTGTCCCCGATGAACATAAGGTACATATTATATGTTAATTATGATGGCTTGCTTTAAAAACAACTCATATAAACTACTATATGGGGTTCTTCAAGAAGGGCATTAGAAGGTTTTTACAGGGTCGGCAGCGCGAATATGACACCTCTGGTGTTGCATACGTCCATAGATCGCTGTAACCGCTGTCCATCAGGTGGGCCGTGTGCTGACAGCAGAGTGGTATAAATAAAAGGGTGCGTTGCTAGTCCTATATATATATCGTGTTTTACGCGCTATCGTACCGTTCATCCGATTGCGATTACATTTTGTAAATTTATTGCGTGCATGTCCATGAAGGTAGGTGGCTCTGTAATCGGGTCATCATCTTAGAGTTGTTCCCAGGGTCCGCTGGTTCCTGGTTTTCCTTTTGTGTTGGTGTATAAGGCTTTTGAAGCGGCTGCCGTCTAACCACTCAATCCCGAAAGGAAAGCCTGCTATCAGCAGGTATAACGGCTTGCATGTAGAGCAAACTTACCTGTAAGCCGGCAGATGTAGCCAAATGAAGGCAGATGTAGCCAAATTAAGGAGCAAAGCTAGGATGATGAGTGTAAGAAACAAAATCTCACTAGCTCTATTATGGAACTATCCAATCGAACTTGTTAGATACAATGAATAGGTCTACTGAGAAAATTCAGTTCCATAGAGTATTAGGAAGAAAATATCCCGGTAATTCCATCATAGAACTTCCCAATGAACTTGGGCCCGAAGACCTTGATGGGGCGCCAAAATACCCAGCGCTGTATTCGGGTTATAGGATAGAAATAAATAAGTAAATAAATATTTTAGGATGACACAACGCCATCTAGGCCCAAACTAAGCAGAGCTTGTCATATGGGTTCTGGAATGCGGATAAACATACCTAAAACTTTTACCGTAAATATATACATATTATACATAGAAACACTCAGACCAATGCAAATATACGTATTTGCACTGAGCGGGAATCGAACTCGCGACCTCTGACTTAGCAGTCGAACGCACTACCGCTACATCATAGAGGTCATCCAATGTATTTAAGGATGTGTTAAAGGTTTTCGCTATGGTGAAGTGGCACACAGAGAAATAAATGGTGGTAAATCCTGGGTGAAGCCATGTCTTTCGTACTCGGCAAGGTATAGCTAGTATAGGAGAACCTGGGTGGTCTATTCAAGACGAAGTTTATCAAAATGGGCACGCCCATTATAATTATGACTTACATAGTGATCCATCAAAGCTTTTATAGTGACGTACGTTTGTGGAATGGTCAAACGTTTAGGGTTCCATGTTGGTATTTGATTATACGACTTTTTATACAACCAAGGTGCTATAAAGCTTTTGCCAACAACCCGAATGATTGTTTGCGGTTACCATTGGCTAGTGGTGACACTTTACCCTGGGGTTATCCTTTCGAGGGCTTACCCGGGGTGCCCGGCAACGGACACTTGGGGAGGACATCGTGCTGTTTTAGTCTATCACGACATAACCACCCCCGCTGGCTGGCGGGATCCGAAGGGATTTCCGTACGTTTAAAAAAAAGTGGTGACACTTTGTCATGTTTTGGCGTATGTGTATGTATTATTGGTTCACACGGTTTGTGTGTTGTGAATGTGGCTGTAAATGTACAAAACGTAACGTGTCACACTTCAATATTGTTGTCGCGAACCTCTTCAGTAATTTATTTTTAAAGTTCTAGTAGGTAATCGAAATTACTAGAGTTCCCGTTAACCCCTGCATCTAAATTATTTATTTTTATTTACACATAACTTCACGGCTGTATCCCCGAAGGGGTAGGCAGAGGTGTATTGCACACCCACGATTCGCCAGTTATGTTAAGGTTCCAATGTAATAGGAGGCGAGGCTATTGCCATCTACCGGGCACATTATTAAGCGAGCGATAATTAACATTTATTAATGCGTACATAACTACGAAAAGTCAGAGGTGTGTGCCCGGGGCGACTGGGGATCGAACTCGAGACCTCGTCTCAACAGTCCGTTGCGTACGCCACTGGGCTATCCCTGCTTTCACACCAATCGCGTAAATGAGGCTTTTTTGTTCATTGAGAAATCAGATTCTAATTATTTTTTCCATCATTTCAATCATCAGGCATTATTTTTATTTCTTGCAAAAAATCGACTTAACGGGAGAAACAATAAAATAGATATGCGCTTGGATATTAAGTGCCTTTTTAGGGTTCCGTTGCCAAATGGCAATAAACGGAACCCTTATAGATTCGTCATGTCTGTCTGTCTGTCCGTCCGTATGTCACAGCCACTTTTTTCCGAAGCTATAAGAACTTCTTCATAACATAACTTCACGCCTGTATCCCCGAAAGGGTACGCAGAGGTGTATTACACACCCACGATTCGCCAGTTATGTTAAGGTCCCAATGTAATTGGGGGCGAGCCTATTGCCATCTACCGGGCACATTATTAAGCGAGCGATAATTAACATTTATTAATGCACACATAACTACGAAAAGTCAGATGTGTGTGCCCGGGGCGACTGGGGATCGAACTCGAGACCTCGTCTTAACAGTCCGTTGCGTACGCCACTGGGCTATCCCCGCTTTTACACCAATCGCGTAAATAAGGCTTTTTTGTTCATTGAGAATTCAGATTCTAATTATTTTTTCCATCATTTCAATCATCAGGGATTATTTTTATTTCTTGTAAAAAATCGACTTAACGGGAGAAACAATAAAATAGATATGCGCTTGGATATTAAGTGCCTTTTTAGGGTTCCGTTGTCAAATGGCAATAAACGGAACCCTTATAGATTCGTCATGTCTGTCTGTCTGTCCGTCCGTATGTCACAGCCACTTTTTTTCCGAAACTATAAGAACTTCTTCATAACATAACTTCACGCCTGTATCCCCGAAAGGGTACGCAGAGGTGTATTACACACCCACGATTCGCCAGTTATGTTAAGGTCCCAATGTAATTGGGGGCGAGCCTATTGCCATCTACCGGGCACATTGTTAAGCGAGCGATAATTAACATTTATTAATGCACACATAATTACGAAAAGTCAGAGGTGTGCGCCCGGGGCGACTGGGAATCGAACTCGAGACCTCGTCTCAGCAGGCCGTTACATACGCCACTGGGCTATCGCCGCTATAAGACTATAAGAAATTTGGTAAGTAGATGTATTCTGTGAAGCGCATTAAGATTTTCACACAAAAATAGACAAAAAACAATAAATAGTGGGGGTTCCCCATACTTATTTTGTGACAAATATGTGTCATCAAATTTCTTTCACCAGTCCACCACTCTCCCCGAAAATAGATATGCGCTTGGATATTAAGTACCAATACAACATCAAATCTAGTATTAGATGACCAAAAATAGGTACAGAACCCTTGTCCGTAGGCAAAATTTTATCTCCTATTATTTAATATTCAAGATAATTTCATGGTTCATTACTAAGGATTCTTTGTGCGAAGGAGCGTAGGGTTGATGGTTTCTTAATGATGATTAACACGAGACGTGAACGCAATGTCATTTACAGAACCAAGAAAAAAATGAAGGCTATCTTTTGTCATTTGACTGCTCAAAAGGAGGCTATATTCCCTTTTTCATAGAATTTGAATTAGTCATTAATTTATTTTATTACTGCTAAGACTGGTATGTGTCATCGTCATCATCCAGTCCGGTTGCAACCAAAGCTTGTACTTTAGAGCCCGGGGTCCGGTTTCCTATTTATTCGTTTTTTTTTTAAGTTTGTTTTTTTTATATTTAGGACACGTCAATTTGACTTCACCTCGCCTGATGGTAAGCTGAAGGTAAAGTCTCAGGAAAGAGGGTCACCATTACATACACGTACCATGTTAACAATGGTGGCACTCAGCTTGACGGCCTCATCAGAAGAGGTTTGTCGTCGCAGCACCGCGTGACCCCCACCGGGCCCACTAGTGCTGCGACCACAATCCCCGTGCCCGGCTATGCACTTGCTGACCCCTGAACGCAAAAGGGTTTTTCGCAATCGTGCACGGTGGTACCTACCCGGCCGAATTTTGTCACAATTTTGTGTCATCAAATTTCTACCACCAGTATTGGGTTACTATGGAGGGTTTTTCGCAATCGTGCACGGTGGTACCTACCCGGCCGAATTTTGTGACAATTTTGTGTCATCAATTTGCTTTGGCTTTGGATTTAGATTTGACTTTAAGGGCCAGCGGCGATAGCCCAGTGGTGTACGTAACGGACTGCTGAGACGAGATCTCGAGTTCGATCCCCAGTCGCCCCAGGGCACACACCTCTTAGTCCATTGAAAAGTTACATTTGGGGTTGCGTTTTTTAGAGGACGCAATATTATTTTTTTGATGTGTAGGGGGGGTCAGTGTGAAGCTAAAACCAAGTTTGTGGGGTCTCCACCCTTGTCCCACGGCCGCCATCTTGAAAATAGGGGTTGAAATGGTTTTTACGATATATCTCTTAAACTATTTATCTGATAAAAAAAAGTTGTTAACATTTTTTGTTGCAAATTAAATTCTCTACAACTTTGATCCAGTAACTGTTTGTCGTAGAACTATAAATAAAAAAGTTATATACGAAAATGTTCAGAAACGTTTTTTTATCTCTTTAAACGGTGGTAATAAAGATGATAATTCTCTTGACAGCCTAAGATACAAACAATTCGCCAAGGCAGTGACAAAAAGCACATTTCACTTATCTTCATTTCCTCCAACACAATACACAGCTCGCTTTCATACTTTCCGAGTCTACCATCAGGTCCAGTCGTGGCTTGGTAATAATAATGATCCTGAAGACGGGCTGGAAAAAAATGTGGAAAATTATTGATGCCAGTACAGAGCTCTAAACCTCCAGCACCCCCTGAGCTTCTAAAATTGATCTTTTGCAAATGCAAAGGAAACTGGAGCGATGTGTGGATGTCGAAAAGCAGGGCTGAAATGTTGCAGTGTGCTTCCATTGTTCTGAAGAGACTTGCAGCAACGTAATGGGGCTCTCAGAATTAATAAATGAAAATGACTTTGATGATGAACCGCCGACATTAACACCCCGTCCTTCTCCAGTTCTCCCATTGATATTTAATTCAGAAAGCCGATCAGATACTGAGGCGCACCCTGCTCCATCGAAAAGACCGAGGACGGAGTAGTTCAAATTTAGAAAATCACCGTGGACTATGCCTATTGGGGATACCACGTAAAAAAAAACGCGCCTCCAGACTCTTCCTCGTGGGTGGTGGGGAAAAGATTTAATAATTAATTATTAATATTATTGCAAAATTAATAATTAAATTATAATAAAAAAACACAAAAGTTACTGGACCACAGTTGTAGAGAATTTAATTTACAACAAAAACTGTTCACATTTTTTTTATCAAATAAAAGTTTAAGAGATATATCGTAAAAACCATTTCAACCCCTATTTTCAAGATGGCGGCCGTGGGACAAGGGTGGCGACCCCACAAACTTGGTTTTAGCTTTACACTGACTCCCCCTACACATGAAAAGAATAAAATTGCGTCCTCTAAAAAACACAAGGTTAGGCCTAAAAAATGTAACATTTCAATGGACTATCTGACTTTTCGTAGTTATGTGTGTATTAAAAATGTTGATTATCGCTCGCTTAGTAATGTGCCCGGTAGATGGCAATAGGCTCGCCCCCTTAATGTAATCATTGGGACCTAAACATATCTGGCGAATCGTGGGTGTGTAATACACCTCTGCCTACCCCTTCGGGGATACAGGCGTGCGGTTATGTTATGTTAGGATTTATGCGAGCGACTGCCGCCTGACTGTTAGGGGTCAGAGGTAAAGAGGAACGAGAGGAAGTGTCCAGAGCCTCTCCCGTTCCTAATATTAATTTGGATCCTGAAGATGAAGGTGGAGTTCCATTCACCCTAACGCATTTACCTATGTATAATATATTAATAACTGCCTGACACCCCGACGTCTATAGAACCGAGAGGCCGTGGGGTTTTAGCCAGTTCGAGTCCGACGTAACTCCCCCAGTGGCCGAGGGGGGGGGGGGGTGAATCAGAGGAGATAAACGCACCACAAAAAACCGTTCCTGGGAAGTTTACAAAATGTCTTTCATAAACCTTTTCATGTTTTTTATTACCTTAGTAGTTTAAGAGTATAAGGAAAAGCGACAAATACATACATTAATATCGAATCTTTGTTTCTCTCCAATTCATTTGAAAATTCCTTAACTTTGAATCACTAACACCAAAGAAAACGTTATTCATTTTACAAACTTAACTTTACCGGTAACACAATTTTGTTAAAGCTCATATCTCTAAGAAAATAAGGATGATTTCAGAATGTACACTTTTTTGGAGTGAGAATTTTAAGTATGTAGCAGTTGTCTTCACCGAAACACATCCGATCCCAATAACAACATACCGAGAAAAATAAAACGTGAGCTGAAAGTAAAGGATTCAGTATTACTGCGAAACAAATGAGGGTTCCGTAGAGCTGTGTGTTAATTTCTATTCTATTTGTCTCAATTAGTAAGTAGGTACTAGCTTCTACAAGAAGCTTGTCTCGCGATAAAGTGTGAAAAAGTAAAACCAAATTTGAATCTCTTGGCTGAGTCATCCTCATCATTTGAGCTTTGTGTCCTGATAGTATCCTACCGCAACCCGGCGAAAGTGCCATGGCCAGAAATTTGTTAGCCAAATTTGGCCATTTGTTTGGCTGGGTGTTGGTCAGTAATCTTCAAAGGGCTGACTAACTGAACTAAATTTAAATCACTTGGCTGAGTCTTCGTCAGCTAACTTCAACGGGCTGACTTTGTACGCCAAGTTGTTATAATGATTAGTGATTCTAGTTCAATTAAATATTGCATTTGCCATTTGATTGGATGACGGGGTGTAATTAATGGAGGTGTTTAAAGTTTACTTTAAGTGTATTTGATGCACCTAGGTGAATTAACTCAGGTGAATTAAGTTTATGTAGCCCAATTAAAACGTCGACGTTAGTGCTTAAGAAGCCGGTCTTCCGATCGAGAGGTCCAGGTTTCGAATCCTGGCCATTACACTGCCGACATGAACCCAATCCTAACAGAAGTAATCTAGCTTAGCTGCGGGGGTTGGCAGGAATACTAATAAAAATAATGGCCAGATTTAACAAGATGGCTGAAACATATACCCAATTTGCCAACAACTGTTGGGCATATGAATGTGGAGCAACACATTGTTGCTCCACATTCCACATACTACCTGCATGTATATGTGCGCTGGTCTGTGTGTTTCTATGTATAATATGTATTCATTTACAAAAAAAATATATATAAGTATGTTTATCCGCATTCTAGAACCCATATGACAAGCTCTGCTTAGTTTGGGTCTAGATGGCGTTGTGTACTTTGTCCTACAATATTTATTTATTTATTTATTTACCTCTTAAGTAGTTTTATTTACCAAATTATAACGTTTTCTGTTAACGAATTAAGGGACCCTAATATTTAAGCCCAACGATCTTAATAACGGCTTTGGCATTGATAAGGCGCGTCACATTGTAACTTGACAACGAATTTTATGGACCTCAGTGTATACGGTACTTATTTCGTTACTTAATTGATACTACTCAAAAGGTCTTATCCGACATTTATGTTTGAAGGGAAAATCATCCAAGTTACTATGACATTTGGGAGAATTTTTTCGTGTAAGTTATGAAAATATTTAGTTTCGACTTAATCTGTTTAAAGGAAAAGGTCTTATTCGGGATTTACGGTTGAAACGAAAGTAGTACGTAACTATTACGATGTCACCTAAGAAACATAAAAAAATTACGCATGAGATTTTTTATAAATTCCGCTTGAGGTGAAAATGACGGATGTACTTAACGTATATACTGATGCTGTGAGAGTTCCTGAGACTTTAAGAGATAGCACATCACTACATATACAAATATAGATGCTCACGCTTGCATATCTGGGCATGGCTAGGCAGTCCTTATAAAAAATTTACAGCATTAGAAGTTGCATCGAAACTTATATTCTCGAGCCCGCAGTCCACTTTCCTACTCTTATCTTGATTTGGCTTTTACGGGAGCGACTGTTGCTTGACCTCCGAACCTCGAGAGAAAAGCCTGTACTAGAGCCTCATCCATTAATCAGTAGGTGTACAGGCCACCAAAAAGCGAATTAGAAAATCCTTTCTTTATAATAAAGGAATGATCAATAATAGATTTGGTCGATTTTACCCTGCTGCTCCTATCACACTTATAATAGCGTGATGATATATAGCGCAGTTTATGACCATAACCTGGAAGAATACTCATGCCATATTCTGCTGAATCTGTTCAGCGGTTTTCAAATATGCTGGGACATCGATAATAAAAGCATGTAAACAGACAAAAATTCTAAAAAAAACACATTTTTGGCATCGGTATCATTCCTAGAACACAAAACAACTATTTTTTTTTTTTTTGAAAAAATATTCATATCTTCATAACATAACTTCACGTCTGTATCCCCGAAGGGATAGGCATAGGTGTATTACACACTCACGATTCGCCAGTTATGTTAAGGTCCCAATGTTATAAGGGGCGAGCCTATTGCCATCTACCGGACACATTAAGCGAGCGATAATTAACATTTATTAATGCACACATAACTATGAAAAGTCAGAGGTGTGTGTCCGGGGCGACTGGGGATCGAACTCGAGACCTCGTCTCAGCAGTCCATTACGTACGCCACTGGGCTGTCGCCGATTTTTTTATAATATTCGATGTATTCAAATTCAAAATATTCAATGTACAGTTACGATTCTAACTACTGTTTCTTAACATTACGCTAGATTCAACATATGTTACTTTACCCAAGGTCTCTAGACAGGGTGTCAAGAAAGCGGTTAATCACCAATGTTTCACTTTCATCTACTGCAACTGTGTGACACTTTCTACATTGTTTTGTACAGAAAAACTATTTGTGTATGTGTATTTGTGAGGCTAAGTTTCTTTCCGCTAATGTGTCTTTCGAGTGTAGTGATGGAGAACTTGTTTGGTGTATGTGCAAAGTGGGCTGTACAATGTTTTGTAGTTGTGTACACGGCAACTAGGTTCACACTTCACGCCTGTATTCTCGAAGGGGTAGGCAGAGGTGTATACACACTCGCGATTCGCCAGTTATGTTTAGTTTCCCAATGTAATAGGGGCTGAGCCTATTGCCATCTACAGGGCACATTACTAAGCGAGCGATAATTAACATTTTTAATTTGAGACCTCGTCTCGGTATTCCGTTATGTACGCCACTGGGCTATCATGTGATAGATAATTCAGTAAAATTACTTTTTACGAAAATTTATAAAATTAAAATTTCATTCAAAATCTAATTGAAAACGAATCGAACTATGATTATTCTGAAGATTAATAATCTCAATTTCATCTCATATTTTGTTTAGATGGATCATATGGAACAGCAAAGTTTTTTTTACTTTTTAGGGTTCCGTACCTCAAAAGGAAAAAACGGAACCCTTATAGGATCACTTCGTTGTCCTTCCGTCCGTCCGTCTGTCAAGACCGTTTTTCTCAAGAACGCGGGGAGATATCAAACTGAAATCTATATCTAATACTCATGTCTACTGTCCCTTGGAGCTGTGAAAAAATCAAACTTCTAAGCCAAAGCAATCAAAAGACACAGCAATGCCACTAATTTCCGCAAAAATGAATCAAAACCTACAGGGTACTTCCCGTGAACTTAGAATCTTGAAATTTGGTACGAAGTAACGCCTTATAGTACAGATGAAGGAAAAATTGCGAAAACCGTAAATTTTTGTTACATCATATAATAATAAAATAATTTTTAAAAATTTTAAAGTTACTACTACCATAACTATGACCCGATTGTCGTGATGGGTGAACTTTTACTTATATACCTACAGGTTTGTACGGAACTCTCGGTGTGCGAGTCCGACTCGCACTTGGCCGGTTTTTTTTTCTTTTTAATCGAATTGAAATCACGCGGTTTGAAAACGTGGCGTTACTGAATCGGACCCCGAGAAAAAATAATTTTATATCTTTATTTAATAGTATACCTGGTATATTTAAATTATTGGGGCCGATTTCCAAGCTAGTACACTGCTGATTGATGGGAACGGTCTGGCGTAGGTTTTTACAGCAGTCGCTACCGTAAAAGCAAGGTTAAATCAAATGAAGCTGTGGTATCCAACCGGGATTCCGCTTTGATGACTATGCTTCATCCTCCTTTTGCGGCTTTTATGAGAGCAACTGTCGTCTGACCTTCTAACCCCGAGAGAAAGCCTGCACCAGAGTCTCGTCCATCACTCAGCAAGTCTTGGAGCCCTAAACACCCAAAACCAATAAATAACTGTTTAACACAGAACGGATTTTCAAAATCCATGTTTCCGATAATAGAAGGATCAAACGTGCAAACCCTTTAGCTTTCTAATAACTTGATATGACCTCGTCATCTCGAATCGCCATTTCGAGTATGTTACTAAAAGGGGAAGGTTCAATAAAAACCTCTATTCAAAAACAATTTTTTATCAACTGAAATTATTTACATTTTAACGCTGACTCAAAATTACATACATAACTTCATAACTTCACGCCTGTATCCCCGAAGGGGTAGGCAGAGGTGTATTACACACTCACGATTCGCCAGTTATGTTTAGGTCCCAATGTAATAGTAATAGATTTTTCCGGTAGTAATTTGTTATAAATGTCCTTTACTGCATTCGAAATGTCTGGAGGTGTGTTATCAAAACTTGAATCGCTCATTTTCGTAAGTAAACAAAACAATTTGCAAAAATAATAGCGAAGAAAAATAGCGGGAATTCGAATTCGAACGAATAAGTTTTAATTTTTTTTTTACGGCGCGCCACGCGCCTCTGTGGTAGTGCAATGCAACGCGCGTGAATGACAGTTCTTTTTTTGAAACTCATACAGATTCCACGCATCGAGCGGTAAGAATTTGGCTGTCTGATGAGTAACCCTTTGCGCGGAAGAGATTGAAAAAGCGAAAGGAGTGTTATTATGAAATTTCATACAACATTATAACACCCGTTCGGATGATATTATGGTTATTATGACATTGCATGTATTAATGTTGGCAATAAGCTTACTGTTTCAGAATCTTTTATAGCGGATTTAAAGTATGGGTGTAGATAAAACTCATTATAGGACCGCTATCTTTTTTATTCATTAAACTAGTCTAAGGTTTTAGGCTGTATATGAAAAAAAAGGTGCACGCATGCGCAGTTCGAGCTGTGAAAAAAATGGCGCACGCTAAATTAGTTCCTTGTAACCTACCTACTTTGTTTAATTTCAATTTTTCCTATGAGTGAAGATAAAGTAGTGTATGAAACTGCATATAACTTAGGTATTAAAACACTCGAGTCAACCAATTATATATAAAAAAACAGACTCTCTTGTTATCCTGTGTATGTGTATATCCTCATAAACTACTGTTAATAGAGCCCACTTAATAGTTGAACGGAATGTTCATTAAGAAGTATGAATTACGTTATTAAATATATTTTTTTAATCTAAAAATGATTATCTACCTTTTGACGCTGACTGTACGTATTATATCAATGAGTATTAGTTAGTTATCAATTATAATTACCGTTATAATGGTACGAGAGTAACTCATATAAACAATAGCAATTATTACATCGATATAGATCTCGTAGACCTGAATAGAGACAACTGGAAATCTGTTCATGCAGTTGTTACGAAATCTGATTATTTGGATGCGGCCTAAGTTATAAATGAATGGTGTCTCTATAAAACTTATTATTACTAAGGTAGCAAAGCCGCGGTAGCCTAGTGGTATGGGTAATGGACTGCTGTGACGAGGTCTCGGGTTCGATCCCAGGTTTTACCATGGCACACACCAATGACTTTTCGATACTTTTCGAAGTTATGTGTGTATTTATCGCAGGTTTATTAGTGCCCGGTTAATGGCAATAGGCTCGCCATCTATTACATTGGGAGCTAAACATAAACTGGCGAAATGTGGGTGCTAGCCCCTCTGCCTACCCCTTCGGGGATATAGGCGTGAGTTTATGTTATGTTATGTTACTAAGGTAGCAAACAAAGAAACGGTACACCCATGAATAGTTGTAACGCCCAAACTCACGATTGCTCAAACTGTGTAATCTCCCTACTGTGGTTTTCCCAAGCGTCTACAATATGGGGTTTTACAGGGTCGGCAGCGCGAGTGCACACACCTTTTTTGTTGTTTTTTTTTTTACGTGCGGAAATCCCTTCGGATATCCCCCCCACCGGCCAGCGGGGGCGGTTATGTCGGGCATGAACCGACTAAAGCCGCACGGTGGCCTGCCCAAGTGTCCATCGCCGGGCACCCCGGGTAAGCCCTCGAAAGGATAATCCCAGGGTTACCGGTGGACCTTGGCCGCCAGCGCGGCGTCGCCTGGTGGGGTCGGGTTTGGTGCAGTACATATCCATAGGCCAAGGTAACTGCTTCCCATTAGGTGGGCAGTGTGCTTGTCAACCCAATGTAACTAAAAAAAATGAGAAAAAAAAACTATCGGACTCTATCGCGAGTTCTGTGGTATTATTTTATTATTTGCACTGATCTCCTTGTTTCGGTTGCTTTTCAGCAGTCATGGTCACGAAAAGACTAAAGATAGTGGCTGTCTCATAGTTTGAAATGTAAGTTATCGCAAAGTATCTGAAATATGTTGAATTGTTGGTGTGTAGCTCACAGTGTCGTGAACAGTTACAGTAGAAACGAGGTGACACATGCTACGACAAAAACAAAATTCTCAGAAATAGGATAATGAACTGATAATTGTCAACTCAAGAGACAAAAACTAGCAGCATACGTTGCTTTTTGAAAGTAAATTAATTTTAACGGATTCTATCACGATTTATTTTGTTTTTGAAGTGAATACTTCTTTAGCGGCTTTGTGCACTTTTTTTGTAATGGGTAAAAAAGGTTAAACTCGCGTCAGTAAACACGTGACCTGATCGAAAAAATTCGTAAGATTACAAATATAGAAGCGCTAATTTCACACTGTACTTAACAACCTTGATGACGCGTTCGTCTAATGAGTGGTGGTTGACTTCGTCAACACTGAGGTCGATTCTGACCGAGGCCCAAGAAACACTTTTTGTCATCATATAACTTTTTGTAATATTTATTCTATTTTGTGCCATAAATCTATTGATATAAAATGGAAATTAAACAAAGTGCATAATGAAAAAAGTGACGAAGAAATAGCGAAAGAAAATGAGTGAGTACTTTATAAATATATTAGCGATGATGGTTCTGGTACATAATAATGATGGTGAAAAAGTCGTTGAAATTATGCGTGCAAGGTGATTTTTCTGAGATAAACTTTTTAATGTAAAAATAATTGTAATAGTTCTGAAGTGTTAAATTTTTAATGTAATATAAATTGTCATGTTTGTGTACGATAGCGCAATAAATGGATATTGTTTGTTACCACATAAATGATAGTACTTTTATACTGATAATTAAAGCAATTGGTGCAAAATGATTCCCTAACCATTCCAAAATATCAAAAATGCCCAACGTTAATATTCAAGTTTTCACTTCTGCCGGCACTCCCGGAGTGCAACCCGTCGTTTTTTTTGCATCTATGCCCGACTCCACCTTAGTCTCCTCTTGTGAAAAGCATTTCAATTATTAACATTCGTGTAAGCTTTCCACAAGATCATAAGATGCTATCATAGACCAATATATAAATAATCATAATAAAATATGTTTATTATTGGTCTATAATGCTATTTAGAACCCAGGTATTATATTATATTATATTATATATTCGCGATATAGTGCTATATGCAGTGTGGTCATCCAAATTGCTATTAACGGTACACTTGGCGAGTGTATTGTCAATTATTATGCAGGAGCCCATATCAGACCAATAAATACTATACCGTTAGGACCGATTGCATAAGTTTACTCACTGATTATATTCCATAGACGTAGCCGTAATGATTGGGAACTGAGCTGAACCCAGTTACCTCATCAATATACCACCTGTTATAGAATAAAAGCCTCAGACATTCTAATTTAAATTTGAGATTATGAAACTAAAATAATATCTATAATTTAATTTAGTTTAATTACACTACATTTAATTAGTCTAAATTAAGTCTATTTTTATGAAGAAGTGGTCCTGTTTTTATGTGTCGAAACCCCCACGGTGCCGACGTGTCCTCCCCAAGTGGTCATTGCCGGGCACCCCGGGTAAGCCCTCGAAAGGATAACCCCATGGTTACCGGCAGACTTTGGCCGCCACCGCTGCCTCGCCTGGAGGGGTCGGATTTTATCCCGCGTCGGTGAGTTGGCAGGCGAGTGTAGGACACACACGACACTCCTCCGCCACGAATTGCTTCTTCAAGTCGGCCAACTGCCGTCCTTAGGCCCCGATCAAGGAGGTCGGTAGTCCCGGGCGTAGACGAGTCTGCGGCGTCCTCGATGCAGACTGCGGAACTCGGGGGCAGGGTTTTCTTCCGCTGCCTCTACGCCGTCTCTTTCGCGCGCATAACCTGCTCGCAGAAAGAGGCGGCGGCGTGCCACTTGGTCCCGTCGGAGTCCCTCGTCCCGTTGGTCTCCAATGAGAGAACGTCCACCCCCAGGACCGCAGCGAGATCCCTGCGTTGACTCGCCCGCGCAGGAAGTAGTGGTCCTAATTTAAAACTAATCAGCAAACTGTAAATCTGTTTAAACGTTTAGGGTAGGTTTTATTTTTTTTAAATAAGACTTAAATTTCTTAAAATAAAAGATTTTTTAACTGCTTTAATTTAAGTGCTTTAATTTAAGTGAAATGAAAGGTTCTTCAGAGAAATATTTAACATAAAAAGTTAGCAAGCTAACTTTAAACACTTCTTATACGCGTCTCTCAAACATAGATAAGATATTTTTTTGTAATCATTTCATAATAAGGTATCATCATTACAACGTTGAGTCCCGGCTACATCCGAAGCCTTTACCTTACCTCAGACCCGGAGTCCGCTCTCCGTCTTGTACTGCTCCACTTCGTTTAAAGTTAACGAGATAGATAGAGCAAAAAAATCGGTTGTCTGTAAAGTCGGTTTACTGACGATAGTTGAACGTGACAACGTCATAATAACGCGAGGTAACGCCGCATACGTCATGTGGTAACACCGCATACGTCGGTAACGCCGCATCGAGCTAACGCCGCATACGTCAAGTTTTTCGTGCGTGCAGCCGGCTCAATCGAATTATAAGACGTTGTCACGTCAAAAAATCTTTGTTATGATATCCGTACTCAATATCTCGTTTATGAATTCGCTTATGACTTGTACCACAGTCCAAAACAGATATTTACTTTGGTGTCGACACAGCGACACGCGGTGGACGGTGCCTTGACCCGACTTTGTGCTATTTCGTTTTAACGCTTCCTCTTATTGCTAACTATAAATAATACTACTTATCTCCTTCATGTTATCTAGTGAAGACTCCAATACAATTCTAGTCGGCTTCCCTTAAATTTTTATTGAGATTTTTTGTATGTTTATCAATATGACTTCACCTCGTCTGATGGAATGCTAAACGTGAAGTTAGAAGTCAGGACTGAAGGTTACTATAGATTTGTTTATTATTTATTTACGAATACAGGTAATAACACAGCTTTAAAAGTTTATCATTCCGTGTTCTTCCAAGAAAAGCAAATATCATTTATAAATGAAATAGGTACTACCGGGGCAAGACAGGGACACCGTGGTTCCCAAACCCGAGGGGGCCGTCTCGAAACCGGAGATGGCCCAGGGTCAGTCAGGGTGCGAGGGATATGCTCTATGGGCAACCTTACACCCCGGCGTGTTAAGACCCGAGACGGCGTGCGGTTTTAGTCGGTTCAAGCCCGACATAACCGCCCCCGCTGGCCGGCGGGGGGGTATCCGAAGGGATTTCCGCACGAAAAAAAAAAGGTAGGCTTTCAGTTTGCCTTGCTGAAGTTGGGGCACAATTCAACCAATCATCGTAACGATGATGATGAACCCGGGCTCTAAGGAGCAGGTATTGGAAGCAACAGGGATTGTTGCTCAGGTGAAGAAGATAGTGTGAGGCCTAAGAGTGAGTTGTGGGATAGGTGAGCAAGCTTTGGGGAATTGGATGTAGGATAAGTAAAAAGGGTGAAGGAGTGGCAATAGAGCCTTAACAACAAACTCCTACGCATTCATAAGTGGTTTAATAGTTGGCCTTACGATCGAGAGGATTCGGTCGGTCGACCATTTTGTTGGCAGCGTTATATTTAGAACCGGCGTGAACCCTCTCCTAAGACAAGCAATTTAGCTTAGCTGGAGGGGTAAGACGGAATACCTACTGTAATTTTTGCTAATGATATAGATACTTAAAAATAAATTATAGTTAAAAAAAAAACTAAAAAAAGACGCTTTTATAGAAAACCGAACTAAAAAAAATAGAAAATAAGTTTTAATAATTATAAATTAAAAAGTGTAAATAAAAAAAATGTATTTTTTTTAAAAGGCGGTGGGATGCATGCGTCAATAGATATTAGGGGATTTTATTGACAGACATGAGTAGTGTGATTATCATTTTGATTATATCTTAAAACGCACCCAAGCTTTTTTTAAATAAAATACATTTTTTTTATTTACACTATTATTAATTTATAATTATTAAAACTTATTTTCTATTTTTTTAGTTCGGTTTTCTATAAAAAGCGTGTTTTTTTAGTTTTTCTAAACTATTATTTATTTTTTACTTTTTATTTTTTTTATTTTATTATAATTTTATCAAATTAGTGTATTGTCATCGGTCCTCGATAAATCTACAAAGTTTGAACGAAATCTGGCCGTTTAAAAAGTGGGTCAAAATCGCAACCAAAGGAGTCGATTACAAACATACAAACAAACATACAGGTGAAGCTAATAATAAAATAAAAAAAAGCGTATAAAAAGAAAGATATCTCTAGGATTAGATATCCCTTTAAAGGGAAGTCGTGGACATTTCTAAAAGTGACTAATGTATATAGAATTCTGTTCATCGATGTGATCTGACGCAATGGAATATATTATTTATTTATAGTATGTATTTTTATAAGTAAAACAAGTTTTTATTTCACACCATTTATGATGGTGATACGGTGATTCACCTGTCATTGGTGCTTCCTCATAAAAAAACTGATTAGCATATCTATCTAAATATAAAATTGTAACTTAGTTATGTTCGCACATTGGAGATATTTCAAAATAAAAACTTGGGTTTTGTTAAATGACCGATTCTGAACACAAAAATATTTTGTTTGTTTGTTTGTATGTTAGTTCGCGATGGACGCAAAAGCTACTAAACGGATTTTAATGCGGTTTTTAGGGTTCCGTTGCCAAATGGCAAAAGACGGAACCCTTATAGATTCGTCAGGTCTGTCTGTCTGTCCGTCCGTATGTCACAGCCACTTTTTTCCGAAACTATAAGAACTATGCTGTTGAAACTTGGTAAGTAGATGTATTCTGTGAACCGCATTAAGATTTTCACACAAAAATAGAAAAAAACAATTTCGTCAAACCCAGTAGTGCAGTATATATGGATAGGTCTTCAAAAATGATATTGAGGTTTTCTCTAAACTGAATAGTTTGCGCGAGAGACACTTCCAAAGTGGTAAAATGTGTCCCCTAGTGTAACTTCTAAAATAAGAGAATGATAAAACTAAACTAAAAATGATTACTCGTGTTAGGAGTAGGTCCACGTCGGTAATTATATTACCGACGTGGACCTACTCCTAACCTTTGGAACCTTTGGAAGTGTCTCATTTTTATTTTTAATGGCCGGGATTCGAACCCGGGACCTCTCGATCGTAGGGTCGACTCCGTAACCACTAAGCTACCGACGCTTATGTTCAACACTAAAGCAATGATATGATCAGCGCGGTGTTGAAACAATTCTTGTATGACAACAATAACTAATTCTTTGAAGACCAAACCAGTTTGTTTGTCGACCTACATTTGACCATTTTACTCGGTTATAAAAATATATGTAGATTCATATATAGCCAGACACTGCTGACAATGTTACGGTCAAGGATCTAAGACATGATGAATATAGAGAGTTTACGAAAATTATTCATTCGTTTTATTGCCTAAAATGCTAAGTTTTCTTATTGATGGGATTTTTTTTATCGTTTGGTAACCCCCACGGGCTTTGCCCCATCGGTACCAACATGACCTCTCCTACCGGATGTGCCAGATAATTACCGGACACGGGTGCTTCGGTAAGTATCTGTGGCGCATTCACCGGGAGTCAACGCCGCAGTGCCAGCACTGCGAGGATCCTAAGAAGACACGACGCTCCACGCGTTAGTGGAGTGCCGTGTCTTGGCGAGTCAATGCCGGGATCTCCTGGGCGTGGACGTTCTCTCGCTGGAGATCATTGTAAGAGCCGTGGTCTCCGACGGGAGCAAGTGGCACGCCGCCGCCTCATATTGATGGGATGGTGAAAACTCATGAATTAGCTGTTATGCTAATTCTGACTAATATTACAAATACTAAAGCGAGTTTGTTTATTTGCTTGCTTAAAAAGCTGTTTTATTTTGCTAGTCATCATTCCAGCGTTATTCCGCTGTTCTTCGATTTCTCCTCCTGATGTGGCTTATCTTTGCTTTTACGGAAGCGACTGCGTCTGACCCCCTACCTTCAAGAGGAAAACCTGTGCCAGACCAGTCTCCACTAATCAGCAGGTATACCAGCTCGCAGGTATGGTTAGCTTGGGCCCCGAAGATCTTGGTGCCCACTCATTTCACACGCACCCCGGCAATATCCATTATGCCTATTTTTAACCATTAATTTTTTTATGATTTTTTTTTAAAGAATATTAGTAACCGAAATTCCTAATATTCCCTCTAACCCCTCCAGCTAAGCTAAATTGCTTGTGTTAGGAGTGGATACACATCGGTAGTGTAATGGTCAGGATTCGAACCCGGGACCTCTCGATCACAGGGTCGACTCCTTAACCACTAAGCTACCGACGCTTCGTATTAGTAATTAAAACTATATGAAAATAATCTTAGTTGAATAATGAATTAAATTTTATTTGTCTTTTTTTAAGAATTTTACTGGACGGAATTATTAATATTCCCCTTAACCCCTGCAAAGACCAAAGGAATGAGCCCAAACTCGATTGGTTTATCTGGTTTAGTTCAGGAGTTCCTATGGATACCTTCCGACTCCATCATCAGTCGCATTGTCACCAAAGATACGCAAGTATAGACCAGATCCAAGATTTGACCAATAGCTTACAAACTCATAAAGTAAGTTAAATTAAAGTTTGTAACAAGTTAAATTAAGAAAACTTTTTGTAAATAATCTCTTTTATGTTCTGGTTAATAAAAAGAACTAAAAATTTAAAATCATACGAGCCGACAATCGATGAGGTTGCGTTGTTTCATTATAGAGTTCCTATGACCACCTTCCAGCTCCATCATCAGATCTGTACCATGTCATCATAATATTGCATGATCACGCGATTTACACATGTATGCAAAATTTCAGCTCAATCCGTAACCGGGAAGTGGTTCAAATTTAATTTGCAAAATTTGATGACAAATATCGGGACAGGTGAAGCTAAATATAAGCTATAGATTTAGATCGGAAAACGAGAACATCTAGGACAGGACTTGAACCCGCTCTGCGCTGTGATCAACTGAGCTACCTAGACACGTTCCAGATATGCGAAATTCTCCGATATATTATATAGAAGCAAACCGCGGTAGCCTAGTGGTATGGGTAAAGGACTGCTGAGACGAGGTCTCGGGTTCGATCCCAGGTATTACCATGGCACACACCAATGACTTTTCGATGCTTCTCGAAGTTATGTGTGTATTTATCGCAGGAGAACATACAGGTGAAGCTAATAAAAAACACTTAATGCACAATAGGTACTGGTTTTAGTCGGTTCAAGCCCGAATTAACCGCCTCCGCTGGCCGGCGGGGGTGGGTATCTGAAGGGATTTCCGCACGAAAAAAAAAAGGTACTATACAGGTGAAAGTTTGTGAAGAATTTTGGATGTTACTCAATCACGCTCCACCGGCTGAACGGATCTTGCTAAAATTGGGTAAAGGGATAGATTATAATGTGGAATAACACATTGGCTACTTTCGTACCTGGAATAGGTTCCCATGGGAAGTGGGAACAGGAATAGATTCCACATAGGTGAAGCCGCGGGTAACAGCTAGATTCAAAATTAAATCGTGACAGAATTAGTTAAACATAGTTTTTTTTCGGTAGACCCTTTGACAATGACATCCTCACATATTTTGACATTTATAATAGTATGATAATAAAAGTAAAATAGGGTTGTTCCGTATTCATCCCACTTAAACTCATCCCATTCTTAAATCATCCCAAATGCATATTTCTTACTCATCCCATTGTTAACTCATCCCAATGTAAAAAAACATGGATATTTATGGGTGCATTAACTTTAAACCAGCTTATTGCTCCTACATACCACTCCTTAGCTCTACCTACGCATAATGAACGTATGGCTAAATCGATTCCGCAGACGACAGTCTTTCCACTGTGGGGCTATTTCGCGCCCGTCCGACGAACGACTCACCATGGAAAGGCACCTTTATACATAAACGATACTTTTTGCTTTGATATTTACCGGCTATCGTTAAAAAACTAATCCATAACGAATAGTATCATGACGTAACGTTATTTCTGTTTGATATTATGTCGGGTTGTGTGAAGACAAAATGTAAATGGTATCGGATGATATTTCTTGTTAGGCCTGTAGTAAATTAATGTACCATACATAACAGTGTATGCATTAGATGCAGCAGATGGACTGACGACCTGAAGAAGGTCAGAAGCTGGGATGTAGGAGGCGGAGGATTGGGATAGGCCTACATCTAGCCGTAGACTGCAATAGATTAATTAATTAGTGGTATAGTAATGTTGTATTCAGCATGAATGCGCTGACTCGACCCGGGAAGTTATAATTCTCTCACTTAATAAGTTATTCCATTTCGTACCGTATCCTAGCAGTTCCATTGGGTAGTTCTATGATGGAACTAGTGGGATATTTTTCGACCAGACAATTACAGACCAGTAAGTCAATTTACAATTTAGTTCCATGGAATTCGATGAATTGTCTTAGTGGTTGTAATCGCCGTATTTCGATAGTTCCATTACGTAGTTCTATCATGGAACTAGTAAAATTGTGTTTCTCCCGGCTTTCTTGACGGAACCCGGGGTTCGCTTTCCTTTCCATTTTATTCTTCCATTTTTGTTAGCTATTACGGGGGCGACTGCCATCTGACTCCCCAATCCCGAGAGGTCAGTTCCGGCAGGTGTATCAGCTAATAGTAATTGCTGCTTCGAATTCGAAACTTAAATATCTATATTGACTTATGTCACCAAGTAACACTTATAAACGCCATGAAAATTATGAGATAAGGTTCTAAAATCAAATTATTCAAGTCTTGATAGTTTAATTCATAAGATAAGCTCTAAAAGTGAACTTAAATGAACCCATAAGTTAAGTTGTTTCAACACAACATTGTCTTGCTAAACAATATAATATTTACGCGCAGTTACAGTCGGTTGCAGTGAATCACGCAGAATGCGGTTCAACAACTGTTGCTAACTTGTCAGCAAGATAAAATAACATTTTAGGATTATTGAGATATGAAAGAAGCGGTAGTTTCGTTGATGAGGATAATTTTTATAGTGATTTACAGAATAACCGCGCGAGCATTCTGTTTTTATCTCTGTTTTCTTTGTTTCAATTACAATGACTGCTTACATATTGTTTCGGCAAGCAAGATGCTTCAACTGATACACAAACCACGAGGATATGACATCAACTGTACATTTTATTCCAAATTTGTTTCATAATTTACTTATATAAAATCATAAGATTTAGATCGGAAAAAGAGAACATCTAAAACGGGACTTGAACCCGACATGACGAAGTCATCAAAAAACAATGTTTAAAAATGACTGTAAAGTTATTCATTGTTTCCGTAGTTCGCAAGAATTATGGTACATGGCTCTAGCATCGTCCTTAGACGTATATAATATATCGGAGAATTTCGAATATCTGGGACGTGTCTAGATAGCTCAGCTGTTCAGAGCATTCCCCCTGTAAGGGACTGGTCGCGGGTTCAAGTCCCGTTATAGATGTTCTCTTTTTCCGATCTAAATCTTTAGAAAAAAGTAAGCATACAAAATGCTTGAAATTTTTATCAAATTATACCAAATCATATTCAAAATTCTTGGCCCTAATATCAAAAGAGGAAACTGTCGTTCCTACCCAATTACATTATGTAAATAACTTTGATATTTTTTATGTTATTAGCGACAACTAAGTCGTATTGGTAGATAGTATTGGGCGTCGTGCCAAAACTGGTAAATCGCTGCGGGGATATTCTGCGACAAAATATGTTAACATTATCATAGCAAGTGGATTTTATTCATAGTCATAGTCTTTGGGAAATATCAACTCGAGGAGCTTTTTGAGCTGAGTGAGACGAAGTCGAGCGAAAGCTCCTCATACCAGACTTCAGGATTTTCTTTGTCACAGGTCTCCTCCTAAACTACTAATCCAATCAGAACCAAATTTGGCATGATTAAAGAGGTCAATCAGAGGAAGGTTTATGGATATATTTTGAAAAAATTAATGCTACCACAGAGGAATGATCACCGTTAAAAAAATTCCAGATGGAATTACATAATAACCGCTGGAGACACTATGACCAAACTTGACACGCTCAGAAAGAATATCCAGAGTTGTGATTTTCCATAATAATTTTCAAAATCGGACTTGCCACGGAGGAATGATCAAAATTTTCAAAATTCAAATCACGATTTTTCACTCAGCTCAACATGACAAGCAGCGATTCGCCTTGCAGACCTAGTTTCTATTTACGTTGCAGAAACTTCATCTCACTGGCACTAATGGCGTGGTGGGACAGCAAGTGGGTAGCAAGTGGATTCGATTCATATCCTGATTTTGAGAAATCTCAACTCGAGAAGCTTTTTAGGGAAAAAAACGGAACCCTTATAGATTCGTCATGTCTGTCTGTCTGTCCGTCCGTATGTCACAGCCACTTTTTTCTTAAACTATAAGAACTATGCTGTTGAAACTTGGTAAGTAGATGTATTCTGTGAACCGCATCAAGATTTTTATACAAGAATAGAAAAAAAACAAAAAAAATTGGGGGCTCCCCATACTTAGAGCTGAAACTCAAAAATTTTTTTTTCATTAAACCCATACGTGTAGGATATTTATGGATAAGTTTTCAAAAATGATATTGAGGTTTCTAATATCATTTTTCTCTAAACTGAATAGTTTGCACGAGAGATACTTCCAAAATGGTAAAATGTGTGTCCCCCCCCTCTGTAACTTCTAAACTAAGAGAATGATAAAACTAAAAAAAATATATGATGTATATTACCATGTAAACGTCCACCGAAAATTGGTTTGAACGAGATCTAGTAAGTAGTTTTTTTTAATACGTCATAAATCGTAAACCGCAATTCACCTTTCATTCAATCAACTCAAATATATAATTTAAAAAAAAACATTATTATGTTACCTGCTGCTACGGAACCCTTCATGGGCGAGTTCAACTCGCACTTAGCCGCTTTTTTCTATTTACTTTGCAGAAACGTCATCTCGCTGGTACTAACGGTGTGGTGGGGACACCGTGCTTCGTGCTTCCCACACCCAAGTGGGACATCTTAAAACCGTAGGCGACCCAGAGTCAATCTGGTCTCAATTACCTTATAGGGTCATCTTAGACCCTGTATGTGAGACCCGAGATGGCGTGCGGTTTTAGTCGGTTCGAGTCCAACATAACCAAGCCGCTTGGGGATTGCTCCGCTCGAAAAAAAGGTACGCTGTCGAACGGAAATCCCTAGATGGAGTAAAGAGCAGGTAGTGTATCCCGGGCTCCAAAGTAAGAGTTTTGGATATGACTGGGATTGGATACAAGACACTAATCTGTTCTAGAGTGGCATACTGCTGTCATCTCTGAGATGGCTCTGCAGAGTACTTACTAGATGCTCTCGACAGGTAGCTGCACGTGTGGTCCGCATTATTGGGAGTCCTGAGATAACCAACACCCTTGAGCCCTTGCAGCAGCGTGAAGATATTGCCCTTTTTTTTACGTGCGAAAATTCCTTCGTATACCCCTCCGCCGGCCAGCGGGGGCGGTTATGTAGTAGGTAGGTCGGTAGCCCCGGGCGTAGACGGCCCGCGGTGACCTCGCCGCAGTCGACGGAACTCGGGGGACAGGGTTCTCTCCCGCTCCCTCTCCGCCGTCTCCTTCGCGCGCATTACCTTCTCGCAGATAGAGGCGGCGGCGTGCCACTTGCTCGCGCCGGAGACCACGGCCCTCACCATGGTCTCCAACGAGAGAACGTCCACGCCCAGGACCGCAACGAGATCCCGGCGTTGACTCGCCCACGCAGGGCACTCCACCAACGTGTGGAGCGCCGTGTCTTCGCCAGGATCCTCGCAGTGCTGCGGCACTGTGGCGTTGTCTCCCGGTGGATGCACCATAGATACTTACCGAAGCACCCGTGTCCGGTAAATATCTGGCACATCCGGTAAGAGAGGTCACCGTGGTGCCTCTCCAACCACTCCCTCATGATCGGCCTCACCGCCGAAATGATGGATTCCCCCACCTTGGTTGCTCAAGTCGCACCCTCAGATATTGCCTATAAATTTAAATCGATCAACAGCTAGGACGGGACTTGAATCCGTGACCAGTCCCTTTCTAGGGAAAATACTCTGACCATTTGAGCTACCTGGACCTGTTCTGGATAACCAAAATTCTCGTCTACATACATCTAAAGACGTATGTAGACGTAGACGTATATAGGCGATATTTTACTGGCTGTTTGATGATTTCGCTCGCATGATATACCTTATTTTTCTTGCGGAAATCCCCCCAGATTACCTCGCGCTGGCCAGCGGGGGTGGTTAAGTCAGATTTGAACCAACTAAAACCGCACGGCGTCTCAGTTCTTCCACTGATCCCTTTACAGTGACTAGCTATGTAGGTATTAGCGTTTAGGAGTGTCATTTGTAACAAAATTTGAACACGTAGATTTCACAAATTGAACAAAAACTACGTTTATAGCAAAATAAAATAATTCCCTTATTATTCAATGCTAAACGAGTATAGAGCAGCATTTTATATGCCTTGACACATAAGTTTCATGACACCAACATTAATAAAACATAACATAACATAAACTCACGCCTATATCCCCGAAGGGGTAGGCAGAGGTGCTAGCACCCACATTTCGCCAGTTTAAACATTAATAGAATTACTCCATAAATCGTGGGATCCAATAAAAACGATGCCATTTACAATATATCTTGGCAAGAAACCTTTTCTAAATGTAGTTAGGTGTGGGGCTAAAATGACGCTCCATTCGAATTAACTTTTTGTTGTATTGTATGTGTTTTTGTGGTTCGTTAAGCGTGATCACCTTTCTTGATTAGAGAATCGTTTCTTTTAGTTGGAAGAACATAATATCACATTAAACCATTTTTTAAGCATGAATCAATTTGCTATCTTTTCTATTTTTATTTCATATCTAAAATAGATATATAATAAATAAATATTCTAGGACATATTACACAGCGCCATCTAGATCCAAACTAAGCAGAGCTTGTCATATGGGTTCTAGAATGCGGATAAACATACTTAGATACTTCTTTTTTGTAAATATATACATATTATACATAGAAGAAACACCCGGACCAATTCAAATATACATATTTGCAATGAGCGGGAATCGAACCCGCGACCTATGACTTAGCAGTCGAATACTCTACCGCTACGCCACAGAGGTCGTCAAGATACTAGCAAGACATGTTTTACTCTATTAAAAGAAAACACCACCTGTGATGTTGGAGAACCAGATATGCTCTAAAAAAATGATTTATATGTGTCATGGACGATCTGTTCAGAACAAAACATTTGTCACGGTTCGGGGGTGAGGCAACAAGAAAGACACGCAGAAACTATATAAATGAATAATGAATTTTGACATCTATCTGTATTCTGATAGCGCGCCTTTTTGTAATGTCATCTGTCTGACAGCAACCAAAAGAGTGTATTGTCGCTGGTTAAGCATCGATATCAAACTTTTGTGCAATCGTTGATACGCTGCGGCAACTGCTCATCAATAATAAAGAAATAAATAAATACTCTAGGACAAATTACACAACGCCATCTAGACCCAAACTAAGCACTAACTAACTAAGCAGTGCTTGTCATATGGGTTCGAGAATGTGGATGAATTCTTATTTTGTAAATAACAAATTATACATAGAAACACCTAGACCAATGCAAATTGACATATTTGCACTGAGCGGGAATCCAACCTGCGACCTTTGAAATAGCGGTCAAACGAACTACCGCTAGACAACAGAAGTTGTCGCTTATTATTATTAAGTCAATGCTTGTTAGCTTAGCAATATGAAAAATATCAAGTTGCCTATTATCGACATCTCTTTAGCGAATTGTGGACGCAAATTGAGGAAATGACCACGAACAGCTTATTCGTAATATTTTCTCTTCCTGCCGTAGGTAAGTTAATAAGTACCTAACTTAATAAACTAGATGTGAGATAGAAATAATGAGCAGCTATTAACTTGCTCTGTCATTTCTTATTGCCGACAGATGGGGTCGTAGACGTAACATATTACTGACGGTGGTGGGTACTTGTGTAGTACTAATTAGTTTTACATAATGTGTACAGTTGTAGAGAGCTCGTAAGTAACATTTTTTTTATATACTCAAACCTGTACTACGTCTAAGGGGTAAGCAGTGGTGTATTAACGTAGACTTAAGATATTACAACCTTAGGTACTTTTGTCTGAGATCTGCTCTCAATCTTCTGGTTTCCATAATGTGGGTTAGTTGACTTTTAAGGGTTGACTGTCGTCTGACCCCTGCCCGAGAGGAAAACCTGTACCAGAGAGTTTTTTTTTCGTGCGGAAATCCCTTCGGCCCCCTCGGGAACCTGTACCAGAGCCTCATCCGTTAACCAGTAGATATACCAGCTTTTTGGTGAGGTTTCTTGGGTCCTGAATATCACGAGTGAATGAGTTCATGTAAATAAAACACCAATGGCAGGGATTTCTTAGATAGAAAGAAGAAAGAAAGAAATAAGTTTAATAAGGACACGCACAAATAGGTTACAACGAATATATAAATATATATATACATATAGATGATAGTCGTGCGAGCCTCAACAGGTCGCCATCTCAGCATAAATGCTGCCCATCACATGCAATCATATGATAAGCAGCGCTGATTTTCTGATAGCGCTTAGGCAGTAGGTATCAAAGCAGCATTTTATTGTCGCTACACGTGTACGCCTCAATCGCGTGCTTTCTCTCACGCAATATGAGCGGCGCTCATAACAAATAGAGGAACTTTTAAATACTGTCTTGTTTGCTTACATTTTGTTGCTAATTTTAGAATACTGTTCAGGATTCATGAATTTAAGTACAAACGTATTATGTGCTTCGTTTACACTTGAATTAACTTAAAATTCTGTTCTAATGTTATCAAATCAAACCGAACTTTTTTTACTGTCGGAAGTTTACGCGAATGTCACACATTGGAATAAAAATTTTTTTTACGGATTCTATCGCGATTTATTTGATGTCTTCCCGTGACCATGGAAAAGCAACCGAAACGTCGGGATTAATGTAAAATATAAAAAAACGAACTTTATTTCGTTAGAATATGGTTACATATAAAATTTTATATTATGAATTTGAATACAGCGTGTTCTACCGTGTAGCATGAAGATACTTTTTTTTTTAGGGTATGGAAACCTCCACGGGCTTCACTCCATCGGTGCCGACGATGGGGTGGGCGTGTCGGAATCGGACCGACTAAAACCACACGGTGTCCTTCTCAAGTGTCTATTGCCGGGCACCCCGGGTAAGCCCTCGAAAGGATACCCCAAGGGAGCATGAACTTACTTACATTATTTCCATGCCTCTCATTTGTTACTCAATCATGCTCAAACTGCTGAACGGATCTGGCTAAAATTTGATATAAGGATAGATTATAATCTGAAATAATACATGGGCTACTTTTTAAACCTGCAATAGCTTCCCATGGGTTGCGGGAACGGGCTCAGAATTCCACGCAGGTGGAGCCGCAAGCAACAGCTAGTAGGTACTTAATCATAGAAACTTCAGACGCGTAGTTTGATTGCGCAAAAGTTGCTCCGCGTAAATTATGTAAAAGCAATTTCAACGCTCAAAAGTTCTAGCAAGTTAAAACTAATTATCTCCTCCAGACCATCATATTATAAAAAATTTTTTACAGCACGCCTCTTAAGGACGAGAATCATTATGCGCCAGAGTTTTTTTTGTTAACCATACCTTTTTTTTTTTTTTTTTTTTTTTTTTTTTTTTTTTTTTTTTTTATCGTGCGGAAATCCCTTCGGATACCCCCCCGCCGGCCAGCGGGGGCGGTTATGTCAACCATACCTAGCTTACTTGTTTCTGCTGAGGCTCCAAGTCTTGGTTTTTTTGTAGACTGTAGATTGTGTCCAGCGGCAGAACCGGCTGATTGATTTTAATTTAACGAAAGAAAAAAGTATATTGGAAACGTTAGTACAACACTAACTTTTCGTGATGTCTTTGGTTTCATAGGCATGATTTGTCGGAAGTTTACGCGAATCACACATTTAAATTAAACTATTTTAATGGATTTACGAAAATCGATTACAACGTATCTTCGTGCGTACGTATCACGCCGTCTCGGGTCTTCAGACGCCGGGGTGTAAGGTTGCCCATAAGGCATTTCCCTCGCATCCCGACTGATCCTGTGCCATCTCCGGTTTCTAGATGGCACCCTTGGGTTTGGGAACCATGGTGTCCCCGTCTTGCCCCGGTTTAGAGGGGGGCGCTCCCGTAAAAGCGAAGATTAACAAAATCAATAGAAAGAGTCGGAGCTGGATGCAATAGTGACTAACACCGCGGTGATGACGATGACAGCTCGGGCATCTTTTTGCCTCACCTAGAAAAATATGTTAAGAGCTTTTGCCATGCAGCTCATTATAACGGAGATATGCATGTCTCTCTCGAGTAATATCGACCGATAAAATCGTAAAAAAAACTTTCACGTGACCAAAATGAAGCATTTGAAGATATCCGGTAGACTGAAGTCAACAGTAGTAAATAGCTATCTTAATGCAATCCTATAAATATAAATCAAAAGATTTAGGACAGGTACTAAAACTATTGAAATATTATGAAAAAGTAATCGCGTGCACCTAATCTTAAATACTGCATTAATGACTACAAACAATTTGAAAAAAGAACCAAGAGAAGCAAAAATAATCTATGTAGCCGATTGCACAGAGAATATTCTATTCGATCGAACCGATTTTTATACCGATACTCGATGATTACGTATGCGCAACCTACAGCACTTACGATAATCGAGTAATAAGCGATATCGATGTAATGACTCGATTCCGCTCCCGCTTAATTGCAGCTCGATATTTGCACAGTATGCCATTTTGTTTTTCATAGACAAAGTACTGTATGTAGTTGTTATGGATTTTGTACGGTGTGTTATTATGGAAATGGAGAAATTAGTGCCTTTTGTGGTATTACGTAGCTATGGTAAATAATAACACTAGTGTTCTCACAGAATATCGACGCCAAGTAACAGTATTTGAACTGTTGCGTTCCGTTTGGTGAGTTAGAGTGCCCAAACTCCTTTCCCATCCCCTCCCAAACACCTTTCCCATCCCCTCCGAAACTGCTTTCCCATCCCCTCCCAAACTCCTTTCCCATCCCCTTTCCTTTACAGGGTCGGCAGCGCGACTGTAACGCCACTGGTGTTGCACACGTCCATAGGCCGCGGTAACCGCTTCCCATCAGGTGGGCCGTGTGCTTGTCTGCCACCTTAGTGGTATAAAAAATAAATAAAAATAGAATATGTACTCTAGTTAGCTGTGTAAACCCAACGGTATCCACTAGTGGTGAAAGGTAGTTGCTTCATAGAGTAGAGAAGATAAGCTAACAATGCCTTAATATAGCTTTTTAATTGTGAGGAAGAAATCCACGGCCACGTATTTTTTAGGAACCAATATGAAAAGTTTATTTTTAATTTTTTGTTTGAATTTTTTTAAATTATGTACCATAAAGACTGTTCTTCAGTCCGATAATTCGAAATCTTCCTTTTTAGGGTTCCGTTGCCAAATGGCAAAAAACGGAACCCTTATAGATTCGTCAAGTCTGTCTGTCTGTCCGTCCGTATGTCACAGCCACTTTTTCCGAAACTATAAGAACTATGCTGTTGAAACTTGGTAAGTAGATGTATTCTGTGAACCGCATTAAGATTTTCAAACAGAAATAGAAAAAAAATTATAAATTTTGGGGCTCCCCATACTTAGAACTGAAACTCAAAAATTTTTTTTTCATCAAACCCATACGTGTGAGGTATCTATGGATAGGTCTTCAAAAATGATATTGAGGTTTCTAATATCATTTTTTTCTAAACTGAATAGTTTGCGCGAGAGACGCTTCCAAAGTTCTAAAATGTGTGTCCCCCCCACTGTAACTTCTAAAATAAGAGAATGATAAAACAAAAAAATATATATGATGTACATTACCATATAAGCGTCCAACGATAATTGGTTTGAACGAGATCTAGTAAGTAGTTTTTTTTTAATACGTCATAAATCGTAAACCGAAATTTACCTTTCATTCAAACAACTCAAATATAAAAATTAAAAAATAAAACATTATTATGTTATTTGCTGCTACGGAACCCTTAATGGGCGAGTCCGACTCGCACTTGGCCGCTATTTTTTTAAATCCTATATTACATATTACATAAATACGAAAGGTTGACTGGATAGGTGTTTGTTTATCACGCCAGAATGTCTAAACGTATCAGGATGGAATTATGCGGCGGTAGAGCATTCTACTGCTACATCAGAGATCGTGGATTCGATTCCTTTTCAATGTAAATATTTATTTGTTTCAATATATCTATTTGCATTGGTCCAGGTGTTTTTGTTTTGCCTATAATGTGTATGTATTTATGTATTATTTATTATAACATGTGCAATTCATAGATCATAGAGCCCATATTCAAAGTTATGCTTAGTTTAGATGACGCTGTGTAAGCTATCTCTATTCCAAATTTACCTCAAATTACGTAAGCCATTAAAGAGTGATAAGGACGCAAACATACATACCCACTCTCGATTTAATTATTCAGTAGGTTCTCACGCTTTCGATTTAGAAAATTAGTAGGATTTAATTAATAGGGTATACAACATGTCTATTAAACATCTCTCATTTCATAATACTTATAGTCATCATCATTAAATCTTAGCGAAACTGCTTAACGATGATTCCGGTTGCACCCGAAGCTTTCACCTGGGGACTGATTTCATTTTATGTTTGGCTATTACAGGAGCAACTGTCATCTGATCTCCAATCCCGAGAGAAAAACCTGCGCCAGAGCTTTACTCGACAATCAGCAGGTGTATGGCTTGCAAGTGATATGCTTCCCATACATCCGATTTAACTTTACACAAAACTATTTATTGTTTGGTGTAACATTGCAAAACAATTTTAATTCTAATTATGCACAACTATAAGCAATAAAATAAAATGGACAACACACGTACAGGCAAAGCTCACACCATAATTATTTATTCTGGCCACACAACTCCGAAGGTCATTGCCTCGAATGACAGCTTTAAAAAAAAAAACAACTGTCAGTCACTGACATCTGAAAAATTCGAAATTCAAATACTTATAGCCTTAACTTCACACTTCACACTTACACGGAAAAAATTAATTAGTTGAATCAACCTTAATTCAACCGATTTTTTGTGTTAATATAGCACCTACATTGAAAATTTGTTGAATCAAACAAACAAAAATTGTTGCTTGTAAAAGGTAAATTTAACCAAACCAAGTGAAGTTGTTTTAACACTGTCTTGAAATGGTAATATTAACTAGTTTAATAATAGGTTGCCAGTACTTTCAACTTTTCAACTATTTTATTTTGGTTGATATAGCACCTACCTTTAAGATTTGTTGAATCAACTAATCTGAAATATGTTGCTTGTAAAAGGTAAATTTAACCAAACCAAATTAGGTTGTTTTAACACTATTTTGAAATCGTTATTTTTACTATAATAATAAACATGTATTTTTAAGTATATGGTGCTAAGTTGTAACTACTACTTATCTTAATGTAGAATCGACACGTAGCAATAGGTTAGAATAACCTAAATTTGGTGGTAAAATTAACCTACGTATATTGGTCTTCTTAACTGTTTTGTAAATGTAGTATTGACATGTGCAATTAAGTTGAAGCTACCTAATTTTTATGATAATCTTAACCTGTATTTTTAGGTTGAAATAACTTGTTGTGTTTTGTTAAATTAACCTCTGCTTTATGGTAAAATCTACCTAGATCATAATAGTATTTTTGACAAAAGTGTTATGTAGAATCAACATGTAGCAATAGGTTAGAATAACCGAAATTGAGTGGTAAAATTAGCCTGTTGTAAATGTAGTATTGACATGTGACGTTTAGTTAAAATTACTTGTTTTTGGTAAAATCAACCTGCATTTATTAGTAATATCTACCTACAACGTATGTAATATTGTAGGTAGATATTACTAATAAATTCAGTTAAAATTACTTGTTTTTGGAAAAATCAACCTCTATTTATTAGTAATATCTACCTACAATATTACATATATTGTAGGTAGATACTACTAATAAATGCAGGTTGATTACTTGTTTTTGGTAAAATCAACCTGCTTTTATTAGTAGTATCTACCTACAATATATGTAATATTGTAGGTAGATACTACTACTATATACTACTAATAAATGCAGGTTGATTTTACCAAAAACAAGTAATTTTAACTAAATTTGTTAGTAATATCTACCTGCAATATTACATATATTGTAGGTAGATATTACTAATAAATACAGGTTGATTTTACCAAAAACAAGTAATTTAATAGATATACCTGCAATAATGCAGATTGATTTTACAAACATCATAATATATCAAATTCTGTACAAACAAATACTTTTACATTTCAGATTAAGGTACAAATCAATGCAGGCTTATTCTACAATACACTTTCATCAAAATACTTATCTTACATGAAAAGGAAATCTAATTATAGTCAATAAATAAAAAATATAGATTTATTAAGAAAAAAACATTTTATTTACCCTTAAATAACATAAAGTACCCGTCAATAAGAACTTTTACATAATAATCAAGAAAATATCTAATAAATAAAACATAATATGAAAGTATCTACATTGTGTTTATAGACATTTCACGAATACTTCTGGGGATTATAGTACCCGTCAATATGAACAACTTTTACAATAGAATCAACCCTGTTAGCGCGAAAAAAAACAGCTGTTCCATACCTACTGTTTAGCTAGTAGCTATTGAACTTTTGTATGGAACAGCTGATTTTTTTTCGCGCTAACGAGTTGGTTCCATTGCAAAAGTTGTTCATATTGAAGGGTACTATAACCCCCCGAAGTATTCAGGCCATGTCTTGATACACCTTGTATAAATAGAGGATTAAACAATTTACGTAACGAGTTATTACTGTCATTCATTATCTGTTAAAAAATATTGTTTTATCTTGCAGTAGACTTCTCCATAACAAATTATATGACACACCGTTGGAAAACTAGATACTAGAGCACGTTGTAGGACTTGCAGGAGCAGAACTTGTGCTTTCCGATGCTGTTTCCTGTGAAATAATAAACCAAGTTAAAACTTTAGATTTTCTAATTTGCTATAAGTAAGTACCTACCATATATATACAGGATCGTGGTAGATGGCACAAACTAAGGAAGGCCTATACCCAGCAGTGGGTGAAGTCGGGCTGTGGATGATGATGATGATGAAGTACCTACCTACCTATAGCCCGTGCGATTTAACAAGAGACTTCACGCTGTGAAGTCAACAACAAAAACGCAACAGAAGTAGATATATCATCGAATGATTTAAAATGACTAATAAAATGTATAACTACACTAATAGGTACTATCGATATTGACCGCAAGAAGGCAAGTGCGGAGTGCCGCGGAGCATGCGGGAGAGGGGTCGCATTCCAGCAAAGTCTCAAGTTAAGTCGCACTCGCACGGGTTATACCTACCTACCTACCTAGGTGATAAGTACCTTAATCTAAGTAACTAAGGTAACTTAATCTAAAGTTTATACCTAATTAAAGTTTAAAAAACTTCAGAAGCCGACTTCAAGTTGATTTCGGCTCCATCATCAGATCGACTTTAAACCTATAAATGGTAGTGCTTTAAAATACTTAATGAAAAAATTATCAAACGCACTAGTCGCCCCTACGATTTTCGAAAGTTCTCGATTTCTCTGGGATGCCATCATCAGATCCTGGTATGACAGTCACAATCTACCTAGGTGTAAAGTTCTCATCAATACAAATTAATCAAACCCAAACACAAGGTAACTGCTGTAAATCGTTGAGGAGTTCCCTCGACTGTCTTTCGGCTCCATCATCAGATCGACTTTGAACCTTCATTAAATTGTAGGGCTTAATAAAAAAATTATCAAACGCACTAGTCGCCCCTACGATTTTCGAAAGTTCCTCTCGATTTCTCTGGGATGTTATCATCAGAACTTCGTTTCCTTATCATGGTACTACAAACGGAATATGTTCTTTCCAACAAAAACAAAATCATCGAAATCGGTTATAAACGACGAAGTTATTCGCGAACAAACATACAAAAATATATATACCTACCTATACGATCGAATTGAGAAACCTCCTTTTTTTGAAGTCGGTTAAAAATAACATTGTTTTTTTGTTAAAATAACATTATGTGATGTGTTTGATACTACATTTCGTTTGTGATTCCATAACTTGGTAAGTACCTAAATAAATAAATAGGTACCCTTGATAGGTTGCTGTAGGTAAGGTAGATAATAAGAACCGCTAAGCACTGGCACTCACTGCCAGCTTGTTTCCCCTGAAGACTACCAGGTATCTACCTACCTCCTAGGTCAGCCACATCGTCACTTTCTATCAGGTAAGATTAAAATTCAAAATAAAAATAATACAGGTATAGATAGGTTTACTTACATGTGTTATTTTTTATAGTTTCTTTACGCCGACTCTGAACAATATTCTCTCTTTTACATGCGGCACTAATTCTTTTAAATCTGTATCTTGTATATCTGCCAGTAGGTCTACAGTGATTTCATTATCTGAAAAACAAAACAAAAATATTATTTAGGCTAGGTAAAATATTATTTACTTACTTTCGGTCGGTAGGTACGCGATCTCGGTACCTAGTTTACTATGAAAATTAACTAGGTAGGTAGGTACCTAAAAACTACCTAAAATCTAGGTTAATTTTACGTATTACCTCTTGTTCATTCTAGGTACCTACCTACTCAGTGCTGGTTTATGTAGTTACTTGCCTACCTACTTGTAGATAAATTACTAATTTAGCTTCATTGATATCATCATGATCAGACAGTAAGTAAGTAAGTAGGTAAGATAAGTAAATTAATTGAATAAAACAATGGCGTTTCATGGTACCTATCTAGGTAGTAAAGTAGGTAGGTACTTACCACAAAAAAATGTAATAGTCTCATCAGAAAATCTCCATTCCTAGAGATACACCGCCACCAGAGATTTCTCAAAATCTTCCATATTTAGACACGTAAAGTATCTATCAACGTTTAAAAATAAAAGGTGAGTTTAGTTGATCTAAATTCACCTATAATTTTTTTCAATTACGCCACTTTTAATTTTTTTATTTATACACACACGCACTGCCACCGACTAATCGCTTCGCTTTTGGAAATTGGAATGAAAGATGACACCAGCCAGATTGACGCGCGGCCGCCATACCCCTCCCTACCCCTACCGCGATGCGCTTGCACACATCCTGTTCTTGCGTGAGCATGCAGGGCGGAGAGAGAGCGAGAAAGGAAAGAACCACCTTGGCAAAAAAGCGCCCCGCGCCGCGTGGCTTGTCGGCAAGTGTCGGTCGGTTTATCAAAGAAAACGCGCCTACCTACATACCTATGTAGGTAAACTTAGATTTTTAAAACTAGTTCGGTAGGTAGGTAAGGTACGCAGCGGATTTTGATGCGGTTTTTTTAATAGATAGAGTGATTAATTTGTATTGATGAGAACTTTACACCAAGATAGATTGTGACTGTCATTAGGGGTCTGATGATGAAGACGAAGGACAGTTAAGGGAACTCCTCAACGGTTCACAGTAGCTATCTTGTGTTTGGACTTAATTCATTTATATTGATGAGCACTTTGCTCCTATATGGGTTATAAGTGCCATTACAGGTCTGATGATGGAGACCATAGACAGTCGAGAGAATTCAAACTACTTTATAATGAAATGTTAGGTGTTTACAACTATTCACAACAGTTATTTTACCAATTTAATTTGTTGTTTAAAATGTTTGCAAATAGTTGAATAAATTTTGTAAATTTAACTACGTTCGTTTGCTGATTCAGCTTATGCAATATTGTTGATTTAAACATTATTTATTAGTTGTTTTAAATTCTAGCAAAAGGTTAAAATATTTTTGTTATTTTGACTAAATGTATCTCTTGATTCTACTTTGTAATGAAATGTTAGGTGTTTACAACTATTCACAATATTAATTTTACCAATTTAATTTGTTGTTTAAAATGTTTGCAAATAGTTGTATAAATTTTGTAAATTTAACTACGTTAGCTTGCTAATTCAACTTTTGCAATATTGTTGATTTAAACATTATTTGTTAGTTGTTTTAAATTTCTATCAAAATTTTAAAATATTTTTGTGATTTTGACTAAATGTATCTGTTGATTCTACTTTGTTATGAAATGTTAGGTATTTACAACTATTCACAATAGTTATTTTACCAATTTAATTTGTTTTTTAAAACGTTTGCAAATAGTTGAATAAATTTAGTAAATTTAACTACGTTTGCTTGCTAATTCAACTTATGCAATATTGTTGATTTAAACATTATTTATTAGTTGTTTTAAATTACTAGCAAAAGGTTAAAATATTTTTGTTATTTTGACTAAATGTATTTGTTGATTCTACTTTGTAATGAAACGTTAGGTGTTTACAACTATTTACAATAGGTTATTTTACCAATTTAATTTGTTGTTTAAAATGTTTGCAAATAGTTGAATAAATTTTGTAAATTTAACTATGTTCGCTTGCTAATTCAACTTTTGCAATATAGTTGATTTCAACATTATTTATTAGTTGTTTTAAATTTCTAGCACAAGGTTAAAATATTTTTGTTATTTTGACTAAATGTATCTGTTGATTCTACTTTGTAATGAAACGTTAGGTGTTTACAACTATTCACAATAGGTTATTTTACCAATTTAATTTGTTGTTTAAAACGTTTGCAAATAGTTGAATAAATTTTGTAAATTTAACTATGTTCGCTTGCTAATTCTACTTATGCAATATTGTTGATTTAAATATTATTTATTAGTTGTTTTAAATTTCTAGCAAAAGGTTAAAATATTTTTGTTATTTTGACTAAATGTATCTGTTGATTCTACTTTGTAATGAAATGTTAGGTGTTTACAACTATATCACACTAGTTAATTTAACTAATCGTATAGTTGATTGGAACATTTGAAAATAGTTGAATCAATTTTGTAAATTTGACTAAGTTCATTTGCTGATTCAACTTAACATTATGTTGAAATTACCGAATTATTAGTTAAATTGACCGCTATGCTATTATACATGAAAAATTATGTTAGGCTAACCCATTTTTTTGGTTGTAACAACAAAAAAAAAACAACTTTTTTTTATTTGTTGTATTGAATGTAGTACTACGGTTGTCGTAACGCAATTTATGGTAGACTCAACTGTTAAGAAATCAACATTCAGAAATTCAACTAATAGTTTTTTCCGTGTACACAAACTGTTTCGTGTGTTGTAATTTGGTGATTAACTTTTTTTTTCGTGTGATACTAATATGTTATAGACAATTACATAAATGTAAAAGGCTTTGAAGGTGTCACATAAGTCTTAGGCGTTGCTAAACTTTTAACAATATACTATACTAGGTATTGCCCGCAGTTCCGCCCGCGTGGAATTCTGTTGCCGTTACCGCTTCCCATTAAGGTTCTAATGGGAAGCGGTAACGGCAACAGAATTCCACGCGGGCGGAAATAAGGAAAAGTAGGTACTCCCGAGATAAAAAGTAGCGTGTGTTTTATTTGAGAATATAATCTATCCTTGTGTCAATTTCGTTCAGATTCGTTTAGCCGTTTTTGCGTGAAAGAGTAACAAAACATCTATAAACCCAAACTTTCATATTTATAATATTAGTAGGATATGCTCATGCTTGTACATCCCCAAACCGATAAGCAGAGGTATAGGTACGATTATAAATGTTGTCGATAATACAATTGATGTATGGGGTCCATCAAAATCTTCAGGGCCCAAGTCAACCTCATTTGCTAGTCGGTATATTTGATGATTGAGGAACGAGGCTATGGCGCATTCTTTCCTCTCAGAATTGAGAGGTCAGACAGCAGTTACTTCCATAAAAGGCGCATCTGGCCGTCGGGGGGGTATCCGAAGAGATTTCCGCACGAAAAAAACTGTGGCGTAGCGGTTGCGCATTCGACTGCTACGACAGAGGGCGCGGGTTCGATTCCCGCTCAGTACAAATATTTGTATGCATGAATATGCCTATTTGCATTGGTGATATGTATCTAAGTATTAACAAAAAAAAGGAAATACCCCAACAAAAGCTAGTTAAATTATACTTACTTTAGGTTTAGAGAGCGCTTTATAGAATATCATAGAATATTTATTTTATAAAAAAAGCCGACAAGCCAATTTCCAGGCTTCGAGATGAAAGCCTTGGATGCGAATGGAAACAACACCAGGGTAATGATGACTGTATGCAAAAGAGGAAGGACGTGAAGGGTACCTTAATATACTCCTGGGCGCTGGTTCTTCTGGAGACTGTCCACATTCACTGTGATCCTCTTTGTGTACACCAAGTTCACTTAATAGTAATTTTCGAAAAATAGTTCAATATTATTTGGGGAGCGCGCGCGTATCGACCGTTCGATTCGGTGATTTTTTTTAACTTAGATGGGCAGCCGCCGGTGACGTTGACAGCTCGTTCGTATACAAGGAACGGATAGAAAAGGATGTGTATGTGTGAGAGTATGATTAGGGTGTGTGCGTAAACTACCTACAATTTTTGATTATTTTAATTTAATAAAGTTTAATTTAGAAAGTTTTAAACAAGAAATAAATTACGATCTATTGGCGCAGACAACTCCGCCCGCCTAGAGGTTTCCTCTACATTAAACAAATAAATGTATCCTAATCTAAATTGAATTTACTAAAACTATGGATAAATACATGGTTTAATTAATTGTTATTGACGAGGCAGAGGGCAAATCCGAACCACGGGTCGCACATAGCTACTAGTGGAAGTTCTCACTTTAACTGTTCTTATAACTCTATCCTTTCCCGGATAAACCTCCTCCACAACACCAAGAGGCCAACAAAGAGGGTGAGTATTGTTATCTTTAATAACAACGACAGTACCTAACTGTATAGGTTTTGAGGGAGAGTTCCATTTTTCTCTTTGCTGCAGTGAAGTTAAATACTCTACATTCCATCTTCTCCAAAATGTTTGAACAACTCCATCTAGAAGCTGATAACGAGAGAGAAGATTCGATGTAGAACTTATTGGCTCGGCAGGTAGAAACTTCTGAGGTGTCACATTTAGAAAATGATTAGGTGTCAAGGCTGACAAATCAGAGGGATCAGCAGATAATACGCAAATAGGACGACTATTAAGAAGGCATTCTATCTGAACCAAGACTGTATTAAACTCCTCATAGGTGTACACTTGACTGCCCATGCTCTTATATAAATGTGTCTTTACAGACTTGACATTGATTTCACAAAGACCGTTAAAATGTGGCCCAAATGGTGGACTACGTTTGAATTGAATCTTATTATTGGACAAGAAATGACCAATATAATTATTATAATCAGTGGACTGTATAAGATTGTAGATTTCTTCTAATTTTCGTTTGGCTCCTAAAAAATTAGTAGCACCATCACTATAAATCATAGACACGGGTCCTCGTCTACAGATAAAACGCTTGAAGGCGTTTAGAAACGTTTCAGAACTCAAATCCGTGACCACTTCCAAATGAAGAGCCTTAGTTGTTAGGCAAACAAATAAGCAAATATAAGACTTTTGGCTTTTAATTCCACGACGACGAACATGTGTGACAAAAAAGGGGCCTGCGTAATCCACAGCCGTGTGTACAAAGGCCTTCACTTCAGCGACTCTAATGTCAGGTAGGTCACCCATCTGGGGATGAGTAAAACGAGGATTTAATCTAAAACAGATATTGCAATTATGAACTCGTTGCCGTACAAAAACTCTGGCGGAAACTATCCAGTATTTTTGTCTGAGCAAAGCAAGCAAAAGGCCAGGACCAGTATGTAGATTTGTTTCATGATAATAATCAACTAAAAGTTCTATTACTCGGTCTTTCATCGGCAATAATACAGGGTGCTTTTGTCCATAATCAAGTTGTGAATTAGATAAACGACCACCTACTCTTACTATACCGTTATTATCTAGGAAAGGTTTCAATTTCCATAAAGTTTTACTACACTGTTTTTTAAGTTTCAAATCATGTATGTCGTTTGCAAAATGCTTTTCTTGAACATATCTAATCACATAAAGCTCAGCCTGTTCCAAATCTTGAACATCGATAGGGCCCTTTGAAGTTAATAATCTAAGCCATCTCAATACATACACAAGAGACCGGAGAAACGTAGACCAGTAAGATATACGTTTAGCGAGACGTTCAATGGGATGGGTAGATGCCATTGTTACATTATTAGTTACGACCAGAGTAACAGTTTTGGATTCTGGTACCTTGTCCGAATTAGGACTAACCTTAAAAGGTTGTATAGGCCAATTTGCGAGAGGGTTTGATAACCATTGAGGTCCATGGAACCAAAAGTTATTATTAAGAAGTGATTGTGGTGTTACGGGACGCGAAATTATGTCCTCTGGATTTTCATATCCTCTAACATGGTACCAATTCGAAGCTGTTAAGTTTGAATTTATTTCTGCAATTCTGTTTGCTACAAATGTGTGAAATTTATATGCTGGTGAATGAATCCATGTTAGTGTGATTGTGGAGTCTGAGAAAGCGTAAACTCTATCAATATTACAACGCTTAGATAGCGTTTCGCGAGTGGATGCCATAAGCTTTGATAACAATAACGACGCACAAAGTTCCAGACGCGCTAGAGATTTTCCAGGAGAAGCTACTCTGGATTTAGAAGTGAGTAAATGTACCGAACCGGGAGAATCTACATCTTTACTGACGCGTATGTAAATAACAGCACCGTAACACAGCTCACTGGAGTCCGCAAATCCAATTAAAGATATGTGTGCATTTGAGCGAATCTCAACGAAACGCGGTATTTTAAATTGCTCTAAATATGGTAATTCTCTGTGAAACTGAGCCCACTTGTCACGGATTGAAGTAGTAACTTCGTCATCCCAATCCAGTTGGAGTTTCCAACAATCTTGCACTAGCAATTTCATAAAAGCAGTAACTGGACTAATTAGTCCTAATGGGTCAAATAAACGCGCAGTGACTGACAAAATTGAACGTTTAGTGCATTTGTCCGAATTAGCAATAATTTTAAATTGGAACTTGTCTTCCACTGGGTCCCATTGCATACCTACAATTTTAGTACTAGCGTTAGCGTCGGAGTCAAAGCTAAGTGTTTGAGGGCTTTTATTAGACAATGGGATTCTATCCATCAACTTTGTACTATTCGACATCCATTTAACCATATTAAATCCACCAGACTTAAACATGTTGATCAATTCTAAATATGTTTGCTCAGCCTTGTCGACGCCCTCCATAGAACAAACATAGTCATCCATATATAGGTGATTGTCGGCTTCATAGGCTGCTAAAGGGTACTTGTGGCGAAGATCAGCGGCGAGCTGACGGACAACACGCATTGCTAGATAAGGTGAGCTGGATATTCCAAATGAAACTCTATCAAATTCGTAAACATCTATTTGAGAGTGCGAGTTAAAGCGATAAAGTATTCGCTGAAAAGGGCGATGTTCGGGGGTAAGAATAACCTGAAAATACATTTTTTCAATGTCTGCAGTAACAGCAACCGAAAACATACGTAGATTTAACAAGAGATCAAATAAATTGCTCTGCAGGTTAGGACCAGTGTATAATAAGTCGTTAAGCGACTTGCCGGACGTCGTCTTACATCCAGCATTGAGTACGATACGAGTTTTTGAGGTCTGTTTGTCTGGGCGATAGATAGCTCGATGCGGGATGTAGTACGATTTAATATCACGAACAGGATGATAGACCTTAGAAAGATAACCTTGGTCTATATAATTTTGAATAGTGGCATTATAGTCATGACGAAGCTCAGGGTCTTTGTCAAGTTTCTTTTCGAGATTAAGCAGGCAATTCTTGGCAATACCGAATGAATTCCCTAGCTCTGAGGTATCATACTTAAATGGGAGATGTACCGTGTAACGACCTGTTGCATCACGCGAATATGTAGATTTAAATAAAAGTTCACACACCTCATCATCGGGACTTATATGTTTTTTCATGGGTACACTATCAAGTTCCCAAAACTTATGCGTTAAATGTTCAAGAGTAAGAGATTCCGAATTACAAAAAAAAGTCTTATCAGGTTTAGTAGGGGCAGCGTTAGTGCGTGTCTTCAAACTACGTGGTAAACCGTCCGCCCTACCCATAGTTACATAACCAAGGGTGGTCTGCACAGCAATGACTGACGAGTCGGATGAGGCAACCTTGTCGGATCCGAGTAAAAAGGGGAACAATCAATCAATCGGTCCGGGAGCGTAGAACTTATCATCCGCCATCGGTAAATTGCGTAAATGATCGAGTTGCGTTGTATCGATTTGGATATTCGGCAAACAATCCGTAATCGTTTCTATTACGCGCGCTTTAATCGTATATGAACACCTGGGGTCATAACGTGAGTGTATTTTAAACTGTGTAAAACCTAAAGACTTACTCTCAGTCTGTCCTATCCCCTTCACAGTGTTCAGTGCCGGAGATATTTTTATGTTCAAACGTTCGCAACACGATTTAGTTATGAAATTACTCATGGAACCGGTATCGAGAAAAATGCGTACTGGGAGCGGTTGAGCGTTTTTATAAACGTTGACGGACGCCGTAGGTAGCAGTACAGTAGTGTTATTCATCGAAGTCCGCATCGACGACGTCACCGAAAGCGCTAAGCCTTCGTTACTTGAAGCGGGAGTTTCGATTTCGTTATCTATGTATGCGGCGTGAGCGGCGGTTGGCGCGTGCGCTTGAGTGGAAGGCGCGGGGCGCGGCGGTGGCGATGATGGAGACGGCGCGACCCGAGATTGACTTCGCATAGGCGGCCGTGATGATTCACCACTGAACTGGTCTACCCTATGGTTTAGCGTGTGCGACGGCGGCATCGGCTGTGCGGTCGTGGGTTGGAATCCACTGTTCGTATTATCTATGTGGAGTAACGAATGATGTTTTTGGTGACATACATTACATCTATTTTGCGATCTACAAGCGTTAGTATTATGAAATCCAAGACAATTTTTACAAAAATTGTATCGATATACAATATCATTACGTGCGTAGGTATTTTGATTTAAAAAATAATCACATTTAAATAATGGATGAGATGGATAAGTTGTACAAACTAAACATGCGTGTTGTGGTTGAGTTTGATAGTGTGTTTGAGTATGAGAGTTGTTTATGAGAGGGTAAGCGTGAGTGTCATGCAAATTAGAGTTTGGGTGCGATTCAAAATAAGAGTTTGAGTTAGAATATGCGTTTGAATGATAGTCTGAATAAGAATGGGCGTGCGTGTTTGAGGGTAAATTATATTCAAAGTTGGATTGTGAATTGTCTAAGTTAGTATAATGTTGTTGCGACTGATAAGATAGATCTTCAGTTTGAGCCACTAAATTATGAGTAGGTTTTAACTTCGTAGGCTTATGTATTTGTTTGTATTGTTGTGCGTGTGAGTGAGTAGGTGAGCGGAGTGCTATGATTTTACTTTGTTCCTTCACAAATTTAGAAACGTCCTTGAAAGTAGGTACCTTTTGATGACGGTGCGACTGTTCGAATAAAGTTAAATTTTCTTTGTCTAGTTTGCTAAGTGCAATGTGAGTGATCATGAAATCAGACAAATCTTCAATTTGTAAGCGGTGGAGGGCAGCTTCAGCGGAACAAAACTTATCTATAAAGGAGTCGATGGACTGGTTGGGTTTAAAGTTCAACATTTGTTCGATGTACAGTGACGCTTGAACTCTGACATCGTGAAACTTTTCTATGAGAGCGTTCCAAATAATGTTATAATTTTCTGAGGTAGGAGCTAATCCTGAATATACCGTAAGAGCCTTACCCGAAAGGCAACCTACCAGATATTGAACTTTTTCAGCATCAGAAAGGCGTGGATTTTCATGTATTAAAGTTTTGAAATTTTCATAAAAAATAGACCACATACTAGGAGTGCCGTCAAATGTGGCTATTTTAAGCGGGGGTAACTTGCGATTTAAAAGATCATTATCGGTTTGTTGTTTCAGAGTACTTGCAGCTTGTTTTACATAGCAATACAATTCATCAAAAGCACTCAGTGCCGCGTAGTTTGGAACTGCCTCTGGGTTTTGATTTTGGTACAAATTCATTAAATCATCGAGAGTTTGTACAAAGTCTTGCCTAATTTTATCAATAGATTGTGTTCGAGCTATGAACTGATTTTTCTGTACGGAATCGGTCATAGTTACGCTTATGTTATAAACATCTTGTATCATGACAAATAACATCTGTTTTTTACCCTCAGTAACTTTAATCTTCGCTTCAAGAACTGCCTTCTTTTCCGCGGCCATAGTGAGAAATACGTATTACGAACAAAGTGCGAAGCAACAAAAATCAGCAAGTTAATTTCACCTGTATTGCAATGAAGTTAGGGTTTATAGTCGTGTGAACACACTTACAATATGGCGGATCTGGATATGATACTAGTTGAACTTACGAGAATAATTATTTTCTTCACTTTTTATTAATACGTTAATGACCAAAAATATTAACAGTAATATGTTTACTAATAATAAAAAATGATTTTTGTTCTTAGTTGAGTGCGAAAAGCGTGAGTATGGATGAGAAATAAACAGATTTAAGTTAGCGAGTGGCAAGTATGCGATTTGAATTTTGATTTAAATACTAAAACTTATTAGGAATTTTAAGAAATGCTTAGGTAGAATTTTTGCGTGTGTATGATTCAGGAGATTTAAATGCGTAGGAAGCTAAATGCGTAGAAGGGATCAAGGGCCGAAGGGACCATTACTTGTATGCAAAAGAGGAAGGACGTGAAGGGTACCTTAATATACTCCTGGGCGCTGGTTCTTCTGGAGACTGTCCACATTCACTGTGATCCTCTTTGTGTACACCAAGTTCACTTAATAGTAATTTTCGAAAAATAGTTCAATATTATTTGGGGAGCGCGCGCGTATCGACCGTTCGATTCGGTGATTTTTTTTAACTTAGATGGGCAGCCGCCGGTGACGTTGACAGCTCGTTCGTATACAAGGAACGGATAGAAAAGGATGTGTATGTGTGAGAGTATGATTAGGGTGTGTGCGTAAACTACCTACAATTTTTGATTATTTTAATTTAATAAAGTTTAATTTAGAAAGTTTTAAACAAGAAATAAATTACGATCTATTGGCGCAGACAATGACTGATGATGGCTAAGGAATGATGAAGGAACTAACGGTGACATGGATATTTCGGACTTGAATCGACTAATACCCTATACGGTATCTCTTCTGTCAGCCATGTGGTATGGGGAATCTGTTGTAACCTAGAAGGGATATCCCAGAGACCCCGACCAGCGCTGGTGACCCCGACGTATTGTTGAGGATATAATCCCCTAAAGAAAGGCGCGTGCGGAAACACGAGGCGCCGCCACCATGGGCCTGCTTCTGCTAGGGTGACGGCTAGCCCCAACCGTCACCTCAAGGCCCGCGCTCATGGAGGGCGGAGATCGTTCTGCGATCTCCGCCGCCTGGTGACGCAAAAGCCCTTGGTATTATAATCCGACCAGGTGTTATTCAACTCTTACTCTCAAACAATGCCGCGCTAAATGCTGACTTTCTCCCTGTCCACGCCCCGAATAAAGACAATGTGTATTAACAATAATTGTAGGTTCACCAAATATTATGTTACGGTTAAAGAGAAATGGATTTATCTAGTCAACCGTGGCTTCGCCTAGTAAAAACCCTTTATTACAAATTAATCCAAACTAAATACTTAGTGTATTTTTAAGGTGTAGGATATCCTTCCTAGGGCACACCAGATTCCCCGTACCACATGACTGACGCAAGAGGGACACCGTGCGGTTTTAGTCGGTGGGGTAAAAAAAAGGTGTTTTTTTAGTTACTTTCGCATTTGTAATATTAGTAAGTATTGATGAATTCAAGTGTGACTATATCGGGTTCTATTCCTGGGTTAAACAAAGTATGGTTAGTATATAAATCTTTAGGCTTTCACGGCCGGCGTTGCATGTAGAATATACTGCTTCCGTGCTGTTTGACCGTGGTCCATATGAAACTTGTGTTCCAGTTGTATCCATATGAAAGTATGGTTAGGTTTATTTGTATGGAAATTTTCAATATTGAGTATTGAGTCGCAGTATTGAGTCGCAGTATTGAGTCGCAGTATCGAGTCTCGAAACGTGTCTGAAAGACGGCAATAGGGCCAGCAAACTATACCGTGGGAATAGTTCCACCCGTGTGGATGTTGGTTATTGTGACCAAACATAGTCTATGTCCTTTCCCAAGCTCTAGTATATCTCTGTAGCTATCTTTATCGAAATCGGTTTAGTAGTTTAGTCGTGAAAGCGTAACAGACAGACAGACAGAGTTATGTTCTTATGTGAATAGTACAAAATAACCTGTGCCTAACTACACCATCTGCCTCAGGTATCTTTCTATATAAAAAAAGTTCTGTAATGGTTTTTACTGCATTGAATTCTGATTTGTCTATTATTTGCTATTAACTAGCTAATATTGACATTCATGGTTAATTATCCACTCCAGTGGACATTAACCTTATATAACATGGCTAATAATCACCGTATATTAAATATAATCATAACGCGTAATCATATTGAAAAAGGAGTACCTACATTTCTATCAGTTTGTTCGTCAAAATGTTATTTAGAAGAAGTTCATTAGTTTTAACTATCTTCAAAAAAGGAAGAGATTGTCTATTCGTCGAAACGTGGCCAGTGTATGACGCCGCACCAAGACACCTGCTGTTTCACGAACGAGGCTCTGGTGTAGGGTTTCCTCTCGGGGTTGGGAGGTCCGACATCAGTCCGACCCATGGAACGGGTGGTATTAACCAATACGGTTAATCTAAAGGAGGAGAAGGAGAAAGCTGATCATGGGCTCCGAGGTCAAAGCCTTATTCCTCAATCAGTTTAAGACCAATTTGGAAGGCGGCAGGGCGGGTCCGGGAGAGGCTCAGGTATCTTCCGATCAGCAGAGAACGCGATACGCGGAGGTGACTCAGACGTCAGAGGTCATTTAACGAGCTCCGTCCTCCATAAGCGCAGTTCTGGAGGTGACAGGTGGAGACGCCTGTCACCCTAACAGAAGTAGGCCGGGGAGGCGGCGCGTTGCAAGCTCACTTTTTTCCAGGGCAAGACGGCGACACCGTGATTCCCAAACCCGATGGGGCCATTTCAAAACCGGAGATGGCCTTGGGTCAGTCGCGGTGTGAGGGAAATGCCTTATGGGCCACCATACACCACGGCATCTGAAGACCCGAGATAGGTTACGCTTTTAGTCGGTTAAAAGCGGCATAACCTCTCACGCTGGCCGATGGCATTCCGAAAAAAAGATAGATTACAAAATTATTATTTGTTTGAATAGTTTATTTAACATCAGGTTAGTATCTGATGATGGGATCCTGGTAAAATCGAGAGAATTCTTCAAACATTATATACACAGTTTTGTTTTTCTTTTTAATATATCATCCCATCCTTATTTACAGTATTATGAGTACTGCTAAAGAGTGGAATGCCTTCCTGAGTCTGTGTTGCCGAAAAGCTGTAACCTGGGAGTCTTCAACAGGTTACTTCTAGGCAAGCGTGCTCCCCCATTGGCCACATCAGCACTCTCAACATCTCTCCTGTTCGTAACAGGTGAGATATTGATCAAACGCGTCAAAGTTATGCGTACAGAAAAGAATCATACATTCAACCTAAAACAAACAGTTCCTTAGGCATTTGGTTGCCAAAATCTACTTTAAAGTGATCAAAACTACTAGCCAAAGTTAATCCAGTAAAAATGTAAAAAGTAAGTATAAAATATAAAAAGAAACAAAACTCTGGTCGTAATTACATTTGATTGTATCACAAATCTGTCGTGAAAATTCGGAACATGATGGATGGGAGAGAGACAATTTCGTTCAGGTATGGCGTAATTTATTTATTATATAATGATCATAAAATGGCGAGATTGTAACTTAGATTATAACAGCGTCACTTGAAAGTACACTCAACGACAAAAGTGGCTTAACAAATTCTAATTTATTAATCACTTTAGCTCTTAAACCTTTAAAAAGGGTAGTCATATTTCACGTGTAAAGAACGTTTGTAAATATTTAAGTGTTAATCCACTTTTATCGTTGACTATCCGTATTATATATTAATACAACTTGAGTAACCACAAGTTATTTGTGCTGAGTAAATAAATAACTATTCTAGGACATTTTTTAATGAATATTAGTAACCGAATTACTAATATTCTCCCTAACCTCTCCAGCTAATCTTTATTACTTGTGTTAGGAGTGGGTTCACGTCGGTTGTATAACGGCCAGGATTCGAACCCGGGACCTCTCGATCGTAAGGTCGACTCCTTAATCAATAAGCTACCGACGCTTAAATTAACATTACATTACATTACATAACATTAAAAATATTACAGTTCACCATTTTGATTTAGATCCATACTTAACATAGCTTGTAATTTAGGTGTGTGGAGGAACGGAGTGTGACGTTCCTTCAACACAAAGGGAGGATCCTCCGACCAGGCAAGGTGATCACGCCTGGCGCAGGCGGGCCGCGGCCCAACAGTTGTTGGGATGTTTTATATATGTTATAACAGCGCGCAAACATCACTTTCGCGATTCAGGATTTGTAGTGACGTAGTAGTTTCGAAGTAGTTCAACTTGTTGTTGCTAGATGGCGCTGGGTATATGTGGTATCGCCACAGGTGTATTGGGCCCAATGGGGCCAAAGCAAGACCTTCAACGCGGAACCAATCTCACCTGTAAGCCGTTGCACCTGCTGATTGATGGACGAGGCTCTTGCGCTGATTTTCATCTCAGGGTTGGGCGGTCAGGCGGCAGTCGCTTCCATAAAAGCTGTTAAAGCCAAACTAAGAGGAGAAGAATGAGTAACCGCATCCCGGGGCTCAACCGAGATCAACGCGAAGACGATGAGGATGAATGTGGGTGAACCTACATGTTTTTAGGGTTCCGTTGCCAAATGGCAAAGAATCCGTTCTTTGCCATTTGGCACCCTTTATAGATTCCGTTTTTTCTCCGTTCATGTCTGTCTGTCTGTCCGTCCGCATGTCACAGTCACAGCCACTTTTTTCCGAAACTATAAGAACTTGGTAAGTAGATGTATTCTGTGAACCGCATTAAGATTTTCACACAAAAATAGAAAAAAAAACAATATTTTTTTTGGGTTCCTCATACTTAAGATTTTCACACAAATATAGAAAAAAAACAATATTTTTTTTGGGTTCCCCATACTTACTGAAACTAAAAAAAAAATTCACCAAGTCCATACGTATGGGTATCGTTGGATAGGTCTTCAAAAATGATATTGAGGTTTCTAATAAAAAAAATTCTAAATTGAATTTTTTGCGCGAGAGACACTTTCATAGTGGTAAAAAATTTCTCCACCCCCCGTAACTGTTTAAATAAGAGAATGATAAATCTAAAAAAAATATATGATGGACATTATCATGTGAACTTCCACCGAAAATTGGTTTGAACGAGATCTAGTAAGTAGTTTATTTAATACTTCATAAATCGTAAACCACAATTTACCATTCATTCAATCAACTCAAATATAAAAATTTTACTTGCTGCTACGGAACCCTTCATGGGCGAGTCCGACTCGCACTTAGCCGGTTTTTTTGCAAATATTTGCACAGACGTAGCAGTCGTATGCTCTGCCGCCTTAGCCACACAGGTCGTCAAAAACTTTACACAAGGTCCTATTTAATAGCTGCACAGCAACACAGGCTATAATGATAGCGAACATCAAACTACATCACACCTCACGACATTTAGACAACCATTGTTTTGTAATACAATTTGATGTTGCGATTTGTCTACGTTGAACTTAGGGCTTGAATAGAACAGCGAATATTATTAATTTTTCGTCTATGTCTTATATGCCTTAAGACGTATATCGACAAGAATTTCAGCTATCCAAGGGCCTAATTTAGTAAACTTACATTTTTAAAACGTGTGATTTCCAAACTTCAAAAATCGTTTATTCTGTAGGATAGGTATATTAAATTAACGACACTTACACATTAGACCACCGGTTCGTACTGCGACTCCGTCCTGAGAAGACTCCGGCAAAAAAGTCAGCGACTTATTTTCTGGTCTATTTACAAACATGTTTACTTAATCTTACCACAATGCTTTTTTTGAGTAGCCTAGCAGAGCAAACACTTAGATTCCTATCACGTTTATCATTGGAATATTCTTGATTTTTAATTATATTTTAGGCAAAGACAAACCGATGAACAGTGTAACATAAGCTTTAAATGTACCGCCAAGTAAAAAACAAAAGGCTTAAGAAGATTAACAACGAATAATACAAAATTATACCTTATCAATGCGAGGGACGATCGAATCTGAAACAAAAAACAGTTATTTCGTTAACTGACTTACTAATGGTGTTATTAAGGCTGTTTTTCGTGTATAAAGGATGTGAGGTTCGAAGCCGGAACATATCAGACCTTAGACTTAACAAAAGACTTCAACATATACTTATGGTGACTAAAAATATACCTTATTGCTTTACGAAAATATAACTTCATCTTTTTCTTAACCTTGCATATTTAATAACGTTTTTGAATTGTAATCAAATTCTTTTGAATAGATTCTTCTTCATTCGGACGCCCAATTTCAGTTCCAACTTAATCTTGCACTTTGAAGCACGGGCTCAACTCTTGTAGTATATGTTTTATTTTCATTTTTACAGGAGCAAGTATCGTTTCTTCCCCTAACCTTGCGAGGTATACCTACGTCAGAGACTCATACGTCAATCAGCAGGTATTCTGGCTTACAAGTAATAAGGTTGGTTTGAACTCTGAAGATTTTAACGCGGCCCCAAACAACCTTTCTTCTTCGGATGTCCCCGTGATCGTTGAGTTAGTGAATAAACTCTACGTGAGATAACTATTTATACATACCTTTTTTTTTTTTTTTCGTGCGGAAATCCTTTCGGATACCGCCCCCATTGGAGAGCGGGGGGTCTCCAGCGGGGGCGGTTATGTCGGGCTTGCACCGACTAAAACCGCACGCCGTCTCGGGTCTTAAGACGCCGGGGTGTAAGGTTACCCATAGAGCATATCCCTCGCACCCCGACTGACCCTGGGCCATCTCCGGTTTCGAGATGGCCCCCTTACTTGCTCTCCACTGTGCCCTCTGCTAATCAGAGGGACACGTGGAAAGCTTCCGAACAGCCCCCAACAGGGCCGTCCTCGCCTCGGTCGGAGATGGCCGTAGGCGGCAGCGTCTCTCCCGCCCTAGGAGAGAGGCGCTGCCGTCTCCGTTGCCCAGGGTGCACCGCGTGGAGGTCCCCAACCAAGCACCCCTATTTATACATACCTACGTGAGATAACTTTTACAAAAATAAATAACTAAGAGGTCAACGAAGTACCATTTCTATCATCAAAATTTAAATATTTATATTTGAATAATATTTCTAGTGATACTATATATTTGCATAATTAGTGTACACATTACGTAGCTTCTATGTATTAAGCGGCACCTTTGCCTTTAATTTTATCTAACCTTTAGCCTAGTCGTGTCAGTAAAAATCAAACTGTAGTGTATCGTGAGTGATAAATTAAAAGATTATGAATAAGCTAATTTATTCGTTATTGTCATATCAGCTGTGTTTGCATAAGGAGTGCCACAAGGTCTAATTCTAGGACTCGAAGTCCTTGCAGTACTCCTTATGATGTGTAGTGAATAATGGTGTCAAAAGCTTATTATAAAATCATTTTAATTTTTTTAAACTTAACAAGCCAATTTTATATAAGATTCTACGTATTCACAGATATTTTTTTAAGTGGGTCACAATTTTTTTTACTATGTTCTAGTAGACACACTAAATCGAGAATAAATAGGGGCACTTACACAACCGTGGTACCCAAATCACATGGTACAGTAACAATTTATTTTAATAACTTAATTCTCTTCTTTTCATAACACGTTTCTGTTATTATAATTATCTTACATAAGGATATTTTGTAATAGGTAGGTACATTCTTTTAAGTTATTGTAAAGTGAAATAGAAGAGCTTGTAAAATACCCCTATTATTATAATTATTATCACTGAACGTTGAATGTATATCTTTGTTATGTTTAATAATAGGTTTTCCAAATCTTGTGAACGTCTTATCATCTGTTTATCTAGTTACTAAGAAAAAGTTACTAATATTACCGTCTATACGGTAATGTTTGAAAGGTATTTGCAGTTTTACCCTACTCGTTACCTAAGTAGTTTCTTTTATGTCGAGTCGTTAGTAAGTTTTGGTAATACTGTTAGTTTTGATAAGTGAAGTTGAGTGATAAAAACTCCATAGGTATAATTTATATGTTATTGCTAAATTACCGTTACTTAAATTTACAGGACAGTGAAATAGGCTCACCCCCTATTATTAAGTAGGACCTAATAAAGATAGGTGAAATACGGATGTTTATTCTTTTCTCTGTCTAAGCCTTCTAGGATAACAGGCGTGGTTATATGTACGTATGTATAGTGAAAAAATATTGAAGAAATTTATTTAGTGATATTAAATGACACATGACCTGCAATATGGTACTAGTACTTTTAAACATTGTACATGTTCTTTACCAGCACACGTGTTTACTTCTTCCTACAATCCGCAAAGCATCTTATGAGGCCGTCAAGCTGAGGGCTTTCATTGCAGTATTATTGGTGTCTGTAATGGTGACCCTCATTCCTGAGACTTTACCTTTACCCTACCATCAGGCGAGGAGAAGTCATATTGACTTGACCATTATAAAAAAACTTGTAAACTTAAAATTCTATTAGTCATCAAAATAATATATCGTTGAAATCATATTTCGTTATCAAAACCTCACTCGAAATGCCATGTAAGTTATAAATATCAAGGGTGGAGGTTGTCAAAATAATAAAGACTGAACTCTCACACTTAAATACTATATTTGCGGTATAGTAGGTAATGACTTCTAGGTAAACTACTAGACTGACTGTACGAAAGAAATAAAATCGCGAAAGACCACAATCCGATCAATGACTTTTTGTAGCTGTCATACGGATAACATTACAAAAAGATGCGCTATGCCTATACAGATAGGTGTCAAAATTCATTAACACATTTATCTAGTTTCTGTGTCCTGTTCGAAATTCAAAATTCATTCCCGCCTCGCCCAGCAACCGTGACTCAAATTTTGTTCTATATAGCTAGTCATAGAAATCATTGGTAGTTAGGCTTTATTATCTACAATCGCCAAATGAGTCAACCCACCACAAGCTTCTGTTGTAAATCTCATTACTTATGTCATAGAAGACATTAACTATTGTTCTAATCTCAACCATGGTATAGTACAAACATATTGTATTCTAATTAGCGACCTCTTTCCTTCAACCTACGCGGACTTTCTCTTAAGCTTACGTAGGGTCACATAATACTGGGTTATCGAAAGTGATGACCTGGATAATCGGTCTTTTGGTTTTAGGATGGTAAATATTATTTTGTAGTTTCGTTTTGTCTTAATGACTAGAATCATATGCCTATAGTATATCTGTGGTTATTACAGACGTAGTTATAGAATTTTTATTTTTAATTATGTATTCCTTTGATTGACAGTTATTATATACCTGTCGTAATACTACCGCTACTATTATTACCCCCTTAGAACAATATGCGAAAGCTAATATTCGAGAAAACAGCAAATTATTCTAATAATAGATATTGATCTTTGGGATCCAAGCCCATAAATTGCTGATTCATTAATCAGCAAGTGTTTGGGCTTGGATCCTCTAGATCCGCTAGAGCCTCATCCATTGATGAGGCTCTAGCGGATCAGCGCAGGCTTCTTTTGGGGTTATAAGGTCAGACGGTAGTCGCTCCCGTAAAAGTCAATATAAAACATGAAAAGGAGGATGAATAGGGGTGCAGACTCTGGACGCCGAAGTTACAGGGTTTAGATGCAACCGGGATTACCGCTCGGATGAAGAAAACATTCTATTAATCGTAAATTAAAATATGGATTAAATCATTTGAAAAAATACCGGCAAAAAATAGAGGTTTCTTTAAAGAGTGTAAACAGATTTTGAAAAGCAAAATGTGTGAAAGGTGTGGTCTCACTATACTCGAAGTATTTAACCTTTGTAAACGTAAGTGGGTATATTTTTTACACTTATCAACTAATTAAAAAGAGAAACCAGTTATCACCGATTGGACGAAAGTAAAACTCATATTGAAAGAAACACCTTAGAAGCTCTATAAGCAACTAGTTACTTAATAAAGCTGTGGATAGAGCTTATTTTCTTTCATACAATACAAGTAAAGACGTTTCAAATATTGAGGATATGCTGAGGAAATGATTTTTTTTTTTTAATGATAGGCTCACGTTTGACCTCTATCTAACCTGGTCGTAAGTGACGATAAGGTCTACGATGGATCACGTTTGCCTAGAAGGAACCTATTCACTCTAGACTTGAAGATTCCGATGTTATAGCTTTCCGGAAAAAGTCTAAGAAATGTAACTCGTGTGACGTTGATGGACTAAGTGATGAACAGCATGATAAAAGAAGGTTGTGTTATGGTTGAAGATGTAGAGACCAAGATAGAGAAATGTATGCATTGATGGTTCACACACGTAGAGGATGGGCGGAAGAAAATTGACGTAACAAATTTATGACACGAGATTAAATGGGCAATGCGATGAAGGTCAACCAAGGTGTACGTATGTTAAACAGATCTAGGACGCCAGATCAGAGTATACTGGCGCGCATATATGAAAATAATTATGAAAGTAGAAGAAGCGTAAAGTATGCTAAGATAGTAGCAAGTGGAAACATTTGGTTTCTGTCTACCCCAATGGTAAAAGAGACGTGACTGTATGTTAGTATGTAATAAAAGAAAGTAAAGAAGTTTAAATACATATTGAGGACATCATTACCACAGCGTAGGTAATTTGGCGTCAAATAATGACTGAGTGGAGAATCCTTGACCGGCTGACAGCATTATCAATCTATCTAACGCTAACCCCTAAGGGTTAACCGGCAGCTCCAACGTAATCATTTCTCTCGTTGCGAACATTAATTCGCCTGCCAAGTTCAGTAATTTTACCTATAATATTGAAATTATGTTGCTTAGTGGTGTACAAAAATTCGCAATTAACTTTTTTGATGCTGAGATTGAGTTAGACATAGTTTTTTTGATGTTTGTTGATTTTCATTTTGTTACTAAAAATAAAATCTTGCGAAAGTACCTAGCCTCTAGAAAGATGGACTGTTTATCGCATGGTAGAAATTAGTTTGAAAATTTTAATCTCACATCGAAAGATTTCAAATTGCATCTTGCGTTTGTAAAATAATAAAGTGGTAGTGATTGCATAATAAGAGCATACAAGGATTGCAAGGGCCCTTTATTAAGGATCTGTTGCATCTGAATCTGGTTGAGTTTCAGCAATATGAGAATGAATATCTATGATTAAGGTTAATATTCTGAATAAATATTGCATTTATCAACTGATTTACTCGTAGTTGCAGGTATACAAATTAATAATATATACAAATTAATTTAGAACATAATAAAAGATATAACACCGTGGAATTTTATGATACCTGCACGTAAATATTTGCGTTTTTTTAAATTCTTTTTCGTGTGGTTAATTTTTCTTGCGTAATTTTTTTTTGTAATAAGATTATTAGTAATCGAAATTACTAGTATTCCCCTTAACTCCTCCAGCTAAGTTTAAAAGCCTATGTAAGGAGCGTGTTCACATCGGTAGTGTAACGGCCGGAATTCGAATACGAGATCTCTCGATCGTGAGGCCGACTCCTTAACCACTAAGTTACCGACGCTTTATATTATCAGTCTGAACCTGAATCTGACCTTGCTATTTAAAAATTATCCTAATGAATTGGATATTACTAAGAAAACTATTTAAAACATTTTTGTACATGTTCGGTTGTTTAGTTTATATCTATTCATCACCAATTTTTTTATCGTTTAAGTTACAAAATTACACTTATGAACATCAATCAATACCTCTTCATTTACAACCAGATTTGTAATAGGTAAATCCTTTGAGAAAAGAATCTGGCACTAAAACACATGAGTGGCCGAAAGACCCTTTTCATTGAGAAGAGTAGTTGTGTGCACTATGTGCAGAAGATTTTGAGTTAATGAACCTAATGATGGCTATAAGGGTGGGCCTTATTACTAGCCTAACCCTTTGGGTATAATCCAGGCGAGTAAATAAAAATTAGCTCTTGCGGTCTCGCTCTTATAGTTGCTACTTCATTGTTTGGTATCAGCGGTTAGTAACCCAGTTGAATCATACAACCTATTTCTGATTGTAAATCCGCCGGTTCATCGGGCCCTACACACAAATCATAATCTTCGAAGTCCGTAAGCTCGTTGTCCTAATCTGTTTCTAATGACTTTCTCTCACGTCAGGGTCACAAACCCAATGTTATTGAAAGTGAACGTGTCCTACATATGACAGACTGTAATTATAAGTTTGATATAACCGCTGGAAGAGCCATAGATATTTTGAGCCGTATTGTAGGTTAATTTGACAGTAATCCTGCTATAGATATTACTGTGGGACGAAGTTTAATTATTTTTAACATTCATTTTTCATACAAATGAATAAAATTTATGTGTTTAATCTCCGAAATAGCTCGGTCGATTTTGATGAAATTTTCACTGGCAGATAGTTGATATTATAAGTTGTAACTTATTAATTTATGCCTTCGAAAGTCCGCTATCGCGGGCACGGCTGTTATGAAACTAAAATAGAAGTTTTTTGTAGCAAATAAGTAGTAGTTACCGTGGCCTATGAATAATTGCAGCATCACTTATAATTCGTGCAATTTGCGGCAAAAAGAAGATAAAAATGTAAAAAAGAAAGGAATTGCCTCTAGTAGACCAACCAACAGTTATTGTTCAGTTTCCTGAGGGCCAATTCTCCTAATAAGATGTTCAAAATTCAGTTTCAATCTAATGGGAGATCGACATGAGATCGAAACTAGATTGAGACTGAACTTGAAACATCCTTTTAGTACGAGAATTGGCCTTCAGTTAATCCTTTGCATAATAAGTTTTATTCTTCTTCTAAATAACTCTATCAATAGGATTGTCTTTCTTTCGTTCATTCTTTTGACAAAAATCTTCCATTCTCATGGTTCGTATTAGCTTCAAATGATTAATTCCTCGGTTATTTTGTGCGTGGCCTGGGTTCTGGTCACTCCAAGTTTTCATCATCGCCCTTTCTAGCCACTTTGTCCACTAATTCATTAGTATATTATTATTTATGTATACTCTTGCCCAAACTTGTTAAATTTACAAGTTTACAATAAGTAAGACCGTATGACGATATAGGAAATTCATTTTGAATTCAAGGCTTCATTACACCATGTTTACCATATAAATCGTAATATTATTAAGTTTCAACAGGGACTGTATTGTGCTGTGTGTATCCATTGGTCTGCTCATCCTTTGTGCTTTTGGCTTAGAGTGTCTTCTTAGCTGGCAGAATCTAGAATTAGCAAAGTTTATTTGTAATAAATACAGCAAAAATACATGACCTGCTTTGATGGTAAGAAGTTGAAGTACCTAGTCAATGAATACTTATTATTCGTCTTTAAACAATATATTTAAGAACATTATGTTACAAAAATATATTTACACGAGTATTTGAAAAGAAGATAATCTAGTTCTGTATATAAACTCCTTCACATCGCAGTAATCGTGTGGTAACGTGCCTAAAACAATTTGGGTAATGTCACTATGTTGAATGGCAATACCAATCCTTCGTTAAAATAATAAGTTTGCCTTATGGTCACGAAAAGTGTCAACCAGATGGTAATTTGAGAGCACACAGAGGCCACGACTCTCGTTTAGATTCTAAGCGAATAAAATTTGGCTATCTTTTGATTAGTGCCATTAATTTTATTCGCATAAAATAATTATGCTAATCACAGCTAGCGGCGAAGTTTCAAAAACTGGCTTTTTAAAATAATCAGTGAAAGTAGCAACTCTGACCTCTTGTGCGTCTTAAATAAACAAACGTACGAGAAAGTGAAATATAAAAATAGAATCAATAAGTCACATGTTTTGATAAAATCTTTGATATCCATAACGGCGGCCATTATCGCTCGTGTACGTGCGTCTAGACTGCTATCTCGGCCAGGAACAGACATTTTCAAAACTTCGATTGCTATAAATGTCCGGCAAAATGCCTTAGAAACTTAGGGTCATCGGAATGACAATATTGATAAAATCTGTTTAAAAGTAAAATAGCCGTCATCCAACCAGCTGAAGAACACGTGTAAAAAAGTGGAATTATAAAAAAACTTTTTTTTAAATAAGCTTCAATTATATTCTTGTTTATAACAGAGAATCAATTTTTTGAAATCAACGGAGCCGATCTTCGATCGGGTTGCGTCGTTTCATTACACAGTTCCTATGAACATCTTTCAGCTCCATCATCAGACCCTGGTCACCATTGAAAGATAAACTACTTGTCAAGACGTTTCAAACGAGCCCAAACTCGTTGAGGTTGTGTCGTTTCATTGCGAAGTCTCTATGGCCACCTTCCAGCTCTATCATTAGATCAGCACCATGTCATCATAATATTGCATTGTCACGCGATTTACACATGTATGCAAAATTTCAGCTCAATCCGTAACCGGGTAGTGGATCAAATTTAGTTTGCAAGATTAGATGACAAACATCGGGACAGGTGAAGCTTTTTTTTTTTTTTTTACGTGCGGAAATCCCTTCGGATACCCCCCCGCTGGCCAGCGGGGGTGGTTATGTCGTGTCTCGACTAAAACCGCACGGTGTCCTCCCCAAGTGTCCGTTGCCGGGCACCCCGGGTAAGCCCTCGAAAGGATAACCCCAGGGTTGCCGGCGGACTTTGTAAAAGCTTATAATTAAAGTGACCGGCAAACTTCATGACAATGTATTTAGTTGCCTTTTTTTTAAATTTTTTTTAGAACGCTTTAAAATCTTTATAAATAAATCTTTATATAAATAAATCTTTATACAAATATTTCTTGTGTGCGTGTGTATGTCACTGAACTCCTCCTAGACGGTTGGGGATTCGAGGATGGTTTAGATTCACAATTTGGTCCACAAATATTTAGGGTTCCGCGCAAAAGAATTAAAACCATAAAAATCGAAATCCACGCGGACGAAGTCGCGGGCACAGCTAGTTAAAAACATATATATGAACCTACTTAATTATACCTTCACAGGAATAAACTAAATATGGGTATATTCACTCAAATAATTAACACTTCAATTACCACACATGCATATCCGGAGCTATGGAAGTGCTCTGTAGTTCGGCCTATACCTAAAACTGGATGCCCAAATACTTTTAAGGATCTCCGGCCTATAAGTGTGCTCCCTTGCTTATCGAAAGTGTTGGAAAGGGTGGTGCACATGCAGGTCATGGAGTACCTTGAACAAAATAGTATTCTCCCAGATAAGCAGTCGGGTTTTAGAAAGGGGCTAGGCACAGCTATGGCCTTGTGTGACGTGGTGGGTAACATTTTGGAGGCTAGGGACCGCGGAGAGGGAACAGTTCTAGTACTACTGGACTACTCCCGTGCTTTTGATGCCCTGGATACGTCACTGCTGCTGTCCAAGTTGACCTATTATGGATTTACCTCAGATACTGTGAAGTGGTTCCATAGTTACCTTACTAATCGCTCACAGTATGTTGAGATACGGAAAGAGGATGGTACAGTCATGTCATCATCCCCCCTTAATGTGACAAGAGGTGTGCCGCAGGGATCCATCTTGGGTCCACTTTTGTTTATTTTATATACTGCAGACATCACGGGTTCCTTCCAACACTGTCAGTTTCATATGTATGCAGATGATACACAATTATATTCATCATTTAAACCTAGTGACACGCTTGAAGCTGTATCTAAAATAAATGAGGACCTGCAAAGGGTAATTACTTGGTCAAAAGAACATTCACTGATATTAAATCCCTTAAAGTCAAAATTTATGATACTGGGTAGTGAGCGACAAATTCAGTCTATCTTGCAACATGACCCTGTTATAGTCATAAATGGTGTTTGGTTAATGAGTTTGGAGAGGCTACTAGCCTTGGTCTTATGATTGACCCTCAGCTAAGGTTTGAGGGACACATAAATAAGATTGTGAGGAATTGTTTTTATAGGCTTAAAGTTCTCTACAATATACGTGCCTACATAGGTATGTCATTAAGAAAGCAACTAGTGGACAGTCTCATACTATCTAGATTTAATTATTGTGACACAGTATATGGCCCATGTTTACTTGCGAAAACTAATAATCTTATACAGCGCATACAAAATGCCTGTGCCCGATATTGTTTTGACATACCAAGACGCCAACATGTGACACCTTATATTAATAGTCATAACATATTGAAGATGGAGGCCAGGAGAAGGCTACATCTAGCCACCATGCTATTTGACTTGTTGGGAAGCAAAAAACCTCATTACTTATATGAAAAAATATGTTTAAGACAAATCCACTACCCTTACCCGCTTTTTTAGGTCTCTTTATTGCTACCAGTGAGGTGCGACGGTGGAGGCGCGCCAATCAACTAACCATAGATCATGTTAAAGTAATCGCAGGCGCAAGGGCTCGAAGCAATCTTTTTATAGGCTTTTTGGTTAGCGATTTAATGTACACGCGTAAACTTTTTGACGTTTGGTCACGAAGTTTGCCTGTAGACTGTGCTAACTGTAATTCTTTCTGTTTTGATATAAAACTTTAATATTTTTAACGGATTCTATCGCGATTTATTTGATGTTATTTTATATTTTACATTGATCCCGACGTTTCGGTTGCTTTTCAGCAACCATGGTCATCGGGAGTGAGTTCAATTATATGTATGACGTATCCTTACTGGATCGAAATCCCAAATTAAGATTTCAATGCTTACTTTCTGTCTTAGCACTATATTCTTGGTTTTTCAACAATGAAAGATGTTTTTCTATTGCGTCAAATTCATGTTAATAGTTCATATGTATTTATATCCAATAATTACTACCTCAAGCTAAAATGGTCATTTGCGTATATTACCAATTAAGTTCGCAAACGGAAGTATATATTATGGTGGCGAACTATTTAGAGATTCTTATGTTGTTATGGTCATAGTAGCCAAAATAGTAATGGATTTGTTTCAATGATATTTGCATAAGTAATCGTTTTCGTCACGGGTATTAGT